>JAOPFQ010000001.1:34627966-37027966 GCA_030064505.1 Chouioia cunea | reverse complement strand
CGTGTTTGTATTTTTTTCGGTTCCGCGAACATACGGCTTTATTTTTCCTCCGAATACACTTCCGTTGAATTGTCGACGCGCGCGAGCTCTCCTTTCTCTCGATTTATTTCGAGATTTATACTTCCAAGCGCGAACTTGAGCTTTACGGCTAAACTTGAAGCAAACGTTTATTATGCTGAGTTTCTCTTTCAATGTATCCACTTATATTGTCGTAAAGGCGAAGACGAACAAATGCCGTAAAAAAGTAGAGAAAAAATAAAGACGGCTAATAAAAAGCTCTCGCACATTTTGTATACGTACCTTACTGAAAATGAAGTCCCATTGTTTTCGACGAATCCCCTTTGTGACTTTCCACTTGGATTTATAGATTCCGCTAGGTATTGTAACATACAAAGGCACTGGCAACGGCACGTTTTCCTTTTTACACAGCATCGCGCGTCACATAGCCAACAAGTGGCATTCGCTGCCTGTAAAAACACTTTTCTCGAGCGATGCGATAGAAATCGAGTAATGAATCTCTCGTTCGATCGAAAAAGGAATACACGGCTGTTCCCGGTTCCGTGTACCGATAAAAAAAACGACAAGCGTAATCACTCCTGTCACGGCAAAGCACACGACTTTTTTTTTATCTTCTACGTCCGAAGAGTCAAACTGAACTAATGATTTTTTTCTACTATTACCGTGGGCGATTTGATTGGTCGCTTGGCAGATAGCGGCGCTATGTGTCACCCTTCCGCGCACGAACTTTTAAAATAATTTGATCTATAAAACGAATCAATAAACCAACCAACATCGCTGGCTCTTTCTTTAATCAAGAATCGAATAAAAAGTAACTTACAGAATTCTCTTTCTTCTATTCCAAAAACATCGCTTTCCATTATTTTTCAACAACCCATAACTTGTGTTTGCATCAAAAAAATCGTACAAAATAAAAACACCATTGTCTTTATAATCTCTTGTTGCAAATAGCTTGTTATTGTATCGACCACTTAAAATCTATAGTTTCTATTTTGGGTTGCGGCCGTGGCGGTATAGAGAGGTAGTATTCGATCGTTTGTTCGCACCGGGGAAGAGAAGACACACTGCCGGCGGGGTCACACGCGTCAAAATAAACAAACGGACTCGCGAGCGTTGCCGAGATTGCTCTGGGTTTCTCGATTCCTCTTTCTCTCTCGGCGTCGTAACACTGTATTTATTAGCTTTGTTTCTCGCTTTTTTTTTCTTTCCTTTTCGCGCAAATAAAGTTCGATACTACTGCGTACTGGCCAAGATTCGATTCGATAAACCTTCTTTTGTGTGTTTTTCCACAGTATATAGCGCTATCGTGTGGGATTTAGTGACGCACTGAAATTACTCGAGTGTATACGTTACGCGCGTGCACGTGGATGGAAGAAACTCGAAGATAAAACAAAAAGAAAGTGCGTGTACCTACAACTTGGCAGTAGGCGACTTATACCTGGTAAGTGTTTAAATAACAATAGCGGTTCTTTCGAATATAGGATTCAGGGTGCTTCGCGCGCGATACAGCAGTAGAAGAAAAGTACGCCGGTAAATCTTTTTTGGTCGCTTGCTAGAGCTCAAATGCTGTGGTATGGTGATGGTGCGGTGGTAGAGAGAGAGAGAGAGAGAGAGAGAGAAAGAGAGAAAGAAAGAGAGAAAGAGAGAAAGAGAGAAAGAAAGAAAGAGAGCGAGAGAGAACGATTGAAGAGCTGAAGGCGAAGTGGCGCGCGAGTACTAATCGCATTCCCCACACAATTTACATTTAATCAAAGGGAAAGCCCATTGGCCTCGTGCTATTTGCTTGCCATTGAAATCTCAGCGCTCGCGGATGGAATTCGTAAAGTCGAAAGCACCAACCAACCACCAGTACCACCACTACCACTAGAGAACCATGTCAGAGAGCGAAGGCTTTTAAATTAACGAACCTATCGCCCCTACTCGCGCGAGCACACCAGCTTTTACTTCCCTTTCTTTTTTTCTCTCGCTTTGCACGCTTTGCTGGATGGTTGCTCGGCCTTTTCTCATTCCATACTCTACACCTACATACACACACACACACACATATACGTCACTGCATAACCTATTCTATAGCTCTTGTGCACGATCAACTCGTTCTCTCTGTCTCTCTCTTTCTGTACGCGTACCACAATCGTTTTTCTATATCTATACGTACACCCTCTTCTGAGTAACACTTGAACGTTCTGCAAATGAGGAAATTCTGTGTTCAAACGTCCTCCGTCATTTTTACCTCGCTTTCATATTGTTTTAAATTTTAACAATGACCCGTTCTACGTTTTTTGATGTACATCATTTGTGAATTGCCAAGAAGTAGCATTCATACGCAAATGATTTTCTTTTCGTTTGAATAAAACACAAGAAAATGTATATTTTTATTTGATTCATTGTACATCTGTAATTAAACTTTGAAGAAGTAATTATTAACGAGAACACGAGATGTAACACAAATAAACGTATTAAAAAAAACAATATTCATGCGAGCATATATGCGTAACGCGCATTTAAACGTACAAATAGTTGAAAATTAAAAACAAATAATACATACAGAAGTATTAAAGAGAATGTTATTTTTCCTTGTAAAAAATTCATTAAATCGTGAAATGTTACGTTGGCAAAAGTCTACCTAGAAAAAAAATATATTTGGAATCTAGCGATACACCTCTCTGTCAGTAGCATTTTTCCCGGATACACGTCAAACAGCTACTGGCATTCGAGCAAAAAAATGTAGCATATCTTTTTACAGTTGTGCATTTTTTAAAAATTCATCGAAACTCAATCTCGCTGCTTCAAACTTGCAGTATCCTGCTGCAGGAACAACAAAAAAATACATAAAACAATAACTCGGCGCTTTTATCAGTTTGAGAAAAAAAAAGAAAAAAAAATTTGTTGGTCTCTCTTATACAAAATGTCCTTTTCCCGCGAACGAGCAAAGCCATTAAGTAATCCCACGCGAATAGACGCAACTGATTGTCATTTGAGGATAGCGGGTGGCGGGGAAAGAGGTAGTTGGCTAGGCCAAAGTCTCGTTGATTAGAATGAGGCAACACGGAATCCCTCTCAGGTAGCCGCTAATGGCTAGCCGCAAGCTAGGTGTTTACCCTGATCTCTTGCTGGTCTGTATCTCGCGCTCGCATGAGCTTCATCTGCAATGCCAATGCGAAAGCTTACGCCAACTTTCAAAAGACTTTCATATAATAGACATTTCGTGTCTTTTCGCGAATAACTTTCTATCGCGATAACAATTATTCTCGTTATTAGAAATTTAATAAAGGGCTGTCGGTTGCCTTTGATGCGTAAGCTTCTCTGAGCTTGCGTCTGCAGCTTGCTAAAAGATCAGCTGTGAGTAATTTAACGCCTTTAGAGAGCGAGAGCGAGAGAACGCCCTGACGAAGGGTTCGCGTGCTCTCGAGACACTAAAACAAAAAATTGATTTTTAAGTTGAACAGAACAAGTTCAGCGCTATTAACTTTATTACGGAAAACGGAGAGGAGCGGGCTAGAATTGATGATTGATCACGCGATCAATCAGATTTGTCGTGTTAAGCCTTTGATTGTTAGGTCCCTAACGAAAGTGTTAGTTCGTTGTCCGATGAAATACCATCCAATTGGATGTTTTTCGCCTAAGCCCTATATATACGTCAAATTTTTGATCAAACGCTAATCTGAGAAAATTGGGATTTTCGTCGTAGTTGTCGCAGTTACGTTACGGCGAGGAATAAAGAGACTATATTGTTGTTCTTGAAGCGTAACTCGTAACAATATATCAAACGAAATTTCACAAACGTGTAAAAGAGAAGCTTGTGAGTAGTTATCGAAGATTGAAAACAGTTGAAATGGATAAAATTATTAGCGTCGTTCGATCGGTATATAGGCTTTCTCTCTTTCTCTTTCCTCCCCCATTGGGAGAAACCGTGTGAAAAATCTCGTACAGCACGAGCAAAGACGTGAAACGTTCGGATAACTAAGCGAGGTGCGGGATGGAAGGGGCTGAAGGCTTCCATCGATAGATTCATCAGTATTCCACAGAGTGGAATCTCCGAGATTATCTCCTACGCGCTCACAGGGGGCTGTTATAAGTTGAGAAGCACGTCGTGACATCAGCAGAGCGTGGATTTTTCACTGAATTCTCGCCGCGAAGAATCTTAACTGCCGGTGTTCTCTAATTGAATCCTTGAGAATTAACCGTGTGCAGAGAAAGAAGAAGGAAGAGGAAGGCGAAGGAGAAGAAGAGGAAAAGGCACGGGGACGGTGTGAGTTTTCCCTTCTTCTTCTTCTTCTTTTTCTCTTGCTCAAGCTTCTGGTGCGATGGATGGCCCTCTTAATTTTTCCAATAATGGCACGCCCGTTCCGGGGGAGGAAAAGGAGGAGAATCGCTCGTTTGTCAGTACGAGCCTGTACCATTCTACCGCCTCACCGAAAAGAAGACTAGAGACGTTTCTCCGGCCTTTCGTGCGGGGGGAGAAACAATAAGCGTCATCTCGCTATAATCTTTATAGACTCTCGTTGAAATCGACCACTAGAGAGCAAAATCAAGAAGATGTCTTTTTGTTTTGACTACCCGATATCGGAGGCGTCGTGAATACAATATATATCCATTCGCATTATTCTCAGACATCTATTTCATTTGGCTAGCTATAACGTTTCATTCGTTATCTCGAATCTTTGATCATTATGACCAATTTATGTATTATCTTTCGGACGTACACTGTTAAACAAACCATTTTTGTCATTTGATATTTTATTAGCTGTGGCAGGCGGCATTGCTCGAGAAATAACGATAATAATTCTTCTTTCGAACAACTTGGTTATTATTCATTGAATAAATAAACAATTAAAAGGGAATCGTATCGTATTCTTTCATTTACATATCGATTAACTACAGTCACGGAGAATATATTAGTTCAGTGAGCAAACAATTGAAACGAATCGAAGAAATGTTCCGAATAGCATTTTTAATTAATCGTTGACTTGTTGGATCGTTGAATGTATTTTTTGCTTTGCAAATAACTCGATTATCAAGAGCAGAAATAATAGCAAGTCAATTGCTAAAGTGTCAAAATCAATAAAGCCAAAAAGATAATAGTTTAATTAAATTAACGCACGCGCTTTCTCTTCCTCCTTGTCTTGCTTCGCTCTCTCTTTCTCTCTCCCTCCGCCCTATTTGAGTTGTATAAGACGTAGGAGTAGGCGCTTGCGCGCGAGCACGAGCGCAAACACTTTGCGTACGAGCTTACTGGGAATTACTCTGTCTCCATCTCCCGCCCCATCCTCTCTCTCCCTCTTTTGGTGTGGCGTTCACCTTACCCTTGCGTACATCCACATCTATGTATGTATCTACGTATATGTATGTGTGTGCGTGTGCGCGCATGGCCCTTGCGGTATACACAATCAAATGTGCTTGCCACTAAAGCTTCCAACCCCCTCCACGCTACACGCGCATAATAATCCTCTTACACGACAATGTTGCGACTTTATTAAGCATTCAGCGTCTGGATTTGCTGGCGCTGCTGCCGTAGCTGCCTCGCAAAAGCTTCAATCAGCTGCACGCGCGCGTCATTCTGCAAAGAAATTAATTTTGCGAGTAATTTACTTTCTTCCCCCCCTCCTTCAAAAATTATCCAACTTTTTCTTTTTTTTCATCTCTTGTCTTCGTCGTGGTTTTCCCTTTGGCTAAACTAATAAGCGACGTATATATATTAACGTTCAAAGGGAACAAAATCCAAGCAAAGGTTTGTTATTTCAGTATTAGCCGCGTGCAAACAAAATACGTGGCCGTGTACGCGTGTATTGCGATCGGTGTAATACGCGCGTTTTACTCGATTTCACTGTGAGATTACTTTGGCGTAGGTTGATACGTGGTAAGGGGAAGGGAAGTAAGAGAAGAAACGGCATATAGGCACGACCAATGTACACACAGAGATTTTCCCCATTTTAAATATTCACTCAGATGTTCACTTTCTTTGTACATTCTCAAATAAAGTCCCCGAGCGCGTCACTTGCCGTTCCTGCTTACCGAGCTTTCTCTACGCAACGCTATCGAGCATGTTGATTTATAACGTCCAAACAACGTTTATACTTTCTCAAATGTATACATCATTGGGAATTGTCTTTATTTGACTTTTCTTCAAATAACTACGGAAATCAAGATAGAGGTCTATCTTATTACGCGTCAGAATGTTATTTTACACGACTATTTGTGAACGACGATCGAAACAGGGCATCGAGCGACGTTGTCTCGTGAGATTCTAATGTGAAATTTGATTTAAATATTGAAATTAAATCTGAATAATGCAAATATTTCGCTATAAATGGATAAATTACAGACACGTTCAATAATTCAATAAATGTACGATGATTATTATTACATCAATGGGGTTAGCATCAGATATTGATGGATTGTTGAATTTAATATATCGGTTAGGATATTTCGCAAACTGTCAAAACCCATTTCACAGGTGAAAATCAAGTAAGCTGAATACAGTTACTATCGAATATAATTTCTGGATGTATCGACATTTACACGATAATTAATCTCTTTGACCTATGCGCGTTATCATCCTTGAAAAATAGTCGAAAAACGGAAACTTTACTTCTCGCGCTAATCGGTCGTTAATCTCGTTAAACGTTCGAATTTCTTGATTCCTCTCGTCACTGTCGTAATCGGGAATCAAACTGACGACATGTACAATTTTAAAGCAAATAGCATTGAAAAAGTCTCGTCTATAAATGCAATAAACGCGCAAAGAAACAAGGTACTCCGAGTACCGCAAGCTCTCGGTGAAATGATTTGACAGCGCTTGCGAGTAGCAAACTTTTCGAGTGAGCGAGAGAAAGGATGGGGGGAAGGGGATGGAGAGAAACTGTTGCTCCTCGCCCAGACCATTACGCGTATTTCCGAAATTCCTAACGATGAGAAACTCAACGTTTGCTCATCGTGGCCTGCTATTTGTTCTCTTCCTCGCTATGTACTTCGTATGTGGGAAAACACGCGTTACCTCTATCAAAAACACGTGTACGTGCCTTAATTGCAACCATTTTTGAGGTAGTAACAATGTTTTCTCTTCTTTTTTCTTGTTTTTTTTTCAATCGACAAATTGACATTGGTTGCGTGCATTAGTGTAATTGCATAGATGGGGAAGAAAAGGTATAAATCGATACGAAGTATAAATATAATCGCGAGTCATGTGAACTGTAATTTGGTTTGCAAAACTGATGTACATATATATACGAATGTATGAATGACCTATACGTGTATGCACGATGATCGTCCCGCGCGTGTTTTCTCACAATGATATTCATATCGTAACCTAGCGTTTGAATGTTTAACATTGTAGTAACAAGCGCGAGCTAGTGCAATTGCAACATATGTCTGTCGAGTATGAATTTACATGATAATTGTAATGGTTAGTTTACGTAAGCCGTATAAAAATATACGCTTTTCTATTGCCATACGAGCAATATTATTATACATTATTCAAATCAGATGAATTGAATGTTTGCGTGTCATGTTGGGAGAGAGAGAGAGACATCGATAAGTTATTAATCAAGGTATACACAAGCTAATTGTAGTTGTTAAAATATAAACGTTGATACAACAATTATTATGATTTAGCATTGAAAGTATCGAATGACTCTCATCGATAATCTTAGTTTTGCTAATACGACACTAAAACGAGAAAGTACATGTTTTTTTTATAGACAAATTGAAAAAATCCAATAATCAATAGACTACTTTTTGGCATATAACATAAAGAACGAATATGGGTCCTGAAATTAATTCAACTAAGCGCACAGCCCATAGAGAATATTCATGCAAGTTGTAGCTAAGCCCGGTATTAGACTGTCGCTGCAGTCGAGGTAGCAGAGAGAGAGAGAGAGAGAGAGAGAACTTCAAACGACAAGTTTTCTTGGGAGTCTCGTGTATTCAGTGACTTCATCGATGCAAGTATAGCACCACACCGTCTACAAAACCGGACTTAAGCCTTCGTAGAGGGAGAGAGAGAGAGAGAGAGAGAGAGAGAGAAGCCAAGTTACGAGTCGCAAGCGCAAGGGATGATCAAGCCTCCAAAAGCGGTAAAGTGCCTCTACGGCCGGTTAGACTTTAAGGGAGGTAAGGGGTAAGAGGGAAGGGGAGGCCGCATATGTCACCCAAAACGTCGAGTATCGTCCCCTAAGGATTGACCTAGCTCGTCCCATTATCTATTGCTGTGCAGCAGTCGGCAAGCTTTCGTAAAATGGGAAGGGAAGCAATAAAGGGCGGGGGAAGACCGCACGAGTATTTTTCGCTATTTTCAATTAGTCATGGTTTTTTTCCTATTTAAGCCCGATAATTATCGTCGAAAGGGGATCTCACGCGTACAGATTGTTACGAGGGTGGTTGTGTGTTCGTCTCAATGATTTTTCAACGATTGATTACACTTTTTGTTGAGCTCTCAATTGGCGATGATTGAGAGAGTTTAACAGATGACAGTCTTGTAAAGGGGAATCGTCTTTTATGGACTTGAAAAAAAAATCATTCAACGCACACGTCAAAATAAGGCATGTATAATGATGTATAAACACGTAATATGTGAATTTTCGCTCGAACCAGAAGGCCGGATATCGCGGTAGTTTTCGTGTAGTAACGCGTACATGTGTGTGTGTGCATTTGTGCAAGTTAAACGCGACCGCAGGCAGCTGCATATAGCAGTAGTAGTAGCAGCAGCAGAGGATCGTGCAAAGGAGGAGTCTGCGGTGGGTTACGCGCGTAGGGTGGCTCTAAGAATTACGTTAAATATTGTATCAGCGGCCGGTCTCCGCACTGCTGCTACTACTGCAACTGCCTGCTCCTAGGGCAATTGCATTAACGGCCTTTCCTACCCCAGGAGAACACGTTGCGAGCAAGCAAGCTGCAGCAACTTGCCGTGCACACCACCCCCCCCCCGCTCTCCCTTACATTAATTCAACCAAACACGTGTGTACCCACGGCTAATGCTATGAATGCACGCGCTCTCCCCTTCTTCGCGAATCTTTACTGTAGCTTCTTGCTTCAGAAGACCACGATCTTTTTTTCAAAACGGTTATTATATATACTTAACTATGCTTTATTTTTCCGTTACTCTCTTGACAGCGATGAAAAACTCTCGAAAGTAATTGTTTTAGAGTGGATTTTGAGATTAGTTTGCTTTGTTGAAAGCTTTTATTATACGAAAGAGAGAGAGAGAGAGAGAGAGAGAGAGTGAGTGAGTGAGTAACTGAAATTTTAAAATGGCTTGTAAGTTTGTTTTTTTTTCTCTTCTACTCTTCAATGTTTGCGTTCTAAAGTCATATCTGTGATCAATATTTTTTTTAACATTCAAAGTTTTCGTAAACGAATACTTTTCTATTAGTCGACTCGAATTTGATACGAATCGTTTGAATTTAATTTTATTGAACAATTGCATGGACAAACATTGATTGGCAGACTTTTTTATCTTTAGCAATACAACTTGCTGAGAATTCTCGATAAAACAGCAACACCCTCTCTCTTTTTCTTTGATTTGAATCGCTATTCTGCTTTTTAGAAACAACTTTTCAATAAACGAGAAATTCCACGAACGTTTTATCCATACATTTCTTCTTTTTTTTAACATTCGTTATCTCTCGATACTTGGCATTCGCACGGTACTATCGATCGAAAGCTAACTTTGATTCTTTTCGCGTTGGATTCACGTTGCAACATACTGTAAATATCTATTATTTCAAATCAGCCCAAAAATTCCAATTATTCTCAACTCAGAATTCCATTGGCATTTGTTGCACGTTGAATTTACAAAATGATCATGCAAACATCACTCAATGATTTGAAAATTTGAACGGAATGACGCACGCGCGATGCTTTCCATCGTTACCGAACGTTCAATGTTTCTAGTCATTTGCTAATTATTCGAGGAGTACTCGGTAAAGTAACACGAGCGGACATATATGTACATACAGCTATACGTTTACGCGTGTGTAGCAATAGCAATAGACAGAACGGCGGCAATCTGGCAGCGTTGGCTGTGGTATTTGATGGATCGAATGGCCGCAACTCGTCCGGAAAAAAAGGGAGCTTCCAGGCAACACCCAGTACCCGGCAGCACCAACAACGATGACAACAACAACAACAACAACAACAACAACAATAACAAAGGAAAGAAAAAAACACAAAAAAGGTCAGCTACAAAAGCTCCTGTACGCCTATAAATATCGCGTTTGATCGATGCCCGACTCGAGCTTGCTCGTTTGTGCGTGATACATATATATCAACGTTACCAATATGATTTTTCGACATCGTCACAATTAATGAGGCAAGCCCAGGTCATTCGATGCTTTATCTTCGGTACAGAGCATCAAAGTTAAACATTGAAATTTCATCTCTCTGACACGAAATTGCGGTACGTGAACGGCATAATTAAAGAAGTGGAAGGCTGTAATTAATTTCGTTCGATTTCATTTAATCTTCATGTCTCCCTATCGCGGATTTTCAAAATGGTTGTATTCGTTGCGTACGGACACGCTCGACGTGCACGTTTTGTTTTTGTTGTTGTTGTTGTCTTCCCCTTTTTCGCGCCCCCCCCCCCCCCCCCCCCAAAAACCGCTGAATTTTCATTGTAATTATTATATATTCCATATAATTAGACCGATGGAACGTTGGCTTTATTGTTATTGCCGTAACTCGCTTGCTCGCACATTCGTGTATTTCCGAACACCAAGCTGGATTTAACAATGTTATTATCCAGATATTATTATTATATATGTGGGATTATGCTGATGTTCGTGTAGCTTGCAGCCTGGCTTTTTGCATATTTGATGGAAATAATGTGTAGCGCTTGGAATCTTGTTCGCTTAATGCGCTTTTAATTGAAAGCTTAACTCGGACGAATTTGTCATGTTTCGCTGGGGGTAGGCTAGCAGAAGGATGAAACGTAAAATGCCAAGTACAAAAATGCTGTATGCAACGAGTGTCCAACTTTGACAATTAACATTTTAATACGCTTCAAAATTGACGTCAATCTCGCTTGATGGAGTATTTTTGCCTTGACAAAATATAACGCTATCAACGTTTTTTTCTTGTTTAATTCGTCGAGATTCTTTTTGAATACAGTGCTAGGTGCAACCAAAACTAAGAAACAGTATTGTCAATCAATCAAAGCAACCAACCAAAGCTCCACGATAAATCATTCAAAGCAGCCACGCGTACGGTCAATAATTCACGAAACGAAAGAAGAAGAAAAAAAGTTACGTACGTGGTCGGCCACGTAAACGTCGAGGAAGAATCGAAGGTGAAAGTTTAATCGCGTCGAGACCGCAACACGTTAACGATCCTCGACTTTTCGCTCGGTCTCTGTTTCTCTCTCGCACGCAACTTTGGCACATAACATAGAGTAGGAGAAACCGAAGGATCCCCTCTCAAGACGCGTCCTTTCTCTTTCCTATGACAATGCTACATTTTTTAAGTTCTCGCGCGTGCGAGAGAGCATGACAACCCCGTCGGTAATTTATGGGCATGGGGACACACAACGCTGGAGCGCCGGCTGCTATGGGCGTTATGTATAAATCACGCTTCTGCATTTGCTCAGAATCGCCCTGTGCGTAAATATTTATTATTCTTCGTACGAGTTTGGATTGAAAAGCCATGTTTAATGCATTTGTCGCTTTTTCTCACCAAAACTCCCGTGAATCTATGCTCTTTTAATTTTCTCGTTACTTTCAAATGCCAATGGCAAATACATCGTACGTTTATTCTTCGTCTCAATTCAACGATAGTTTTAGCGTTGTATTTGAGAATTACAACAGCGTTACTGGAAAATTATCAGACGTTTGCGCATCAATTTTTCATAGCTCTGTGGCGACGTCGAAAAAGAGATGAAAAATTTAATAGTTGAAATCCAATCGTGAGAAAAGGTCGAGTAATTGAAAAGTATTGAAAATCTTTAGGTAACGCCGGGGACCAGCGAAGAAAAGAGATTTTTCAATTTTTGCCCATAGCGTGAAAGTGGAACAGCATTATTCGGAAAAAAAAAACAACAAAAAAGACGAAGATAAAGTCTCGGCGTAAAATATAAAATAATAAAAACGTGTTTTACGCAGATAACTCTCTCTTTCTTTCTTCGAGATTTTCCGGTTGAGGCTCGCGCGTGAAAATTACAGTACATTGTCATCGCTGGCCCGTTTCTCCGATTCTCTTCATTTTCATGCTCGTCATGCATCGCGTGTTTTATCACCTTGTCTCGAGGATACACGTACACACGGATACACACAGAACCGCGTCTCTTGGTGAATGATAAACCTTTGCCAATGCCGAACGCGTAGTCGTGTAATGTGCGCATACACGCACACATATATACAGAGCGACGTTCGGCACGTAGTCAACCTTGCCGGGCATTTTTCATTCACCCGCAGCCGACGCCGCCGCGGAAGCTTTTCACTGCGAGGCGCAAAGTAAAAAAAGGACTGATTTCTCTCTGTCGCCTGAATTTTCATGCCAAGGAAAGAGCGAACTATGAAATACCTAACAGAGGGACCTCTTTGGACAAAAGCAAAAAGCCTAATCTTTTATATAGTCGTCTGTTGTTAGGACATTTTTTTATCGTCTCATATCTCTTCCTTCGATGAAATATCTTGTTCAGTGGAGCTTTTGTCCAAGTATATTTGATTGATCTACAGAAGACACAGAGAAAACAAATATAGGAGAGTATCCGTTGTAGAGATTGAATATAGCGCAATGTGTATATATTCTGTCCAACTAAAACTTGACTCGTACTACTTGTGCGGTTATTCTTACTACGTCAAAGTAAATTATCGTACTACGTGTACTTAGAACTCTCCGCGAGACGTTGCAGCGTGCATTAAGATAATCGAAAAAATTTTTTAACAAAGTTCAGGTTTCAGTGAAGCCTTGAATATTTCGTTGGAAGTGAAATAATTAACGATGAGAAAACCGAGGGACCATACAACGAACGAGCTCTTGCGCATTTTTCAAAGAGCAAAAGTCTTGAAATGCTGATGTAACTACTCGCAGAGACTACGCATTCCTCTGGCAAAAACTCGAACTTTGCTGAATTTAAAAAGCGACACCTGACTTTTCGATACATCAGCACACTCACACATACGTAATCTCCCGAACGAGTGAAAAGGTCAGCAGCATACTGTTGCACTTGAAACTTCCAGAGCTCAAGAGAACTTGGCGAATGCCATTCGAGAGGGAGAGAAAGAGTTATATATATATATAAACGTAGGCCTCGACGCCAAGTAGTTTAATTGGATTCTCAACAAGATTAAAGCGTCCCCAGATGCAACTGAGCGAGAAAGAAGCAAAGCAGTGGGGAGGGGGGAGTACGCGCGAATTTTATCGCGACAGGTTACAGCATCGGCAAGCGCTGCGCAAACTTTCAAAATAACCGCCTCTGTGTCAGAGCGGACTTTTCTCTCGCTTATCACTCAGACAGTTGTTGTTGTTGTTGTTGTTGTTGTGTCGGTGTGTACACGTGCGCGTACGGATGTGTGTATCTACGCGAACTCTAGCCTAAATTACACCGAGCAATGACAAGGGGTGGCTTGTTTCTAACAGGAATTACAAGAGGCGACACTGTCGAGTGAACGAAAACTTTTTTTTTCGTCTTTGTTTTTCGCGCCTGGGTTGATTACGATTCGGGTTCTTTATGCGAAGCCCACGTTTTGACTACGAGAGAATGCCGATTGTTGTTGGTGGTTTCGTATCTCGAATGCATGGTACACACAGTGTTTGGATTTACTGTTGTGCTTTGGGAAACATTGCTAAATTGAAAATTCATCGATGTATGGAGACCGATGAAGATAGTGAACAAAAATAAAATACAAAAATAATGACTTTCTTTGGACAATATTGGTGAAGAAAAAATAACAAAGGACATCTTGCTTGATTTTTCGAAATTGAATAGCAAAAATAGCAGGTACAGGCGTTTTCAATCAAGATAAAAAATATCTTTCAACGGGTGCAGGAAAATTGTAGTAACGTTGTTATTTTTAATCTATAGAATAGCTACATAGTCCACGGTAACTAGCTCTTGACTCTGAAACAATAATAACGACCTTTTCAATTCTAATTTATTTAACGTTGGTGAGTCATTTTATTTGGTTTTCTAACAACAATAACTCGTTGACATTCAGAGAGCGAGTAAAAGTGAGATATAGCGAAAAAAGACACATTTGTTTGCATTCAACGATCAAAATGCTTTTCACTTTGATACTGTGCGTACAAAAAACAGTAAACGTCGTGTACAAGTTGGTACACGCAGTTTCCTTTTGTTTACGAATGATCGTTATCGAACAACTTTCTAGAAACACCAGCAGTGTAAAAAAAGGGTGACGAAGTATAATCCAGAAACTAATAACAGTTGGCACGTGAGTGCAAACAATTCGTAGTGCAATCGAACTTCAACAAATATCCCAACACAGTCTCTTGGAAAAAAAATGAATAAAAGCTCTGGCGCATGCGATCATGGGCATCGACTATGTAATTGAATTGGTCGCTCCGAGCAGCATGCCGACCGCACACATACGTGCGCCATCAAAATTTTAGCCGGTCGGCTATGCCTCGGAAGCGCAAAGTGCCCTATGTAAAATGGATTATTTTGCGAAATTAATCGCATTTCAATGCGAGCTTCCGCTCATTAGCCACATATCTCTCTCTCTTTGTATGTCTCTTTGGTATGAATTCATTAGTCTTACAGCAACGACTAAATCAAACAAAATACGAGGAAAAAAAACAACAAAAAAGCAGAGAGAATAAAAAACACCGAAAGAGTTTGTTCAAGCCGAAGCCTTTTAATTATCCAGATGACGAATTGAGAGCAGAGCTCCAGCTAACAAACACAATTACGCCGAGGGATCAGCGGAAAATTCAGTTATTTTTAATTTGAAACGTAGTAATCGCCTATCGAACTCTCTCTCTCTCGCTCTCTCTCTTTCCCTGCAGCCTTTGTGAACGAACAGCAATTTTCCGCGCGGCCAATTAACGCGCGTGCTCTCTCTCTCTCTCTTTCTCTCTCGCAGTTTTTTCACCTTCGATTTTCGCTGCTGCCGATGATGTTCGATAGTTTTTTTGTGCTGCACTTTCAGCTGTGCAGAGAGCATGTTAAAGTAGTTGCTAATGACATTACTCGTGTAAAATTGTTTTTTACACGAAATTTCATTAGATCGACATTTTTTGTAAGCTTTGGTTTTGAGTAGAAAGCAAATATTTGAGATAATAATTAGTTTGGATAAACAAACATTGTTTTAGAGTAATGCATTCGTCCATAAATATTTGTAGGTTTGCGCATTTATTAAAATGAGTATGTATTTTTCAGAAGATAAAAACATTTGAATTTTGACTGATCACGCGGCAATTTTGTACGAACAAAAGAAAAATATTCAATTTTGCCAAAATAATGGCTTCTCTTGATGTAAATAAAATTTGAGCAAGTTATTAATATTTAATCGGGAAACTACTTGGAATTATACGATACAAAAATCCGAGCCTAGCAAAGTCGCTAAATAAATTAACCTCTAGTTACAACGCGAGCACGCTTACAAATTCTTATTAGCACAGCGTGTATGTGTACGCTACAAGCTCAAACAAGCCTTAATAATAATAATAATAATAATTCACAAGGTAGGAGGGCTGGAAAAACCGGAATAAAAGAGTATAACATTTCGCTCCATTAGCTAACAAAGGGGCTGGTGTTTGTTGCGCGAGCAGCGTGCGTGGAATGCTTATCTCGGAGGCGTAGGTTACATGCGTTTTAAAAGGCGGAAGCTCCGTCTGATTAACGATAGCAGTAGCAGTAGCAGCCAGCCAAGGTGCCGTTGGTATGAGGTAGGCGGAGAGAAAGAGAGAGAGAGAGAGAGAGAGAGAGAGAGAGAGGGAGCACTGAGGTAATTAATTAGCGTAGCTTTAACCGCATGGCATTTAAGTTGGCTCTCTCTTTCGGACTATGCAGCGCATAGTTCCGAGTAAATTTAATATCGCACGGAATTATAATCCTCTGACTATCGACTTTGCTGACTCTAATTCTTTCTTTAATCTCATTTTTTTACGACCGCATAGGATTTTCATCAAATTTTTAAGGCACCGAAATAATAAAAAATAATACGTTTCGACGAATAATTAACGGTGGTTTCCTTGATGCAAATTGAACATCGTTTTAAACCCTATTTTTCCATGCGCAAATTATTCAATTGATTACCGATTGGTCACTGATATAGCTGTGCTACTGTTCTTATGCACAGACTCCATATATATACGTTTTTTGTTGTTGCAAAATTCAATTGAAGGTATATCGGAGGCACTCTCAATTATTCCGTCATGACTGACAAAGTACATGTATTTTTTTTATCGACTAAAAATATCAAATTCTTTGTAACCATTGAAAGTTTTGTCGGTTCGATATTTTCAACATTATTATTGGATAATTAACCCTTGTCAACAAATTATGTACAAAACGATTACTCGTACAGCATATTTAGTATAATATCTCCGTGCTATAAAAAAAAACATAAAGAGTATTTAATAAATCTCATAATCCAAGATTTCGTCTTGAACGAGGCATTCGTCAAGTAATACCGTTGGGTAAAGACTTTCGTACCTCGCAACGCATCACGCCCGAGTCATAAAGAAGGAAATAGAAGAAAAAAAAGAGGGAGATCTTACCTCGGCTAGTCATAATTACGAAATCAAGGCTATCGCTCGTAAAATCGTCGCGAGTAGTATAGCTCGTAAAAAAATTTATTTCATTGGAGTATACGTATCTCGCTCTTTCTCTCTCTCTCTCTCTCTCTCTCTCTCTCTCTCTCCCTCTCTCTCTTTCTTTCTCTCTTTCTTTCTCGCTCTCTCCTAGCAAAATCCTCCTTGCGCGTCGACAAACACGTGCTACACTACGGCAATTACGTGAATTGCGTCCCTCAACTCGAATTTATCGCAAAGGGAAAACTGAGCAATTAGACAATTGAAAAAGACAAAAGCAACAAATAAAAAAAAAAACTTTACGTTTGTCAAAAAAAAAAATAAAAAAAGGAGTCGTCGTGTGCGCGCTGTACATTGTCTAAACCATGTTGTGAAATGTTTATGAACGTCACGTAATAATTGATTATCTTGTTTCTCTCGTATATTTCCTTTAAGAAATAGACTTTATTATATATCGAGCGCGCAAATTCAAAAGCTTGTGTTTTTTTGATACTCGTCTCTGCTTCCAACTTCTTTTAGCGTGCAAATGCATTGCTGTTTAAATAAAATAGCGTGAGCTATATGCAGAAGAGGCGCGAACGATGAGCCTCTCAGGAATACGCGACGACTAAGCTACATATTCCCGTTGGACTCGCAACTTTTGCCGCAAGTTTTTTTTCTATTTTATTTATATTTATTCCATTTTTTGCGTACACAACTGTGACTAGTTGAGCTTTTTCAGAATTGAACGGTATGCGCTATACTCGCTCGTGGTCGGTGATGTTCGATGCGAATGACCCGATGGGATTGATGTGAAATATTTGTAGGGCTTGATTGAGAGCTGTATGTTATTGGTTACTTTTCAAAGGTTTCCAACAGATAAAGAGAGACAGAGAGAGAGAGAGAGAGAGAGAGAGAGAGAGAGAGAGAGAGACAGAGAGAGGGGGAGAGAAAATGAAAAATAAAAGACGAGTTTTTTATCAATAATATTCTGATTAATGTTTTCGGTTTTGCATGATACATGATACGGGAAATACCGAGTTAATTATTTCCCATGATTGAAGTTTAGTACGTGAATTTTCAATTTCAAAAATTCGATAACCGTTAATTAAATTTTTTATATCGTTTAATGATTATTAAAATACATTATGTATCGAAATAATAATCCAAAGCAACTGAAAAGTACATAGAGAGTAAACGGACGTACAGACTGTGAATATTAATTTTTGTAGAAGTGTCCATTTAGAACACTGCATAATTCAGCAACAACAGCAACAGGACAAATCACTCAGTCATACATAGCGTTCGCATTAAAATGCCAATTTTGATTTTACCTCAACTAAATTTCCAGACAATAGCTTCCTATACGTATATATATATATATATATATAGATATAAATGTCGGGAAGTAAAACAGACCGTTGTTTTTTTTGTTCCTTTCTTTCACTTGGGTATGGGTGCATGTATACGTAGGAGGGGGAGAGGTCAACGCTCAAGTGAATTTGTAAAGGAGAGACATAATAACAGTGGCGTGCGGTCTACCGACAGGTCAGGGTTTTAAGCGCAAAGCTGCAGAGAGAGAGAAATTCGCGTGTATGTGTATGTGTGTGGCTCTGTGTGTATGTGTATGGCTGGGCGTGCGCCGGATTTCAAGAACGCCCCGTAATACGCTGGGGATAATAGCATTACACTCGAAACATACGTAGTACACAGCGTTGCCTGCCTGCCCGCCTGCCTGCGAGCAGCATGGATCCCTTACTACCACCGCTTATGTCTACAGCCAAGCGGTGCGAATTGTATCTACCTATCCTTCTACCCCTAAGCATGTATGTATATATATATGTTTCACATCCTTTTGAATTACAGTCTTCAAATTAGTTGCCTTCGAGGCTTGCATTTCACCTGGGACACAGCATTGCGACTTGATTGCGGACGTTTTACCGTCATGTTTATTTTTTTGGGATCGCGAATCAGAGTTAATGAAGTTGGCGTAGAGCTTTTATTTGTTCCTTTTTTATCTTTTAATACATTTTGCGATTATTTGATTGTTTACGGTATTTTTAATAAACCGCGGATGAATATTTTCGTGGATGGATATCGTTTCCATGGGTCTCGCTATTTTTGCGACATTAATTTAGTTATATATACATACCTAAACGTATTGGCGGTTCAATTCAGCAATGCTTCGACTAAAATAAAAGTTCAAACTAAATGTTGAAAGGAAAAAATATCGGCAACAACGTGGAGGAGAATAAATAATGTCACAGACGCTTTTATTGCGAATGCTATAAGTGTGATTTCGACGATCGTATAGTGTGTCGATGAGTTGAAGGAGGGTGTAGCTGTGTGCTGCATTATTTGCGTAATTATACGTAACGTTGTGCACGCGCAGCCTGTATAATCAACGGCCTAACTTGACGCTCCGAACACAATGATATAGTGAAGGGAAAAAAAATAATTATCGCGTTTACGTTGTTGGATCGAGCAGCGTTAATCGTTCGATAAATCTATTATTGAGCTTTTGGTTCCTCACTTCTCCTTTTCACTTCGCTATGCAGCGGTTAAACTCACAGGGGAGGTAGCGTTGGCCTTTCGATGCCCCATGTTTATCCACTCGTCGAATGTGTCCATTGCTCGAGTGTCTGTTATAGTTGCGACGTTATATACGTTTCGAAAGGGGTTTACGTTTGACGCGCTACCACGTCACCTTTTACACGTCCCTATATGCCACGATATATACCATACGAATTTTGTTTACTTTGTCGCTCGCTCGAGTACACATATAAACACACTACGAGATCATCTCAAGTGTTACTGTTTGTTGTTGTTGTAGTTGTTATTCAGAGATCACTTCAATCGACTGGGTAAATGCTTTTGTTTAGAAGTTGGCCGTTTTCCCCTTTCTTAACACTTTGTCCATCAATTATATCGTTCAAAAGAAACAAATTTGCACGTGAGTAAATTTTAAGGCAAACAATTTTGCCAACTCTTTACGCGAGCCAAAATCTCGCTTCGCTTGGCATATTTAATTAAACATTTTTTTGCCACATTCACGGAAGCTTGAATTAACAATTTTGAAAAACACGCACTGGAAAATGGAATTTTTCACAGTACAACGTGTTCTGTAATTTTCATACAAATATCCTGATATCATTTTGTTCGTGGACAAATAAAACAATGTTAATGAATTAATCGCAAGACAAATGAGCCAATAAATCAAACGTAAACTTTAATTTAAACTCTACTTTAATATAGATTAAAAGGTCGTTTTTAACGTAAGAATCGCTAGCGAATCTGGAGAGGAAAATACTCGGTCACATATCTAACCAGTGCTCGCTTGCGCCACATATCCTTCAAAGAGTTGGTGGATATGGGGAGGGTGAGTGCGCAAAGGGAGAAACTTTGGGCTCGTTTCACGCTACGGTTAACTCGATTTCCGCGGAAACTGGATTTGCCGCTCGCGCGTATACGTTCCTTTTTGCCTTGCGTTCCGATTAATAACGTAGTCGGCATCGTCGTCGTCGTCGTCGTCGTCGTCGTCGTCGTCGTCGTCGTAGTCGTCGTAGTAGTCCTACGTATGTGTGTCGACCAAGGAGTATTTGTCGAGTGGTCGAAAAAACATCGAGATTGAGATAGTATCTCAATTTGAATGTACTTTAATTTAAGGGGACATGATTGTGCTAACTTTTTCTGTTTAAATCTCTGTCTGTCTCTCTTTCTCTCTCTCTCTCTCTCTCTCTCTCTTTCGCTTGCTTTTCAGACATGAAGGTAATTTTTGCATTGAGACAGACCAACCAACTCTGAGATAGGCATGTCTATTAAGCGAGAGAGAGAGAGAGAGAGAGAGAGAGAGAGAGAGAGAGGAAGAGAAAGGGAAAGAAACCTGGCAGTGGCAAAGTTGCACTCGACGTCGTCCAATTAAGCGAGATTAAATATTTTTCTTTTATTCCACTGATTGCGCGTGCACGTTGTCCACTCGGCTTTTACGAGCGACTCCCTTATTTCTTGTTTCTCGCCTATCTCCCCTTCTCTCTCTCTCTCTCTCTCTCTTTCTCGTGCGCTTGTTATTGCTGTATAAAAATAAACTACGTTTGCCCACGCACGAAACTCTCTCTATCGACAAGATTCTGGACATAGCACGCGTCACGATTTAATGACAACAAAATCATTAAGCTTGATGAGCCAGTATGTGTACTTGTATATTTACGTATACGTAATGTAAATATTCGAAAAATAAAAAAAGGAATAAAAGCGATTAGGCCAAATTTATTTCCCGACACCCACTCTCTTGACGTTTCATTAAACTGAGGATTAGCATTTTTCCACTCGACTTCCCACCAAGTTAATATCGCTTGTGTACAACGTATTCGTGTCGAGAGATTAACGTATATAACGAGAGCGAGTATTTTTACCTTCTGCTTTTACTTGCTCTCTCTCTCTCTCTCTCTCTCTCTCTTTGACTCCTTTATTTTCTGTTGTTGCGTTGTTGTTGCAGCTCGTTTGCATATTCATCGAGAAAGTTCGTTTTTCCGACTTCTCAATTTACTTACTTTCGTGTGTATCGCCTTCGAAAAGTTCGGCACGCTCGCGTAAATTCTCTAAACCCTCGCGGCCGAACTTTCAACTTACACACGTATATTTCGCTATCTGTCCGACTCGCCAACTTTTCCAAATTTCATAAATAACAATATGAATACGGAAGTTTTCCGTTTGCGAGAAATTTTTTAGCGCAAAGTACTGTCGTTAATGGAAGAGTTTCGTATACTGAATTTTTCGCAAAACATTCGTCGCTCTTTCACATTGCCCTCAGAGTTTTATTTTCTCACGTGTGTTATTTTTCTTTTTGGCCCAGTCGAATAATTGTAGATTCATTTCATAAATTAAGCTCGAGAATATTCATCCATTTCCATTTGTCTCGCTTATTCACAAGGCATTTAATCGAGACACTTAAATAGACGAGAACGTTTTCAAGTAGTGAGAGCCTAAATATGGTCAGGCGTACTTACATTCCTCTTGGCCATCTTCTTACCATTCGATCAGTCATCAAACGTATCCTTGATTAAATATTTCGTTATTCCATCATCTAGATTAATTGTAAAAAAAAGTTTTATCTCAATCGAAGCAAATCTTAAGATGAATTTCAATAAGAGATTCGTTGGTTCGAAAAGTGCTTCACTGGTAAACAAACATTCAATCTTCTTCAACTAGAAATTCGTCTGGCGTATGAGCTTGACTCGGCGAGATTTATCGCAGCATTCGGAATCACGAGGGAAAAAGTGCATCAACCCAGTAGCACCGAAAAAGCACATCGCGGCCCGAGGCAAAGTTTGCCAACAAAATCCGTAATTATCGGCTGTTTTTTGCTAATTCTTTTCCTGCGATCGCTGTATCACGTGTCTCTGCACACATCCGTATATACATACATACAGAGACACGAACAGTGAGAAAAGAGGCAAATAGGATTTTCCTCTTTGGCGTGTCGAAACTTAATGAAGCAGGAGATCCCTGTCCTGGGCAGTTTCGTTATCGATTTTCGATTTCACGCGATCGCGCGCACCGCCAAATGCAAACAGACAGCCGGAACGTAATACACCGGCTCTATGTGAGAGCATACCACGTGTGTATATATATATAAATATATATACGTACCTCGAGGAAATTTTGCGGGACCGAGAAAAAGGTGCGTTAAAAGCCTTTGTGCGCCGTGCTGCCGAGAGCGATGTTTTTCCGGGAGAGCTTGAACGTTCTTCTTCTTCTTCTTTTTTTTCGAATTTTTTTTCTTTCGTTGGACGCTCTGTGTGTTTTTAAACTGAAATATAAAAGTGGTAAAGGTTATTATTTCCAGCGTGATTTTACACGAGAAACGTTTTGTGCTGGAAGCGAACGAACAAGCGAGCGACTCATGATTATTCATAATTAGATTCGTGTTGCTGCAGAGAAATATGTTAATGTAATTATTATGCTAAAGGCTCGGCTTCTCAATTTTTCTTCATTTTTTTGTTCTTCTTCGTGCTCGTCTTTTTCGTACGTTAAACAAGAATCTTTCTTCCAACGTGTGAATCAAAATATGGATATAACAAGTGTAAGCATCAATTTCTGTCGTTGACTTTAACAACGTGTATTTGATATATAAGTTATCGCGACGCTAATATAATCTTGTTGAACGTAATATCGCTACCTTCAACGTTGCAACAATGAATCTTCAAACCATCAGCGCGAGTCTATTGTGATCAAACGATTAGACAAAAAAGAAAATTGCTCAACGTTAACACAAAAGGAGAATATTTGATGTAAGTGAGGAAATTGAAAAAAAAAACCAGCTCATCCTCTCCGGCATTCTTGGCGGTGGCTCACCGGATGATAAGGGCAAATTTAATAAAATCATCTCTGTAAGAAGGGCGGGAGAGAGAGAGAGAGAGAGAGAGACTGTCCGAGAAAAAGAGAGCTACTCGTATTCTTTGAATGAAAAGGGACAGGGAAAGAGAACGCCAGACATATCTTTATTCCTTCCTTTATCTCATTTTACGCACTGAGCTAGGGGCGAACAAATTCCACAAGACAGAGAGAACGAGAGAGAGAGAGAGAGACAGAGAGAAAGAACGATCGATTTTAACGCACAAGAGCAATTCATCTATAAAACTGATTCTTTCAATTTGACAAAGCGTGATTGAGGTACTAATTAGTCGTGAAAAAGAGAGATAGGAGAGTGAAGGAGATCGTTCGTAAATATAGATTTGCTCCGTAGACGTTTGTCAGGAATACACATATCCGAGCGGCAGGTAACTGTCTCGGCAGCTATCAGCTGTCCAATTAAACGAGTCGCGCGCGCTCGGAATATAGTCGTGGTAGTAGCAGCGCTCTGTCAAAGTATGTAACGCGATGCTAATAGTTCGCTCTCACTGTCGAGCTATGAATTATTCAATGGATCAGTGCGGAAGCGTTGCTAGTAGTAGTAGCAGCAGTAACAGTAGCGCTCGATTCTCACCTGTGCGCATTACACAAACATCAATTTCAGTCGGTAAAAAAAAAAACAAAAACAAAACGATATCAAGTAGACCGACAGCAAAAGCTAATGTTTGAAATTTTCCAGCGCAAAGCTAACACGACTATTGTATAAACAGAAATTTAATCTCCGCCAACTCTGTATATACGTGTGCTTGCGCTCACAAGCTCTCCAAGAGAATCAACAGATAACCTCTTAATTAGATTACCACGATATTTGTTAATTGTACAAGTTTCCCAGAGGAACGTGGCAACTTACACAACGAGACTGCTGGGCGCGCGCGCGCGTGTATGTGTGTGTGTGTGTGTGTGTGTGTGTGTGTGTGTGTGTGTGTGTGTACGTGCGTATGTGGTTTTTTTAGTTATCTTTTAAACTAACCTTCAACGAGTAATTTCGTAGATTAGCGTGGGCGCATGATACGAGAAATTTAAACGACACGCGGACGACACAGGCGTTCTTTTTATACGGGCACGAGATTAACACACAACATTAACGATTTTGATAATTAGTCACATGGTGCGTATCTATGCACTACTGAATTTTACAATTTGATAACGGAACCATGGCAACGAATCGAACAACGCTTCTCTCCCACTCCCGTATTAGATTTTCATATACGGGCAAAAGAGGGAGAGTTCTTTTTTTTTACGATGGATCGTTAAACTCGACGCTGCACAGAGAGTGATTCGACGTGTCCGGCTACCACCGCCGCCGGCAAACAACCTCTAATTTTCCACTCTGGCCCTTTCCTCGAGAAATCAATGGAGAGGAAGTGTCGCCTGTCGAGCTCTCTTTTAACGCCGAGCTTTGAAGTTCGTTTGCTACGAATTCGCTGATCGAGCTTTATTGGTGGAATGTGATTTGACTTTTATTTTTGGTTCTTTTAATTTTTTGCCAAATTTGTCGTCTCTTTTGTAGGTATTCAGTTTTGTTCCATAGAGTAATAGTTCAATTTCATCTTTGGTAGGGATACGAGAAAAGGGGATACTATTGTTTGCAAGATATATATATATATATATATATTATACTGGCGTATACTTTCTTTTCTATTCTTTTTTCTTTATATCAACGATTCATCGGATAAAAATCACATCAATTGAAATAGGTTTGAAAAGAGGAAAAGCAATATTTTTACTTTTGATGCCCTCTTTTTCAATGGAACAGTTTTGCGCACAAATCCATTTTTCGAAATGCACTAACTTTTATTTATGAAGCACGCTCAAAAGTTACGAAAGCTTCAATATTTGCAGTTTTGGCGAAAAACATTTTTAATATTTATGTCGAGTCTCTTTTCAAAGTTGCTTTTGAAACAATGTATAAAAGTCAGCATTCAAAGCGAATACAACAAAAAATTAAAAAAACTCGAATAATGCATTCGGTATCTTTGATAAGAAATAGTTATTGTGACGCGAAGGCACGCGCCAAGCGTAGAATCGTCGAGTGAGGAAATGATCCGTTAATTAAAAAACAAAGGATAAGAGCCAAGAGTTTGGGGTGCATGGGATGGTTGAGGAAGAGTAGCTTTGTAAAGCGATAAAGTTAAAACCGAGAGTGGGTGAAAGAACAAAGTGTCTTGAATAAAAGGTGAGCGAGAGAGAAAAACCGAGAGAAAAGTCAGAGACGACAAAGCTAGTGTATTGCTAAGGGTCGTTCTTTCTCTCTCTCTCAATCTCCCCCCCCCCTCTCTCTCTCTCTCTGCTAACGGCCAAGTAATTCGAGGTCCCTTCATTCGTGTATATAAGATCCACGTTTACCTTCACCTTCGTTAGAACGTATACAGTATAAAAGTCTCTCATTACCAAGGCGTCGATTTAACGAGGCTTTAGCTCGCGTTACAACGCCAGCCAACGCCAACGAAACTTTCACTCGATATTTCTATCGATATATATGCTTTTACTACTATGTCATGGGCGCATATCACGTCTGAATCACTTGAAAATCGATTAGAAAACTTGACATGAAATTTACACTTGATTAGTAAACTCTAAAACGCCTTGGCTAATTACTCTCAACACTCGCTAATCGTAATCCCACTTGACTGTACGAGAGAGAAAGAGAGAAGCGAGTGCAAAAAGCGTTTGCATAACTCAAAGATTGACTTCGACTTTGAACCCTTACCCTAACTTTGGCGTTAATCCCTCGACTAATCTGTCTCTCTCTCTCTCTCTCTCTCCCTCTCTCACGGGGCGTAGCGCGCTTTACCCAGAACTTTTCAACGTTTCCAATCGAAAATTCTCTTGGTTATATCCTACAGCTTTTTGCTCGACCGGCAGCTTGAATAAAATACCAAAAAATTGATAATTTTTATGCCGTTGGAGAATATTGTATAGCTTTTATCGATTCTTCGCATAATCATTCCGCATATCTTTGGTAGGTCCAGTGAATTTCCAAAATAACGTGGATAAAGTTGCGTCAATGTTAATATTCGAAATAGAGTTGCTTAAATCATCCCACTTACAAATACCGAAATGATTCGTATTAATTCGACACTACGTGAAATGGTGTAAATAAGCTAACCTGATCACTTGACTAAATAATTAAGTTACGGAAAATGCATTATGTTGCTTTGACATAAATCAATAGAGAAAATACAGATGATATAATTGTAGTATAAGAGTCGACGTCGTATAATTTCAAAATACTTGTCAAGTATTAAAGTTTCATAGGTTGTAACAAGGTAATTCGAGTGTAACGATCTACTAAACTATGGCATCTATTTCGATAAAATCAACAGGGAAAGACACCCAAAGACAACACACGTGAAACTTCTCCATCTATGAATTTATTGCCTTCAGCGATTTGTTCGTTGCAATTGCATCTCGTGTACTTTAGAAGTTTAGTTAAAATCCATTTTCAGCCCTTGTCACTGATTGTCGCGCGCGTAAATTTTCGTGTCTGTTTTTTTCTTCTTCGATTATCGAACTTTGTATTTCTTTTTTACCTTTTATTAACTCGCAACACGACTTTTCGATCTGCCGGCACGTCAGTCGAAGATAAAGCGCCGGTTAAATAAATAAGTGGCAACAGAGCGACAGACGGAGCGTCGATTATGGTGTGATGCGCGCAGGAAATCGACAGACGCTTCCCATCGCTTCCCATTGCTGATAGTGGCGAGAGGGGGGGGGGGGGGAGGAGGAGGGGAGAAACGTCTGCGGGAAAAGTACGTCTCGTCTACGTCCAATGTTTTTCTGTCGGTCTGGAAAGACCCTCTCAAATACTTTTATTATGTTATTCCGTTTATTTAAATGACGGCTTGAGTATGGTTTGTCGATTTGTCACGTAGTAACCGGCCTAGATAGGTCATTGCGGTGTAGGTGTGTTTACCTCGTGTAATTATAGAGTATAGTCACTTTGCCAAAAGATTATAAACTTTAGTCACCTTTAGTTTAATAGAAAAAGTTGTTTTACGGAAACTGGACCGATTAGACTAGGATCGCAATTACTATTTTCTCACCCGTGTCACCTAAGAAAATCATACACGTAGAAGAAAGGAGAACAAAAACACGCAATTAAAAATTATGTTAGCTTCATATTGTAGAAATTACCGTATTCAGATCCAATCGACGTCAGATTTACTTTTTAAAATCATTATTCAACCATTAAATTTGTTGACAAGTTCAAATTATCGATGAAAAATCAGGTGGGATGAGGGGGGAGGGGACTGATACAACGAAACAATTGACTTTCCACTCGAGTAATTCTCAATCCGTTGGCGTTGGGACAAGACTTTCCCCTTTCATTTTCGCTTAACACGCCCGCACGAGCGTACGAAAGGGGAGAACCAGCGTAAAACAAAAAAACAAAAAATAAATAAATGAAACAACAATTGCGCAATTTACAGTGCGTGACCTCGTCACTCATTATAGTCTCGCGCGCTAAATCGAAAGTCATTTTCGTGGCGTCAAGCTTACCAAGTTACATCATGCTACGAGAATTCTAATTTAAATCGGCTTTCATTCTACAAATTTGTTTCTCTCTCTCATTTTCTTACTGAAAGGAAAATTCAATCGGAAGCAAGTTGTGTATTTTATCGAAAACGTTCTAATTAAGCGAAAGCGAGCGTCGACAGAAACAAAGTGGATTTTTAATTCGTACTGGCAATTCAGACATCGATCCGTTGTCAGAGCGACTGTTGGAATAAAAAATGCATTGGCCGCCGCTAGCACTGCGAATTCCACGCGGTTAATGGAAAAAACAAGAAGACACGAACAGAGCGAGAGAGAGAGAGAGAGAGAGAGAGAGAAAGAGTGGGCGAAGCTCGACAATTCGATCGACCGATTACCAATGGTTTTGTTGTCTTTGTTATGCGGCCTCGTCGTTTCAACTGAAAATACTTGATGTACGTTTTTCCGTGGAAGGAGGATTACCGTTTAAACAAAATTGCAGAGCTCGGCTCACTACCACTGATGATTGCCAAGCTGTTAGTTCGGCAACTCTTGAACAAGTGAATGTAGCAAAATCGCCTTCTTCTTCATTTTTTGACCTTTTAATTTATGGTACTTTAGCCGTAAATTAACGTATGTTTTGTTCGTCTGACCATTGATGAAATAATTGCTAGCGTTGTAGTCGAATTATCGATAGTGGAGCGTTCACGCAATTATTGTAAATCAGTTCAAAATGCGACTAAAGAAGCGCAATCCGAAAGGCATGACAATGACACCACAGCTCTTGTAAAACTCGAAGCATATCAAACGATGTCGGTGGAGGTTGCGTTGTACCACGTAACCGAAAATTTACTCGTAGAGATAGTAGTGTGTGCGTGTGTATAGGAGGATTTTGGACAAAGCTCGTGTGTATATATGGTCGTTCGGTCACGTGAGCTTTGTGTCGTGACGTTATACGGACTTTTATTATTCGTAGGTGCGAGGATGTTTGCACGTGTATACGCGAGCGAAAGCGGCCAATTTTGTTCTCACTGCAGCAGAGAGCAAGCACAACGGCTGATGCCGCTTGTCGCATTATCCGCTCTCTCTCACTCTCATGCTGTAACAGCGTTAGCTACTCGTACTATACTGCAATGCTGGCGTACTGCAGCGAGCAAAGGATTATCTGTAATACCTTTTTCTCTCTTTTCCATGTTACGTTCTTTCCTCGTCTATGCGTATCTGTACACGTGTACCTGCGTATGGATGTGTGTGTGTGTGTGTGTGTATATATATACGAGTGTCATTTTAACAGCTTGTGGCTTCGTTTGTCGAGATTCTCTCCAACGTAACTTGTACTACTTCGTTATCCGATAGTTATGCGGCTCTGATATCGCAACTATTGGATAAATTGCTGCTCTCTCTCTCTCTCTCTTTCCCTCTCTTGCGAGCATCAATCAAACGTTCTACACTCATCGTGCTATGCGGGAAATTGTATGGTAGCACGAGGGTGCGAGAGCTCATCATCATTTCAATATAAGGATAATCCATATTATCGATGTGCGCCGTGTATCGAGTTCGCGTTTTCAAACGATCAACTTTCGTGTGTGTATGTGCGTGCGAACCTATCCTTGCTGGGCAAATGTTATTGGAGAAGTATTTCACTTGATTGATATTATCGAGTGTTTAATTTACTCGACTATTGGCTAATCAAATACTAATAATTTATCCTGTATTCAACTCGTATCTGGGTCAGTTTTCTTCTTCGTCAAACTAATCATTCCATCCGTTGAATTAACAGCGAGTGTACGTACGTTAAGGTTCGTTAGAAAACTGGAGAATGAAAAAACAAAGAAGAAAAAAAGAGAGATAACAAGAGAAAGCTCGGATGTCTAGTTTGCAAAAATCGATCGAGCTCGTACATTCTCGTCATCCATAATCACCTATCACGTGCCATTGAATTCTCTTAACTGCCGCAGAAAAGAAAGAAAGCTGGCTAGACCTATGGCATTATTGAAAAAGCTTGGCAGCAGCTATATACCTATGTCTAGATAGATGGATATAGAGAAGAGGGAGAAGAGGTTACCTCTACACATAGTGCGGCGCGCGTAAAAGGGATGGCTCGTAGAGACATAACTTCGTCTGACGGTTCTCCATTACTTCTTTTGCGGGAGGAACAATGCGAGTTTTCCTCTCTTTCTGATATCCCCACTTGTTCACTGCCTCGGTCGTATAGTGCAGTTATATACTCGTCTCTCATCCATCATATTTTCTGCATTGGCAGGTAAGAACATTTTATGCTCTATTATTTATCCAGTTATATCACCCTCCATCTCTCTCTCTCTCTCTCTCCCTTTCTCGCTGTCAACCTACGCTGACTGTATTATAACAACTGATGCCATATACTCCACGTATGCAGATGCGTTTACTTGACTTTTCACTTTGTCACTTGCGATGTACGTAGAGCTATCTTCTGCTATCTTCTTTAGACGGAGCTTTTGCTTTTTGTTACACGTGTTGGATTTTTCGTGTTTTGTTTTTTTTCCACTTTACAACTACCTATATAGTGCACAGTTTGTCAGGTGGAAAAATTAATACAATTTTGAGAATGGATAAATTATAGTTCATCGGTTGGGTGTACAAAAATTAAAAGTTAAAATGAAATAGATGTTGGAGTAATAATCGCTATAATAGTTAAACGTATTTAATATATAAAACGTTATAGAGAAAATCTCGACCGTTAAAATGGCATCTGGCTGTATAATGATAAAAGTTTCCTAACGCAAACGTAGGTCATAGCCGTGTGTGGTCAGTGAGTCTCTCTGTACGTGAAATATTTTGCAAATACACATGCGTTGCCGTGTCGACATATTACAAACCCTAGGAATATATAGTATACTACAAACTCAACGGAGGCTTTGACTTTACACGCTCGTAAGAATACATCAAAGGAGTTGAGCAGCTAGCGAGCAGTACACGTGTGTGTGTCCGAATATTTCATCGGGTGAAAACAAACAATATACGCGACGTATGACAGTCGAATGAAAACTACACTCAAAAGGACTTTCCACGATGCGCGCCACTAGATTAATAAAGGTCCTGCTCTCGTTTCGGAAAATTGTTGCCGAAATTTTTTCTCGTTAAAACATTGAAAATTCAAGGGTGTTTGCAAAGTATTTTATAGAGTTGGCGCGAGAAGAAAAAAATTGTAGCGACGCAATAAAGTGTAGCAAGGGTAGAGCACATTAGTTGGGGTAGCGCTTACAAAAGCCAATGAAAAAAAAGGAGAGAGAGAGAGAGAGAGAGAGAGAGAGGGCGAGTGGGAACCCTAGGCAAGCCGCACCATAAATTCGCACGTGAGTACAGGCGGTAAGGTTCGATTGAAATCGCGCTCACGTCGTCGCGCAATGCATTATAATGCATTTTCTAGGGTCGACAGAGGAAGGTAGAAGGGGGCGTGACAGTTGTTACGCCTCGATTGATTTGTCGGCGCACGTGGCACGACAATGTAACGCCCTACTTTAACGATCTTCCAAGAGATCATTTTGGATTTTTACACAATTTTATTCCTCGTACTACTACGTGTTTCATCCAATTTTCACCTTTTATCTGGCTTTGTCAAAGGGAGACGTATGACATAAACTGTGATTAGAGAGGCAAAATTGAATTTTATTTGCCGTTGCTATGAATTCCAATAGAACGCTATTGTGTCGTTTGGAACTCAACTGTTAATGAAACCAATTTCTGTGTAGCTCATGTGGATTATTATAATTAATTCATTGTTAACATTGTGACGTTTGAAATTAGTAATACCCTATTTGATTGACAGGCACGAATGTAATTGTGAATAGACAAATGCGTACTATTCAAATGATCAATTATGCAAACGAGAAATCAATATTACGGGAAGTGAAAATTATTCATTATCTGCAGATCAATTTAATTACTGTTATCAGACCAATATCTCGTGTAATTCAGGCTCGCAATATTACCTTTCATAACGTAAAAATTCAACGTTCAAATGTAGAATTCGTATTTGTTCAGATACCGACATTGTTGTATTCCGGAAAATGCTTTTAATTAAAAATGAATTTAGCTTTGTACGTATTTTTTCTCTACAAAACACAATCAACCTCATTAAGGTTTTAATAACAATTTTGTAAAATCGTGCAGTAAAGAGAACCATTAATCAACGAAATCGTATAGAATGCGTAAATATATTTGATTACTCTGAATAATAATATTTTTTACATGGAGTAATTATCCACCAAATCAAGTGAAATCCGTTTACAATGTGGGTTAGAAAAACAAAGAAAATAATCCAAGTATAAATATATCAAAATATTAAAGCACTCGCCGAGGAACATTCTTTATACAGCATAGGTTAGCCGGTATAACAACAAATTCCTCTATTTTGTTTCAACGTCGCGGCATATTTTTAAAAATACCGTACGCGAGAAAAGCGCTTTATGCTTGTAACCTTGAAGGGCATCAAAGCTTTCTCTCTTTCTGGCGACAAAGCAGCGACATTCCAGGACGTCCGCGCGTCAGAGTTCGCGAGTTTGGCATTGCGTTTTTTTTCTTTTTTTTCGCGCAAGTATAATGGAAAGCGAGAGACGGACGTAGATAGTTATTGAAATTCTTCGTCGGCTCGATTGAGTGAGAATGCCTTTGTGTGTAAGAGAGAGAGAGAGAGAGAGAAAGAGAGAGAGAGAGAAAGAGAGAGAGAGAGGCTCGCGTATCTTCTTCGTCTTCGAAATTTCCAAATAGGCCTTTTTTCCTTTATGTTTTATTCGTCGGATTCGCTTATGTATTTTAATTAAAAAATTCCCGTGAGAGGCACACAAAAAGCTATGTTATCAATTATTAATGGTGCTCGAGAACGGAATGCGGACACGAGCTAAGTCTCGGATTAATAATGCTTGAGAAATGATAAATTATTATCGCTTGATTAACATCCAATCAATTGTTCTTTCAAGTAGTATACGATAGTCTACCCTTGGATGAATTAATCCGAATATACACCAAGGGAATATTGAATTGATTTAATTTACCGTGTAAATTAATCAATCCTTTTTTGCATGTCGTCATTCGTCATTATTTCACTTGGTCGTGCTGTAGCGACATTAAGAGTAATTACATTTGCCGAGATATAGCCTTTGAAAATCGAATCAACGGGGGAAATCAAGAAAATGTTCGAGTTATCCGATCATAAAGTGGTGAGCTTGACGAAGCGTGAGATACAGGGGGAATATAAGGGGGTGGGGGAGACAAACAAATCGAACGAACGTAGTTGGAGTGACCCAAATTTTTCAATCTCAGGTGAGTTTGAAAAACATAATAGCTCGTGGGATAAGGGCGAGAGGAGCTAACTTCATTGTCGGCGGTTATCAGTTGATAAACCGAGCAAATATTTTCGCGATCGATACATGTACATTATTCATAAGTAGCACTAACGAGATAGTTCACGTACGCAATCCCGCACGATTGACTTGATAAAGCCTAACGAATATAACGATTTTTTTTTTTTTTTCGAGAAAAAAGGAAGAAAAAAGGACAGAGGGTATGAAAATCTATTTCGAGCTTAAGCTTTATCTTATAATAGCTTGGGATACTCGTCCCCTGCTGGTTGATGGTGAATGGAAGTGCGAGAGGGGTAAGGTGCGGGGAGAGGGGGATAGGATTTCCTTGCCTCATTTTCCAGAAGAATAGGCATATCGTCGGGGCGCGCATAATGCCTTCAATATCCTGTCGATCATACGCACTTGCGCACTGTCGATATCAGGCCGCGTCGACACGAGTGTTCTATCGTTCCAACGATCCTTTCGTCTATATAGCTGTGATTACGTATATACACACACGTATATACATATAACTTCGAATCATCGCGTTATGTATATGTACCGTTGTATGTTCCATTAACGCCCGATAACCGAAGTCTGCCAGCTGGAACGTTATGTGTATGCAAATCGTTGCGATTGTCTTTTTTTTTCCTTTTCATTCACTACACTTGTATTTGAGTTTACAATTTCGATCGAGATTTACTGAATCTGAACAGCGTTATCGTGTACATTGATGTAATACCTGTGTAAATATAACAACGAAATTCCTTACTACGCAAAAATTCTTTTCTTTTTTAACATCGGTGTTTCATATTTCATTTATAAAGTAACCGAAACTCTGTAATACGAAAAAATGAAACGTCAAAAAACTATTTTTACCCGTTATAACTTAAACGAACTTTGAAAACCAAAAAAGAAACGTTATCGAGCACGTAAAAAAACCTAAAGTCTTTTTTTTCACTCGCAAATACAGAGCACAAGCAATTCCCAACGTCGAGTTACCTATATATATACATGTAAATGCGCGGTTTTGTTGTAACAGTATACACACGGCATTGCTTTCTCTTTCTCTCACTCTCTCACTCCAGAGAGGTATAGTAAAGCAAGGACTGTTTGCTGGCTGGTCCGTATGAAAAGTCCGATCAATAGTAAGCCGGACACGGTGAAAATCGACAAAGGAGGACAGAGTTAGAGAGTGAGTGAGTGAGTGAGTGAGAGAGAGAGAGAGAGAGAGAGAGAGAGAGCAGCCAAGTGGTACGCTTTGATCCCTTTTCCTCGTGAGAACGTAAAGGGGGACATAGCGACTATTGACTCGACGATTTTCAAGCTCGATGCGCTCGGCTGAAGGTCATTCGATTAAAAATGAGATAGAGAGCACCATCACAGTTAATGCACTTGTGCGTGCAGTGTGCGCTTGCATTGTCTTCGATCGAGATAGCTGAGGGAGAATAACTATATACGCACTCCATCCCTCCTTTGTAGTAGAACACATGCGTGTCCATCCGTTTGATCTATCTCACTGGCAGTTGGCTCAATGTCGAAACGTCTCTGAATGATCTCCTATCTCTCCCCCCCCCCCCTCTCTCGTAGATCGTGACGTTACATTTGCTACAATCAATTTTATTATACACTCGTGAATAATATTCTCCCTCCGTAATAATAATCTAATCGTCACTTTTGCTTTATTCAACATTATAATACTCATGCACGAGTGTTTTCTTCTTTTTTTTTTTTCATTTGACTAAACAAAATCAAAAGTCCCAACTCAAACTAAGCAAAACACAAACTGCTAAAGCAGCGCTAACATAAAGCAAATCCTCAACGAAGAGCAGCGATAGAATGGAATGAAAGAAAGCTGAGTAAATAATAAAAAAGAACAAAAAGCAAAAGAAGAGAAAAAAAGAAAGCGAAGAGCCAGAGTGAGCGTGGAGACAGAAGTGAGATTTCATCTTTGTCCGAGTGATCCCTGGACATAGTAGCTGGGCTGAGTATTATGCGTAATTCATAGCGCAGCAGAGACAGAGTGAGAGAGAGAGAGAGAGAGAGAGAAGCGTCAGGCGTATCATTGTCGATGGGAAACAGAGGAATCCCATTACCGCTCGCTCTCTCCCTCTCTCTCTCTCTCTCTCTCTCTTGCTATTTCTCCTGACTACGAAGCGAAGCTCAACAATGTGCATGCATAGAACCGATGCCAGTCTGTGACTTTCAAGAGTATCTCTCTCTCTCTCTCTCTCTCTCTCTTTCCCTTCTTTCGCTCCCTTTCCGTTCGCTTTTCCACTTTACTTAATAGACCTCGGACATCGGCACACTGCAGATGCTTGCAAATAATCCTTCGCCTCCATAAGAAATCTATACAAGATTGAAATTTTCGATGAATGTATTTTTTTTTTTTTTTATCGTTGATCGAAGAATTGTATTTTCCGACTATCGGTAGAATTATATATTTTTTTCGACACTGAGCAAAAACAACAAGACAGAAACGGTAGTCAAAGTTCCCGTGCAAGTGAGAGGATGTACGTACGACTCGGCAGACACTCGTGGCAAGCAGAAAGAGAGGGAGAGAGTGAGAGAGAGAGAGAGAGAGAGAGAGAGAGAAAGCGCGAGCAAGGGCGTAATAATGGAATTTAAACTTCCGGAAAAGCGAAACGCTTCCACGAGCACTTAGCCATAGTTTCCTTCCCTATGCATATGAATTCGTGCTGGCGGCTGAGTAATAGTTTAACGAGCTCACCCCACCGAGTCGCCGCCACCACCACCACTACCACCACCACCACCACCACCACTACCGTTACGCCGCGATTCTTACTCGCTCGACCTGTTGCACTGCCTTCGGCGAGCGAAGCGACATTATTTTCTTGTTTTTTTTTCTTTCTAGTTTTAAATAACTCGTACGTGGTTCGATTAGCTCGAACAAAACAATAAAAAAAGGGGGAAAAAAGGTTGTCGTGGTTCAACGTTTTAATTAAAATTCTAATTTGGTTGTGGGTATAGATTTTCTTTGTCTTGTAGAGAAGAGCATTGTTTTCCCCCGAAGCTTAATGCCGATATTATTCTACTAGCAGCTGTTTCTTCTTTTTTTCCACCTTGTTGTGTTGCGCTATTTCTCTCCCCGTGTATACGAGAAATAAAGAAAGGACGGTATGGTTTGAATGATAATAACGAGCGTCTATTGTTATTTAGAGCTCGTTACAGAGAAATTCTATAGCCATGTAATATCATGATTAAAAGCTCATTTACATGGCTGGCCGTTCGTCAAAGTGGGACTGAAAGAGAGAGCGAGAGAGAGAGAGAGAGAGAGTCATTAACCACGAAATAATTCATCTTCTTTGACTTTGACCAAACGTGATTAGCCGATGATAATCAACGTTATTTGTTTCCCTCACTGACGATTGCATAAGCAAATCGACTAATCACTATACGCTTCATTAACGTCAAAAGCGAGCGCGCAACGCACGCTTCGATTTTTGGATTTCATAATTTCACGTTTCTACGAATAAATTCGTATTGCGTAACCTACAATGCAACATCCTTTAACAGTTTTAATAAGCGCCCTCTCTCTTTCTCTCTATACGCGCGGTATACGTACGCATCTGTTACGTCGAGTTGGTTCATTAGCATTAATTTAAAAGCCAAATTATGCTACCGCTACTACCACCATCACCACTGTATGTACTAGCACATGCTTACGTATTATCACTGAACGTGAACCACTTGTTACGCGCGCGCGCGAGCATAAGGTCTCTAAACAAACTTCGATGTATTCTCGCTTGAGACGACGACGACGACGACGACGTCGATGTCGTTTCTGTCGTGGCAAATATTTAATTCCAACGTTCAAGGGAAAAACAGGATATTACCAATACTCTCTCTCTCTTTCTCTCTCTTGCTTCCACCCTTCGCTGTTTGCATCTGTATTAGTTTATCACTCTTCTACGATACGCTTTACGTCTCTTTCTTTTTTGCCTTTTTTTTTATTTTCACCAATATCTTCGTAGCGTCTTTTTTTTCTCTTTCTACTTCCTCGTAATCCGGCAAAAGCTGCGTAGGCGTGCACGCTCTTTCTCTCTTTTACTCGTTTGCCGCTGGGAAATCTGATTTCTCTACGAGAGGAAACTAATTCGACGTGTATTTCATTGGTGTGGATCTTATTGAAAACGTAACGTTGCCAATCTCGAAGTAACTTTCCTCCACTTTCTTTTCTACTTCTCAACTATTCTTCCTTCGTTTTTTGTTTTATTTTCCGACGATCTATTATCGGTTTAGCTTTTTCTTTCTTTTGCCATTCATATTTAAAATGGTATTACATTTAACGGAGTACAGTGTTTTGAAAAAATATTTAACAATCAACGCTCCCTGTGCCGTGATAATCCGTGAAATCACAACTCCAAAACTCGCGAAATTTTCTTGTCAAACAAACGATAAAGTAACGATTACATGAAAAAAAAAAATAAAGAAGAAGAAGAGCAAACCTCGATCTAAAACTCGATGAAAAGCATGTGAAGCTCATCTCAAGTAGTTTGCAGAAAAGCCTATGGGTAGGATATTGCATTGCGGGCTCTTTATTGCTAGCGCACCTGAAGGCACGTAAAGAATATCGGTCAGCTGTTGTGTACCTGTGTGCGTGTACGTGTACACTATGGTAGGGAACCGCACGACCATACACGTACACAGCGAAGGTGCTACATGTGGTGGCTTTGTTGTCGTTTCGCTCTTACTCTTGGACCCTAAATAAAACTATTCGGTAACAGCGACGAAATTGGCTCTCTCTCGACTAGCAATGATTTAACGAAGAGCTCATAACGGCCAACAGCTGCGCAACAGCCGAGTGCGTTTTATGGACAAGTCGAGAGAGAGAGGGAGGACGCCATTACGATTGGCCAATGTAACCAAATACACAAGCCTGTAATGTTGTTTAATTTATTTGCTCGCTCAAGCAACTTTATTGTATTCGTTCAAACGTTTATTTTGAGGGGTGACTCGAGTACTTAATGAGCAAATTTTGTTTCGATAGCGGTGTATAAAAAAAAGAAAAAAAGCGATACTTTGAAAGATAATTCAGGAAATTCAGACATCTTGTATAATTAATTCCAGGCAATAACGTTAGAAATAAAATAAATATTCGATCAGAGAATAATTGAATTGTTGAAAATTGCCGAGAAAGTAATTTCGTCGTATCAAGACGCTATAATCCACGTGTAACAACACTTTATGAAATAGTAAAAGAGCCACCATAATAAAGATCAAGCAAAGAACCGATAAAAATCAAGCATAATCATACGAAAACGTTAAGCAACGTGGATATTGGATCAGCGAAAGCCTCATAAGAAGCCAGCCAGCCAGCCAGCCAGCCAGCCAGCCAGCAGTGGCAGAGCAGTCTTTTTAATCTCCAAAGCAGGCAGCGTAGAAGCACTAAAGGCGCGCGCGTTAATTCTCATCGGCGGACGATTAAACATTAACGCGGGCGTAAAAGCTAGCGGACTCTCCTCTTGTTTTATCGGGTGCCGAGGGTGGAGAGGGAAAGGGGGTTGGTAGTGGCCCGTTTGGCTTGGCGTTGCAAACAGGATTACCGTTGCGAGCAATTAGACGAGCCCCTTATTGCAGTTCGCGACAACGACGACGGTGACGACAACGTCGACGCTTTCATTGAATTAGCTTGCGCGTTCGCATACTAATTGGCCTCGTATGCGCTTTCAATGCTTATACGTTGTATCGCGCAAAGCTCGATGTTACGTTACAATTTGTTCAAGATTTGACGTTTCGACGACTAATGTGCTTTTGGTTTTAGCTCGCGCGCGAGAGAGATAAAGAAAGAGAAGACTAGAAAAAAAGTTTTTACCAATAATAGTAGTGGTAGTAGTAGCAGCAGTCGTAGTAATAGTCGTCGTCGCGATAGTTCGTATCTAAAGTGCAAAAGTCCCGCGCGGTAAATCCTTCGTAAATCCCGAAAGCTTATTTATAGGCACTTAAAGGCTCGCGTGCACCTCTAAGAACGTCCCTATGACCTCCGTATTTCTTTGCAAAACTGATCTGCGCGTTCTCTCTCGTACTGTTGCCTGCTACTTGCTATACTACTAGCGACCATTGGAAACAATAAAATGCTCGCAGAGGGTATACTTGTTATCGTTGCTATCCGACTTTCTCCCTCTACATCGACTATCGATTATTATTTACCAAACACGATTCCGCTGTTATTTATGGTTTGGAAAAAGAGGAAAATGCTCGAGGGAAAGTGGTCTCTAAGAAAGTGCGCGAATTTATCGGGGTTTCAATTGAATCACTATTTACGCGAAAATATCATTAACGAAAAACATTGCTGTTTAAAATCATTGTCATAGCTTTGAAATAATTACTATTTTAATTAACCGATAGTTTTCTATAACATTTCACCATCCACCCTCCCGCGATAAACTATCCCGTATAATAGGACGAATATTTCTCTCAAAAATGTCTTCCATACAGCGCAATAAAAACAAAATAGTGCTTTTGGTAGAGTGGCCATTATTGTCTCTCCACTCGTACCTCCTCCCCTTGATATCGCACAGCCATAGAGGCGCGTGCACGATCATTTCGCATTAGCCAGTTTGAATAAGATCGTCCGTGGCGATTTCACCAATCTCAATTCCGTGAGAAAAGGCAAAACTCTGAACAGCTTATGCTTCGTTATGAAGTTTGCCGAGGCTATCCCACCCGCAAAATGTGCGTACGCGCACGACGGCTACTTTCTCTCGTTGTAGCCGTCGTCATCGCACGCCCGAAATCCCATTTTCCTCTATCCATAGAGTTTAGACTCTCCCTCTCTCCATAGTTGTTTATCGTTTGGATTCTGCATTGGCCGCCTTTTGTTGTCCACTCTCGAGTCCACAGCGACCTGTTTTTAACACGAAACTGTAATTATTTTTGCTCTCCAAAGCGACCTATTGTGTATTATTATGTTTTCTCCGAATGTGAGCGAATGGAGCTTTATTAATAAAGTTCAAATTGAAGCTTTTCATACTGTATTGGCCTCACGTATTGTTAAAGTCAGATTACTTCGTTGCAACCGTGTCTTTTTCTATTGTTATTGTCTTTTTTAAATGGAATTTTACGATCACGACTAAAATAGTAGAAGCTTGTGGACTTGTATGATATTTATCAAAGTATAGAATTCGGTAACTAGTCGTTGCCTCGAGCGTCAATGACTTGATTGTTAGTTGTTTATTGTTACAAGATTTGAATAACGGACGAGCATGGGTACGAATTTGAATCGATTAGATATTATCTGAAATTCAAGTCATCCAATCACGAAACCTTTGAAGTGTAATATTCCTTTGAAAGACCTAATATATCTCACAACATTTCACCTCTATATAACTGCATTGAATCAAAGCAGCAGCAGCAGCAACTGTAGCAGGGAGCATCAAGCGGAATCAGGCACGTGGGCGTACTACACCGACACGGTGAGCAAGAGAGGATAGACAGCCGAGAGAACGGATATCTGAATGCTTCAGTCAGAGAGCGATTTGATAACTCGTACAATGAAGCATCTACCGTCTCTCTCTCTCTCTCTCTCTCTCTCTCTCTCTCTCTCTCTCTCTCTCTCTCTCTCTTTGGTACTGGTCATAGGAATCCGAGTATAACTTGACTAAGCCACGAGTACGCATAGTAGCAGTATCAGCCTGAAGCCAGAGCTCTGTATTACCACTATATTAGCGGACACGACAAGCCAAAGGGAACGTATACCGTATACACCATGAAAGACAGCTAAGATGCTTTCAAAGCGAATATACGTCTCTTTGACTTGCAATGATAAACATTTCAATGAGCGTGGAATGCCTTCCTTTTTTCTCATCTCTCTCTCTCTCTCTCTCTCTCTAACTCTTTTTTTTTCTTTTTATTTGCCGATCGACAAACTGATTTACTTTAGTAGACGTCGCTTTGTGCAGCGGCCCACTAAATTATGATCCTTTCACTGGGATGAAAGAAAAGTATCAAGGAAAAGCGCATTAAGCTGACTACTTTCTCTCTCTCTCTCTATCTTTCGACCGCCAAAGGCTAGCGACGTGAATTCCATGAAACGAATATCGCTCAAGCCCTCATTATAATGGGCGCGCGCAGTTAATTTATTACGCTTACCTTCATTACGCGTAATCTTCCACGCTAAAATATTCATTGACGATTCTCCATTTTTTTAATCTCGATAATTACGAATCTGCGATCGTATCCTCGTGAGCCGATTACGTTGATTCTTGGCCTTTGTGCATTTGGATTCTACTGAAAATTTTCCAAACGAGCTATTACTATGAATAATATCATCAAGCTCAAAGAACATCAGAATTTACTTTGTGCATTTATTATTATACTTTGACTTATGTACAATAAATAAAATCAAATAAAAGTCATTTCTTAATGAAGTTGCTGTCTTTCTGGCGTACGCGTAAAGTTCGTATAACGTAATAGTTGCGGGCAAGATCGAATGAGGCGGCGACTAAAGTATCTTACGCGCGCGAGCGAGAGAGAGAGAGAGAGAGAGAGAAAGAAAGAGAGAGCAGAAAAGAAGTTGCACGACGACGAAAGTTGGGCCCCACGGAGAATGGCAATTTGGCTCTGATTTATTTCGAAACTTTGCGCAATAGTTTGACAAAGTGCTGCGTGCGCCATCACCGGACAGGTATAACGGCCGCAAGGAAGCAGCGTTAAATCGCTCTTGTCCTCTCACTTTCTTTTTTTTTTTTTACTTCTTCTTCGCCTGCAATCTTCTTCCGCAGGCGACTTATTGTAATATCATTCAAGTTCGCCTCGTGTCGGGGGATAACGCTTTTTTACAAGTTTTAACGAGATCGGCTGGGAAATTTATTTTAGTTGGCTCGGATTAAATGGCGAATTTAAAAGGCTTGTCTTGCGGGTTTTAGTTTCGTTGCTACAACGAGTTTCTCGAAAGTTTGCGCTCTGGCTGGCCTGCTAAAGTTTGCCCATTCGATATCGAAATAAAAGCAGACTTTTCGACACAACATTTGTAGGACCATTTGAGGATGATGAACAATTTAACGTTGGCTTATATTTTGTTTGCGAGTATAAATAATTTATCCCCCAGACGAAATCACTCAAATGAAGTTCGCGATAAATATTTAGATACGAAATAAATATTCGATTTACACGATCGTATTGATTAAGAGCATCGAGAGAATTATGAATAGCACTTTAGTCTGTAAAGAATAGTTTAGGTACAAGAGAGTGGATATCATTTTGACGAGTAAATCCGGAGACGTTCCTTATCCTTGTCAATATTTTATAAAGCCAAGATAATAGAATTTTGATTGACAGTCGAGCTGATATTCTCAGACACTTAAATATTCTAGAAAGTTAATTGGAAAATTGATCATCCCTCGCCGTGCTAGCACGCCAAGTTTTCTCAATTTTTCAAAACTTTTGCCAAGCTTGTCAATTACGGCTTTAATTTGTCTCGTGCACCTTCAAATTTTCCAATAAAATAACTACACTTGAAATTTACCGTTCTCTTAAGAATCGTTGAAATTTGGAACAAAATAGTTGAGTCGTGCTTAACGATTTGAATAACGAAATACCAATTAAAAATTCACCCCAAGTAGTCGTGCCAACTAAGTTGAGTGCCGCAATTTTTGTCCCAGAAAAAGCAAAACAATCGAATCAGCGAGCGGACAAAAAAAGAAAGAAAAAAGAGAGAACAGCAGTACCCAAACGATAATCGTTAGACGTCCGCTCTCGCTGCGATGTAAAATTGAAAACCGAAAACGTTTATGCCCTATAAAGGTGGCATTGGCTTCGACTATTAAACGGCAACGCGAGCAACGCTAAGTTATCGCCATATAGCCCTCGGTCGTTAACGCGCACAAGTGCGTCGACGCACTGGATATAACTGCTCCCCTTTTCCAACTGTACCCATACATGTATATATGTGCTAGTTCTCTCTCTCTCGCTCATTCTATTATGTACGTATACATACGACGACACCTCGTTGTTTATTGATCTGAGTGCATTTCAAAGTTTACGTTCCGGCTGACTGTACGTCGACTCGTTCTACGTAAATTTTAACATATATAGCGCACAATGGAGGTATTGTTGTAGATAGGTTGCTCGACGATTATATTTCAAATTACCGTCATTATTATACGAAAAAATCAAGCTTTTCTTCACCCCTCCCCCTACTACTCCTACTCCTCTTTACCTTCACCGCAACCCCTAATCAACGAAAGCCAAAGGGGAGGGTTTCGTATACAATTACTCGACGGGCTCATTAGGGCTCTATCAAAGCGTCTGTCGGTGAAATAATGAATGGATATCAAATTCGACGGGCGGAACCTATTATGCGCTATTGCAATTCTGCGCTATCTAATAATAAAGATATCGCAGAATGAAAAGAAGAAAAAAGAAACGTAGAAGAAGAAGAAGGAGCAGCAAGTTGAAGCTTTATACAATGTTTTATCACCTGCGGCACGATGGTGGCGAACGCGCCTACTGTTATTACAGCAGCAATAGTAGCAGCAGCAGAAGCAGCAGCAGCACCGAGCAAAAGTGCCAAGTGCTTTTAGCGTGATCACTTGGGGTAACCCAGCGGCAACTTTTGAATAGGGCGCTCAAAAAGAAACGGACTGTGAACGAGCTTTTTTTTCTCTCGCTCACTCTGTATGGTGGGAAAAATAGAGAGGCAAACCATTCGCAAACGACGAGCTTGCACAACTATCGATTGCACGTCTGTTGTAAAGCTCGCTAATAATATCGCGACACGCGCGTGAATTATTTGATTCAGCGTGCTATGCTCTTAATTATAACTTATGTAAAACGACATTGTAGTCGATGTATAATTGGATAGCGTTACGCTGCTTATCTAACGCGAGTGAAACGGATATTAACAATTGGCACGACTGGAATATTGGTAACAGTTCTAGAATTAAGCATTTACGTAAAGAGTAAAATGTCAACCTCTTTCAATGATTTTATTTGGACGCAGCAAGCTTGCAAGCTTATGTAACGCGACTCCAATGTGTAATAAGCAGTAAGCATTCGAGCCGTTAATAGAGTCGCTTGCGCAACCGTAAGAGAAATAAGCATATTCTAGCAAAACAGCGCAATTGATCCGGAAAAACAATAAGCATTGATATTTTCTGCCGAAGAAATGTATTATACAAAGGATTACCAAGCAGACGCGAGTTGTCGTGAAAAGAAGAGGTAACTTATTCGAGCGACAACTCAATCTGGCAACATCCCATCGAAGCCATGACGCAACGATAATCTAATACTGTTTTCATTTAATGCAACTACGCGTGCGGCTAGGATCGATCTCTCGCGAGAAGAATAAGAAGAAAAGCACAAGTCGCTTGCGGTTCGTAGATTCCATGGAAGAAGAAGAAGAAGAAGAAGAAGAAGAAGAAGAAAGAGGGGGGGAGAAAGAAGACGACTGGTGGCAAATTGAATCTCGTACAAGACGTGACTGCCCCGGGGAGCGCCAATGTCTCACGTTGAAAATCACGACATGACTCGTGTGCCACAATACACATTATCTCTCGTGATAGCTCCTTCGTTTCTGCCTTGATAAATTTTCTTTCTTGGCTCGATGGCTAAATATATTTGTATCGTATGGATTTTCGCTTGTTTCTTTTTTTTTTTATATGTTTGAGTTTTGTGTATATTTGATCGATGCTTCGATACCGTGATCATATTTTCAAAACTAACTACAAATTTACACGATATTTACGTTACATATTCTCTCAATTGATGCAATAATTTATCATCTATAAGTATTAAAACACACATTATATCACAAAGCATTCTGAATATACTCGCGCAGTAAACAAAAAGTAACGACGTCAATATTAATTCTCAAGCTCTCGATATTACATTCGCGTTTGAGTTACATACATGGTCCTTATATATATATATATATATATATATAACGTCAACTAAGATTTCTAAGCAAATAATTATCTTGGCAATTTGTTTTGCCAAGGAGAGCGCGTGCGAGAGAGAGAGAGAGAGGAGAAGGACAGCAAGTAACGGATATTTGCTCGTATTATACGGTTTACACGGGCCAACCTCCGTCCCTCTTCCTCCATATACGATCGATGCAAGTCACTCGTCCACACACACACACACACACACACACACACACACACACAGAGAGAAAGGCACATGCTCGCACGCTCGTCGTCGTCGTCGTAAGGATTAGCATTAAACAGCAACAATATTTGCCTCGGCACTCCGGCCATTTTTGCCCGCCACTCCAACTTGCTTACTTTAAAAACACTCCTCACTTGACGACTTTTCTCGCTTCCTCGTTTTATGAAATTTCTCGCGGTTTTACACGCGCGCTCTCCTTCATTTCAGACCTATATATTCTTTCGAGAAATTTCATTTAAAACGTACCGTTTGCATTACGATTTAAATAGCGACAAATTATAAATACGTTTCGAAAGTGAACCCTTTAGCATATTAGAAGATAAAATGACGAGCTTTGAACGTAGATACGTAGATATCTTTCTTTTCCTTTTTTTCAGCTGTGAGCTTAAAAAATTAATTACGCCCCTTGCCAACGTGAATAATGCACGAGTGAGAGAGAGAGAGAGAGAGAGAGAGTCAAAAGTATTTGTTGCGTGCACAGCCCAGAGGGATAATTGAAAGGGTCGAGGTGCGATTTGAAAGCTGGGATTATTCCTCTTTCTTTTTTTTTTGTTTTTTTTTTACTTCTATCGACTTTCTGAAAGGGTCTACGATAAGCCTTTAATGCGTGCTGAGTGGAGCTGTTAATTTTTTATATTTCTAGGTAGACGTTAATTTTTTAGCTTGACTTTTCTTTTGAGGTACGATAAATAAATATTTCATTTACGATAATAGAGCTCAAGTTTCTTGCAAGTACTTGAAGGTAAACCATGAATTTTGTAAACGTGACACGTTTATATTCCATAGTTTCGAGTGGTACGAATGCGGCTAATGTCAAGAGTTTCTACAACAAAGCTCAAATCTTCGTCGTCACTTTGCTACTTCGGAATAGCGTGTAAGTACATAGAAAATCTATTTGACTTGTCGTAATGGAATTCTCAATTGTCGTAATTAGAGTACATCGTATATAATTGACTACGAAATAAGCTAATATCATAAATTAGACTGTTGAAGTGACTAGACGTTTTTGCTCGTGAAACTATTCTAAAAGAAGAAAAAAAATTCAACGAACCGTATCGTGTTATTTCCTATAGTATAAGCTTGAAACTCCATGAATTTCCAGCAATCTTATCTTGCTTCGGATAATCAAGAATAAGTATATCCAATTCGCATCGATCTACTTTATAATACAAAAGCCTAAGAGAACGAGTATTCCGCGATAAAAACAAGGAAGAAGAGAGAGATAGAGATAGAGAGAGAGAGAGAGAGAGAGAGAGAGAGAGAGAGAGAAAGAAAGAAAAAGAAGAAAGAAATACAGAGACATAAAATACTTGGTTGTTTCCTGCTCGAGAGAGCGCAGATCGAAACAGGGGCGCGCGAGTTCGCGTTTCCCCGAGTTCAACGTCGCTTACTACTTGAATTAGTTATCACTTCGTTCTTCGGTGATCCGATTTACAGCGAGCATCATAACTCGACGCCCCACGTTGCGCAAACGCATTTCATATATGTATGTATGTATGTATGTATATATATATATATAGCTGTATTCGTAAGGTAGAGCAGTATCATCCGCAGACAACGTGCATAATAATTCAAAAATTTTCTTCTCCGCGCGCGCGAGCGAATTGAATTTCAATTAGCTCGATGAAATATTTAACCGTAATGGCGAAGCCTCGTCTTCCGGCTGGATTTTCATTTTGCCGCTACTCTTGCACACCACTTTAACTATTCAGATGAAAATATCCTATTTCTTTGGCGTCTTTTTTTTCCATGAAAAATCATAAAGCTTTCTCTTTTATTTTTTTAGTTTTTAGCGACATAGCACATTTTTAATATACGTGCATGAATGATGTACACGGTAATAAGCAAGAACTCGCATTAATAATAAATCTCGTGATTAAATTTCCGACAAATTTTCATTTTCTCCTTTCATTTAGTATATACGTTTTTAAATACATCCATTGATTAATTGATGATCGATTTATATCTGAAATTATCTTGTAATAACTCAAATGAGATTATTTTCAATTTTGAAATAGAAAGAGAATATCTTTTATCGCTCCGAGTATTATCCTTTCACCGTACATGTGTTGTTAACATATTTTAATTTAACTGACGACGTACGAAAAAATTTACGCAATTGCACGATCCGAAAAAAAAATAAAAACTATACAGAAGAAAAAAGGTAAGCCTTGAGCCTTTGAACTCACGCGATCGGCAAATAGGCGCGAGAACAATAGTGTTGTACCATTGACTCGTGCACACGTCTAATTAGTAATTAGGTAGAATGAGAAAGAGAGAGAGAGAGAGAGATCGCGCGCAGGTGTTGCAACTATCGCGTGCCTTGCGCGAACTCGCGTTTTAATTGGCAGGGTTGCGCTGTTTATAGGCAAGTTCTGATAGCTGCGGTGTTAGAGCACACGTGCGCGAGCTTCTCGCGGTGTGAAAGTTTCACGCTTGCGCGCAAGCGAGGCTACGTAATTGATGCCACGTCTACTGTGTTGATCGAACCTTCTCCTAGTTTCGTCGATCGTGCATTACATTCAACATTTTCTGTTAATATTAATTTTTTTTTTTAATGTCAAATTATTATCAACTTGGACACGTAAATTTTTCGCGTAAACGTGACGTTTTAGTGGGTATAGTGTCAGGTTTATTTAACGACAAACGTTATAAACGGAGTTTGGTTAATTACGAATGCAGTTGGTGTATTCGTGTCGTTTCGCTCACTGGGTCTATGTCAAACATTTACAATACTTGCCATGAGCTTATTCATTTTGGGACATTTGCACAATACTCAGATGAGCAAAGTATACCGATTACTGCAAATCCAGCACTTTGTACGAGTTTTACACGTGACACTTACTATGAAAATCGTCAATGATAAGTGTACTTACCTTTTAATTTATTCAAATGCCATCAAAAAATAGACTTGCTAGACGACGAATAAAAGCTCAATTTGTCGACTATTAATAAACGAAACAAAGTGTAGCTGTTCGTTAGTCGCTATGGATTTATGTGAACGCACTGTAAGTCGAACGTAACAACGTTAAATAAAAACTACTTTGAAGAAGTTTCAAACAATACACAAGTCCTCTCTCTCCCTCTCTCTCTCTCTCTCTCTCTCTCTTTCTCTCTTTGGCTGACGAAGAATTACCGTCTAACCTAAGTCATGTCTAAGAATCGATCAGTGCTTCTAGCTGAATTAATGATAAGTCCATTTTCTACTTCGAGGGCTCTCTCTTACGTACTATTTCCGTCGCCTCGATCGATTCGCGTACTGCTTGGAATTTCGCCGACGAAATAAAAAAGAAAAAAGTGCGTGATTCGCGGAAACAGAAAAGGAAATTAAGAGCGACGAGAAGAGAAGGAGGGGATATATGGTGAGGAGGGGACGAGGGAGGAGAGCGAGAGAGGAAGCACGTAATTGACAGCGTTGCAAAAAAATTTCGATGACTACGTTATAAGGTTACGCGCCAAACGCTCTGCTCTCGTCGGCGTTATCTGATAATGCGATTCCGAGAGCAAGCGCGGATTGCTGATTGTGCGAGTAAAGCGCTTCCTTTATACATTATTCTTTTTTTTTTGTTTTAAAGTCGAGAATTCAAAGAACTTGACTTTTGTCTTGTAGCTTGCTAATGTTTCATTATGTTTTCGAGAAGTCTTTTGTTCGCAAATAAAAAAAAAAGATCAAAAGAAAAAATTATTTCAACTAATGGAAGAGTGAATATTCATGATTGATTTCTTTCTCTCCCTCTCTCGGTTGTAAAAAACGTTCTGATTGCCATAACGAAAGTTCTTTTTCGATACAGGAAATTATCATCGAAGACGTAAAAAATTATTTAATAACAGCGAGTTGACATTTTATAGACACCCATTGGAAATGATAACTAACGTTGAAAGTTTTAGCGTTCAACACGTAGAAAGTACGCGTTGCGCAAATGATAGCTTTCGTGCAGGTAAAAAGAAGGAAAAAAAGAGACGAAAGATCGAAGTGCAATTACCGGGACTGAACGCTGACGTGTGCTTATGGCATCTCTCATTTATCGACACTACACGTGGGGTTGCTTTATAGCAAAGTTCAAGGCAAGAGCCTTGTTACCAATTAAACTCTCGCGTGAAGACTACAAATTAACTGGTTTTTTTTTTTGTTCGTTACATAGTAGCAACTTTGTTTTTTTTTCTTTCGTCTATGTAGAACGGACAGTTGTATCGATTTGCTCTACTTTTAGCACACAAAAAAAACATAGAGTTAAGTGGCTTTAACGAATGATTACTTACTCAGAAGAGAAAGAAGAAACTCTTTTGCGTGTTTATCTAATCAGTTTGTACTCCCCTGTGGTACATTCAGTTTTCCGCGCGACGTAGTTATATACACAGCAACAGGTGACAACGCACGCGCACCACAAATTTTCTCGCTAAAAAATTATTACTGTTTATGTGCCTTTCTCTCTCTCTCTCTCTCTCTCTCTCTCTCTCTCTCTCTCTCTCTCTCTCGACACCGTCCACACGTGCGCCCACGATTCAGCTGACCGACCGCCGTCACTACTGTGTGTATGTGTGTGAGCACTTACCAGCTTTGCTTTCGATGGCTGCTATTGTAGTTTTTTTTTTGTCGTGTGCTGACGCTTGTAATTAGGTCGAATGAATTTGTTATTGGTTGAAGGTATGTTAAAATTTGCTACGGTAAAAAAAGACCTATAGGTGAAGTGCAATTTTTGTCGTTTGTAAGTTTAGTAAATATTTATGAGGTCGACTGTGAAACATTCGTAGCATAAAACGAGTAAATAAAATATTCTTAGTTTTCGAGCTCGCCATTCATTTTCATGAGCAAATAAAAATTATTGCAACTTAAAATTGAAACTACCTGTGTTATCCGTCGTTTGGTTATAAAATATTTCTCTTTTTTTGCCCTACGAGTAATACACGTGAGTGATGATCGCTTTAAAATGTGTTTGAATGACTTGATCAAAAACGTCTATTATAAAATATCATTGTTAATACGATTTATCTCTCGCGAACAGTAATTTTTTTCCACTAATATTCCATAACCTATAATAATTCTTACCAACTCCTCCCTATATACTGTTTCTCTTTGTACTTATCAATAATCAAACCCTCGCATATTTACGACGTAGTGGCCCGTAATTTTGCCGTCAATGCACGTACATTTTTTCTTCCTCTTCTTCGTTTTCCTTTTTTTACGGGTACGTATACATATATACTATAGATGCCATACGACGACAGTATATATCGACGATACGATTATTGGCGCATCCATAAAGCATAAGTCACGTTAGGCAAGTTATACAGTTTTTTTCTCTTTCTTTTTCCGTTTTTTATTATACCCCATACGAGCAACAATTTGCCGTAGCGAAGGTCTATCTGAAAACATCGTCTTTCTCTCAGAGACATATATATCGGATAACGGCAATCCTCTATTTACCTAGGGAATCTGATTTTCTTTAGCGAATCATATCCACGCGTACACGGTGCGTTCAAAACATTAAACGATACTCCGAAACGTTGCCAAGTTACCGTTCATTTAATCACGAGTTTTCCATTTTTTAACTTTTCTTCGACAACGATCTTTTATATGGGTCGGAGTTGATGAATCTCAGAGACGCACTTTAACGAATGATTCCATGGTGAGAAAAATAAAGTTTGCTCTCTCTTCTCTCTCTCTCTCTTTTCAGCCGCGAGGCACCTCGTTAAAGCTTTTCCTCTCACTCGCGGCGACAGCAAAGTTTATCGTGAATATCGATAAAAGAGCTGCGCGCTCGTTTGAAAAGACTAGATTCCAAAGCTGAATAACTTTGAAGTTTATCGTCCCGTTAAACGGCTAAAAAAAGAGAAAGAAAAAAAGAAAAGAAAAAAAAAGAAGAAGAAAAAGATATTCTCAGTCGTGCGTTAGCTTGGTTATTCGTGTGAATTAGCTCTAATAAACGGATTGGCTATTCGCCAGAAATGTATGCACGGTAAAACGCCGGGAGGGATATAGGAGGAATGAGATCGAAATATAAAATGATTATCTACCGATAATAATCGCATCGTCAACGGTAATTTACGTTGCAACGATTACGCTTGGGTGCATTAATCAAACTTATAATCAGTCCCCGATGTATTTTCCATTGCAAAATTTATCGGCATTACAGTCATTATCATTCGTTTCCTCCATTCTTCGATTCCTACACGTACATACATACATACGCACACGCGTATACGTACACTTTGGCAACGGACGCGGAAAGCTTTGCGTAACGTGTGTCACCAAGCACACGAGAGAGGTAAACGAGAGTCGACTTTTTGCGCATTATAAAGAACAAAATGAAAAAAATGATACCACGCACAACCTTGAGATGTATATCTCTCGCAGACGCATTATCGATATTACACAAGGTAACAGACGGTAAAAAGAAATAGTGTCTTGCCCAAGCGCGTAAATTGAAATGATGCCGGCATTTCCATTCGCGTTGCTGTATATATCGTGCATCAGAGTAATTATTTGTATGCTACGAGAGAAGACGAGTAAGGGTCGCCTGCGCGCGAAGAGGCAGACAGACACGCTCTGACGAGGTGCCTTGAAAATGGAAAATTCACGCTTTTTTGGACAAAAGGCGAGGAAAAGCCTTCTCTCGCTTCTTCTTTCTGACAGAGATGTTGTACGTTGACGAGATGTCCTTTTTTCTTTATCTCTCCGTCTCTCTCTCTCTCTGTCTTTCAGCTTTTACTGCCATTTGTTCTATTTTTTTCCTAGAGAGGAAAAAGACGAGTCGAGATTATTTTACTTTGGTTCTGGGATGAATAATAGTTCTAAAAAAACAGACAAGACAATTAAAAATTGATTTACGAGATCGAGCTACAGTTCTTGAATTTAATGAATGTTTAATGCTTTTTCAAAGTGTAAATGTTCAAATAGAGCGGAAAAAGTAGTAAAATGAAGCGAACGTTGAATATATTCCAAGATATCAAATAATTGAGAAATTGAAGGAATTTTAGAATTCAATACCTGTTTATGATTTTAATGCTTTTGCATAATATTCAAAGTGAAATAAAAGCCAATTTCAACTTTGACATTCTAACAGACGTATTATCAGGTTATAACTTCAACTCTGAGTTTGGAATATCAATAAATTTCTTTACGAAATCAATAGTAATAATTCAAAACTGTTAGTGAATGGAAATGGCATTCTTATGGAAAAAATCAATTGTGCTCAACTCTTGTAATGGAATACAAAGTCAAGTGGATTGTTTTTTTATTAAATCATCGACGTAACGAGGTTGTCCTACTTTGGTATACGACTCGGGATAATAAAATTTACAATTATCTTGAGCGTCAAATAAAACGAAAAAAATTGATAGTATAAATGGCAGAATAAGATTGATCTGTAATTATTGAAATGACAATTAACGAGACTGTTACTTAATTATTTTCCCAATCAACTGTGTTTCCATAAAATGATATTTTAACATGTCTTCAATAAAAGACAACTCACAACCAACTTGACGATAAAATGAATTTTTATTTTTGACATTCAAGACTGCCACAAGAAAATTTGCCCGTCGAGAAGAAAAAGAAACAAAGCAAAGAAGAGCTCAAGCAGACGTAAGTAAAAAACGAAGTAGAGATCCGCAACATTTGTAAAAATAATCCAAGAGTTAATCTGTAACGTCAGAGAGTTGACGATGAAATACGTAGGTCGTGAAAGTGCAGTGCATCTTGTGGACCGATGAAGAGCTCGCGCAGGATAAGTCGCTTGCGCGAAACGCATCTCAAGTTCCGGGTGCAACAGGGAGGAGAAAGCTAGCTGATCTGCATTTAAGCTCGCGGACCATATAAATTGCCTCGTCATTTATCTCGTAGCGAGAGGAAGAGAGAGAGAGAGAGAGAGAGTGAGCAGCTTGTGTAGCTCTGGAGGAAACCTGTTGCCACAGTGAGCGAACGCTAGGTCGCATCATCTCGTCCGTTATTACGCTTTACCTACCTCCGACGCACCATTGTGGGTCACTCTTTGGTCTCCTAACGAGCCCGCCAAATACAAACCTCGAGCTTACCTACCTTAATTAGATGTCTGCTAATTGCGTCCTACGTTTCAAAATATTTACTCTATTCTCGAGCTTTAACGTAGAAAAATCAGACATTTTTATAATAAATTTGTTGACCCTGTCATTGCTCGATCTTCGTTGCTATTTATAAGTTTAAATTAACGATAATAGTCGTTTGCAAACGAGAGACGCACGTCGTATTAGGAAACCTATAAGGGTATTCAAAGGCTATTTAGTCAGCAACGAAATGAAAAAGGAAGAAAAATAAATAAAAATTACGATCCAAGCGACGAGAAGCTCATAACCGCAAAAGGCTCATTGAATTACAACTCGAGACATCGAGTTAATATTTTTAGCCGTGAGGAAAGCTTTCTCTGCTCGCGCCGTCAAAGAGGCCAGCCAAGTTCATAATGCGACCTTTTTCTCCTGTGTTCAAGCCCTTTTTAGTGATATATATATATAAGAGAAAGAAATTGACGAAAGTACGAGTAAGATAAAAATGAATTTTAGCGTGGAATTCGAGCTTGAAGAAAAAGAGAGAAAAGAGGCTCGAGAGTTATAATTGAATTTGGCTAGGGTCTCGGCCTCTATGAGATAGAGCATCGCGTATAGGAGAGAGGAGGGGGATGATGGTACATTTACAGCAGAAAATAGGGAAGCTTTCGCAGCTGCCGCAAGAGCTGATAATTGGGTCGTATGCCTCGTAGAAGAGATAGAGAGAGAGAGAGAGAGAACGCGCCTTGCGAGAGCACTTAATACAATTCCGCCGGGGCTTTTCGTCTCTCTCTCTCTCTCTCTCTCTCTCTCTACTCGAGTAGAGCAAACGATATTTGTCGGGACTCGCGCACGTTAAAATTGTTTTATTCAAGCTTCATTCCTTTTTATTTTTTGTATTCTTCGTAGTCTAATCAGACGATAGTAGAGAGCGAGAGGGGGAGAGAGAGAAGAATACGTATCCAAAAAAGAATGTAATCAAAGAGCAGAGGAATTCCAAGTAGTATTTACAATAGCAGATAGCAGCAGGTACAATTCAGGTAGTACGCCTTGGCCGCTCTGAGAGGCGGCAATACTCGATGAAAAATTCTATGCATATCTGAGGATATAACGGTAGAGCAAAGATGTTTTCGCTCTCTTTCTCTCTCTCTCTCTGGTGGGTACAGAGGGGTTCTTGCTTGATATTAATGTGTGTTATTTTCACCGTCTAGTTTTTCTTCGTCTTTGCTACCAGTGCCGTCTGCAATAGTGTCTCGCGTATTTTGACCGCCAACAAATTGTTTTTTATTAACCCGAAAGCTTCATTTTATTTACATTCTAATCGTAATCTTTGTATTTTTTATTTATTACACTGACATTTTATATCTGTTATTTTTGTAAAATATTCTCAACCGATGTATTTAAGAATTGATCAAAAGAACATTGGACGAGAACGTCGAGTAGGTATCTTTACATATAAATAACCCGTATGCATATATCTCCATTTTTCCTCGTAACTCTTTATGTACTTCATTTTTACATAATTTTATAAACAAACTATAACGGCATCTTCTGTATCTTCCATGTTTTGTTTGCAAACGATTATACGTTAGTAGGAGAATCGTTGTTGCTTTTTCGTAGATTCAACGAACGAATCGTAGGAATTGTCTGTACATTTAGCCGACACACGCAGGTATCACGCGAAGCTTTGGAATATATAGATACCCTCGTCGGTTACGCGGAATTTAATCAACTATACGCTAAGATGTATGTCTCTACATACGCGCACATACTCTCTCTCTCTCTCTCTCTCTCTCTCTCTCTCTCTCTCTCTCTCTCTCTCTCTCTCTCTCTCTCTCTCGGCTACAATTCAGTTGGCTGGTATATTAGCTGTAATCTCAATTATGCATAAAACGTGAAATTTAAACGTAATGCAATACACACAGTCACACACACAGTGTGGTTGGTATATAGTATAGTGGAATTATTCTGGTTGCTTTCGCTATATTCTCCTCTCATGGGAGTAAAGAGTGAGAGGACGAGGAAAACCTTGGCCACTTAGAGCTTAGAGCCTAGGTTACAGCCATTGTTTCTCCAATTATTTCACGCACAGAGCCACAAGGGTTACGCGCATAATTATTCGAGGCTTGCCAACTCTTGAAGGGAGTGAGAGAGGATGGGATTTTCAGACGTGCAAGAGGAGGATTGAGGGCTTTTTGCCCGCTCAAGTAAACTCTGGAGGGCTGCTGCAACTCTTTTGTTCTTGTAATTGCAGAAAAAGGCAGTCTCTTTTTTCCCCCTCCCCCGAGAAAGAGAACTCTTCTTTTTTTTTTTCAAGATTCATTGTTGACTGATTTTAAAGGTGAAAGTACACCGTTGTTGTATTTTTATTCATATTTTGTTTAACGTTACATATTTAAAGTTGCAAGCAAAGATAGCAAAGCACACTACCCAGTAGTTCAGTGTAGGTGCAGTATTAAATTACTCTCGAATATCAATAGAAACTTGTTCGGCAACAACAACTAAGAGCGCAACGAGGAAGAGCTATCACTCAGAGGCAGTGGTATATACAATGGCCGCAAAACAGTATGAGAGAGAAAGAGAGAGGGGGGGGGGAAGCGGAGATGGCTTGCGCACAACAGCATTAATTCGCAATTTCCAACGACGCTATGGCAGCATATCACACGGCTCAGCAGTTTTGGAAAGCTTGCTGCTGCTGCTGCTGCTGCTGCTACTACTGCTACTTCTCGAGAGTCGCTTGCGGATTTAGCAGCTATCCGGCATGATTAATAATGCTCCAAGACGGCGGCGAGCCAACGATAGGACGTCAAGCTTATGGTTCATTAAATTGTGCTTTCTCTCTCTCTCTGTGACTTGAACGCACCTCTTCTCCAAGTGCAGATTTGATAGGCAGTTGCGAACGCCACTTTTGCAAGAGAGCATACTACGCGTTCGCCTCGTTAAGATGACGCAGCATTATAGCGACGTGCTACTCGCTTGACAATGCTGATGCAAGTCAACCCCATCTACCACTTCCATTCGCTCTCTCTCTCTCTCTCTCTCGCTTTCTCGCTTTGACTCTCTGGTTCCATCGGCTATATGCTATACGATCCACTACTCTTAGCCATGGGCTATTTGTGATAGCCCAACCAGTTTACTCGATCTTCTTCGTGCTCTTATTCGTATTGATTATACTTCGACTAATGATTATTGCCTATTATAGAAACATATCGAACGTGTCTATTTGACAATTATTATTTTTTTATTCTTAGCGTAGTACAAATTTGCTAAAACCTCTTTTCCTTCTTACCGCGATAATAAGCCTGTAAGAAAATAAAAATAGTTTTATTTTAGTTGACATTAAACGTTCGAAAATAGACAGATAGTATAAGATGGACCAGACGCAATATACCTTTTCTGCGATCTCTTTCAAATAACGAGACGTGTTTGCACCTGCTTGTTCAACCATATCCAATAAGTATCCACCTTTTTTCTGTAGTAATATATGTGGACAATCGTACTCTACCACTCGACCGTTTCTCATCACCATTATTCTATCGTTATCCATGATGGTATTCAATCTGTGAGCTATCGTCAATACGGTGCATTTTTCAAAAGTTTCCTTGATCGTATTTTGAATAAGAGCATCCGTAACGTGATCAACATTGGCAGTTGCCTCATCCAGAATGAGAATCTTGTTGTTTCTAATAATGGAGCGTGCCAGGCATAATAATTGCCTTTGTCCCAAACTCAAATTTTCACCGTCTCTGTCTAATGAACATTCGAGAGATCGAAACGAACCTTTTAGTTGAACACTAGCTAATGCTGACCACAAAGTTGTATCGTCAAACTCATTGAACGGATCAAGGTTACTTCTCAACGAAGCATTAAATATAATCGGTTCTTGTGGAATGATCGATATCTTGGATCTTAATTTTGCTAAGCTTACTGTTTTGCTATCTATTCCATCGATAAATATGGCACCATCGATCTTTACCGTTTGAAAAAGTGCCGATATTAAAGATGATTTTCCAGCGCCAGTACGTCCAACGATGCCGACCTTAATAGATCGAATATTAAGAATATATCGTTAAGTTAACAATCGGATCATCCAACGTAGGCTTCTTGTCTTTTTTTATTTAATAAAAGTTTACCTTCATCCCAGGTTGAATCGTTAAATTGATATCTTGTAAAACTGGTGCATCCTTAATGGAATAACTCAAATTTAGGTGATCGAATTTGATTTCACCCTTCATCGGCCAGTCTTGAGGTAATTTCACGCAAGACCCTTCTTCGTTGAGACTTTCTTGCTCTAATTTGATAAATTCCAACATTCTCTCCAAATTGACCGTGTACGAAAGAGTATCCGAAAGTGTTTTGACAAAGTACGAAACCATAATTGATAAATTTGAAACTTGCATTATCGATAAGCCTATGTAACCAGCTATTTTATCGTTATTTTTAAATACAAATGAGCTATAAGCGACAATACCAAATAACATTGGTATCAATAAATCAATCCATGTTCTCAGTGTTCCTGCCGAAGCAATGTGTAATAAATGAGCAGCAGTAAATCGATCTAGTCGTACATCGAAATCATCGTTGACAATTTGTTCGGCTTTGTACGAGCGAATCGTGGTTACCCCAACTAATGATGAATTCACAAACGATAAAATTGGACTTATTGCTGAAAACACGATTAAATTCATCGATCATTTTGACGCAACAATTTGTTTTGTAATCAAATCTTACCAGCGCCTGCCAATCTTTTTGTACCGCGTAGAGTTGGCACGCATAACTTGTACAATTTAAAGCACGAAAAACTGAAAATTAATAACGAGATAACGTGCCATCCGTTCATTATTAACACTGGTACGATCAATCCACAAACTGTTATAAGAGAATCTAACGTGTCTAGGATCGTTTGTGTCAGTAAATCGTCAACTGACAGAGTATCCTCTGAAAAACGATTGAGTATTCTTCCTGAAAAAAAACAACCTATTTGCTACGTAATACTGCCACGATAAATTGTTAAATGTACTCAAACGCTCACGTACCAGAAGCATTGAATTGAAAAAATTGAAGTGGTGCACTGACAAGACTTTCCAACATACCGTTATGGATATTTTTACTGGCTTCTAACGCAAACTTATGGAAGCATACATTTTTGAGTGTCGAACAAATTATAATGCTCAACACGAAACTCATTGAAGTGTAGAAAAATGCTTGAGAATCGATAGATTTGTCGGCATTATTCGAGGTGGAACTATTGCCAAATGTATTTGTGTGAATTAATTCTTGGTTTTGAGCCCTAAAAAGTTGAATTCAATTGACTGACTTACACCGTGATGATTGTTTGATCGTTACTTTACCAAGTGACCATCCAGAAATCGAAGCCAGCAGTTAGCGAAATAACCATTACACTACTGAAAATCAAAAAAATGATATAAACATAAGATTGACTATATCGAATGTATTTGAAAAACAACGATTTGGATATGCCGCCTTTCGCTAAGAGTTCGTCAGTTTCGCGAGATTCGTTTTCTTCGTTATCATTTTCAAACGAATTTAGCGCTACTTCGACGTTATCTATTTCCAGACAGTTGCCCGTTTGAGTACATGGCAAATTTTGTTCAACTGACGAAAAGTAAGTGGAGTAATGCTCGGTCGATTGAAACTCCGTAAGACTTCCTCGGTACTGTACAACTCCCTAAAGTTGTTAGAATCCGAATAACAATGTCTCGTCAATGAATACGAAGCTGTAAAAACGTTAAGACTTACCTTATTCAACAGAATAATCGTGTCAGCCTTGGATAAAGCTTGAACATTGTGAGTTACGAGAATTCTCGTCTTTTCCCTTAGCCAACCGTTGATGCAATCTTCCAATAATATTCTAGCCACTCGTGTGTCAACCGCTGACAAAGGATCGTCTAACAGATATATATCAGCGTCTCTGTAAACTGTTCTAAATCATAAATATTGTTTCATTTATGAAAAAAAAATAATAATAAAGTATAGCGAATAAATACAAAAAAATAAGTAAACGAGTATGTATGAAATAACGACGAACAAACCTTGCTAAACTGACTCGAGCACATTGTCCACCACTCAGCGAAGAACCTTTTTCTCCAACTAAAGTTTTATCGCCGAAAGGTAAAGAGATGAAATCTTTCGCGAGTGCACATGCATTTACAACGCGATCGTATCTGTCTTTGCAGTATTCTCCACCGAATATTATATTATCTCTGACCGACCCATTGAAAAGCCATGGATCTTGACTAGCGTACGATATGCTTCCGTTTACACGAATATCACCAGATGTCGATGATAGCTCGCCCATTATTAATTTCAAGAGAGTTGTCTAGCAAGTAAAGCGATTTAATAATAATCATAATTGTTTCGATAAAAAGTATCAAAAGATTTGGTTAACCTTGCCTGCTCCAACAGAGCCAAATATAACGTATAATTGATCACGTTTAGCTTCCAGATTGATATCACTTAACGAATTTTCATTATTTTTCGTATCCCAAGTAGCCGCAACGTTTTTCATTGTAATTGCCTCGGCAGATTCAGAAGAGATTATTTTAACATTCGAAACGAGTTCTTCGCGTGACAAAAAGTTCTAAAAATAAGACATAGAGCTTTAATCGTTGACAAATTGTTTCCGATTTTCCAATAAAAATAACAGCTTATACCTCGATCCGTTTGACGGAAGTATTTCCATCGGCTAAACCTCTGACAGTCAGATTAAATACGCCCATTAGAGTCTCCTTCATTATTGATAAATATTGCGCTACTGGTATTAATTTATTCACCGACATCAAGCCGTTTTGCGAGATGTACGTGAACACTACGAAAAATATGGATGCACGATGGGCGAAATGCAGAGACGACGATATGAACGATTTGAAATAGGACATTTGAAAAAATACCCTGATTTCACGCCTGGAAATTGTCGATCAAGTAATAGGTTATTAGTGTAGAGTTACCAGTGATATTTCGTCAAAAACTTCGTACTTTCTTGCGTGATAGGCTAATTCCAGAAAATGTTTTTCCCAGACGTACATTTTCACACTACGAATTCCGCTGATTACCTCGCTTATCAAGGACATTCTTTTGTCCGTTTCCGCTGTTTGTCGAGTTCTTAATTTTCTGACATATTTGTAATATATCGCTGAAATATCACGAAAATATTCTTTATTTTCTCGATGCAAATAATGACGTATCGCGCTATACGACAATCGCACAGACCTTGTACAGGCAACGACTGAAAAATTAACGAGCAACAACCAACTATCGCAGCCGTAACACCAATGTATCGGTAAATAAAGTACGTTGCAAGCATCAATTGCATAGGTATCGTGAAGAGAAACGGTAAATAACACATCATCGTCTCAAATTTGGCAACGTCGGTCGACAGTAAATTAATAACCGATACAGATGTATTTTTATCCATCGATGAACTTGACAAACGTAGAAGCTAGAACAGTTTGATAAATTTTGCGTGTACTTTTGCAATACGATTGTACGTTATAGACGAGCTTACTTTATTATAGACGAGCGATGAACACGATATTCTAATGTTCAAACCTAAGCGCATTAGGCCGAAAAATGCAGTGCGCATCAGAACAGTTGTTACGATCGACAACAATATGCATAGGCCCACTAGTAAACAAGCGTCTATGGTAGATATTTGAGATGAAGATTGAAAGTACAATACTATTTGTTCCAACAATAACGGCTGTATTATTCTTTAACGTGCAAAGTATCAATAATTGAATATGTAATAGTTCGTGGTTGAAATACTCAAGGTTTAGACGTAATATTTTCGAGTAAACGACTGTGCTTGACTCACTGTATCGCTCCAAAGATGAAACAAATTATACTCCAACGAACAAATTTCCATTTGAAGACTTTTATGAGACATTTCCATAAACTTGGCTTCGTTTGCTTATCGAATGCAGCCGTGTATTCTTGTGACCAAGCTCTTGAAATTAAAACCATCGTTCTTCTATGGATAATTTACAATGAAAAAAAGGATATTTATTCTTACGCGTGGAGCTTCAACTTGAGCGTTGCACTTTGATCTTCGGTTAAAATACCATACAGGTCTTTATCCTCGAGGTCACCTTTACTACCCTGTACGAAAAGATCTTTCATCCACCTGACGAACGGTTTTCAAAATATAAACGCCAACAAAATACAAAGTAAACAAACAAGACATTACTCACCAGAAAAATAATTTGTTAAATACATTTGCCACGATTAATGGATTTTGTATCGTTGCAATTGTACTTTTCACTTCCGTCATGACCGTATCACTGTTATACTTTGAAAATATTTCGCTAGCCGATATCGCTATTATAAACCTACTGAAATGAATTTAAGTCATCTCAAGCTGTTATAAATAATTTTATCGTGGACGATAACGTACTTCGCTATCCCCACTTGCTTTGTTCTCTTTATCTTCTTCTCTTTACTTCGGTATTATTACAAGTGTGTCTAACTCGTACATATCTAACAATGGCGACAGACAAGATTTTGACATCAATGAATAGATAAAATTGGATGTAGCACGTAGCTTTCTCGTGTTTCGAGAATTTTCGGAAAATTTTAACGAAGAAAAATACGTACTAAAGATGATCTTTAACCAGGAAGGAGGGGGATGGATTCAATGTGTTTATTCACGGAAAATTGACTCGAATCCAATTACCCGAGTTTTCAAGGAAGGGCACAAGTCGCTATATACTCCTCGCATACACATGCTTCAATTGTCGAGAAACCATGTTCGTCGAAGCGAAAATCTCATGCGATCGATCGCCTCGCTGATTCTGAACAACGCCAACACGTCAAATCGATGGTTCGAGATGCCATTAGTGCAGTCGGCTACTCGGAAAAAAAGAAGAAAATTCCGTCTTTTAATTACAGCAACCGTTCTCCTTGATAACATTTGCCAGCTCATAATGGTCGATTAAGGAGGGATTTTCGTTTTTGTTTTTGTTCGTCGTATATTTTGTCGCGTTCGATCATTACTGGACGCGACGACGAGTTTCTTTTTAATTGTCGGTTGTCGGTATTTTCCATGACGCAGACCAACCGAAAATTTGGTTTATTCACGATTTGTCGATGTATACAAGTTTGATGGAAGGTTAAACATTGTAATATCGGCTATTATTTATCAAGAATTAAAATTGTACTCGCATCGAGATAAAAACTAAAAGATACGAGTATTTTAAGCGTCGGATAGTAAGCAATTAATCAATAGTGTCATGCCAGATATTAATTCAATTAGATACAATTGGAAACGCCGATAGCACACAGGCGTCGCGGTAGTTTAGTCCGTTTGTTTACACGGTCGCAAGGGACAAGTCAAATTTTTCCGCATTAGCAGCATGAAATTGGCCCTTATTGCGCGTTAGGTGCCGGCTGCAGTAGTAGCAGCAGCAACAGCTCGTTTATCTTCAGGTAGTTTACAGCAAGAGAAAGTTCTCTCTCTCTCTCACTCTCTTTCTCTCTATATATAGATATAGCTATACGTAAACCTTTCCTAAGAAGATGGGAAAGGGAGGCAAGAGAAGTTTGCTTCAACTCCTAGGGATAGTTTCGTGTAGTATAAGGAGTTACGTCGCGCGTCCCGCATTCTTAAGTCGCACCCAACCTCTCTCTCTCTCTCTCTCTCTCTCTCTCTCTCTACCAAGCCTTTTGCCATAATTTGCCCGACACGCGCACACGCCTAATGTCTTTATCGCTTCCCAACGCCTTCTCTTTCACTTCCTACTACTTCGTCCCTCGTTCTCCAACAGACGTACTTGGCATTCCATCTTTTTGTACTCTAGGCTGGGCTGAACTACCGAGCTTTTCGAATACTTACGCGCAAACGATTGACAAAATTTCTCTCGATCCTTACAACTTGTTAAGATACCATTCGACATGTTTGATCTCGCCTTGCCAGAATGTTGATTAGAAAGCTTTCCTTTCGCAATTTTGTTCAATATCGTTCGATTAATTGTCGTTGTTCAACAATAGAAGGATTGTCGAGTGATTACATCGGTACGTACTGTCAATGTCATCTTTATATCTTCGTTCTTTCTTTGATTTTCAATATCCGTTACTTCGGAATTAATTTGTTATACTTGCAAATTCAATAACTTTTGGGCGAATTATATTCCCAGATTTGCAGCGTGCACAAGGCCAAGTTTAAGTTTATGGAGCAAAAGTTTCAATCCTTCTCTCCCCTCAACTCTAATGAGAATGTCTAAAGCTGGACCCTTATCACTTACTATATACGCAAATCTGATGAAACGTCTTACTATTTATTGGCGGAAAAACGACGTTTCTAAATTATACGCAATTTACAATGTGCGATCTCAAATAAAGCATCGTATACCATGACACAAAATCAAATTGTCAGGATAGTAGAACAATCAACGAATTCGGAGCAAGTCCAGAAGTCGAAAAAACGTATAAATCTTGGAAGCGTTTGGGTGGACGTAGGATCGTTGACTGCGTTGCAGTCATACACGTGCGCGCGCATTCACACACGTAGACACACCAAGACCAGTTGCACATTAGCCATTCGGCAAACAGCTCGGTAAATCGCGAGTCGAGTGACTGCGCCCCTCATAATTCAGTCGGCGAGACCACGGACTTACGAATTCGCGGTAGCTCGTCGACCTATCGATCCCTCCTACACCCTTCCCCCTCGCCCTCTCTTCTCTACCTTTCCATCCCCTTCGTATCACTTACTCCTGCACGATTTTCTTCGTATCTAGCATGGAAAGTCTTTTCAAGTAGCAAACAATGCGTTTGTCTTTGCGATAAAAATCGATCGCGACGTTCTATTTGACGTACGTTTGCGGATGCTATGAATTTAATATCGAATACAACGTGACACGTATCGAGATGAATATATCGTATCGGTAATCGTGAGATAAAATAACGCCGACAATGACGGAAATTTCAGGTAAAACAATATATATATTTGTTTTTTTCTTTTTTTTTTTTGGACGTGCGTGACGAGACAAATCGTGGCTATTTTCAACGAACAGTGCCACTTTGGCAAAACTGCAAGTATGAAATTGAAAATACGACGCAAACACATACACGTGAGTATGAAAACTAGAAAAAATAGAAAACAAATAACCATCCGCAAAAAAGCCAAATCACAAACGGCGTATGCACGTATGGAACGCAGCCAATGCGAGTTCTACGAAATTTTTCCTTTGATCGTAACAAAGTGATTTCCCATGTGTCTGAGCATGGAGTAACGGTATGAACGCAATAGTATAGCTTCTCTGACAGAGCGAGAAAAGCGACATGTGACACTAGCGATATAGATCGTAGCGTATAATAATCCCAAATTCGTGATAAATTAAACGAGCTGCCGTTAATTAGCTATTCGGACGCTTTCGCGTATGTGGTGGTGGTGGTGGCGGCGGGATGGTAGAAACCCACGTGAATAATGCGCTTTGCAGACCGCGAATAACTTATGTACAATGAACGTTCTCGCGTTTGCCATCCTCCTCTACCCGCGCGTGATACACTCAACTTTCGATGCGCGTTACAATGTTTTATGAAAGTTCACTCGAACGAAAAATCCCTGTAAAAGCGTTCAATTACCGATGAAAATGCAACCGTACGACTTAACTCTTATATGTATAAAAGTAACTTCAGAAAAAAAAACACATATCTTTACGAGAATAATCATTGTTCCATTGATACGTAAAAAATTCAACGGCCAAAGTATCGAGTTACTCCAAATTATTTAGTTTGATCGGAAATCCAATAGGTTGAGGTTTGATAATTGGAAAACTCGGATGGCGCTCGAGAGAGAAAGAGAGAGACCCAAGCTTGTGGATTATAACTCGTAGCACGAATGATCGAACGATCAAACTGATACACACGTACACATGACTCTTCTATCTGGCGGAGGCGATAAAGATGAGTAATCTACCGGCAAGAGTTGCGGGCACGCAAAATCAACAGTCCATCTTAATACGTAGATGCGCGCAGCGATGACGACGACCCTTTTGGCTCAATTTTTTCTTTTTTTCTTTTTTTTTTCTTTTTCACGAGAGTTTTATAACAATCCAATGTAATATTTCATCTGTACGATTCCATTGGATTATACTTTTTACAATGCAACAATGAATTGTTAAAATGAAATTGAAAGAAATAACGGAGCATTGTACGGAGAAAATTATTGTAAATTATATTTGCTCAGGAATGATAGCTCCTTCAACTCTATTACAAGGCATATACTTTAGAAATGAAAGCAGAGTAATGTTTAATGAACGACGAAAAAAAGAAAAAACCTTACATTTCAAAAGTATAGTCCGCAAATGAACGTACATGAAAAACTGCCTCATCCATAAAGAGAAAAGTGAACAAAAAAACAAGAGAGTCATTCACCTTAAAAATCCTTTACGCCGCAACAAAAAAGAAAGCTCGTGCTAGTGAAAGAATCAACTTGTATCGAGTCAAGCGCAAAAACATTAACAGATGTGCAGTCCTCTGTGGGTCTCCATTGAGAGAGAAAGAGAGAGATAGAGCGTGGCTGGCTTAATCTCCCGAGCTTTTCCTCGTTAAACGACGCACAGGTAAAAACTTAACGAGGCTCGCGCGCGCTTTCTCTCTTTATTTCTGCAAAGGACGTTCTACGACTACTAGCTTTATAAGCACAGCGCAAAAAACAGTCCCGGCAAAATGAAACGTAAATATTGGCCAAAAGCTCTCTTTTTCTCTCCTCTGTGCTTTCGTACTTTTTATATTAATAAAGATGAGTGTAAGAGTATTTTAACGCCCTCTCGTAGGTACAAAAGGAGGGAGAGAGAGAGAGAGAGAGAGAAAGAGATTGTTAATACAAATTTCAGATAATTGAACAATGCAAATTTCATCGATTCTAGGGAGGCTTCTACGAGTATCATCGCTATTTGAACAGTCGAGTATGAGAGACTCAATGAAAGCTCAGCGATCACTAATCGATCGGCAATTCGCGAAACAAATAACGCGATAGTGGAGTCGATAGCCGGCGCACACAAACCGAATTTCCGCGGGTTGCGGGCGCGTGCAAGCTCGTAAAGACAGCGGAGACTCGACAATAAAGCCTGCGCGTTTACATTTAAATCGTGGCATTAGCCGGGCTCGCGCGCGCAATTTAATTCCAATTTACAACTCGGCAATCCCAACGACAAATTGCAATGGATCTCTTTCCCTTTACCTTTCTCTCTCTCTCTCTCTCTCTCTCTCTCGCTCACTCTCATTCGCGTTCTATACTATAGCCGCGAATAGACCTGCATCAGCAGTTTTTTATACTCGACTCGATGGTAAGGATCGTGTCGATACTCGTAAATCCAGTGGCCTCGCCGCAGAGCAACACAATGCCCATCCAAGCTTGAGACTCTCGCGAGCCTTTGAGTCGGCGTATAATAAAAACTTTTCTTCCGAGGTTTTTTACTCGGATAAATTTACGATGACTCCTCGCGCACTCCTGAAAAAAAAAAAGACAGATATACCTACTCCAAAAAAAAAGGCAAAAAAATAAAAAATAAATCCGAAAAAAAGATTATTACTCTCCGCAACTTTTATCCTCTTTATTGCTCGAGATTGTTTGGAAAACTTTCGAGGAGATTTCTCGTTGTGTATTGTCCTCCTCGATGCTATCGTCGTTGAATTGAACCTTTTCAGCTTCTTCAAATGGATCAAATATTATCGCTCTATCTCCTAATATTCCAAATTAAATGCATTGACAACATTTGGAGTACAAGGAAATAACAAAGTTTTTCCGAAACCCACAATTTGACAAAGAAAGACTAATCTTCATAAAAGACATAAAAAGAAAAAAGATGACGTTTGTAGATATAATCGAATAAGTATGTAATATGAGTGAGTGATATTTGTGCATGCTAAATTGAAAAGAGCATAGAGGCAGAAATGTCTGATGGAAAAAGACGGTGACGGCGAGCGAGCGAACGAGTGAAGAGTACAATGTACGAAATGTCATGACACTGCGTTATCATGCGAAGGCGGTGGGGCGCGACAAAAGCTCGTCAAATATTTGCCAGCGTTCGGTGGTGCGCGACCGCACTCGAGACGACTCTAAGGAGACTTCTTCTACTTTCCGCTTGCCTCTACACAACAAAAAAAGAACTTTTATTTCACCCTTCTTTTTGAGTCTCTACCTTTTGCCGTTTGTACTATAGACTTTGAAAAATTTAAACAAAACGCGTTACCCTCTCACAAAAAAAAAAAACGAAAGTAAAGGATGACCGTAACACTCGTAGTAACGTCAAGCCGGCAAGTTGCGCATAAGCCGCTTACGATACATGCGCTCGTGGGTGCAGTAGCGTGCACTTAATCGCATCCGACGCACGCCGATGAAGTTGCAACTCCATAAGAGGATTTGTGGCCAGTCCGAGCGTTCGCGTACACTGACCATCATCTACTACATATAATATACGTATATATATATATACTTTCTTGGCGAGGTTGTTTATTATTCAGTGTGTGCACGCGAGTGCCAAGTTTTACTCTCCCTCTCGCTCTCTCTTTTCTCTCCTCTCCTTTACCCTCTGACAAAATTTTCACCAATCTGCTTATCTTTTTCGTCGCCTTCGCTTTGCGGCTAAACTTTGAAGCGCTTCGCTACGTATACATGTATATATATAGAAACGAAATGAGGGAGAATGACGCGCGTGTGACGTGTTTCAATTTTCGTTATCGTTGTAGATTTGCGATTGATGCGTCGACGTAAAATAAAAAAGTAGAAAGGGTTGGTGAGGAAATGCAAAATTAATTAAACTGCCATTCAACTGGGATTATTTCCATTTTTTCGTTTATGTAGACGGTTAGCGACTTATGGCTGATTTTTTGACAGACGCAATTAGCTATTAATCCTCCCTTTGATATCGGGTTTTTTTTTCGAGACAGGGAGAGAGAAAATGGATGATTTCGCATTTTTTTTCTTTCGATAAAGGAAAAAAGAGAAAAAGAGATAATATGCAGAATAGCCCGCATCACCGAATAACGTCAAGTCAATGAAAACTTACGACTCGGCTTATCGGGGCTGCGTTATGGAGAATTAAATATATTTTCTTTTGTAGCTGACTAAGCCTTTTTAAAACTAAAATTGGAAAGCAAAGGCAGACAGTTGTTTGTTTTGTTAATGTATATTCTTAAAGGAAATTTAAATAAATGGCAAATGTAGTAAAACACGAACACCAAGCAGTTGGCAGTATGAGAGCAAGCGACGGAAAACAATAAGGTACATTAAAGAGCAAGTCGTTCACCAAAAGTTAAAAGGAGCTTGGTGTTGGTAGTGATGGGGATTTGGTGTAGGTGAAAAGCATCTAATTGCGACTAAACGGCAAAGTGACGAGGAATCCGGTAGGAGTATAGCGTAACGGAGTCGCGGAAGTTGGCGCACCCGCTAACGAGCGAACGGGCTGCGGGGATAGAAGAGGGCAAGAGAGAGAGAGAGAGAGAGAAGTGTGATGGCGTCGAGCGACCGAGCGATAATTCGGCTCTCCTCGTTTCCTGCCTGTTTGCGCTATATAGGCTTGTGAGTTACAACGATACCCTTAAACATGTTTCGGTATTTTCTCGCATTTCGTATTAATTATCTATCAACTACGTGTGTATATTATATACATATATATATGATTATTTTGAGAATTAAACAAAATATGCGTTCAAAATAACTTTCGTAATTCTCCATTTTTGACAATTAAGTGTCTAAACAAAAGGATCTCTCTCGTTCGTGCTATTGAAAATGGATTCGCCTTAACATACATAGATGCTACCTAGAGTACCTTGGCAACAACAAATTTCCAAAGTTATTCGGGGGCTGTTCTCACGGAGTTATTCGGAGCTCAAGCCGAAGCCAATATGCCTCAGGCGGAAGTTGTTAGTCTCGTCTTCGCCTCTCTCTCTCTCTTACCGAAAGAAGAGATAGAGAGAGACAGAGAGAAGGAGAGAGAGAGAGAGAGAGAGCGCGCGCGCGACGTAGTTTCGCTTCGAGCCATTCAAATTTCAATGTCGAGCGAGTGAACGAGAGCGCAAAAATTTTCTCACTGCGCACATACACACGTAGCAAGCGAAAGAGCAGGTGTGCGTTTGCCGCCCATTCTAGCGAATTGCCTATCTTTCGCCTAAGTTTTACTCGCTTCGAGTCGAAGGATATGCTTCTCTTTCGGGTAATATGTCTTACCAAAGAGTTCGCTACGTTATAATTTATACTTGAGTTTTCATCTTTCAAAATAGACATGTTACTTCGCTTGGCAAATGTTTGACTGTATAAAGTACAGCGTTCATTTTGTCTTACATCAATAAATTGTAGTTTTCTATTTTCGTACAATCGATTGCCCGGGTACGCTAAAAAATAAATAAACGAATAAATGAAACAAAACAAGACAAAAATTCAACCTCAATTTTGTAACTTATGGATAATAATTTATCGAGAAAAGCTCGTTATAAGAACCGCAAAAATACCGTATTGAATTTGCTTTTGCTCGGTATTCGCAATTCAATTAAAATTGTAAACCGATCGAATATACTCGTGATCAACTACAACATAAGCAAGTCGTTCATTTTCTCCTGTTACGTTGCAAAGCCCCTCGAGGATTTTGCACGAAAGCGTCGACAGCTGAAATGGTGCGTGTACACCTTACTTAAGGTCCTTCGAAATAGCACAGCTGCTACTCCAAAGTTACAGAGTGTCCCTTTGCTGCGTAAACAGCCATAGCAATTTCTATCTCTTGTGTCTATATGTGTACGTATACATATATATATATATACAAGTGCGTTGAATTCAACCAACACAAAGTTTCGACTTTTCTTTTGATGTCGATGATTCTCATCGGGGAACTGATTTATAATAGTTGGAAAAGAATTTTGAATCAATGCCAGCAGAGTTCGGATACTTTGGTGTGATATCTTTTTATTCGGAGAGGATATGATTTTTATTGAGATTTATCGATCGATCGCGATTCATTTTTTATTTCCGAGCTGTGAAAAGCCTCATAAATGATATCGAATCTTTTAAATATTAGACACTTATTAGATACGATCCATCATATTTTACAAACTTATTTTACATCCAATTTAAATTCGACACACCTGCGCGTACGCGTCTTTAAACAAAAAATTATATGGACGTGTATCGGACTAATTATCGTTATATACGTATATACGTTTAACAAGGTGACAAACAAAATTGTAAGCGACACACGTGTATGCGTAGCATCGTAGACACCTCGTGGTGTAATCGGGAGGGTCAAGCATAATTGTAATTCAAGCTAAATTATTCGTACGTATTAAGGCATACATATCGTGAAGCAGCAACGCGTATATATAGAGGTGAAATTGGCTATTACCATGCCGGCTAACCGCAGTTCAATTAAACAATAGTTTTGCACTTGCCTTGGACTGACGTTTCATTAACTTACGTCTATTTCAGCTGCCGCAACTATACGTTGGACTCGCTTGGCTTTCTCTCTCTCTCTCTCTCTCTCTCTCTCTCTGTTTGCAAATTACAATACGATCTAATCGACGTATTCGCACAACACGCGCGCGCGCACACACACACACAGACTTTGTGCTTGACGGTGCAAGACTTTGTTACTGATTTGTTGCCACGTTAATTTCGTTGGCTATTTAAAAATTCATTAACTTGCTTCTCGATAGCTTATTGCTAAACGCGAATGCACTATAAATTAGGTCACTCCTACTTGGGCTCTCGTCTCAACGTTTAATTACGAATCTGCATTTTTCATTATCGAAAGCAGCTGCGCTCCCTTTGAGAAAGTCCCTTTGACGATCGAAGTTGCTTGCGCCTGACACGCTCTTTTCATTATAATAGTTACACCCACAGTTTTATTAGCCGAACGATTGCGTTTATTTAACAACGGTGCAATTGGATTTTGATCGTTAATTTTTGTTTAAATCGTTACATCCATCAATCTCACCATCGTCATCGTTATTGACATTGTTATTATACGCGTAAAGAGTATAATTTACATCGCAAAACTAAAACGATTCAAATTAATTTGTAATTGGATAGTAAAGTAGATGTGGAAGGGTGAGGGGAGGATTCTTATTAAACAATCAAGGCATGTAGAGAACGCGTAGCAGTAGCAGCAGCACCAAGCAAGTAGCCACTCCAGTGTAAAGGTGCGAGTTTCAATCGCGCCTAAGGGAGCGAGAGAAACGACAGAGCGAGAGAGAGAGAGAGAGAGAGAGAGAACGTGAGAGGGATTAGGAAGGGCGAAACTGCAATCGAGCGCGCTCTCTCTCTCTCTCTCTTAGTCTAGCTTGGCGAACAATCGGACTATATAGGCAAGTCAACGGATGTGACATCAGCAGGTGCAATTTCCCGCGCAAATAGCAGAAACCACTAAAGCCAAAATTGTCCGGAATTACGGACTGAGGGTGGGAAAGGAAGGAGAGGGAGAGAGAGAGAGAGGCAGAGAGAGAGGTAGGTGCAGCAGCACACCTCTAGAAGCCACACCGGTGCTGCTGCTGCTGCTACGCGACTTACTTAGCACATAATATCCGTGGACTTCTAATCTTCTCGGAAAGCCGAGAATTTGAATTCCAATTGCTATCGCCGAGGAAATGAAAGAACCTGCAAGAGAGGGGGCGAAAGTACAGTCTTGACGAAAACTGCACACCAAAGAAATTTTCAGTCTCTCCGTTTCTCTCTCTCTCTCTCTCTCTCTCTCTCACGCACATACACACGTACTTGGATTTGCCCTCTTCTCATCCTAAGAGCTCTTTTTTCCTTCTCGCTTTCTCTCTCTCTCTCTCTCTCTCTCTTTTCCTTTTACATTCATGCTGATTAAACTGTTATTGCCTACCAACTCGTTACCAACTTGAACTTTACTTTTTACCGTTCTTATAATTCTGTATAGCGTATGACTACCATTTTCGTATAGTTAATGAACTGAACGTATAATTATATAAAAGCCATATACAACTAACAAAAGATACATGTATGTATAAAACATTGCACAACCAAATATACGATCATTCATAAAAGTTGAATAACGTATAAGGATGTTGCATCGCTCGTGTTATATCTCTCGAGTGTCGCGTGTCAAAAAAGCGTTGCGTCCTCCTGTGTGAAAAACGTTGACTTCGATTGATAGCGTAATTCGATATTATGAATGGGAAAGGGGAGTCGGGTGAATGCTGTGGGATACCAAACGAAAAAGAGAAAGGAGAAGAAGAAGAAGAAGAAGAGCCATTTGTCAGTTGCGCTTGTCACCCTTTATAGAGCTTAATCCTTCTCCTTATATTGCCAATTTATTCGTCGCTCGTCGTGTCTGGTGATTAATCGAGCCGAGAGTATTGCCGCTCTTACTACTTTATATATCGCAAGAGAAGCTGTTGCTTCGCGCCTCTAGATTATATTGAGACTATGAGCTTCAGATCTCTCCTGTTGCTTCGAGATGTCTTTCTCTCTCTCTCTCTCTCTCTCTCTCTCTCTTGCTTTGCTGTTGGGGGCATAGGGGCGTTTTGTCATTTGTATCAGTCTCTGTGTCGTATGTCTCCTCTATCCCTATATTTCAATGATACACCATACACGTTCGAGTGTGCGAATAGAGCTGTATCATTTTACACTTTGAATAAAATTAAGAGATTAACGTTTCTCTCTTGATTCATTTCGATGCTACAGAGCGAAAGAAAGATTAAACAGTGCCGTATCGTCTGGCTTCTTCTCTCGCTATTTCATTCTCGCATAGATGCATTCACATTCCTCAAATACGCAAAGTTCCGAAAAAATCCATTGACTAGGTAGAAAAATTGAACACCACTACATTTTTTCAGATTAATCGAAACAAAAGAACAATTGGATAATCCATACGTAGAATGTTCTTGCACATATAGATGAAAAAAAAAGTAAAAAGAATTCATTGTTCTAAAAGAAGATATCCAGCGTCGAAAGTCAACCTTTAGTAGTATGCCAGCAGCCCCAGTAGCACCTGCTTTGGGAGCACACTGAATTTCACATTGAATATATATTTAAAAAGAAAGAGGAATAGCGCTTGGAGAGTCTGATGTCTCATTAAAGCAGCGTTATATTCCTGTAGGCGAGGAGGGGGAGAGAGGAAAAGAGAGCAGGCTTTGTTATTTTTCCTACTAAGCGTTCGTGCATTATTCATGCAGCCGATCTCTTTCCAACTGGTGCTCGCTTACTTTTCCACCAAGAAAAAAACTCGTGGCAACAATTTCGGCTTATGCTCTCCCTCTCTCTCTCCTTCATGTTAACGAGAACATCTCGATTTTTAATTGGAAGCTCCGCTGAGATAAGAAAAGTTAAGACGTTTCTGCAATTCATAATTCTACTGCTGCTTCTTCTTAACTTGGCTCTACAAAATTTAATTACACCAATTAGGATTACGTCATTGTCTGTCCTATTTACATACTCCGTGTCATTACTCCAATAATATTAATAGCCACTGCGTAATCGTACGCAAACTCGTCGAGGGATCAATTAAACAATCGGATGTTGAATTATCGTCGGCAAATGCAAGAGATAACTGCGAAATAAATAAAATAAAAAACAAACCAAAAATAAATACGCGTACCGAAGAAACGAATAGTTTCGCGAGTGTCCGTGGCAGTGCGTTAACGCATATTTTATTGGCTCGTACTGTAAGTCCGGAGAGTCCATTTATTGTTCAATTGCTCGCGAGAGCTCTCTCTAAATATATATATATATATATGTATGTACGTATAGATGTGGCAAAATGCCAATTGCAAATAAACTTGATTTGTCGTGAAGCTTTCTGATAAACGCATTATTAACTCTGTACCGCGTGCGAGGACTATTGTTTAATACGATCGTTTTATTAGTCTACGAGCAAACTGTGGATTCCGTACAATAAGATTTTATTAGCAATGGTTATATTTGCACTATATCATTTATAAATAACCATACGCATGGCACGTCAATTGTCGAACGAATAACGTCAACGCATATCACTCGTAAAATTGCACATTTTTATAAGAAATATTGCTGATAAAGATCACGAAACAAATGAAAATAGTATATCCGTATCGGTCTTGACGTATTGACAAGCTTGACGTGGCAATCATGAATCCTACACTAATTAATTATTTTGCGACTTATGCACGTATATTCTCTTAAAGTTTTCGCAACCGTTATTACATTATTATTGATCTTTTTGGTAAGCACCATTAGTCAATAATCAAGATGAATTTTTTTAGTTACTCCCATAGAGAGCATTTCATTCGGATGTAAGAAGGGACGTAAAAGAAAAGCTCTTTACTGGAGCTTTAACGAGCTTTTTCTCTCTCTCTCTCTCTCTCTCCCTTTCACTCGAAGAGCTTTATTTGTCCGTCTTGCGCGATCCACGACAGAAAAATCGAGTATTTTCTTCGTCTCGTCCTCCGTACAGAGTGGCGAGTAATTAAAAGTGCATTAAGTCAATTTCGCTATTATCCAATTAACGGTAAGGTTGGTGCTACTGGTGCTGTCGTTGTAGTATGACTTATGATGACCGTTGCGCACAAGCTGCGGATTCTGCGGCAAAACCCGTCAAAACTAATGGAGAAGTCGTTCACTGCTACAATCAAAAGTATTTTCACTTATACAACTGATGTAAATGGATTATGTCAAATGCTTCTCAAACTATTAATGTACCACCTCGACAACTTAATTGCTGAAAATTTATTTTACAAAGACAATTAAATATCAGAATTCGTCGAGATATTGTCATCGCATTACGGATACTGTAAATAGTGAAAATTGATGTAATACGAGTGAATTCGTGTCGTTTGACAATACCGTCACGTAAAAGTAATTACTGGCAATTGTATTATTTTAACTAACCATATTTAATTACAATAATCACATTACACTTTGGCTGTATCGAAAGTTAGCAAAGTTAGCTTTCTATAATAATTATTTCATCACATCGAGCTTTGCTCGCTGTAAAATCTAATTAACAGCTGTTATAGCTGATGGGAAATCAATACAAAGTAGACGCCAAACTCGCCTCGTTCTATATTTTTAACAAATAATTTTTCTTTCTCGTATTCAAACTATTGAAAAAAAAAATCAAAAAATGAAAGAAAGCAATCGGCAATAAAACTCGTAGCAAGGAATAAAGAATCAATCGAGAACATGTCACGAAAAAAAAAGAATGAAAAGTCGAGGCGTGATCGACCATAATAGAGCGGCGTGTGCAGACGAGAACTAAAGCCAGCTCGTAACGCAATTTCTCAGCTCCCTCCCTCTCTCTCTCTCTCTCTTTCACTGTGATAAAAGAAGTAAAAGTCTCATGGAGGGAATAAAAGAGGGGTGTGGTGGCAACCTGTCGATCTGGTAGACAGTAACGGACGTTCGACAACGAGTTACACTTTCCGCACGACGTGCAATAGCAGCAGCAGCCTGATCTCCCTCTCTCTCTCTCTCTCTCTACTGTAACGTTCTTAAGCCCCTTTATTCGCTGTCGGATGAGACCACTACTCGACTCTTCATCTATATCTCTGTAGTATATGTGTGTTACACCACAACTGCAGAATCTATCGCTTTATATCGCCGAGACGAGCGCTTTTTAGATATTACGTTATGTGTGGCTGCCAAAGAGCTGCTACTACTACTACTACTACTGCTTCTACTACTGACTGTGCCAGCCGGAAATACTTCCTTCCGCGTGTATACTATGCCAAAAAGGAGAGCTGCCTTTTGCTTTTTGGGTTAGTAGAACTTGACGTGCTGAAGTACTCGCATCGTCTATCATTTCATACTTTTTACGAGACACGCGCTATCGCCTTGATCTTTTGACGAACTCATGAATATAATACTTGGATAACTTTTGTTGTTTTTTTTTAAATCCAAATAAAATTTTAAAGATGGACCAAAAAAAAGAAAAGAGACGTTAAATCGCATGTCTCCGAAAAGTTAGATAACAAAGCGGATAAGCGAGAAAGAACTAATCGCTCAATCCTACTTCAGCCCTTTAAAAAAAGAAAAAGAAAAAAGAAGAGGTTAGCAATAGGATGGCAAAGCAAACGAGAAACCGAGAAGAAAAGAGAGAGAGAGAGAGAAAAAAATGGAAAAAAAGTTCTGTAGTAGCAAAGTCAAGCGGTAGTGGTGCGGCGGCGTCTAAACTTTGCAAACGGGAAAGAAAAGTATATAGTCCGGTTAATCGGAAACAGAGACAATTTAAAGCGAGCCCTGGCTGTTTCCTCCTTTCCGGGCGCGAGCCAAAACGAAGTAGATAGCTTGCGAACTCTACGCACACACATACACATACATACGTAGCACTACTTTAAAATAACTCGCTTTTCTCTCGTTGGTCAGCTTTTCCCTTGTTCCCCCCCCCCCCCCCCAACTCTCCATTATCAAACCAACCATCCTCTTACTTTTGCCGCGAATGTGGAGACGACACGGCTTAGAGGAATAGCTCGACGTTGGTATGTTGTCTTTTTAGTGGTGCTCGAGAACAAGGATGTGGAAAAGAAAAAGGTGAGCGGCCAAAGTTTTCTGCTTCTGGTATTTTTGGCTCTCTTTTGTGGAACCGAGGGAGGACGGTGATGACGATTTTTCTCTTTCGCTATAATTTTTAACTGTCTTGCCTACTCCACCGATAAAAAGTATTCGAGTAAAATTTGTTTTTAAAACTACCTTGTACCAATGGTATTGTTTGAAAGTCTGATTTGTTGTTGTTGTTATTGTTGTTGAGTCAATTTGAGAACACCGAGTCTTTGCTTTACTTTACCGATTGAATCAAGAATGCTGTTTGCAGCGTTTGTTGTGCTTCGACCTAACGCGTGTATATAGCGGACGAGGTACTGAAGAATAAATTGTTACACGGGTTACTGCCAGGGAATTGCCACCAAGTAGCCAATATAGCGTTGAACGTCGAACAACACATTGACTTTAAACCGTATCGTACGCGATATAACGCTATACCGACATAACGTCATGGAAAGTGTTTTTTTAACGATAAATATTACTGGCTCGCTGGCTGAACCATGGACAAGCTTAAATAATCCGTTTTAGCTATTGATTTGTCAGTAATGTCGTTGATTTCGTTAATTTCGTACTCGAACCAAGTGTGACGTTTAAAAATATACATAACGCTTCAACGATACAAAGCTGTATTATTAAATTGTACGGATGTAATTGTCGTCAAGTACCACCGTACCGAACGAATTACTTTACGCCATTCGTAATACGAGGGGGTTACATATATACCGGTAGTAACTCATATCGATCCCATCAAATACGCTACTTCGCTAATCGGCTTAAATTGCCGGCAAACAAATTACCCGTGATCGACGTTTCACGCAAAATTTATCCGCTACTCTCTCCGTTCAATCGCATCATGTTCCTTAATCATTTAATGAGTAAGCGCGCTTTTTTTCTTTTTTTTTCGCCCCCCCCCCCCCTCCATCTCTCTCTCCTCAACACGATGATTTATGTAGTTTGAGTAATGAATGAAGCTACCGTGCAAACATTATCAGCTTTACGACCTTATTTACTTTCGTTATGAGCGAAAAAAGGTAACACTCTCCCTTGACGTATAATATAGACCATAAGCAGTATTAAGAAGCCGACGACGAATTTCGTTTATGACCGAAATTACTTAGAGCGACTGCGTCAGCTGAGGCTTGATATCCCGATGGTATACTAAAAATTTCGTTCGGTATGAAGCTATTAAAAATATCTTTATTTTTGTCAACGTTTATTTATGACTTCTTCTTCTTTTCGTTGTGATATACTCAAAAAGTTTCTAGACTTTCGTTGAATTGTTATTGTACAAAAGGTCGATTGCATTGCGAACAAATGTAATTAAATAAAAATGAAAATTATTAATTTCCAAAATATACGTATCAACGTGAAATTTACCGTACATTTTCAGGAAATAAAATTGCTATAATGTTAATTATACCGTTATAACCTTAATTAATACTCGCGTAATAAAACGTATCCTTTGAAAAACATAATTTGATTACGAAGATAATTGGAAATAAAGCTTAAATTTACGGCAACCAACGAGGGTAATAAGGATTATATTATTTCAATTTAATGGCCTGTAAATACAATTAAATGCAATAAAATTTTACTGGCAACGAGCCAATGCACGCGTGCCCAACAAAACTCGATTTAACGTTCAATGACGTGAATCGTAAACTCACTTAATTAAACGAAAATCTCGATATTATTTAGAAAAACAAGGGATATCGTATCGAGGATGGGTAAGTAAAAAGACGAGATTTTTTTTTGTAATCGCAACAGATATAATAAACCATATCTTTACAGAGGCGGATACATTGCGAAAAAAAAATTAAACAAAAAATATTATTTATGAAATATACAGACGCTGCAAGTGCTCTCTTTCTCTCCCTCTCTCTCTCTCTCTCTCTCTCTTTCTCGTCGACAAAGATTTGCCGTACAAAGATGAACCCTTGTAAAATGCGTTTTTAAATTGTTGTTTTTTAAATTCTTATTTACAAATATAGAGATACACAACTCGGAAACATGATTTGTTATTTTTGTAAACGGCAGATGTTGCGCGCTCGCTAAGCAATTGTTCGTTTAAAATGCACCGAGCCCATAAGCTTATTGGCTGATGTGCTGGCATTCAAAAGTATTACTCTAGTGCAAGAAGAAAGTAAAAAATTAACATTCTCGATTAAAAATATGTATAAGTTTTATATATATTTAATTTCGCCGAGTGAAATTTCGAGTATTTAGTTATCGTTAGAACTGCTTAGCTTTACACACGCACGCGACTGTCGTACATTTGCTTCCTCATTTCTTCGCGATCAATACGCTAAATGTGTTAGCCGTAATAAAAACTCCGTAATAATGTATAATAATATGTAATAATCGCTACAAGGCTTCAACGCAATAATTTTTTTTCACAACTCTATTTACAATCCGCGTGTACCAGCTCGTGTCTAAACACCAGCTACCTTCGCCACGAGATCAATCGGGAGCGAATATACATACAAAGTCCAATTGACCTCGAAGCAGAGACTTTGATAAAACACCATCTTGTTACAACGAAAAAAAAAGAATAAGTAAAAGAAAAAAACAAGTGATTAAGTACATCGAATATCAACGATTCATATATATCATACGTATATATACATACATACATATATACATATATATTTGTATATATATATATGTGTGTGTGTGTTTGTGTTTGTGTGTGTGTGTGTATGTATATATGAGTACCGTCTCGTAAGTACTCGGTATTGTTCCTTGTGCTTGCTTTAGCTTTGTAGTTTTCGATTTTCTCGGGACGGACGAGCTGCGCGTCCTCGATTTATTTATTTATCTCCGTTTCATTGTTGCGCGTTCATTGCATCCCGTATAACATTGAAACATTTTGTTCACACGTATTTTGTTTCTTTTTATTTCCACATTGTATTTTGACGATTAATAACGTACAATACGACGCAAAGTCGAGTAAAAAAAAACGAGCTGTAACGAGGCGTGCGATTTTAAATACTCTCACATAAGTAAAAAATACGCGCGTACGTGTGACGGTCGCTCGTGACCATTCCTTTGAAAACATCCATCCTCGAGAAATCATCGATTCTAAACAAAGATATTATTTTCGTGTCTCTTTTCCGCGTTGTTAAGTACTAAATGAGTGTTCGATTCTTGTTTCTCTACAGCAATGTATCTAGCGAGACATAATCACTCTTTTTCGTTATGTACAAATTTATCCGAATGACTTTAATGCCGCGTATACAATGCGATGTCAGTTTAGAAGCTTAATTTAGAAAATAAAAAAAAATTTAATAAATACTTTTGTTTCTTTCGTTATTGCTAAAAAATAACTTATTTTCCCTAGAGTTACGTCCTATTTTTTTTAACAACAAATTATCAAATTATTAATGGTGCACACTTCGAGAAATGCCTGACATCGGATTCCAATCGTTTCAACGTTACTTTACGCCCGAGAAATTCGAAATATTGGCTTTCACATTAAGCGATAAACTCGCTTCAACTACTCGAGAAATCTTTTATTTAATGGTTTGATATCTGCAGTCATTACCGTTTACGGTATTTATAATATATGCATCTTCAGTGGTTAATGTTTTTTCTTTAATAATAGACAATAGACAACAATAATGTGATAGGACATCATACGTATTCTCTTTTTTCTAAGGTCAATCTACTCGCTATTAATAATGATATTATGCGGAGCTCTTGCCGATTTTTAGTCTACGACCGAACTTGGTTTCTTTTTTTAATTTACTGCTACTTTGGAGTATGACTAACAGTACGACTCTAATCACTTTTTTAGACTTCACATCTTTTTTGTTTCATTCGAAGGCATATTGTAGTACTTGAAAACTGGTTCTTTAAATTCTGTGAGTAAATTCAATCGCATAATATTAAAAATTTGTTCGATTGGTGAAAATGTAACAATTTAAAAAAAGATCATTTTCAATTTTCGTTCAAATGAAAACGAACTTTGTACTCCGACTTGGTATTTATTTTCAAATAGCCTAACGAATTTCGAGGTTCGTCGACAAAACTTAAATTTTGCACAAACGAACCACGAGAATCTTAAGTACTGACCCATTCATCGTATCACAGATCTTATCCGATATTCAACAAATATAATTTTTCACATTCTATACGCATCATCTATCGTTTGCTCTTTTCTCACTATAACTTCATATTTGCCGTAAATAGCATAATAACTTTATTAAAGTTGGTGCAGTAAAAGTTCATCGGTGCGTGTAAATTTTGCGCATCATGCAAAGAACGACAAATTCTTAATCGCTCGGCTTCACGAGCCTAAGTAGACTATTTTTAAGTTTTATTGCAGCTTAAGTGATATCATTTCTTTGCTAAGTTTGTGGCAATATTTTATTATTCGTATTCTCATCAATCGACGAGAAAAGCTACGACGTCAGTTTTGTCTTTGTAAATTCTGGAATTGAGACTCATCTAAGTAAAATTTTTAAGTACGTGTAAACAATATATACATGAGATTATCTTTGGATCTTTCTTACTTTATAGATTTTAGGAAGCTCTAAAACATTTGTTTGTTTCAATTTAGTAGATAGTAAACAATTGCGAAAAAAATTCAAATGTACTACTATCAACGTCTCTGAACGAAAGGACATTTATTTCCTATCCTTTTCAATTTTTTCTCTTTCCAAAAATTTACACAAATTGTCACAAGTAGCTATGATAAATGAATGCTTGTTTTCGATAGACTTGTACACCTAATGCACAACGACAAAAGTGTCCAACTGATTCGTTGTTACATGATAATACTATAAAATGTGTACAAGAATTACACAAAAAATAAATCATGTCAATGCATTGTGTTACACTGCGGTAACCTAAACTTTACAAACGTAACAAGTTCATATATGCGCTCTCACGATGTGTGCTCGAGTCTCGGGATAGACGAATTCAGAGAGACTAAACTGACGTTGGAATAGTAACTTTTTTTTGAGCATCCTGAACTTTGTTTCGTATCTTTACCGTGTAATTCGTTTCGAATTACAGACGATGATATTCCAGCTGGTATGTAAAACGAAGTGCATTCTGTGCACGAGAAGCACCTCGATTTTGCATAGAAAATATCAAGGCATTCCTCCATGTTTATTGCGGATCTTCTCTAAAGTGGCGTCTCCTCGGTTCGAGAAACGATTATCTTATTTAGTGTTAGAGCGGTAGTAATCGGCGATGCTCTTTTGTAACTCCTCGCGCTACAATTGCACCTACAAATAAAACAGAAAATTAGAATGTTTACACTGTAATATAACGTCTCTGGTAGATTTTGCAAATCCAAACGAAAGATAGTAGCGTACGTAATGTAAAATATTTAATTTATAAAATTGAATCACTCGACATTCTGGGAAAGTTAAAACGAATAAAAAGGCACCTGAAAAGCTTGAGTGGTGTTCGGCATAATGAACGGGTTGGTCGTAGAAGTCTGTCGGATATTGCGCGTCGCGATTTCGGCCCACTCGGAGTCGAAGGGATCTATGGGTCCGGTTCTCGAAGAGCCGGGATTCATAACTGCCGAGCCAAGACTCATAGCCCTCGAATGCAATGGTGGTGCTCGTCGTGGACTCGTCGAAAGAGGAGGTACAAAGCCACTTGACGATGCGGTCACTTGTGTCGTTACGTTGCCAAGCCATTGATCAGGATTCGGTAGATTTCCTGCACTCGAAATTACGGGCATCTGCTTGAAATGAGAAAGAGCAAGTGTTAATCGAGGTCATGGGATACGGGAAATGAAGAACTTTTGCGGTGAGCGCGAACAATGCGCAGTTTTTTTTCTACACAAGTACCGGTAGTATCGTTACTTGTGCGTAATAGAATCGTCGGCTATACGAATAAACAAAGCGTTTTTTTTTTCGACGTGAATGGAGCGTGTAAAATGTGTCAATTCCAAGGTTATTTCATCGTTGAAGGAGTTATAGAAAAGTACAGATATGATCTGTACGTTCAATTAATACGTTTAATTGTACCGACGAGCACAAACCGTTTGAATTACAGGTTGTTAGAAATAATCATAATTAAATGCACCGTGCAGACGATCTATTAGAGGTAATTGTTGAAAGAAAAACTGATGTGAAAATACGATACGAATCATTTGCTGTGTCAAAGACAATTGTCTCGAATGAAAATATTGGTAATTTGTCGAGTGTAAAACAGCGCCCGTTAACAAAGGCAATTACCGCTGGAATGGCCATGGGCTGAGCAATCGTGGAAGTAGACATCTCATTGATTCCACTGATATTCGATGAGAAACCTGACGTGAGCATTGGCGCGGTAATCGATCCAAGAGTTGATCCAACTGTATTCGAAACAGATCCCACGGGTATTGGCGATGCTGACGCCAGACTAACATTTGGCGAGTCGATACTTCTTGGAGGCGGTACGGGTATAGGCGATCTTCCAGCAGCACTACCAAGTGACGATCCTGAAGCATTGCTAAATGCAGGACTTGCAGCAGGGGTATCAAAGATCGAAGCGATTGCCGGAAGTGCTGGCGTACTATTGACACTGCTACGCGTGAGGACAGGACTGATGGAACATTGGTTGAGGATGGGCGTTAGTCGGGGATCCCTGCCATTACTATTGTTGTTTGTCGAAGAGAGAACGCTCGATGAACTCTCTTGCCAACTTGTGCCGTCACTACCGAGTCCATGGCTCTCGTCGGTACTCTGAAGAGGCTTCGAAGCAAGGAGTTCACTGAAAGTTTGGCCGTTTTGAAGTTTGAGATCGTCCAACGAGTTGCTGTTGGTTACTGTAAAAACATTTTAATTGTTATTTTTCATAGGACATTGTGTGTGATTTCACGTAGTCAGTCGTTAAGCATGTTAAAAGTAACAGATTACTTTATTTTCATGCAAATAACGACAAGGATTTTAAAAGATGAAACGCGCGTGTAAGCTTTAAAAGTAGCAAGACCAATGTCGGTGTATCGTGTTTACGTTTAAAGAAAAAAAAAGACAAAAAAAACTTGCATTTAATATATGCGGAAATATTCAAGGAAGTTTGCTCAAGGTTAATACATGATTGTCATAATTAACGATGCATAAACTTGACTCAAATGGAATGTAATGGACTAATAGTGTATCATATTGTTCGCTCTTGACATATTAGATTTGTCATTACTCGCAACAAATAAAGTCGATGAAATTATCGAAAAAGCGAAAAAACTCGATAAAAATACGTACATAAATTTCCATTGTTCGGCCGAGTAGTTGTAGTAGTAGTAGTGCTTTCGAAGAGCTTCTTGACGACAGTGCTAGTGGTGGTCTGGGTGAGAGATGGCGCAAAGTCATCGTTACTCGAGAGTAACGACAATCCATGCGATAGTTGCTGGCACATCGCGGATACGCTGTCGTGACCGCTTGGCGATATCTCGGGGATAGGACTCACTTAAGAAATTGTAAAAAGATGTAAGTCAGTCAATCGTTGAAATAATCAGACGACCACAAACAAACGGATAAACGGAAACGCATGCTTTTTGGTTGTAGACATTCATAAGGGTTTTCCCCATGTAAAGTTGTGGCATGTCATGTCGTGTTCATTCATAAATATCATCTACTATGTACTGGTCTATTCTAAAGATATATACGTAATCTACTTTCAATCAATGGAGTGGAATGTCGTGTATTCGTACGGTATGAAAGTGTGTCGTCTGTGCTTGTGGTAACTGAATACGAGGGAGCAGATGCGATATCAATGGACTCGAAACTGGTTTGCACGACGATCGATTGATCGGTTCTTTACATAGTAGGTAAAATACATTGTTGTAGCACTGTACTAGAAGTGTGTTTGATAGGTCAAAGAAATGAGATAGAGGGTATAACGTCATTAAATATGCAACATTATCCAAAAGGCAAAAGTAACCTTCGTTGTATCCTTCGAAGTCTGTTGCCGAGATAAAAGAAGGGCAAAAAAAGAACACACGTTAATAATCAAGTCAGTCGGCCTGTCTTCACTTACTTCTAGGTCAAAGCATTTTACGGATTTCATCCCGAGCTCGCTCGAGGACGAAATCCGACAAGCTATTCTGCTCACCGGGTGGCTTTACGGGAATTTGGTGCGACAACGCAGGAGGTAGACGTGACAAGTCGGTTGGTTCCAAGCTATGACTACGAGTACGTTCGAGATTGCTCGGTAAATCATTGATACGCAGGCTGAGCTGGCGTTTGAACGGTGAAGCTTGATTCAGCTGATTGAAACCACGGAAGGATCCTTGACGTTCCAGCATCGATGGTGTCGCGTGTGGTCTCTCAATTGCAAACGGATTATACGCTGGTACAGTCCTCGCTGGTGGGACATCTGTCGTAAAGAGACAATTTGATTACAATACGGCACATATGTCGTGCGATTAAAGGGTTCGCGATTATAAGACTAACCAATAGAACGTTCTCGGCTGTCTTGATGCAGCCTTTCCGTGAGGCTAGGCTGCCTGAAACTTCCCACCCTTGTAAATACCGAAGTTTTTTCATCGAACGTCATCGTTACTCCGCATTCTCTAGCCCTCTCTTCTTTTCTCTGTAGACAAAGATTGAAAGCACATCCAACTGCATGACTCAGTCTTATTCCCTGAAACAAACGCGATATTTCGGTTAAAATCTCTTGCTATTTTCATTATAAGTATATTTAGCGCAGACAACGCAAAAAAATTACAAATTTTACTCACCGAATCCTTCAAAGCTAAAAATCCATGACACATCCAACGTCTAGAGGTACCATCTCTGCAAATGTAGCTAAATCCTCTTTCGTGATTGCCATCAGGAGCGCAAAAAGACACCTTCTCTATTGTTTGATCGACAATCAGCCCTTTTGTTTCATCTTCTACAACTCGAAGCCCATCACCAGATACATGAAGTACTGCTCGAACTGGCCTTTTCCTTGCAGCCTGAAATATAATTTAATAATTATAACCATCTATAAAAATTGTTATCTTCATTTACAAACTATGTTAATTCAAATAAGCAGATCAAACTCAACATTGGCTTCTTGTATTACAATAAGCAATTTACCACATGACATTAGATTAAATTGAACCAAATGTCATAGAGAATATTTAGCGAAACACTGTAAAAATATTAAACGTGATACTTACCCTCAGTACTTTGAGAGCCTCGTTACAAACTTGAGAACCCCTAGACTCATAGACTTCTACACAGCCCAAATACTGTAAAAATAAAATATCAAATAAAATTATACACAAAACAAGAAACTTTTCCACTGTCTAAAGTCAAACCAAATAAAGACTTGTAATTGCAAAAAAAAAAAAAAAAAAAAAAGAAGACAGAAAGACTTTCGAGCTCAGTTTGTCAACTTTTCAAAGTCTTCTGGCGACTTGTCCGTCAGAACGAAAAATGGCTTACCTTGACGTGAAAGCTGCAGGTACCCTGTCTAACAGCGATCTCGTCTTCGTGATAAACGTGCGGTTTGACAGCTTCGGGCGATTGCGATTCTTTCCGTCTACGGAAACTATCACGAAAACTTCTCCTTAGTCTGTCCATCTTTTTACCTGGTGATCTCTCACGCTTCTGCAAGTAAATAGACAAAACAACGAACGTCAGTCACAGGTATCAAGATAAGAACACATATACATACACACATAGAGATAAGAGACTAGTCAAATTTTTGGAGGTTAGGTCGCGACACACCTGAGCCTGGCGCGCGCCCGCAAGAATATCGATCAGAGAGTATATATTATAGGAGAGCGCACAACTCGTTCGACATCGACGACCGGGAATTTAAAGAGCTTGCAATATCGGTACGTCATCTGTTCTTGACACACGCACACATCCCTCGCGACCTTTATTTTGTATTTTCTTTTTTATACAACACACGCGATCCCATGACTAAAACTACTTTGTCTCCTTTGACTTTTTTTGTTGTTTTCCTTTTTTTTTGGTGTACGTTCTTTACTATTGCGCTATCGGATTGATTTAATGGATAAGTGTGTACACGAGGAACGTCGACGATAGTTATTAGGCTCATGAGTCGTGTTCTATCGATTGTAGATTTGAACGATAGCCAGGTTATTCGATTGACGATCGATGAAACGCGATATATACTCGATATCCGAGTTTTCTAGGTCAACGAACTCGTTTTGGTTTAGCGTTTATTTGGTTTTTTGGAACGATAAATATTACAGTAGTAGCTTTTCCAAACCTTCGATTTGTTACTTTTCAAATTGTATTTGTCTTGCGTAGATTACAAAGGTGTCGGCAAATTGTTAACGATTACAAACTTAAAATATCGTTCATTTTTTTTTCTAATCGAAGGAAAGTACACAACGAAGCTTTTGAATATAAACTATAATTTAGCACACTGACCGATTTAAAAAGGTAATATTTTACGATAACGCTATTTATGTCTGACACAAACGTAGCATAAATGTCAGTATTAACAACTTATATTTAACCATTACTCATACCAACATCTCTATCGTCCCTATCCGAAATAAGCACTCTGTGTGTATATTTATACATATCGTTGAAAATTCTCGCACATAAATAAAAAAAAAATTGATTCATGGGGGGACAAAGACGTCAGGAAGCGTATAATTTGGGTTTTTCTCTTGCCTAAAAATAAAAATAATCTTTCTCCCATGCAATTAATACGGTCGTTGTATCGCTGAGAATATATATATATAAGAAACCGAAAAAGTCGGTCGAGAGAACACTTGCTCTCACCCCTCTTGCATACACACGTATATATATATATATTAGACAATTATTACGAGGGGAAGAGAGAAAAACCGGAGACCTGCGGAAGCCATAGAGAGAAAAAAAAGGTCGTTGAGGGGTGCAACAGTAGTAGTAGCAGCATCCTAAGGCGCGGCGCAATGTGTGATCGAATCTTCGCTAAGGTTCCCAAAGACTTTCTCACTTACACCCCAATTGCTTAGTATGTGGTGTACCCCCTCCCTCCCCTTACAAGTAAGCGTCGTCCAATTCACATGTGTATTTGTATACGTGTGCTACTCTCGTTATTATATTCTCCTTCTTCTTTTTCTTTTTTTTTTTTTTTTTTTGAACGGATCTACTCTATGTATATACACGTTTCCCGACTGTAAACCTGTGGGATAGTTATAAAACTGATATCGAATTTTCAGAGATGTATATCTTCTTATCTGTTTATTCTATAGTGACGCAGACGTTTGGTATATTGTCGTTGTGCGAATTTTTGTTCGAAAGGGAACGAGGATATCCTATTTATTTCACACGCAAGTCAAAGTTAATTGCGATCGCTGAACGTGATTTGTTTTTTCGACCGTCGCCTCTATACATTTATACATATGTATATACGTGTATACTATATCTGACTCTCTCGATTGACGGCACGTTACATGAAAATTTTTCATTTATAGTAGAAATAGGAAAAAAAATGTTCTAACTGTGTTAGAACACATGTATGCGTTTATAAATTGTAATATTAAGATACTTTAAATGCAGGAACGCAAAATAGTTATTTGAAATTATAAATCAATAGAGCTTTCTAAATATTTCACTTGTATATCAAGGAAACTATTTGTAAAATAATTCATCATTTTCAAACGAAACTATTATCTCACAAACTACAACACGCTCATTACGTTACTTTTCTTTTTTTTCCGCTAAACTTCTCCAATATCTTATCTACAATACTCATATCACCGGCGTCTTATTGAAAACGAAACCTTGTCCATGAAATTTATCGAAAAAAAAAAAAATCGTACAACACTCTGTATCGAATCGAAACTCCAAACAATTTTGCGAAAGAAACTACATTGCAAATAAACACGCATCATTACGCTCTACATGAGCTCAACCCTGAACATCTAACGAAGCAGTACTTTAGAGACAGCTTTTTGCGTATTTTTAAAGTTTGCGTCCGATTGTGGCAAGTCATTTACTCTGAACTTGTATAGATCTCTCTCTCTCTCTCTCTCTCTCTTTCTCTCTTTGCGCACACACACGTTGCGCTTAGTGTGCTCATTTCTGTTTTTTTTTATTCGTTATTTTGCTATTGTCAACGAACGCAAATACAACGTACTGCATTTACCGCATACTAATTATCACTCTTTTGGCGTAAAAAACACATCGATGAGAAAAACATATATAACGTTGTTTGAGCACTCGCGTGAAATTACTAAGTGGATTACACTCGGGCATCAATCGTGTTTTAATGAAATAACTCAATGATCGTGTGCATTAACAGCTTGTTACGAGCTCTCTTTCTACTTATGTACCACTTGACCCACCAACGCATTACGCTTAAACTTTGACGAAGAGAAGTACCAACAACTAAATTGCCTACCTCACTTACGGATACTACTATCCTTCTTTTATTTTTTCTTTTATTTGACACGCGTACAAATATCTCGAGTCATTTTATTTGTTATCTTAGTCGGATTTTTCGGGTTGGTAACATACGATAAAATAAAGCACGTAATCGACAATTTTCGCGTGACATCATTCGTACGAAAAGAATACATACTCGAATGTGTAATTATTGTTATTGCTCTTGGTTTACGGGGGAGGGGGGGGGGAGAGGAAGAGGGTATTTGAATTCGAACTCGTAACGTGCACTTAGTTGACGTGTGTACGGAGGAGGATACGTAATTAAATAGCCACGATAACGCAGTCTACAATAATATTAAACGTTCGTGTTCTCGATTCGAATGGAAACATCGTTGCTAAAAAAACAACGAGTTGAATGGTTATTGAAAATACACACGCACGCACACACACACACACACACACACACACATATATATATCGATGAGTTCGCGGTGACGATGAGTCAATTTTTTCACGCGACACAATGACGAATATCAAGGATTTATGTGTGTGATGTGCGTTGAACTTTCTTTTCCGCTACCAAGAAAAAAAAACAAAAACGTTACCTTTGGAATTTCGGTGCAATCGTACGTTCAGTTGTGTCCTTTTATTTTAAGGAGAGAAATTCATTCGCGCAAAAAAAAAAAAAAAAAGAAACGCGTTGGATGTAAGATATTTCACCTCCGCAGGCGTTCTCCGATATTAATCTCATGTGTATACGACGATGTGTATTATATAAAAGGAATTGTTTTTTTCGTGCGAATCCACGTTAATTACTTTAAACTCATTTGTGAGAGTACTTTTATACAAACGTCTATTATTTTTTTCCTCGCTCTTTTCTTCGTACACGTTTGCGTAATCTCTTTGTCGAGGCATTCTATTAACGTCAATAGACGATCGTGGTTTTTGACAAAATAAAAAATCCAAAAGTTCGTTTTCTCTATGGAAACTCGAATCGCGTGGGCCTTAAAATCAAACGATTCGTCCCTGGTTTTGTCGCGAAAGTATTACTCGCGAGCGCTATATAATCCTTTCACTCACACGACCAACGGCAAGCAACAAGCAGGTGCAATGCAAGCGGGAAAGTTAGTATAAACGTTGCGTATATATATACATATCAAACTCAATACGTAATTCCGTTTTCACGCTACGCCTCGATTATAACGAAGCGAGCTTTGATTCGATGGCTTATTATAATTACGATGGCTCATCGATGTATAATTGAGCATTCGTTATTCGAACTATTAACATTTCGAGATATAAGAATTATCGAAATAACTGTCCAGCACGAACTGTACGCTATCGCATAATTGGGTTAATTGAACCAGTTTGAGCTATGGCATTTTATCGCTGTAATCGCGTTTTTTTTGTTTTGTTTTGATTTGATAATTAATGTCATTACGTGTCAATTTCATGAATATTTCTCATGCAAAAATATACAATGATAACCAAGATATTAACAAAAGCGCTTTGCTCTCTCTCTCTCTCTCTCTTTCTCTCTCACTCTCTCGTCTAGGTCGACTGGTTTTTGACATGAAATACAAAATCAAAGAAAGAGGCTATAATTTCGAAACGATCTCTTTTGATTTCTTTCCAGAAAGCCAGGTAATTTTCATGTCCAAGGCCGTAAAGAAAGAGAGAGAGAGAGAGAGAGAGAGAGAGAAAGAGACAATAAATAAATAAGGATGGACCACTAAGAAACACACGACGACTGGTATTATAAACCTCATTTCGCTCTTTCTTTCGCATCAATTCATCGGCAAAAGAGAATCGAGATACACACACTCACACACACATTCGTATACATATACACATGCCAAGTGCTATGCCGGTTAGCCTTGAGTTCGATCCCCCTTTTGCACACACACGCATAAATACACACATACATCCATACAACTCTATCTATCTTTTCTGTTCTCTTACTATACGTTCACCGCTGTGGCGCAAGTTTACCATTTTAATGCAGTGTGCTTGGGTACTGCTGATGTAAAGTCGAATTTAACGAATTAACAAAGCCTAACGAGCTACAATTTCAACGACGAAAATTGTTTTAATACAAGTATCGAGTTTTCACGCTTAGAGAGATGAAAATATACATCAAGGTAGATGACCTACGCTTATGAGGCGCAAGGGAGAAAAGAGAGAAAGAAAAAAAAACTCGTTTGGCTCGTTTTACTTGTAAGAGCAACTTAATACGAAAGCAAGAGAGAGAGAGAGAGAGAGAGAGAGAGAGACAGACAGAAACAGAGAGGTAAAGGGAAGGAAAGTGTACGTGTGTGTTGTTTTGTTGTGCTTCTAAGCAAGCTATAACAACACCTACACGAGTGAGAAAAAAAAAGAGAAGAATTCTTGCGAATGCTGACTTTCGTCATTGGCTTTCTAAAGTATAATCGCGTGGATTAATAACATTCTTCTTCTCAATGAGCCATATCTCGATACGCGTATAATCGAATTTGCAGATATACATTGTTTATGCGATGGCGAATGAGGTCTCTCTCTCTCGTAATAGACGTTTGCATATCCACTTGCACAATATATATATATATATGTGTGTGCCTAGAGAAAGAGAGAGAGACATACACACAACGTACAATGCCTTATTTTGCCAATTAGCTCTCTCGTAACGTTAGCATATACTTCCGTCCTCCCACACCTCCGTTAAAGGAGCGCCTCAATTATTATTTTTTTTATTTCACCTGCGCCCGTAAAAAAAGGACATTGCGTAACTAGTTTGTTTCTTGGTAAGAAACCGGATGCAAATCGTCCATCTATAAATGGATAATCAGTCATTTTTTTTTCGCGGAACGAACGAAACGCGTGTCGAACACACCGCCGACATTGACAATTTTCATCTTGCCGACGACGAGGCTCTTAAGCATATGTTCAATAGAAATAGTAAGAGGGAGGATACACACACAGACGCGCACACGCGCGTATACGTATATATCTATAATATAGAGCACGTGACAAGCGGTGTTATAAAAGCTGTGGAGGCGGCTGTTGACTACGATGGCACAGCTGGGGATGTATTCTCTCCCTCTTCTTTTCTTTCTTTTATTTTATTTTTTTTTCTTCGTGAAAAATCAAGGGACAGCTGGCTTCTTCTCTTTTCCGGCGCGTGCACGTTCAAACGAAGAGCGTGATATTAGTCAGCTTACGGTGTGATACACGGAGCATCTGTCTTTTTCACGATTTCAAACGTGTGCTGTTTGTTTGACTTGATTTTCATCGCGTGGACAATTTTTATTTGTTTGATTACGGCTATTGAGTGCTCGTAATAAAAACAACAAAAAACGCCGCTATAGATTTAACGAATATTTGTCTATTCGAGTTGGTCAATATTAATTAGCGTGCATTTTTTATTTTCACTTTGATTCCTAAAAATTCCCAATGTCGCCAAACAATCGGCGAAAAAACAAGCTTGATATCCTGTGCTGGAAAACCTGCTAATTATTACTACTAATTAATCACACCAATGCATACGAATACAAGCGTTTGTTGTGCAACAACTTAAGTATTTTTGACTCGTTTCGAAATATGAAAAAAGAAAAGCCATCGTCGTATTTAAAATGGAACGAAACGGTATTCGTTCGCATCGTTCGTCAATGAATCATCAAATGAAAAAAATATCTAAATCCGCAGAATTTTAATTTGTATTTCACCCTTAAAGAAAATACCTCGTTTCTTCTCGCGAGAGTCGGACGGTATAAAACGTCAAGTGCGGGAATGTTGGTTGACTGCATTTACCTGGCCAACGGCTCCGCTTGTCCGTGTAATGTGTGTGTGTGTGTGTGTGTGTGTGTGTGCGTGTATATGCGCTTTGTTCGAGGGGCGGGGAGTTAAAGCGTTGGCTCTCCGAAATCGGTGGCGCTTATACGCTCTCCTAACGGTAACTCGCGCGTCGTTACAACAACCGACCAGAGATAGGAAGGGAATGAAAAATTAGAGTTAGAGATAAAAAAACAAAATAAATGATCGTGTACCGAGAGACGAAAGCCACTGCGACGAGTGAAACCTCGTTCGAGAGGTTGATGAGCCGATGGATGATTACCCATGATGATATTACGTTGATTTAATTCTACTGGCGAATATTAAAAATCGTTTCGCTGCGACAAGGCACACGCGCACATATACACTCGCGCACAGCAACGTTTTCAGGACGCTTAGTATGTGCACGCACTCGAACACACACAGAGACGCTGCAGTTTGACAGGCTTCCTCAGTTCGTCCGAGGAGGATCCATGGCTGCCGGCCGGGTGCCGAGAACTGGTCATGCGAGTATACGGCTTTGCTTTGCGAGGCGCAGCAGATCGACAGACGGAGAGACAACTACGTCACGCATACGCTTACACAGTAGGATAGTTTAGTAGTGGGGAGTTGAAGCTCGAGGACAGGTAGACTATTTGAATGAGCAGCGCCGCTCTCTGTAGCTGCTGCACTTTTTTTACTTTTCGAATGACGCGCCTTGCGCACGCGCACCACTAGTTCCCACGTTTTTCCGTTGAGCGAGCACTCAGCCGTTACGCCGGCCGTTGCTTGTACACTGTAGGGAATACTTTTAAGCTCCTGTCAAACTGACGCTTTGCGTTGCTCGACGACGACGATGACGACGACGACGACGACGAGGATTCGAATGATCTCAACCGTCAACCACTCTGTGCCATCTAGCGGAAGCGTACAGCAGCCGTTAGCTTTGGAGCAGTTGTGTTACTTTATTTCTATTTTGTATTTGCACTTTTTTTACACCATATTAAGAATAAACTACATTTAGCGGTGGAATGTCCGATCCAATATTCAGTACGACGAGGAGAACGCGAAACGACAACGGCAACGTCGACGAGGAAACGAAAAAAAAAAATAAACAACGCGAGTGGGCCTAATGCACGCGCAGACTCTTCGATCCCCGACCCTGTACGCTATCCGACCATCCGACGACTGCAGGCCCCGTGGTTGCACGCGTTTCAAACTTACCGTATCCCCCCGTACCTTTCCTTCTCGTTCTTTCTCTTTCTCGCGAGTAAGCTCGCCAGGGACGTAATGCATTACGTATAGTGCCCCTCGGATTGATTCGCGTGCATGCGATAACGAGAATAGTGATGTAATTAACACTTGTTGACGATAGTTTGGTTGTTCAAGATAAAACCTACTTCGTGCTTATTGTTTATAGAGAACGATTTTTGTTATCGTTTATTATTTACTCTCGTATCGTATTCCGTAGTTATCGATGTACGTTTTATCGAGGAAAATGTTGCATAAAAAATAGTTATCGATGATTCTTGAGTCGCTAAAAAATGATTCGCAAAAATTGCTTGTAAAAATAGTGGTTTTGTTTTGCAAGTCTCGTTGAAACGATCGTTCTTCCAGATCGCGTTACAGTTATAATCCTTTTGGCAAATCGCACGTAGATCAAAGTTCGCCCCAGCTCCTTCGCGAAAGGCTTAAAAACAAAGAACAAACAGAACAAGCCATCGCCAGCAAACCAATTAATCCAAAAATAGTTCCATTATAACGAAAAGAGCGAAAAATTCGCTTCGTTTCTCTCTCGGGGGGCAGGATGCGGAAGATACGAGTTGTGTTATAAGCGCGCGACACTTACATAGTTAGACGTTACGTGTATAGGTGTATATATATATACATACACACAAAAGTGTGCAGCTGGCGGGTACATCTGCTGGAAACGCATAGCTATACATATACATATACAATATATATATATATATATATATATATATATATACACACATACGTATATAAAGAGAATGAAAGGAAACGAGAAAGAGAAAGACGAACAGAGAGTTGTATGGGATGAAAAGGTGCCCCGTCTTTCCTTCTCCTTCTTTTCTGCTTGAAGGTACACCTAGAAAACAGAGACTTTGTTCGCGCCGCGGAAAACATGAGTAATTGCGGCCAATGGGCCAATGTTTTGCTTGCGTAAATCTTCGTTTCTTGTTTTTCTTTTTTCATACGTAAGCGTAAGAAGAGTTTTTCTTCGATTTGTGGAATTACGTAACGATTGTATTATTTTCATATTTGCTGTGATTAAGTCGGGCACATCGATATCTGTAGAGATATCAACCTTCGTTCTATAGTTGATACGCTTGTTTCTACGTATTTATTACGTATTGTCTATTAGCAGCGTATCTTGTAACCCTTTTATAACTTTTTTTAAGCAATGTTTTAACGTTATAATTCGATTAATATTTTCATGGTTTCTTTTTTTACGTTTGCCGATGATTTATCAAGCTCGAACAGATCGATCGCCACTAAAAATGTCGTGCAAAATTATTCGATCACTTGATTGAATTATTTTCTTCTTTATATACGTATATATAAATTTTTATTACGAAATATCTTCTTTTATCGATTGCAATCTCACAACTAGCAATCAAGTAAAAAACTCAATTTGTTCTCAGTTTAGTTGATTCGTACCGTGGAAAGTCAATAAAGTAGAATTAAGCCTCGTTAACTCATTTGTTTCTTATTAAAATGAAATTCAATTCAAATCTATCCTCCATCCGTATTAATTAGAATAAATTAATTTACGTATAATCACGTCCTCGTACTCTGGAATCCCGTTAATTATCTACTTGTAAATCTCATAACTTGACTCGGTTGCAAGTGTAATCTTGGTCGTCAATTTTAAAAATTCAAAAAATAAAACGACTAAAGACGCCCTCGAGATATAGCACTTTTGAAAATAGAACAAAAGTACCCACTTACCAAAGAAATTTAAATCGTCGTCGAAAATTCCTCTCTCTACCCTGCGTATACTTCAAATCCTGTAACAAAGCAACGATAAAAAAAAGGTGTACAACATATATAGACAAGTGGAGTTATATTCCATTGTCGTTAGTAATCGTCCATCAATTATCGTACGTATAAAAAGCCACTCTCACGCACGATATATGCGAAGGAATGGCCATCGTTGCACTTTGCATCGAATAGAGAGAGAGAGAGAGAGAGAGAGAGAGAGAGAAAATGGAGGTGCGCTTTGATTCGCGTTATATATGAAAGAAATCTCCTGGCCCTTCTCTACACGACGGGTGTACGGTGGTTCCCACGACACCCTATGGGAACGCCGAGTAGTTCATATATATTCGACTACATACGTATTTATAGGGGTGAGCACGTCGCTCACGTAACGTATATTACGAATGAGTGAACGCGCAAGTGCCATGGTGTCCGATCCGTTATACATACTCTATGTGCCACCGACAAAACGAACCACTTATTTTGATAGTTTGCTAATGAGGCTTACAAGCTACTCGATAGATGCTTTAAATACTTTTTGTTCGTCCTTTTCTCCCGCGCACTTCGATATCTCGCTTATGAATAACTCATTAAATGTTTAATCAGCTTGATTATAACGCTTTGACAACGATAGTCACGCACGACGTGTCACGAGAGATACTACAGATATTGTTATTACGCTACTATCGTCAAAAAATTTATTCATCTACGTCATTTTGATTATCGTGCGTATCGTCCATACAATTGTCAAAGGGTTATTCGAATACCTATTGTGCAATCATGCTGCATCGCGAGTTTCTCCCGTATTAATTGATTAAAATGGTCGAATTTGATAACAAACGCTATTATTAGATCCGACTATTACGGTAATAAAGAAACAAACAAACAAAAATGAAGATCGATCGGTCCAACCTAGCTATTACTCTGTACGATCGGACAGATGCATAATTTCGTCCGATTGCTTACGATACAATTGCAATTTGTTAAGAGCAATTGCGCACGATCGAATCGACCGAGTTGTGATTTCAAGTATAAATGCGATCGTGGTACGCGGTTAACGTATCGAAAAAAATGCAAAGGTGTTGAAGGAAGATACGAAGAAACAGTACGACCTGTTGGCAACATCCTGCATACATACGTATTCGCATAGCCTGTCTAGTTTTTACGTATAGTCTTTAACATGCAACAAGGAGCTCGCACTCACACCCATACACACATGTATATTATACACATTTGCACAAAGAGAGGAATATGTGCGTTATATATATATGTGTGTGTGTGTGTGTGTGTGTGTGTGTATATGTAGAATCGGAAGGCAAAATAAAACTTCGAGGGCCACGACCAAGGTACCACTTGCGAGAAGGGATTGAAGGGTCTAGACTAGCTTTGTACACCACCCCACCCCACCTATTCGCGCTCGTGTCATCGCATCTTAATAAACTTAACTCGCTCGAGAAAACGCGTCACGATTTTTGACGTTTACAAAAGAAAAATAAAAAATACATACATAGTCGTTCGATATTGTTTGATTAGAATTATTAGTCGAGCGATAACTAATATGCAAATTTTCTTCAAATGTCTCCTACAGGCGCGATGCTATATTTGTATTATAACAATACATTGGACCGTCATTTACGTGACTTTCTTTGATGTTTGTTTTGTGCGTGGTTTGACGTCAATGTACACATTTCTATTTTGATCTATTTGCAAATGTTGGCAATCGGCGTTGTTATACTGTCGTTTTGCCCAATATTATTGCAATTGATAATTCGTACATTTTGAGCTAAGCGCCAATAATTAACCACGATTATTACGTATGCTTGAACGATGAAGTCAACATATTAATAAATAACGACGCAAACGATAGAACAATCGTCTCTTGTTTCAACTAAAAAAAAACATTGTATTACAACTGGTTCAACGTTAATTTCACGACATTTCACGGTATAATTAACATGTGAAAATATTTTTGTTATTAGCGATATCATTAATCGATCGCTAATTTGAATAAGATGAATTTACATAAACACATAATAAAACTAGGAAAACTCGAAGCGCCTCCGTGTAAGAATTGACACAGGTGTTCGATTATGATAGCGATTTCCACATCGAACGATGTAGATAATAGACGCGAAATCTAGGTATATAAGAGTAATCCATCGGGAATCGATTACTATCAGTTTCAGCAAGTCCACGATCAGACTAATCATGAAATACGCTATCATCTTCGCTTTCGCTGCCTTTGCCATTGTAAGTATTTTGTCATTTTTCATTATTGTTATTAATCAAATGTCTAATGTGATCGATGGATATTCGTTTGCTTTGAAAATTCTATCGAAATATTTGAATGTAAAATAAAAAAAATGTTATTCGCCAGTTGGCTCAGGTTAACGCCAGATCCGTTGTCCATGAATCCATCGATCGTGGTGCGATCGTACAAGCTCTGAAAGCGAAACTACAAAAAACTAAGGCAAAACTTGGTCAGATGATCCACGACGCTCAAGAAAATCTCAAAGTTAAAATTGCCGAAGTTAAGAAACAAGTCGAACAATTGATCGATCAGTTGTCGGACAAAGTCACCGAGATCAGCGACAAAGTTTTCTTGGCGGCTCAAAGGGTCTTGGACAAGGCTGACAAATACGAAGATATGATCGTTGAAAATGCCAAGAAAATCATTGCCAAATATGGTGGCTCTGTGGAAAACAAGACTGAAACTCCCGTGACCGTCGCACCAGTTGTACCAGTCGATCAAGAACAATAAATGTTCTTAAATCGATTCTGTCACGGGAGAACTTTTGTACGTTATCGTGTTAAATTTTTGACTTGTTCTGCAAAGTTCAGAACATTTCTGCCATAATTACAATTTTTTACATTGCTCATTAAAAAAGCTTAAAACGAAATTACTCGTAAATTATTATTTATTAAAATTATCCTTCACCCGAATCTATTAACACGTTTGTATCAATTATCCTTCTCCACCTATCGTACTTACCCGCGTATCACGCTGTACAATCGTGTAAAACTAATACTTCGCTACTCACTATTTGCGAATTATTTGATTTCCCCGATCGTTAATATACAATTAATATAAAATCAACAGACAAACTTGCCTACTGTTTGATTTTTAAGACACGCAAACCTTGCATCAATATCGTTATTTTTCATCCCTTAAAATCGGATCGTGGTACAATTTCGGTATCTATCAATAATTTTTCTGGGTACCTCAATTCTAAAACTAGGACAATTTCACGGAAAAACGTTTGTCTTAAAAGGGATTTTAATTACAAACAAGATATTCGCTTCAATCTTTTGCATTTGAATACCAAAACACCAATCCAATATCTGCAACAGGATTTAATTAAAAGTTCGCCAACTTAATAATTAGTTCGGAATGAATCAAAATTTGAAAATGTTCACTGACGAACTTTAACGAGTTTGATATTTATTTATTAGATGCAAAATGAATGCACGTAGGACGTACACTAAATATTCTCGATATATCTCACGAATGACTTGGTCGTTAGTAAAATTGATAGATACAACAATAGCATTCGTAGCAAGAGAGTAAATCTATAGACGATGAGTTTTAATTTACCAGCCCAAGTCTCGTGCGTTAAAAAAACTATACCACACAAGAGTCGATTTTTAAAATCAATCTACGTAGTCGAACCCATTTTATGATTTGAAGACACGCAAGGATTTTGTTAATCGGTGACGACGTATTCGACAACGATATCGATGTTGATTTTTTTTCACACCACCGAGCTATGTAAAGTTACCGTAAGAAATGCGTGTATTTTATGATTTGATATGCAGTCCAAATATTATGGATAAACATTTGCTTGCAAAAAGTTTGTTTAAATAAACATCGACTGTGATCTTCACCAATTTTTGCATTTGGATAAACAAATGCACTTGCGTCATCTGCATAAGTCAGGCGATTGTTCAAGACCATTAGATTCGATTAATTGGCATAATTATTTGCGGATGTAAATCGATTATTCGGCTACAAATATGAACGATTAACAAAAACTTACACCAAAATAGTCGTCGCGACTTTTATATCTGACACTTGGATGTTTTGAGTTTGAGTTCTATTTTTTTCCTATAAAATACGTAAAAACGGTAACACGCAATTAAAGGAAAATTAGTCAAACACAAATAGTTGATGGTACGTTTCCTTATCGCTACGAAAGAATAACAAACGAAAACTGCGTAGATGACGACAGTAATGTTATTATTACGCTTTCTGCTCATTCCTTCAAATTAGCTATGTCGATTTGCAATTTAAACAAATCAAATACAAATGTGTCCAATGAATCGAAGTATCGCTCAAGTCAATTATTACAGGTGTTCGTAATAGATGCAATTTATACATCGACTTGTGTACACCGTAACGCGAAATCCAAGTATATAAGCGTGGACCGCTAACGATTGTCATTCAAGTTTTCAGCAAGTCCTGATCAGAGCAACCATGAAATTCGCTATCTTTTTCGTTTTCGTTGCCTTTGCCTTCGTAAGTACTCGACCAATTTGATACTACTTCGCGCCTTTAAACATTGAGAATTGTAAAGTTAATTTGAAAATTGTCCACGTTGCAAATGCACGATACAACATTAATTGTAATCTTAACGTTATCTTTTGAATTCTCCAGTTGGCTCAGACGAATGCCAAATCTGTGTCCGTTGTCGATGTATCCGTCGATCGTGGCGCGATCGCTGAAGCTTTGAAAACAAAGCTTGCCGAAGCCAAAAGAAAGTTAGCTGAGATGCTCAACAAAGCACAGGATGTCCTAAAGCAAAAAATCATTGAAGCTCAAAAGCAAGCCGAGCTGTTGATCGATCAGTTCAGGCAAAAGGCTAACGAAATTAGTGACCACGTATACGAAGCTGCACAAAAGTTCTTGGATAAAGTTGGCCAATTCGAAGACAAAGTCATGGAACAGGCCAACAAAATAATCAACGGTAGCAAAAACGAAGTCAACTAATTCTTCTTAGTAAACTGCATTTTTGCGAACGTACGCGTTCTCGCAAATACAATAACGTAGCTTTAATTGTTTTTGAAAATTTGTTAATATGATTCTCATTTTTGGTTTGTTAAACGTCGTTCATTAAATAAGCTTAGTCTAAAAACAAACTACTGTTTTCATTGGAATTTTCAATGATCCCACATTTCGTAAAATATTCCTTTTGTAGCATAATCCTTGAGAAGTAATTTTTTGGAAAAGACGTTTATTTAACACCAAGGACTGACTCGATACGTAAATATTAGACGACGTACTTGAAGAAAAAAAACGTTTTTATTGTTTGTAAAACAAGTGTGGTAATAGCGAACGTGCGATAACACGTAAGAAACTTCAAAAATTAGGAATTCGAAAGGTCATTCTACGATATGCTACTGAAAAAAAAATGTACTATATAAGATACCTTATCTGAAGAATTTACACCGCGGCATTGTTCTATCGTGGACACACGTCAAATTATGCACTCTACGGTAAAAGACTTTGCCAAACGTTGAGTATTCCTGAAGAATTACGTAAATTCGAGTAATTACCGAAAGCTGAATCTATACTTATGCATTAATGCATAATTTGTACATTAATTTAAATGTATTATCGAATGCCATCAACGTATCAACATATAGTGATTTGAGACCTTTTCCTAAACGTATTGACTCAGGTGTTGGCTATCAAGGCGATTTGTACATCGGCTGATGTAATTTCGATAACTTACCAAGTATATAAGCATGGTACACCGACACTGATTGTTAGTGAATTCAGTCAATCCCAAATTGGACGAACCATGAAATACGTTATCCTCTTCGCCTTTGCTGCCTTTGCCATTGTAAGTCATTTTAAACTGTTCGACCATCCACCTATTTTATCTTTTTAATTTTCCACGTTTTCGTTTAAAAAATATTCGTAACATTTACTTTGATATTTTATCGCAATAAATGAAAATTTCGTTGGACAGTTGGCTCGGGTTGATGCCGCAGTCGTAACCGACATGAGCCTCGAGCGTGGCGCAATAATCGATGCATTGAAAGAAAAGCTTCGAGTTGCCAAGGAAAAACTGGACGATATGTTGAACAAGGCACAAGATACGTTGAAGGAAAAATTGGCCGAGGCCAAGGAAAAAGCTGAACGTCTTATTGAAAAATTGAAAGAGAAAGCCAACGAGATTGGTGATCAAGTTTTCGTGGCTGTTCAACAGATCCTGGACAAAGTAAGTGTATACGAGGATAAACTCGTTGAACAGGCTAAGCATATTCTCAGCAAACACGACAAAAGTATCGCTGAGAACGAAATCGAGACCGATTAAATTCTAGCAGTGTTAATTTTATTTTATCGTCGTTTTAATTTTAATTTATTTTTCGGATTTGTCGTATACTTGTTTTTTGATCAAACGAGCAAGAGAACAATTTACTGCGACTTATGTCGTCGTTATTAAGCACGTTTCTGCTTATAAATTGTGACTAGTTTTTTCGTTCGTAGAATTCGTCGCAAGAATTTACTTGAAATTGAATACGATTATCTCGTAAAAATTGACCTAATAAAAGTAGTCGCGCAATGCTAGACGAAGACTTAGAAAGTTTAAAAGGTCGCTCGATCAAAGTATTGTACTTGACGCATTATTGAGATACTTAGCTATAGGAAGCCAGAAAAAACAAATCATCCCGTCTCATAAATAACAAACCATTGTCAACTCGTCGATAAGCTTGAATAATAACACGCTTAACAAAAAAAACTAACTTGAATCATAATTTAATCCTCTTACCTTTCACTCATTGCCACGTGAACAACGATCAAAGTGATAACTAATAAAAGTTGGTAAGTGCATCGAAATCTATTCTACCACTACAGCAAATTAACACAACAAACTATACGAAGTAACCAAACGTACTAATAACCCTTGGAAGCTTACGATAAGTCCATCTAGCTGAACTTACTAATAACATGCTTCATCGATTTGAAATAAACTTCGGCTTGGTTGCCAAAATTAGTGACAAAATGATACTCATCGTTCGTCGCACGAGATACTCGAAGATTCATCTTTCACTCAAAGGTATTTAGCGAAGATATCGAAATCATTAGTTCGATCTCCTTTGGAATCGAGCGCTAATTTTGTACGCTCGAGTGTTTCTCTCGTAATTTCTCATCTGCCGTCAGAGCTTCTGCAACAGTAAGTATCAAGTAAAGTCGTTCTTTTGTTGTCTGGACAAAGAGTCTGTGTAGTTTTAGGTTTGCGCGACGTCGTCCGTCCATTAAACGCGAGCGCTGCCTTAAGCAATGTAAACGTGACAGATATTGAAAAGATAAAGAAATATAACGATTTTTCGTCTCGTAGATGGAGAACCAGATAGGCCAGCCTAATGTCGAAAATGCAACAGAATGCATGATCATGAAAGATACCATTCGTCGTTCCGCTTTTGTCGTAATTGGCGATGTAACTTCGTGTATCGGCGATAAAATAGAATTAGCCGAAACATATCTCGCAAATATTTTTGTCGCGGTGATCGTAGCCGAAGAAAAAATTATAGCGATCAAGCGAGAAGGCGAACAATGCGTTCAACGCGTTAACGGAGCTAAAGAAATTGCCGGTGCTATTGCTTGCGTCACCAAGGTGAGTTTTCTTTTTTTCTCTTCTGATCATTTGTCTCTTTTTTTTCTTACGAACAACGATATGTTTTTTAAGGCAACTGTAAAAGGAGCGATCGAGATCGGCAAAGCCATCCCCAAAGTATCCATAAACATATCCAAACTCATACGCGAGATTGCAACTCTACACATAGATCTACCAATCTGCATGTCGACAAAGGGTCTGTTGGCATTAGCCGAACAAGCAAGTCTCGTAGTGGCGAGTATCAACGATTGCGTCAAATCGAAACTTGAAGGAAAGAATCGTCAAATGTTGGGGTACACGGATAACGAATACGACAACGAGATTGTCGATCTACGACCGTTTCCAAATGCCGTTCAACTTCGCCAACGAATATATTGATGAAAATAACCTTGTATACGTTCAAAGACGAACGTTCTCTGTAAATATGGAATCTTCACTGTCAAGGCTTTCGTCGGAACCCAACGAAACGATATAAAATAACCGTATAGTGCTAGTAATATCTTATCGTTCTCATGACCCACTGACATACAGTGTTAACAAATGCGGAGTGTAAATTTAATATAAAGTACGTGTACTAACAGATGAATATGTAACGATCACTCGTGTTTGATTCGAGCGCTAATCCGTATTTGCGGTAAAGATTAATAAAAAAGTTGTTTAAACAATGGACAAGCGAACCGAATAATTTTCCGAACGGCTTGCCCATCCCTGCGAAATACTAAATTCCAAGCACTACCGCGTGCTTGGTCAACGTGCATCGTGGCGTTCGAGTAAAGCACTCGATGGTTAACGTCATTTTGTTTGCACGACGACGATCGATGCTCAAGTTCGCACTATATACTCGTATGCGTGCGTGTGTGTGCGCGCGTGCGTGCGTGCGTGTGTTTGTTTGCATGAAAAAAGGCTCTTGCCTCTTTAGCTCTATATTTAGCAACGAGCTTTTCTTTTTCTTTTTTGACGACTTTCAAGTGCTCTTCTCCGTTTCAATCTAAAGCTGACATTTCAAGATGCTCAATCATCGAGATATATTCGATAAATTGTACGTTTGTTACCGTAGACATAATAAATCGGATTTTATACGAGAGGTCAATCATTAACGTTACTATTCGTTAGCGATTACGCATCAATATTTCCTTTTGACGGATTTTATTCGTGATTTCTTTCTCGTTAACATTTACATAACAGTCACAGAGAAGATTTCACTAATTAAAAAAATACAAATACAAGCTTCGTTAACAATTCCTACCGGCAACACGCGAATCGTACTAAAATTCGCTTATTTTTCACGTTTGTCACGGAACAACGCAACTCTGTCATTTATCGATCATTTTCTCAACGATGGCTTTACTCCAATTTTTTGTAAGTCTTTCGATCGATCGAAGCCGAGATGTGAAAAGAAAAGAGAGAGAGAGAGAGAGAGAGAGAGAGAGAGACGCGGGTGTCGAGTAACTAAAAAAAATTATACTCTCTTGCGATTGTGTTACTCGCGCACGAGGTATGCTGTGCGCTGAGTTGTGGAAATGAGAATGAGAGCATTATGCAATTCTCATGCGTGAATTGCAAGTTTAAGTGGAACTCGAGGATGACTAATTTTAGAAAAAGAAAAATAATAAAATTTTTAAAAAAATGATGCACGCGACGATACATCGTAGTTGAAATTTGGAAACGAGAAAAGTTTTTTTTATTTGTATTAACGACGTCGACGTTGTTTTATCTTTCACTGATTTTATGCAGATTAAAATTCTAATTGTGTATGCAATTCTCTCTCTCTCTCTTTCTCTCTCTGAGTATACGGATCGGTTGACTTTGTATAACCAGTGAGAAATATTGAATAAACTTTTCCAATTAAAACATGCGATCGAGCAGAAATGCAATAAACGCAATCAATCACATCGCGAGAGATCCTGCTACAATTTACAAATAACAAATAACAAGTATGTTATGTGAATTGTAAGTTATCGCTTGTAACAACTATAAGGATCATTATTTTCTCGGCGTGCAACTTTCGAACTTGCACCTTGTGCCTACAAATCGTTTTGCCACTGTTGCTCGTTGTGCGCGAGACTTATTATTATTTAAGAGGCATTTTAAAACTTGGCCTCGGTAATGTGCGCGAACTCAAAGAGGAAGCAAGGAGAGGGATTGAGGGAGGGGGGGGGGCAGCGAAAAAAAGTGAAACGCAAGTAAACTTTGCCGTACGCTTGCGTCGAGTAATAAGTAGCAACGCAATACACTAAATATAGCCACTTAATGCAACCGCCTTCGTTATTGTTTTATTTATTTTTTTTTTGCAGAAAAAAAAAATCGTCGAGGTTTCAAAATAGCTTAGCTGTTTTTTCATGAAAAGTTCTTAAAGCGATTCAACGTATGAGAAAAAGAAAATATGGATGTGTGTTGACGTTTGAATGAATAGAAATAAAAAATGAAAAAGTTAACGCCTGCAAGCAATTAGCGTAATTCCGTTAATACACTCGGAGATGAAAAGGGAATTGAAGCTCTCGCACTTTGTGCCAGAAATTTAATTTGTTCGTACTGTAAGAGACGAGTGGGTATTATTCGATTTGACGATGACCGGCACGGAAATTGAGAGACTCGTATTCCTCGTATTCTCCCTTCTCGATAATTGGCTGTTGAATTTTAGGTAAACATCACGATAACGAGTCGCCCTATGTCATCCTTCTAAAGGGTGACTGAGCGTTTGGATTCAATTCGTTTTGTCAACCTGAACTTTGTTAGAGTGAGTGAGAGAGAGAGAGAGAGAGAGAGAGAGAGACTGGATACGACAAGGGAAATGCTATTGATCGTTCGTTAGGGACAAATAACTCTGTCGGGAAATGAAAGTCAAAGGGGAGAATCATTATTTCTCTTTTAGATAGTACAGAAATATATTTAAACAATTTAGTAAAAATGTTGGTGACTTAACCAAGCTATAAAGTTTCTCTTATATTTGCAGTTCAAATGTAGCAACTACATCACGAATTATTAGAGATAAGCGAAAAAAAAAACATTTCCACTTGAACATTTGCACTAGTAACGCGTCAGGTTATATTTTCATTCAGAAAAATAAATACGTCATCCATTCGTGAATTTTTTACATGTTTGTTTGTTAATTTAGTCAATTATAACTCGTTGCGTAAATTTACACACAGAAATTTCAGAAGCAAACGTTCGAGTAAGTTTTGTTGAATTTCCAAATCAAAGCTGTATTTTATCAGTCAACGACATCCATGTACCTTAACGCAGGTAAAAATACACATGAGATCGTTCAATTAAATACAGCGAATAATACGTACAAATAATTTGAATTTGGGGAAAAATAGACAAAATATCATTTTGAATAGCCATGTCATTTGAAAAAAGAAAAGAGAAAGAAAGAAAGAAAGAAAGAAAGGGAAAAAAACCTCGATCGCTCTCATGAATATTTGATTACAAGAAAATGTCGAGCTGTCGTTCACGTCCGCAGGAAATCCTCCTGATGTACAACCTAGTTTGTATACGAAAAGGCCGAAGAGCGCTTAAGAGGTCGTCACACGTAAAATTTACACGTTAAACTACGTTTCGTTTCAATTGTTGGATAATTGTTGTGTACCTCATCGAAACAACGAGAAAAAATCTTTGAAAGTTTTTGATAAAGAACATACGCAGCATCCACGAGCTTGACGGGACGTTATATATATACGCACACCTGTATATGTCTGTATATAGCTCTGCAACGAAAGCTGCGCGCTGCTACACTTATGGATCAATACCTGGTCTTTATACGTCGTCATCCGTTTCCTCGCAAGCGGTGTTTCTATCGTTCTTCCAATTTATCCAAACATCTACAATCGACTCTTGGATAATTGTTCGATCGCTAAATAATAAACTTGAGATATTTCATTCAAGTTAGCTTTCGTATTTATGCGCATAGGAAGAGACTCCGTTACGTATAATGTTATACCGATATAATTGTACAAATAACGCGGAGACAATCTATACGTGATTTTCATGCCAAGCCCCGTATTACGATATATATAACCTTAACGCGTTATAGTCACACACGTGCTAGATCTACCGTCACGCGCGATATTGCTTTTATCTATTTATTTTTTTTTTTTTTATTTACTTATTCCACGTTACAGACTGCATTTATCTCGCGCGTAAATCATTCGCTCGGGTCGGTCGACAAATTTTGTACGAGTTTGACGACATATGGGGGTGAAATTTTTGTTTTTTTTTCCGTTGGTCCGTAAATTAAACGTTTAACCAGCAAAAAAAATGTGCATTTCTAAATAAACGAATAAAGCAAATCGAAGGTTAAACGTGAATCGCGCTATACGTTGCTAGGCGAAAGCTCGAAAAAAAAAAACACCGACGAATCATTCCTCGTAGAACCCTCCTTGTTCGAGCTGATTTTAATAATTGATTGGGAATAAGATTAGGCATTCGTAAGTAACGTGCAAAGTAAGCGCGAGACCAGCAGCTTTGTAATATCGATCGAGTGGCCTCTTTCAAATTAACCCGACATTTTGCATAATGGGTAGAGCTGTAATACAAACGTCATCGACGGCACGTACACCCTCGGCTTCGTTCGCGAGGAATTTATCGATAGCATCCACGTGGAAGCGGCGTAGCGAACCTACGAAAAATGAAAAATAAAAACCAAAAAACAAGAAAAGGAGTCTATCGTAAATCCTCGTGTACGTTGTGTTTAAATTAGTTTATTCCGGGACCGCGCGAACGCGAATCCCGACTACCAAAAATTATGCGCTCGAGATACCCACAAGGAGTATTCGCAAGGATCAACCATCAAGCCGTATCTTGAATAAAGACGTGCAATGGCTTGGGTCTCCCCCAGGAGGAGCCGCCTTCTTGATCACGGTATCCTCCACGCCAAGTAAGTTATACCTTCGTTTATCCGTCGTTCTCGTTTATGTGTTTGTCGTATTGCAAAATTGTTCGCGAGATCGAGTTTCGAACGTATTTTTTACATCTGCGAACCCTAGCGGTCAATGTTGTTCGATAAACTTTTGGCTCGATAAACAAATGAACGTCAAACTGTTACGAGGATCTTTCAAAGATTAGGTTAAATATTGCAAAACAAAACGTTTATCGACGTTGCACCAAGGTGATACGCTAATTTAGAGAGAACTAAAATATACCTCTTCGTTTTGAAATTGTTCGAAAGAAAACAACGGAAAAAAAAACAGTGGAGCCAATATTCGCTTAATATTTCACGAAACGTTTTGATCTCGACGAAGCACGTTTTTTCAAGCGAGAATTTCGCGTATCTCTGACCGCCAACGATTTTTCGTTGAAAACCAGCTTCGCGTTAATATTGGAATAACATTTTTTTAAATTATATCCAACGTGACCTTGTGGGAATATCGCGATAAAAATACGGCATTTTTCCTAAAGACGACATCCTCCTTCCTCGTTTGAAGAAAAATCATTCAAGCGAGTACCCTAAGCTTTTACGTATTGATTCACATTGGAGAAAATACCGTTAAAAATATTCATCTGATCAACTCTTGGAGTATGCCAATAGGGTCAAAGCGCGAAGTATTTGCTAATAAACCAATTTGAGCGAGTGCTCGAAGTCTCTTGAGATACTTTTGACACATCTTACACGGTACATGCCTCGTTTTACCGGTACAAGTGTTTGGCTGACACGGGTCTACGACGATTCTTCATCCGCCAATTTTTTTGTCGAGAATACGCCTATTTTCAAAACAAGCTTTTGATTGTAATCGCTCTTTTAGGATAAATGCGACAGCGATAAAAAAGAAAAGAACAGAAAATTGTATCCTTAATAACTTTTGTAATATCGAAGTAGTTTTTAAATTGTACGTAGCGGCTTAATACTTTTCTGATAATTCGCCTTTAGCCGTCTATAATCTTTGCGATTTATCTATAGTCGCGTCGTTAAGGTAAGTTGAAAAAAAGCAAAAGGAAAAAAGAAGAACCGCATTAACTCCGTATAATTCGACCTTCATTCATATACTCAACGTTCACTTTGAAAAACAGGTCCTTCTACCTCTCTCTCTCTCTCTCTCTCTCTCTCTCTCTCTATGCGGGTGCAATAATTCACCTGTCCTCATTGCCAAACAACGATGAACAATATATACGTATATATAAATATCCATCCAATAACAAAGCTATTAAGACGTGAATTAGCCAGCAAGCAAATCGAATCATAACAATCACACCGTAACTAAACGTCGAGGTGGAAAACGAAGGAGGGGGAGGAAGTCAATCTCAGCTGCCGCGTAATACACAATAAAGCCACAGATAGTGAGTGAGTGAGTGAGAGAGAGAGAGAGAGAGAGAGAGAGCAAAGAGGCCAAGCGCGGTCGATTACAATTGCTTCCTTGGTGGCGCGCGAAGAGATCGGAAACGCAATCAAACGGTGAGGGGAGTGCCAACTGTTAGCGAATAAGGACCTCTACTTAAGATGAAAAAAAAAGAGAAAAACAAAAATGTTAAATGGAAAAAAGAAAAAAAAGGGATCATAGATGACGTCCGCAAAGGATCAAGGTCGGCAAAGCCGCAGAGCGCTAAAGTGGAACGACTCTCTCGCGTGTACTTTTAATGTTTTTTCTTTCTTTCTTTCTCTCGTTTCGTCGATCGATGAATATAACTCTATTTTGTAAAATCATGATATTGATCGATAATTACCTTTGATTTTGTTTTACGTCGTACACACCGGCACAATTTCGTTGCAAATAAGAAATATCTAACAATAGATCGATCTATATACGCATATATAGATATAGATATATTTATACAAATTATTTGACTTAGTCATTAACCATCGTGATGCCTACAATAGAGCACACACTTGTATAAAGTCCCATGCATGCATGTGTGTATGCACACATAAGCACACACAATACATATAGATACAAAATAAAAAGTTGCTTACGCGCCGAACGAGGAGGTCGGACTGTCGCGGATATATAACACGTCCTCTTTTGCTCCTCTACTATACCTGCTGCGGGGGGGTCCCTGTAACTCTCCCACCCGCGCATGCGTCAGCGCAGGCGTATCAATCCAAGCGTCGTCGTCGTCGTCGTCGTCGTCGGCGTCGGCGTCGTCGCTCTTGTTATTTCCTTATTCTTCTCCTTTTATTTATTTTTTTTTCTTTCCATAGAGAGTCTTTTTATTTTCGGTAAGTGAAAGGCAAGGTGTGGTCTTCCGGGAATTGATTAGAACTCGTACGCGTATGAACGTAATTATACATCACCTCTCGAGGATAAGGGAATTCCGTTATCTTTCTTTCTCTTTCTCTCTCTCTCTCCCTCTCTCTTTGTAGTATATATATATATATATATATGTACCAGTTAAGTAAATCATCAAGCGGAATGATATAATTGTTTTTATTTTCCTACGCGACCTGTAATTATGTATAAATATATAAATACGCGTATATATATATATTTCAAGAGGTGAGAAATAGGTCGAAGTGAAATCAGACGCAATGGTTTGCGCACGAAACTACTTTGAAAGTTAAAAATCCATTTTACGTTTCGTATATAACATTCCCATTCCATCAGATATACATCTCTCTCACTCTTGCGGCGAAAAATCGAGGTCTTATAAATAGATAATATCGATTGTCAATTTGTCTTTTTATTCGTAAGCGATATTTGCATGACACGTATATTACAAAGCACTTCAAGATTCAGTAAGGCTCTGGTACTGGAATATTGGTAACAGGCGTTTCGAGCATATCTCTCAGTAGCACACTAATCTCCTAAATAAAGAAACAAACAAACTTTATAATTCGTTGTTAATGAAAATTTCGAGAATTTTTAAGCCACGTTAAATTTACCTGTTCGCGATGTAATCGTAAACGATCGATAATCGGCTCGGTAAAATTTGGATCGTCAACGGTATCGAGGTTGCTGTCCGTTTTTTCTTCGTCGTTGTCGTTGTCGTTCTCATTGGGTTGTGATTGTCGGTAGCGGCGTGTATAAATTTGCTTGATCGCGTCCAAGGTTTCGGCATAATCATCGTCGTGAGACGAACGAAAATCAATGGACGATTCGGAATCGTAACCTGCGGGTACCGACAGGGGCTTCTCGTGGTCCGTTTGCATTACTTTCCTGTGAAATTTTTAGACAAATTGCCTTGCGATATTTTAGCTCGTTCGACGCGCGCCTTTCAACTACGTCGTTTACTTTTATTTTCTTTGTCAAATAATCATCTTTTCCTTGTAGTATTTAAGTAATTCGCGATACTCGTTATGTCAACAAACTGAAAAGAACGAGTTACAACGTCAAACTATTCGAAAAAAGAGAGAGACATTACGTGGTCTGTCCACTGAAGCCATAAAGCTTGAGCAATTCCTTAGTCCTTCTGAGTATTTGCGAGTCCTTTGCCGTATGGAAATGAAGGGTAGCGCCAAGCACGTGTGCGACTGCCCTTAGAGTTCGACATATAAATTCCCGATCGACACCCTCAAAGTCGTAAAATTGATCGTATTTGCCACCAATGATACACAACCGCATGGGAAATAAATCGATCGAGTTTCCGTGTCCATCGTCGATATTGTTCGTTGGTCGAGATCGTTCGCGAAGAGTTTTCAATTTGTGCTGCGTCATTTCTTGAATTAGCTGGGGGCTGAAAATCGACTTGATCGCCATTCTACAAAACGACAACACAAACGTTCAATTGAAAAATACTTTTGATCGACGTTACTATCGAGAATTACGTAAGTTTTACAAAGAATCGAGCGCTTGGAAAAAAATGAAATTGTGCATTGAATTTGCTTGAACAAACAAGAGTGTAGGATAAAGATTGAAATCCGTTGAAAAGCAAAATTGTGGGCAAACTGTTAATTAAACCTGAGGGCGAGGTAACATTCCTCGAAGGAATTCCACAGCGTCTCGGGTTTACCGAGGTCCAATACAATAACGACTGTGATATGATGTGGAGCATGATTGAGGCTACAACCCGTCAACGCACTAGCAATCAAGCTTTTGTCGGGATGTCCAATCTCCCACACGTGTACGACATCCTTCACCTACGTTCGTTAACGTTTAGCCTTTACTTTACTACGTCTACCAAAAAGAGCCTCTTTTTGTTTATCTTCGCTTGTTTCTTACCAGACTTTTTCCAGCTTTTCTACCGTACGAGTAGTCGATTGCGAGTGTTGGTTTTGGCACGTCGTCCTTTTCCAGAAATCTGTGGACCATTGTTGTTTTTCCCTGGAATGCGAAAATCAAAATGACCTTACCTCCGAGCGCGCAATCAGTTTAATCGTTATCTATTTATTACGCTGACCATGAAATTGCGAGAAATATTTGTACGGCATAAGATAATAATCCACGAGTTATTTTTTTATTTTCAATCTTTCGAGCACTGTCCAACGAAAAGAGAAACTTAGTATTGTCGACATAACTTAATACGATAACTTGATTTTCTCATTGTCTACCTACTGCCAAATTAACGTTGTTACGATAACGCCATTTACCGATCGGCTCTGAAATGTTATTACCCGCACAACGGACGACGTTTCATTCTCACTTGCGAACTTGGATAAATTGACTTAAAAAATAAATCTACGAAGATTAACTTTACATCCGTCTCGTTAATAATTATACGATGGTAAATGTTTCCACGAACATTGCCGACGAGTATTGCCGGAAAAACACGTCAATTTTCTTTTAAAAGAGTACACTTACCACTGCTTTCGAACCAAGAATAATCAATGATTTGTCATGACTTTCGTTGGGATCAGTTTTTCTTCTCGTTTCTTCATCTATGGCATTTTTCAATGCCAACTCTTTGGAAGCTTCTAAATCACTATTACAATCGATTGTTTTATTTTCAACGTATTATTAACATTGTATTTGTTGAAAACGTGCAACTGACAGATAGTAGCATTTAATTACAATACCAAGTGCATGAAATAACAACTCAAAAATAACTGTACATTACGTTTATTGTTTATTGAATTACTTACGCCGCTCTACTTGTCATATTTACAAAACGATCAATCCGAGACCCAAATCAACAATGCAACGTCCACTGTCTCTCTCTCTCTCTCTCTCTCTCTCTCTCTCTTCCACTCGTGCCACGTAAATCGTGAGCATTCGGTAAATTGCACTCTGTTTCTATACTCGTTGCCATGGAAACGCACTCGCACCCACCCACTAACAACACGTTATAGACAATAAGATTAAACATCGTCGGCTATTCTCCGCGTTTCTTTTATCTATGCAAGTTTGTTGTTTTTTTTTTCGTGTGCGCGGACGATAAAAACAACCATTGTTTGACATGGAAATAAATATTATCAAAACATTGGTGTATATATGGAAAAGTCGACTAGAATTCTCTCGATTATTTATTGCCCGCCTAAAACATAAGTGATGTGTTTAAATAAGAATGTAATGTTTATTTTTGCATGTAATTGAAATTGCTGTGTTTTGTTTCTTTTTAGGTTGAAATCCGTTCTTTGATTTTCTTTTCGCCAAATACACACAATATAAATTGATTTAGTATGCACAGCGTAAAGGGTAAAATCAAAGTCTAAATTTACGACAGCCGCGAGTTTCCCTTTAAAATTACTAAATTACTTAGGTACGTTGTCTGCCTCTCGGAGTAACAGACTTCTTGGAATAAGAAGTAATACATTCCAAGTTCTCTCCCTCTGCAATTTTCCCCTATTTGACGTGTTCTCGGCACGACACTACCATTACGGCATAGTTCATCAGTCTTGAAAAAGAATCTTTTTTTCAGTGATTCTTGAACAATTTTTAACAGTTACATCAACAGAAAAAAATAAATAAAACTATTGGTTACTCGTACAACGAATACTTGTGTATTCTCAAAAAATCTAATTGTTCTCTCTCGTGTACACTTTGAAAACTATACGACTCAATCTTCGGCTTTTTGCACTCTACACGTATCAGCAACCAATAAAATTATTATTTACAACGTAGACTAGAAAACGAAAAAAATATACGTATATAAACTATACTAAAACCTATTAATTAAAAAAAAAATTGACAAATAATTTTATGTGAAATTACTTGTCCAACGTCGTTTTCAATGTGTAACGTTTGTTTTGCGATTTTCTTTTGAACGCCCTGTTCATTTATCAAAAATTGATGAAAGCGATAGATATACAAGAAATATTGCAAAAAGAATTACGAAAGCATTATCACCAGTGGCAGTGAATTAGGAATTTTAGCGTTATTTTTCTTTAGATCAATGCACCTAACGACATCAATCCCGCGTAAATACGAGTTATTTCACGGAATATAATAAACATTTAGATGTTTTTGGTCCTTCTAAAACACTGATTCATAGTCTACTCGCATCAGTCTGCTTGTGTGTATCAAGGGCTTATGATATCCTCAAATCTAAGCAATTTATAGGCATATCGAATTAAGCGACCAACACGATTATTGCCAACGGTCAGCTATCTCTGTAGCGGCTAATCGCGTCAACGATACAATAAAGAACTCGCTCTGCATGTTATCTAGTCCATACGTCGTCCAAACTATCGTTGCTCAATTCTTCGACTGGCAAAACTTTGAGGTTTCGAAGAGTCTCCAAGTAAAATGTCAACTCGGATGTGACCACTCCGTGTTGCGGACCACCGTTGTTTACTATGTTCATTTTGATCAATTGTTCGCGAAGTTTTTCTTTGAACGACGTGTTGACCATTCGGTACAGTGCTTGCACTTCGTCATTTGGGAGAATGCCAGACACTGCCTCGTGGAGTTTTATCAAATGCCTGTAAAAAAAAACGTTTATTGTACAACAATTTTCTCGACCGTGACAAATATTCCAAAGATATTTGGAAAAAAAAAACTATTTTATACCTAGAAATATTTCTAAAAGACTGTGATGGCACCGGCGGTTTGACAGCCCAACCGCTTATTTGACCTCCCATAAGATTATCTACAATCGTCAATATTTTTCCCTCAATTTCACGAATGTGCGATCGGATATCCCTCTCGACTGAATCTAGTAAGGCGACTCCTCCGCTCATTGCCGGCATGCCGACTACGCTGTGATTAGAACTCTGTTCCGCGAGAGCTTTAAACACGTTAAATTTTTGTTAGTACATTACTTGATGATTTGCGTTTTATCGAACTTCCGTTGCTATTTTGTGTATATTTACCTTGAAAATGTGCTTTAACGAATGGCATCAGCCACAGTACTAATTTCAAACTTCGACCAGCTAAAACGAGTATCGTACTGGTGATAGTCTTGAGACCTGCTACTTGCATGGCGCCAGCGCCAAGTACAAGTTGACAGCAACGCGAGTTGTAGTGACGTAACACCTCGGCTAATTGTCGACCAATCGTCCCCGATAACGCGGATAATTCACTAGCTGTTCTGTGAAACGAACGTTTTAACAAATATTAACAAATATTTAAATGTTTTAACCAATACGTATATTTATCAAAATTATACCTGCAATATTCGTGTATGACTTGAACCAACAGTAATACCGTTCCTACAACGGCATATTTTTCATCCCCGATGTAAATAACATTGGTCGGTTTTTCATATTTATTTAGGTCGTCTTTGTTTAATTCGTAAGGGAAGCATTCATTTTTGTAGATATACGTGATTAGTGCTTGGAATTCCGTCGAAACTTCCGTCTGTTTCCATTTCTCCGAATCCAATATTTGACTTAATTTGCCTTTTCGATCGGCATGGAATCTTTGTACAAATTTACTTGCTTGCGCCTAAACAATAAAGTACGAGGCTTTAAATATATCCAATTTAAATTCAATTTTCGAGAATGTCATATGCTAGAAAATGAATAAATTACCTTAAAAGCAGATCGAAGAGCAATACACTGTTTCCCGCACAATTTTTCACACGTATCCGTAAATCCTTCCACGATGTTCGCCAATTTACAAACTTGAGCAGTAGTCGCTCTCTCGCTCAGCCACGATTTGTCGTGCCGAATCGTTGATTCCTTATCAGCTGATTTATTGGAAGAGTCGTTCGCACTCTTTTCCTTTTCATTTTCATTAGGAGTCGCAGATACCAGATTTCCTAGTCTCTCATGGCAATAATCACACACGGAAGTTAACATATCTGATAATTTCGTTGTGACACGTACATGGTCTTCATCCGATAGTAGACGGTCGATCAACGGCTCGTTGGATCTTTCAGGTATCGTTTTTCCGGCTGCCAAATCTGCTGTATCCTTCATGACGTTTTGCACAGCCTGAAAATAATTGTTTGACATAAAATATTGTTCAGACAACCTTGTAATTCCTGAGAAATAGTTCAACAAACTTTGATTCGATGCAAAAGATGAGTTAGTGACTGTATTGTGTTGTCTAGAAGATTCAATCGTTCGTTGAGTGAAAGTCCGGCGACTTCGAGAGCAGCGGCTTGCTGATCACTACAGCAATCGCTATCGGCTAATGCCTCAATGACACGTTGCTTTGTTACTGCTCTGACCGTAGTGATTGCTTCTTCTTTATACGTATCTATAAATTGAAAGTGTTTCTGGCGTAACAGGCCAGATATAATAGAAACCAACTTATCCTGCAAATTGAATCGACATTTTAAAATAGAAGTCGTCGATATATCATTGTTATTTATAATTTAATTTACTTTTACTCACCCCGTCTAATACCGTATTGTCCCCACCAAGTGGCCTATTCAAGTCTGCAGTTGCATATCTTTCGAATTCAGTATATAGCATTTTGTTTATGAGTTTTTCCATTTCCGATAACTGAGATCCTAAATGTCTAAAATGGTATCGACCAATCAGTATAACTTTAATAAATATCACATATTTTGGATGAACTAATAATCACCTGAAACTATGTATTCCATTCAATTCCTGTAGCAGTATTTCCTGTGTCGTTGAAATAACATCTAAGGCAGCAACGTAATCTGGTGTCGAGAGCAACGATTGAATCATCGGTTGACTTTGATGTACCGTTGCAATAAGTTTTAACTTGTCTTCTACTAAAAAATAATTAGATCTTTTTCGTCCTAACCTGTAGGTAAAACATGTTTCTCAACTTTTCCTTTAGTCAATAACAGTAATGAGCATTGAAAGATAGCGCACCTTAAAACTACAAAAGAACTTTTCACAAGATTACTGTCAATTTCATTAATATTTTGTCGAAGAGCTTTTAAAACAGTCAGCGTTTGTTTTAACTGATCCATTAGCACGTCGTGCGAAGTCATCGCGTGAAAGAATGCCTGAGATTTCGAAGCAACTTGTTCCGCTATTTTCACTTCTACAACATCTAAGTATTGTGTGAGCTAAAACAAGCATAGGCTATATATTCCGTGTTTACGAAAACGTACGAATACAAGGTAAAATTTGTACCTGTTCCTGCATTTGTTTGACATTGGAACCAATGTTTTTGCCTTCTCCTAGTAAGCCTTCTTTAGAAAAAACAAAAACTTCGTTGAAATTTGCTTTTCTTGATAAATCTAAATTTGGATTGAGAAAGATTTTAGGTATGGTACTCAAATCAAACTGTGACCGATCTACAAATAACAGTTAGTCCATTAGAAAAGTTAATTGTACAATTAGTAGGGTTATAAGAAATTTTAGAAAACCCTGTGTATTACCTACTGGTCCATTACTAGCAGTGAACGTTTTGACTTTTCTGAGATTTGGAAAATTCTGCAGCAACTCATGGGATGTACTTGGTGGAAGATTTGTGTTAGTATTCAGCCGTGTATGCTTACGGTATCTCTGCAAAACAAATCAAATCGTCAGAACAAACAATTTATCAGCATACGTTAAATGTTGGAATAAAAAGGTCAACGTACCCTGGCGATCTTCTTTAGATAAGACTCAAAGTGCTGCACAGTGATATCAGGTAAATATGGACACTTGAGTATCTCCACCTTTTCGACAAAAGAATCACCCCAGGTTTTGGTAAGGAAATTGCTCTGCTTGCCCTTATTAGGATCATTCAGAACAGCAGGCAAGTTTTGGGCTGCCGAGTACACAGACCAGGAGGTTGCAACTCCCGAAACTCCAGGAACTTGTCCGTTACTTTTTTTCTGTTGTTGCTGTTGCTGCTGCATGTTTGCGTGTTTGATGGCATGAGCTATGTAATCTTTATCCGAGACACCCTCCAGTGGTAGGCTAGAGCAAACTCCATTGTAACCGTAACGACAGACGAACGAGCCACCCTCCCGGGTACAATGCTCCTCTCGCAAGTGTCTGAAACAGTTTCGTCGCTAACTTTGACATCTGGCTAAGATTTTTGAGGTTAGAACCATACGAGCGTTCCCAAGGATCATGATTAAAACACTGATTATTCGTCAACACCTTATTGACAAATCACTGACGCAGTCAAGTGCGTGCAAAGGTAAAGAGCTTGATTTATAAACAACTAACAAGACGTAGCTCAATTAAGCAGGTCATCGAAACACTCACACGCGCACAAGCACCAATAGCAGACAGCTTACCAAACTCACCTGATGAAATCCTGGATATGCTTAAAGTTGAGATTGCTGGAGCAGTGTTCGCAAGAAGGCAGTATCGTCGTTTGAGCCTCTGTTGCGAGGATTCTTGCCATGTTATTCTCGATCGAGCAGCTGTTCGAATCGACGTTTGCCTGCACTGCTGCACACAGCTTCCACTCAACAACAACACATGCACACACACATAAACACACCACGTAACCACCACTTTATATACGTAACACTTTTATTCACTACACTTGTAACTTTAAATTAAATTTCTACTCCCTTTGGCTAATAAATGGTCCACGTAAGTAGGTGGGAGCGTCGTCTTCTCCGCATGATTAAACGTTCAACGCCAAAAGTTGTCCTATGTATATCAAGGACGGCCACAACCACACCTGACCCGTGGGCCGTGACGTCGACTGCTTGATACTGCTATAGCTGCTACTTCGTTTTGCTTTCCTCTATACTATCTTGCGTGTATACGACGATGTGCTCTGTGCACAAGTATTATACGTGCGCGACGTGTCCTCTGTATTCGCCACGATTAGGCATATATATATATGTATATATGTATATACAATATTTCTGCGTGGACATTCGCCGTCCACGTACACAAGTAATTTACGCAGTTTGTTCTTTTTCCTGGATTGCGTCAAGTTTGAGCCTAAAGATAACTGTACTTGAACTTTCGCGAGACAATTTTTATTTAATTTTTTTTTACGTAAGTAGTCGTTGGTACAACGTCGATAATTCAACCGACGATACGTTCTTATTTACCAAAGCGTTCGTTTGATGTATTCGATATTTAACATAAACAATTTCACGTCCACTGCAAAAGGCCCGATGTCGCTTATGAAATCACTTATATAAATACATTCAAATTGCAACGTATAATACTCATCGTGATATTTTCATTGTGTAACATGCGAATGATAAACGAACATTCCATAGAAAACAAACGTCTATTTAGAAAGACTTTTCTAGATAAGATACAGAGGATTGATAATATGGCGATAAGATAATACGACGAAAGAATTTTGAGAAGAGCGAATAAGAGAATTTGAATTAACGTAAATAAACAAATAACTAATGTTTTTGTCGAAAGTACAATTTAATCAAATGAATCGCGCGGGCAAACAAACATAAGCACCATCAAGTTATACATGGTCGTTTCAGAACCAAACGTTGAAACTTGCATTCGTGATGATCGATCCATCACGAATGCAACGTCCGATGGTTCATTGGTTAAGACTGTTCTTGGTTTGACGTTGACGATTTTCCTCGAGCAATTGTTTGCGTCCTTTGTGCAGATAGTCCCGTACATTTGGTAGATCCACCAATACGCAAGCTGACAGACCCGAACGGTTTACTAGCATGTCTTCGATTTTGTACCTATTTTTTTTTTCAAGATATTGAAAAAAAAGGGACGCTACTTTTATTTTACTCGAAGCGTTTGAACGTTCAAATAGATTTTTTTATCAATTCTTATCCGTGCTCTAATTTAAAAAATGATTTGGAATACGAATTATACGTTCGAAAAACGACCTTGCGTTGTGGATGCCTTCAAGCAAACACGTATTTATCTCGTGTAGTTGAACTGATGAAATTCTCAGAAAAATAATTATTTTAAATACTTCGTAAGCAGACAGATAAATGCGAAAAAAAAAATAAATCGTGTGAAAATGTCTCATAAGAGTTTCAACAAATGAACAACAATTTAAAGTACCACTGATTGGTTTCGTCGTCGTAGCATTCGACATGGCTCGTGGAGTAATTTGCGAAACCTCCAATAGCGAAAATACGATCGTCGATGAGCTCGAGGGCAAAGTTGCTGCGTGGTGTATACATGTCTGCCATGCGTATCCATAGGTTGCTCGCGGGTTCGTACCTTTCGGATAGCGTTACGCTTGAAATTCCATTGTAACCACCTGTACATACATACGCATGCGTATACGAAGATGAACTTTCAATCAATTATCATTCGACTGATACATTTGTCCAACCGATGGCGTAAACGGAGCCGTGGTAAGCTATGCAACAAAGGCCGCTACGTCTCGATCTCATGGGAGCGACAAGAGTCCACTGATTGGCGCGTGGATCGTAACATTCGACCGTACTAAGTAGTTCGCCGACACCGTTACAGCCGCCTGCCACGTATATTTTGCCTGTTCCAAAATAACAAAGGAATACAAGAAAACCGTCTTTTGCATTTGCCATTCGGGTCGCACTTTGAACGAGAACCAGTCAAAGAAAAACACCTTCGAGCGTAGCGCAATCGGCGTCGGATCGTTGATAACGCATAGGAGTGATGAGGGACCACTGGTTGCGTCGGTAATCGTAGCGCTCGGCACTCGACAGTCTGTGGTGTCCATCGAAACCACCCATTGCGTATATCACGTCGTTCAATACGGTCACACTTAGATAGCATCTAAGGTTAAAATTAAGTTGGTTCGTTTAAAAATCGCGCCGATTGGGCTAATTTACGGAATAACGAGAACCTCCTGGCGTTCATAGGGGCGATTTCTCGCCAAGTTTTGGTAACGGCATTGAAGCATCGACAGCTGTTGAAAAAACTGTGCCCATCGAAACCTCCAATAACGTAAATATTGCTTCCAATAACAGCGGTACCATGATGTGCCCTTGCCCCGTAAGGATCGACTTGCAACACCTAAAACAACTATTACTCATCACGATCGAATTTTCGCGAACGCCTCAAGGTTAGACATTATAGTCAGCTCGATAAAACCTCGGCGAACCTTGACCCAGCGGTCGGCTCTTGTATCGTATGTCTCCATGTAATTTGTTGCTACGTCACTGGTCCATCCGCCGATTGCAAATAATATTTCATAGGGTATTCGTGGTCTTCCAATTTCGGGTGTCATTGTCTTCTCGCTGTTATTGTTGCTGTAGCTGAACGTTTCGAGCTCGTACATGAATTTCAATGCCTCGACGACGATCGGACGACATGTTTCATTTCCAGCGACGTAAGGATGCTCCTTGACGTTCTCCATGAAATATTGCGTCTCCAGGAGACCCAAACGTACTTGCCTCATTAATTCGGCAACGCGCACTTTACGATTGCTGGGGTCATGGTCGATCCAACGAAGGATCAATTCCCAAGTGTCTTCCTCGTTCTTTACGTTCAACTCGTCCGCCCCTAACAATGCTTTGAGATCTGTTATGGATAGAGTCAGGATTTCGGAGCTTATTTCGGCGATCTAGAAAAACGATACGTTACATTACAAGAAATTCTGTTGAATGATTCCAAAAATTGTTCAATGATTCGCACTGTCGTTAGTCAATTTAATTGTTATCACTTTGTGATTATTTTCAAACAAGTCTACTATTATTTATGCTTAACACAGATCAACCGCTCGACGAGAATTTAGCCTATATTAACCACAAACAGCTTAGATGAGAATTATACTTCGAAAGGTCGGTAAGGTAGATGCTCTAAACATGCTTACTGGTTGCGTGAAATCTCGATACTAACCGTCGCATTTGTGCAAACAATTGGAAATTCTTCGAGTTTATACAAAGTCCACTTATCGGATCGTGATTTGAGAAAACGCTCAATTTTTACTTTTATACGTATAAAGTACAACGAATTCCAAGATCCGGTATGGTCTAGTGGCTAGGATACCTGGCTCTCACCCAGGAGGCTCGGGTTCGATTCCCGGTACCGGAATTCTTTTTTTTTATTCTTAAATATTTAATCAAGTTAAATTTACCGATTCACTTCGAGTGGGGGTGAAGCACCCTCGAAATCCGGTATGGTCTAGTGGCTAGGATACCTGGCTCTCACCCAGGAGGCTCGGGTTCGATTCCCGGTACCGGAATGCTTTTTTTGCATATTTTCAATATTCAAGCCATTTGTTATGCTTTAATGTGGCCCAGTGACTAGCGCTGGCGAAATATCCATTCTTGAAAATGTCTACAATTTTCTACAACAAATCTCTATCCAAAATCGCAAAAATAATTTACTGTCTTTTATTGGTAAGAACTATTATCGTATAGGGAGTACCTATCGGGTGGAACGCGAGTACATCGATGATAAAAACAGTTGGAAGATTCCAAAGAATGTGCCTCCCGTTCCTGTTTCCACGCGTTCACACGTCCCGATGGTAAAATTTTTATTAGCAGTCGTAAGGTATACGACACCGCCGACGTTCCCAGGATTGATATTTTTCTGCTCAAATTGCCACGACACTATTTCGTTAACTTGCCCGATGTTGATGATATACGTTTGAATTCATAGATTTTGGTCAACACGACTAAAAACGAGTTTGTCAAGGGAACGAGTAAAATATTGCCGCACATGTTTATGTATTCCGACAAGATGTGACTGATCCAAAATCTCGATAACGTTCCTATTATCGAGCATACGTATAGGCACACGAATGTTAAGAAAATTAATTATAATAATGAAAACACTCCTCCTTTGCACAAGTACTCGACAACCGCTCCGAAAAGATGCGTTTCTTTGTTCGACCGTGCGAATAAAAAGTTTCACTGGGTGGTTGATGATCCGCGAATGTAATCGGAAAATGTCAAGCACGTTAGACACAAACACAAAAATAAATTGCAAACCTGAATCTGAAGTTTTTTTTATACTTCATTTGTTTGCGCTTATGTTTGTAACAAAGTCTACCGTCAAGCAAATAAAATCATTAAAAATAAGTTTTGCAAATTGAATTTTATCGATTTCTTTCAATAAACAATATTTAAGTTCAAGATCCGGTATGGTCTAGTGGCTAGGATACCTGGCTTTCACCCAGGAGGCTCGGGTTCGATTCCCGGTACCGGAATGCTTCTTTTTGTGATCTCCATATTTCACGATTAGACGTATAGCTAATGCTTTTTATAAACAATGTTTAAGTATAACATCCGGTATGGTCTAGTGGCTAGGATACCTGGCTTTCACCCAGGAGGCTCGGGTTCGATTCCCGGTACCGGAATGCTTTTTTTTTGCATATTTTCAATATTTAATTAAGCTAAATTTACCGATTCACTTATGAGTGGGGATAAAGCACCCTTAAGATCCGGTATGGTCTAGTGGCTAGGATACCTGGCTCTCACCCAGGAGGCTCGGGTTCGATTCCCGGTACCGGAATGCTTTTTTTTGCTTTTAGCGATAAATTATTATTTATTATGTTGAATTTGTATTTCACGGAGACATAACCGATCGCGGCACCAAGATATATATTCAGAGTACTCAAGTCAACTTTGCAACCTGTAAAAAGACCGACTAATACATGGATTGTCAATTTTTTAGCCAACATACGACAACGCAGAATTGCCGTCCGTTACAAGGTTTTTACCATCGCTAAACCCAATAGCGATAAAATCCAGAGTACGATAACAGGTATCGAAATGAACGGTAACGATCGAAACACTCCGTCCTTGAATACGCTGCTGAAAAACATATTTGGAAACGGTAAACCATAAAATATTTCCAATGCAATCGTGCAAGCTAGTGCGATGGCAGTCGACAGTTGCAAGGTCATAATAAAAAAAAACTACCACTGACGATACCACGAGGAAAATCAAGCGTTACAAACTTGATAAAATTTTCAACGATGCATCGCGAGAATGCGTGGAACTTAGGAGCTCCGTTCTACGATATTTGGTAGAAAGAAGGAAGTCACGAATTATAACGAAACAAGTCGCTCCAGCGAAAATCTGAAACGCAATGCCGCGGTAAATACCGAGATTGATCGGAAAACCCACGGAAAACAACGAGAATATTCCAAGAGTTTCATGTTGCATTCGACTGTTCCGTTGGTAACAAACGTCGCGAAGCGCTGTGCGGCGGCTTGAACGATTACGTCACCGAAATGAAGATCTCGGATAGCGGACCGACGGCCAGCTTGATTAAAACAACAGGAGACCGAAAAAAAATAAAGCCGACGAAGCGCAAGAAAAGAGAACACACACCAGCAAATCCCCATAATCGACATACCGCAATAAAACACAGCAAACGTAAAATACAGATGCGTTAAACGCGACGAAAATCACGGGCCAAAAATTCTACCGAGGGAAACCGAAGTTGCCATTATTTTGAATTCGTCAAAGATATCGAGCAAGAGCTGAAGAAAATTTCGCAGAACGAGAACAGCGCCAAATACGACGGGACTAACAAGAGCCTCGCAGGCCACACTAGCTGTTGGAAAGACAGCATCTCTTACGCGCGCGACGGTAAATGACTCGTACGCACAAACTTCCCAAACGCCGCCACGCTATACTTCGCGTAACGCCAACTGTCCCTTCCTCCCAATTACGAATAATTCGCGAGGAGAAAATGACCGATAATGAAATAGCAATGGCATCGTTGCTTACTTTAAGACCGAAAACTAACCGCTTCACGAGTCTTTTCTTGTAAGCCACGAGTTTGTTCGTACGATTTGACCACGAACCGTGGCTGTCGCTACTTTCTTATCGCTACGGTACAAAGGAAATGTCGCTTGGTGCTGTTTTCGTAGAAATATCGTTCGCTTTATCTTTCGCAAATTCAATGAAAATTATTTTCATTAATACACGTAACATTGAAAATATTAGGATTATAATCAACGAAAAACCCATCCACGAATAGACACCAGTCGTTAAGACACTCCTACCTCGCAACAGTTTCAAAATTGTTGGTTAAAACGACAATGACGACAATAGCCCTTACAACCTTTGAAATGATTTTAAAAACTGTAATCCCAATATAGTACTGATATCCGAAGAGAACAAAAACTAAACGTAATTGATTTTATCGAAACAAATAGGCACTGCTATAAATTCAATTATTCGATTCGATTCTTGCGTGTATAATTATTAGATTAAAACTAACGTACAAATCTATTCGTTAGTAGTCTACGATAATAACGACGAAATAAGAATATTCGTAAGTGAAATCGATCAACTTTTTTCTCGTTCAAAACTCAATTTTGACAACAACTACTGCGTCAAGACGCATCGCTTGAGGTGACCAAATACGCAGATGACTGTATTGCACTGTCGCCGACTCACGTCCAGAGAGCCTCTTCATTTTATAAATCCCTGCGATCGAACCGCGATGAATAATTTCCAAATTAAGATAATAGAAAATAACGATCCTATAGCAGTTCTCTATAGGACAACGCTTTGTTATCTTGGTATAGACTTGGACAATCTGTCCAACCTTAATATACGCATTCGGAAAATTCTCACGCAATCTGTTCAACGGATTATCAACCAAAACCAAATTAATACGCTGTATCCTCTTGATCCCACTGATTAATCGTTACTTACTCCGTACCTCTACGGCGGAATGCGCGGGCGCCTCTATTATGGAAAAAAAGAACAGAAAATTCGAGGGAGCGATTCAGACGTACGGTCAACAAAGATTGCATCCTTAAATTGACGCACGATCGATTGTTTTATTACGCCAATGTGTCTAATTTTTTAAATAAATATCCATCACCCTACCTACACCTCAATTATCAACACTGAACGGGAACGAGCCCGCCAAATTGGATACATTGTATCGCACGTGTTTATATACGTTGACAAAAAAGTAATCGTTCGGGATCGTGAAAGATCAACGCTTTGTATTATACTCTAGTAACGTGTCGTAATTATCGCTATATTCAATGCAGATAATAAACGTGTCGTCCCAATATGTATGCTTGTTTAACAATATTACTCTGTAAGGCCTTTTTGTAGTTGACTTTACCGTGACTTTTTCAATCGATTAAGAAAATCATTTAAAAAATGATCACTTTTACTATGCAGTATTTAAATTCAAAATCCGGTATGGTCTAGTGGCTAGGATACCTGGCTTTCACCCAGGAGGCTCGGGTTCGATTCCCGGTACCGGAATTCTTTTTTTTTTATTTTCAATGTTCAACCAAGCTAAATTTACCGATTTACTCGCGAGTGGGGGTGAATCACCCTGGAGATCCGGTATGGTCTAGTGGCTAGGATACCTGGCTCTCACCCAGGAGGCTCGGGTTCGATTCCCGGTACCGGAATGCTTTTTTTTGCTTTTAGCGATTCGTTATTATTTGTATCGCTAACATTCTCCTGCCCCCCCCCCCTCCCAATGTACATAGTTTTCAAAATTCTCCAACCTTAATAATCCAAGCCTGCTTATTTTATCAAATTCATATTAAGACTTTTTAGCAATCTATCATTTTTGTACCTATATATAACGTAACGAACGTATTTTCGTCCATGCAAGTGAAAAAATCACATTAAAAATAAACGAATTCCATATTTTGTAAAAGATTTGTTTGTTATTTTAATAAATTATTATTTACGAATTTTTAACAAAGGCAGTTAAACGTGTAGCTGCATTGTTAGAAAGTTACATCGTTTTGCAAGAATTTTTAATTGAAATTCAGAGCAACGGCTTATTATCTGTTGTTTATGTTATAAATGAATAAAGTATACGCGTTTAAATACACAAACCTCTGTAAAATTTTTGAAGATGTAGCGTCTCGCTTCAGCCTCGAGTCCCCGGCAAAAATGTTCCCTGGCAAAGAGCATGATACCAACGCAATTCTCAGGTTTGAGATTTCTCTTGAGATAATCGCAGCATAATTCGAGAACACCAAGAACACCCAAATAATCGGCGCTTATGAGAAGCTGACACACGTTATTATTATTCACTTCTAATCGTTGTAGATAGGCGTAATCCAACAATTGGTTCATGTTGTGACTGCTCACGTTTGGTATCAGGAAGTCCGTTCTTTTTTCCGTGTGCAGCGTTGTCGTGAAGAGTGTTCTAAAATCAACGTTCTTCATTTTTTCTCAACGTAAAGATCTCGATTTGTTTTTTTAACGTGTGGGAAGGGGCGGAGAGGGGGGGATTCAATCGAAACAAATTTTTATAAAACGACATATGGCAAAGTGAATAATGTTCGTGACGAGAATCACACCTAAAGTACGAACTGCAGGCAGACAATATCGCTCGATGAATGGAAAATATTCCACCGTCCTCGAGTCTAATAACCGCATCGCACAACAAGTTGTTTTGCCTTAAATCGTACAACGATTGTAACGTTTGGCTACTGCTTGGACAATACGAAGTTAATCGTTTAGCGCAGCATTCGGTGTTTCTAGCGTTAACGATAACGCTGTTGTTATTTTCATCCAGCTCCGTATTCATTTCGGAATTTTGAAGGGTGAGTCCCGATTGCTGGACGACCGATCTTGCCTTTTTTTATTTATTTTTTTATGCTCAACAGACGACGTAGACTAGATGCATTTTTCGAATTTCTTCAAGAATTTCGCGGCTATAAAGACGTAGAAAAAGAACGTACATCTCTCGTCAACGATTGTTATATGCTGTAAACAAAATTGTCTAACCTGGAAACGAGCGTGAAGGGAGAGGTTAAACGATGTTCAACGGCGAATTTCGTATACTGATAAGGGTAGCCTTGATCGCTCGGTTTTGAAATACCAAAGAAACTACGTGGTAAATTTGTAGCGGATCGAAATGACGAAACTGAAAAAAAAAAGACTCGGACGAGTCTAACGTCGTCCACGGCAGCCCCGAGATCTCACATGTCCGCTGTTCGTTGAAGGACTACACGCCCACTGCGTAAACATTCGAGAATCTCAAGACTATCTCTCATTGAGTTTTTTTTTTTTTTTTTTTTTTTATTTAACTTTTACGGGGCACTGATAATTTTCAAACGTCTAATTGTTTTTGCGAAATACTGCGGCATTGAGGGCATTTTAATATCGAATGATCATACACTCACTTCAGTCAGTTCAATCGTGTAATATGAAAATAAAGCTAATTATTTATTTGAAGGACTAAGGAAAAGAAAATGAAACGATGTTGTTTTAACAACTAAATCATATCAATGTAATTATGCCAAGTATACGTTATGTATGTAACGCATTGGGTGTCGTATATAAATGTAATATTTATAAATAAAACGGATAACTTTATCTTCGTGTTTGTTTTGTATCATAGTCCCTTACAGTTGCAACGAGAAACAACAACTTAGTAATTAATAATCTCTTTCGTATATATTTCATCAGTGAAACTATCGGGAATCGTTGGCCTTTTCTTTTGCATTGCCAGAATGCGGCACGAGCATGAGACTCGTATTTGTCAATTGGTGCAGATATCCTTCGGTAGCGTCGCCCAACGCGTGCAGTGAACGACAACTGGACTCTCCGTAACGATCAAGAGCGTTCCATGATCTTGAGGTTGGTTGAAACACTTCGTTGGTTTCTTTGGCGTGTAACGATTCACCGGGTAGCGTAGTTGCTTTTTGATATTGCTCATCACCCATAAGTCGTATCGTCCATGTGACCACTGCAAAAGTTGCGGCGTTGGTTGGAAACGCTCGTATAATCGTTGAATTAAGTCCACGAAAGAGACACGAGTATCCTTCGGATTTGACGCTCTTACGAAAGCAATCTATGGCACCCGAATATTTTTTGTCGACATCAGCTTGTAATCTCGACTTCACCACGTCTATCGGATAAGATATGACCCACGACGCGGTACCGGCAAGTCCACCAGCCATTAGCATATGAAAAGTCGAAATTGGTGTGTCACTACGTGTCAATGCTTCGTACGTGGCGAAGTAAACACCCAAACTTGGCGCTTCTCGTAACAACGTTATCGAAAATCCACTGAATACTCCTCGGATACCTTCGGTACGATAAATATGACGAAGACATTGTATCGGACCTGTGAAACGTCTCTGTGATTGAGAGTTTTCTTGTAATTGCAAACGAGTTTTGGCCAATTCAATTGGACTGCAAACCGGTGCCTGTGCTATGCCCGCTGAAGCACCAGCGATAAAATGGCCGGTCAATTGATGTTGACTATTCGGAGGATAGTGCTCGTTCAAGACTTTCTGCGTCTGGCCATAGACGCCGAACACTATCGCGTTCACTACTGCTACGCCTGCCATTGGCGACGACATACCACGGTAGAGACCCGAGACCTGTTGCAAACGGCAAAATCATACTTTGTTCCTTTTGATCGTTGGATTTGTAAAAAAAAAACAACGAGAAAAACACCATAGGTGCAAAAGTACATTTCTTCAAAGTTATACGCGTTCGTAACTTGTTACTACGTTGCTTGGTAGTTTGTCGATACGAGTTGAAAGACGTAATGGATTGCAAAAAGGAAAAAAAAAGAAAAAAAAAAGAAAGAAAAAAATTATCAACCAACAATATTTATCGCGACTCGTGCGTTTAGTAAAACGACTGATAAAGAACACGTGCACAGTTTTTTTCCGGGCGCGTTGACACACGTTATACGTCCAAGTTATTGTTTGGAATTATATCATTTACACGATATACACAAATCCAACTGTACTATTTTGCAAACATGTATGTATGCCATTAATAGATTATACAATTTATAATTATTGACCAAGCGTATCGCGTTTACTTATATAAGAATCGTTTGACGACAACGTAACGGACTGCGCGTTAAAGCGTTATCTCAATTTCTAGTACGAAAATGCACAATCTATAGACGATAAGTAAAAGTAAACAGAAAATTAGTAATCTGAATCACGCGTCATCCGCATAGAACAAAGATTGAAGAAAAGAAGAAGAATAAAGTTTGTCAAAACTGACCACATTGCGTGAACGATCGATTGTTATGCGTAAGGTTAACACAAATATACCGAGCGTTTTTTTTTTTTTTTTAATGCCTACCAAGACAAACGAATAACTTACGGAGTCTTTGGCAAGGAGAGTGCGAAAACAATGCCACGTGCCCCTGTATTTTGGATTGCGATGATCTTGCGTCTGAATGTGAACCTTGATGGTATCAAGAGGATATCCAACCACAATACCTGCGCAGCCTATGAATATTCTTGTATTACGTCGACGATAATCGTTTAATGATATACTTAAAAAAATCATATAAATATTTACCTCCGAGGCAGCCGGCGAAGAAGTCGAGAGCCATAATTCGCCGTTAATACGAATTTCTGACCGACTCGTGGTCTTCTTCTTTTTTTTGCAACGTAACTGTCGTCGAGCGTATTCGCTGATCGTCAGCTCGGAATCCATGTAAAACTCGTCGGATCACTAACACAAACTTGCTCTCTCGTCCTATGTCACGAGAGTGCCTTACAAACTTGGTGACCGAAGATTAAAAAAGAAGAAAATAACGAAGATATTTGCTCTCTCGTGCGCACGCTCTCTCTCTCTCTCTCTCTCTCCTCGTACACGCGATAACGAACAACTCCTGTGTCTATAGGATGTTTGACGTTATTTGCTGTTAGTTCGGCTACATCTCCGAAGCAGTAGCCACAGACTGATCGCGAATCTTCTCTCATGGAGCAAAGATCAGCTCGGTATTATCTCTTGCTCTGCGCCACAGTTGAAATAATTCTCATCACCGTGACCCACTGCTCAGGGTGGGGATATTCTGATGTTGCTCCTTCTTCTCTTGAAGATAACAACGCAACGGAGAATTCTATAGAAAACCTCTATTCGTTTTCTTTAGGGTTTATTTTCCGACCTCCCCTTCTCTACCTCTTCAAGGAAAACCGATAACGATTGTATCATACTCTCTACTCTGTGATTTTTCATTTTTTTTTTTTTCGATTGATTCTCTCCAACGCGCAATCATTGGACTTGTGCGCGTTGCAATTGTCAATTTCTGCATGCGTAACTTTTCCCTCAACGCGATATTTGCTACGTTCGTACGGCGAATAACGTTAAAATGGTCGTTTCATTTGTTATCAAAAATAGATACTCACATGTATAATAACAATGCGCGTTATTTTTGTCATGCTCGTTGCCCCGTTTTTTTCGCAGATACTAAAATATTGTTTACTTTTGTCGTCTTTTTTCTCTTCCGCTCTTTTTAATCATATCGTTTATGTAGATTATCTCGAAAGCATTTTTTTTCACCAATTTATAATTGTTTGACGGAAAATTTCACACTATGCGTCTGAATTATCTTCAATTTCTCATAATCGCACGACGATACGTTTTAAATAGATTCTTATACTCAAAATTTGTATTTTCTACGCTCCCGGCTAACGTTCCTCTCGTTTACTTCTAGTAGAGAGTGTTTTATCAACTATTTCTTAATTGCAAGCTAGACTAAAGGCTAATCAATCGAACATAGATCATAGTTGTGAAACAATTTTTTTTCTTTCGAGCATACGTGATTCCCTGGGAAAAAAAACTTTCCATCGTTTACAAACAGATTTCGTACTCGTAATTACGACACTACGAGATTATCGTGACATTGGCAAAAAGGAAAAAAAAGAAAGGAATATGCCGAGGGAGTGTACATTATCATCTTGGAGGTATCGCGCTAAGGGTGAACGAGTGCGAAAAAATGTTTGGTTACTTCAATAGACTTTTCCACTGAGACTGTTACAGATAAAACGTGATTAATGACCGATTGTTAATCATTATTATTAGAGATACATTTAAATTAATGGAAAGTTAATCCGGTTATTTTCACGAATAACGACGAGACACACTAGACACTCCTAATTTCGACTTAATTTCGAGGACCAATCAAATAGACGTGCTTCTATTTCGATAAATGGCATTTCGTTGAGAGGTAGCTCTTTTACGCGATATATTATTCCAACGATACAACGCTACTCGAACGAAAACAGCAATCGACAAAATATGTTTATTCCTAAACGCCTCCACGGAACAGCGACAAATAATTCGCATCTACGTATGCCGCGATTAGGCGATAACGAAATCTCAATGCCATCCTTGCGCGCTTCTTTCGTAATGTATAACTATTTGTCCATAGCTGTTTTCCGTATCTTTTTATCTCCCCATTATACGAAAATCGGGAATGAACGAAAGATGAAAAAAAAAAGAAAAGTATATTATTGAACGAGCACAATCCACGAAACCTCGTTCACGAAGATACAGATGGAGTGGCGGAGTAAACAAACGTTGGCAATCGGTCAAGTAAATTTCTGCTTGGGACAAACTTTACAAGTTTGCTTCGCGCGCGCGCAATCGCGTAAAAGTTTAAGCTCTAATAGATCGAGCGCGCGTGTGCGTTCTATATTGATTTTCTTCGGGGGTCTCGGCAAATTCTCTTCTCAGCGTCAAATTACATATTTGTTTCCTTTAATCAATTGTCAATAATAACTATATTTTCGGTAAAAATAAAAAAACAATTCGATAATTCGTCGTTGAAGTTATACGAACAAAAAATAAATTAACGTTCTATTATAAATCCTCGTATACCCCGAAAGCACGCGATGTGCGCAAACTCGTAGACGGGGGAGTGAGAGGAGACAAGGCACAACGTCTAAATATATACACCGCACTCGAGCACGAGCTTTTCGGCCGTTAGGCACTCTTATCATCGCGAGTCTCTCTTTTATGGACTGAAGTGGGAAAAAGAGGGAAAGAGAGCGAGCGAGGCCCTTGTACAAAGTTACAAGTGCAACACAGCAAGGTACGTCAAACGCACTTCATTGTCTCGCGCTTCTCATTCACAATTAACACCAAGTGAGCTTGTGCGTTGTAAGATTTTTTTTCTTCTTTTGCATTTCGTCGTATACCTACGTCTCACGTGCTTGCCAGTGAGGGTCACGTGGACTTACATACGTGTACGTTAGTAGACTTACGTGTGTAGGTTACTTGCATACGAGAATTTGCAGTCGTCGAGTCAGTTTAGTTCGCATCGCGCGTGTCGAGTGTTTCACTCCGTATCTCCTTAGTATGCTCTCTTAAAATTTCTCAAGTGACGTAAAGTTGCGAATGCGGTATTTTTGTCTATTAATAATACTCATCGATTACCGGGAGTTGGTTTTTTTCCCGGTGATACGAACAAAAATTTTGCAAAATTGACCAATCGTCACGGGGTATGCAAAGTAATTTTGTGCACTCGTTGACAACGTTATCATCGCGTAATTTTACGCGTGGTTTATTGGATTATTGGTTTGTTCAATCTGCTTCACAACATTCCACGGACCAAGTTTGCGTAAAAAATACGTTCAATCTAAAGAAATTCACGTGTATTTAAAAGTTCTCGTCAATTTAAAATTGTCGCGTTCAATTGGCTGCTATCTTTATAAAAGTAAGCAGCGCTAAAGCATATTTGTGTTGTTTTTTTTTTTTTGACAATCGATGCACAGCAACATAATAAAACTAGACGGTGTTTATATTCATCTTTTTTTTTTTAATCGTACCGGTAACAATTTCCCGACGACCCTATTCGGGCCATGAATGATTAAAAATAATAATCTTCGCCGATCTATATTTATATCGATCGTAAAGAGGCTCGTCTGTTGCGTCAGGCAACAAAAAAATATGCGATTCACTCGAAAGCAAAATAATATCACCTGATGATCTGGCGACAAGCCAAAATATTTCTATTTTTTTTTTGTCAAAGTGCCTAATGGATATTACGATTAATACAATTAATACAAAACGTGAAACCGTTTACAGCTTGATCAAGTATGAGTGGACAGAAAGCGGATGGACGACTTCCCGTCGTTCTAAACAACGAAATGTTAACGTCGCCAAACTCGCAAAACTTTATTCAACAAGTTCGTATACATGTATAAATAACGTAGAACAAAGTGATAATCAAAAATAAACGAATAAACTTGGATGTGTAATAAAGGACGAGGTATCTTCGGATTGTCCGTTATTGACGCCTAGTCCACCACCGGAGCCTCCTATGGATAACGCGCCTACCTTCAAAATTGACTCACCAACTCAACTTGATCAAACGCTCAACAATATCAATTCCGAGGATGGATTGGCGTTTCTCAACATCGTCAACAGTTCTTGCAAAGCTATGCACGACGGTAATTACGTCTTCTCTCGTGTACATTTAGCACGACAAAGAGCCGATGAATTACAAGTTTATCGCGATCTTGCGCTCGAATATCACGAGTAGCCACGTGTACCGTTTCTATTTTTACAAATCGTCCACGCATATACAAGAGTGCACGTAAATGTTTGGGTTTCTAACGAATCTTTCGTTGTATCTATTTGATATTTTTTCGAAAACGAGAATTGATATTAATATTATTCACGTGTCCACGAAGAAACAAACGTATCGGCTGTAATATTTGATTCGACTAATCAATCGTCCGAATATTTTCTTAACAGCGCTTAATAGCCAGCTCGCTGAAGAACGCTCGCTTTACAACGTCCTCGATTCGTACGCGATACACGACTGGTGTATAACTCGCTACTTTTTAACAACGATGAAAGTCTTCTCAGGACAACACCGTTTGCGCGTAGACAATTGAGCGATGCTATTTTATTGTAATTATTTCAGAACCAAGTTCACGGGATCCAATGGTAGAAACGAGTAGCGAAGGCGGCAGCAGCAGTGACACGAACGAACCCGTTTGCACGCAATTGCTCACGCAATTAAATACCGCGTATACCCACTTAGCTCCGGATGCTCAAGCGTTGGTAAGCCAATTGATATTTGTTTATTTTTTTCGATGGACATTATTACGGTTAATCGATGTGGAAATTTACTCGTGTATTTGTCTACGATTTATCGCACTCCCCAGTCAAGTCGCGTTCGATAGCTCGTTTATGTGTTTCGAGCTATTGCGTTATGTTTCATAAATAATAGCGATTTTGAAAAACGTCGTTTTGTTATGCAACGTGCCTTGCTGCCACTTGAAATTTATAACGTTACCGATTGATATTCTTGAGAAAATTAATACCAGTTTTCAGCAAATTGTCGAATTCAACGAAAAGCGCAAAAATTCAACTCGGAAAATAATAAATTAAAGTGCCTTAAACTCTTGGCAGTTTCGTGAATTCAAAGGCACTGGCGTGCCGACACGACAGCAATAGCGATTCGCTGAACAAGCACAAGTATACCGAGTGTTATTAGATATGCTAAATTGACCGCGATGCATGTACATTCCATACACACACGCGTACGCGCGCGCTCAAATTTTTCACGAGCACAAGCTTTGATTAACCTTATAAAATATTACGATTGTTATTATTTGAACGAAGTGAAAACGACGAAATAATGTTTTCAGTTTTACAATCAAGGAGAGCCACCGCTCACGGGAATTCAACTAGTCGTGCCAAAACCACCCAAGAATTATAATTTTATGAGCTGGAATTGGCCTGTTATTCGGAAAACGTTCTTTTGGACATTGATGTCTATATTCGCCGGTTGTATTGCTTTGGCTATCGGTGTTATTGCAACAATGCCTAGGAAGTATGCCGTTATATACGTGAAATTTCACATACGATATTTTAGTTTTAATAATATTCGTGGTTCTTAACACAGATGCGAACCACCGGTTCAATGGTGGCAAGGTAGCCTCTTCTACGAGATATTTCCAGCGTCGTTTCAAGACTCTTATGACGACGACGGAGTCGGTGATTTGCAAGGTATAACCAATCGACTGAGCTACATCGAAAGTCTTGGAGTTCAAAATATCCGATTAAACTCTATATTTCCAAGTAACGATTATCCCCAAGACTACGACAAAGATATTCAAAGTTTGATTAAAGTCGACCCAAGATTAGGAAATTTTGCTGATTTCGATAAAATGGTTTCGAATATTCATAGTCGAAACATGAAGATTATCCTCGATCTACCGCTGCATCCGTACGTTAAGAATTTTGGAGATCACGTGGAAAAACGAAACGCGAGTGATCATCGAGAAACGATGACGACGGCGACGACGACGACGACGACGACGACGACAACGACAACGACGACGACGACGACAACGACAACGACAGGACCCTTAGCATCGTATCAAGAGACAAGAGACACTTTAAAATCAGCACCGTCCGAATATCAGACTCACGTTGAACCCGCGATCGCTATACCTCTAGACGATCACGTAATAACGATAGCCATCAGATTCTGGTTACAGAAAGGTGTCGATGGATTCTATTTCAAAGGATTGGAACATTTTGTCAACGAGACAAATTTTATGCCAGCGTTACGACGCTGGAAGACTATTGTCGGTACGGACAAGATATTAATGTGTAGCGAGAAAGCTCTCGCTAATGCTGTGTACGCTGATGCTAAAAATGCGATAATGCACAGGATTGATTTGATCGATGTTTTTCTCGACGTGTCTGATGGCACAAGGAATATCAAAAATCAACTTATCAAAATAATTAAGGGACCATTGTTCAAGAAATCCGGCTATCCTTGGATACATTGGTCTACGGGAAGTGTCGATAAACCTCGTTTGGCATCTAATTTACGCGTTGTTAATGCCAGCGTGACTATCGCGATGTTGGGTATGATGCTACCTGGTACACCTAGTATTTTCTACGGAGACGAGGTAAAAACGATTTATCTTTTACTTTAATTTTATTTTGTTGTATACAAAATAAAACAATGATTACGAAAATATTTTACAGTTGGGAGTGTTAAATTCCGAGGGTGCTGGTCACCAAGATCTGGCTCATCGATACCAATTGTCATTTATGAATTGGTATCGCGCGCACAACGACGACGATACAAAAACGACAACTAAAACGTGGATACCGACATCCACGGGATCAGCGTTGTCAAATCTGAACAACCTCATTCGTGAGACGGCAAAATTGCGAAAAGAGACACCGTCGATTTACGTGAAAGGCGTGGTTAAACATGGCGAACCTCAAGCTAATTGTGACGTTAGGTGAGTAATTCGTTAGTTTTAAATAAACAGTGGGCCTCGTTCTTCTGTACGTTCGTGCATCGTTGTTTTTTGTTTTGTTTTCAGATATACCGTGGACGAAATTATTGTAATCGAGAGGTGGTATCCACGGCGTAATACTTTTGTATTCGTTGCGAATCTGGGAACGCGAACGCGCGTTAAGGATCTTTCGGCATTGTATTATGGAGGACGCGTTGTAGTAGGTCCTGAATACAAATTGAATCAAAACATATATTTCAAGGAATTGGCCGTTACTCCTGGAGAGTCTTTCATCATCAAATTAGATAAATGAGATATGGATAAAGATAACTTTGCAGGTAACGCGATGACATCAGAAACTACCGCACAGCAAGTCAAGAAACTTATCAGATTTTACAAAATGTTTGATCTATATGGTTTTTTAACGGAAGATGAAAATTCGCGTGGAGAACATTGCTCGGATTGCCAATATTTCGCGACGTCGCTCTTTATTCATCGGCAATGTTTAGTTTTTCTAGTTTTAATCTCTATAACTGTCGAAGTATTTTTCGGTCCCTGAGAGATTGACGTTTTTACCTAATGGGGATGAGCCTTTGAAAATGTTTCGCTAGCGATAACAACGAAGTTATCTTGTGCTCGATAAAAATATTATATTTTTAATAATGTCATACGAATATGTTCAATCGTCAATGTTGTTCATGGGAGAAAATCAAAAGACAATTCGAGAGAGAATGATTTTAGGTATCGTTACATATTTTGATTTTGGTATCTTCGTCCAAAGACTTGTAAATGCATATTTCTAGTTATGCATTTTTTATTGTTATTTCTTTAGAAAAAAAAATTATTCGTTTCGTGCACTTATTAAGAAGAAATAGATATAAATGTTTGTGTCGTTAATATTCTTCTGTAGAAAAATGTTGTTAAAAGCGTTGTTTTCATCGTAGTTATAGCGTAGATGTTCCTGTCTCAATCTGCTAAGCTACTTTTCCTTCGCACGAGAGATTTCCGGTAGGACTTGATGCACGATATTTTTTCGTTATAACGATAACAGACTGATTTTTGATCGAATGAAATACAAATTCAATATTTATTAATCAAAAGGTGGCGATACTTAAATTTCTAGACGACTATGTAAATTGTCAAAGACCGTAACAAACTGCAAATTAAAAAAAAAAGAAAAAAAAAAAGAAAAGGGTTTTTAAAACATTTTTTACGTTTTTAAGAGAACTCGATACGAAAACTCGCTAACCGTTAAGAGATTTTACGAAAGTTATGGGCGATTTTTCAAAACTGTTTAAATTAAGTATGTTTTTAACTTAATCAAACTATTTTTATATCGAATGTAGGCACGAGAGGGATTTCATGCATACTATCAATGTTACGTGTAAAGTAGACGTAAAAACGTAATTATATATTTGATGGCAAAAACTTACTCTCAAACGTTAGTAAACGAGGAAGACTCAAGAGAAGATTTTTATCGACAAATAAATATTTTGAATAATATTACAAATGCTACCACTGATTGGAAAGGAATTTACCTCGATCGTTAATTTTGATGGTGAGTTAACGAGTTGATAGATGATGCGAATTAGTTATATAATCAATTAGGATGTAAAGGAATGCCTTGGTGGTGCGCCAATGACGGTATTTTATTATAAGTTTATATACTTTTTTGATACTGTTATAGTACATATATTTTAGGAGGAAAACAATCTGTAAAAACATCGTACGGCGCTTAACGAAAGAACACCGACCTATTTTTTGACACTATTCAACGTTGGATTATTTCGTTAAAAATGATCTCAATGATTCTGTGTGCTGAAGAGATTGAAAAGCGTCGCGGTGTATTCTAAAAATCCTCTGTTCCTCCATAGTTTCAAATAGATTATGATGACCCTGAACGTATGTGTCGTAACTGTGTAAAAACTGCGCAAAAATGTTGAACAATGTAAAATTATTTTTTCCAAATAAATTTTCCGTTGGAAACATTATTTCCCACATTTATTATATCTTTAAGTTTTGTACAACAACTTTTTGACCTGACGATTTTTACAAATATTCTCACTATCGCTACATCGGTAAATGTTTACAATTACTTTTTTTTATCGAGAAAAATAGAACAACCACTTTACTTAATTGTAACGGTCCCGATTAATTGCTGAAGAAAATCCGTAATCTTGAAGCGCACCCTTTAAATTTAAATAAAATTTGTAAATTGACGATATAAAAATACAAAATGTACTGATTATCAGTTGTCAGCCTTTCGAGAGATTATTCAATACTCCTATATTAATTGTATGTTTTCGATAAAACTGTCCTCAAGGAAATATCTTCAAGTTTTGTCAACTTTTTTTTCATAATTCTGAAAAAAAAAATATTTATACGAAAATATCGCTGATTTACAACGTTATTCGTCTGTGTCTTACCGATTTTGCAATTTGAAACAAAAATTGAGCAGTTCCTGCACCAGTTTGCTGAACGATATCGTGTAAAAGTCCTTTTTTCTCGGTCAACAAAACGTACGGATGATCGAATTCCTACAAGCAGAAGAAAAGAAAATGAAAAAAATATCGGTAAATTGACGTTGAAAATGACAATGTTCTACACGAATACGCATCTCACCGCTATAATTCCAGCATCCATGACGATAATTTTATCGCTAGCAATAACAGTATGCAATCTGTGCGCAACCGTCAATATAGTGCATCCTTCAAACTTTCTTTTAACCGTGTTTTGAATCAAATCATCGGTCTGAGGATCAACGTTAGCAGTGGCCTCGTCTAGAACGAGTATTTTATTTTTACGAGCAATGGCACGCGCTAAACAAAGTAATTGACGTTGGCCTACGCTGAAGTTAGAGCCACCTTCTGCAACGTGCGTTTCAAGACCTACGCTTGGATCGATGTTTTTTCTCATGCCAACGTCGTCGAGGGCTTGCCACAAATCAACGTCCGCATGCTCACCAAACGGATCCAAATTTTTTCGAAGATTGCCCGTGAAAAGAATTGGCTCTTGCGGGATTATGCTAATCTTTGAACATTCAAGCACACTGTTGTTATTCTTCGTGTATCGATACAGCAACGCCTGATGTACTTGAAGCAAAATCCTCTTACCTTGGATCGTAATTCGTAAAGGCCCAGTTCTTTCGTCGGTGTGTTGTCTATGAGAATGTCTCCTTCTATGTAAGCAAGCCTAAAGAGCGAATGAATCAAGGAAGATTTACCGGCACCTGTTCTGCCAACTATGCCAATTTTTTCCTTAGATCTAATGCAAAAATTGAGATTCTTCAAAATCATCGGTCCTTGTTCGTCGTATCTTGCGTTGACATTTCTAAACTCGATTTTTCCCTCGTTTGGCCAAACTCGAGGTATCTTTACCTCTAATTCGGTGATCGTCAATGAACTTTGTTCCGTAAGTTCCGTTGTTACCTCGCTGTCGTTGTTCGTGATTCTGTTCGGCTCGTATTCCTCCCTCGACAGCTTCGAGTATTCCAAGACTCTTTCCACCGAGGTCATTTGATTTTCCATTTCGGCAAACTGTCTAACGCCCCATTGCAAGGTGTTAATCAAAAGCATACATTGAGTTATCGCAAGGCCAATGTATCCTGCCATAGTCGTGTCGTCGAAGATCATCAAGGTGACAAGCACACAGGTGAGAAATAACGCGCAAAACAAATCCAAATACATCCCTAAACCTCGCGATCCCGAGAAAAAGATAAACCAGGCCGACGAGTGCAAATCTTGATGATCGTCGAACTCTTTGACGAGGACCTTCTTGGCTCCTAAGGCACGTATTGTCGTGAGACCCTGCAGGCTGTCGCTCACGTGGCTGAACACCGGTGACCTCGCTTCAACATTCATTCGCGCACAACGACCACTATGATTATTGTTATATATTACAGGGTAAGAAAAAACAGAGACATCCAATCATACTTATAGCTTCGAGACGCTTGATGCTTCGGCTAGTCTTGATGAAGAACAAAGAAAAGCCATAGAAACAGAATCCAACGAGGCACGCCGGAAGTAGCAGCCAAGGATTGACGCTGCTCACCACTACGAATGCTGCCAGGATATGAATGGCATTCTGAATGACGTCGATCATAGCACGAGAAACCTCCGTGTCGACGATACTCATGTCCTTGGAGAACCTAGTGGATAATCGTTAGAGGTGATCTTATAATATACGCGTGGTCAACCTCGAGATGTTACCTGTTCATAATACGTCCCAAGGGATTCTTGTTGAAAAAGTCAATTGTCGCCGATACAACGCTCGTGAACATGTTGGCGTGCAAGTTGTTTGCTATCCTCATGCTCATCTCGAAAAACGACCACGATTGTAAAAGACACAACGTTATCGTGGTTAGAGTAATGATCCCGTAGACGTATATGTACCAATCGCGATGATTACAGATATAATCAAGGCAGCTTTCGTTACCGTGGATCGTCGCGTTCTCTTCGGCATTCACCCAATAAGCTAAAAAGTAATCTCCACCGCTGCCTGCTAATTGATGCATTAAACTCATGAGCATCACCAGTACTACGAGAGGTGTGTTTTTGCAGGCCAAAAAGTACGCCAGATATGTTTCGACCGATATGCTACCACCAACTTTTTTCTCCGTTACCACCTCTTTGATACTGCCTGGATCATTCGATTCTCCATCGTCGATGTCTAATTGTGGATCGCCTAACGCTGTATTGTTCAAACTCGCCTGATCGAACTCGTTGGATACTTGCATCACTCGCACCAGATTAACTCCGATATTTTTCAATTCGTTAAGCGTTCCGCTTACCTCGACTGTACCATTGTTCAAAACCGTTATCCTATCAACCTCGTCCAAATACTGAAACTGATGAGTCACCAGAATAATTGTCTTATCTTTTAAATACGTTTTGATGCATTCTTGAAAGATCCTTCGGCCAACGAGCGTGTCACACGCGGATAATGGATCGTCAAATAGATAAATATCAGCCTCGCGATAGATCGCTCTGGCAAGATTAACTCTAGCGCGTTGACCACCGCTTAGATTAATACCCTTTTCCCCCAACAACGTTGCGTCGCCATTTGGCAACGCTTCCAGATCTTGCTTCAATTGACATACTTCGATTACTCGCTCGTAATGTAGCTGATCGAACGATTCGCCAAATAGAATATTTTGGCGTAAACTTGACGCAAAGATCCATGGTTCTTGTGGTACGTAAGAGATTTTACCGTGCGTGCGAATATTACCCGTGACGTAAGGTAACTCTTGGAGGATCGCATGTAGAAGACTGGTTTTACCGCAACCTACCTCGCCTACGATCCCAGTTAAGCTTTTAACTGGTATTTTCAGATTAACGTTTTCAAGAACCTTCACCTTTGGACTCCACGTTGCGCTCAAATTTTCCAATACAATCGCACATTCGTCCGAGCTGATGATTTCACCCACGTGGTTATTGGATACGCATTCATTAGGAAGCTCTTCGATTTGCATAAATTTTTGCAATCTCTTGATTGAAACTAAAGCCTCGGCTACGTCGTGTAGACCTGTCGAATTGACGAACAATTGATACAACGTGCAAACGACGACGTAACGAAACGAAACAAACGGAAACTACTTGTATAATACCGACACATAGGAAATAAGGTGTACATGCTCATTCGTAAGACGTCGTATAAAGCTGTAACGACGTAGACCTTTTCGGCGTTGATGCCGTTGCCGAGTAGTACGTAGGCCAAGAGGGTGATGAAAATGCAAAGTCTGGGAATGTAGAATTCCGATGCCAAACTCATGTCGGTTACTATAGCATCTTGCTTGACGACTTTCAACTCTTTCCTAGAAACGAAACGTTTGAACGATTGTCAGATCAAGCTAACTTTTTGGCAATTTCGAGAGACAAAAAAGCAAGAAAAAAAAACAAAAGAAAACCAGGCAAAGCGCTCACTTTCTAGCCTGATCGATCAAGTTGGAAAAAGGTTTCTCCCAGGCGTACATCTTGATAGCTCGAATTCCTTTGACGACCTCGTTGGTAAGTTTAAGCCTCTCGTCTGTCCTCGCCGCGTACTTGCTAGTCAGGCGATTCGTTAATCTCCCGAAAAGTCCTAAATTTGCCTGATCACTATTGCTCTACCATAGTCTCTCTTATCATTTCATCGTCGACATCTTTCGCTCGAGATGCTTTGCGCGTGCCAAGAGAAGCGATAAGTATTTTTTACGAGAACTTACCATGGTAATAAACAACAATCAATTGTTCCCTCTTTGGCACGTGCAGCGTGTGTTTTTAACGTAATAGCCGTGGATTACTTACCAAGTATTGGTATAAATAGAAGTTGCAACGAAATTCCGCTTCCAGCTGATAGGCTAACTTCGCGGTATAAAAAATAAAATACAAGAATCGCTTCCAATGGACCTATCCAAATGTAGTGCATGTAGAAGACTGCGTGATCCAATCTACTAACGTCGTTGCTCAATAGGTTCAATACCTAAACAATCGTTAAACAAAAACATATGAAACGAGAGATAATTGAGAAATGTTGCAAGATGAGAGTCAATCGAATAATCGTCGAGGCGCTATATTATTCCAAGGTAAAAATTCGTTGGCTCGAATCACGCGCACGTGTGTGTATTGGGTTACATTTACACGTATATGCACAGATAGATCGGAGTGGACGCGACGAAAAGAAACAGAACATTCCGCAATAAAGTATATAGCCTTGGAAGCGCTCAAATATAATCGGACTCGATGAAAATCAAACGAACAACAAAGGCAATACGATCAAACCTGTCCAACGCTGGTCTCGGCGTTAGTAAAGGTAATCGGCATCTTCAATATCTTTCTGTAGAGTAACGACGAGCATGCAACCCTGATCTTCATACCAGTATGCATAAGACTTTGTACGCAAACATGGCCAACGACACAGTCGATGAAGACACCTAGAGCCAAAGCACTTGCCCATCCTCGCGCATCACCTCGCCAGTGCAACAATTGTAATAGAATGTACGGCCTAGATAGCCTAGTGACCAATGAAATACGTAATAACTAGATATGCAAACGTGCGCCGGACATGTATAAATTGACGCCGGCATTGGGCTTATACTTTTTACCTTACGACAAACTCGAGCAAAGCTTGTCCTGCTCCAGCCAATAGAATTTCTCGACCAAAACAACGATATAACACGCGTAACAGACTGGCTGATTTCTTGTTCACTTTGCTATGATTTTCTTCTTTCTGCCATTCACGACTGATATTCTCACCTACGCTACCACTCGCGTGCTCCTCCAATGGGTAATACAAGTCCGATAGATCCAATTCACGACGAAAACCTGTACGAAAGGTTTTGAACAGCCAGCTGAAAAGAAAACAAACGGTAAAGATTGCAGCAACCTTGTTCAAGAAACTTTTTCGAAAATACGTTACGTTTCTTTTTGGCGAACAAGAAAATATGTACGTATAAATGGATTATGGTAATTTGACTGTTCGTTATGTTGATGTAGTATAACGAGATCACACCTGGAATAAAGCGTACTTACACTGACCTACTCGGCTTACGATCAAACGCCTGGAGGGTCAATTGACATGATAGCTATAGTTTAACTTTTAATGAATTACGCTATCAACAAATGTAGTGTTTTACTTTGAGCTTTTCTTTTACTACCAAATTTTTATGCGACGTTTCTCGTTTTGTTGTTCTCGTTGAACCAAATGTTTATGTCAATTATACCAGACAAATAGATCGTTTAAATATCTCGCTACGAACGAAATTGATCGATAAAACGTCAACTTTTGTCATTTTCCCCCCTTTTTTTTAGGGGGTCCAGTTTTTTCCAGTTCTCAATCTTTTCATTCTTAATTGATGCATTTCGTCGTTGTTTTGATAGGATAAGAAATTGTCTCGTTTGTTTTTTAAAAGTTCCAAAGTGGCTGGCCACGTGCCAGTCGATTTATCTCGATCAAATTATCCAAATAGTTTTGACATTTTCTTCGAAAACAATCTCTCGATACGCGTACTAATCGGGAGTGCTATTAATTGTCTTACAGTTGATGTGTTTGTATTATTCATTGGCGTAATAAATGCATAAATACACATCAGCTTTAAGTGTGATTAACTTTACTTTCTTGAAGTCTAGTTTCCTCGTGTGATGCGAGCAAAAATCGTTCGCGCAAACGATGTTTCAGCTTGCAATTTTTTCACGGAACTATGCGCATGCTGGCGTTTCTCTCTATCAACTGTTTGGAATAAAACTACATTATGGACTTTTTCAAATTAAACGGCCGATATCTAGTTGTGTTATTGTTGTTTTTTTTTCCTTTGTTATTTCCTGTTTGAAATATGCGCTAAGCAACTAAGTGTTTGGAACGATACGATACGTTTTTCGTATAATCAACACCCACGCAAATAGTCTTGCTAATGGAAAACTGGTTTTTTCATATTTTTTTCCAATGAGTCGAGTTGGTAAGTATGTAAAGCTGTTGTGTTAGACAAATAATATACGTGGGCATTTTTTGCGAGTCTAAAAAAACAAACACGTTTCGAAACGATGCAGACTCTTGATAAAAACGTATTTCCAACATCAATGAATTACATTTAGCACGCTAAAAAAACAAACGGAGAAGGTACAAGTTCTTTGCAAACGAACGTTGCCTAAATCTTGATGAACCTTACGCGAAAGTGATGACAGATAGTCGACTAGCATTTTGGCGTGGATTCTTTTGCCTCTTCTTTTCGCCTTCGTCCATACTATCCTCTCGTAAATTTCAAGTTTGAAAAAAAAAACAATTACACTTCACGAGATCGTTAACAAAAAAAAAAAAAAAAAAAAGAAGAATAAGAAATCCATAAAAAGAAAACAATTCACTTTCAAAACCTGTTAGTATACTTGATTGTTGTTTCGAAAAAAATAAAAAATGAACCGATCGCGGTGATGCTCACGCGTGAACTGGTCTCTTGCCAGCAGTTTTAACTCAATCGCCCACACGGCAACGGCGGCACAATGTTGCATACTTTGGCTGCGGTAGATATCTCGAGTACCGACTAAATCGAATCGAGAGAGAGAGAGGGAAAGAAGAAAGAAACAGGAGTTTGGGGCACGTGTCACGCAATGTAACCACGTGTGCTTTGCGCCGAGGTTAACGTAACTATACAGAGAGTAGGTAGACTGGATCAGTGGGCGGACTTCCGCTCGATATTTTTTATGCTCGCTGGTTTACGGACTTTTTGTTCTTGTTTTTTTTTTTTAAGAAGAGATATCGATATTTTTACACGAATAATTATGCGAACTTAATGTTTCGTAACTATATCTCTGAAATGATTGAATTAAAACTGCAATAATTGGAGCGTTTCCCGATATGAAATTTTTATATCAACTTGTGAATTGCCGGATACGAGTCTATTACACGCGCTCTTGAATCTTCGCGAACGCGAAATTTAATGTAATTGAATGATTCGTCGCTATTACGCATAATTGTTGAAAGACGGTATTCTTAGTTTTCCCCGATAAAAGATACGACGATGCCGGTAACGTATCATAATACGTTTGTTATACAAATAAATGGTTTCTTAATTCGTGTATTTAATCAATTTATTATTTAAAAATAACGCCTAAGTCGTTTGATGCTTTTTTAATTTCGTAGAAAAATATTCAATAAAGGACGTTGCTACTTTTAACGAACAACGAACGCGATACCTTCGAGTATCGGTCGATGTGAAAACTTACCTTTGTGGACTAACGTTCAATCCGACGAAGCATTAACATTGTTTACTTGCAATTATTTGAAATCGTGTGCAATTAGTTCAACGATATCAATATTTTAGCCACTAGACTCGTCCCGTATCCACCGTTGTCAAGGTAAAAACTTGCTAGAAAATTACTTAAATTGAAGTAAATTGCTTGCGTCTCCTATGTATTTTGTTCGATGGAATAATTATTGGTTGCGCACTCGCGCGTGGACATCGATCTTTTCGATCGTTGTACGAAAAGAAAAAACAAGTTAGATATTTTCGATCGTTCGCCAGAACGAAGACAAAGAAGAGACATCACTCGTATCTATGGCTGGCGACACTTTGCAGGTACATGCGCCCGACAAACTTGATCGTGCTCTTTGATCTATATTTTAAGCGTAAACGTTTTCTTAGGTCTCACGAGGACAAGAGGAGCTAGACGTAAGTTCACGAGTATTTCGATGGAACAAGGTCCTCATGAAGATATTAGGACTTTGGCCATCAACGCGAAGCGATTTGTTGTTTGGACTTAATTTTGGTTATTTCTGTTATCACATGATTCTCGAGTATCTCGATCTCTTTTTGTTCATTGACAATCTTGAACACGTCATCATGAATCTTACGGAAAACATGGCGTTCTCGCAAATTTTCGTTAGAATGTTGATGTTGCGACTTCACAACGCTCCTTTGGGTGAAATTATCGTCGAAGCTATGAAGGATTTCGATTCGAAGGATTACACCAAGCAAGAGAGGAAGACATTTGTAGCTTATCACGCGAAATCCAAAATTTTTATGAAACTGTTGATGTCGAACACTGCGCTCACGGCTACGTCTTATTACGCGAAGCCACTTCTTGGGCAGATGGGTGAAAGTAAGCGTTATCCTTTGCATGTATTGTTTGTTTTGTTTTATTGTCAATTTGCTTTTAATGGATTTACCTCGTTCTTTGTTTGCACGACGTAGTCATAGCGTACTCGAATGGCGCAAACGCAAGTTTTATATTGATGCTACCGTATCGTTTTTACACTTTCTACGAGTTAAACGCCAAGTCGTATTTCTGGACGTACGTCTCTCAATTACCATTTGTTTTTGTGAGTGGTTTTGGTCAAAGCGCCGCAGATTGTCTCATGGTCACCCTCGTTTATCACGTATCTGGACAGATGGCTATTTTAGCTATGAGAATTGCTCAACTCGACACCGAAACCAGCGACTGCAGTAAACAACTTAGACGACTCGTTCGATCTCATATCAGACTACTCGCGTAATTTGACCTATTTTTGAGATAACGCTACTCTTTTTTATTCGAAGGGGTAGTACATTGTTACGTAAATCAAGTGTCATTTGCATCGATCATCCACGATTTTCGCTAAAATTTTCCAGGATGGGTCAAGTGATACAGGACGCATTTAGCGCAACACTCCTCGGACATTTAATAGGTGCTACATCTCTCGTCTGTATCCTTGGTTATCAAATTTTAGTGGTAACTCGAATTCTACCCATAGATTTTGCATTGTAACTTCATAAACGCAGACTATTTTGTATTATCTCAGTGTTTGGCCATTGGAGAACGCGCCGTTCTAATATCTTTCTTTGCCTTTATTTTTTTGGTACTACTCGTGCTTTACGCTCACTGCACAGTTGGCGAAAGTTTGATAACGGAGGTAATATCGTTACGCGGTTCGTTAATAGAACGTACAAATCAAATGCAACATTATTATTGTTATTCTTCTTAGAGCGATCGAGTACGCGAGGCATACTGCAATTGCAAGTGGTACAACATGTCCGAGAAAGACAAGAGAATAATCGCGTTTGGCATTGCTCGCTCGCAGAAACCAATGATGCTCACTGCTGGTAAATTCAGTATGTTTTGCCTTGCCACACTTACAAGCGTATGTTATCGATTGTAAACGTATCGAATTTACCCCACTTTTTCGTTAATATGAAGCCATCGACGCATTACCTTTGTTGCAGAGCATAAAAACATCCATGGGATACTTGTCGGTACTGAGGACTGTCATGTAGCCGTTGCGATTTGACCTATTACGTTTGATTAATAACGCGTCAAGAGAGATCTATAGGTATAAATAAACATAGTATATTTTACAAATCAAAAAACTCGTTGATGCCGAGAGCTGTAACCTAGTCGTTGCGAGTTTGCTTGTTATTTTTGATCGATGTCACGTAAAAAGATAGTCGGACGTGTAAATAGACACATGTATCGAGTTATTCGCGTTGAATAATGAAAACGAAGATACTCGTCTGCGTCTTGTTTACTTTGCACGAAACATTCGATGCATCTTATGTGCATATTCCTTAAGTTGCTCTTATTATTCAAAAGTTAACAATAACGTTTGATTCGCCTGTTTTATAAGCGCTAGCGCGTGATATCAAGCGTGTAATATCTATCATGGAACTTACTTTGCACGTTGGCGGCTATTCAAGAAATGAACGATATACGAGTACTTCAAGAATTGCGCATGCTCGAGAGAACGAGCGAGACGCCGTTAATTTTTAACGAAGACCAGGTGTTTTCATCGCATCGAAGAGTATACTTTGTACGGGAAAAAACAAATTCATACGTTCCAATGGATGAATTATGAAAAGCATTTGTTGTATTTTCTGTTTGTGCGGAACATTGAGCCTAGGTCTCAGTCGTAGGAGGAGGCATAAATCGAGACGTCCATCTACCTTACTTACGTTCCTCGGTCACAAAGTATCAGAGATATCCCAAGAAAATGAGCTATTCGGAGAAATTTGACGTTGATTTATTGAAGGTTTTCAACTATTTGACACCGATGCTTATTATCCAATCGAATGTCTATAACGAAGGATTACTCTTTTAGCAAGAATTAATCAGCGCGGAGATTGTCTTTCATTGGAGCTTGAGATTGTACGGGGTACTCGGTATAAATCCAATGAACTTCAACAATCCATTGTTCTCGATAGTTTTACTCTATTCGATACTTCACTTGCTTTTAAGCTTCGCTGATTTACCAAACAGTGCGAAAAGTAATCTGAACGTTGTTGTCGATGCCATCACCGAGCTTGGTTCGATGGTAACCGTTTTAACGAAATTATTAGTGTACAAGTACCAGCGATCGAATCTAGAAGGAATACTGAGGGATATTTTGAAAGATTACTCGATTGCCGAGTACAGAAGCGAGATGGAAGTGCGAATTTTCGTGGGCTACGTGTTGAAAGCCAAAAGGTTCTTCAAATTTATCGTCAGTTTTGGGACACTTGCGTCAATTGCCTACTACCTGCGATGTTTCGTCATTACCGGCGTTGGTATCCCCACGCTCACAGGTTAATTGTTTATTTGTTCATTTGTAATATTGTTTGACGGACACTGTTCAATAGTAGCAACCAATGAAACGTTATTGGACAAATCGTTAGATTCGTCAAACGCGACGGTATACGTTCTACCGTATCGAATGCGCTTCTACTATCCTCTGACGAATGCCAAAGTGTACGTCATCGCCATGATCTATGTATTACCGGTGATTCCGATAACGTCGTTTACCATGGTAGCCGATGCGACTCTACTTGCAGCTTTACTGGCTCACCTTTGTGGACAACTAACCGTATTGTCGCGTTGTTTAATGCAACGCATAGCCGACAACGCCGATACATTTCGTCGAAACGCTGCTATTGCCATCGTCAAACATAATCGACTAATGAGGTAAATTGTTTTTTACTCGTGATTACGAGATGCTCTGTTCTTTAGTCGTTATCGTATCTTTGAATTGAAGGATCGCAAAGGCTGTCGATTCGGCATTTAATTTGTTACTACTTCAACAAGTCATGGGTATCACGTTTTTCCTCTGTATGGTTGGCTACAATACGCTTATGGTGAGATTCGGTTGTGCATCAATACGAGATTCGTATTATTGCAATCGATCGAAAACGACGGGTATTCGATTTTTTATCACGTGTCTTTTCGCCTCGATAGAACTGGGATAATCGCGAGAGTGCCATGGAAAAGATACTCATGACGACGTTTGCCGGTCTCGCTGCGAACATGACGTTTCTTTTGTACGCCTACTGTTACGCGGGACAATGTCTCATTGACGAGGTATCGGATAACTACGTATATAAATATTTGCTGAATCTACTCGTGTGACACGTCGTTGTTTGATCGATCGATTTCAGAGTTTATACTTGTTTGACGCTCTGTACGATAACTCTTGGTACAAACTCAATGCAATTGACATGAAGTATTTTGTGATATTTTTAAATCAAACGCGACGTCCATTGGTCATCACCGGAGGTGGATTTTTTGTATATTCACTCGAAAATTTTCTGTCTGTAAGTTATTTCAAGTATTTTTATTTTCACGCTCGTTATTCTCTTGCGCAAGCTCGGTTCAGCTTGACGTCCAGAAAACCTGAGAAAACTCGAGCTTGTTGAATTTTTGCACGAGACTTACTTTTGCGGATATTTTTTTTTGTTTCCTAACGAATTATTGTGATATGTTGTGATCAATAGGTCGTGAAGTCTGCAATGGCTTATTTATCGGTACTACGTACGGTGCTGTAAAAGAACAACGCTTTCTGCAAACAGTGAATTTCAATTCAAATTAAATGTATCAATTATTTTGAATAAAGTATTTTTGGAATATATCTATTTCAAACGCAAAATTATACTGCTTCGAATGGTTATAATTTGATACAAAATCACCTCCCCTCTATTATTAGCTAATCTCTAACGCTACAACTCGAACGTTAGTTCATCGTTAATTCTCGATGATATTAACGGAAAACAATTTATTTAGATGGTACGTAGCACAAAGCCTACTTCGTCTTCCTATATCGAAATATTTATTATCGATCAACGATCGATTGGCAAACGTCTTATTTTTTTTTTAAGAGAGTATTTCAACGCTCTACCGAAAGAAAACCAATGGCGCTAACGACCAAATTTTTCAGGGATTTCGCGTAACGTCTTTGCTCTAAGTAAATTTATATTATTTGACGCTATTGATTTTGTGCGTACGAATAAAACAGAGCTCCCGTAAAAACGATTTAACAACACGCGACAGCGCGTACACACAGCTTACATCTTTCTGAATAATTGAAAAAACTTTGTATTCGTACGCGAAAAACAAAAACAATTTAATAACGGATAATAGCGAACCTAAGATAAAGTGTATGCGCAACAATTAAAATTATATCCCACGATGGTTATTTTAATTCCGTGTGGAAAAACAAAGCGCGTAAACTCAGCATCGAAGTATCTATAGACGCCTGTTCGGTATGAACTTTACCAGATCTGTTATTATTCGATGGAAAAAGAAATTCAAGCTCAACGCTATAGCGAAAAAGCTTTACGTATGCAAAAACAACAATTTAACAAAGAATAGTAATTTACGCACGAGACGCGATATACGAGGACAATTCAAATTAGATCCACGAGATAACGAGAAAGGACGAGTATTTTCGCGTTTAACGTTCGTCGCAAGAAACGTACGCTGATACAAATACCAGACGAAAAACATTTTAATAACAGTTCAACATCAATGTCGCGGTACAATATTACTATATTCATAGATAATTAATATAATGGCGTGTAATAGAAAAAACGCAATGGAGAATATTTTCTTAGATATATATACGAGTATATACGCAAAAACGGTCAAACAACTTACGCGACTAATACAAAGCATTGACGCTTTTGCATCGATTCGCGATTTTTCCATGTTACGTTGTAAACACTGCTGGAGCGATTACGTTGAAAAAATGTTCAAGATGTTTCTGTAGATGACTTGCCATTGTCATATTTCTAAGGATAATTACGAAAAATATCGTTAATTACCTATTATAAACACGTGTTTGTTATTTTTTGACGACGATGTATGCTCTATACGTGTAATTATCAGTCTAGGGTGACGTTCAACGTTCATCACGGACAAACGCTAAAAGTCGGAATTCCGGTACAATCACGAATGCGCAAACCATTGTCAACGTCACCTTAACATCCGTTTATTTATTAACAGCTTCTGTTTATTAACTAAAACTCTGCTATTTTGTAAAGAGTAACGTGCTACAATACCTTCGAAATGTATTTATATTTTTAAGTATAATTGGTCGTTTCGTTGTACGTATCTTGGTCGTTGCGTAATAGGTGCTTGTTAAAATTAAAATTAACCATGTACTTTCGATCAACGATTGACTGGTATCCATAATTTTTTTAGCGAAATTCTCTAAAAAGTAAGATTTGATAGCTTACAGCGATCCAAAACGACTGACGATAAAGAAAGAAAGGCACGGTCACGTAGTTGAAATTGTTTGATTACGCGAAATGTAAGTTTATCAAATATTCAAAAGTATTTACAGCATCATCCCCACGTCGAATACTCGCCGACGTTAAAGAAAAAGCAATTTGGCAAATTATTTGAATTGCTTTTGATCGACGGTATCTCCACTCTACGATAAAAGTTTAATTACGTTCGGTTTGAGCTTGCCACAAGAGATGTACATTTAATCGTTTCTCTAGTATGTCTCTTGATGGCTATACGAAAGCATTGCAACGGACCACGAGCAAATCTCAGTTTTTGCACGTACATAAAATGTTACCTTTGAGTAACGTAAAAATGTGTCAACTCAATGACGAACAAAAGGAATTGAACGATAGTTCGCGAGTATTTCAATGGAGCTGCATCCTTTTATCCGCCCTTGGACTTTGGCCATCTAAACGTAGCGATTGGTGGTTCGCGTTGAACTTTATCTACTTAAGTTATCATTTGTTTCTTCAGTATCTCGATCTTGTTATCTTCGTTAACGATCTCGGGCACGTTGTTGAAAATTTGATGGAAAGTACAACTTACACTCAAATTTTTCTAAGGCTGCTGATGCTTCGAGTGTACAATTGCTCACTTGGAGAAATTATTAACGAGGCTAGTAAGGATTTTAATGCAAGCGAATACAGTGACGACGAAAGAAAAACCTTCGTTGCCTATCATGCAAAGGCGAAAATGTTTCTAAAGTTTCTCATCGCGTTGACCGCGCTCACTGCATCGTCCTATTACGTGAAGCCAATTCTAGGTCAGATGGAAGGAAGTAAGTTTATTCGTGGTTTCATGATGTTTCACTTAAGTGTCTGCCAAACTCCGTTATTATTTTGTATTTTTTTCTATTTCGTTGTTCAATAAATAATTTGGTAGTTTTCCGTATTGGTAACTCGAGTTGTAATAAAATCGCAACATTGAACTCCATACGATAAAAGAAAAACATTTAGTAATAGCTTATGCTAAGGGTGCAAACGACAGCTTCGAGTTCGTGCTACCTTATCACTTCTACACGTTTTACAAGTTGACAGCCAAGTCGTATTTTTATACCTACGGTTCTCAGCTACCGTTTGTCTTCGTTAGTGGTTTTGGCCAAAGTGCAGCCGATTGTATCATGGTCACCCTTGTTTATCACGTCTGTGGTCAAATGGCTGTGCTCGCTATGAGGATCACACAACTCGATACTCGTTCGGACCGCTGCAACGAACAATTGAAACAACTAATGCAGTTTCATGGAAAGCTTCTTTGGTGCGTTGAACGTTACGTTTGGACGACTGTCTATTATTGTTTACGCTATTTGTATTATGTAATTGTCATTAGGATGGGAGAGAAAATACGATTGGCTTTCAGCGCGGCTCTACTTGGATATCTGATAAGTGTTACCAGCTTGCTTTGCGTTCTTGGGTATCAAATTATACTGGTACGTTGAAATCTTGATAAACCGTTGCAAAGTACACGTCAAACATTAATCCACCAAATTCGATTGTACTTCAACAGTGTTTGGCTGTGGGAGAGAGTACAGTTTTAGTTTCGTTATTCATATTCATAGCTCTCGTTCTGCTGATTCTTTACGCAATCTGTACCGTCGGAGAAAATCTAATAACCGAGGTTTTGTACAGTCAATTTTATTCTATATCAATCCCTCTGTGCAACATTTTGACGTTATGATTTTGATAAGATAACGTTGCATGGATGAATTGCTTGATCGTTTTCAGAGCGAACGAGTATGCGAGGCTTACTATAATTGCAAATGGTATACTATGACCAAGGAGGATGTAAAAATGCTCGTTTTTGGAATAGCTCGCGCGCAAAAACCAATGACGTTAACCGCTGGAAAATTCTCGACGTTTTGTCTTGCAACATTCACGAACGTAAGTCACAACTGATTATAGCCAGCAATGTATTTCACATCGTAACTTTTGCTATTTTTTTAGACTTTGAAAGCGTCTATGGGATACCTCTCGGTACTCAGAGCTGTTATGTAGGCTTTACACCGCTTAGCAATTGTTCGTCGGATTCGACATATGGTTATTTCAATAGAAACTGTTGTCTTTTATTTATTGAATATTGATTTATAAATCTGATATTGCAAACTATCGATGCTCATTTAGGTATATCGTTGTATATATGTACGCGATTGTTTGTAGAATTTGAAACAGAGAAGAAAATCGAAAAGGTACGAATTATCGTTGCTGCATTTATTCATTACAAAAAGTATGTTTATTATTTGCAGGTGAAGTGATTGTGTATTTCATACATGTGATTTTTCGCATTACAATAAACTTATATTATTCGGCGCGATTACAATATATATATATATATATGTATTTACATATACATATTTACGTACAATAGATCATTATTGTTCGTACGGCGATAAAAAGAAAGCACGCTCAAGAATCGCCTTGCACTTTTATGTAAAATCTTTCCATATGGATATACTCTACATAGACTTTTTTAATCATTTACATACTCCTTATTACGGTACGGACGGAATATTGAAATTTTATTATTCTTGCATTGAAAAATATTTTGCGACAGCAATGAAATAGACACACGGAAAATTATATGCAATTGCAGATCAGACCTTGTAGTAGACTATTGAGAAAATTCACGATTAGCGTCTTTCCCGTTTTACTTACAGTAATAACCCCTTTAACTTGTTAGAACCTTCATCCGTACGTTATATAAATTTTCTACTTTATACATTTATTTCGCTAAGCTTCAATACTGCTAACAATTTTTTCCATAACTGCGAATTTTCGATTTTTTCTTCGTGACTCGAGATATATGTTACTGTATTGACTTTTCGAATCATTAAGACGTATTTGAAACAACTTAAAATTCACAACATTTCAAAGGCATAAAAATTATGGAAAACCTTTCACGACTGCATCGAACGATTGATAAAACGAACGCAGTTAGTGTTATTGCAATTCAAAGTTTAACAAACTTAACAATAACTTCAAAATAGCCTGGTACAGCTTGCAATAATTATATGTATCGTGTAGACATGTTTTTATGTACAAATATGTTCATTTTGTTTTATGTCAAGTTTGAAACATTACAGATGTTTCACTGGAATAGCGTGGTGTAATTTTAATTTAAACTTGTAACTTAGCGAACAAACTAATTTATATACAAATTCACGTTCAATGAATGACTTTTGAATTATGAATTGGCATACACCTCAGCCAGAAAAAAACCTATTCAAGCAAATTATTTTGTTTTAATGTATTCTAAAAAATAGCTTCGGCATTTGATGCAAATGGAATACATTTTAAGCAAGTGTTGCGAAAATTTCATTTTCAAACACTGTTCCGCTCGTGTTATAACTGTACCTTATTTATAATTAGAATAATTATAGTAATAGTCTTAGTAAGAAAAGTAATAGCAAAACCTGATGACAAGTTTTAGCTATTTTTTGAGATTTTTAAACGAGATTCATTTTGAAATACAAAGTCACATTTTACTACTTTAATGTTTTTTATAATGATTTTGACGAGTATAAATTAATAATGCTGCCCTTAACTGTAAAAAAAACGAAGTGAAATTGAACTATTTACATACTGTGCTATTCTCTCTTCGTAGATAAATAAATTGAATCAATTTTTGATCGTTTATTTTCAGCAAATAAATTTCAATAAATTTACAACAGGCTACTTGAAATATATAGAATTAAATTGAGATTTTACATTTATTACGATACAGTTCCATATCGTGATTGGTAAAAAAAAGAGAAAAAAAAAGAAACGGCGCGAAAACATTGTGTACATAAAATTTTTAATAGACGTAACTTTACAACTTTAGAATAAGCACATTGAACATTTCACACTCTAAGCGCCATTTTCTGTACTGTACCGCGGTAAAGATGTTCATGTCAAGGATTCCTTCAAATTAAGAAATCTTTCCACAAAAGTAAATTTAATAACGTTTAAGAGCATAAATCTTATAAAAGAAGTAACTATTAAAAAAAATAATAACAAGTATTTCTCTTATTATTAAAACTAGAAATGACAATTAATAAAATGGCGTTAAATAAAAAAACATCAAACATACGATTTGCTACGCGTACGTTTATTTGAGAATGAGAACAACTGTGAAACAAAATTGTGTTGTTAAAATGGCACCCTGAGTTGAAGAAGCACGGCTCGTGTAAAAAAATTTGCAAGTCTTTCAAAATCCATAACATTATAAGTTTACCTATATATTTCGAAGAATCAATTTCTATGTTCATAAACCTCTTGCAGTCTTTAAAAGTTAAAAAAAAAGTATCGCTACAATCTAAAAGCGATGTTTGCTGAAATTGAGCAGAGCAAGAACCTCATTTGATTCTCTTAACATCCGATAAATGTCATTATGTTACCTGCTATTTACACCTTAAATTTCGTTCTTTAATCGACGCTTTACATGTAGCTCATCGTTACTTTTACTACGAATGCGACGCTCGCGATGGATTCTTCTTGTCATTTGCAACGATATTAGAACCGTTCAGTTGAAAATTGGCGTTGACAGTTTTATTTAAACCAGCTGTCGACACTGACGGATGCTTGTGCGTGCTGTTGGCTGTTTTCCTTGGTGGTTTTGTTATTTGCGTTGTCGAGAGACCGCTTACGGGATATTTATGCCTGCTCGAACCGCTGCTACTGTTGCTCGTACCGTTGTTTCTCGTGCTGGATTTAGATGTACTCGAGGACATATTCTCAGTCGGATGTTTAGGCAAGACAAACGCTTGTGTCTGTCTGAGAAGATTTTTATCGTTGCAGAGTGCAGTGATCAAAGGTAAATCCGCTTGGAGACATTGCTCGCGAAGTTTTATGATGTCAAGTCCCCCATCTGATTGTAACTGAGCTGCGACTTCTTGTTGCTTCTTCAACGACTGCTTTTGCGGCGATTGCAATTGCTTTTGATGGGACTTTGGCAATTGTAACAGTGGGTTGATATCGTTCGTAGCGATATATGCTGACTGGCTAGTCGGCAGCGTCTACGTGAAAAATAACAAGATTAACGTAAACATTAAAAGTGTTGACAAATATAAAACTTATATATAATTGTTATAAACTTTAAAGCGTACCTGAACGTCGTAAGGCGGTGGAGGTGGGGGTGGAGGTAAACGTCTGTGCTTCGTCTGAGGCTGCGGCAGTGAACTAATATTACCGGGTTTGGCAAGAGACAGCGACAAGGACGACAGGGAAGCCGTAGTGGCGTCGAGGCTTGTCAATATATTCTCGTGACTTCTCGTCCTAGAGAATCCGTGATGAAGAGTGTGCGGTTGATATCTGGCTGGTGGAGGTAAAGGTGGCGGTGGTGATGCGTAGGTGCTTCCTTTTCTAAAAGTTTGACTACCTCCGCCACCACTTGAGCAAGTGAGCCCACTATAAAGCGAACTTGTGCTGGCAGCGTATTGACTACCCGGAGTACCGTAAAGAAGGTAATTACCCCCGATAGAACTGTTAGTGTCACTGAGAGCACTCGTAAGATTTTGATTCGACGCGTATTTATTGGAGAGCGAGGACAACGATGAACCAGTCGCGTAAGGAAGATAGGGAGTACTCCTGTACATCATGGACAACTTGTTGGTAGCCTGCAATGGATACGGCGGGGGTGGTGGATAAGCAGCCATGGCAGCCATCAGGGAACCCTGCTTAGCATCGATGTATTCCTGTTGCGAAAGCGCAGGATCCTTCAGTGGAAACATCACGTAATCCACGTCTGAGTACATTTGCTGCTTGTACTGTTCGATCTGCGTCTTCGATACTTGGCTGGTGTAGACGGTGGCTAGCATACCAGGCGGTGGCACGCTAGTCCCAGAGGCAGTGCTTGAATTTGTTACGGCTGGATTTGGTAGAGGGGGTGGCGGAGGTGGAGGAGGCTGCCTTTGTTGAGTTTGATGCTGAGCTTGATGAGGTGGTGCGAGGTAAGGCAATAAAACCGGGCCTGTTCTTGTCGCGTGTACATCCAGATAGTTGTTTGGACCGACGACCAAAGCCGCCACTGGCGCGTGCACTGGGGTTGGCTTCATCTTGTCACCAGGATAAGTTGGTGGCTGTATCCTCGCGGGTGGTGGAGGTGGCGGTGGCGGTTCCCTGTACACACGTTGTTATACGTAAACCGCCGTATACACGACAAAAACTACGTTTGTCGACGAATTCAAGCTTTTTCGAATTATTACTTACCTGGGTGTTACAGCATCGTTACGAGGTGGAGTAGGTGGTGGTATCTCGAACCTCTCGCGAGGACAAACGTAACTGGGTGGCGGTTTAGTGGCTAGACCAGGATACGGAGGTGGCGGTGGTAATTGCCGTTCGCTGTCGCTCCTCGGAGGTGGTGCGGGCGGTAACGGCGGAGGTGGCATTCGCACGTAATCCGAATCCGAATCCATAGACACACTAACGCTCTTTCTCGGTGGATAGCGACCAACTATAAGGTCCGACAACTCGTCTGCTGATAACAGAGGACCTTGACCTTGAGCCGGATCGCTACCATCGCCTCGAAAGCTACCAACACTGAGGATACTATTACTGCGAGATCGGGACTCTGCCTCCATATTAACGCTCATCACGCGTTCGCTCGACACTGTCATGTCTGGTGGAGTACGTTTCGATGAGTCTGGTTCTTGTGATTGGCAGACGCTGTAGATTGGATCTTGATCGTCGTGACCCGTGCCTTGACTATAACACGAGCCACTTGTTTCGGAACGCAAACCGCTATGAATGGTGTAGAATCCAGACGTGACCGAGGCTTCGTCCGTCGTCGATTGAACTGACGAGTCGTTGGCCAGTTGGTCGTCCAGCATGTCGCTGCTGTGCAACGTGTAAACGCCGCTAGTTTCACTAGCGATGTCTGTTGCTGGAAATGAACGAATCGCGAATACCTTGTTAATCCACTAATTTCACAATGCGATTGCCTGCGTATGCGTACGTAACTATCATCGGAATCTTACCGGCATATTTGGCAGGCTTGTTACACCGATCGTAAATGGTTTCCGAGGACAACGCGGAATTTTGCGCAGTATGCGAATAACCAAGCTCAAGACTCGAGGTCGCAGACGTTCGCCTTCTCTCTGTAGCAACGGCGGCAGCATTGAGTAACGCGGTAGTGGCTGAACCAGCGATACTCGGTGGTCTAGTCGCCGCCGAAGTGTTTACTACTACGGTACTGCACGTACTACTACATTGCGATCCAAGAGTCGTGGCTCCAGTTCCAGCACTCGTCGACTCAACCTCCGTCGATAGATTGGGTCGCACGGGAGGTAAAATCGATTGATCGTTGACGTTTGCACCGATCGAAGCAGCAGGTAAACCGACAGGTGTCGTGTCCTCGGTAGAACTACCGGATATCGGACCTGCGTCGGGCTCGTCCTCGCTGTGCACGCGATCGCTCACAATGCCCGAGGTTGTATTCGACGAGGTACTCGAAATCAACGAGATACGTTGATCTGCTCGGGAGCCATGTGTCGTCAAGCTCAGCTTGCAACGCGCTGGGTACATGTAACAGTCCCGTAGTACTTTGCGTTCTAAAACCATACAATTGCGATGAATCGTTATTGTTCATTTTGTTGCAGATCATTCGTTTCCAAAGAGAACTATTTACCTTCTTCCTCGCGTCGTTTGGCCTCGTTCACGCGTGGTGCTATCGCTCTAAAGTACAAGTGAGTGTCTCGACAGAGCGCTAGCAAAAGCTTGCTCTTGTCGTCGCATCCACTGAAGAGGGTGAGTTTACCCGACTTGTCGTGTTGATCGACCGCGCGAATCTCAAATTTCTTGCGCTGTAACATCGTTGTCAACGTTACCAATGTATCTACGCATAACTCTCGAAAGCATCAAGTTTACAATCACTTTTTTTGGCACAAATGTTCAATGTACATTCGAACGTCTATTGCAATAGTTATTAACGTTATCGCGTTGTCAGATACTAAAATGCCAACGCAATATCCCGTACAAGTTGCGTACGTAAAGACGCTATACGTAAGCGTTCCAGTGGAATTTCGTTGAATAAATCGCGCGGAGAAAATTGTATATATTGGTAAAGTTATCCGACAGGTAACACGAGAAAATCCATTTGGAATTATTCGCAGAATCCAACGACTAACAGGAAGTAACCGATTATAAATGTTCGTACTTCCAGTGAACTCCCACCAATATACTTACGTCAAAGCCAAGTTTGCCAATGTTTTGCCAAGTGAAGACCTGCGGCGCATCCTCATCGGCGTAGATCCGCACGCCTTTGGCGCAAATAGCGAGTAACACGCGACCAGGTCCTTGCTCGCTTTTACTTTTGCGTAATCGATAAAGATGAGCGTTGAGCGGCGCCTCCAAGAGCACCGCCTCTCGGATGTACGAGAGTTCGGCCTCCTCGCGAGACAAGCCACGGTTATCTCTGTGTTGAGCTGCCAATACCGACAATGTATTCTCCTCGTGGCACATCTGTACAAGAAAAAAAAATAATATCGTACATATATAGGTGTAAAGGTGTGAATGAACATTCCAAGGTTATGATTCATGCTCAAAAGTAGCATAGCCAAATCTCGCGGTCAATGTTTCACGCCTGTGTGAATCACGCGAGATAAGCTTCTCTCTCCCCCCCCCTCTCTCTCTCTCTCTCTCGACCATTTCCGTCATTATTCTCGCATGATTAATACGTGCCGATTGATTCGTTTCCGAGATAACGCATTTTCGAATTTCACACAAAGTTTCTCTTTTTCGTGTTCTTTCCCAAAATGATTTGAACGATGATTGACGAATAATGCGTTTGAAACTTGCGAAGAATTGAATAATGCTTTATGATTATACGCGTCAAGTTTTTACCGAAGAATACCGATGAGCATTTACATAATAATGAAGTGTACGGATAAAAAAGAATTGGAAGATGAAAAATATGGCAGCAATATACGCTGATCGTTAGTTATGCAACGAAACGACATTTTTTCTTCTTCTTATTCAAGTACAATGAAAAATATTTCTGGAATGTACGCAATGATAACACATACTACACGAATACTTGTTTGGCAACTTTGAAAGATATTAATTATCGATCTCTCGAATAGAGCGTTTAACGATAATAATATCGATTAACATTCTCCAGACATTTTCCTAGTAAGTTTATTCCGTTCGTTCCTTTCTTGTCTATACAGCTCTCGAACTCTCATACGTACACACGCTTGAAAACCTCGACGATGAAGAAGAAAGGAAAAAAAAAAGAATTACTAAGCAACGTGAGCTAAACATTAAAACTTACGTGAGCGGGAAGATAATCGGATGGCTTGCAGTAGTTAAGTCTACGATGTCGTTCCTCGTTGTAATCGCCGAGGTCAGCCTGCAAGGCGAGACCGGCAAGACTGAGCAACGGTCCATACACTGTACCCGACTGTAGGGGATGTTGACCAGCTTGCCAACTTTCCACACCACCCCCATGTCGTACCACATTGTCCCGCAATTGCAGGTAGTAGTGGTGTCGTGTTGTTTCATCGCTAAACAAATAACATTAACAGTTTTTTTACAATATACAATGTACTACGCATTTATGAAATTAACTCAAAGTTTTTCGACATTTACCTTAATAGTAATGGTGTGTCCACGTAATACCGGACACGAAAGTACAAAACAAACGCAGGTCGTCCAGTGCTGTCCAAACCCTAATGAAATAACAACTACTGTTTTATTTATGTTTACATAAGTAAGACACAACTCGTACACGAGAGCCTTCTTGTTTTTCGATACGTGTCTCCCAAATGAATGCCATAAAAAAAAGCCAGTTGCTCCAAAGAAAAAGAAAAGGATTTCCGGTTAGATAAACGAGATAACATTTTTAAAAGTGAAAATCGAGCGTGAAAATCGAGCGTGAAAATTTCTCGGATCGACTTTATAATTACAAAGAATGGAATGTGTCGATGATAAATCAATTTTTTTTTGTCGAAAATGCTTTTTGGAGAGCCTCGTCACTTCGCTTAAAAAAAGCAGCATCAAATCTACTTATGTGGGCCTATGAATGGAATGAATAATGATTTGCATGAAGAGGGCTGTTGAAAAACGAGTATCCTCCAGGAGTAGCAGCAGCATCAATGATGCAATTTAATTTCAAATTATTCGGTGGAGAAAGAGAGAGAAAGAGCGTTGGAGGAAGCAAAAAAAACATTCCGACAAAGAAAAAAAAGGTATCGAAGAAAGAGAAGCTGAAGAAAGAAACAAAATACAATGGTGGGGGATCCCCTCTCCTACCCTTCGAATTAGAAAGATTCCAATTTTTTTCGTAAGGGCCTACCTTCGGCTGTGCTGCGCCTTTTTCGGCTGCGTTCGCGCGCGATTCGTTCCCGAAGCGTGACGAATCGGACGCTCGAAAGAAGAAAAAAAACCAAACGAAACACACATATACAGAAAAAGAAGGTACATTGCTACCGTTCTACGCTTTGGTAAGGTTCTGTCTTTCTCTTGGCCTGTCCAATATAAATGCAAAATAGCTTTTGCTCTGGCAAATTGGGAAAGAAGGGTGCTGTTGGTGGTGATGGTAGTTGGGGGAGGAAAAGGTTCGCATTCTGTCTGTTTGACCATGGGTTAGGTATATAGCGACTTACGTAGGTGTGCGAACTTCTCCAATTCTTTGGGGCGTACTTGCTGAGCTTACTCTCTGGATCGACGAACAGGTACTCTCCGTCTGTGAACAGAAAAAAAATCATCGTTTAATCACATAATCCTTTCTGCTTTGCTCGCTCGCTCGCTCTCTCTCTCTCTCTCTCTCCTTTTATTTTTTTCTCTGTGGCATATACGAGAACGCGTGAAGAGCGTACGCGCGAGCGAGAAGAAAAGAAAAGAAAGAGGAGGAAAGAACAAAAAAAGAGAGGTACATTCCAGTCTGGGCGCGCGAGTGCTCCACGGCCCAGCTTTCCAGGGGCCTCATACAAATGACCGAGCTACCGTGTTACGCGGCTGCGCGCATACAACAAACGCGTTCGTGCAGAATACACACACACATTATACATAACATAGGTATATATATACATATATATATATATATAGTAGGGAGGGAGGGGCCTGTCGAGCACATTCCACAATCTCACACACGGGTAGTACCATACTTATATATTTATACATATATGTATACACACACACACAGATCAATATATGACTATATAGTTACAAGAGTATGTTTTCAATTTTCACGTCGCGCGCGAAATATGCAGCCGGCGATTCCTTCTCTCCCCTCCTCCCGAAATGATAATATTTTTTTTCTTTCTTTTTTTGCACGTCGTACTTTTTCAGGTGATGCGCGCACATTTTTTCAAGAGAGGAGAGAGAGAGAGAGAGAGCGCGAGCGCGAGCAGGCCCCGTGGAATGCACGCCGGCATCAGGAGGCGAGAGAGAGAGAGAGAGAGAGAGAGGAAAAGAGGAGAGGGAGGGACTTATGGGCAGAGGAAAGAAGTAAAGAGAAGGGGAAGACTCGTCCGACCGGCTGCAGTGAGCAAAGCAAGCAACAGCGGCCAAGACGCCAACGACTCTCTATGCGATCTTTTTGAGTACGAGGCGAACTGAGTTTAAGAGATGCTGTGTGTGTGTGTGTGTGTGAGTGAATGTACACACGAGCACTCGGAAAATTGTATAAGAGAGCCTTTAAGGAAAACGCCTATCCTTATTCCCTTGTTACATATGTATAATACGTCCTCGACTGATTTATGATTTGTTGTGATGGAATGTTATACCTTCCTCTACGCGCTTGTTGGAATACGAGTCTAATCTATCTCTGTTGCACGATTGTTCTTTTCTTTTCTATTCTTTTCTTTTCTTTTGTTTTTTTTTTATATTTCATTTCCTAGAGCTGAAACGATCTTCGTGAGAGATACGAGAGAAAGTTGTGTGGACTCAAAAGAAAAAAATATGAAAAAACATTATCTTCAATTGATATAACGAGCACTCCAAGTTGCGCTATTTTCTCTCTCTCTCTCTCTCTCTCTCTCTCTGCTCTGAAAATAATTTGGAGCATATGCAACTTGCTTTCGCGTTTGGTGAGAAAAATAAAACGTGCTTCCCGTTAATTCACTGCAATAAGTCAAGTTTGTGCATACTGCAATGACTAAATAAATTTAAGTCGTTATATTCTGTAACGATTATATACAAACGATTAAAAAAATGGCCAAACTTACCTGACAAAATTGCTAGCCCAAAGAGTTCGCAATCTTGCATACCCTGTTGACCAAGAAGTTGGCATGTCTGCGCGTAGACCTCCTTTACCTTCGATTTCGCCTGTAAACAATATAAAAAATATTTCAAATAAATTTTATTTATTTTTTCACTGACAATACGTTTACGTAAGAAATTAAACAAATTGCCTTCGTATACTGGATAGACGCCAAAAGGAGTAGTAAAAAAAACACGCGTACGTGTACCATAGAATTGGCGGGAAATAGAAAGCCAGCTGTTATTTTTTTGCGGGTATAGCATTGTTTATTTGGTTGTGTATGGTGTCATTGTAATAGCATAACGTAGATATGTGTATGTATACACGTGACAATGATTGTACATGTGAGCGTGTATACTGCGCGCTGCGTATATACGTACGTATACATAGATACGTGTATGAATATTGCAGGGAAAGAGAATGAAAGAGAGAGAGAGAGAGAGAGAGAGAGATGGTGAAAGCGTACTACATACCAGAAAGCCACTAGTCTCGGAGAACGAGAAAGAGAGCTACCATACATCAACTTCTCTGTACAAGCATTGAGTGTGCTACAGATAGAATGTGTTTCAAAGGGAAGAAACAATATGTATTTTCACCGTTTGAATATTTCAAGTTCAACGTTTACGTGCAGTTCCAACGCACATGCTTATAAGGATTAATACGCGTATGTATTGTCACGAGGTAGTACGTTGCATTTTTGTTAAAGCTTTCCAAATGTTTTCGAAACTTTCACTGATTCCATATTGCAATATTTCTCTGCATATTTCACGTGTCTATCGTGGCCATGTGCTTTTTGCATTCGGTTTTGTTTTTACTTTTATTCAAAAACATACTTACGTCGACAATGAAATAGAGTGGATCACCGGGTAACGCGTGTACGGCGAGATATCGGCTGGCGGATACCAGGGGTTGAAGGCAGGACCGCGCAGCCGTGACACTGCTACCACGCATGCTGCATTCTTCATTTCGCCGCCGATACGCCCAGCGTCCTCACTAAAATCATAATTTATACATTTATTACATCATCGGTTATTTATTTTTTGGAGCTGGTTTTTATTTCTTCGATAAACATTTTATTCGTCAAGCCTACAAATATATTGTCGCTCGTTTTTTTTTTACTTTTTCGTCAAACTCAAAAATAAGTACCGTTCGATTCCATAAATGAATTTTCGCCGATGAATCTCGTATACTTATCTACGCGAATGACAAATTATCGCTTTTCAATATACGATGCATCGAAATTGTACGTTGCAAACTACGCGATAATCGTTCGCGTGCAATGAGCTCGAGCCAATGTAAACGATGTACGACTTTTAATTGGAATGTATACGTTATCTATGGAAGAATTGTATCGAAAATACTCAACTTTAACGCTAGTATGCGTGTATATTTTGCTCGAAGAAGCTTCGCGTAGTGAATGACCAGAAAATAAAACACAAAATAAAGATTTTTTTTAACTGCGAAAAATGACATCAAATTATGAAATTATACGAGTACAATTAACATATTTCAATAAAAATGTTGTTATTCCGTTTACGTTGCTATCTATCGAGGATATTTTTTCTTTCGAGCGATCATTAATCAATCCATTCATACCAATATTGATAATTCGCAATACTCGTAATCATTCGACGCTTATTAACGTGATAATTTAAATATTACAATACATACAACAATTCTAAAATTTTACTAAACCACGAACAAATATGCGCGTTGAGAGATCAATTGTAATAAAAACGACGTACGTTAAAAAAAAAAACAAGGATTTCCTGAAACCACAGATGTATCACTATTGACCGATATCGGTGCAATTTGTATAAAAAAATTTCATGCGTATAGCCACTTCTTTTGGTTAGTAATTTTTTTATTGCATTGTGTACACAGATAAGCGCGTACTTTTTTTTTCTTTAGCGATACAGACGCTCGAAAGGATAGGATTACGCGCGTAGTAATAAAAAAGAATTTAACGGAATTTGCAGATGAATTTCGTATTAGCAATTTTGTAAAAGTAATAATCGAACTGACGTATTTTTCATAATGTTTTCGTTAAAATATAAACGTAAAGAGATAACAAACAATTATTTACCAAATCAAAAATTATAATTGCTCTCTAACGTATATAGTATATCTCAAACGTTAGTAGGCAAAAAAGAAACATTCTTTCAACCTGACGGAAGCCTCAATTCCGAATGAAAAAAAAATGAAATAATAGGCAGCGCATTATAACCGAACCCTCGTTCTGGAAAAAAAATTTCATCGTTGCGAACGCAGCAAAAATCGAGCCTAAATCCAAGACACACCCTCGCCCGCAGATATATATATATACATATACACGTTCAAGGGTCAGAGATCCCTAATTTCCGCAGAGAGAGAGAGAGAGAGAGAGAGAAAGAGCATCGCGATCTTCGAGCGAAAAGCCGGCTGTGTGGCGGCGGCAGCAGAACGGCGAGTGCCGCTAGATTCGTGTGTGTTGGTGTGTGTACACAGAGAAAGAGAGAGAGAGAGAGAGAGAGAGCGAAGGACGCCCGCATTCCTTGGCCGGCGCAACCTGGTATAATACTGGGAATCGCACGACGAGCGCAACACCTTCCTCTATCAACCAACTTTTCTCTCTCTCTCTCTCTCTGCACCAATTTCTCTCTGATGGGATTATAATGCGAATATAATGGTGGGGCTACTGCGGTACGCCGATTTTTCGAGCTCGATTAGTATCGCCGATTAACCAATTCTTTCTTTTTCATTTTTTGTTGTTTTCTTTTCTTCCTTTCCTTCCCTTCCACGCATGTGTGCAAGTATAGGTGACCTATAAAGTTGCCGCAGCAGCGCGTAAACAATGTCAAGAGGAATAAAGTTTTACTAGACTCTCTCTCATGCCGCCACCGCCGCCGACGACGACGTGATGCTATGTTAAGGAATGCCGCTGGTTAATTACTTCTAAATGAAGAGACAGAAAAAAACGAACGTTTTTCTACGAAATCGCCGTTGGGAATTTGAATGTATACGCGTGCTCTTTTTTTTTTTAATTCAGGCTGTTTGTGGAAACCGAAGTACACATGAGCGTTTTATATCCTTATCGGTCGATTCGTTCGCGCAAGGGCTTATTGTTTGCGTAAGCAACTTCTTTTTTTTAAATGGATTTTTGGCAAATCTCATGATTATAAACAGGAAAATACACTTGAGTTTGCAAAACATAAATAATATTAAAATGAAGCTCATACATGATACAAGAGAAAAAAAAAGGAGGAAAACAACAATTCTCACGTGTTAAAGTAATTGCTAGATCGTTAAAACGCTGATGTTACATTTCTATCTTGTATGGAGCATTTTACATTTAATCTACAGGAGATAATTGAAATACCAGGTGTGTTTCCTTTAGATACACCTCATAGCTGCAACCACTTAAAACATAACTTTACGAACAATAGATACTTTGTATCGCAAGAATGTAATTTATTTGTATAAAAACATATACAAATGTATAAGTATATAGAAACCTTATTTTATCTTGAAAATTAACGAAAATTTCAAATACACGATGTGCTTTGGAATAAACAAACGAACCGTATCACTGCTCGATAAGTAGCCACAATCCGCCAAACCAAATAATAAGATGAACCCGTAGAGCAGGGACCAACGTCGACAAAAGATACAATGCACAGAGGTGCCTTCCTCAACTAAAAGGATTAACCAAGAAAGAAGAAAAAAAGTATAAGGTGGAAATCTCCCCTAAACAGCTTCCGTTTGTATTGTAAGGTCGCGTATGAGGAACGGAAATGGTAATAGTACGCGACGCACCAAGCCGGCTCTGTTATAATATAATCGGGATAGGAAATCGGAGAGGTAAGATCGTTGACACTTGTACGTATATGTATGTATTGTTGTTTTGATTAAAGTTTTTTTTCGAAAATGAAAGTGCACGCGCGGGCGCGTGATGAGAGCTGGTAAAACGCTGCGTTGGTACGTCGATGTAATGTTATTCTTACGCGAATGCGGATTGCATACTGAACAGTTTCTTTATTTTTATTTTTATTTTCAACGATGTCAGTATATAGACATGTGCCGATTGCAGAAGTTACGTTGGCGAGTTTTAGTATGGGATTAATACAGAGAAAACAAAAAAATCAATGATGAAATTCCAAATGAAACAGGCTTCTACGAGTTTTAACGATTAGTTTAGAATATTTATGGATCGTTCGTCTGACGTTCTCATAGGTTTTCAAGACTTTCGCTTCGCTATACTATCTATATGTACTTCAAACAACTTCAACTTGTGTATTTTTCAGCTACTGTTTACATAGATTTCCATCCTCGTAAATTGATTTAACAATCAAGCTTGACCGCGCAATATCGTCGAAATAATAAAAAAAAACAACAACAATCATTTAAGAAATACTTTCTTGCTCTGTAATTGAAAATTGCTTTTCATCGCATTCCCAGTACTTCCATGATAACAATCCAATTCAAAATTCAAATATTTTCAATTTGGATTGAATCGCAAGCGAAAATACCAACATTTCCATTCGATTTTCTCGTTGCAACAATGTAAATCACCGCATTATTTCAACGTGATTGCAATCATTTCAAAAATATTTTGTTGTTTTTTTAAATCCATTGAATTAACACGAGGTAAACGTGTAATCAACCCTGAACGCAATACGAATAATTAAATTGTTTGTCACGTAAACGAATAGATTCACAACTCGTAATTGGAAGATCTTAAGCAACACTCAAAACTCTGAACACTCCGAATCGGCAATGAATATTGCGGATCAAACACCACATGCAACTATGATTTTTATCATTTTATCATTCCGGAAAACCCTTAGGCCACTACCAGAAGAGCAAGAGATCGGTCTGGCGCGACGGCCTCGTCAGGAACACGTCGCGCATGCGCGACTCTTTCTGGAATGCGTTTCCTCCCACCTCCCTGCGTTTTGGGGCCTCTCTCGCGCGCGCGATCCCACATACCATTCTGCTCTCCTCTCTCTTACCCTCCCTCTTTTAACCATCATCTTCGCAAACGAATGCAACTTTGTATATGAAACTAAATAAAACGAATTAACAACCTACCCAAATCTGTGCGGCGTGTCCGAATGATATATCTTTGACAATATAGTCGTCAGAGCAACAGGTGGTAGCACACTCTCTCAACTGGTACACTCGCGCACTTTTAGCTTTTTCTCTCTCTCTCTCTCTCTTTATCTCACTCGCGGACGTTGTTATGGTGAACGCGACGCGCGCGCGACTAGCGCCGGCGAGTGACTGGCGCGCTCAACTCCGTAACGTTCTTTCCCCCATCGAAACGCTCGATGCGCCGCCTAATCTGCATTCCTCGCTTGCTTTTACGGAGAGAGAGAGAGAGAGAGAGAAAGAAAGAGAGAGAGAGAGAGAAATAAAAAGACGAAAAGAAAAAGAAAAAAGGAATAACCTAGGTACTGTTTGGCCGTCTGTCAGTTGAAAAGCGCAACGAATTTTCCCCATGAAAATGCATCAAACATCAATCGACCACTATGCCAAATCGGAAAAGTCGTAAAGCTCTGTCGTCCTCTCGCTATCTTGTCTGATTGCAAGTCTGCTTGCAAATCACCAACTCTACCGTACATGTGGCGTCACCTAACATTGCAGAACACAAACGTTAGCTCGCCTAAATCGTAGCCTCGTCCAAGAGCGACCGAGAGAAAAGAGCTTTTAGAGATGATGGCAGCAGTTGTATATCGTATGGTATAGGTTGCAGTAATAAGCAGCACCTGGTGCGATTGATGCGCGTGCGCGTGATACTAGGAGTGGGGGGGATCCAAACAAGCATCAGCTGTGTGGCAGTCATTGTGCGAAAGTTGCAAGAACTGAGCAAGACGGAGCGAAGAAGAGTGTGGTGGAGCTGAGAGAGCGAGGAGTGATTGCGTTTGGGGTTTCGGTGTGCGCGCGTGTGTATTTGTGTGCGTGGTTTGGTGTGTTCAGAAGGACGGAATCCAAGGAAGAAACAAAACGCGTTGGCTTGCTCGAGAGCTGCCCGCGCGGTGTGTAAGCAGGAAGCCTGGCCTCGAGCGGCGGAGAGTCGGACGACGGTGGGCTCGCTCCGCCACCGCGCAAAAGGTCCCGTAGTTCCGTGCCGACTACCCAGAGGCCAACTGCCGCGGTTGCACAAGCCCACGAGCAGATTTGCAGCGGCAATCAGGAGCAGGCCCACCGTACATCCTTGGATAATCAATCAAACCCCAAAGACATGGACAATTATCGGTACGTTTCATTCTCTCTCCCTCTCTCATTCTCTCTCTCTCTCTCTCTTTTTCTCTCTCTCTCTCTCTCTCTCTCTTTCGCTCTCTGTCTCCCTCTCATTGTCGATGTACGTCGTAGTCATCGTCGTTGTTGCTGCCGCTGCTACGCTGCCACACGTATGCACACCCACGCAGCAGCGTCCCTGCGTTAGCTGCGCTGTATTCTGCTCAGTCTTGCATACGTGTTAGTGCGTGCGAAGTGAGCGAGAGAACGAGAGAGAGAGAGAGAGAGACACATGCAGCAGCGCCTTATCTGCGTCTCGCTCCTTTTTATCTATAATTAGCTTTCTTTCTCCTTTTCCATTCGTTACACTGATCGTCGTAGTCGCGCCAATTCGCGTATTATCTTGCAATTTCTCTATCTCTATTTCTCGCGATTTTGCCAGTAGTTTTCTTTGTTATGTAATCCGAGAATCCAAAGGCCCTACAAAAGGGCGACTCTGTACTCCCTCGTATATATACACAACACAACACACTCGTCCATTGTCCATTGCAGTGCGATGCAGCAACAGCAGAGCGGCGCCAATGGAGCACCAGTGGAAGTTGTCGCATCTCCAGGATCCCAACATAATGGCACCGTTTGCACGGATTCCGGAGGTGGTGCTCACACTACGAATGGGAACGTTACCGCGGAGGTCGACGGAGACGCTGTCGAGGTCAATGGTAAGAATACCGAGACCAGCGTCGTCCCAGTCAAAATTATGGATCAGACCAATCAGGACATTGTCAGACTCATTGGACAACACTTGAAGACAGTGGGATTAGAGTGAGTCCTTTGTTCTGTTTTGATACCATCTCCCCCTCCCCTCCCCCTCTCTCCTCCTCCCATTTTTGTGTTTCTAACTCATTGTTTACGTGTACTGCTGCTACATATTGATTTATCCATCTTCAGCCGTACTGCTGATCTGTTGATGCAAGAGTCTGGCTGCCGACTGGACCATCCTGCAGCTGATAAATTCCGTCAGCATGTCATGGATGGAGAATGGGTCAAGGCTGACCATGATCTTAATGAGCTCAAGTGCTTCTTGGATAGTTCTAACCAGAGTCTTGTTGTGAGCATTATTTTCATTCGCTTGTCCTAATTTCTAATCGCATAAGTTGATCAATTGTCTATTTTCGCAGGAGATGAAGTTTTTACTTTCTGAGCAAAAATATCTGGAATTTCTTGAAGATGGATTGATGCTGGAAGCACTACAAGTTTTGCGTAACGAGCTCACACCTCTTGGTCACAATACTGTACGTGTTCATCAACTGTCTGCATTCATGATGTGTAGTGGCAGCGAAGAGCTACAGGTATTATTTGACAAACAATTGATCACCAAAGTAACTCAAATCTATTGTAACTCCGAAATTTTCGTTCAGTCGCGTGCTGGCTGGGCAGGCAAAGGCTTGGCGTCCAGAACAACTCTGATGGACAAGCTGCAAAAGTACGTTCCGCCATCGATAATGCTGCCTCCACGTCGACTTCATTCCCTCCTCTGTCAAGCTGTAGAAATGCAACAGCAAAAATGCACTTACCATATTGCTCAAACGCAGGTTCGTGTGTATACGCACTATTAACTCGATTCTTATCAATTTGTTCTTTGTTATTTATTTCTTGCCTTTGTTTACAGACAAACCTCGAAAACGTTTCGCTACTAGTCGATCATAATTGTAGTAAAGATGAGTTTCCATGTCATACCACGCAAATTCTCAATGACCATTGCGATGAAGTGTGGTACTGCAAGTTCTCTCCCGACGGTTTGAAACTTGCTACCGGTTCAAAGGATACAGCCATGATAATTTGGGACGTTGATCCTGTAAGTTTATGAACGTAATCTGGAACGTCGTTGTGTCTCGTTCGATAATCCTTTTTATATCGCAACATGTACCATGCGCAGGAAACACTTCGAGTAACGCATAGGAAAACGTTGGAGGGACACACGTACGGGGTTGCGTTAATCGCTTGGAGTCCGGATAGTACTCATCTGATAGCGTGTGGACCGGAAGATTGTCCAGAACTATGGCTATGGAGTATCGACACACCCGAATGCGAGTTACGCGTCAAGCTCACTCAGAGTACCGAAGATTCTTTAACAGCTTGTGCTTGGCATCGCGACTCCAACAAGTTTGTCTCTGGAGGACTCAGAGGTCAATTTTACCAATGTGTAAGTATTGTTTATAATGTAATCGCTATGCTGATGAAATCACAAACAAATGATTACATTGGTTGATTGTGAACGACCTTTTGATAGGATATGGATGGTAATGTTTTGGATTCGTGGGAAGGAGTCAGAGTCAAAAGCTTGTTCTGTCGTAGCGATGGAAAGACGGTATTGGCCGCAGACTCGCACCATCGTATCCGCTCCTATAATTTTGATGATTTAAACGAATTCACAGTGTAAGTTTCCAAATAGTCACAGTCGACAATTGTATAAACAAAGAAGATGATGGCTGATTCACGAATGGTTCATTTATTGCAGACTGCAAGAAGATCACCCGATTATGTCGTTTAGCGTAAATAAAGCGGATCGTCAAGCTCTTCTGAATGTTGCTCATCAGGGAGTGCATCTGTGGGATTTACAGGATAAATGTTTAATTAGACGTTTTCAAGGGGTTACTCAAGGGCATTTCACTATTCATAGTTGTTTTGGAGGTGTTAATCAGGACTTTATTGCTTCAGGCAGTGAAGGTTATTACTCGCTTCTTCGTCTATTTCGTTTGATTTTCGAATTTTTCGCCACAGCGTCATGTTTACTTTTCTTTGTCAGATAACAAAGTCTACGTATGGCACATAAAGAAAGAGTTACCCATAGCCACTTTGACGGGACACAGTAGAACTGTCAACTGTGTTTCCTGGAATCCCGTTTATCATCAGATGATGGCTTCTGTTTCCGACGACTTTACTGTTAGAATATGGGGTCCTAAGTCTGCAACGCAAGAAGGTAAAGTATTCATAGAAGACATAGTTTGAAATAACATTGAATTAACTCATGTCGGTGTAGCATAAATATCCCATATTTTTCAAAGCCGAATGATTTGTTTACAGCATTAGATGGTGAAGTCTCAAACGGAAGTGATTGGAGTATCATCGACATGGTGTCGTAGCAAACATGGTCCCAATCATGTTCCCATAACCCCATCGTGTTCAAAAGACTGTCGTGTTGACTATCACTCGAACTTTCCTGCCCTTAAATAATTTCGTTATACCTTGAAGCTACTCCCGTCATCGTACGACTCGTCGTGCATAGTTGGAAGTAGTTTGTTCATGAGGTATGTTCAGTTAAAATCGATCGAAGCTTATATACTGAAATAGTAGAGCAGTCAAGTGATACTTGAATATCGTAATTTCGCAGTTGGAATTTCGGCAAACCGCAGTTTTGTTTTTATTATACATACGCAAGCAAATCAACTTAGTTATTGCCCGGGCAAAGTAACGGAAGTCATTTTCCTCGTTTGATCATATTGACTTTGAAAGATCTCGCCGCTAATACACTTTCAAACAGATTTCTAATTTTTTCATAAATATAACTGTTGAACATTTTTTCTAGAATATTTGTTAGACTGCTAATACGGGATTATTGAGGAAGGAATAAAGAATATGTTGACAAAATAAAAAAAAAATATAGAGTTAAGATGTCATATAATCATTTAAACGGTTTAAATAACTTTTTTTTAATATTATTCAATTTATCAGATACATGAATTTAATGTTTATACGATAAACTTATTTAGTTGTAAGCATTAAAACTTGGCATGATATTCTACATTGTGCCAATGCTAGATTTCATAAACAAACTAAAATTCAAGTATGGCAACTTCTTTGCTTTCCCATAAAAAGTGTATATCTTACAAATGCTTTAACGAGGAATACTTCAATTCTTCGAAACTATACCATAAACGGTTAGTTTTAACATCATACGTTATGAAAAACATTACAATTTACATTTTCGGGTTGATTGAATTTCTTAAAAGCTATCAAACGACGATAATTAAAAGTCAATATTGTACAAGTAATTGTTATGGCTGAAAAAATATTTTTTTGAAATAAGAGTCTTATAGAACTGCGTTTTTTATTACCACGAGTGATTTTTTTGTTGATTATTTAAATTTATATTGCAAAAGGAAGTCGCACTGAAATGTTAATTGTCGCTATAGATATATTATTTTCAGCAATTTTTGCTATCGTAAAAGCTATTTTAAAGTTATAAAATTATTGTGATCTAAAAACAAACAAAATTGTCCCATATTATATTTGAAGAAATAGAAATCGAGCAGCAACAAACAAATTCTTGTCGTGAAGATGAATTAATGTGCGGTAGTTTTTTTCGTTCTGTACAACGGGGATCATTACAGAAAAGTAATCATTGAAAACACAAAAAGAGACAGTTTTCAACATCTTAAAGATCTAGCGAATTTAGATTAGACAGCAATGTATAGTTTTGCAGTCAAACGACTGTAACCAATTTAAGAAGTAAGAGAAAAAAAATCTTAGACTTTATTAATTTTTAAAGGGATGATTTTATATTACGTACAATAGAAATAGTTCGTCACATAGCAAAGCTGTGAATTTTTGCATTTGTCTCGTTGATTGCTACATAAATCTAAATTATCGCATTGTTGAGCATTATCTGATTTTACGAATAGTCGTGGGCGCGAAATAATTTGTTTGAATACAATAAAAAAAGAAGTAATAAAAAGGTCTAAAATTTTGTATCTTCAAAAAGTTAATGTTTATAACGCAAAAAAGAAAAATAACGAAACAAGACAAAACATAAATGAAGATAAAAATGTATTCGAATATGCTGAAAATAAAAAAAAAAGTTTGTGAAATAAAGGCAAAGCTGAAATAGAGAAGCAAAATTAAACCGACATATTTTTACTACTTTCCCAAAAATAACTCAAGTTCTACTTAACTTGTGGCAGTGAGCAAGTAAAGGTATGCAATATCGAAAAGTTGATCTCACGCTACTCGTCGCTATACGCAGTCTTGAATATTCTTTCGAGTGCAATAATCAATCACTGAGACAATTGCAATACTTGATTGGATATGTAGACATCGACGTCGTTAAATAATTGTTTCGTTTTGTATGACATATTTTCGCTGTTGGACGACTTATATTTCATAGCCCAAGCGTATAATAATTGATAAATAAAATAAAATTGTACAGTTGACATTTTTTCATAGCATAAATAAACAAATATATATATATATATATACTTACATATAAATATATACATATATATATTAATAGATGAGAGCAAAAATTATCAAGTACGTGAAAGTTATAAAATAAATGTTTGAATCTCAAGAATGTATCGTTCAATCGTATAAACATGTAGGATATATATATATGTATAACACGTACATACACGATGCAATAGACATCGATTACTGGATGTACTTTTTGAGTGCCTTAGCACTTGTAAGTTCCGTAACAAAGAATACAAAAAGTAATAGTAACAGTTTCAATCAAATACGACCAGTTTTTTCGCTCAAAAGAGAAATAAAAATAAATCGACCACTAAGGAAAATTTTAACGATTCTCATTGTTTATTTGTTTTTAATGCATCATTTTATTGCGCACAGTATAATGCGTTAACCAAGATAACGATCAAGTAATAAAGAAACTTGAATGACTTAAATAAAGCAATACATCGACACGTTGAAAATAGAAAAATACTGTGTATCATCTCTCACGAAATCCAAATTCTTGTTGCATTAAAATTTCGTAAGCAAAATGATTTGTACATTAATTATCGGACCTTGTCTTTCAGATTGTCATTTGTAAAAAAAAAAACAAAAAAATTACAAGAATACAATGCTTCATTGTTAAAAGAGATAGCCGAATTGCAATTGTATGTTTTTTCAGCGTCACACGAGATTCACCGATATATTTAGATGTCGTATGTACAGTTATTCAATATAATTCAATTATTAATAGAAAATACAATAACAGTGTATAATAAATACGTGTGTGGAACATAAAGAAAGCGAAACAAAAAAAAATCGAAACGAAAAGAAAAATTCTATTTTTGACACTGGTACAATATTGTTCGCAAAAATAAAAAAAAACTGTGCCACGTTCACTTCATTCATACAAACTGGAAGCCTTCAGAAACACCAATATTGCTGTGAAAAATTGTCAGTTGTAGATTATTAAAACGGATTGGAAAAAAAGACAAGTTATCGTGGAGTTTCTGAAAGAATCCTTTCGTTCACCGTATTTACATCTAATAAACATCTTTCGATTTCTTATTCTGCATCGCAATCGATTAAAAAATAAATAAATGAATAAAAAGCATAGCGTCCATGAAAATCTTCAGCATTACAATACTACTATGTGCACGTTGTAAATAGAACAATTTTAGCATCTCGCAATAATAAACAAAATAAAAAACCAAACAAAGTGATTTCTGTCGTTACGGGAGGTATGCAGCGATGATATATATCAGCTTGTACTTTATTAAATTCATTTTTCCAAGCCTGTGATTTATCGCGTAACGATGAGAGAATAACGATAATAATTTTTAAAGAGATGAACATTTTTTACTCGCGACCAAAAAAAGCAAAAAAGAGACACTAATAATAGCCTATTCGTACTTATCTAGTGGTCTAGTACTTGTTTCTCACGAATAATAGAATACAAATCATGTATAACTTGAGAATGAAAGTTGTTGTTTTCATTTCCATATTATTGTCAAAAATTTTGCGCAAAAATTGTGTTGCTTTGAATAAAAATAAAAGGAAAAGAAGAGAAAAAAGGCATACCTAACAAATTGCGTGAGAATTAAAAAAAAACTGCCAAGCTCCTTAAGTAAATGCAATCACACTGTATTATCTGCGTGCAACCATCATCAGAGAGTAACATGTACGTAAGAAACGAATTAAAAAGAAAAACAAAATCACTTTATATATATATATATCCTCTAAGCTGATGAGTTTTCTTCGGAAAAGAGAAATATATATTTTATAGTATCAATACGTAGTGTTAAACTAGCTTGCGCGTTTATGACATTGACACGTATAACCCGCATGCAATTACCGTAGTGGAGCGAGTAACAGACGGACAAGAGGAAAAATGGTCTATACCGACGTGTATCACATTTATACATACTCATGTGGAAAAATCATCTCTTACACACACAAATAAACAAACAAAAACGCACGTACGCCGATTGTGCGATACTTATTAATAATGCGCTAGAGAGTGATCGTTGATTCTGTAAACTAATATTATAATCCTGTACTATACGCTATACTATAATCTTCTTTGGCCCAAGACGACTATTTAAATGGCCTTATGTATTTCCGCTTTGTAAATTATTGCGACGTACGTGTTGTTAATTGAAAAAAAAGACACACACACACACACACACACACACACACACACACATATATATATATATATATATCTGATAGTGCGCAAGTTACGTACAGCATTTTGTAAAACTTTGATTAATCATCAGGATACCGATGTAGTTAGAGAAATAATACAACACTTGAATGTATTTGTACAATAGATTACAAAAGCCATCAAAGAAGACAAAAGGAATAACAATGAGAATGTGTGAATTTTGCGCTTTGTTTGCGTTTTGTGCTCACTCTCTCTCTCTCTCTCTCTCTCTCTCTCTCTCTCTCTCTTTCTCTGCGTTTTTATTATTCATCTAATACGCGCATCCACGAACGCGTACGTAACAATGTGCGTTAAGTGAGTGTTTATTAATTTCAGTTTTAATTTTAAGCATATTATTCGTCGAATAATTCGTATTCTTTCTTTTTTTTGACGTTAACGCGGGGATACAAACAATTTGTTCGTTAAAACCGCCTCGGGTGTGCTGACATTTTTTCCCCTCTTTCGACGACTGCCAAAAAACAAACAAACAAACAAACAAAAACAAATAAAATTGAATTAAAATGAAAAGAGGGAATAATTGTTCCTCGAGTTATTACGCACATTTTTCGATTGCTGCTTTTATAGAGCGATCGAATGGTGTTATACCGAAAATCAAACGATAATAATTTAACGGGCTAACTGTGATGTTAACTCGATGACAATTGATAAACGCCGAGTGGATCGATGTAAAAGAGTTTGAAATATAAGGGGTCTTTTGTTTATGTTACGGTTTTTTAAATAAACTGCCTCGATTATTCATCGCTCTCTGTAGTGAAAAAAATAATTAAAATTTCTCTTGGTTGTCTACTTACTTTGTGTCTTTTTGTTGAATGTTGTCAGCAAAGATAACAATAATCCTTTTACCACCTTTTCTATTCTTTATGGACGATAAATATGAAGCATATTAATAGTAATAATAACAATAACTGGCATTTGGTAAGAAATCGCACATTTCCTTTTGGACTACATCAATGTTTCTTTTTCTATATTGTTTTCATGAATTTATGGCAATTAAATTCATTACGATAACTATGTAAAATAAACAAATGAGTCAAATATACCGAATAATTTGTGTGTTGATAATTTTGTATCCTAGTTTTTTTTCATTTGTGTCAATCGCAGTTTCCGATGCAAGCTTATTTTACAGGAACGAGACAAAAAACCAAATATATCATTTGGATTTTGCAGGTTAAGAAAACACTGAAAACGAGTATAAAAGAAAATCAAGAATTTTGCTAACAGTCACAATAAGCAATACATAGTTTTCTAGTATTGTTGAGTTGTCGAATTTGAAATTGACCGCTATTAATAAGTAACATGGCGTTCCTACTTGCAGACATTTTAAGGTTATAAATATATGCCTGGGCGTCAATTTGTATTTGTGTTTCACATGTTAAGCCTTTCTGCGAGATATTTAATGAATTGTAAATTAAAAGTTTATTGTTAATTATAGTAGAGGAGGTTTTACATACTTTCTCGTACAAAGTAAGATAATAAATGTTAAATTTGATGAAAAAGGTAAAAGCGGTTCTTCCGTATCTTGTTCATGCCAATATTGTTGCTTTTGACAAACGGTAAAACATTTTACTTTTTTAGATTCACAACATTAGATGACATTTATTGGCCGAAAGAATCATATTTATTATGGCTGAAGTAAAACGAGTAACCCTTCAACCTGTTGACAATGGTCAACCATCAAAAAAATCTAGCAAAATTACAAAGCAAGTAGCACCATCTTTTCGTTTTGAAATTAATCTTATAGATTCAAACGATGAAAAATACACCGAAGTAAACTATGCTCAACTGTTGAAGTCTGCTGAAAAGAAACGACGCAAGGAGAAGAGAAAGATTGACAATCCCATTAATGGCTTTAGTCTACTTGAGGATGGCAACCATGATAAAATGCTTGATGTTGCCAGGTATTACGAAGAAAAATATGGCAATCGTAAAAAAAATGATTACGTTGATTTAGGAGCAGGCTATGACGAAAATGACTCTTTCATAGACAACACAGACGCTTATGATGAAATTGTACCTGAAGAGGTAACTACTGTGCATGGAGGATTTTATGTCAATAGTGGCCCTCTTGAATTCAAAGATTCACAAAAAATTGATTGTAAAAACAATGTAAATGCTCATAACGAAGTGGAAGAAAATGATCTTGATGACGAAGATAATGATAGCGATGATAACAATGATAGTAGCAGTGCAGTTGATAGTGATGATCCAGTATCGATTAAGAAAACGAACAAAAGAGCTTTTAGTTCTTCGGAAAATGAGGAAACAGAAAAAATGCAGCAGCCTCCAACATCCAAAATATGTTCAAGTGGTCATGACTATCAGCAGCAACAACTTCCTAAAATAACGATACGTACTGATCTTACGGAATATCAGCAGCCATTTAAACCCAAAATTAATACGGACGATACAGAATGCGTTATCATAGACTGAGTGGATTATTGTTGAAACTAGTCTGGGGGCTATTTGTCTTGTCAAAAATTTTAATTCTTAAAGATAGTTATTTTACATGTATATAGTATATATATATATAATGCGCTATAATTCCTGCTTTGCTGATTAAACGAAACATTACAGCTCATTTTTAAATTTGAGAGAATAAATTCCTTAAAATATTCTATTTACTCAAAGTTCGGCTGTGATACATATTTTTTTTACAAACATTTATTAAAAAGTATATTATAAAAATGTTTTTGCTGGTTTAATAAAGAATTACTTTTAACAAAAAATGTCTCCATTCGTTATTTTATCAAAACTTCGTTCCTTGAAATGTTAAAACACTCGTTTTTTATTGAGTAACTACAAGTTTTAGTTCTTTTTTCAATAACTTGAGGTTTGATTTCTTAATATTATACACATGTTTACACTGATTTGAAAAGTCTCGCTCGGTAATGCAGATATCGTCGCGCGTAGATGAATGTTTACAGAATTGTTGAGGTCAGTCAGTCGGGTGCGGGAGCCAATACTGCCAGTAACGTTCGGTAAGACTAGTTTTGGATCATTGTGATTGTTTCTATTCGACTATTAAAAATAACACAAAATGGATAAAGACAAGAGTACTAAGATTGTTCTTCTGCAACTACTCCGAAAATATAATTTTAAAGTACGTATAGCGAGCAATTAGCGAAATGCGTGTGTTAAACATAACCTATAAATTTATTTTGAAACGATATATGTATTTACTTGTTCCATAGGAGACTGAAGAATTATTTAGAAAAGAAGCAAATTTGGAAGATGTATCAATTGACGACGTGCAACCGCCTGAATCAGAAGTCACTAGTGTCTTATCGGCATATAAGAGTGAAGGTGATCCTGCCTTGTATGAAAAATCTTATGCTGAATTAAAAAAATTCGTTGAAAGCTCTTTAGATATTTATAAGGTACATTGAAACCTTAAACTTAATATTTTTATTTGACCGACATGACATAATTTCAAAATTTACCATTACTTCGATTTTATTAACTACTTATTATATTACTTACTGTAAATTACAGCATGAATTGGGTACTATTTTGTATCCAATTTTAGTACATATGTACCTCGAGCTTGTGTACAATAACCATTCCGAAGAAGCTAAGCAATTGATCGAGAAATTTAGCTGTAGCTTAGAGGAATATTATCAAAATGATTTGAAAAAGTTGACTCATGTCACAAAAAGAGAGCATATGGCGGGTAATGAGTTAATAGATACCTTCAAGTAAGTAACGTATGTTCATTTGTGTTTTATTTATTATATATATATATATTGAATTCGACATTTTGTACATTTTGTTTTAGATCCAACCAGTTTATAATAAGGATATCTCGTGATACATTATCGATATTAAAAAGATATTTACAAGAAAAGAAACATAGCATTTTATTAAATATTATGCAAGAGCATCTCTATTTTGATATGTATGAAGGAGTAGCTAGAAATAAAAATCAAATTGAAGCTACTTCTGGAGCATTAGTAGGAGAAGCAACAAGACAAGGTAGTTAGTGCATTGATTTTGTATATCTGCGAATACACGGTTATTTCCAACAAAGCTATGTTATGATTGATTTGTTTTGACAGATAACAAAGCCAAAGTTTATTATGGACTTTTAAAAGAGCCAGATATTCAGATTGGTAACACACAAGAAGAAGAAGAGGAGGATACAGTTGGACCGGATGGCGATAAACCAAAGAAGAAAAAACAAAAAAAAGATCCTATATTTTCGAAAAAAACTAAATCTGATCCCAATGCGCCACCAATTGGACGAATGCCTCTGCCTAATTTGTTAGTAATAACTTTAAATATCGGGCAATTGTTATTTTTCTATTTCACAATCGAATGATTTTAATAAATATGTTTTGAAACTAGGAAAGACGTTGATAAAATAGAGAAAATTAAGGCCTTACGAGAAGCTTCAAAAAGAGTTGTACTTGGTCCTGAAAGTTTACCATCCATTTGTTTTTATACTTTATTAAACTCTGTAAATAGGTGAGTAAATTTTTGCTGTTTAGTTGAAATTGATACACCTAATGATGTTATTATACTTAAAAATAATGTTATAATTTCTCCATTTCAGTGTTATATCAGCAGAAGTGTCAGAAGATTCAACTTTATTAGCTGTTGGTTTCAATGATTCAGTGATTAAAGTTTGGAGTTTGGTTCCCCAGAAACTGAGGATGATGAAAGATGCCGAGGAACTTGTTGATGTTCACCATGATGCTGGTGATTAATATGTTTATACATAAAAAAATATATTTGCAAAATGTAAAGAATACGAATGAAATTAAGTTTTGGAAATATTTTCAGACGACGTTTTAGTAAGAATGATGGATGAAAAAAGTGCGGAATCGTTTCGTACATTCCGTGGTCACAGTGGACCTATCTACTGTCTTTCTTTCAGTCCGGATAAAAATTTATTACTATCATGTTCTGAAGATGGAACTGGTAAGAAACTTTGATCAACATTTGTAAGTCAAAATAATAAAAAGTCAGAGAATTTTACAAATTTAATTGAAAATTTCAGTAAGACTGTGGTCACTTCATACATGGACTTGCGTCGTTTGCTACAAAGGACATATTTTTCCCGTGTGGTCAGTGAAATTCTCTCCTCACGGTTATTACTTTGCCACTGGCTCACATGACAAAACGGCCCGATTGTGGGCTACGGATTCTCATCAACCACTCAGGATATTTGCTGGGCATTACTCAGACATTGATGTAAGTATGAAAAAAAAAAATACACACACATAGATGTATATTGCTCTTTTTACACCAAATGGATCGATAGATAAACGATAATTGATGTTGTCGCAGGTCGTTCAATTCCATCCAAACTCCAACTACATTGCCTCAGGTTCAAGTGATATGACAGTTAGGTTGTGGGACTGTGTAACGGGTAATCAAGTGAGATTGATGACGGGACATAAAGGACCAATATATTCCTTAGCCTTTTCGACGGAGGGTAGATTTTTAGCTTCCTCAGGCGCTGATTGTCGTGTTCTAATATGGGATCTTGCGCACGGGCATTTAGTTGCTGCATTACCGAATCACACTGCAACAATATATTGTCTTTCCTTCAGTAGGGATGGAAATATTTTAGCTTCTGGTAAGTACATCAAATTATTATTTTTAAAAGAACCTTTTGTAACATTTAATTATCTCTTATAAAATTGAACAAAAGATGCTTTAAAATATTCGTACTATTGTAGTTGTTGTGATATTGCGATTGAATTTCTTTTCGTGTTTGAAGAACGTCAAGTATGCGTATAAAAAGATGGACAATTTTGCCAAAAGAAATTAAAGAAAAAATGAGATCCGTTTTGAATCGATTCCGAGAAACAAGTTTCAAAATCGGTCGAATGCGTGGTTTAAAGTCGAACGAGGGATATCCTGTACGGGACAAAAGCATCTGGCATATCCCGTTGTCAGCTACTTGCTCGTTTAAAAAAAAATGTACGCTTATATATTAGTAACAAATACTATTCTATTTTACAGGTTCACTCGATTGTTCGATCAAACTCTGGGATTTTACAAAATTAGTGGAAGAAATGAGTTTGGAAGACGTCAATGTGTCGCATAATCCTGAAGTAAAAACTTCCGCAGAGTCATATTTACTCCGAAGTTTTGGCACGAAAAGCTCGCCAATTTTGGCGTTACATTTCACGCGAAGAAATCTTATGTTCGGAATAGGCCGACACGACTCGAGTTAATACTGATCCAGTATTTTGTAAATATTTATTTATTAGCTATATAAACTATCGTAATAAAAGAAGCAGTTTTATACATTGTACTAAACACTTTTGGTGGCTTTCACCCATTTAGCAAACCTTGCGAAATACACGCCTATTTCCCTTTCGTTTAACAATAGCCACATCCGATTCTCTTCTTAATACTTCAAAAAAAGGAAAAAAAGTCGAAAACTTCGTTACATAAGTTAACGAGGCCGCAAACAGTTTCGTTCATCCATTCATGCTCAGTTCAAGTAGAAAGGAAACCTCACGCTAAACAAGCCTCGTCAACAAAAAAAAAACCCATTGTGCCGGGAAAAAGGAAGGAAGGAAGTAAAGGCTATGCGCCCAAATCAATAGGCAGATCGAAGTTTGTTTCCTTTCGACAAAAGAATATTCTGATTACGAAGTACATAACATGCACGTACTCGAGGCGTTCTTCTTTCTATCTCTTTTTCTCTCGTGCGATGACACGCGATGCGGCTGCTACTGTAAAAACACTGTAGAATAAGACGGAGAGAGAAAGAGAGAGGTGGGAGTCGACCAGGTGCGCATTATCTAAGGGATGAGCCGAAGAGCGCAAGGTACAACAGATGTTAATAAACGCGCTCGGCACGCGCCAACTCGCATTCGTATATCAGACTCTTTGCCGTGAACATCGCTCTTATTTTTCTTCTTGTCTTGTACGTTTTTTCTTTTTTTTTCTTTTTTCTGTTTTTATTTATCAATATGTACGTCAAACACTTTACAAATAATTTACCAACCAAACGAAAAATTAAGCGTTTTTAATAAAAAAAATAATAAAAAGTGATCGTCGTAGTGTATCAACTACAGTGTCAGTTACTCATTCAAAGTGCCTCAGAAAAAAAGATAAATAAAAGAAGAAAGAAAAATACTATGGCATTAATTTCAAGTAATCACACTAATTACCGATCGTCAACTTCCCCATCAATTTTAGCCATGAGTTACGGGGCGTCGCACATAGTATATTCATCACCACCTTATACACCACCAAAGACAACGACAAGATACTCGGACGAGAGCGATGTCGCGGTGGTAGTTAACGGGCATCATGAATATTCGCAATCCGCTGACAGCTGCTACGATAGATCGCCTTACGGATTGCTTACCCCGCAAAGGTACGTTGTACTTACTCAAGGAAACTCGTACATTTGTACGAGAAAGTGTTGTTTTTTTTTTGTTTTTTGTTTTTTTACGTAAAAGATTGATTTATAGTTTACGCGTTTTGTATTTTGTAATTTTATCGATAAAATAAGAGTATTACCTATTAAAACTCAACGATATCGTTAAATTTGACCATTGAAGGTACGAGACGCATTATACGTCGGAATATCAAAATCCATCGCGGATTTCAAACTACGAAGAGAACTCGATAGATTATAATAATCAAACGGGAAATTGGCATCGATGCTACGAGACACCACCGAATGAATCGCATCCGATCGTCGGCCCGACAACCGACGCAAACGGAGAGACCTGTTGGGATTGTAACATAGCTACCCCGGTAAGTTGTTCACCCTTCGTTGAACGTAATCGCTTATATATTGGGTTTGATGTGTACTGATTAATGACCCGATACAACGTCCAATTGATCAATTACACCAATTAGAATTAGTGGTTGATTTGACGATCGAATTACTCAATGATTAAAAAGCATTTTTTCGACGTTATTGAATCTTACGAAAAACGGACGAATTATAGGAGATAAATTTTTATTTCGCGTTAATAATAAGTTTATCCTCGTGAAATTTCAGAAAACAACGGTAAGCGAGCCATGTGAATCAAGTCCTCGAAAAGCACGTCGGCGTTCTCGCGACGTACCACCCTCGCCAAGCGTACTTAAACGACGTCGACTTGCAGCCAATGCACGAGAGAGACGTCGTATGAATGGTTTGAACGATGCGTTTGATAAATTACGGGAAGTTGTACCAAGTCTCGGTGCAGACCACAAGCTCAGTAAGTTTGAAACGTTGCAGATGGCACAGACTTACATTGCTGCACTCTGCGATCTTCTCAAGCAACACGACGAGAACAGATGATCGGTTTGACTGATTATTATTTTAATTTTTTATTTACGACTTATTGCCATTTATTTATTTATTTATAAATATATATGTATACACGTGACAATTTGCACTGTCCATAAACGAGAGTGCTATGTATATTTTTTATTATTATTTTTTCTTTTTAATAATATACTCACAGAGACGACGCAAGTCGACTACGCAAGTTCCTTAATCGATTGCCATCGTGAGATTGACCACCATTGTAATGCTCATTTTTTCATTTGTAAAAGTAACTATTTAAGGATACAGAATTTTTGTAATTATTTATTGTTATTTAAGGCGTGAACGTACGTAATTTATGCCAAAGATAATACCAAGTTCGAGGAAAGCGGGCCAGTGTCGTTATTTTTGTTCTTTCGTAGTTCGTAAGGAAAATTAGTTGTGTAAATTTCGCAGTAAACAATAAAATAGAAAGGTGTGATGTTTGAAACGCATGGACTTTGGCTGTATACTTTTATACAAAGTATGCTATATATTTTTTCTTGTAAATAAGATAATAAAGTAAAGAATTTTGTACGCAAAAAAAAAAGAAACAAGTTATTTTGATTATCAACGAACAACTCGATCCTAATAACGCGATAAGAACGTAATTACATCGACGATTGAATCCAAACGACAAATAAACACTTGAAGAATACAATTAACTTTGCACGACGGTTGAGATCTCAATCGCTTGCGCTTATATATATCAAAGTGACTCTCTCCTAGAATTCTGTGGTATACATCCATATGCATGTGCTGCGCGTGCGATCGCGTGCCGTCACGGAGTGTTGTGCTGGACGATTGTACACTCTGGCGCGCTCGCACAACTGTCTTTCGTATGTACGCGTATATTATATATATATAGTGTGTATAATATACCTAGCACAAACGGTATAAGATGAGTATCGTGTCTCTCGCGCTCTTTTTCTCCCTCCCTCTCTTCGCTCTGTATTCAGCCACGCGTCAGCCACGCGTACTGCAAAAAGTCCATCCCCCCAGCAACAAATGTTCAAATGTGACACGCACAGTGTTATTATATATATTTGACAGTGAGTCGTCCAGTGGTTTTCTCAATATTATACGAGAGGTTACATACTTTTTTTTGTAAACTTGAGGCAATGGGATTTTTCGACTTTTGAGCTGTGATAATTAGACGACGAATTCGAATTGTTGTATTGATTAATCACGTTTGAATTTAGAGTTAGAGGCTCCAAATTATGAAGAGGGCCATTCTAAACTGCCCCTATAATTATTACGCATTTGGAGTGCTTGCAATTAATTTATACGATTTAAGAGTTTAAATGTTATTTTCAAAAGAATGAAGGTGTACAGGAAAAGCTACACAATACCTAATGTCTATTAAAAATAAATAGAGTTTTTTGTACCGTTGTGTAATTGAATTATGTACGACTAGTAAAATAAATTGATACTGTAGACTATCAATGTATAAACTCATTAACGATCGAAATGCGATTAAAATTGAAAGGTATCGTGTCGTTTCTCCATTTCCCTTTTTTTCGATCGACATAAAAGAAAATGTGGGGATAAAAAAAGGTAGATATCATAATGATCACGAATAAAAGCAAACACGGAGCAATTCGTAAAAAAAGAAGCGAGAGAGGACATCCATCCAAGTGGTAACGTAGGTAGACCCGTTATAATATATCCAAAAAGTGAAATGCCGAGAATAACAGAGGGTGCACTCTCTCTCTCTCTCTCTCTCTGATGCAGGATATAGCTGTACTTAAATATATAGACGGGGTTGCATTTAGTAGAGCGCTGAAGAGGGATCGTCGAAAAGTGAGAAATCGCCACATGGCACGAGTCATATCGCCAGTGGCACGCCTCTTAATGAGGGGTCTCTTTTTCTCCCTCTATCGCGCGCGTGTCATCTGTTGCTTCGGTTAACGCTCACCGGTGCATAACGACAACAACGACGATGACCAACGCACGTCGCTTCTACCATCCCTATACATACACACACATACAGATACATTCATAGGATTTTAACAACACGATAATTACCAAACTGCTATATAGAGTGAGCTAGCCACTTTTCGTCGAGCTCGTAAATCGATCAATTCACATTCAATGATCCTGTTGTAGCGGAGAAAATTAATTTTTTCCGCGCGAATGAAAAATTGATGAATTATTCGAATGCCGTGGTGGTATATTGAAAAGTATGCTGGCTTTGTTAGAAAACGATATGGTATTTCGTTTATTTTATTGTGCTTTTTTTACTCTTCACACGATATTATCGTGACTTTTGTAGAAAATAATCGTTGTTATTCTTAATAATACTCGAGTACTTATCAAGTTACTTAACGCATCATTATCATTTTGATTTCCGCGAGTGTAAGTGTTGATCGTTTATATTATTTTATTCATGATGGCTGCTATTTCATCGGATCTATTTACCGCAGCCTCTACAGCATTCATCATGGAGGCTCTGAAAAACGAGACGCAATGAAACAACGATATATTTAAAAAATCGTTTTCAGCGATTGATTGACATTTTTTTAAGTGCAATATCGATACCTGACAGCACCCCTTTCTAATTCGTGCATTCCACAGATGGTGGACCCATTAGGAGACGTTACCTCATCTTTCAATTGGCCTGGATGTTTACCAGTTTCCAAAACCATCTTTCCTGCACCAATTAAAACTTGAGCTGCGAATTTTAAAGCGGACCCACGTGAAACGCCTTTTTTAACAGCGCCGTCAGCAAGAGCTTCTATTATTAAATAAGCCTGTAATTACATTTTCTTAAGTAAATATTTACAATTAAATATTTGTACATTTTATCATATTGCATTTATTTACGTACGTATGCTGGTCCACATCCTGAAAGGCCACCTATACTATTCATAAGGTTCTCAGAAGTCTTTTCGCACAGGCCCAGTTGAGAAAATAGCATTGAAGTAATTGTTTCGTCTAGTGTCGTAGTACTCAAACAGCAATAAACTGAAAAATAATTACTTATTATCTTGATTGCATACTCAATTTAAGTTTTTAATTTAAATTAATTTGCAAATATTCATAGTTCTACCTGTGATTCCTTCGGATACCATCATTGGAGTATTAGGCATGGACCTTACTATTCTTGGTACTTGGTCGAACGAACAAATCTTCTGTTGAAGAAAGAAAGAGCAAAAAAATACAATAATTGATCACATTGCCAACGACAATAGTTTAGGTATTTGATGGAAAAATATTCTTACCCTGCGTAAAGCATCTAACGAGACTCCAACAATCACGGATATATATAATTTTCCTTCACAGTTATATACAGAGTCATGTACATTTTTACAAGTTAATAATGCAGTATCCAGTATTTGTGGTTTTACGCATAGAAATATAATGTTACAATTTTGTATAACTTCGTAATTGTTTAAAGTTGTGTTGATACCATAATTTTTCCAAATGCTTAATGTTTGTTCCGTGCGACACGATACCCATATATTTTGTGGTTTCAAGACACCTACAATGAAAAAAATAAAAATAATAACAAATAAAGTACAAACTGTCAATAATTGTTTAACTGTAAACAATATAAATATAAAAAGATGTATACTTAAATAAACATTAAATACCTTTCTTTACAAGTCCAAGTCCTATTGCCTGAGCCATATTACCTCCGCCAATAAATCCAACTTTTTTATTTTCTATTATATCTTTTATATTATTCATGTCTGCCATGATTGTAATTACTAAAAATTGTAATGTTTTTCTTATGATATGATCTCTGCTTAAATGGCCTTGTTAATGAATTTTCAATAATAGATTTACAATTGTGTTTTGCCTTTTTTTATATATATATATTCGTGTAGATTCAACAATCAATTATATGTTATTAAGTTAGTGTTAATAAAGTTCTGGCGACAAATTTTTCATATACGCAGACATAACCGCAAGCACGCTTAACTCACTGGGAGAAAGATTACACACCGTTCCGACAAGATTACAGAACGTACAATGTTTTTTTTTCAAATCAGACATCTATTTATATCAAACTTATCTGATATGAGATAATTTGGTTAGAGTTGAGAATAATATGTGGGTAAGGTCGAGGACAAGAGGTTAATGTTCTCGTAGAATATTTGACGATTCCGTAGAACGGTGATTAAAATTTACTATTTTATTATATCGTAATACGAAACTTTCGATAAATAGAAAACATTACACGCATTTTGTAATCCAACAATAAAATGATGCTTAATCATTCGACAATCACCTTCATAAAAACGATTGTCAACGATAACACGATCGACATGTATCTTGTTTTCATTCTTATTAGAAAACTAATCAAAACATCGTTCATTCATGAAACTCTTGTTACGCGTTCATTGTGCAACGCAAGAAAAAACAATAAAGACGATTGTACTTAGCACTAGTTCATCTTCCAGTCGTCAGATCAAGTCAAACTTTGCCGCGTTGTCAGTGTCTCTCAATTAATGAATGGCGCTGTAGCTTATCACAACTTCGCAACAGCTGAGAATCGCTGAAAGTCGATTGTTGATGAACGGGTTGTTGTATAGATAAAAGCTCCAAATCGCAGCATACGTAGTTTACTTGTGCCCTGGGAATTGTTAGATAACGAAGATCGATTCTGACAGTGTAGTCACGAAATCCTCGTACAAACGATCTCGGTCAGTTAATTTATTAGTGAAGTGTCAAAAGGTCCTGTGAACTTGCGTGCCCAGTTAGCCTACTTTTTCTGTTGCCATCCACAGTGCATGCGTACGCGCACACGATACGTACCATTGTCGTTGTTATGATCTGGCCCGTGAAAATTTTGTTTACCCTATGTGTTTTAGCAGAGTAGAGAGTAGACAATCGACCAGCCATTGAGTAACATGGACCAAGGGGGCCCTCCTGAGGGGGCCCCTGTCATCATCGCCGACCCCATGGATATGACTATCATTGACAAAGTTTGCGAGTCTAATTGGCCTGATGATAACATTGTGTCGTCGTCAACTTTTTGTGATAATCCGAAAAAGCTCAACAACAAGTATCTGTTTTTAACGGTAATCTATTCTTTTTCATTTTACTTTATTGGATTTTCTGTTGTATGATACGTGTTCTACATAACTGTTATTTCATTTATAAGTATTTAATAATCAATAATATTTTAAACTTTTGACCTAGTTTTTTTTTTTTTTTTTATCTTGTGTGCTTTTTGTAGAATTGATTGCTAATTAGTCCATTTTAATTTCAGGTTGAATATATTGACGATGGAGCAAAGGATTTTGGAAGAATATATTCATCGTATGATCAAGTTTCATTTTCATCCAGGCCAAATTCTCCTTTATCTGATTTTGAACATCAAGTTAGTCCCCATGACCCAAATATGAGTTCTGCTGCAAGATATTCACCAACACCAGTTCCTTTACCTTCTTCACCATTTCACAACCCAATAGTTGTACTTCAAGAGCCAGCATCTCCACTAATATCAACATCAGAGCCTGCAGTAAGAATGGCCAGTGATTATTCGTCCCATCTAACTGATCAGTCGTCAACGCCAAGCATGTCACAGAGTGACAATTCCGAAGATTTTACCGATAGTACAAGCGATGGATTAGTTTCCAGTGTTGGAAATGAATTGATGCTAATTCAAGGTAACTAGCTATTCATCGCTGTCTAAGCAAATGCTGACTTGGAATGTAACATTATTATATGTATTCTATAGGTTCTAATGCAGATCTGGAACCTTCGACAACACCTCTAATGTTGTCGGGAATGTCAGGATCCGATTTAACTCTTACGAGAGACTTTCTCGTAATGCAAGAAGATCAAATAAACGTGATGAATTCTGTCAAGTTGAATTCTAGTCTTGATTCTAATGTCAATCAAGTCACAGAATCTATTTTGACGGACGACGTTGATGAAGAAACCAACGCACAAATTACAATGAAAAGTTTAAAACAAAATTCTAAACAATCCGAGCTGACTTACGATAAGAAAGATGTGATTTGGTGTAAAGATCAATCTGAAGATAATACTTTATGTAAGTATTGCTAACAGCGTTTGCTATTGATAATTAGCGATTAACGTCACTCTTAGAAAATGCATTCATACTACGTGTTGTTGAAATTTACACAGGGTATGACGACTGTGATAGCACTTGCACCGATGCAGCTGATTGTACTTTACACAGCGTGTGCACGATTGCCGATCAACCAGTTCCTTCTCGAGCGGTTGCCACATTACCGGGCCTTTATTTATCAATTGAAAAGCTTCCTTCTTCTAATATTACACATCAATCGGCAGAATTTGGCGTTTTTGCAAAACGGAGTATTCGAAGACGCACTCAATTTGGTCCAATCGAAGGTGTTCTATGTTCTTATGACGGTTCCAAGTTTCATGGTCTACCATTGTTGTTGGAAACTAAAGAAGAAGGGGAATTTTTGAAAATTGACATTTCGAACGAAAGTAAGAAATTCAACTTTATTACGAACGAAAGAGAGTAGCAGATATTTTCAATTGCTGTTTTTCCAGACACTTCCAATTGGATGCGCTTTGTGAGACCTGCTGTAACTTTTGAAGAACAAAATTTAATTATATGTCAAATGAACGACGGAATAGTATTTCTCACCACGCGAAGTATATTGCCTAGTGAAGAATTGAAAGCAGGTCCAAGTATTGAATATGGAAAACTTCGGAATCTGCCAGTACTCGAGCTCATTCATAAAAATATGTTGGGTAAACAGAGTTCCATTTGAATAATTTCTATTCGATTTTTGAATGTAAAAACAATGTTACAGTATATAAAAATTTCCCGTTTACAGATTCAAGCACGGATTTTTGCAGTCAGTCTCACGTAAAAATCGATTTACTAGAAGCTACTGATGAAAAACTACAAAACAGTACAAATATTGAAAATCGTCAAAACAACTTTACAAGACTTCAGAAAAAACGTAAAGCTGCGAACGAATCATTTCAGTAAGTTTAGTTTTTGTTTGTTATTCCAATAAATGGTTTTTTCGAAATTGTATCGTTTCATTTCGCTCAATAGGAAATATTTAGAAATTGACGAAGACGAAGAAGACAATTTCAATGATACAAAATTGTTTAAAAGTGATGGAAAATATACTTTTAACGGGGACAAAGAAAAAGAAAATTCTCCTGATTCTAAAATGGAGTTGATGCAAGATGAAATCACACAGTCGGATCAACCTGATATTTCGGAGAAAAGTGCCAATGTGGTTTCATCGAGCGTGTACAAGTGCGTATTATGCTCAAAGCGCTTTTCAACAAAATTAAAATTCCAACAACACTGCCTAGAACACGATGTAAAAAATAACGAATCTGCTAAGTGCAATATCTGTTCGAAAACATTCTCCAACAATTATACTTTAAATCGTCATTTAAAAACTCATCAGAGTGAGTGGCCTACTTTACTTTAAATAAAATCATATTAGACATCTTCTAGATATGTCGATTATACACTTATTTATTCATTTGCATGTCGCAGAAGAAAGACAACATCTAGAATGTCCAGTGTGCAAAGAAGCATTTGGGCGCTATTTGACCTTGAAAGATTCTCTAGAAACTCATCTCAACCAAGATGAGACATTTACGTGCCCTCACTGCCCAAAATCCTTTACAAGTTATGCTCTCACTCGTAAACATGCTCGAGCTCATCATTTTGATCGAAAGCACGAGTGCCACTTTTGCTTTAAATGCTTTCCAGCAGCTGATAAACTAAGGATGCATTTATTGAAACACTCTGATCGCAGGTGACTATTCTTATAAAATTATTCGTTCGATTAATCTCGTATTAAATATACACGTATTAAATATAAAACGTACGAATAATAGGGAATTTCAATGCGCTAACTGCGGTAAGCAATTCAAACGAAAGGATAAGCTAAAAGATCATGTTACGCGTGTTCATTTTACTCAAAAGACTAATAAGGACCAAATATCTTTGAACAATCGTGCCAAAAAGACAATTCCAAAGGTTCGCAACAACTATTAGATAAAAATGTTTGATTAATTAATTGTCAGCCAACACTTTATTATTTATTCAATTTTATCGACAGACAAATCCTGTCGACTGTGACCGTTTCATTTACAAATGTCGTCGATGCCAAGTGGGTTTCAAACGTAGAGGTATGCTCGTCAATCACTTAGCCAAGCGACACCCGGATGTCCCTCCAGAATCTGTACCTGAGCTTTGTTTGCCAATTTTGCGACAAACAAGAGATTACTACTGTCAATACTGCGATAAAGTAAGTAAAATATGCATGTATACTTTTTTGGCATATAAAAAAACCCCTTGGACTTTTTCACAGAGAATTGCAAACTTGTTATCCGATTGTTTGTAGGTTTACAAAAGTAGCAGCAAAAGAAAAGCGCACATAATGAAAAATCATCCGGGTGCTGCTTTACCACCGAGCAATAGAAATAAGGACTTTGATATTCCTGGATTGCCAAATCCAACATTCAGTCAGGCTGCTGGTAGTATTAAAACTGCTCCACAGGGTTGCCAATGGTGCCATAAACAATATGCCAGTAAAGTAAGTAGCAAAACAAAATGTTGAACTAGTCCAATTTGAGGAAAACATGGTTGTTAAAGGCGCTGACCTACTTATTCATTCGTAACGTAATCTTGAAACTTTTGATAAAATTTATCGTTTCATTAGTATAGCAACGCTTAAACGATGATAAATTTAGTAAAGAAGAGTATTTTTTTCGAAATCTAGAAAAGAAATCCGTTATGTCATCGTGTTCTACAAATGCATACATGTATGATTAAATGCGTGACCAATATTGACTTCAGGCAAAGCTTTTGCAACATCAACGCAAGAAACATTCTAGTCTAATGGAGCCCGCCGATCAGATACCCCGCCCGCGAAGCCGTCCACCGCAGAATCAAAACCAGCCGCCCGTAACGAGCAGCATGAAGCAGCCGAAACTGGAAACAGGCGATTCGGACATCTTAAAATCACGCCTGATGCGCCCTGTCAATGATTCCTTATCCGCCATATCAAATGGCTTCGAATTAATAAATCCTCAATTCGCTCGAGTACGCGATATGCGTTGAAAGTTCATCACGAGCGGCCGCGTGACTGCGGCACTTTGACACGAATTTACAAAGTAAAAAAGAAAAAAAAAGAAATTCATGCCTAAAGAGCGTGTAATTTTTTTTTATGCACAGTCAAGCAATATACTGTGCTTATTGACTTGCTGCGCTTTCGCCCAAACTATGTTTGGGAAGCGCTAGAGAGTTTGTTGGCGTTAGCCTAGCGCTGAGCGCTTTGGCGCGCCCACCTACATGCATGAGGTGATTGTTTTGTCTTGTCTCAACGAGTCGCTTGATTTTGAGGGATAGACATTATTCAGAGTTTAATGAGAATGAAGAAAAGTAACGAAACACGTTTTAACGAATGGCTTACATTATAAAAAGTAACAAAAGAAAAGTTAAAAAATAACAAAAAATACATAATAATAAAACGAAATCGCGACTGTCTATGATAAAACTCGATGTGTAGCAATTTTAATCCAGAATCTCGATCTTGATCTCTATCTCGTAATAAACATTATTTTGAAAACGTCCTCGGACGAGTATCTCTGTCGATTAAACTCAGTAGCGAACGAAACAAATCAATTCTATTTTAAATGCAGTAAACTTAGAGTATAATAGCTCGGAGATATTGGAGTTGAGCAAAAGTTCTTTAGCGAAACTATTTTAACGCGCAAAACAAATTTAACGTGACAAACTAAGAAATCTTTCAGTCTACTGTCGTAATCGTTACGTGAATTAGTTGTGTGCAAACTTAGCCAGACAAAGAATAAGATACATAATTAAAAGTAAAAAAACAAGCAAACAATATAAAAAAAAATACATAAAACGAGATGCCCCTTAAATAGAAACCAGTTTCCGTGAGGACGAAACTATCGTTCAATTCCCGTACGAACGTAATCTTGCGCCTATCAATTCTATGTCTATTCTGGATCTTACAAAATACAAATCCAAAGATGTACTTCGAGTCGACATTAAACTTACATCTTAATAACAAGTAGCTGTGAAAGTGATAATTTGTCATCTATAGTACGTACATTCAACACATGTATACACACAAATACAGATACACATACACAATGAACAGTATACACATAAAACATTTTGTCTCTTCGTATACGGACGTTTATTCGGTTAAATTAGCGAAAGACAAACTTAAATAACTGTCATCAAACGTGTTGTAACTATGATACTAAAGTGTGAACTTCCATTTTTTCGAATTTCTCGCAATAGAAAGGTAACAAAAAAAAAACAACAAAAAATAAAAAAAAAAACGAAGCACAAGCAAAGATTAAGAGAGATTAAGCCTGTCGTTAAAAGTGAGAGAGTGGAGATGAGAAAGTACGATTCTAGAGAAGGAGAGAGAGGGAGGGTGGAGAGAGGAGAAAAGAGAGAAAAGAATATATATTGTTGCTTGTAAAGCAACTAAACGGTTTTATCAGATATCTATTACAGATTGTGTGTAGGTGATGTTTGACAGCTGGACTACTGTTATAACGATCCCAAAAAATAAAAATAAAGTAACAACGAGCAAAATGTCCATAAGTATTTTTATTTTACATTTTATTCAACACTTTTAATCCTACAATTTTTTTACAACTATTTTATTTGTACAAGTTATGTTTAAAAGCTCTCACAAGCTCATTCGATAACATTTATTTGTTTCTCTTTTTTTTTTCCTTTCACACTGATGTGTCCTACCCGACAAGCTTTGCACGTCAATATCGACAATAGAATCTTCATTTTATCAAAAATACTCTTAATTGTCCCAAGTCGCAAGAGTCACTAACTAGTGTGTCTCAATAAAGAGTAAACCGTTAAAACCTATTAACAATCAACGAAAATGTAAAGTGTCGTACAATTTCTTTGACTCAATCACGGGTTGACGTATATCGATCGATTGTTTTATCCAATCATACCGAAAGTTTTCTTATTAATTTCAACAAATTTTGTCCAACAAATTCAATCAACGCCCATCGCGCTGTACACAACTTTGCAAAAAAAAAACAATTAAACAAAGAATAACAAAAATATCATCACTGCGAAATCCGTAGAGTGTAATAAGGAAAAAACAAAACAAACAAATTCGCCTATCTGTGATTAGCCAAAGGTTTTGTATTTTGTTCAAACTTTTCGCAAGCTATAGCCAAAGGCCCAACAGCACCGGGGCCTGAATTAAACGCTACTCTTGGAGGAGGTGGTAGTGGTGGTGGTTGTGGAGTTGGTAAGTACTGCATATGAGCTGTTTCATAAAGTTGCTTTTGCATGATAGCCAAACTAACTTTGTTAGCCGAAAGAAATTCCTTCATAGAAATCAACTCGCCCGACATTCTTCGTGGAGTATCGATTGTGTTATCCATCTCTGGTTTGATCGAGTCACGAGGCATTAGTTTCGTTGGACGACGTTTCGCGTAGTAGATTGCTGATACGGACGATCTTCAAGCGTAAACGTACAATTATTTTTCCAACTACTTTTTCATATTTTTTTTTTTTTTTTTTACAAATTCTTACCTTCTTCTTGGCAAATGAGGCGCAGCCATCGAGCTACGCGGGCAATTGAGTTTGCAAATAATCAGGTTCAATCCTTGTTTTATCACGATCGACGTGACGTTCAACAGAGAGTAAATGCAACAACAACCAATCACCAGGAAAATGAAGTTGGTAAACCTGTACCTAAACTCAAGAAAAACAACGAATTGTTGAAACATTCGCAGACGTTGGCATTTGATAATTATTTGTTTTCGTTGAAAAGAAAAACTCACAAGTGAACGTAAGGATAGTCAGTTTTTTGCGTACTAACGTAATCACCAAAACCGATAGTAGCAAAGCTGACAAAACAGAAATAGAGCGCCTCGAGATAACTCCAACCTTCGAGCGGAGCATATAACGCGGCTGCAGTGCAAGCTACGGCACAAGAAGTTAGCGACAAATACAGCATTACCCAATATACACTCGGCTTCCAATGTTCCAAACCCACCTACGTAAAAATAACATACACACACACACACACATACAAACACATACATTGAAGAAAAAATTGCATAAATTCAAATTAAAAATAACGATTTCACCTCCTCCTCCTCGTCGTCGAGTATGTCGGGCAACGCATTCTTTTGGTCTTTCGATCTAGAGTTACGTGAGATGCGTCTTGAGCTCGCAAGGGTCGTTTGACGAAGACGCTTTTTCAAACGGCGAAGATGCAAGCTACGTAAGATCCATGCTAGGAATGTGATTATACGCTCCAGAAACAGATTGAAGAATAATATGCCACCTACGCATTTTTGTTTTTTTGTTCGTTTGTTTGTTTGGATGCAGATTCTGTATTTTTTCTATTTTTCATTCAAGACGTATGCACTGACACGATTTTGCGCGCAATATACCAGAGTCGCGAGACAAAATTAAGCTATCCGTCTCGCGAGGATCTACATTTGCGTTATAACGAGAATACGAGGTCGACGTTATTCATAAATATATTTCATCTTGACAAATGTCCACGATAATCGCATCAGCTCATACGCGCGTTTGTTTAAGTATAGTTTTGTATTTTGAAGTCTGCACAGAGTTTATTACCGGAACAGCCAAAAAATCCATAAAGCACCACTGCTGCTTTTCCGGCCGAAGTCTGCGGCGCTGTGCTCCCATATCCTACAAAAATAACGTTCGTTTGTTTCAAGTAGAAATACTTTAATCGAATAATTGTCGCCGGAATTGTACAAGGAATAAAACAACAACAACAACAACAACAGAAAGAAAGAAAGAAAGAGCAATCAATCGAGTTTTAATCGCAAGGCGCGCGCGAGCGTGTAAAAGTGCGCGGAATATGCGTGGAATATGCGCGGAATATGCGACGTATGTAAGAGATATATGGGTCGCGGAGTTTGTACGTCGGTTATATTAGCATTCCGACACAATTATTTCGACGCTTTGGTAATACTTATAATACTTACCAATGGTCGAGACAATGGTGCCGACAAAATGAAAACTGCCTGGAAAATCCCAACGACGTCGTTTGTTGATTATACCAGTTGACGATGCATTGCCGTAAGCGTATAACAGCTCGTGTAAACGTTGTAATGCTTGTGCGCTACCTCGTAAATGATGACGACGAAACGATTGATAGGTTCGCCAAAACTCTGCTGCCTGTTGCGATACAACGAGATTGCACGTTATTTTTATCGATAAACGTTTGAGATTTTCAAGAGCGCGTCCATCGGCTTATCGCGTTGTTACGTTGCTTATTCATGTCCTTTACGAGTGATTTCGTTGAAAACTAACAAACACAAATGCAACGTTATTTAAATAAAAATGACACTCCATAGATGGAAAGTTATCGATTGATTGTCCGAGGAAAGCGTATACGATTGTTATTTTATGCCTTCGTGAACTCTACCTTTGACCTCTTTAGAAGTAAATAACTATAGCAGTGCGCGCACTTGGGGAAATTAAAAGCGAGATTCAAAGCGTGACCCCATGCGCAATACTGCAACCGCTATACATCTGCCTTCATTACCTTCAACTACATGTATAATCAAAATTTCGCGAATGTCACTTGTACATCTGGCTTATGGCTTGTGTGTATAAATACATCTTAGACCTGAAAACGTAATTGCTATGCGAGTGCTACACTTGTCGTTTTCAACGATACGTATTCTTTTATTTAGTTATCCTCGAGATATTTTGATGTAAATGTTGTCATTTTTACGTACGAATGAATAGATATTCAAAATCGGTCCGCCTATTTTTTATTTTCCACGTCGTTAGTAAGATGCTTCAGGACATCTTAATTAGAGACGAACCACTAAATATTTATCGCGGTTCTACTTATGCGTCGAGCGAAAAAAAAATAGGCCACAAAACTTTTATAATTTATGCATGACGCGAATAGTATCGAAACTACCCCGACAGCTGCTTTCCTTCTTTTTATTTTGTATTTTGGGTTACGCGTAGGATACCAATTTTTCACCATCGATGATTAAAAAAAAACTTACGTAGCGCGACTTTTCAATGTAGCCTGTGCAAAGAAGTCGATATATGGGTCACTAGCTGGGATATTAAAAATAATTCAAGGCACAATTATTTGCAAATACAATTTGAACAAAGTTGTATGTGTCGGGTAAACGAAATACAATCGCAATTTCGGATTGCTTCATGCATATTTCTTTAAATCGATTTTCCTTGATCCAGATCTAGGTGTTTAACCCTACTTTCTTCTTTTTTTTTTCACGGAATTCACGCGGTTTGTTGTATTAAAATTTCAAATATAACGCATTTAACAATTCCTCGATCTCTTTGATAAAATTGTCAAATTTTTACCAAAAAATGGATTGAACGCAACGTTTGTTCTCAAACCACTGATTTGCTAGAATATTTTTCCCGTTGTATTATCGAGTCTCTGAAGTTTATACGTTTGGTTGTACGATTTGATTAAACTATTCTCCATTTGAGCTTTACAAAAATAGATTTTTCTTTTTTTAAAAGAAAAGTAACTTTATTTTTAGCGCGTAAACGAAAACTCGTAATTTTTGAACATTTGTCTATATATAACGAAGAAACAAAAGGCCACGATAACAAGAATAATATCAACGAACAAGAAACAATAGCAGTGGCGAGAGAAAAAAATATATACCTGCTTAACTTCTAGATCGGACTCGAGACTTTGAAATAGTGCAGCCCCGGCAAGCATATAAGCAGCAAGTATAATAGCAAGCAGGATGAACCTGGCGTTGTCCTCGGCGAGGGCCCCGTGCACGCACATCCCTCATCTCTCGCGTCCCTTTCTCATGACTTTCATACGCTCATTTGGCTATTTTTTTGTTGTTATCAATCGCCTAAGATACGACACTTTTAAGATTAACCACGTTCCTTGCTCAACGCCACTCAGACCAACACTTGTCGTATATTTTTTCGCGCCGCAACGCGTGAGCTTTTTCTCTCTCTCTCTCTCTCCAGTACTCGATCGCGCTTGCGCCCTACGTTGCTATTAATAAGGCACACACGTACGAAAGCTTGGGTTTTTTTTCTTTTCCCTCCCAAATTATACTTTACGCGCGCATGTCTTTAATCTTCACGAGTCAAAAGGAAACATTTGTACAATATATCTATATATCGTAGGTCATACTTGTTTCAATCGTCAACTGTTTCATTGTGTATCTACTTGTGTGATTGTGCGTGCGTGTAATTTTCTTTAACGATCAATTATCTCGCGTGTAAACTTCGGATATCTCAAACGTACCGCAAAGTCGAAGAGAAGATGCTTTTTTTTTCTAAGGCGAATGCTTTTCAGTCGCTATTTTAAAAATAGACGGGTGAGAGGGGACACAAAAAAAAGGCGCGAGACATTTGAAAAGCGTCCCGATAGAATAAACGCGCAGCCGCGTAATTAAGCGCGCCGCGTCGACCTTCCGATTTGTGACACACACACACACATATACAAGCTCGAGCTAAGAATATTTGCCTCGAGGGACCATGTCGATGAAAAAACCTTTTCTTTTTTCCATTTACCACTACGTCGTCAAGGAAAATATGGCGCGTACAGCTTTTGGTGAATAAATTCAAATTTTTTTTTTTTTTTTTTAATAGAAAACATAGATACATACATATATACGTGTATGTATGTATGAATATATATTTGTTCAAACAACGCAGTAATGAGATTGATTTTACAAATGATGAGTCTTTGTACAGGTTTGTTATTAGTTATGTATAAAAAACACTTATAATAGACAATAATAGAAATAGTAAAAAAAGGTACACGTTTATTCGTTGCTTAGGCTAAACATGTCGATGTATGCGATTCGATCGATACATAAGTACAGTTGAACAAAGAACGGGAATCGTCAATGATGATTTTGCGTAGGTCCTTCTTCCAGTTTTCTCCACACAACCTACAAGCAAATAAACGAATGTTCGCGTGAATGAAATTCGAAAAAATTTTTTGCATGTAAATACGTCGAATTTGACTTTCAAGAGAAAATGGCCAATCGGTGTTCAGAGTACACAGGAACCCAAATACTTACGTTGCACATTTCTCTGACGAGTGCTTTCTCGCCGTTGTGCCCAGCTTCTCGTTCGAGTTGCTCTCGAACTTCGAGTACTTGAAGCGCTCTAACTACAGCTTCGGGTCGACTACCCAAATGACAATCGTCAACGTTACGTTGATTCTCCCATGGTTCGTTCGATGGCCAACCTTGTTGTGCTCGCGCTTGTAACACGCTCTTGTCCTCCTCCAATTGTTTTATACGTTGTTCTAAGCTTCTCACGTACTGCATCATTTGATCTGTCGACGTTTTATAAAAAGAACAAAGGACAAGTTGTAATGCGCTATTTCTACGTAATGGAACATTGAACAACGTAATGGTCTATAGACGTGCACTTGAATGGTTAAACGTCCGATGCAACGAACGTTGAATAAAAATCTATCGTTCGTTCAATCTACGGATAAGCGAGCGTAAAGCTCGTGCAGCATCTCGATGTGTCTAAGAATATCCTAATTTACAAACGTACCGTTGAACGTCGAGGTGGTATGACGAGGTATCCTCGTAGGCGCAGGACCGCTCTCGTCGGCGTTCGTACTAGACGACGAACCATCGCCGTCGTCTCTTTGACCACCACCGCGTTCTTCGTCCAAATACAAGCAAAGTTCTTTCAACTCGAGATTGTCCTTTATTAATTCTTGTTGTTTGTTATCCAATTGACGTAATTTATTTTGATAGGCCGACACTTCTTGGCGCATCACGCTCGCTGTGTAACGTCCAAAACGTTGCCATTCGCGCGCGAGTTTACGACCTTTCTGACGATCGTCATCGAGGAAACAACAAAGATCGCGTAACTCTTGATTGTCGTCGCTTAGTCGTTGGTTTGCTTCTTTTAACGCTCGTAATTCGTTTACCTGTCGATACGTTCGTTTGTTTCGTTATTTGTTTAATACACCTTAAATAAAATCTAGTGCAAAGAATGAAAACTTTACTAACCAAACCCTGAATATGTCGATGTTGCTCAGCGACAAGCCTAGCGATATCGCTCTCGGTTTTTCTTACAAATTTAAGCATCTCGATAGGGCCAAGTCGTAAAAATTCGTCATCCGATATTCTCTGTCGACTTGTTGTTGCCGTTGCTGCTGCTGCTGACTGTTGAACTCCATTCAGCGATGACGTATTACCGTTTACACCAATCGGTACATCGCCAAGTTGGTGCTGTTGCGTAGTCGTCGTAGTCGTCGTTACCGTAGCTGGTTGAGTTACGAGTGATGCCGTTGCCGTTGGAATGCCCGAAGGCAAGTAACTCTTTGGTTGTTGTAATCCAAAGTTTGCTTGCAATTTGTCCGTTCTGTTTTACATATTTTTTTGTCTTTTTTTTTATTTGAATCGATTAATTGTTCGAAATATCCTCAAGTTCCGTTGATACGATACTGTACGAGCAGTTCAATTGCGCAATACGCGATAGAATTTTGAAATACACGCGTGCAAACACGGACACCCGATAACGAGCACGCGCGGGCGTTGAGCTTACGTATAATATATTGGTGAACACTTGTACGACGAGATAAAAAAAATCAAATCAAATCAAATAAGAGTGGAAGTACCGGAATTCGCGTGCAACAAGTTCCAAATTCAGCGTGCAGTTAACCGAGCGACCTCGTTGTACCGATCCGTCCGCGCGCGAGAAACACGCGTGTATAATATACAACACTCCGGGAGAGATCGGTGAAAGTCAAAAATCGAAAGAATCTCAAATCCCCCTCCGAAAAAAAAGAAAAACGTACATGTGTGTACATATCCCTCTCTTCCTTCGAAAAAGAAAAAAAAACAAAAGTCCGTTACCGCGAAGTTTGTTGAAAAGGTACAAGCAGGTAGATAGGTAGGCGTGGAAACGAACGAGAAGAAGAGGAAGAAGAAGGAAACGACGTAAAAACGTACCGATCTAATTTGTGGGGCTGAAATTTGGTCTGCACAGCATCTTTGACCTGGCTAGCGAGTTTAGCAGCTTGTTGCTGGTGCATCTGGTGTAGTTGCTTTGCCGTGAGCAATGAACTTGCCGTATTACTCGACGTTGTCGTTGCACCGCTACTTTTAACGATCGATGGTTGTGGCGGAGGTTGATATCTTGGTGGTTCGCTAAGATGCTGCTGCTGATGCTGCTGCTGATGCTGATACTGATGATGATGATGATGATGATGATGATGATTTTTTTGTAATTTATTATTACCGATGCTCGACATTTTTCGCGCGTTTGCGCTACGATACAAGGTCCATTTCTTGATTCCTTCTGTTACCGTTGTTGCTACTGCTGCTGACGATGAAGGTGATGGCCCACATACTTGGTAAACACCGCTAACTATGAACCTTTCTCTCTCCGCGATCGTTGTACCATACACTTTTCAACGAAAATAATTTTTTTTGTTTGTTAGACAAATTATTTATATACGCGTGTATCGAGTGGCAGAATAAACGAGATGGCGTCGTCGTTGTGGAAAAATATACATACACACATATACACACACACACACACACACACACACAATAGGGAAAGTACGTGCGTTGACTTGGCTGCAACGACTGCTTGCTGCTATAAGCTGAGATTCTTTTCTCGTACCAGTCAGCAGTGCGAGAGAGAGAGAGAGAGAGAGAGAGAGAGAGAGAGGGCAGCGGCGCCGCTAGAGGAAATCCTCTCCGAGGGGGCCCAACATGGCCGCGCAGCTCGCAACGCTTTTACCTATAATACACGCATACACGTTTTATACCTGTGCAACCTGTGATTTTTTTCTTATTGTCATTTACTGCAGATTGATGTACGAGCGACGTTATGATTTACATTTGAAATACAATCATGCGAACATGTTCCTTTTAATTTGTTGTTGTTGTTGTTGTTTTTATTTTATTAAAGGGACAGTACCCCAAAGGAAAAACGAAAAAATATACCTGCACAACAGTACGCGAGCGTATACGTATACATAGTCGGCAGGCTTAAACGCGGGCAAAAGCATAACCCGACAATAGCATCCAGGTGCATACTTCCCCTCTTTCCAATCTTCGTCAAAGAGCCTATACCTACCTGCGTGCAGTCGCGTGAAAAACAATCTCGGGAATTCCGCGAACAGGAAGCCCCAAGACCTTACCCTTGGGAACTGATGCATATCTTTTTTTTTCTTTTTTCTGTTTCCACGTTGCATTCGTTGCGTTATGCCTTGCTTCGATTTACAAATTTGTCGAGTATTTATGAATTTCACCTCGTTATTGTATAAATTGAGATGAATACGAGAGATTGCTCCAAACGAAAACATCCAAGATATTCGAAACGATAAACGAACATTATTGGACAATTGGTAATAAATGTCCGAAAAATCGTCAAAATCAATTACGACGATCGATTAGGGGAGGTTCTTGAACGAAAAAAAAATTCGTTTAAACTCAACAATTGGCAACAGTCTGGAACAAAGAGAAAAGCTCGGTAAATATTTGAAAGTTTCTCCAGTAGGTATCTCCATCTATCGTATTCTCGTTAAAACTCGCGTGAAAAAAGCGTTCAATAATTTCTCTCGATATACGGTATATACCTTCCTTGGGTAAATCCGTAGAGTGTCTGTACCGCCTTTAAAATCCTCGTATAGCGTATACGCGTATGCGCGCGCGCGCGCGTGTGGCCAAAGCTTCGGCATCGCGGTATCATTATGTCACGAATAATCGTACCAATTGGACGCGTAAATTTTTTCACGTTATATTTCTAAAGTTTCGAGTATTCAATCAACGATCCTATCGACGTTATTCTTCGATTTGTAAAATAACGCTAACTTTATTATAGATATCGAAAGTTCGTTTATCGTTGTATCAACAAAAATGAGCGAAGGTCGTCCGTTGTCGAACGTCGAGGTAAGAAGAGCTTTCTCGACCATTCTCCCCGCGTGTCTTACACGCAGAGTTGAGCTTTTTATTATTTTCTCTCTTTTATTTCTCTTTGTTTTTCGTTTCGATACGATATCGTTCGAAGCCTCGTTGTACAAAGTGTCTACCGCACGGCGTGTGAGAGCGAGAGCTAGAGAGAGAGAGAGAGAGAGAGCTAGAGAGAGAGAGAGAGAGAGAGAGAGAGAGAGAGAGAGAGAGAGAGAAAGCTAATCGATACAAGTGAATCGTAATACACCGGTGGCGGTCGATTGTTTGTAAACGTGTACGGCAAAATATACGTACAGTCCATAAGGCAGCTGCTATGTATATATCGTTATGCGACGGAGACGATGACAACGACGAGGGTCGTATCGATCCGTCTCGCTCGCGCTAACCATAAATTTGCATTTCTATTCTTTTCTTTCTGCGTGTGTACTTTTCTTTTTTTCTAAACTGCACTTTAATTGCCATCGATCCATCGTACCCTACATACTTGTTCTTTTCGAGCTCTCTTCTTCCAATCGAACCGCCAAGTTTTGCACGCTTTCGATGAGATTTATTTATTCGCGATATACTATCTCGAATAATTTACATAATTCTTTGCAAGCTCTCAGTGGACGCGCCTGGCATTGGGATTCTCTAACAGATCTACAAGCGTGAATAATTAATTCAAAGCGATACGCTATATACGAACGCCAAGTATTGCGAAATTTGCTTTTGCTGAAACGCGTTGCGTGAAAAGAATAAAAAGCAAAAAAAAAAAAAACAAATTGAAGAACAACGACGTACGCACGCGGCTATTTATAAAATCGAAAACTAACGAGATATACAATAGAACGTAATTTTTGAATGACGCAATGTAAATTAAAAGGTTTTGTTACCGTACAATTTAACGTTGACGACGATACCGTACGGTTCGTCGAGTCTTTTACGCGTATCTCGTAAATGTCGTTTGTCGTCTTGCCTGGAGACGTCTAATTGTTCGAATCAAAAGCACGTCTAAGCCCGTTCCTCGAGCGTTGTTTGACACTCGTATATCACGCAGACATAAACACGCCCATATAGCAATGTTTATTCAAGTTTTTTCGTTTTTTAATTACGCGCGTAATATATCAGTTTTCCTCGATGACACAAATTTTCCTTTTTTCCTTTTGATCGTTCAATCAAAGTTACGAACGCGCGAATACAACAGCTCGACGAACGATATCTAATTGCGTGGAAGAATAAATCATCGACATGCTGTTCGGTCGATTAAGTTTCATTTATAACGTACGGTAAGAACTTGAAAATAGCTCGCTATACGTTTGCTGAATAATTGCATAATCACGCAACAGTGCTATGGAATATCATTATCGTACAAGACGGACTTATCGCTATATTTGAAGTGCAAAGTCAAAGTCGGATTAATAAATTGACGTAGAAATGAAAAAGGACAGAGAGAAAAATTTTTTTGTTCTTCGTTTGCTATCCGTTAGATTAACGATAAGTACACGGCAAAAAGTTTGTCGGGAAATACTCGTTGCTGTTACGAAGCTAAGCGTGTCTCAAATAATAGTTGGATTGTGCGTTTCACGTTCGCTTACCGAACGTACAACGTATCCTTGTTAATTGTTTGCATTTTTTTCTACAATCGAAGCGTTCGCTATGCAGGAAGCTAAATACCCTCGAAACGACTAATACGAACGCGTGCGTTGTTCGGATTAAAACGCACGATGAACTTTATAATGTTTGGTTTTTTAAAACTATCGTTAGACTTGATTACCGATTGGAACATCGACGATGTAGCTCCGAAGAAAAATGAAACATTCGTGAGTATGCGTTGCGTAGTTGTAATACAATATAACTGCACCGATGGTGACAGGTGCATCGTACAGATTTACGACGCAAATCAATCGCGACCTGGATTAAATTTGTAAAACGAGAGCGTAACAAATCTATAGTTGTGTTAAAAGTATTCGATCGAAGTGAATTTTTCATCGGGCTTTTCGCGACTGAGTTACCGTATACGACAAAAAAAATATCTTTTTTTTTTTTTTTTTTTAAATTGTGCTACCTTTTGAGCACGTGCACTCGAATTACGCGAATTGATAATACAAGCTAAAACTTTGTTTGTTTGTATTCGTTAAAGTAAATAAATCTTATCAAGTATTATGCTCAATAATTTAAAAAAGACGACTTGTATAATTTGATATTTTGTATATTTTTGAGCAATTTCGTAAGATTTTATTTACGAAAAACGTTAAATGTTTGAAGCATTACCAATTTGTCGAGACAAGGTTAATTACTCATTGTAATATCAATGCGAAATAATTGATAGGAATATCAAAAAATTTTGTTCTCTTGTCAAAGAGGAAAATTACCGGTGAAATTTCGGCACGCGGAGAGTTTTATTATTCCGATTTTATTTTTATTTCGCGTTCTACGAAGATATCGTTAATCACGTCAATTGTTTCTAACGATATCGAACGTATATTTGGCAAAAACAATCGATACCTTCGTTATAAATATGCACAAAATCATCGTTTAAATCTAGTTATGTCAGAACGACAAAAAAACGGAGACGATAACGCGATACTCTCAAATTCAATTTGTTTAAATTAGAAACGAGCCGTTGGATTCTCGTGTATAATTTATTAGTTTGCTTCGTTTCGAGATTCACGATAGTTTATCCGTACGGTCTGGACGAGACGGAGAAAAAAAAGAGATAAATTTCTCGCTGAATTGTCAAAGATTGATAAGGGTCTCGAGTATACGCATGATGAAATTCTTTTCCAAAAGGGTCAAATAATTCCCACGAATGAAAAAGTAACGTCAGGTAAAGGAAAGACGTCGTCGTAGTTTTTAATACAAGATTAACCAAGTGTAATACCAAGTTTCCCCCATGAAAAATGTGTACAAGTATATAGAGTGTGAGAAAGGAACGAGAAAGAGAAAGAGAGAGAGAGAGAGAGAGAGAGAGAGAGAGAGATGACTCGATTGCAATAATAAATCTACGAGCACGTGTGAGTATTTCGGGCACACGTGTTTCATGCTCTCGACGAATTATACATATACGTACATAGTTGCGTATACTCAATGAGCGTGTATAAAAGCTTCGCCGCCACTGTCGCCGGGTAAGTTTACGTCTGTGACGTAGCTTTTATAACGCTTTGCTCTCTTTCTCTCTCTCTCTCTCTCTCTCTCTCTCTCTCTCTTTCTCACTCGCGGCGTATAGTCGTATATGCCCACACGGCATAAGCGGATCAGTTGGCTGCCGGTACTCGAACCGCGTGGATTATATATATATTACGGAAAGCCGGGTTTTATATATAAATAAAAGTTCTCGAGTCGGCTTATGTAAACTCGAAGAGTTTTCCGTTTTCTTCTTTTCGTTTTTTATTTTAAATCATTTGACGTTGTTGTTGTTATTGTTATTGTTGTTGTTGTTATTGTTGTTTTTTTCGAGCGACAGTTTTTTCAAAGCGCACGTGGAGTTGCGGAGAGAAGATAGAAAGGTATAAAAACGAGAAACACATTACACGCGATTTCTTTGAATGACGGATAATTGCGTGATTACACAGAGGCCAATGCCGCGATGATTATATATTTTCAATGTTTTTCCAACTATAACCGCGCAATGCCGTCGTTGATTTTTTATTTGGTATTTTGTTAATCGAACCATAAGAAATCGTCGCTGTTAAAATGCTATACTTACACCGCGTTCATTCATAAGTTTAATACCAAGTTTGTCGTAACGTTATCGTTTTTTTCGAATAAAAATCACGAGTATACGATGATAAGTTAAGAACGAATTTAAAAAAGGGAAAAAATTAAACGCTATAAAATGATTAACCGCTTGTATCCCTTGTACGTTGCATGACTAAACACTACGATAAGATATGGAAAGTGATTCAATAAAATAAGAAAGTATACGATTACGCCTTTAACAGCAACAATTACAGCGTAAAACTTTCTCTTCTAATTTTTGCAAACAATCGCAAGACAAATAAATATCCAACGCGCGTGCTTTCTTTTTCATTTACCGACCAAACGTACGTTAGAAAAGTAATCACTTCCGCGACACACGATTTTACATACCGTAAAAGGTCGAGCAAACTGGTTTTTCTTTTTTTTTTTCTTTTTTTCATTTTTGAGGGGGGGACTTTTTCTTTCGATTGAGAGACAGTCAAGGTCGCATTCTTTCCGCTCTTGCACTTTGAGCTTTTTGCGCGCGTACAAAGACCGGATGAACGTATGCGAAAAAGACGACTAGCCAACTGCTTATCGAGCCAGTAAAAAAAAAATGATAAACCATAAAAAATACTATAACGCACGATAACTCGCAGTAGGCGCATTTTCACGAAATTTACGACGAAAAGCCACTGTTTATGGAACTTTTACGGAGTAATTGGTCGCATACGCGTGTATCATAAATAAAACGTTTACATTTTCATGGCTTAGCGCGTCGTATGGATTCAAACCTGAATGTCTCCGAGGCATCGGTATCGTTAACAAAACCACATCGATACTATTGACGCGTGTGCATTGTTTACTTTCGTCGGTCAAACTCGTTTTTATTTCGATTTTTCGTACAACGAATGTATAATTACACACGTATGACGATGCATATGTAAAATTATTAAACGTTGCATCATTCTCTCGAAATTACTAATGAAAGTCATCGTACAGAATTAATGTCATCAACCTCGTGTACAACTCGATGATACCATCAACGTATACAGTTTAATCGTTGAAACATTCCATAGACGAGTATAGGATTGAGCAAAAGAACCCCGTTTAAAAATATACACACAAAAAAACTGTTTGAACCGTAGCGCAAGGTGAAAAAACTTCTACTGTTTCCTTTTTTTTTTTTTTTATTTTACCTAAGTTACCTTGAATCCGTTTCCTTCCTTTTTCGCTTCGTTGTTTGCGTATCTCCCTCTCTCTACCATTCTTGTCCGTTGTACGTATGCGTTTAACAACGAATATCGCACTGTTACAAGATCGATTAAAAATTGCACCGTCATTGCAAAATAATCCCCCACGTTAGGAATTGATCTTCTTACACTTGTCATTACGCCATTATCATTGTCGTAGTAGCGTGCAACGATCGATCTGTCAACGTTACATCGTCCCTTTTCGTAAAAATACGCGCAACATACATACGAAGGACACCCTTTCACTACCTTCGTGCGTTTTTTCTTACGTACGAATTACGCATAATTACACGCACGTGTGCTTCTTTTTTTTTTTCTTTTTGCTTAGTCACGCGCGCACACGCCACCTACTTACATATCTATCGCGTGTATTTCCGTAAAGTAAATTTCAAAATATACCACATAAACAGAGAGTAAAAACACGCTACTCGACCGATACAATCTCGCGATGGACAAGATCGATCGAGAAACAACCAATTCAATAAACAGGTCTCGTTGATCGATTATTTTTTTCAGAAAGAAACGTTCCCCATAACGCATCAGATTGGCGGTAAGAAGAAGAAGCCGTAATATGGACAGCATGCAGCGCCAATACAAGGACGTTGTGATAATAGGTATAAACCAAAGTAAACAATTGAAAAGTACGCGTTACGATAATTAGATTGGTAATAACGCTTGAGAACAAACAAATGACGCACAGGAAACGGACCCAGCGGAATATGTCTGTCGTATCTATTGGCAGGCAATTGGCCGCATTACACAGGATCGGCTCATCCTGGGGATGAAATGTTGACGGCACGATTGCGTTATAGCGTTGCGACGCAAACAAACGCCAACGATTCAACGCTCGCATGTTCAAGCTGTCGAAACCACGAGCATCGTCAACGAGATAACGCAAACGAGAATACGTGTTTTGCGAAATTTTCAAAAAGGCAAGATTTGGAGTTCCTTACAGCTGGGCTGGAAGGCCGAAATAACGGCAAACCGTTGTCGTTGTTGATGGATCAATTACAGCATCCGTGTCTCGATGCCGGTATGGACGAAAAATCGCTGCTCGATTGGAGATCCCCGGAGGAACATAGCCAACATTCGATCACCGATCACGTGGTACTCGGTAAAGGACCTCCTGGTGGTGCTTGGCACGTAAGTTGTCCCTAATTACGATTTTTTTTTGTTCATACCTGTAATGCAACTCGCTATAACGTCGAGGTTTTGTCGCTTATGTTGTATTACGTAAACGTGCGAAAAAGATTTTTCAAACGTCACTATTCGTAGTCGCTTTTGTCGTGAAAATGAGTTTGGTTTTTTTTCTTGGCGTGACCTCGGACGTATACCGCGACGTGGTTGTCATTCGGTTGCTGGTGATTTCATTTTTAGCTGATTTATTGAAATTATTGCAATCGATTTTTCACGTCTATGAACAGCGTTTTTTTCTCGACGTAAATTATTCTTTAGAAGACCTCGATTTAACGTAGTCGAATATCTTGGCAAAAATAAAAATACAAACAATTGTTTCAATCTAATGATTTATCGTTTATAAACAACCTCTATTTTTACCACATTTTGATTTCTCTTTCCACTTATCCTTGCGGCTTGTGGTCTCTGATGTATCTTCAATTTTGACAATTTCCATCTGTTTATCGTAAAATGTAGTTTTGTTCGTTAACTGGCAAACAATTGCGAGGAAAGAAAGTGTTGAATTCGAGGTTTAATCGAAGTCTATGGAGATGTCGAATTCCAAGAAGTCACATAATAGTACAGTTTATATCGATGTGTTGAACGATAACTCGCGCACGCTATAGTTCCACGTTGTACGAGACTCAATATTTACAAGCGTCAATCTGTTCGTCAAAGATAGCGGGATGACACTTGTAAGAACCTGAAACGATATAGATACAGAGATCTAGAAATAGATCATAAAAGTCTTTGAATAAAGTTTGCCTGTATTTCAAATTCTTTATTATACGTTTCGTGTACATTTGTAATTAATTTGTATTTCGAGATTTTAACTCGTTCTCTTCTATTACAACGAAAACGAATGAAAATAGTGTATCGGTTATCTGGCTCAAGGAAGAACAATTTCGATTCTTAACACGTATGATTATCCTTTGTTCCGTACGTACGAGGATGGAAAATGAGCGCAATTATATTTTATCGCTTAGAAAATAGAGGTTCGATACCGCATTTCACTTCCAACGCTATATATGTACGTACTGCAACAGCAATCACCGACGCTTGGATTTTCAAACTGCCGTAATTTTTCCACTCAAAAACGATCGTTAAAGTTACTTTACGCGTAATAATGCTCAAAGGAACTTCTTTTTATCGTAAGATATTACGGAAAAACCTTATTCTAAGCTGTGCAATCGTACGCTTTAACGACGTTACGATTACCGCGGTGTCCGGTATAAAAAAGGATTTTCTCTGCATAGCACGTGCTACACGGAGCCTCTCTCTCCCCTCCTCCTCCTCCTTCCCCTCCCCTCGCTGCCAGCTCCACCATGGGATAGTGGAAAATTTCTAAATTCAAGAGCAAACCAAACATACGCACCGTTGGTTGAATGATACTGTACGTGTACGTGTATACGTCGTAAAATTCCAGTGAACGTTGAAACAGATGTATATGTGTATATATAAGACGTCGATCGTTTATGCATATAACTATAATGTTAATACAGGCATTAGATCCAAACGTACTGACGATAAGTTTAAACCGATGGATGTCTCTACCTGGCCTTGACCTAAGGCACTGGGCACAAAGTCTTGACACGGACGAACGTAAGCGTAAACTTGTATACTACGACAAGGATATGGAAATCAGTAGAAATTATAATGCCGCAAGAGTACCTATTGGTACTGTAGCTGCTTACTACAAAGATTACGTACAGAAACAAGCACTCGATAAATACTTCCGATGGTAAGTTTTAATATTTTTAACAAGATTCGCTGGATCGCGTCGTAATCGACGAGGAAAACTCGATAATTTATCGACGATCAAAGTGAGATTTTGATAACGCTACACTCGTTGAAACAATCATTGAACGTTTGGATTATCGAATTAGCGCCGATAAGATATACAGCTTTCCTCGTTTTGCAGTTTGACGTTTTTAATTGAACTATCAATAGAGCAGAGTATACTGCAAACTGACCTATATAACAACTCTAAGAGAAAAAGACTGAAAATATACGAATTTTTACCCGTTTAGCGGCACAGTGGTAACCTCGGTGAAACCCATTCCAAACACCAGTTCCAACGATTACTGTTGGATCGTTCACGGCTACGAGAGCGATACAGCCCAGCAATTCGAGTATCGTTGCAAGAAAGTTGTCTTGGCAACTGGTACTACCGATTCCTCAAATAGGCTCGGCATTTCCGGCGAAGAGACCTACAACTGGGTAACGCACGAATTTAAAGACTTTGAAAGAAAACTCGATAAACTCAATAGTCCGCTGCGTAAGTATGGCACGTTTATACACGCGTGTCCACGTTGATCAATTAGTACGAGTCGTCGTAACGATGCTTTGTTATATTGTCGTTGCAGGTAAAATCAGCGACAATTACGAATCGAACGAGATCAAAGCATCGTCGTTGGAACCCGTGTTGATCATTGGCTCGGGTCTCAGTGCCGCTGACGCGATAATGGCAGCGAGAGATCGTGGTGTACCGGTACTTCACGTATTTCGTAATACTACCAGTTCCAAGGACAAAAACGCCGAAAGAAAGAGAAAAAGTCTGGATAGGCTACAATGGTTACCAGCTTCCATATATCCCGAGTATCATCAAGTTTACGAAATGATGGCCGACAGGGGTAGAAACAATCAATTGTACAAGTCGCTTGCGGATCATCTTGTCGTTGATTTTAGCGTTGGCCTGGACAAACTGACGAGAACCAAAACGAGAAAAGTTACTCTCTGCACTCCTCAGGGTAGGCTTGTCTCCTACCGAGTATCTTTCGCTGCTGTTCTCATTGGTAAGAATAATCATAGTCTTGACATTGAATTAGTTTCGAGTCGTTTCGTTGTTAACGGTTCAAGGACAAACGACGCTTTCGATCAATTGCCAAGCGTTATAATCAATCTCCAAATCAAAATCAAATAAATCGTTCGACCGATCCGCTGCTTGATTGTCTCGTTGTGAAAACTAACCGTCGCTTTATTTTTCAACGCGTGTACAGGTTCCAAGCCGGATCTATCGTTCCTGCAAAACAATGGCTTGGGTCTTGGTAAAATCCACGACAAACCTATCGACAGCCGTTCGAATCAAATTGACGTCGATCCATTCACTTACGAAGTTGATAAAGCTCCTCGTAAAGGCCTCTACGCAATTGGCCCACTGGCCGGTGACAACTTTGTACGTTTCATCCTCGGCGGTGCATTTGGTATACTTGCCAGCATCGTTAACGATGACAAACGTTGAGATAAAACGCGTCGTCTGTTGTACACACACACACACACACACACACACACACACATTACACGCGATTGTATTTTTGTATTATCTTTTTTGTATAAGCATCGACGAGGAGAGAGAGAGATTGTTCACTTCCAGCCCCCTTTGAGTGTTGCACACAAATCGACAGATCTTTGTTCGTTGTTTCTTTAGATTGTCTTTTCGCATTTTCGATTCTAACGTGAAGATTGTACTACAATAATACTTCCTATGCTTAGCCGTCCGAACAGTTTTAATTTAAAATCATAGAATTCTCATGAGACGAACGATAGGTATTTTTGAAAACGCCCTCGATTGTGATTAATTTATCGATGAGATTGTGTTCAGTGTGCGATAACATAACATTCTTTGCAAAATTCTTATGATTTTGCATTTTTTTCTCGTTGTTTTTATCATCATCAGACGACGTAATTATTTATTTATTTATTTTTATCTTCTCACAGAGAGAAGCTCGAAATTCTATTAAACCGTTTTTTTATTTTTATCTATGATCTGAACATTCTCACGCTGTTAAAAATACTTAGAAACCACCTTTGCTCGCTAGTCTCGCAAAGGGAAATATTATCGACGTGTATTCCGACTATTATCATCTAAGAGTAAATCTTTATCATTTTAGTACAATAATGACAAAGAACATGTGAGAAAGAACTAGTTAGTTGCGTAATTATAAACGTCTGTGATATGAGGTGCGTTTTCTGTAACATATTTATGCAACGAAACAAGTATGCAATTGTACATTGAACATCCTTTAGTATACCACCAAACAGCATTGTTAAAACAGAAATAATGAAACTTTAAGCTTAATCTTGTTATACTATGACCTATTATGTAACGATATATTTATTAACAATAAACCCTATTTCCTTTTCAAAAACTTCCTACAGCCTTGCTTTCAATGGATTCATCGTCACCTTATACTATTTATTTAACCACATTTTTTATTACAATCAAATTTATATAACGTTTTACATTTGTACACGAAATATATTACATTTAATACTTTTATACTTCAAAATCCATTTATCAGGATAATTATAAATTTCAGATGGGACTTTCAGTGAAACAGGCAAAGATCAACAATAACAATAACAAACTTCCGAATAAAAAAAAGAAAAGAATACAAAAATAAAGATAATGGAAGTAAGACATAAATAATTTAAAGTAAAAGAAAATATCAGTCTGCAGTGTTATCCATATGTTCGTTTCTTACAAATAAAAATATTATCACGAGTTTGCGTAAAAGCTACAATGGAATTGGCTACTAATTATGCAACCAACGTTGACATAAAAACTCTAGAACTCTAGTAAAATAATGAAATTGTTAAGAACCTCAACTAATACACATTTAACATTGATAACATACATATCATGTTATAATTTAAAATGCTTCAAGATGAACGATTACAAGTCAGCCTCAAGTTACTTTGTTTTCAAAGTTTTAACAACTTTGTTTAAATTTTCTGTAAATTGATTGTATAATACTCTCGGTTAATTCTAAAACTCATTGCAAAATTCGTTTACCCTTGGTTTGTAAAGTTTCACTAGTAAAAACGTACATGTAATTCACAAAGTGTGTGAACTTGACGATGCAAAGTAGCGACTAACTAAATAGAGCATACAAGAAAATGAATGAAATTATAGATCCTATTAGTATTAAAATGCAATATAATTTACGATTTTTTCTTTTATATGTTTCTGCTTGTTTCAACTGTTGGCACCCTTCGTGCACTTGAACTTGCGATTGTTCTATATTATAATCGATTCTATCTAAAACCGTTCCTTGATCCGACACCATTACTGACAGTTCCTAAAAACCAAATCATTGCGTTAACCCTGACATCTCATTTTTCTCTGTGACAATATAAATTCATCGACTCACTTTAAATACATCATGAAGCTCTGTTATATTTTTAACAATATTTTCTACTTCCTTTTCCCTTTCAACTGCTATTCGCACATCTTGTTCAACGTCGTCCAATTGAAGAAGGACAGAGTCCTGCTTTTGCTGACCCTGCCATAGACTAGAAGACTCGTTACTTATTGATTCGCTCAACCAATAATCCGAGGACGACGACTTGCTATTTGTCATATTAAAAAGTTCATCGTCAAAAAATAGCCTGTTCCTCTCTTCTCTTGAATTAATATCTAGAATGCACAAGGAAACATAATAATCAAAATAGTAATTATAGATCGCATGTATAATGACAGAAAATTTTCAAGCCGAATATTCACTTTGTAAGTAGTCTTGTTGTGCTGTACGATAGCGAAGTCCCAAGTTTTGCAAAGCAGTAGAAAGAGCCATAACTACATTATTTACAAGCTGCCGTTCTGCACGTTTGCCTTCGTGTTTGCCAGCAGATTTAATTATTTGTACTTGTTTAAATCCACTTGAAAATGCTTTACCAATCTCACGGGTCAATTGTTCCATTTGGCGATCTTCCTAGAACGATAATAAACACATGGAAATGTATGATAATGCATCCAAGATTGAAGTAATAACTTTGATAAATGATAAACGCTTTAATTACTTGAGAATTCTCATCTAAAGTAGGTCTAGTCAGTTGTTTAGACTGCAATTCTATTAAACTATCTACTTTTGTATTTAATCGACTGAGAATATATTGAGTTTCGTCCAAGGCATAAACCCAAGGTGGAGCTTCTGTACTTCCAATATTAATACCTCTCAATTCCACTCCATCACCCATATTTTCCGCACCAACAAGGGCCATCCTATCCGACATAATCTATCAAAATAAATGTTATAATGTATGAATTGTGACATGGAAGTGAGTGTAATTTCGAACAAATACACAACTCTTCGCAATATACGATATGTTAACGAAAATAACATTTGTTTACTATACCTGTTCTGCATATATATTTTTTGTTTGTAAGGCATTATTTCGCATAATAGTGAATGCTTCTGTCAGGCTTCTGGTAGCCATTTTTTTAAACTTCGTAGCTCGTACTCATTAATCTCAAGGATATAAATTAAATTTAAATAAAACCTAAATGCTCAAGGTGATTGTGACGTTTATCCTTATTATTATTAAATATACATAGCCTTGTCTGCATCTTGAACGGCAAACAAAAAAGGATGGACTGATATGAAAAAGGGATGTGACAGATGATCTCCAATTACAAATCACAGCAAAAAATCCCTAGATCGACACTACCAATCCATCTGAATAAGTCACTATAAGTTAAACTGCAATAAAAAAAAGTTTCTGCACATTTTTAACGATAGTTATATCAGCTTGATGCTGCATATTTGTCAAATCAGTAAACAAATTAAAATTAAAAGGAAACGAAGAAACGAAAGGAGTATGACGTAAAGCGATATCTTATCGCGCTATTTTACACTTTCGTAGTTTTATTTTTTTTGCGTTTCAGCGCGATGCCGTGAGTATTTCAGTAGCGCAGTAAGCGCTCCATCACATGAACAAAGACGATCGTCACGGACGCGTGGTAGTGCGTGCTGTCTAAATAATCATCTTTAGATAGTCAGATAAGATGACAATCAGCTGATTACAGGGAACACGGGGTATATCTCGTTTCTTTTATTCAAACTTACGAAATGTAACAAAGGCCAAGTGACAAGAGACGACCTAGTGATTGTCGAAAAATGTAAACAAACCTGGACCAGTGTTGTTGATGCTTATCTTATCCGAGTGTTTGATGCATCCCTGCTGCTACTAATTAGTCGTAATCTCGACGTCATTATTTTTTTTCTCTGCCTCCTCTTGTTTTCACCACAGTAGCGTGTAGTTATTATTTTGTTCGATTTATTCGTCACAGTCGAACTGGGTCAGTCATGCACTGGCAAGTACATTGACTCAATCTAAAGCGAGAAACTATCAGTGAGAGAGGTTGTTTTAATCGTCAGTCGTAGTCAGTCTCTCGTAGGCAAAACTCTCAGTCTCGATAGATTTTACTACGGACGCAGATGAGACTCTACAAGCATGGCAAATACAGTGATTGTAGGTGGAATCCCCATTGAATGTCTATCTGGTCAATTGGCTGGTGTCTGGTCTGGATGGACTGGCCTTGGGGACAGAGAAATCGTAAGAGAGGCCTCAGCCAAGGGTACGCACATAGATTTGGCACACAAGTTTCTACAAACTCGCAGAAACTGCTCTCAGCAAGAGGCCAAAGCTTATTTCTCTAGCGAGGTCGAGATATGGATAAATGCTCTACTGGAAAAGAAACAAGTTCACAGGGCATCTCATATCTTGAAAAATGTGGTGAGTTTTCAAGTAATTAATGCGTATGATTCTGCCATTGCGAACCTATATTCAGCTACGTTTTAGGGGAAAGTTCCCATGGATTACATCCGGGCTACCTGCTTGAAATGCAAAGAGAAAGAATTGAGAGACTACTTGGCTAAGCACGTGGAATCATCCTTTAGCAAGCAAGAAAAAGAGGCTTGGGACATTGTCAATTTAGTTACTAGCTACGAAGAGGAATTGAAGTACGTACATGATATTTTTTTGCAACACTGAAGGTCATAATGAAAAATACTGAAAGTGTTTGATCATTTTCACAGTTGCCAGAGTAGTTTAGTTTCATATAAGTGCCTTGAAGAGATAATAAACCTACCGCAAAGTATTAAAGATTCGCTCTATACCGAGCTTTATTTTTATCGCTATCAGCCAACTATTCTTGCTTATCTAAAAAAGGAAGTAGTATGGGACTACTTGCTAGCAAACAATCAAATAGAGCTGATAAAATATTGGATTGATCTTAATTTCAGTAATTCAAACAATTTGATAGTTAATAGTAATGAGTTCAGAAATGATATTCAGTGGCTGTTTACAAAGTTCAAGATCTCTGACCAAATGATTTCATCCATAGAGACGTCGAGTGGAATGTTGCCTTTCAAAAATTTGATTCTCAACTATTTAAGCAGGTAATTATATATATAAATAAGACATATCGTACCGCATAGAAAATAGTAAATTATTCAAAATTAATCTTCTTTTATAGACATGGCGTATTCACAAGCAGAGAATCATCAGACATGAAATTAATTTTAGCTAGGCTTTTTGGGGAATGCATGACTGCATCGGATTTCCAAAATGTTTTGTCCCAGGAATTTTGCAATATTGATAAAGAATGTTTCTTTGCTAAGCTTGATATTTTGGGGCTTTCGAGAAATTATCAAGAGAGTAGCGATATTAATAAACTAGACGCGAGAACTAAAAAACACTTTGATTCCATAAAAGAATTTTGCAATGCCAAAAGCAATTATAAACAAAGTCTAGAGAATGGAATCGTAGAAACAATAAACTATTTATCAAGCGATGTAAATCAGTTTTTGAAGCAAAATCTAATTATTACTTTTACTTTAATATTTCTCCATTACTCAATGTGCAAGCAATCTTCTAATCAAGTTACACTAAAAGACATGTTTAAGGTCGATCCCGAATTGAAAACAAACACGTTAAGTTTAACAAAAGATATTCTTGAGGCTGTGATATTTCACTTACCATTATTAAAAAATGAAATCGATTCTAAAACGTCAATAAACCATATCACGATGTATCAACTCTTGGATGGCTATAAAAAATTCAATTCCACAAGTTTTTTCAAATGGAGAATGAAAACTGGAATAATGCCAAGTTTTTTAAATGACAATTTAGTGAAAAAATACGGTCACAAAGAGAAATTGAGTTACATTAACTATCTGAAAGAAGCACGACCAAATATGGCAGCAAATATCCTTAAATTCCAACAAGGAAAAATAGCCGGTGGCATTTCTTCAAAAGAGTAAGTTTCGTCATAAATTCTCTTCGTTAGATTGATGAATCGTTGAAATTCATAATGAACGTTATTACAGAAAATCTCAAGCGTCTCTTTGTGCGCATGTTTTTGCGTTACGACACTCGAAGAATTCAGAGATCGTTAGTGGTTGCATTTCATTTTTGGAGATTCTTGGCGTGAGTTCCGAAAGCTTAAGGCTTCACATAACAGCTGCCCAAATTGTTCGCCAAGAATTAAATATTTGCATAGGTAATGGCATGCGTCTACATTTTCACAACTTGCAATTATTCACCGTCTGCAAACGTAAATGCTTTATTTTTATTTCAGAGAGTTCGTTGGAATCGATCATTTTTAACAATCAACAAGAGCTGAGAGTGGTGTTAAATTATCTAGAAAGAAGCTTTCATCGTCGTTTGACTATTAAAATGATCGACGACAACGAAGAATTCATTCAAGCTCTTTGCACTTGGGATATTATTGTAAGATTCGCTCGAACGCACAATACTATGTTACCGATCTCTCTGCTTAAATTTTTGGCAGCTAATGATGCTTGGTTTGAATATATTTTGGTTGGCCACATTTTCTCGTATCCCATTAATCAGGTATTTTATCGAATTATTCGTTAAATTCGTTAAGAATTGCCTCACGACGAGATGACTTATTTGTCATTTTGATTAAACAGATTACAGAATGTGCACAACACTTTGGTAGTGTTAGTCTAAAGGAGCATTTGCTCTTGTCGCTAAACAATCCTCACATTTTAGAACATGTTGATTTCAATCATAATAAAAAGTCCAAAAGCGAAAGAAATAAAGAAAGATATCGACGAAAAGCGAATCGCGATTTAGAACTCATATCAGACGTAAGTTCAAGTTTGTCAAATGTATATTTTAAAAGCAATGAATGGTAGACTGAAATATGTACTTTCAGATGCAGACGTCATCCCAACGAAATCCAGTAGAAATTTCAAACGAAGGAGGTATAGTTCCGAGGCACGACGACATTTCGGAAAATTTTAATTCGGTATTGGATACTTCCACGTTCATCGATGATTTATGGTTGATTATTTTGAAATGTCACCAAAGCCAAGATCCGCCTGGTAGTTTACTCAAAGCATCTCGAACTTTCAAATCTCCAATTCTCACCGTTTTAGCCTCTTGTTACGAGGTAATTAACACATTTAAGTTGTTCTTATCGTGTAATTGACAAAATTATTCAATATGGTATCGTTTTGTAATTATAGCCGTCCTCGATATCTTCTTACTGCTACTCATGGCTGGTTATCACCGTGGAAAATGTAAACTTCGTTAAAGACTACGAAGAATGCCTGGAAAGTCAAATTTGGACTTCGAGCACTGTTTTCAATTTGTTTCATAATATGGTTTCCAACGGATTCGTTAATACTCTTTATCAGGGATTGCAGATATTTATGCCTGTAATCAACCGCCTTAAAACTGCCTACTACAAACAGAGACCAACTATCGTTCGCATTGAATCGCAAATAATATTAACGTTTTGTCTTTGCAGGAAAATCCTCTCAACTTGTTTGTTGAATTTCTTGTGCAATGCATAGATTGTGGCAATTTCAAGGATTGTCAACGGTATTTAACGCGTTTCATAAGCGATTGCTTCAAATACAAATGCAACGTAAGTGACGTCAATTTCAGTCAACAACGAAGTTATTAGTACTCATAGTAACGATTTTTATTGAATACCTTTCAGAAGCTAATCAATTGGGAGTGCAGTGATGCAACATACCTGGAAAATATTTATTGGATTCACACGGTAATTGTAAAGTGTATTATTGTCGTTCTTGGAAATGTATTACAGAGTACGCGTGTGCAAATTGAATTCCTCGACGCTCTCATCAAGTCCGAATTCCACAAAAAATTAATAGGTAAATTCATATCGAATTAATTCAACAAGTTACTCACCGCGCTATTCATTATTCATCGCTGCTCTGTTGTTATTTCTGTTGTTATAGTCGACGCCCCTGATTTTGAAGCTTTACTCGAATACACGAAAATACTATCCGAAACGACGGTTCATTTAAATTTTTTCTGCTTCGACACAACCGTGAAAATACACGAATCTGAGGCGGAAATCGAAAAGTGTGTCAACGAGCTGATTAATTTAGAGGATTATACCAATGCTCTTAGTCTTTCAAAAGTTGCCAATCTCAAAGCTTCCAAAGTCATACTTGCTCAAGTTAGTATTAAATATCATTGGTGTAGTGTGCGTAATTGAATTCTGATATTAAGTTGTGCAATCGCATTACTTTTATATTTCGCAGTACCGAAGTGAATTTAAACAAAATGCTGATAAGGACGGTGCAGTTGACTCTCGTTTTTGGAGCCGTTGCGCTTCCGATTTCAAGAAATACGACGTTTGTTATGAAAAAGCTGCAGAATTCTTTGTGGAGCACGCGGAAAAAGTGAAATCGAACAAGGATCGGTATAAATAGAATGCTATTGCCTTGTTTTACAGTCTATTAGAAACGAATACTTTAAGTGATTTTTATCCTAGGTACGAAATTCTAAAGCTGGCTTTGGAAATTCTCGAGAAGCACTCGAGAGATCGTCAATTATGTGATAAGGTTGAAATGGCAATGTGGAAATCATGCATCTTAGCCGGACCGGAAAATATCGAAATCAATGCACAAGACAGTGTTTACAAACAGTTGAAGACTGAGCTTTTGTCTAGCATCGGTGGATTGCAAGTAACTTGTTCTCTCGAAGAGCCTGACGAGAAAGTAGCGGTAGACGTTTTAATTCGACGTTTGCTAGATGCCGGTAGATTAGATACCGCACTTAGAATAGGTGCGATTTTTAGCCGCAGAAATAAAGTGAGTATACGTATATTTGCTTTTTATTCGAATTTTAAATAGCTTCGAGCGAAAATATCGAATGTTACGTTCAATTTTAGGAATTGCAAATGCTGATGCTGTGTTTGAGTCTAGCCGAGGGTGAGATTACACCTTATCAGTTAAGTGCTCAACAAAGAGCTTTGGTTTCCGAATTGAAACCGAGACAACGAAATAACACGTTACGTAGTAGAGGAGTGCAACGTTTGCCATCGTCGTCGTTGGGTAAATGGACATTTCGTAAAATATAACGTATTTATACCTAATCGTCAATGTTATTTCCTTTCAGTCAATTTGTCTTCCCCAAATGTCAATTTGAGCAATAGCCACGAAGCGACCAACACCATAATACTCGATCAACAAGAGCAATCGGATCGCTTGTCACTTCTGCAAACTTTAATCGAAAATCTGGAGCATGGCCTTGGAATCGGTGTCAGAATACTTCTATGTTATAGGCTAGCGGCCCAATTAGGCAAGACTTATCAAGTTCTTTTAACTCTTGGTAACCCAATGCAATTATTGCAAGAGGTCATTAGTAGTCCAAACGATAGGAAATTGGAAATCGCGAGGGATATTATCACCGCTTATCAAATTGAAAATCAAAGGGTTGCACATTTTTTGGCGGAAGAAATCGTGGCCCATATTACGCAAGTTATCGAAGGTAACTTGAAAGAAAAACAAAACAATGGTAATTGTTGATTTTTTTACGACTACTTGCACGTGTAATTTGTTTTTTTGTCCTCTTACTAGACGGTGGAAACGAGCCAACAGCTGCTGGTAATTACAATATGCACATACAATCTGTGATAGAACTTTGCAAAGATACGTCTCTTCTGGGATTAAAACTATTAGATATGGCTCATAAATTACTTGGACATTCCTACGGAGAGAAAAGAAATCGTAAGCTTTAACGTGGTCCCTAGCTTTCGCGTATAAACCTTTAAATAGTGAATTAATGAAATATTTCATTTCAGTCGTCACGTTAAAAATCATCGTTGAGCTTTTGATTAGATCGCACGACTGCTTCACGGCGTCGTGCAACATGGAAGGAATAGCTTCCGTACTTCGAAAATGTCAGCAACTAGCTAATTCTCTTCAAAATTTGAAACATTGGAGTTTATTGGTTCGTTTAATTACCGGAGTTGGTCGTTTTACAGAAATGAATTACATTTTTCAAATATTGAAAGAGCAAGATCAATTTGAGTTTTTACTCGGTAGAGGATTGGACAAGGTAAAGTATCGTAATATTATTGATTTGCTGTCGTGTAGCGCAACTATTACGTGATAACTGCTATCGTAGGTTCCTGGATTAAGAATGGCTCTCTTAGATTTTATGAAAAGACATTGCTCGGAGGACAAAGACTTGTTCAACATCGTAGCTTTGCATTTCCAACTGTACTACGAAATCGCCCTCATGTGGGAGAACGAAGCGAAAGAAGTTATAAGCGAGCTTGTAAACGAAGCTAAAAAGGAATGCGGCAAAACGGTATACAATCCCCAAGCCGAAATAAAATTAACGAGGAACGAGCCCACGGAAAAGAAATTGCAGTTAGCGATCGCAAACCTCACTCATGCGACGCAATATTTTCTGCAGGTACGATTAATCGCTTCAATTCGGTAAACGTAATAAAAACAAAGGCAATGCAATGACCATTTGGAACTTGTGCAGGATAACAAACTGAAATTAGCGAATCGTTGTTCTCATCAAGCACAACTTGTCGCACTCGAGATCTCCTTGCTCACCTCCGTTTCTCAGAATCAACAGTTCCCGAGCATATTAAATCTTAACAGCGACGAAATCAACAAAGCCATCTGTAAACATTTAAATTTCTCGCAAGCACTTATTCTAGCTCGAGCTTACGATCACCATGTCGATTGGGCAAGTGCTATTTATTCGCATGGTTTACTCAACGGCGAAACAAAGTATTTAAAGGACTTTGTAATATCGAAACGCCTGACGAGTTCAGTGGCAATTGATTGTGCCAAAAGATACAAACTGGAGAGAAACATCAATAAAATCATGACCGAGAACATGCAATTCCTTGTCGAAAATCTCAACGACAACGAATGCAAATATGTGCTGGCAAGTCAATTGGGCTTTCGAAAGATTATCGAAGATATGCTTAACGATCCAGCTGTGGGAGCGTACTTGAAGGATGCGGTTTTTCAAAAGAGATGCATTACATCGGTATTCATGGGCGAGAGTTTTCTTGCTAAGGAATGAAAATCTCGCGTTTGCGCAATGATGAGGAAGAGTTTTTATGATATATTTTATTTTGTATGGAGTTTTAGTGACGTGTTGTAGTTTATGCAAATTTGATAATTGATTTATAATAATAATAATAATAAAAATAATATAATTATTATAATAATAATTGTTATTATCATTATTATTATTATTATTATTATTATTATTATTATTATTATTATTATTATTCCTGCGATGGAATGGGAACGTATGTGTATATATATATATCATAACCGGATTAGCGTACTTTCAATTTATTTATAATTAAAACATTCCGTCAGTAATCGCAACGGATGCAAATCTGCATAATATGTGATAATTTTTCAAAAGCTTCGTCTGTTATACTTATAAATCAAACTGATTGATTTTGAAGACTATATATATATATATTCGTTATCTTTATAAGAAAATACGAATATTCTTTTAAAGAAACAGTTAGGTACTGAATCGGCTCGAATGAAAAAAATGCTGAAATACTCTGGTGATAAAGAAGGCCGTGTAATTTGTATCGCTATATGAATTAGAAATTCACAAAGAATACGACATTATTAGATTTTTTATACTTTGAAAAAAGCGAGGAAACTACAGTATTTTTCTTATGAATGTTTATTGTAATTAGTTCTTAATGATACAAAATGTTACGTAAATATGAAATGAAAAATATATACTATTTTTGGAACAATTAATCGCTTTTTCGTACATTCTTTGTTATTAAACCGAGATCATAGTGTTTAAAACATACGCATAAATTATTTTCACTCGTTTAATTATTACACGCTTCTCCGGTCGTTCCTACGACAGTAATCAGTCTTTGTGCAAGTCAGGTGGTAGCTTTCAATTGACATTGAGACGCATTGATTAAAAAAAACATAAAGAAATTGTCCCCTATATGTAAACCGTATCAAGTCTTGCCATGAAGAAAGAATAAACAAATAGCGTTACAGCTAATGAATTTTAGATTGAAATCGTTATCGACAGTTTCATTTTTTTCCAACGAAAGCTGTAAATCAGTGTACAAACGTCAAATCCAGCGCTGCTCAATTCGTCTATATTTTATTTATTTGTTTGAAATCGAAAAAATGAACCAATCTATACGCATATAAGTACTAACAAAAATTACATGCACGTAAGAGACAATTACCTAATGCTCTTGGCGTTTCGTCGTTTTTTTCTTACGAGAAACAGTCTGCCAGCAACTTTATTCGGGACAAGACGTTTACGTATCTTTTTGACAAATTGTATTAGCTATCTCTGTGTTAACAATATATTTATCGTTGTACTATTCGTTCAATAGTTGGAACCACAATTTTGTTCTTCGGTTGACAAGACACGTAACAAAGTAATCAATTGCTTTCGTTGTAAAATCAGCTTGGATCACAGTTTGCGTGACGTAGTGCATTTGATAGAATACCTCTGCCGAGTAATAATATTACTTTGCGAATAATTCCGTGGATTGTAAGCCTTGTTACTGTTGCAATTGGCATGACTTTGCTTATTTGTTGGTTTTTTGGTAATCAAAGTTTGCATGGTTAATATAAATTTCGTCTTCTTACTTCGTTTAGAACAAAAGGTGAACAAATTATCGGGTTATACAAATCTATTACAGAAAGATAGGTCGACAACTCTGTACCCATCGTATTATTGTCATTCAGTTAATTGATATATTTTTTATCTTAGAAATGTGAATTTTGCGCATTTTAATTTCCCTCTCATCGACAGTCGATATAGTAGTTGCCTATCAGTGGTCGACGAATGAGAGAACAGCCATTTTTAAAAATCACAAAAGACAATAGCAGAAAGCTCGAGGCGCAAATCAAATTAAAGTTCGAAAAAGATTCGCGCCCGAACAACATTACCACGGGTGTTGACATTGTGTGCATGTAGCCGCGCGTGAGCGTCCACGGATGATAGGCCTTGATTATTTTTCTCCTTGTGTTTAATTTTCTTCGTAGCGTTTTGTTAAACCGTTTGTCATCGTTATCGTCAATGTTTCAATCAATTGTGCCGAGTCTGTGCTTTTAATTGACATGTTACATCTGCATCTGTCGCATTTTTATCGCACCGTTTCGCTCATTCTATACAACGCATCGCTTTGTTTTCATCGTTGTTTAAGATATTAAAAAATCTTTCCGCTATTTATGAGTGCAGCAAATAATGCAATAAGTAGTACAGGGTGCAATTATGTGGTCGTGAGAATTGAGCAAAGAACGCGATCAATGCTTGCCCTACTGTCTGCAGTTTTATTGTCCACGCGACTGCACCCGACAATTATCTTATCAACTCTTGAACATTGAAAAGTCGATTGTCCCTTTTGTCATCCATGCTTTACTCATAAGCAATGGCTCTTCTTGCCAAGCACAGAAGCTCGCTTGCAATTGTATTATAAAGGTTAATTCTTATTTGCTATTGTTTCTTATTGCTAATTACACGTTTCATTTGTGCTTTGTAGTAATTGGTATTTTTAAAAACTTTGAACGCAATCAACGAGTTTACTTATTTATTGTCAATTTTCAGGAATGTATATTAAATTCATTAAGATTCATTCGCGTTAATTCCATGGAAGTTGAAGAAAATGATTATAGGAAGTCTCCGCAAGAGGCACTATATAGAATACCACAAGTAATATCTCATCTGGTCGAACGATTTTTCTACAAGTAAGTTTGAAAAATTGTGAAAGTTTCTGTGTTATTTTTACAGCGTCGCTATTTTTACAGTCTTGGACTTCAGATTGCTCGACATCCCATACGATGGATGATAGGCTGCTCGTTAGTCATAGTTCTGTGTCTTGGTGGTTTGCTAAAGTTCAGACAAGAAAAAAACCCCTTAAAGTTATGGGTTCCACCGGATTCAGACTTTGTACGAGATACAGAATGGTTGACTTCAACTTTCAGAGAAGGACAAAAAATAGAAAGCATGATTTTTGCTGCAGATGATATTTTTGAACCGGATGCTCTCTATCGACTTAATGAAATTACTTTAAGAATATTTAATGCTCAAAGTTATAAAGAACCCAGAGTGACTTGGCACGATGTTTGTTTCAAGCGAGTATTTTATTAATAAAACGTATTACGTGATATTTGTATAATTTTCACTTGAAATCATGTATTTTTCAGGGTTCCCATAATAGCTGGTCTTACGGAACCCACGCGTAGAAAGAGAGAATTTGACGATGATTTCTTTGACAAAGAGCCTAAAATGACGACCAACAAAAAAGAGTACGATCCTGGGGTTCACTTATCTACTGAAATGTATTGCGGTGTTATAAACAGCCTCCCTCAAGGCTGTTTGTTATTTAGTATTATGGACATTTGGGAGTTTAATTCAACCATGATTAAATCTCAAACTAAAGAGCAGATCGTGGACAAGTTTAATTCTGTGAATATTAGCCCTACATTGGGGCATCCAATGAATTTTAGTCAATTATTAGGTGGAGTTGCTAGGGATAATAAGGGTAGAATTGTAAGTGCAAAAGTTGTTAAAACACAATGGATGGTCTACATTAATTTTACCAAAGTTAATATGGATGAAATGGGCAACGACGCTGGCACAGCGGATTGGGTAAGGTATGTTTCAAGGACTTTAATAAGGTTGGTCTTCGCTTCGAAATAGCAAGAAGGTCGACTAAAAGAGTTACGTTCACTTTCAGTTTTTCTCGACGAATTAATCGTAGAACGTCTCGGCATAAAGTATTAACGTAATCGTTCGCATACAGTCGACCAAAGAAGTGGTAGACTGGGAAGCGGTATATCTTGAAGAGCTCGAAAAGTCGTCAAGAGACCTTATCAGATGGAAAGCAAGAACGAATAAAAGTTATTCGCTATACTTCGAAGCAGGACGGAGCTTCGGGGATATCACTCAAGCCAGTATTTTTCACGACGTTGAAAAGCTGGTCGCTGGCATTATAATAATGTCGATTTACGTGCAAGTGATACTTTCGAAATTCAATTGGATTGAATGGCGGGTGAGGATCGACAAACGCTCGATCTTTCCACCTATTAATCCCGCGTGTTTAAATTTGCTTTTAGTTTTGGTTAACGAGCGTAGCTCTATTCTGCATTGGCGGAGCTTTTGCAGTAGCCATAGGTCTGTGCTCACTGTTCGATGTACCTTACGGTCCGGTACACACCTCGCTACCGTTCATGCTAATGGGTTTGGGAGTGGACGATACGTTTGTGATGATGGCAGCGTGGGAAGAAATATCGTCTCACGAAAAAAATCGCAATAGGCCATTGGTCGAACGAGTAGCGCTGGCTCTAAGCCACGCGGGAGCTGCCATTTCCGTCACATCGCTGACCGATGTCGTTGCCTTTGTTATTGGTGCCTCTACGGTGTGTAATCGAACGCGTTACTCAAACAGCTAGGCCAAACTCAAATATCATTGGAGTACATAAATTCATGAATATTTCAGATTTTACCGTCCTTGCACTCGTTTTGTATATACGCAGCGGTTGGTGTGTTTGTTACGTTTGTGCTACAGGTCACATTCTTCGTAGCCTTTTTCACGTTGGATTGTAGACGCGTCGAGGAAAAGCGCAACGGCGTTGTGCCGTGTATCAAACACGCCAATTACGTGCACGCTATTAGCGACGCAAAGCACAATATCTCTTGGAGGTTGATCGATAAACTTTACACAAATGTGGTTTTCACGACACCTGGCAAAATGGGCATCGTTATTATTACCGTTGCTTTCGCCACGTTTGGAGGAATTGGTTCCAATCAGTTGGAGCAATGGTTCGATCCCGTCTGGTTCCTACCGAGAGAATCGTATCTCAGTCAATTTTTAACCGTCAAGGAGCAAGAATTTCCAAAAGTTGGCTTTGAGGCTACCGTGTTTATGAGCGACATTGACTTTGCGCCGAGTTTTCCCAAGATTTTAAATCTCAGTCGGACTTTGGACGGAGCATCGTTCACGGAGAGCGTGAAAAATTGGCCCGTGGATTTCATACGATTTGTGGATGCCAATTTCGATATCGGTAAATTGATTCGTCGTATTTTCACGTATCTTTACGGTTAATTGCCACGTCGTTGTTTACAATTCACATGGATTGTTTCTTGCGTTACAGACGTCGAAAATAAAACTCTCGGCGAGATGGATTTTCGGCTTTATCTGTCGAAATTCTTGTACAGTCGAATTGGCGGCAAGTACCAGCGAAATTTTCGCTTCGAAAGCAACAATTTAACCTGTGGCGAAGTCGCACCTCCAATCACAATGGCGAGCATTGATTTTACGTTCAGTAAATTCTCATCTCCGTACGAATGGATTCCGGGGATGGACGGGGCAAAACAAGTCGCCGCTGAGGCAGGTTTCGATGGGTTTGTCACCATTTGGAGCGAAGTATTTGCCACATGGGTGACCGACAAAGTAATCTCCCAAGAGGTCTTGAGGAATCTCGTACTCGCCCTTATATGCGTTATGGGCATGACTGCATTTTTAATAGCCGAGCCACAGACTTGCTTATGGATACTACTGTGCGTACTACTGACGCTGTTGGACGTCTGTGGATTTATGTATTATTGGGGCCTCACCATCGACATCGTTTCTTGTATAGGTGAGTGCTCTCGAGGAGTTTGTTCGCGGAAAGGGAAAGGCTATAAGGGTTGAGTGTACGAGTGCGATAATCGACCAGCTCATTAGCGCGACGCTTTGAATGTCTGGATGCGTAGGAGAGGTGGAACGAGAGGAAGTAGGAGGAGGTCGTTACGAATGTGTGTCAGTGCTCTCGAATGGCATGCTTAATCCACGTCGACCGCTCGGAATTACGCTCGATTAATTTTCATTGTCTCTCAAATGCTCGTGGCGTTGACACGAAACGAAAACCACGCAGACTAGCAGTTGGTTCGGAACGAGATTCCGCGTGAATTGAAGCAATGAAATTTGATTGAATGCAATAACGCCTCGAATCTTTTCGTTGTCGTTTCGACGTTTGTCAGTTTGTAACGACGTTGTTACGACGTCGTAACAACGCTCGTTGTTTACAATCAATTATTTAATCGCGTCAACTTGTTGTTGTCTATTTTTGACGAAAATTGCAGGTTTAGAATTAGCCGTTGGATTGAGCGTGGACTACGCAGCGCACGTAGCACACGCGTTCCTCAATGCAGCCGACATCCCAGGAACGAATCGTCATGCCGACAGAAGTATTCGCGCGCTCAAAGCTATGCGACATATTGGGGCAGCAGTATTGTTTGGCGCCGGCTCGACATTGCTCGCACTTTCGTTACTTTCCTTTTCCCAAGCTTACGTTTTTCGCGCTTTCTTCAAGATCTTTCTCCTTGTCATCGTGTTTGGATTATGGCACGGACTTCTACTATTGCCCGTCGTACTCAGTACTATTGGACCGAGAAGCCTAAAGACTAATTTTCGAAATACCAGTGTAAGTATTGATCCGACGTCTAGTTGTTGATTTTTGGCGCGTCAACGGGGAAAAAAGCTCGATAACAGCACCTCGAAAAACTAATCGCTCGGCTGATCTTGTTCCGTTGATTTGTTGTTTCTGATTACAGGTGCAATCGAGGACGTCCGCTGGAACGCAAGAAACGGACACAGCGGCAGTGCCGCTGAACAAAGAATGACAAAAATCTGATATTTTCATCAATATTTATTTTTGGTTCAATGAACATACAAAAATTATTACATACTATTCATATTATTGATCACACATTTATACAAAAATAATAAAATCGCCAAGTGGAATCCATTCGAGTTGTTTTTTGTCATTGACGAGCCGCGATTGAAAGAAATCAAAGAAAGGATAAATTAGAGGAAGATAACTCATCGTCGATTTATATACGCATGTACATTTACAGTATATATATTTATATTCATATTTATACGTTAAGGTTACAAAACAAGTACAAAATAATTGCTTCGTCCAGGAAATGTTATCTTTTTCATGCGGTATACATACACGGTAATGCATTTTGTCTTTATTGATGTATATGTCTCCACTGAATAGCGTATCGTAATTTTCACGCGAGCAGCTAAAGGAACGTGACTGTCGACAAAAAAAAGTCAAAAAGTATCTGTCTTGGTTTGAAAAAAGCACAAACCATTACGCGATGAATATTTACCTTCTCACTCGTATTATTTTTTGTTCTTTCTTTCGTATCTGTAAATTCACTCTGCGCATTCTCATTCGTTCTCTGTCAATTTTCGCTTTCTCTCTCTCTCTCTCTCCGTCGCGCGTGCTTCTTGTTAGAACGATTGACACATGGAAAATGAATGGGCTATGAAAGAAGGGACGCTGAAAAGAGAGGAGAAAAAATGTTTTGTTTCCTCTTTGCCTCGGCTTCGCAATTCAACGATTTTGCACGTTTCGCTCCAGTTATTCACATAGCCTTCGTTAAAATATTTTTTCTTTATACTCCTGTTTATGCTTTGGACTTTTCTCGAGAAACGAGAACTCAAACTGAAAGGATTTCCGCTTTACACATGAACGTCGTTTAATTTCGTATAAAGAGAAGTCAAGAAGTGTAATTACGTTTGCTTTACCTTCGTTTTCGTAAAAAGATATTTGTTCGCTTATTTTTTGGCAACCAAAAACGTAACGCGCCTATTTATAAAAGTTGTGTACAATTGATGAAAAAACTGGTTATAACGCTTGGAAGGAAAAATTGACGAGTAAAAACGCATCGATAATATTGTTCCGTTCGTTTGTTATTGGCTTGCGTAAAAAATGCAGGCAGCTTCGTAGCTTTTGAATTGTCCCGTACGGTAGCCTTTGCATCTCGTCGCATCGCTATGAAACGTAGGTTCGTCAATGTGAGCCGCGAATCGTTTATAAATTGATTCTCGCGACAGAGCGAAAATTATCGAAACGAGTTGTTGTTTGCTCGTTCGTTTATTCGTGAGGCATACTTCATCGTAAAGAAGAGATATTATATTCGAAACGGTCACATCTACTTATTTTAAAATTGATTACTCGACGGTGTCTCTTTTCGTCGCAATTTATTGCTTTTGCAAGTAACTTAGTCAACAAAAATATCAATAATAGTAATAATCCATCACAGAGATTCCACGGTAAATGCAATAATTGTTCGTTGGAACGTTAGATAGGACAGTCGGTTCAAATAAAAATGGTTTTATTTACAAACGACGCGTAGTAATCAATTTTAAGCACATTAATTTGTAAAATAACATACACGTGGCCACTTGTTGTTGCACTTGAAATATTAGGAGGCATACAGACACCGATACGTTATTGGAAATTAGTTGGACTAGTCTATTGGTTATTCCTATCGCCTCGTTCAACGTTAACACCCTATCGCACGTTCGTTTGTTGTCGTTTATATCTGGTCTCGGACTGTGACGCTCCGACGCTCGTCTCTTGTTAGTTGCGCTTTACATCTGGCAAAAATCATCGTGTGCCTAGCTAGTTATAATAGACGTACATTTATATTCATATTCATATTTATAAGTATTCCTCGTATTTATATTCTGTTATTCTTATATACAATACACGATATGCATACATATACAACGAAGCTCTCTATTGGCTGAGAGTCAAACTTCAGCTGTGGAGAAAAAATCCTCTGAGATTTCGATAGTTTGTGAGGTACGATTCGAATGATAATGAGTCAATATATATCCATTGCTTTTCGTCTAAACTAAAATTATTTCGTACGTGCAGAATTGAAGAACAATGCGTTGAAATTTATTTTCAAGAAATTGCTTGATCTAATTCTTTCAATCGTTAGAATCAGGTACTCAAATAATTATTTACATTTTTCAAAATTAGAATTTTCCGAACTAGCTAATTGATCGATCTCCTTGTAACTTTATTTCGTTAATCAAGTCGAGAAAAATATCGAAAATGGCCATTACCAATCGTTCAAAATTGAATTTTTTAGAATATTTTTAATACTGATTTTTAGTTTTTTTTCCCCTATCCTCGCCGCACAGTCATTCAATTTCTATTATTCGTATTTTCCTTTTATACTATTAATTCACAATGACTTATGTAGTACTTGATATTACACCGATTTAAGTTCAAACATGAGTTCAAAAAGCGTTGAAAAATGTATATCAATAGTGAAACGAGATAACGGTGAATTATGTTAGTTTCTTTTTTTTTCGAAATTGATAGAATACGTTCCTCGGTGCGCAACATCTATTACGGTAATTCCCCAGCTTGATACTTGCTCGTGATACTGGGTATCAAATGTTATTTTTTTTCTTTGACCTCCTTTTGCCTCTTGTTCTCTTGCATAAAACAAATGTTGCTGCTATCACTCGATTTCATGCCCAAAAATCTACCAGAGGCACTTTGGGTTTATTAGTACCATTAGACAATCTTTCGTTTAATTTTTTTCTGAACAAAAAAAACCAAAAAAAAAAACAAAACATAATACAATCACGAATTGGTTACTTTTTTTCATGGTAATAAGTAGTTGTAGATTTATTCGTTTGGCCTACATCCGTTTTACGCAACCCTGTCTGCCCTTTAGAAAATGTAATAGCTCCAAATTATTAATTTGGCTTTTATTTTTCTTTCGTTTTTGCACAATTGTATGTTTTACGATTTTCTCTATTTTCGAGTCGTCTTGCAACGATAGACGAAAGAAAAGTGTGATCGATAGAGTATTTTCGTACAAAGACGGATAATAATTGTTTTGTTTTGAGTATCAAATGGTAAAGGCTGAAGAAAAAAAAAAAGAACGTTAGAATGAAACATTTTTGCTTCGTTTTTATATATGAAACAGGACAAAAAGTGTCTTACAAAAAAGGAGACTTTATATAAAACGTCGAGTTTTACATTCTGGCAATTACTAGAAATTGTTCTTCCATCGCTCCCACTGATATCAGTCACGCTCGCATTTTTTCCGATTTACCGTGGCTACATACACACGGAAAAGAAATTAATTTGCTTCATTCCTTATCCAGCGCAATAAATACTTTCTCCGCTGCACGACTTATACATTGAATTGACGCACAAGACATTCAAATCATTTTTCTTTGACTTTTTATCGCCAACAGCGTACAAACACGCGTACAAGAGTTGCATTTGCGTTTTCGTATCAGAAATGCTTTAAAATCTTGAAAATATACCTTAATTATAAAATAATATGTACAATTGGAAACATCGAGAGAGAAAATACAGTCTCACAATTATTTGGAAACCTAAAAAGCATTTATAAAATTGTAAAAAGCAAGTGATCTAACGTTGGAAAGATTCGATAAACAACAAAATTCGACGATAAATTAAAAAACTTTAAAGCATGTTCTTTTTGAACATTTGTAGCCAAAGGAAAAAAAATTACAATTTCATTATATTATCGCACAGCCATGCACACCACACCAATTTGTTTTCTTATGAATACATCCACGAAGTAATGTCGACGTTTAATTAATGATTATCAATTCATATCGATTTAATATCAATGTTATTACAATCAGACAATACTCAACAGTGATCGTTATTTTTTGTTATATATATATTACAATTATTAATAATTAAGAGTGACAACAACATGACGACGGAGGCGTTGAAGCTGAATACTTATAAAAGGATTTTTTTTATCGGAGGATCGAGGATCGATAGAAACTGGACCCGTTACTTTCGTTCCATAGGGATAATGAGGGACATAAGGAAGGATAAGAACAGTTTGTAGGAGTTTGAAAATTGCGAGTCAAAGATCCTTATTACTTCGGTTCAAAACTCTTATGGCGGTGTGTAGACACAATGACAGCGAATAATGACAATAATGACACGATGATACGATTGTGATGTGTGTGTGTGGATATTCTTTTTAAGACGACAGACGAGAGAATATTCATCGAGAGGTTCGACGTTATAAGATAAAAATAGAAAGTTAATCACTGTCAGACATTCGGAAAAAACGTCCGTTCCGTTTGTGTTTTTACTTCAAGTCTTGATAAATGTGCGTTTATACACCATCATCATTGGTCGTTGAAAAGATTGGAAATAATTCAATCTCAAACGGGAAATGCAAATCATTTAGGTGATAGTTTTGTGACAAGATTGTTGGAGGAAGCACGCAATACACTCAGCACAACCGTGACATCGAGCCGGCCGTATACTTGGCCATACTTCAAATATGTTTTACTTGACGCTTTTCTCGTTTGTTTGTTTGCAAGTTAAACCTACTATCTAATACACAGTCTGTTGTTGAAAAAATGCGTTTGGTTTGCGCTTACACATTTAATTATTCGTTATTATTATTATTATTATTATTATTTTTTTTGTGTGTGTTATCCGTTCATATTTTTTGCCGGCTATTTTATTTGATCAGCTTTTCCCTACCCGACTCCCACGACTCGTGTTTTCTTTTGTATTCTTTTTCTGTTCAAGGAATGCTTACTTGACGTCCGCCTGGCCCTAATCTCCAAGAGCAATTACGCTAACTAGTGATAAAATCCTTTGCGTGTCTTATTTTTTTTTTCTATTTACAATGGCACTTTTTTTTTACTCCGACAGTTTGTAAAACTGCGACGACAAAAGTGAATTGCCCATTACAATTACTTTTAGCTGAAATGCTGTATTTGAAATAGAAAAAAAAACACGCGGCAACGATTCGTTATGCATATACCGTTCGTAATGTACTTGGTATTTTTATCCGTATAATTCAATTCGATTCTCCGGGACATTGGTAGCCAGATTTGTCATTGATAAAAAGAAAGTCAATTCTCGCGACACCGTATGAGTGGGAGACGGATGGGAGAGGCTGTTTCTCCTTTTTGTAAACGTCGATGATATTTACTAGCCTAAATATATATATATACATAGACACGCGCGCCTCGCTGTAATAAGTGTGTATATATGTACACATATACATAATGACATACCATCCATGTATATAATATAATTATCATTAATAATAATATAATTATTATATTTTCTTCACCGATTATGTCGATCAAGACAATAGCGATTATCGATGACTTACGTACATATTCATTTTCTTATCACGACGACCATATTTTTTAGACTTATTTGTAATTTTCCTTAATTTGTTCAAACGATTTCAGTGGATGGAAATGCTTATTCGTTCAAGACACCTCTCTGGTTAATCTCTTTCGTCAACTAACAGATTGGCCGTTTCATTATTTATTTTATTTTTATTTCTTTTTTTTAGGGGGGCAGTGGTTTGCACAAATATACAAAATTTCTTCAAGCAAGAAATAACCAATCAGTCTGCTCAATTTTCACGCGAACTTGTCCCACAATAATTGAGCCCTCAATGAGTTAGTTTGGTACGTGATGGTACAAAATAAAAACGATTAAAAATCAACGCGACGCCATTGGTTCCGTATAAAAAGACTTTACAAAATTTATACAATAAAAATAATATAAAAAATTGCTTTATTTCGCGTGTGTGGGATGTGTGCATATATATATATATATATATATATATACTCGAAAATTAAAAAATAATACAATAAAGGAAAAATTAAAACATGAAAAACCACTCGAGCGATTGCTCGTATATTGCTAAACTAGTCGATCCATCCTGACGAAACCGGACGAGAATCAGGCTTCACAGAGTGTGCGCTAGAACGACAAACCGGAATCATTAACCAGCCGGAGGGGTGTATGTATGTGTACACCCCAACACTCATGACACGTGCGTACACGTTAAATCTAGACATATATATACATATATATATATGTATGTATGTATATATATATATACACATATACATGTACATATATATATATATATATGTAATTATATAAAGCAGTTCGTCTCGCGTATAAACACACTCTCCGCGCACAAAACTTTTCACTCTGGCACTGCAGGATACGCGCGCGCGCGTGTGCGTGTGTGTGTTCGTGTGTGTGTGTGTGTGTGTGCGCGCGTGTGCGTGTGGGTGAGTATAGGTACGTAAGAGCGTCCACGAGAAAAAAAGCCAGCATTGCGAAGAGACGCGCACTGTTATATTGAAACGATAAACCGCCACACAATCATCGGGCGTTTATCTGTAGCTCGCACTCGGAGTCGTAGGGTCAGGCCGTTTTGCCGGCGGCGGCGAGGCTAAAAGGTACTGGTGCTCGGCATCGAGTAAGCCAGAGACATGCCAGTAATCATCGACGTGAGCGTCAAGGCTACTGCTGTTGCCTGGTGTTGCAGGAACCGGACGACCCAACGTCGAACTCCTCAAGCCTCAGCAGGCCAATTCGTTGCGCGCCGGTTTATTCGAGTGCTTGCTAGTGTAAACGGGACATCATGGATTCCCTTCCGCAGCCATGATATTGTGCACTTGTTCGAGTTTGTACGCCAAACGTTGCTTCGTCGAGAACTCGTCCTCTTCCAATGTCACCGTCAGTTGCTCGTTGTACTTGCTCGCGTACGTGTACAGCTCGTACAGAGCACAATTTGTGTTGAATTCGTTTGTATGCAGCTGCAAACGAAAAATTGCATTACATCGGTCTCTCGTCGTCCTCTCGCTTTATCGCGTATTATTTATCTTTAAAGTCTCGGGACACTTACTCTTGATTCCTCTGCGAGCATCGCGTTCATGTCTTGGTCGGATATGGCTGGCATCATCTTGATGTCCGCGTAATAGCGCTCTACCCATTCTTTGTAAACTGGAATGTCCTTGGCGTAAAGCAATTTTGAGCTTGGCGAGTCCTTGCCTGAAATTCCAATCGTAACGATTCAGTAAATACCGAGTGTAAACGATAAAAAAAAAGCAGTCACGGTCGAGCGATAACTCACCCAATCTGTGATCAGACGTAGAGCAGCTGTCCATGAAGGTTTGCGCGACAACGGAGAAACAAGCGTCGACAATGTTGGATTTATGAATATCGAAGATGAAGTTGGGGTTCTTGATGAGATTCACCCAAAATCTGAGAGGCAAAAGATTACTCTTCCACGTGTGCACGACCTCGGGGTCGCAAATCTGATGATGCAACGCTTGATCGTCGAGAAAGTCGAACATGTACTTGATGGCAAGTGGCAGAGCGGAGCCACGATGTGCAGTGCTGAATATTGTCTCGAACAAGTCGTCGACGAATTTCTGTAGTGTACCTTTGGTGGCGAGAAGCCTCGTGAGGTAAATCTCGGAGACCATCTTGTTACCACGCTCGCCTTCTTTTTGCGCATCGTTATCGTGATGTTTAACCAAATGCCAGACTTTAAGGCCACCGTCGTGATCGTGATTCAACGGTGAGGTGGCGCGAGACAAAGGTGGGCTCGCCGAACTAAATTTGCTGAGATTCAGTGTCTCGTATTTGTGAGATTTGTCGGTTTTCTCCGATAGGATGGAGAGATTGTAGATGGATGATTGTTTCGAGACTAAGTTGAGGGAAGCGCCATCGGGCACCCGGTAGTGGTTCAATGTGTTGCGCTTCTTCCACTCGCCTTCCATCTTTGTGGTCGTGTCTTCGTCGTAGAGGATTAGCCTGCCAGAGGCTCCCGTTCTCCATTCTACGAATAACGCGCGAGCGCTTAGAATCTCGAAGAAAACACTCGAATGGAAAGCGTTAATTGGCAAAAGATCAAAACTTACCAAGATCAAGATCGTCTTTTCTTGGTCTTTGACTATACGGTGTAGATCTATATATGGTATCGAGTGCTTTTTCCTTGACTTGAGAAATAGTATCACAGTCTAAAACCTTTACTGGAACATTTTCAGTGTTTGGATCCATGCCGCCGACAAACACTGTCTGCTGCGAGATGGATACGTAGACCGTCTGCCAAAAAAAACAATGAAATTCAAGGGTTAATCGCCAACGACACGATACGATACGTACGAAAAGAAAATTAATCAACGTACCATCGCTTTGACTTCGATCGATTGTCTAATGAGTTTCTCCTCGGAAAGCGAGTACCTAGCTTCCGAAGTGATGGCATCGACTGGCCCCTTGTCGACTTGTTGCTTCATGGCACGGAAGAGCAAATACAACGGTTCGCCCGCGCACTCTCGCATGAACTTGTAAAGCAGGAATGTAAACCACGCGGTCAGCATTTTCTCCGCCACACTTTCCGTTCTGCAAATCGATCGAATAAAACGTATGAAATCTCGCTCGTTCTCTTATCGACAAATACAATTGCATTCGAAATAATTTGAATTGAAACGCATACCTTCGCAGTAGTAATTTAGGATGGCTCTTTCCCTCCATACACTTCTCGATCAAATCGGCGAGCAACGTCTTCAGAATATCCGTGCAATACTCCATCTTGCTCTGTAGCGTGACCATGATCAAACTCGCAACGTTGACGCGATCCCTCATGGAGAAATATCTATTGCTCTCGAGAGTCCTGACGAACAGCAGGAGGAATGTCTTGTTCATAATCAGCTGGCCAAACAACCGCAATCCCTTTTCTTTGCGCACGAGCTCGGGCCTGTCCCACTGTAGCACGACGTGATTGTCGTCCGATGGGAAGAGTATATTCATCGCGTAAGTTCTGTAGTCCAAGAACGGAATACCACCGCTCGTCAAATCGCCAGTAAGATCGGTCATTTCGGTCTGCAGCTCGGCGAAGGCTTCCTTGCACTCGGCAGCGACGCGCAACTCCAGAATATCCATCTGCTCTTGCATATTCTTGAGTACGCGATTACTTTCGGTGGACTTGCGCCTGTAGGCGATCAGGAAGGCAATGAACACGATTACCAGAACGACGATCGCGGCAATTACACCGATAAGCGCCGGTTTCGACAATGGGCTATTTAGTCCAGCGGGTAAAGCATAACTCAGCTTGCCGATCTTGTACTTGAGATTGTTGCCCACGATTACTATGACTTCGGGCAGTTCGGATCTAGGATTGCCAGACGAGTCGAGAGTAGGCGGCTGAGTGGGCGGTGGTCGGCAGGTAAGTTGGAATCGAGAAAGCGAGGTGACGTTGCAGTAGCTGTCTCCGATCTTGACGACCACGTCGGACTCTTGACTAGCTCGGTCGAGATGCATACCGTTGATGTTCAAATAGTCACTTTTGTAGTACTTGACCTCCTCGTCGAACGCATCGTAAACTGGATCAGGGTACAGCAAGAAACTGTGAAGTCCCTGCTGGGTGAGATTCTGCACTCTGGCGACATTGTCCATTCGGAAGCCATACTCCAGGTGCAGAGGCTTCTCGGCGTCGAGGATACCCTGTGGCACATCGATCTCCGGCGACTTGCACACCATATTCGTTTGGCTGAGAATAGTGCACGCTTGCGAGAAGTATTGTTTGCCCTCGTAATATACGTACATCTCGGGTTTCTGAATATAAGCGAGATTGTGGCCGGTGATGCTGATTTTAATCCCACCAGACGGGATACCTTTGGGGACTTTAATTTGACCGCCGTCGACACCGCTCTCCACGCTCTCGATCTTGGGATCCTCGACGTACTCGTAGAAGCCACTAAATCGCCTCACGGACTTGTCGAAATGCATCTTGACGATACCCTTGCGTGGTCTGTCGCTCGCGCTCGTGATACACAGAACTTCGTCGTGCTCGGTGTTGTTGATCTCGCAAGGTAATTCGTCGATGAAAGCTTGAATGCGACTCCCAGCGTTCATGTATTCACCGGTGATTTTCAATCGAGTACCACCGCTTACGGGGCCGTGAGTAGGTGTAATGGCAGTGATATTGGGATCGACGAACTTGTATTCCTCCTTGGATTGCCCACGGAAATCTTCGATTTTCACGATCACTGGTCCGTGACGGATCTTGTTGTCGCCAGGCCCGTCCACGCGACAGACTATTTGCTTCGTGCGTATGTACAATTCTTCGTAAGGTTGACAAGTAAGCCCAACCACGGTCACTCCGTTGTAAATATCCTTGAAGGTCTTTCCAAGATTGATACCGGTTATCGTGATATTCGTGTGGCCTTCCCAAGGACCCATCATCGGTTCGAATTTGATGATCTCGGGATTGGGACAAGTTTGATTTCGGTCGAGCCAAGTACCGCTACCCTTGTCGCACTGCTCCTTTACTTCGCATCTGTCGGAAGTCATACACCAGCCGCAACCGTATTTTTCGGCGAGAGCCAAGCACATACCGCAATTGTCGGCCATGTCGCGACAGCGATAGATCACCACGTGAATATTGTCTGGATTATCAAGAGGCTTGGAACCACCCCAAATTACGGCAAACGGGACGGTTATATTTGGAGCGCGCGAAGTATACGAGAACTCGGTGTCGTCGCAGTAGATCGTGTCGGCGAGAAGACGAGCGTTCACGCTCGTCACGCGGCCTTCGATGTTAAACTGGCAGACGAATCGGGTTTGAATGATGAATTGCTGAAAATGAAATTGTCGCGAATGAGTATCAAACGCATTTATACCTCGACGAAACATCGAAATGAAAAGTGCTCTCCGTTGTTCGTCCAGCAATATATCCGTGTACGTAGCATATTAATTTGGTTGTCACGTTGAATTTGTTAGGATGGCATCGAGTATGCAAATTGACCGATTGTATTACTCTGTTGGCGTAATCGATTGTTCCAAACAAACCTAATGCTCGTATCAATAGTCGTTGTTGGCTACCAAGTCAAATCTTGGGACGTTCGTAAAGGAACAGAGAGAGAGAGAGAGAGAGAGAGAGAGAGAGCGATTGCACACTTACCCCAATGATGTGAACCTTGGCACGTATGGTCTTCTTAACACCGGAAGCGACGAGGATCTCCTTGGAATCCGTCGCGTTGATGGTAGGACAGAATGCCGGTCCACTACGGTAGCTCGGTCCCAGTCTCTGCGCAAAAAAACCGATAGACATTCAATATTCTCTCCCGCATCCTTTGACGCCGGACATAGGGGTATTTTACGAGCGTGTACCCCTCCTCTTGCATTTTAGGTTTCAATCGTTTTCATGGCTCTTTTTAGAGCGCGTATACGTGTAACCAAAGAGGGGAAGAATTGAAAAAAGAGAGAGACTTACGCTGACGCCAGTGACGAGGATATCGTTACGGCAATTTTCCGCAGTGTCGTGAGTGCAACGATGGCCATCGACGCACCAATCGCATGGAAAATTAGACGAGACGCATTGAGTACACGAACTATGAGTACTGCAATCGAAGAAAGTGAAATCCGTGGCTACGAGATCTGGTCCGTTTGTCATTCGTACCGATAGTTTGGCAGTAAAGTGATGTTGACCTGGTGGTATTGGTGGTAACAGATCCGTGCGTGGTGTTGTACAATTTACTCCGTACGGTTTTCTACGGGAAAATAGCGATTAAATGTCGCGAGGTTCTTGCTTCGAACGACTTTAGCGGAAAAATTGATAATTGGAAGGAAGGAAGGAAGGAGAGAGAGAGAGAGAGAGAGAAAAAAGGAAAGAAGACTAACCTGGTAGCATTAGTAATAAGCGTCTTATCAAGCGCGGAGAAAGCACAGAGAAATTGTCCGCTAAGACTTGGTAAATTCTCAATGGCAAGCTCAAGTGTCCTTGCGGTAGTCCTTTGCAGCTGATCGGGATTAACGCTTGTAATAGTTGTACATCGGCCGCTCTTGTACGAGATCCAATAGAGTGGATCTTTAGCAGCGTCTTGGCAATCGCTTCGTAAGCTACATTTATTCTCGAGAGAACACCATCCACAGTATGGATCTTTTGCGTTTAAACATTCCCAACAAGTTTTGTATACCGTACACTCTTGTACTTTAACCTTGGAGATTTTCTTTTCCGTCATTACGTATAAATGCATATGATGTTGAGCATCGAATAACAAATCTGCGTTCACTGGTGATTTTGGATCGATTTCCAAATCGCCGTACTCTTGGGCTTGCGATGCTGATTCTACCACAAGCTGAAACATCGTCAAAACATACAGAGATTATTGACGAGCTGCTTATTGCGCTGTTAGTGAAGTCTAATTCTATCGACGAGATATCGCCTATTCTATGCACTTGGACGCTTTCTTTCGTTTCTTTTTTGCAATAAATTGTCGCTAGATTTCACGCAAACACACGCGTTAATACACAATGCATAACTACAAATTCATCATCATCATCTCTCCCTCTCTTTTTCAAGAGAATAAAACACGTCGTATAAATGTGGTAAAAAGGATTTGGCCATTATTCAAATGTACAATATTTCATTTGGAAATCTCGTTCTTCATGAAATATTCAGCGTGGTCTTTAAAATTGTCCAAGATTTTTCAACTGTCTTTTTGGATGCTTGCCAAAATGCACGTGCTAAGTAACGTTATTTCGATCCGCAATATCGTATTTTCTTTTATTCGACGTCGCGCGGTGAGTGTTGGTTTTTACTTGTTCTACTTGTAATCGTAATAAATCTTTTGAAGCGACGAGTCGACCAAATGAAAAAATAATCATATTTATACGTATCAAAGTCGAAAAAAACAAGTCAAGAATCACGACACAAAGGCCATCTCATTCGAGTGATAACATCGCAACAACAACAACAAAATAATAATAATAAAAAGGCTCGACGTACAGACGGGATACCCACCCACGAATTGATTCACGCGTGAGAGCACATCAGAGATGCTGTGTGGCGCAATGACGAGCTACAAATAATCTCTTCGCATCGAGATAGCGAAGCGACGAATAGAAAAAAAAATAGAAGAATTCAACTTTCGAACTCTCGTGGAAATTCGATTAACCCGACAAATGCTGGCGCATTATCGTGCGAGGTTTGATATAGAGATCCGATTACCGTTCCTGTTTGAAAGGTGAGTGTCAATTGGAGAATGCCCGTGTAGAAGCTGTGCCAAAAATTTTCAACGGATTTCTTTCTTTGTTGTTGTTTCGAGTGGCCCGCGCGATTTGTTTCAACTTGCTCGTTGACATGGAAACTGCTATTTTTTTTCTTTTGATTGAAACTCGAATGATCGTTGACGATACTAGCAGTATTGGAATAACGAATGTTTACGATAAACGATAAGTAATGTATTCGTTTCCGCACAGACGCAACGAATAATTGACGACGAACGATAATTAACAATCAACAGCTCCATTACAAATGATTGTACGTACATAATGTCTTTAATTCGAATAAAAGTAGCTACCAATATTAAAAGACCAATTATTACAATGTTCACCTAACTCCTGTAGTAGCGTTGAATAATTGCTCATAATACAGTGTGTAATATTTACGTGTCATGTTTCGCTTGAAAATAGAAAAAAGCTCATATCCCAAGGTAAAAGTGAAAAGCCTTCATTTTTCAAATGGAAAAAAACTCGGTACGATTAAAAAGCGTAGAAAGATATATATCGTCGAGTGGGTGAAAAAAAAAAAACTAAGAGTGAAGCAGATAAATCGAATACTCTGTAACGGGTATAACGAGTGGATTGAAATCCGGTAATAATTGAATTTGTATGTCGGTAACAAATCAAAGCTCTCTCTCTAGCTCTCGATTTCTTGCGAAACCTTTATCGCCTAATCCTTAGCTTTAATTAATACCCAACATACAGGCACATATACACACACGCGCATGTATATATATATAGAAGAGAACGTATATAGAGTATCTATCAGGCCATTAGCGAAGGGGACACACGACTCAAAGACGTTTCAATTATCGGAGATAACGGGTGAGCTCTACGATTAATCATCGCTCGAGTAAAAAAAAAAGGATAAAAAAATCAAACGTTCATTCTCACGGTTTTTCTCGCATGCACAACCAATTAAAAGTTGTAATTATTGACGAAAGCTGCATACGCGAGAGAAACAATAACTCGAACGCGAGAGTGAGCGAAAGAGAGAAAAGAGCCAATTAATTTGGAGAAGTTGAAACGAAAGAGAGGGATAGGACTTTGAGGGATCTGAACGGAGAAAAATCGCTGTTCTCTTTTGTTCTTTTTTTATTTATTTTTTTTTTTTTTGCAGTAGGCGACTAATTTGGATTAGTTTCCACTCGGCAAGAGCTTGGCTATCGATTTCCAACGAGGCGGCTTTGCGATTGACTTTCGCGAGGGATTCCTTTTCTTCTCTAGCGATGCCCATTATTCCCCCTTCTCGCGAACGAAGGACTTTAAATTGCTCTAGTCCATTAGAAAAATTAGGTGCTATTTTGTTATTTTTTTTTTCGCATCAACTATATCGATTTAGCATTGTCGTTGATCAGGATCGTTCAAAGAGAAAACTACAGTTATTTTCCGTTGTATTCTTACAACGTGAAAACGTAAAAAAACCAACACAACAATATCGCATAAAATAAATTGAAAAAATCCATTGCAACGCGAACATCACGGCATATCCATATAGCGAGGTAAAGCCATCTTCCCAATAAAAAGAAGAAGAAGACGAAGAAGAAGAAAAAAATAAGCTCGTAGTAGCAGCAAGCTTCCTGCGCGTTTTATCGCACACCCGTCAAAAAGCGTTCAAGGATTACCGTCGTCGTCTACTTCAAAGGCGGCTTCAACATCAGCTGGTATAGCGTTGCTTGTGGTGGTGGTGGTTCAAGACCGCAGGTGCGCATTAAAAAGCAAAGACGCGAGCACTTTTCCAATCCAATAAAGTCGCTCTTGTCCACACCTTTGTGTGAATTTTTCAGTTCAACGTTTTCGACACAACGGTTGATAATGATGATGATGATGATGATGATGATGATGATGAGACGCACGAATTATACTCCCTGTATGCACGTAGCTCGTGTGCTAACGAGGATACACTTCTCGTTCGTGGTTTTACTCGAAATTTACGAGAGTTTGTTAAACCAAAAGGATTGTCGTCGTTGATGTTAATTTATTAAAAGCTACACTCTGGATAATTAGCTCGGTCGTATCATAATTTTCGTTCGCTAAATATCACCATAACGTAATGAATTCCAACAATGAACGACCAACTTTCGTTTGACGACCGAGAACGAACGGTGTGTATAACTAATATATAACTAAGAGAAAGGTATTTGTAACTTTGTCGTTTAAAATTAACCGATAGATCAATTTGTATCTTTGTCTATTTTATTTATCCGTTACGAGACTTACAAGGAGATATTGGATATAGCATTCGTCCTCGTGAATTTTATATTTCAATACCATTTTTGGTAACTAATGTAAATACGAGGTGTTTTGTTTTATTTTTCAATTAAACATTAACGCATTTTAATTCATTTGGCGTTGAATTTATCCGTGGTATAGCACAACACAAAGCTATATACGGTATACATCGCAAGTAATACATACACCAAACGATGTATGCATAAACAAAAGTGTGAAATCAATTAGTTAACTCTCGTTCGGTGGAATGAAATTGATGTTACATTTCCGTTGCTATCCTTCGAATAAAAAGAAGGACACAAAATTAGCCTTTTCTCCATCAGCATATATACGTACGAAGGAAAATACATAGCTGAAGAAAGCTGCTATAAAAAAGAATTTCATATGAAGAAACTATTTTTATTCCGCAGTAAGTCCATAAAGTTTTTCAACTTTGGGAGTTTGTCCGTTCATAAAAGAAGAAGGAAAAAGAAAAAAAAACGAAGGCGTTGAAGGAAAAGTCACGAAGCATTTAGCCAACGGATCTCTAAGACGTCGGGCAAATCTCGTCAGCCGGGTCATAAAACAGGTATACACTTCCTACTCTAGCGCTCCCTCTCTCTTTCTCGTGTGCGTTTATGCGCCGAATATAAAAGAAAAGGGCGAAAAAAAAAGCCGCCCGGAAGTAAATCGCCAGGAAAATCCGGAGAGGGATATTGAAGCAATTGGTCGTAAAAAAAATATAACGGAGTAGCTAAGTAAGCCTTTTGTAGATTATAAAGAAAAAAGGCAAAGAGCGAGTGTAAAAAAAAACGACCTAATTGCATCAAACTCTGTTGGGTTGATATGACGCGTCGCGTATATACGTCACCGCGTCTACGAAAAAACAAATTATTAAACGCCCCGTGCCGTATGCAAAAGTCACACAAAGTACTATATATACAGTCTTGAAAGCAACCGTAGATATTTATCAACGGATCCGAGAGAACTAGCATTGAACATTTTTTAAAATGTACAGAGATCTATATTGTTGCGCTCTACCTAGTGAGTACGTAGATGAAATGTTTAATTCCGCGAATGTTTATTGTTTCCTTTTTTCCCCAACCGAGGGGTTGAGGCTTTAGTTGTACGTTGGACGTGTTTTTTTTATAAAATGACTCGGCAAGTGAAGCATAAATGATATACGCTCGACGAGTACATTAGTATTCCAGCGGGAGGCATATTAAGCTGTCGCTATTCAAAAGACGTTGTTGACTATAATTATTCAACAAAAGAAATACAACCCAGCTATTCTCTATGCTTTTGAACTTTATACTTATTGTTATTTTTCTTTTAACCAGCAATCTTCTCCCTCCCCATTGCCCCCTGTCGACCTTTATAATTTTCCTTGCCGAAAATTTCACGTGTACTCTTCCTTGTGAAAAATGTAACGTAAAAAAAGAAGTCTTTTGCCTTTTTCCTACCCAGACGTTGAACAAAAGCCATGCCCGCATAATGTGAAAATTCACGTGCCGCGGATAATCGAAATTGACAAGCTAGCGCAAGGCACGCGCTTACTACTTTTTTTTTCTCTCTCTCTCCCTCTCTCTCTTACCGAGAGAGTAGGAAAACGTCAGAAGTCGAGCTGCTGCTACTGCTGCTAAAACTTTTTTAAGTACTCTACGCGCGCCAAGTAAAAGTGTACGTGCAACGTTCGGTCAAGTTTTTTTATTTTTTTTAGAACGCGTCGTGCGCTTGGCTTGACACGAAATTATGCGTCCTCGTCGTACACCCGTGATATTCATCGACCGATCGATTCAATTTTACACGCTAATGCTCACTAATGGAATGTATTAAAGCTAACAACGAATTATTATTGTAATACGTCGAGAAAGCTTATTTTTTCACGTTGATTTTTCAATTTTACAAAAGATTCAACTTTTCTTTTGTTTTTCCGTCGCTGTTGTTGCTGTTGTTTTGCTCGTTCGCATACAAGCTGGATTTTCGTATTTTCTCCATTTTACGAAAGAGAGCGAGAGAAAGGGAGATAGAAAAGGCAGCGACGTTACTGGCATGCGTGTTTTCCGGGAGATGTGAATTAACGTCGTTTTGCGAATAACACGTATTTCGATGTGCTCGGTATTTTTTATTCTCTGTCTTTTGCTTGTTTTTTATAATCCTGCCAATTGTTATTTATTTCAATTGGATGAAACGAAATGACGGCTCGTTTTGTCGAGAATAAGTATTGGCGATGGACGTTTTGGCTGGTGATTTGATTAAATACTGGTAGGAAATTGAATCATCGGAAACTCAGACATGCACATTGATTGCGATTCAATGTGCATGTCTGAGTGCCTATCCATGCCGAATTAACAGTTTGGAATTAGCTATTTTGTATGATTGATGTAGGTACGGTGTGTTCCGTATATATAAGAATATTTTGCACAAACACACGATTCAAATAAAAGTCTTTCGACGAAAATAAGATCGTTGCTTCGATCAAACGAATAAAAGTAAATAGACTCATCAATGTTGCGTGATACGTATCTTTGATTTAAAAATAACAAGAACGTCCAAATTATATTTAATTTCAGCTCATCCCGTGGTCGTAGGAAGCCACAATCTCAACGAAGGGGACAAACAAAAAACAGGAGGATGAACCTAGTATAGGAACAAGCCAGCGCGCGGTGATTTCTTCTTTTTTTTTTCTCCTATTTTGAGGCTTGTAACGTCTATGATTACCAACCTGGAAAATGGGCACGCGCGCAAATGATAATTTATCGCTGGATTACATCCGAGAAAGAAGACAAGAGAAAAACATTTTCTTTCCTACGAATAAAGACAACGCAAAAAGTAACAATAATAATAAGTATACGTGAGCTTTCACCAACATAGCCCATTTTGTTGTCGTTATTCCAAAGAAACCAATTAAATAAAATAGATTTAATTTACAAATTGGTTGATAAAAAAACGATCGATCGATCGATCGCTGGAGGGAGGGAGAGAGAGAGAGAGAGAGAGAGAAAGAGAGAGCGTGAGCGCACGACAGAGAAAGCGAGGTTTGCACTTTCTTCATTTGCATTGGACGCTCTTTGTGTAATATCCGTTGACCGATTATTCCGTCAGAGCGTATAAACGATGCGCATTATTCACGAGTTGCTGGTGCTGTTGGTACTGGTGCTACCATCGCGTCGAGTGCTATAATTGATGTTTCAATTATTATTGTTATTGGCCTCGGCATTATTTACGCGCTGGATAACGAGAGTAATTCGCCTCTGCACCGAGAGCAAGCGAGTAAGCGCGTGAATTTGCTAGGATGAATTTTAATCTGATTGCATTGATGCGTTAGTATAGAAATCGATATTATATATTATAAATACACACACACACACGCACACACACACGCACACACACACACACACTATCTCTCTATCTCTCGTCAATTCACTCAATTGTTATTTATGTTGTTTTTTTTTCTTTTCTTTATTTCACGTTGTAATTTACATGATTGTTATTCTTGCTAATTGATATGCGCAAACGCTCGATTCAAAGCGTTTGTACGTAATATATATTCGTAATATATACACACAATGCAAATGAGCAATTTGTTTATTTCTTTGATGTATTACCAAGATATAATTAATGATAATTCGTTGCTGTACAATTGACGTTTAACAAATAAAAAAACATACAAGAAAATAAATAAAATATCGCATTAGTCAAGAATATAAAATTTCCTCATATTCATTTTCGTTCAATTAAAACGAACGGTGAAGCGCACGTTATATTCTCGTACAAGTACCTTTCCCTACGTACAAATTACGATGGAATTAAGCAAGCACGGAGACCAATGAAAGCTACACAACAGCAGCAACACCAGCAGGACTCTCGGTGGTCGATAAGGTGGGCACAATTCACCAAAGGATATTAGGCTGCTGTTGCCGCTGTTACTGCTGCTACTGCTGACAATGCCAATGTGTACGCGCAATCTGAACGTTTACTGCCGATCAGTGATTCTCATTTGGTTGTGTATGTCTCTCTCTCTCTCTCGGGGCGTTGTTATCTCGAGAGCCAAGCCTTTTAATAGTATATATGTGTTGTATTCAGTCGATGCTTGTTTATGCATGGAAGACGCACACGTTACAATGATTCTTCAATCGTCGACGATCCACACCCTACAATTGCCAAGGGCTTATGTGTTTGCCTTATTGTACTAACACCCATTTGACCCCTTCTTCGACTCATACACACACACACACACACACACTATCCCTTTCCATTTCTATTTACGTGAAGCTTTGCTAATTAGTTTCATAACTGTTTGTTGTACCGCGTCATCCGAATTATCATAAATAAATAAAACTTTTTCTTTTTCTCTTTTTTTTTAATTTGAAAATACGTTGAAAAGTTTGCATGAAACTGGCGTGTTGTACTTCAAAGATCGCGAATGAGAGAGAGAGAGAGAGAGAGAGAGCGAGCTTGCTATACTAGCGTCAAATCTTAAAGACCGTCACATCAAAGAGCTTAATTAAAGAAAGTCAAATTACCTTTTCACTTCGATATATATATATATATCTACTTGTCAGATACATACACACCTATATCCTTCAAGTACATCAGAACGCTTTGAAAATCACGCGAAATCATTTAAATTCAACGTTCGAGGTGTTATCAACAATGTTAAATACCCGTAGAAAGAGTAGAGAAATTGTACTTTTTGTTTCCTTTTGTACGAGCTGCACGTTTCGTTGAAACAGAGAGGGAGAAAGATGTATGCTGTATGCGTGTATTAACGCGAGATTGCACGCCAAGAGACGACAGGTTTATTGGCTATACTCTGCCAAGTAGTTGTTGCAGTAGCAACGCGTGCATAGGATTGTTTTATTATATTTCTTTCTTTCTTGTCGACGCTGAGTATAGTTTATTTAATAGTAATATGCTGCATCTGTTGGGTTTTTAAAAGTTTCTTTTTTCTTAACAACTGTTCTTTTTCACAAATGTCCTAAGAAAAAAATAACAACAAGCAGAAAATGTATTCTCGAACGTTCGCGTATCACCTTATAAATTCAATCTACGAGTTGGCGCTCTCGATCGCGTTAAATCCCCCAATATCGACGAATGTGCTGGCATCGAAAACGTTCTCCCCCTCTCTGCCCCGATAAATATGTACGTATACTCTTATAACAAGCACAAAAAAAGTCTCCTCTTCTTCGTTGTCGTCGTCTTCGTCGTCGTCGTCGTCGTCGTCGTCGTCTCACTATATATCGATCAACTTGCAAGATAAACACTATCAAAAATTCTCAATAGAGCGTGCTTGTGTATGTGTACTCGTTGCATCTTATCCCTACAATCAAGCTTGTGTATATGTATATGCATATATAGTCTATTCAATACTCTTCGCCATCCATTTACTCGTCTTCCGACTTTATACGAAACGAAGAGAGGGAGAGAAAGCTTATTCATGCAACGCACGACGATTGACAAGAAACGCCTTTCCCACGCACATCCTCGGTAATTGCGAATACACACACACACACACACACATCTCTCGACCGTTACACTAAGAAACCCGTGTACTGTTGAATTCGACGAACAGTACGTGGACCCTCATAATTAAATTGGATCAAAGCTTTCATAGCGCAATCACCGAACTTTATACTTCCTACGTTTTCTTTTTCTTTTTTTTCCAGCTCTGTTATGGATAGAGGGGATTCTAATTGCAACGATTCATCGAGAGCGAGAGAGAGAGAAAGAGAGAGAGACATATAATATATATGTGTGTGTGTGTGTGTGTGTGTATTGGCATTGTCTGGTGCAAACAAAAGCGATACACAGACGTGTATAATGAGGGTTGGTATCGATAAAAACAAACTCGCGTGCGAATGAATATATGCTATACGCTTGCATGTGGTTCAATCAAAATCGGTGCTGTTCGCAAGAGTGACTTATCTGTCTGTTGCACAAAAGAAAGGAGCAGAAAGAAAGAGAGAGAACCGGTTTGGCAGCATGCAGGAATTCTACGCTTTCGCGCCGGAAAAAGCCATGCATGTACGTGTGTTGTGGGCGAGATGATAAAAGTGCGTGTGTGCGAGAGAGAGAAAGAGAGAGAGAGAGAGAGAGAGAGAGAGAGAGAGAGAGAAAAACGAGATGGATGCGTCTGTGTACGTGTGTGTCGTTAATGGTTTCGTACGATGTTGCCGCAATTTTTTTTTCTCTTCTTACTCGGTGTTGTTATTGTTCAGTGGGACGCTGTTTTCGGTGGCGAGTAATTGTTTTTCGGAAATACCGAGGTTAATGGGATGTTTAGTTTTCTCTGGAATGAAAGTCCTTTTTTGTTTTCGTACGTGTAATATACATTGCAAGGTCATTCGAAGGGTGTTTTCGTGAAAATTAGTTTGTTAACGACCGATAATTGATTTTCCGCTAGCGCGATGCTTTATCTATATTAAATAATGCTATAAAACGAACATAATTACTCGTTGGTTAATAATAAAATTCGTGCAATTAAAGAAAATTGCCTGATCGATAATCAAGTAAAATCATCGAAATGAAAACTCTATTACGCGATGATAAATTTTATCTTCAGCAATAGATTTTACGTATTAATTAAACGTTATCCCGAGTTTGATAAATTATTACAGCGTTATGGAGAGAAAAAAAGAAAAGAAAACAATACAAGCAACAAACAAATTCAACGAGAAATATCGCGGACAAACTACTACACATAGAATATGACTCGCGACTTTAGAGTTCAAAGACCTTCTTACTCTTCTTGTATGCGCCACGATCCTCCCACCTTGAACGTTATGCGTGTATGTGCACGTTGAGTAAAAGAAACGCGTCGTTTTCAATATGACGCCACGACAGACGGTAGCGGAACTCTCTTAGCTTGGCAAGTGTGTCACACACGAGAGGATAATGGGAAACAAAAAGAAGCAACGATGGCTGTCGTTGTACAAACGGTTCATTAGTCAAGGACGTAACGGGCTCTATCTACGGTTGCATGCACATAGAACTGCTGATGCTGCTGCTGCTGCTGCTGCTGCTACTGCTGCTACTGCTGCTACTGCTGCTTCTTGCGAGAAGAAAAAGACGAAGAAAAAGGATAATGCCGTGAGGCTAATTTTCAACGCGGGTGGACGTGAAAAATCGACGTAAGGCTTATTTTACCTCATCATCCTGTGTTCCAATCAATAATATATTACGTATATCGACGATAGTCGTCGTGAATAAAATACAGCTCTGGGAAGGAGATTTCTTTAAGCTATTAAAATTGGTTTCCCACAATCGGTACTTGCGATCAAAATCATCAAAAGTTCATATATTTGTAGCTTCACTGCCAATTTTTCTACCCTCGTTTGTCGTTTTCATATCTCGGAAAAAAATTTAAATTCCTCAATTACGTATATACGAGTCATTTGATATTCTTATCGTCGTCCAACCAAAATAGTCAATAATTGTCTAGCACGTATACCTTAGTCGTCGAATAAACCTAAGAATTTACCGAGTAGTTGTATATAAAATCCACACACAGACAAACTTGTGCAGTAGTGAGTCGTGAAAGTTTCTCGCCGAGTTTGGTTATGACGCGCGGGTCAGATACTTTATATAAGTCGTCCGTGTACTGGAGACGTTACTTTTAATTGGCATGACGTGGGCGGTAATGCGCGTTTATTTTTTTTTTTTTTTTTTTTTTTTTTTAAATTCAACAGAACAAACGTTGCTCGTGTAAAAAACAAAATAGCAAATAAAGGTACGTAAAGGTAGAGAGATAGTTTGTGAAATCAGAGTAGTGTTCTGTATATACGCATTATACGATTGCGTGAATCGATATCGACCAACTGCAGTAGCAATGGCTATATAGCCTTGGCAAGTATGCGGGTTCTGTCGTAAGCTACGCAGTTCCACGTATCATTAGGAGAGCTAATTATCGTGGCGCTTATATACCCACGTTAGAATTCTTCGCGCAAACGACGATATATCGATAGCTTTGATTCACGCGCGTATAAACATTTGCATAATAAAAAATATTGCAAAGTGTACGTATGTATTTATGTATATATGTGTGTGTGTGTGTGTGTGTGTGTGTGTGTGTGTGTGTATAAAATCGAGGTCGTCTTATCGACGAGTACCACACGCGGTGGTAAAGAGAGTGTGTGAGAGAGAGAGAAAGAGAGGGAAAAAAACGGCGCCATGTCTGAAGAAATTCGTGGGCGCGCATACGGCCTTGCCAACTGCGCCTTATTTATAGGGACTTAACCTGCGCGTGGAAGAGGTGAACGGCAACAAACAAGCGCTCTGAATATTGATGCTTTTGATTAGTTTCGAGTGACAGTTTTTAAAAAGGGTGCGGGACAAATTATTTATTAGGCGTGATATTTTCGCTCGTAAGACTTTAATACTCTTTCGTAAATTGTATCATTTTTAAAAGGATCGATATAACATTTTTCTCGTTCTTCTTCGTTTCGAAACGAACGCTAAATTTACCGCAAAGGATTTCTGTCTATCGCGTATTGACAATGTTATCCGTTGTTTTATCGAATGAAATACCTCGTTTGATAGCCGCCTACTCGATTGATATTCTTGCTTTTCTCGATAAATTTGACGTTACCGCGCAATTATAGTTGTTGTTCTTTGAAATATTTCCAGTTTAACGTTATTGTATCTGTGAAGGATATAATTGTACTTTTGATAGACAAGAACGAGTATTGTAATAAACGGGCAAATTTAACGATAATTTGTATCGCAAACAATGTTATTTCAGGCGTAACAATCGCAAGGATATATTTTGAAAAAAAGGCAGAAAAGTGACAGAACTGAAAAAAATTGATTCGCCAGAAATAGAAGGGGTTTCAATTCACGATAAAGATTCAGTAATATTTCAATTGTTAATACAACGTTATAATTGCGCGTTGCCTGAAACTCGATAGAAGAATTCATTACGTACTCAAATCACAAGCACAAGGGTAATAAAAAAAGAAAAACAAAATAAAGGAGAATATCCCGAAGAGCGTTTGTAACCGTAGCTTGCCATCTATAACGTAGCAGCAGCAGCAACAGCACTTGAAGCAGCAATCAAACAGGGTAAAAAACCGAACACTCAATCTTTTTCATTTGATGAGCGCATATCGTGGAAAGTCCTCTCTCTCTCTCTCTCCCTCTCTCCCCCGAGAGTGGCTTATTAAGTATAACGTCAGACGAGTATACGATACTTATACACATACACATACAACGTTGATGGGACTTTTAATTATCCGTGAAGAGAGTGCAAGCTTGATGGATTGGCTCACTCGGTATAAAATGTACAAATTGCACGTTAAGTCTAATATTTACCGAAAATTTATTAAGAAAATCGTAAACATAGCGTGGGGATATATGTATTTCCTGCTGCGCGATTGATCAAAATGATTTTTTTTTATTTTCCAACGAGAGAGAGAGAGAGAGAGAGAGAGAGAGAGAGAGAGAAAGAAAATAAATATATATGTAGAGAAGTACGTCGCGCGAGAGGTAAGTATACTTTTGATATACCAAACGGCAACGACGACTACTACTCTGTACTATATGTCATGTAGTTTCAAAGACGTCTGCACGAGTCTAGTTTCCACGTTGTAATTCGTATGATGAAAGCGCGTCACCCGAAACGCGTGTTGCACGTTGGATACAAAGATGCTTTTGATGCATACACGACTCTCTCTCTCTCGTTTTCAAATTACTCTATACGTGCTAAAGTTCATCGAACGCATCGTACTTAAACGTATGTGTATAAGGATATACATATATAAGAATTGATATCTCAACAGCGATAACGCGTTACGTTCGAATTAAGTCGATCCATAGGGGGCAACATACATGACGGGCGTCATCTGTCTTACTAGACTGACCCTTCTTCTTCTTCTTCCTCTCTCTCTCTCTCTCTCTCTCTCTCTAAGCTTGACCTTTCTCAAAGTACTGTTACTATTGCCAAGCTTCATCGGACACAACGATATCCTTATATACGTATATGTTGCAGTTTTTGCGACTTCTTTTGTTTAGTGCAACTACTACGTCCCCCGTGCTGCAACGACGTTTATTGACTGCAGCGAGTTGAGAGATACTGGAGTAATATTTTATTAAAACATAATGGGGTTACGAGTTGGTTGAAATTTTAGGAGGATCGTCTTTCTCCTAACTGTTTTTCCACTTTCAGTTAGGCGAAATACAAATACTTATAGAATATATATATATATATATATATATATAGACGTTCTTGGTAAATATTGCTGACAACGTTGATTGGCCTTCAATTCGAACATTCGCTCTATTGAATGGAAATCACTTTTTTTCTTTTCCTTTTCATCGTTGATTTTATCGATTCGCTATTAATCACGACAACATTTCTTTATTTATAGGATTGCGAAACAATACAAAAGAAGAATAATCATTGTTCGAGCGTCTTGGGAGCTTGATAATTCAAAGTAAAAAAGAAATAATTATGATCGTTGGTAATTTTTTTTTCACTGATTACACCGCAATCGCCTTTCTATCCCTCCTTTCCCCATCAACTCTGAGGAATTAAAATACAAAAGCTCAATTAACGCGCAATTAAGTTTTAAGGGATCAAAGATGCAAATGAAAAGCCGCTCATCGCGTGCAATAAGGCTTACTCGCAGTTGGATTCATTAGCCTTTTCTCTCTCTCTCTCTCTCTTGCTCGCAAGCGCGCTGATTGATGCACTTTCTTCTTCTGGACTTTCTCGTCTAATTAAATGCCTAATTGATGGATGATTTTTTGATTTTTCAACTTATGTAAGGTGCTACCGTTGTAAGCACTCACGCGCGTCTCAATACTCGCCAAAGTCGATTTTTCACCGTCACAGCTACTGCTACAATTAGAGACTTTGTGGTGTAATTTATTTGTAGACTTCTCTTTTTCATTTTTTTTGCGCGTGCGGTTGAATTCTTGAAAGTAACGTTTGATTAATTGAACTATACTTTTTTACGATTGATTAATCATTAGAGAAGAATGCGAGAACCGAATGTAACTGAATTGATCCATTGGGTTTTGAAAACATGTAAATGAATGTTTGATGACTTAATCGTCAGGTTTTTTTGCGATCAGACTCTTAACGAATGTTATTTTAACGTCGAGAAAGAGGTAAAAGCCGAAACTAATTTTGAAATAACAGAAACATGAAGAATTTGACGAATGAGAAAGAGGGACAGAGAGAGAGAGAGAGAGAGAGAGAGAGAGGCACGAGAATGATTCTCACGTTCTCTCTGTTATCGTAGTGGAGCTGCCAATCGTCTGATTAGATCCTTGAACGTTTGCACGCTCTGCAATCTGTCCTCGCGCTTTGAATCCTCGGAGCGTGCTTTGTTCGTGCCCTTTTACCTCTCTCCGCTTATCTCTTTCTCTTTCTCACTGCACTTCCGTCATGACCTAACCTTCGTGTTCTTCTCTTCTCCTTTTACTTCTCTTCTTTGCTGTTGCTTCTGTCCTCTTCTTCTTCTTTGAACACCAAGGAACCTCACGACTGTCTGTACACGGGGTCGAAGCTTTTCTTTTTTCCAGAGTTTAATCGGATTTTATGTTATTTTTTTTGTTCCGCTTTTTTTCGGTTCACGTCGAGGATATAGTGCAAAGTTTCTCTCGAGAGTACTCATCTTTGGTTTCTTTGTCATAAAACTAACGTATGGAGGTGCATCTACTATTATTGCGAATATTTAAGAATAAATTAGCGTGCGCTTCGAGCAATCTCGTTTTATTTCAAATTTATACACACACATTCTACGTTAATTGCAAACACTTTGAATTTAATTAGAGGACACATCAATTCTCGTGCTAACTCTAAATGAAATTTCATCATGGTCCACGGGAAAATCAATTTAAAAAAAAAGCAAAATCTCTAAAGAGCCTCGACACTAATTACCCAAAGAACGTCGTGTAATTGAATTCTCAGTAACAAATTGCAGCAATAAAAAAAACGAGTTTCGCGTTCCGTCGTATCCAATTTTACTCAAACAAGTCTAAATAATCGATGAAAAATCTACGAGCAAATGTTGCGTTCAAAGATACAAAAAAGCTTGTTACTAAAACATTAGCTTATTTGTAAAGCGAGAGAACACAAAGTTCTCGTCAAATAATTTTCTGTGAAGCATTGAAAGAGGCTTCTCTCTCTCTCTCTCTCTCTCTCTCTCTCTCTTTTTCTCCATCAATCAGCCTTTCGCTCTTTCACTTTTCTCTCTCTCTCTCTCTCTCTTTCTCTTTCACTGTGTTACAGGAATGCGGCTGCAAGCTGCTCGTGTACACGCCTCTCTTAAAGTCTATACACGACTCTTAACTCGGCGCATCCTGCACTCTCTCGCTCTCTCTCTCTCTCTCTCCTTCGGTAAGATACACGAGCAGATCGTTCGTTTTGAGGTTACCATTCTCTTGGCACGAGGTGTGATTTAATTTCGATATATTATTATGCAAAATCACGATTTAGCAACAACTTTACGTAAAAATTCCAAGAATAAAAGCTGTCGATGATGATGTTTTTCTTCATTTTTTTTTTCAAATTAACGTACTCGTTATTTTGTGTGTGTTTTTTGTTCTTTTCGAGTTGATCGATGCACTCTTTGACGTAATGACAGCCACGATAGGTGAAGGAAGGAAGCACGCGGTGACGCGTGCTTAACGTCCGAGTTATGATGCGCATCCATCAACGTATCCTTTAAAAATTCACACCGGTGGCTTGTGCTTGAAAAACGCCGCGATGATACGCTCGTGCTCGTTCGATTTATCAGCTTTTTAAGCTACACGCGCGCGCGCACACACACACACACACAGACACACATCACGGAGATTTTCTCGGTCGTTCAACTGATTTTAAATAACCAACCTCGATATATTACACTTTTTTTTTGTTATATTCGAGTATTTTGTAAAATAATATATTTTGTAACGAGCTACATATTAAATTACCACTGCACTTTTGCGACGACAAATGAACTGCACACACTTTACGGCATTCACCTTGGCGATATCAATCACACACGCGTGAAAATTCCTCTCTATCTCTCTCTTTCTCTGGCGAGCATCCCTAAATCAATGGCTTTACTATCAACTCAACCAGATCTAATCTGAGCAATCTTATCCGGCTTTCTCCTCTGTAGCGCAGAGAGAGAGAGAGAGAGAGAGAGGATCGCGATAGCCGTATATATGCGAGCCGATCTATCGACTAAAGCCATCTGATCCCCGTTGACATTCGTGCATGCACCTTCTTTGTGCATTCATATGCGAGAGAGAGAGAGAGGAAGAGAGAAAACTCGAGGTGTCGTCGTTGTGTGATAAGGCTATTCTAAGGATTTCGAGAAAGAGAGAGAGAGAGAGAGAGAAGAGTTTGTGTGTGTGCACTGGAATTTATCGCTCCTGTAATGGTGTGTTTTATGGCGCATACCTATTCACAATGCATTCGGATGTCCGCAAACCAAAGGATGCGTGTATATGTATATATACACGTGACATCGCCCCTTTTACTCTTTACGATGGTGTCTATAAACCGTAATCTTTCTTATCGTGCGTATGTATAATACGCGATTTTTCTTTGATTAGACAAGTAAATTTGAGTTCAACATTTATCAACTTCCAGAGGAAATACTGTACTCTTTATATCTTGTTTTAGGAATTAAAAGTATGGTCTCATCGTTGTTCTGTGTTTTGATACTTTCCTTAATTCCTTCCAACTTACGTAATACTCATTTGACTTTCATTTCTGATTTTGGCAGCTAATTGCTTTTCACTCTGCCAATCCTCGAGATTATGCCATAGAAAATTAATGTTACAAGTACTTAAACACCATGGATCATGAATAATCTTGTCCCCATTGCCGTTGTAGCGTCGATGCAATGTTTTGTTCTTTCATTTTCCGTCAAAGTTGGTTGCTAGGTTTTTTTTTGTTTTTTCTTTTAAAGCCAAATGAAAAACAATAACTTTTAGATTGCGAGTAATGAGAAATTTCAATTTCCCTTCTCCTCCAAGCTATGGATACAAAGACAAAATTTTGTCAAACATCGTTGAAGCTCTTTTTTAACGTTATCTTTATTACGACGCACGAAAAAGTTTTTTCAACGACACTCAATTTCCCAACCAACGGTCTGTATTTTTCTTCTTTCTTTTTTTTTTTTTTTTAATAAAATCCACTTGAAAATATTTAGCAAAGTCAAACTCCAGATATTTATGATTCGGGATTCCATATTGCAACAGCAGTATAGTATATATTTCAAATCCGAAGCACTCGCAATAAAATTCGAGCGTAAAAAAAGAAAGTGAACACTCGAAAAAGAAGAAAATCCAAAGCTTGCAAACTCTCCCACCTATTCCAAGACGAAAAAAAGAATCCCACAGATTTCTCGACGGAGAAAAGCGCTAGATCTATATAGCATCGCAACGACACATTCCATTGTGAAAGCTTCTTTCTCTCTCTTTCTTTCTGTCTCACTTGCGGACTCGTTTTCATCGCGAGTATCGATTCGCGGAAAAACGAGAGGTTATCAGCTCGCGTTACGTCGACCGAAATCAAGCTAATGAGCTATCTTTCTCGCGTATAATCCAGTTTCGTCTCTCTCTCTCGCTCTCTATTTTTTTCTCCATCTCAATGGAGAAAGAGAGAGAGGAGAAAGAAAAAAATGTTTATCCCGTCAGTGAGATTAAAAGCTTTTCGCCATGGATAATCTTTGCTTGACGCGAAGAGGCTTTGTTTCGAAATAATGCGAAATTAAGGTCGTCGCCTAGAGAGAGAGAAACGCTTTCACTATCTCACTCTGTCCCTCTTGCAAGGAGAGCGAAACTCGATTAGGGAAGCTCGCCTATTTCCGAGTGGGTATACACACTGTCTTTGGACCCTGGCGAGTATTTGTGCTGCTGCTGCTTCTTGCTCGTTTGATTCCGGGTGTGAGAATTCTACTACTACCGTTGCTGCTTGTTGTCAACGCTTCTGCTTTGTCCCTTTGTCAAGAACCCGAGGAGAAACGAGACATTCTTCATGAATGCATTAAAAGTTCAAAATTATGTTAGGATTTGGGCATTCTTATAAATATTCAACAGCCACGATAACGCTTTGTTCTCGAGTTAATGAGAAAATATTGGAGCTCTTCGTTATTATGCCACGATTAACTCAACTCTTAAAATTATATTTAACTGTTTATTTTTCGACAAGCACGTTTCAACAATTTACATTGCTAGACACTACTTAACCAGCGTTCAATTTTATAGCACTTCTATGCCAAAAAAAAAAAAAGGAAAAGGAGAATGCCTGACAAATCCTCACGACAAAACATCGACGTCCCTACAATTTCTCAGGGTCTCCCTCCGAACATCCCGTTTACCCGAGGAGGCTCAAGCCTCGACGACGCCGAAAAAAAAGAGTAGGTCTTCTCTCGGAGTAAACATCGCTCAAATGGAAAGTACACAGAGCTCTCGTCAAAAAAATCAGACGCAGAGACATCATATCTCCCTCTTTACTATCCTAAAAAAAAGGAAAGAAAAAAAATCGAAAGATCTCTCCTGTGCTGCCTCGTTAAAAGAGGTAAAACTATCTAAAAATTCTACCGAAAATTAATAACGGGCCCGAGGAAAAGTCAGCAGGATAGAGAAAAAGAGGAAGGAAAAAAAGGGGGTAAAGGATAACGAAGCTACGCCCGAGGCTGGAGGAGGATTATGAAGTCGCGTGCGCCAAGTGTTTCGCGATCGCCGACCCCTTGCGCGCGACGACCCTAATTAATTTGCCCGCGAGGATCTCTCTCTCTCTCTCTAGCAAACGCCAGAGAAAACTTGCTCTCCCCCCCGGATGTAGCTTCTTCTATATTTATCCATGTTTTTCCGACGCGCTGTGATTATTATTTTGCCGGGATTCTGCTGCTGCTCTCTCTCTCTCTCTCTTGCCTTGAGATATCGCTGCGAGTAGTTCTTTTTTTAGACTGTAATTTACGTTCTTTCTTTTTCTTTTTTTTTTTTATTTATTCGTCTTCTCGTTCACCGCTTGGACTAAATAATTTGCCTGTGCCCATGTTTGACCAAGCTGCGTTGTGCCTATTTTCTTGATTTTCTTTGGTAATTTATAATTTTTTGTTTGTCTGTTTTGCATTAAGAACGTTAACCCACGGTAATACGGATTTACGATATTTTTAGTTTGCATATACATATCCAAGTTTGTTCCCAGATTTTAATGAATTATAAAATGAGCTTCACATACGAGAGGATTTATTTTTAAGGCACTGGAAATCTCATTGTCCGATAAAAGTTAATGATTCACCTAAACCTTCTTTTTGTAACCTTATCAAAAATTTCTCAAAAGTTTCAATAACCAATAATGATTATCGTAGAAAATAGAAAAGCTCCAAGAATACTTTAAGTAGATTCTCGAATTTTGATAAAATAATCTTTCAAGTGAATTTGAAAAATTTAATTCGGTAAAAGTAAAGCTACTATGTGTCACTAGTCATGCAAGCAACAAGAAAAAGAAAAAATGTAAAGTCGTTATATTATGAACAATGTAAAAAAAAACGAAACGAATCTACAGAGCGCCACGTATACGAACGAAACGCAGAAAAGCTCGTTGTCGTCGTTGTCCCGAAAAGCAGAACAGGTGAAAGAGAGAGACTATAATCCGCCCGTAACGAAGTTCGATTATTATTAATAAGTGCATAATCCCCTTTAGGGGCGGGGCTTAAAGCGCATCTCCTTATCGATCGCCGCTTGCTTTGCGCGCTTGAGCAAAAGGGGGCTTGCTCTTGAACAACTTCTCTCTTTCGCTCTCGCTCTCTCTCTCTCTCTCTCTCGTAGTAGCAGCAGCAGCAGCAAACTCGACTTAAAACCGCGCGAGTCGTCCACTTGAAACTCGCTGCTGCGAATTTTGTTATTAAGATTCCACCAAAGCCTAAACGGAATTTTATTGGAAAACTTTGAGTCGTTGCAACGAAAAAAAAAAAAGAACAAAAATAGAATTTTTCGTATATACGCGTGTGGATAATAAATCTGTGGAAATAAATATAAAAGTTGAGGGCTGCGGTTTATCAAGATCTTGAAGATTCCTATTTTTTTTCTCCTGTCGCGACAAAGCGTTTAGGAAAATCGTCGCGCTAGAGGCTTCCTTTTTTGATGTATACTTCTTCTTTTCTTCGTTCTCGTATTACGCCACGAGAATTGAGAAATTTATGCGAACCCGTTCGTCTTCACTTGAAAATTGATACTCTTTTTTTGTCTTTCTTTCTTGTATGTTTTTGGGAGTGGAAATCGCGATTGTCTCTAAAAGGTGTTTATACGTATGTATGTTTTTCTCGGAAATTTACGAGTGGGTGGAAAAAAAAAAAGAAAAAGAAAAGGAAAAGACGAAGAATCAATCGTCTTTATCCGAAAATATATAGATCCCGACGGTGCACTTTATCGTATTTATAGACGTAGTGCACGAATTCATAAAAGATTAGAGAGGAGTGTAAATCGAAAAGCGATCATTTGGTATAATCCTCGCGCGCCGTGGCATTGTCAATTTTTTATGCGAATCTATAAGTACATTCATTTATCGTGTGTCTACACTCTAGATAAAGTTTATCACGAAGCATACATAATACATCCGAGTAGAGTCGTGACTTGAAAACCAGTTTTGTTTGTTTGATCATAGAGTACAAAGAGTAGAGTCGTTACCTTTTTCAGATGTCCCTCGTGGGTACCAAGGAAGACGACGGTATAGTCGCTCGTCGAGGTGGCAGCCACAGCCGTCAATAGAGTATCCTCAAAGGTCAGTACTGGCACCGCGAGCATTGCTTCGCGACCACCTAATGGAGTGTTGACGTCCAAACCGCAAAAATCCTCGCCGATCGTTTGTAGTTTCTGAAACGAAAAATTATCGTTAGATTCTAATTTTGTTTACTCGCAATTCGTCAACGTCAATTCACTTCTAATTGCCGTCAAAGATAATCTCCGTACGATTCCCGATATCATCGAATAAGAGAGAACAAAAAAGACGCATGAATAATTCAAGGAGGAAAAAATGTATTCGCAGGCCGGTCAAATATGATTTGCAACGTCGTATAAGCAGTAAGCAAGGCCTCTTCTATATAATATATATATATATGTATATACATATATAGGTAAGATTGAGCCTCTCGTCGTTGCGAAGGGCAATAAGCTGTCGTTCGGCGGAAAGGGCGAGAGAAAAGAGAGACGAGAGAAAGACGACGACGATCCGATTTCGCATGAAATTCGCCATAAGAAAAGAATCGACGAAAATCCGGGTACAAAGACAAGTCTTCGCGGAAAATTCATTTCCCCTCCTTTTTTCCTTTTTTCCCTCTTCTTCTCGCGCACAGTAGAAGATGCAGCAGCAGCAGCAGCACCACCACCACCACTCGAGGGACGCAATCTCCGGGACGAGAGAGTCTCTCTCTCTCTCTCTCGTAATCCAAAAGAGAGAGAGAGAGAGGAGAAAGGTAGCAGGTCGCATTCAAATCGTGCTGCTTTTGTGCGCAACTATAGTGCCCTCTCCTCCTCCACGATGAGCATTGATTAACGATCGATGTTACATTTTAAAAAAATGTTATTTCGCAAGCATTTATGTAAAAGCACTTTTAACGATTATCGTATTTTGATGGTTTGTTAGGGTATTATTGTTACGTGGTACATCAACCAGGAGACTCAATAAATGTGATTAATACTCAGATCAAAGGAGCCTATCTCCGTTACGTATAAGCTCTCTCACACACGCACACGCACACAACTAACGCGACTAATTATCGAATGCCAATCCACTAACCTTCCGGAATCCTCCTCTCGCTCACCGGCTGTCAATAAGCCAAGCGATTACACGAGTACGCGCTTCTATTGCTTCTATATACCTTCTCACGTACTACTATCTTGCCACTACTGTTGCTGTTGCTACTATTTTAGTTTGAACGCAATTAACGACGATTCGATCAATGTCAAGTTCTGTCGTTGGTGGTGGTGGTGGTGGTGAGGTGGTGTTAGGAGAGAAGGCTTATTTATTTTTTCTCTCGCTTATTTTCATTGCAAGTTACAATCGACTGGCTGTGAAATGGTTGCGAACGATACGTAGATACGCAAAAACCAACGTATTAAATCGCAAAAGTAAAGTCGCGTTTCCTTCAAAATAGCGATAGTTTAATAATCGATATTCGCTTTGAAATCTTCAAAAAATAAGAAAATAATTTGCCGAGAAACGAAATATCAAATAGTTTCGGTCAACCGTAGGTTTAATTACGCTAGAGATATTCGAACGCGAGATACTCAGAATTCATAGCGCGCGAATTCAGCTAGCTTTGGATATGACGTTAATTATTTTTAAGGGTATATATGAACGGACTAACTCTCTCTCTCTCTCTACCATAGCCCAGTTTATGCAGCGCATTTCGAATGATTAGCATGCTTCATTTAGCAATGAGAGAGAGGGATGAGGCATTTCAATATCCAACGTGGCGTAGCAGCAGCAGCAACAGCAACGGTTGAAATTAAGGTAAACATCTGAGCGGTTTAACATGTATCAGTAATTGGATAGGTTTGGACTAGCATCGCTCTCTCTCTCTCTCTCTCTCTCTCTCTCTCTCTCTCTCGAACGTGTGTCTGTCGAAAGTGCCCAGTTACCGGAACCTATCTAATTACTCGCAAGCTTCTATGAATATCCAGATCGCAAGAGAGAGAGAGAGACTTGAAGCAACGATATTCGAGTATTTACTGCTATTGCTCGTTCGTACAATGATAGCGTATAGCTCCAAACGTAAGATACGATTATGCAAATATTGAGAAGAGAGCCTCTTCTCAAACGACGACGACGACGACGACGACGACGACGACGACGAAGAAGAAGAAGAAGACGACGACGAAGAGGACGCATCCTTCCCATTAAAAAAGTTGGCCGTATCATTAGGCAAGTTTCCAAAGCGAGTGAACGAACGAAGGAGAAAGAGAGAGAGAAAGAAAAGTCGCTGAAATTGAAAATCTCGAGGCTCCTTATCTGCAAGCGAACTTATCAAAGGCTTCTTGGAATATCGAGAGAAGACGCGTGCTTGGGCATAATTGTTTTCAGCACAACGCATTCACGATCAGCACGAGTAAAAGAGAGAGAGAGAGAGGGAGAGACAATGAGAAAGGTGGGCTTACTTTTCATTAAGGTGGCGTTAGAAAAGCTTTGTCTCGTTGCCGACAACAATGCTGTGGACCTGTATATTAATGCGAGTGCGACTAACCGAAAGAGAGAGACAGGGAGAAGCCGGAAAAATTTTCCTTGAGTTTCTTTTCCGTAGCTAACGTTGCTTGCTTGCTTGCTTTTAGTTCCTTTTTTTCGTCTCTCTCTCTCTTTCTTGTACTTGATGTTTAATACATCTCCGAGGCAAGGGTTTTAGACGGATGAGAGAATAGCTGCTGCTGTTACTACTACAGCTGCGTTGGTAATCATTGTTCTACTCTGTCAAGTAGGAGAGTGCGTTTTCATTTAAACATGACAATTTGCAAGTTTTACTTTTTTTCTTACGTTATTAAATCTTTTTCTTGTACTTAATTTTAATATCACGACGACTGCTTATAAAAGCGAATCGAGATTCGAGATATTTTGTTTTAGCAGCAATAACGAATACAAATTGAAATCATCAATCGATCAATGTCTAAAAACTAAACTAGGACGTGACTTTTAGTGACTAATAATTGCCCATGAGAGAGAGAGAGAGAGAGAGAGAAAGTTTCTCAATGACTTGAGTACGAAAGAAGGAAGGTGTAACCGGCTGCAAAAAGGCGTTGTAGCAAGGAAATTCCATCCAACAGCACGACACATCAGCATCTCATCCATCCGAAACTCGCGTGTGCGAAGAAAGAAGAAAAAAAGGAGGGTAGTAGTGGTGTTGGTGATGGTAGGGGCACACACGAAGTTGCGTTTACTCAAGCGCCTCAGACCTGTTCTGCATACACGTGTATATACATTCAAAGAGGGCGACGACGAATGGTTAAAGCGTGAGTCGCCGCAAAAAGAAAAATTTTCGTTATTTTTTTTTTCTCTTTTCTCTTCGTTTTTCTCTGCCACTCGAGATTAAACTGGAACTAATCGATATACCGATAACTTTGCAAAAATATAAACAGCACCAATTAAGCGAGAGGCCAATTACCAGACACCTGTGCGTGAAATTTCCATCCTGGCTAATTGCCTCTGTTTTCCTTTTTTACGTGTACTTTTTTTTTTTTTTTTTTTTTTTTTTTTTTTTTTTAGGGGAGGGGCAGCGAGGGCAAGGAGGAGAGCAAAAGGGATCTCTCGAAAAGCGAAACTGGAGCGTGTGCTTGCGAACAGAGGTGAGCTCTAATTAATTAACGCAATGATTAGTTCAGCGGTATTTACAACGGATGGAAAAGACGAGACACTCCGATGTGACATTTTAATGAGAGTCGAGTAGACCCCTTGCGGAATGTTTAAATTAGGAATTCTACGTGCGAAATTTCTTTTCTTTCTTTCTTTTTTTTCTTTTTTTTTTGTAATTAGAGCCAAGCTTGTATAAGTTGCGTGCATGCGTGTACGAAAGAGTGGGGATAAAAAAGGTTTCAATGAGATGTAACGAATACGAACGAACTGCTATCGGGATATGTGCCAACTCGCGTCGGAATGGATTTTTTTTCAAGTGAGATGTAGTTATGAAAACAAGTAAGCCAACTTTTAATGTATAGCTTTAAATTTGTTAAAATCAGAGATATACGTACATCTTCATTAATGCGTGTCAATCTGTTATAAAATAGGCAAAGCTTTGTAAAGTCTCAATCTCGACTGAATTAATTAAGTTTAAAATGAAAATACATTTCATAATAATACGTATATATCAATATTATTCGATTAATGAGTAAAGTAGGATATCGAATCGGAGAGAACAAAAAGAAAAACAAAAATTCGTATAACGTCAGGTTGCATAGAACATGAGGGTAGTAATATTATAAAATTATAAAGTTGAGCGTTGGGATTGACGTGGATATATAATAATTTAATTCAATCAAAGTCGCGCTCAGTACCAGCAGCAGCAGCAGCAGCAGCAGCAGCAACGAGAGATTAATCCGACACGGCGACGTGGTAGACACGTTAAAAATTCACTACGAATCTCTCTCTCTCTCTCTCTCTCTCTCTCTCTTCCTCTCTCTCCCTCTGTCTCTCTGTTACTCGATTCAGTGACGTTTCCGTTTGGCTTTCCCTTAGTAATAGACTAAACTAATATTAGCATTGTTATTCCTTTGTACGATACACATCTATAGGCTTTTGAGTAAATACAATAAAAACAAATTAACTCTGCGAATAAATTAACATCGATCTAGGCTTCCATTAGACGAAAGTACGCGCGACAGGGTAGCGTAATAAAAGCTACAACGTTACGAATTAACTACGTCTTCTTTCTTTTTCGTAATATCTTTATTTTTTCTTTCGCGAAAGAAAATCGTCGTATACTCGTCGTATACGTGCACTCGACAATATCGACATAAACGACAAAGCGTGCGAGTAAAATTGCAACGATGCGAAAATAAAAGAGACAACCTATAATCAATCGAGAGTTACGATATTTCGTTGATGTACTGTTAAATAAGATATTTTGAAGGGATATTTTTAAGCGGAAATGAAATCGATCTTGCACCAAAAGAGTGAGAAAGAGAGAGCAGTGGATTATTCACGAGCTGGGAGAGCGAGACTTGGGCGAGTTGCCCAAGCGTTTGTACTTGCGAGGAAGCTGGAATGCAATACCTTCTTTACTTTCTTTTTTTTTTCTTTATTTTCATTTGAGAAAACGTTTTCAAAACTCACGCGGAGTAGTTTCAACGGGAAGGAATATTTACTCGACTTCCATCAGTTGTATACGAAAATTTAACATTATAGTAGCAATAAAGAAACAAACAAACGATAAAATTGAAAGTAGTTTGAGCATGCGCGTCTACCGAAACAAATGACCCTTTTTGAGAGGTGATCGTTGAAAAAAATGCAACGTCTCTATCTCTATCTCTCTCTCTCTCTCTCTCCCTTAGCAATAAAAATGAGAGAGAGAGAAAGAGAGGGAAAGCAACAAAATCATCGGTTTCACAATAAAACTGAGAGAAGAGAGAGCGAGAGAGAGAGAGAGAGAGAGAGAAAGGGAGATGCGAAGGCAAGCAATGCAATTCCAAGAAAATAGCTCGGGAGAGCAAAGTCGAAGGAAAAAAGCCCCACGGCAGCAGCGGTGACGGTAGTAGTAGTGGTGGTGGCCGACGACGACGACAACGTCAAGATAAAAAAGTCAGTGTCATCGCTGTGCGCGCGCGCGCACCAGAAAGAGCCGGAGAGAGAGAGAGAGAGAGAGAAAGAGACATAGCTCGTTCCACTTTCGCGTATCTTTCGACTGTCCGCGGGCAAGCAACGGCAGCCAGCACTTTATACGAAAAGCCAAGTGAACGCGAGGAGAACCAATTTTCCTCGGCCGCGTTTCACGTGTCGACAAATTGAACAGAAATTAGAAACTTTTTTTGTCTTTTTCGGTCGTTCGCTTTTATCTTCGTTACGCCCACACGTTTCACATTCAGATTTGTTCATATTTGACGACCTTTTTCGTTTGGTACATAATTAATCATACATTTTTGAGATATCAAAAGTAACTCTAGAGATAAATTATCCGAGAGCGATGGCCATAGGACAGAGAGATGAGTGTAAGGGGGACATAGAACGTAGATACCCAATGTATTTGTATTTGCTATTCAGCAACTGATTGTGTATTTACGTTGTACAAGCCTCGTTGCATTATGCATTCGAGTGTTCCGATGAGCTAGTAATAGAGCGTAATGTCAATTTAATTTTCCAGCACGTTAAAGCAACATACGAGAGTACAATAAGCGTGCCATCGATAAAGGCGATTCATGCTTCTACACGCGTTGCTTCGTCCATAATACACATGCACGATCTCCATTTGGTTTGTTATCTGCTATTATAAATACATTGAAAAATAGCTAATTATTGGTCGCTATTCAAATTAACGAGAACAAACAAAAAAAGTTGAAGGTGACGAAATGTGTTTCGATTTTAAACAATTCGTCCGCTTTCCAGTAGAGCCACACGAGGATAAAGAGAGAACTACACGCAAATCGTCGCCGTTGCGCAAAGAAGAACTCGGGGAGAAAGGACACGAAAGCGAATAGAAAACGTAGAAAACGACGATGGGGTAGAGGGAAGAGCAAACGAAGAAACGGAAAAGGTTGTGCACGACGATGACGACGACGACGACGACGGCGATGATGATGGCGATCCGATCGCGCTAGGCTAGAGCACACTGGACGTAATTAACTAATTACGCTTCCGGCCATTGAATGACGAGCAGTAGCAGCAGCAGCAGCTGTAGTAGTAGTAGTGGTGGTAGCGGTAGCCTCGAGGAAAAGAGAATGGGGAAATAGTAGTCACCCACGCGCGTTTCTGCTCTGCTCTGCTCTGCGGTTAATTTCGAGTTCTTCTTCTGTACCGTGCGAGAGAGAGAGAGAGAGAGAGGATGAATGAGACCACAAGGAAAATCGCTAGCTCGGAAACTACCGGAGGATCTTTGTGTTGCTCTGCTCGCTCTCTATTTCTCTTTTTCTTGCTTTTGCTATAAGCATTGTAGGCTGCTCAACGGTGCCTTTTCAACGTTTATGCATTATGTCAGATTTTTTTCTATTTTCCCTTTTTTTACTCGGATGGTAGAGATATTAATAATAAGTTATATTTTATTTGTTTTTTTGTGAAATGGTTGGAGAGGATAGTATGGGAATCATATTTTAGAGGTAGAATGTAATTGCGGAACCACTAATTAGACACGTAACAATTAGCTTGGTTTTCGGTTGAAAATGTACACGAGTTTCGCCAAGTTGAGAGAATATTTTTGGGGGAAGGAAAAAGACCTGCAATTTATGATAGAATGTTTTAGTTTAATTTCGAGCTCACTCTATAGCGTATGCCAATATTTTATTTCACAATTTACTTTTTTTTGTACGGATCGAGTCGTAATATGGAGCGGACGTAAGCTCGTATCAATTTTAAAAAATTCCATCCAAATCAAACAAAAAAATTAAAGTTTTAATTAAACAACTGTCGTAAAAATAATCCGCTTTTTTCAACGTTAAATTCATTAACGTTTTAACACGCTAAGCTACGGCCAACCGAAGAGAACAAAAAAAAATAATAAAATCGAGAAAGATTCGTCACAACTGTGCACGCGTAATACAGAATAAAGAAATTTCAACGACGACTACAATAGGTAGGCGCAGCTCGCTCTTTCTCTCTTTCTCTCTCCCTCGCCTCTAAGATTATCAAAATTTATCGTTATTGCGTTCCCTCTTAAATTTATTGCTCTTTTATGAAATTATACAGTTTTTCTTGTTTTTTTTTGTTCTCTTTTACTCTCTACCCTACTTCTTCTTCTCGCTCCGCAACTCGGATGGATTATGTATATTCGGAAGGACGCGAGTTTTCGTCGATCGCCCATGTCACTGTACTCGATTTTGATGTAGGAGATTGAAAAAAAATTACAGTGGTATAATTGACATAACTCCGATAAATTCAGCAGAAAAAAAAATCCAATGAAAATTCGAGCAAGGAAGAAAAAGGAAAAAAAATTCGAGTCGAATAAATAAATAAACGAGCGTATGGGTGCATGTTCCAATCGACGTACATTCGATTGCGTCCGTTCGTTCTCCTCTCTCTCTCTCTCTCTCTATCCCGAATTTATTGGGCACAGCAGCAGCAGCAGCAGTAGCACAGCATATCCACTTTTTTCCCCGTCCGATATTGATTGAAATTCGTCGAACGAGCACTGTGGCACACACACAGGCGTACTCTCTTACACACACACATACACGCGCGCGCGCGGATATATATAAAGCCTCTTGTTTATCCTGATTTGCAAGGAGGACTAATGCTCCTCTCCGTTCCTCTCTCGTACTCGATGTTATTTATACGCTCGCCATTTTTATCGAGTGATTCCGTGAACCACGAGAATTTAATTACCCGCTAAAGTTACATTTTTATAGCGTAACCTCTCCCCCATGACAACGAACGACAACAACAACAAAAAGAGTACATACCCCTACGGTGATGTGCATTGACTGCGAGTGTCGTTTATTTGAACAGGCTTTTATTTAACGGAAATGTAAACGAAGCTCGTACGAGAATTATTCGCTCGAAAGCATAATAAATAACGTTCTCTCGTAACCGAGTTAAAAATACATAAAAACATAATTATATCAAAATTGCTACTACGAAGACATTGAATGTAAATTGTTAATATATCAAATGGAAACAAATTTTACGAAATTAGAACGAATATCCTCGGACATTTCTCGTATAATTTTAATGTACATACTTCCATAAAACATTGTGTGTATAAATTTAGCAATTCTCCAATATGTAGAGAGAGAGAGAGAGAGAGAGAGAGAGAGAGAACACAGGATTAATATACCGAAGAATACATTTTTATGTCGATTTGTTTGCGCGACGTTAAATATTAATGTGGTGGAAAAGCAAAGTCTGCTGTCGATAATTTTCGGTATCGATTGACAACTTGTACGCGCGAACGAGTTTCATCGGTAAACGAGAAGCTTGTTAAAAAATGTAATTTTTCATCGATCGAACGTACCAACATCGAGAAGATAAGACTAGATATATCCATTATTTCATAAAAAAAATGAGTAAGAAAACCTCAGCAACAAACAGCCGGGAAAATTGGACATTTCGACAAGAACATTCTTCGGGAGAGAGAAAGAGCAAAAAGCTCTCGTCGCAAATCATCAAAGGAAACCAACGTCACTCGCAGACGACACGTGCTCTGCTCTCGACTCGTAAACATATGTCGAGAGAGAGAGAGAGAGAAGTAATTTTCGCTGTCCCCTCCCTACCCCATGTACGTACTTTTTCTTCAAGGCCACGCATAGGCGTATACCTTTGAATCATTCGCTACAAGTCAACCCTCTGCGAATGAGGTTTCTTCTCTAAGATGACGTATTTCAAGATTTAGGAATAAATAAACACGAGAGACGGTTCAATAGTCGTTACCCTAAGCTACTACGTTGAGTGTAATCGAATAAAAATTATTAAAACAGCATCAGGCTTTACTCGTCGAACGGAAACTCTAATAAAGTTAATTTTCCCTTTTACTGCTGGAAGATAAGTTAGTTAGCTGTAATTACAAGTTTCTCCTCTCTTGTAACAACTTTCGTTTCATTGACGGCAACTCAAACGCGATATATTTTTCTAAATGTTTTGTGGTAAAGAAAAAAGAAACTCGTGGGGAGGAGAGGGCAGTCGGGAACGTGTTGACGACGGCTATCGAAAAAAAACCTAATTTTCGAGACGTCAGACCCCCGTGAGACGTATAGAATTTGAATTCCCTTCTTTTTTTTCTTTTCGTTGGTTTGATACGTATGTATTGTATAGTTGTCGGGCACGTGTAACTTAGACGAGTGAAGAAAAAAAAAAAAAAAAGTTCGATAACTTTTTCCAACATTTCGTATGGGTACGACAAGAGAAAGATACGTATATCAAAGTGGAACCAAGTTTTGCCTCTTTCATTTTCCATGAACTATACACTCGCGGACATTCTCCAACGAATTACCTTGCGACTATGCCATGTATGCCACGGAAAGAGAGAAAGAGGGGGTGTAAGAGTAGTCCAAGCGGGAAAAGAATGTACATGACGCATTTTTATTTGAAAATAACTACGTTAACATTACATGCTACGCATTTTTTCATACGCTTGACCATTCCCAATAATATTCTGTGCATTGTAATAAAAGCAAGCTCTTTTGCGAGAAGAAAAGGCAAAAAATGAAAGTTAAAATGATGTCGCAAACTTTTTTCATTTTTTAAATTAACCAAACTCTTTTTGTTCGTAAATACGCGAGTGCCATTTTCTGACTCTAATTGTACGTGCGCAGCGAGAGAGCGAGAGAGAGAATTATAGAATCCGACTGAAGTATGCGTGTAAAGTTATCTTTTTTTACCAGAGTATCCCATAAAACACGATCACTCGAATTTCCCTTGTTCTTTCTAAATTGATCTTATTTTTCAATTGCACACTCGACGTGAATTTCGTAGCTCGAACACAAGTTGGAAGCTACGCGTAGAGTAGTCTCGAAGTGAAAGTTTTAAGTTTTCTTCTTTTTTTGCAAACGTGGGAATAATACTAGCATGTAGTAGCTAAAACAATTAAAGCGCCACACATACACACACACTACCCACAATTATCAGGTCTTTCTCACGGCTTCTTGAATTTCTTCAAAATTAAGCTGCTCTTTTCGTTTCTCTGCGCGTTTTTTCTTGTCTTCTTTTTTTTTGGCACATCCGCCGCTTAAAAACCTGTTACTCTCGTTCTTTTTCTCAGCACAGGTGTAACAATTAAAGCGAACGTCAGTGCGAGAGAAGAGAAAAAGCCGAGGGAAATTTCAACAAAATGCAAGTGGAAGCCTTATGGCAAGTCGCCAGACGCCATTAGAATATAACGACGACGACGACGAACGGTCTCTCTCAAGTTTCAAGCTTATCGATGAAAGTCAAAGGTTTCACACTCAAACAATAACGCGCAACATTTTTTTTTGTCGGATTATCACGTACAAAAAGAAAGAGAAAGAGAGAGAGAACAACATCGATCGATCAATCAATTAATCATGTGTATAAAAAAGTTATACTTTGGAGAAATGCGTTATAAAGTGTATATGCGTGTCGCACCCTCGTATAGGAACAAAAAAAAAAGTAGAAGGAGAAAGAACGGGGAATGGGTGGTGTGCGTTGTGCAATCGTGATTTCATTATGCGAAGCAAAAGCGCGAGAAAGGGGCTGAGCCACATAGCCACCTCTCTTGCTTTTTCGCCAACACACCACACCCTTTGTTCGCGAGGATTTATTTTTGCACGCGTAAGGGATGTTTAAAACTGGCTGAGAAAAGAGAGAGAGAGAGAGAGAGAGAGACTGGATTATCGATTACAACGTCTGCCAAGACTTCTACTTGCCAAGCTCAATTTTTTTCTTTTCGTATAAAATAGTCAACGACGAACAAATATCCTTGTTTATTCGTTCGCTCACGCGTGTGTGCGTGTGTGCGCACGAGGTTGGAAATATCAACGTTAAGGTAACGATAAAGCAAAAAAAACTGGAATATACGCTGAATAATGAAAATGATTTCGATCGTAATTGTACAAATACTCCTAGCTTTACAACTCTGTATTCCTGCTAACCGTGTTTACTTGAAAATGAAAGCTCAGCTCAGCCATTTACAGTGGTGAAATGAGCAAGCTCATCCTGTTCCACATAACTCGACGTGGAATTCCAAGCTGTCGATTCTTAGCAAGAGAAATAGAAAAAAATTGCGAAAAAAGAAGGAAAGAATAAAGTAGCAAACTCTGGCGAATAGCTGTACTATAGTATAGAAACAATCGAGTCTGTACAGTAACAAAAGGCTTTGCTAGTAGAAGCTGAATTATCTGGGCGACTGCAGCAGCACGAGTAGGCTGTATTCAATAGGCCAAGCAAAGCACAACTCCGTCGTCGTCGTCGTCGTCGTCGTTGTCGTCGTCGTAGTCTCGCTAAAGCAAACAAATGGCGACGAACGAGTTAATTGTCGTCGGTTAGAACAAAAGCAAACAACACGTACGAAAGCCGATAAGGTTTGGCTAGCTAGTACGTTTAGCGGGCCACTGTGCCAGAATCTTATTAAAAACCGAAGGATCATCTCGTCGTTGTCACCGCTATCACTAACGTTGCATATCAATGAAAGACCAACCCCTTTTGTCCTGTCTCCCTTTCTCATCTATCCCCACCCCCCGAGCACCAAAGGGAGTTTCCGCTTGTTTGCCAGAGATCGTTATGTACTTGCTGCTGTGCAAGCCCGCGGAAAAAGAGAGAGAGAGAGAGAGAGAAAGAGTATATACTTATACTTAGTAACAGCTGCAATGTGAGCAAAAACTCGCTTCTTTCTCTTCTATCGGCAATTTCTTTTATTATTGGGATATTATTCCGGGCGTGACATATCGAGCGTGAAATTTTCGATCTGTATGCGTGTGTTTCCGTAGCTTACAGACAGCAACGACAACAACAACAAAGAAATATTACTCGAGATTTTATTATTGGAGTTACGAGCAAGCAACGAGACTAGAACGTCACAGATGATAAACATGCGATTTTGATAAAGCAATTTTTTGGTTTTGGTTTTTTGCATCAAGAAAAAACCTTGAAGGATACAGTTAGACGTTACGGATATTATAATGGAGTAGCCTTCACAGCTTTCCTAGTAAAACGTAAAAATGCTCGACAAACATTTATGGAGTATCGAGAATTTTTATATTATAAAACAAGAGAAAAGTTTGAAAAAAGAAGCTCGATTTTTCCTTTCAACGCGAAACAATAGAGATAGCAAGAAAATCCAAGCATAGTACACACATACACTCTCTCTTTCTCTTTCTCTCCCTCCTTTTCTCGCACCGAGAGAGAGAGAGAGGGAGCGAGCGATTGTAACGAGATCGGACGTGCAACGAGCACAAGAGAGAAAAAGAAAGCGAATAAAGGCGTTGTGCGGTACGAAGGGTGAGGAGGGAGAGGGGGTTTATGGAGGAAACGACTACTGGATATAGGGAAAAAAAGGCCAATCGAGAAAGAGAGTTGCGCGATTTCCGGAAACGAGCATTCTCCTACGCGTTTAAGCACACGTATACACGCGCGTTTCAATAATAGAACTTTTTCATTAAAGTCTTTTCTCTGATTTACGTACCAAGGGCTTCTAACGAGCGTTGACGTCTGCTATTAAGCGTAACGGGGTTTGGTTCGATGAAAAAAAAAAAAAAAAAAAAAAAGAAAGAAATTATAATAATAAAAAATAAAAGTTACGCGCTTCGAGTATTTCGGTAGTTGGGTGCGTGGGTATACGCGTGCCAAGCATACTTTGTGTATCAAAGGCGCTATTATATAGCGAAGAGAGATATAGGGTGGACCAACCCCCTCTTCTACCTCTCCCTTAAACAACAAGCCAAAGTATTAAACGAAGGGGAGAAAAGGATGCTAAGATACTTATTTTGGATGTTAGATGAAGTTTCGGTCCCTTTTGATTAACGTTGCTAAAAGCCATATGTTACTTACCTGCAACAAGTTTTCGATTTAGTTTTGCCTTGGAATTCAAATTGAAATACTTTGGAGATTTATCGTATAATATCAAGTGTTCTTACTTGTATTTATCGAAAGTTACCTCTTGTTTTTCAGGAGCATTTTTAATCGTTATCACTGACTCGTTTCACGTGCCAAAATAAAATTACATTTTTTTCTATGACTGTTATAAAATATCGTTATCACTGTTATAAAATATCGGAATTAACGTCATCGAACGATACCTTATAAACGAGAGATTTTTGCTCGATCAAACAAAGTCGCGTTACTCGCGTGAAACACAACTTTCTCATTGTATACACACACACACACACACACAACTGTTTACAAATGTTATTTATCGAATCCATTCGTAATTTTTCATCGAGATAACTTTGAAAGGAAAATAATAATAACGAGTCTTTTGTAGGGATCTTAAGTATGGTATTGAATTAATTGACCAGTGATATTTCACATTTGTTTCACTGTCGTGAGCGTGCGTTCGCAGTGTATTACCTACGTGACTCGGTGGGGGTACTTTGACCTTCGTGATTCTTGATCCCACCAAGTCGCGCAGTTTTGTCAAAAAATTATACAAGGCCGACTTATGGGCTCAACCTACAAATAAATTATCCGTAAAATTGGAAATATCGTTGCGGATGAATCATTGCTACAGTTCCATTGGTCAGGGGTGGGGGCTATTAAGACACGACCAGAACAAAAAGGACAAAAGCAAAACAATCAAAAGAAAAAGGTTCCTTTGCGAAGAAACATAAAGATCACTTCAAATTGATACTACCGAATGCAGAAAGTATTGAGATTCAATTAAAATTGAAATCCTCAGGCGTTTCGTTGCTCGAAGCATTTCCAAAACACCTAAAAAAAGAAGAACATTGCGTATTCACAAGCGTCCGAATGCTTGGAGAAAAAAAAACGAAGGAACGAGGGAAGAAATGGAATCAGCGCTGAGCTCTCGATTTAAATAGCCTCGGTACGCGCAAAAGTTTGAAAACAAAAACTCTCGGTATATAGGCATAGTGAAAGAAACAGAGCTATAAGAGTAAGAGAGAGAGAGAGAGAGAGAGAATTTCCCTCTTTCTCTTGGTGCATACAAACTAAGTGGTAAGGAATAAAAGTAACGTCGTTTGGCTATCGATTAAAGAAAAGTCGAGAGAACGGATGCAGATAAAAGTAAGATATATATATGTGTGTGTGTGTGTGTGTGTGTGTAGGAATGCAATAAAAAACAAGTTCGGTGGATAATGAGGGAGGCACAAACAAATCAAAGCGAATAAAGTGCGTGCGAGAGACGAGAATAGCGTCTTACAGATAACAAAAGTTGCGCGTACGCGTAACGACAACAACGACGACGATCCTCGCAATTTTATGAATATCCCTTACCGTTGCTACTACTTTTCCGTGTTTTCAGATTAAAAGCGTTTTGTTACTGCAAAGTTCGATCGCTCGATTGAGATTTGCATGAATTTATTTGTTCCGTTTATTTACCTATCGTTGCTTTTTACGTGCCGTTAAAAGAAAATCATCGACGAAAGAGACTTTGATAATCGTTTTGTTAAAAGCTTATTTAACATCTGAAACGAGCAAAGAAATAAAAAATAATTCGATAATCATTCCGTTCATAGCGAATCGTCACTCGGATGTAAAAAAAAAACATCGACTTGTACGTAACACAGCGCAAAAATCGATCGACTATGGCATTGCTGGCGCCGCAGGGTTCCCTCGAAAAAGCGCGAGGCGGATTTATGGAGAGCGGTAGGAAGTAATTATTTAGCTCCTTTGTCACTCGGGGTACGATTCCGATCTTCTCGCCGGAAACACCTCGACCGACGAGAGAGAGAGAGAGAGAGAGAGCGAGAGAGCGAGGAGAAGGTATACTACTACATTGCAACTCGGTCTATAACCTTGAAACAGCCCGTTCGCGGATTTTCGCCGTCGGTCTTTACGACACGTCTCTTGCTCCTTTTTAATGTCGCGGAATTCTCTTTCGCGTTCTCTCTCTTTCTCTCTACGTATATACCCTGAGGTATTTAGAATTTTATTGGTGCTCGAGTACACGGTCGTTTATTTATTTGGCCAAGCTGTTTCGCTTCACCTACCACCCTACCCCCAAAGTTTAAACTTTACGAGACTCGAATAAAGTTACGCTTTTATTTTTCCTTTCTTATTTGTTGCTTTCTGCCCCCTCGTGAGTACGTCTTCAAGTTAAATGAATCCTTGATGAAACAAAACCAAAAGGTATATACATATATATAGTCTTTTAGAGCGGAAAGGAGGAGAAATGTAAAATTGTTTGAAGAAGGTGCATTCAGAGCTTTTTTTTCTTAACGCGTTAAAAGCTTCGGCAAAAATAAGCATACGAGCTTTCTTGAGCATCAAAAATGGTCTTTAAATTCGTTTGAACGATTATTTCGACGCTTTCTCGTTTGCGTCGTTGTCTAGCGCACAAACATTGAAAACCGAGTATTCGCGTTAACAAAACAAATTCACGCTCATAATTCGTAAAGCGTTATAAAATCGAACAAAGCAGTTTAAAAGTAGGCGCTTTTTGAGCTCTTCGCGAACGACTCGGCTTGGGAAACGCAACAGCTGTCCCCAAGACAAACGAGTTGAACGTGTGTGTATCGCTTATCGCTCAGAGAGCGTCGTTCGTGCAAAAAATAAATATGGACACATACGTACGCAAAAAAGACAACCCTTCTCGCTCGTGCTCCACCGAGTGTATTAAATAAATGTATAAAAGTCGTTTACGGCTACTTTAAGTATACGTATACACTGCGGCCGGCATAAATTTCAATATCGTAAAAGTGAAAAACGTCGTAAAGGTCAAAAAGAAAGATTTACGAAGGTCATTCGGGAAAAAGCGAAACTTTTTTTCCTTTAATATTACCTTTCGTTTTCTATTTGTTGTCGTCGTGATTTTCTTCGACAGACATCAATAAGTACGCTAACTGTAAACGACACCAAAGATATACACGAGACGAGGGAGGGGGAGGATAGAAAAGTTCCGACAAGGGAAGCCCGTTGCAACCCTCTCGAACTCTAATTTCCTAATCTACTGCAACCCCTTTTTGTTGCGTACGAAGCAATCGGAGACGCTTTCAAAGTGGGGAGAAATGTTTTTGTTCTTTTTTTTAACAACTCAACAACGAAAAATCGAATGTACACGCCGTTAAAATGTGTTTACGGATTTGCAAGACGAGAGTGAGAGATAGAACCCGAAGCATGCGTAAATCGGATAATCCTATGCAAAGAGGATGCCGACCCTATGGCCTATGCCACGACATCCTTTGGAATATAATCTGAAATATAACGTGCGTACGGGGGATTAAAATAAACTGATTCCCTTGAAAATTCCGACTAACGTAAACAGCACGTGCTATACCCCATCGACGACCTCTATCTATTCTCACACGACTCGTGTTATATATATACGTATATATATTTTATAATTCATGCCTACGAAAAAAAAAACTACTAAGCCCTATGGGAAAACAATGTCGAACGATGGAAGATTGAAATAATATTTCCTCGAGGCTTAAACACGACGGTGACGACAGAGAGAGAGAGAGAGAGCCAAAGGCATGATTGACATATCTGTATCGTACACATTTTCTTACAATACTACTAGCGTTAAACGTATAATTTGTACATTTTTTGGTTCACTTTCGTGAAAATTGAATTTTCTCGTTCTTTTTCTTCGTTCCAATTTGTTTAGTGAGACGTTCATAACTACATTACGATACTGTTTTTCTAGCTACTGTTGGTGCTGATGCTGGTGCTGCTGCTGTCCCGTCTCTTGCGGAAATGCAATTTTCATAATCTTTTTAAAGTTGACGTATTAATAGATTCATTTCATTGGATCCGTGTATTGGGTGATTCGACGTCAAGATAATGAACTAAACGCTAATCCGAAAGCACATGTTTCGAGTTTGCCAGCGTGGCAACCGACAAAACAATTACTTTATTATTACGATTTGATATCCGTAAACTGATATTCCGAAACTAGAGAATACTATGTACAAATAATCGATATCGCGCAAAGTGAATCATTTGTTAGCAACATCGAAAACGCTCCAATGCTTTAACGTTCCGATTGGCGTTGAAAACTCCCGAAAGCTCTCCTACCAACTATAACCTTGAACGAACAAGAAAAAACAAATCTAAACCTCCCGCAAAATACTCGTCAAACCAAAAACAACAACGAAAAATGAGAAAGAAGAAAGAAAGGCACACCATCAACCCTGTTAAACAGCAGCAAGCACGATATACTCGTATAAGCGTAAGAACCCCGGCGCAATAAGACCATCGGCCGCTCCCCCGCGTGTCTGGCGGGGCGCTGGGTGCGCTAGCTGCTTGTGCCGTACCACCAAAGAGAGAGAGAGAGAGAGAGAGACTACGCACTATTGATTCGCAAGAGCAACGCCGGCGCCCCCCTCGACAAGCCCGGGCAGCAGCAGCAGCACCACCACCACCACCACCACCATCACTAATACTATATATTCCATCTTTTTTTCTTCTTTATTGATATTTTTTTATTTGCCAGTACGACTTTCTTAACCACGTGCTTGTTTGGTGGATGCCTGCTATTTTTTTGCGTGCTGGATTAGCCGCTCGATTTGGATGGGCGCAATCGCCGCTTTATGAGGGTTGCTACTGCTTCTTTATTTATTTTTTTTTGGGTGGCTGAAGCTTCAAATTGATTCGCGGTTTCAGACGATTAAATTGATGTTGATTGCAGGGTTTGCGCGTCTGCTTTTTTTCCAGTTACTAAAACAAAAAGAGAGGGCAAAAAAAAGTGAAGCTAGGAGATCGAGCGATAAAGCAGCCAACACTTTTCCACGTTTAACCCTCATTACGGTAATGTCCAACAGCAGCAGCAGCACCACCACCACCACCAGCACCACCAGCACCAGCACCAGCAGTAGCAATAGCGATGGTAGTGGTAGCACGTGGCAAAGAGAGGGAAGCTTGCGATTTCCAAAGTGAAAATGCGCCTCTTATACTCTCCGTTTTGCGCGCGAGCTCGAGCGTATTATGTAAATAACGCCAACGGGATATTTGCATGCGCTTTAGAAGTCAATTTTGCATTATTACGGCTTCATTTCTGCAAAGAAACGAAGAAGAAGAAGAAGATGAAGAAAAAGTTAATTCAGACGACAACGATAAAAGATAATTCGGGCGTGATTTATAGGGGAGAGCATAAAAAAAAAAAGAAGGAGGGAACACAATGACAGATTGCACAAATGCTATGAGTGAAAGACAGAGAAAAGGGGATACAAATGACGAGCAGCCTGTCGCGAGTCGATACTATGGCGTACGAGGCTTATCGGTCTTTGTCGAATGCCAGGATAATGCCACCAACACCACCAAGTACTTTAGCTGTGTTTGTCTCTCTCTCTCTCTCTCTCTCTCTCTCTGACTTGTTTATATTTATGGCATCTTTATACCCGGGGTCCACGTGGGAGAGCTTTGATAGTCTTTGTATTATTTTTTTATTCAGCTGTAAAGCTTTGATTAGAAAGTGCGATATTTGTCGAGAAAACAAGTGGTCGTCGACTTTAAGTTGACACATCTTGTGGGTTCGAGTGTTTTCTTCGTTTTGACGAGGCATCGATAACGATTAAATTATTGGATAACCACGCAAAGACACTCGAAAAGAATAATTTTCACAACGGAACTTGTTCCGTTCACCGAATATATACGTGTAATAATAAATAAAAGATAAGTGTGTACAAGCCATCAATTACCAATAAGTCAACGTTGTAATATTAACGACGTTAGTCAAGTGGCGGTAAGTAGAAAACAAGCTATTCAAGGAAAATACCACAAGAGTACACTATTTATTCGTTACACGTAAAGCACACGTAACTCATCCCCAACGGTAATCAAGTCGTCGTACACACACACACACACACACACACATACACGTAACTCGTAACGTTATAACAATATTTAGAGATCAGTTTGGACTCTTTTTGTCTTCCTCTTCTTTTCCTCAATAGAATTAGCAGATCGTCTTAAGTTGAAGGGGCCAAATGTTTATTCGATCAATACTCTCGTCGTCGTCGGCAGGGTGGCACACTTGGCAGATATACACACACACACACACACACACATGCACACTCGTATATATATATCCACATACCGACAAGCGAGAGAGAGAGCTTCGTACTCAGCCAGATTATCGGATCAGCGTCATTTTCCGTTCTTATCTTGGAGTTAAGCAGGTTTACCCTTTGACACGTCGCAAACTATTATCTGATTACAACGCGTACAGTAGCAGCAATAACAGCACCGTTGGTTTCGTAGAAAAGTCGACCGGTTTCACCTTCTCTCCATATACATATATATATATACACGTACCGTTACACACGTATCTATATATACGTGTACAACACTATAGTCTTAGTCCCTTAATTATGACGACGAAATCGAGTTGTGCGTGCACGTTATAGAAGGAGGGTCATCGGCCTCGCGAGTGCATAGCACACCTTAATATGAGAGAGAGAGAGAGAGAGAGAGAGAGAGAGAGAGAGAGAGAGAGAAAGGGGCTCGAAGGGCTGCTTCTGTTGCACGGCGTTAACGTCGCTCACTTTCCCTCCCTATACGATCCAAAGAACTTAATAGATCGTTATGGGCCATCCCACTCTCTCTCTCTCTCTCTATCTCTCCTTCTTGTGTATATACACTTATACATCATTGCCAAACAATAATACTTTGCGATGCTTTATTTCTTTCAATTTTGTTTAAACTTCATCGGTGCTTTTGCTACCACCGACTATTAATTATTCCCAACTTGTTTTCTCTCTTTCTCTTTCAAGCTCGCTAGTTATATTGAAAAAACTTCTTAATTCGATGAGCATATATGTTTGTGGGATTTCTGGAATAACTAGTTTTTTTTTGCCCAACGCCAACTTTCGCTTCGCTTCTTTTTTTTCGATTATCAGATCGGAAATCATTAAAGTTTTTAATTCGCTCGCTAAAACTTTATCCATCGCCCTTTCCTTTCGCTATTGCACCGAGGGATGTGCTTTAGAGAATGGCGAAAAAGTTCTATATACCTACGTATCGTAAAAATAAAACATTTGCTTTTGTTATAACGTTTGAACGTGCATTCGTAATTACAACAGCAAAAAAACAAACAAACACACGCACAGAGAGAAAACTCACGTTTAAATTGGATAATAAAAAAAAAAGCTTTCATCGAAGCGGGAAAAAAGGCAAATAGAGCGAGAGAGGGACAGAGATAGCGGGTGAAATCCATAATTTTCACAGCATCTCTCTCTCTCTCTCTCTCTCTCTCTCTCTCTCTCTATCGCCCTGGGTAAAGTCTGCCGACTATCCTTTGCAAAAATAGCTCATTTAACGAGTGTTTGGAAAGTAGGTACTAGTTACGTGTACATGTATATGTAAACGGTTCAAGAACAAAGTCAACGCATACGTATATATGCAAAACGACAAATAGCTAAGTTTAACGAACGCATTGATTTTTCATACGGGAACGAAGCACTCGTGAACCGTATTGTATCAAAAATTCAAATCATTGATCCGATACACATACATTCGCGCGTGCCGTGAGTCATTGTCAGAGAGAGATAGATCATAAAATGGATTTAATTATGTACAGTCATTTGAGGTCTCGCAAACACGCGCACATACCATGCTCGCATCGACACTTTCGTATTTGATCTGAAAATTGAGCAATTTGCGATGTAGCCACAGAGATAGCCTCTCAAATTACCACCGCTAAGAGAGAGAGAGAGAGAGAGAGAGAAAAAGATGAATGATAATCTGAGAGATCGATGATCGATTGACTAACTTGACTAGCTGCTCCCCTGGGAAAAGAATTTTCTCATTGTGTATGAATAATTTTTTTTTTTTTTTTTACTTGAACACACGTATATATTCTGCAAGCCAAGAGAGAAAGAGTATTGCAACATCGTCGTCCTCTCGTCGATGCTTATCCAACGTCGAATGCTGACGTTTCCATTACCCACGCCGTACAGCCACGCCGTACAGCCACGCCATGCCACGCGCCACCTACGTTTATCCCGGAAGGGTCCTCGAGCGTCAAACCCCCTTGCTGCTGCTGCCGTCGGGGATTTTGGGGATGGGGTGGGCGAGTTATATTTTTTCTTTTCTTTTTTGTCCCTTTGACGCTGCTGCTCTCCTATCATTTTTATGGATTGCACTGAAGGAGTCAAGAGGGGGCTCATACCAAGAGAGAGAGAGAGAGAGAGAGAAAGGGAGATAATAGAGTGGAAATTGCTAAACTCGATTTTTTATTCTTTCTCCTGAAAGCACTATATATAGATACGCACACACACACACACACACACACATATATGTATATACGAGTTAGTGGATTTTGAAAGAGAATTTTCCGCTCGTAAAAGTTCATTAGCTTGCGGGAGAGTGAGCGAGAGATATGTTTGAGAAAATTAATATTTGCTTGAACAACTATACACACGCGCAGTCCGAAGGCATTCAACTGAATTTTTCTTCATTAAGGCTTATTTATACTAGTAATGAATCTCACAATGCTTATCTTACCATCCAGTCATACATAACGATATTTCACGTAAAACAATAATCAATGTGCTCGCAATCTCTCTCTCTCTCTCTCTCTCTCTCTTTGTCGCATATTTCAAAGGTTTGCGAAATTATAAAGATAAAAGTAGGTCGACACGCAACAAAATCCCTCGATTGCGATTAAAATGTCACTGTAATAAACATTATTCTTGACATATCGATCTGATGCGAAAAAGAAGAAAAAAAAACAAAACAATAAGCAATAACACGCGCAGATGATAGCAAATAATTCATCTCCCCAACTGCAAGCGGCACTACCACCCCTCATAGAACGAGAGGGAGAGAGAACAAGTTGCAAAGTCACCTCTCTCTTCGTTCTAAAAACTAAATTACATTTTCGGTTGATGTTACGCGCACGTGCGCAGCAACTCGTCGAGGATTAAGAGCAAGGAAAATATGTTGCGTGATGTATCGCGAAAAATTAGAGATTTTGAATGTGCGTGCCGTTTCTCTCTATTTCTCTCTCTCTCTACATTATTAGTTTCTTCACGAGATTAGTCGTACTAGCGAGCAAAGATCAGGAGGAGGGTGCAGATAGTAACGTAGAGAAACCCTTTTCAACCGAGGGGTCTACACCCATCTATCGCCCTAAGGCTTAAGCATTATTATTTCTCTAGACACGAGTGCTAAGGGGTGGAATTTTATTTTTTTTTTCGTATTTTATTATTATTTCTTGTTCTAATGAGATGCGCACAACTAATCGTACCTACGAATCGAATTCTATATCGACAGACAGACAGACAGACAGACAGAGAGAGAGAAAGAGAGAGAGAGACAGAGGGAGATGAAAAAAAAAGCTAATTGCTTTGAGGGAAGGGTAATACGTTTACCCAGCTCGAGTACAAACCCGCTACTTGAAGAATCGAGGCGGACTACTACTATTGCTGCTGCTTCTTCTGCAGTTGAAGAGGCAATGGGATAAAGAGAGAGAGAAGAGGCCTTTACTCACTCTCTCTCTCTTTCTCTTCCCTACTACTACTGTTTCTTCTTCTTCGGAGCTGAGAAAGCAAAAGAAAACACGAATGAAAATGTTGGACGCCGCTTCTGTCCGAACCAAGAGAAAGGGCCGCGAATTAAATGGCTAACAAACAATGTTTAATTGCGAACGCTGTTGAAGCACCTGAAAGAACTTTTTTTCTTGTACCTCTCTCTCTCTCTCTCTCTCTTCTACTATTATTGTTTCGGAATAAATATTGCGTAAAACAATAAATAATTATTTTGTTAAATAATTACGAGTTTTATTTACTTGTTCAAACTCTTGTATGTTTTTTTGTACGTGAATCGATTAATGATACCGTGTAAAGAATTATTGATTTTTCAAATGAGCCGTGTGGAATGAGTGAATGTGTGTGTACATTTGATTTTGCTTTGAAAATCGAGCGAGTAAGCAAACGAAACGCGCAAACCGCATTACTCGCCAACGACATTTTGTAAATAATCATTAGAGCAACGAGTTTCTCTTCTCTCTCTCTCTCTCTCTCTCTCTCTCTCTAACCTCTTTAGAAGAGACTACGCGAGGAGCCAATCGTATTTACGTTTAGCCGTGCTCTCGACTTCAAAGCCGTGTGCTTTTCATTCGAAGGGTAGAAACTCTCTGCCGCTTTTTTTTCACGTTATTCGCGCTCTATCTTGGCTACGATTTATTTCGCTCGGTAAACCCGATTTGCGACTATGCTCGTTAATTTGCTCTGGTTCTGGCTTTTTTTTCACCCGAAAAAAGCGGGAGAAAGAGGATTGTTTCAAGACGCTGAGATTCACGAGGGAAAGTGGTAAAGGATATAGTCAAGCAATTTACACGCGTGTGTTTGTGTGTGTATGGGGGGGGGGAGGGATTTAGAGCTACGAGAGTTAATCGAAAAATTTACGAGGATTTTATTTTATTACGTGCACGAACTATAGTCGATTACATGGCGTGAATTTTGTTTATCAAGCTCATAAAACTGGACAGAGAAAGGGCGAAGGGTAACAAAAAAAAGGTTGCAAGCTACAAAATTGCCCCTCTCTCTTCTATATACATCTTTTTTTTTTTTTGAACGAGCAATTTTCTAGCTTCTCTCTCTCTCTCTCTCTCTCTCTCTATCTTTTTTGTGTATTTTTTTTTATTTTGCGAGCGAGAGCGAAAATGGGATTTGAATTTATAACGCTTGTAAGCCTATAGGGCTTGTCTATCGACTACACCGAGAGGAATTTCTTTGGCTCTGTCATCTAAATTGAGTTTCAAGAATTAATTTAAATACAGCATGTTAGCGAGTCGTAAAAAAAAGATTTAAGTAACTCGAATGGAATGCAAAAAAATAGAGGAGAAATCATTTATTTTTATTATTGAAATAAAAGTTGAAAACTGACATATCATTAGAGAGAACGATAATGAGCCTTTCCCAAGGGGAAATTTCAAAATTTCAAATTGTCACATTGCAATGTGATATAAAAAGACATGTACAAAACTCGTGATACACCCCCCAGACTCGAGAGTCAACGATAAAACTTTAGCCGTTAAGCAGAATCCCCTTTCCAACTAAGCTTTTAGAATGTTAAAAATTTTGTAGTTTTCTATGTAAAGTTTGCCTACATACACACGCGAAAACACACTCTGAAAAGAAATAGACAAAGGTAATCATAATATTTATCCAACGAAAACTTAGCGACGGTAGCAAGTCATGGAAAGAAAAAAAGAACAAGCGAGTGCGTACTCGTAACTTTACATCTGCATAATTAAAAAGTGGCTTTGGTTAACGCGGAAATAAGAGAGGAAGAGAGAAAAGTAATGTAGCCGATGAGCACATTCTTTACACACGGAACAAAGAAAGAATAAGGAGAAGATGAAGTATATTTCCCGAGCTATTATGTAAAACGTGGCACGACTACGAACTGAGAAGACGGTTAAAGCATCGAGTTTACAGGTGTCTAGCATGGGTCAATCTGTTAGTAGCAGCAGCAGCAGCAGCAGTTGCAGCAGCGGCAGTGGTAGTAGTAGTGGAGAGAGAAAGAAGAAAAAGGAGCAAGCGAACGAACGTCGTGGCTTTAATTGGCAAAAAAAAAGGGAAGCTCGCAAGACAATGGAAGAAAAGGGCGTCGCGTGACTACTGCAACCGCGAAGCGTCGATTTCGCTTTTCCCTCGTTCTCTCGTCTCCTCGTCGTTCGTTGCTTATTAATCGTAGAGGGTCTATCAAACGTGCTTGTAACTAGGTCGCAAGTAATTAAATACGAAGAAAACAAAAATAGAAGCGAAGCTCGACGTTCAAAGCGCTAAAGAAATTAGCACAATGAAGACGCTGCTGCTGCGACGACGACAACAACGCAAAAGAGGATTCAATTTGCCAGATTCAGAGACCTAATTTCTCGCGCTCTACGAACTCTTCTTTGTGATATTTTTTTTCTCGATCGATGCAAATTCAAAACAGGACTTATTTTATTTTAGTTTTTTAACGCGAGATCTCGCGAGATCTCTGATGAATATTACAATCGAACAAATTGGAAAATTTACCGTAAGAACGGGTTGCAAAATGTAATCCAATTTCAATTAGCGCTGAAACAAAGTTTTTCAAACATTCAACGTTCTCCTTCCTTTCCTACAGGGATAAAAAAAAGAGAATCGAAAGAAATTTTCCGTAATTACACAACGTAATTGCAAGACGAATAATTTATCTTTCGTTGGAAAAAGTTGACATTTCCATAGTCATTGTAAAATGTTGACGAGCCAAAAGAGAGCCTTTTAACATTAAGGAGAGTAGGTGCAACAAATACAATTCACAGACCATAGTAAGCGCATCGACGTCTCTCTCTCTCTCTCTCTCTCTCTACTCTCGTCTAGTACGATGGTTTCGCAACGTCGAAATCCGTATCGGCCCCCAGGGGGGCAAAGGAGAGCGAGAGCGTCTAGTTTCCCACAGCGAAGGTACAGGTCTCTCTCTCTCTCTCCCTCTCTTGAAAAAAAAGAAAAAAATAAGAAAAAAAGAAAAGGAAAAAAAGCTGGGCGCACGTTTCTCCGCTTATCTGCCGACGCTGAACGAACGCTTTTCCCTTCTTACTCATTACTCTCTCGCGCCTTCACGAGCACTATAGCAGCAACAGCAACACGAGGGGCAGCCATTATGATTTCGAGCATCGTTTCAGACGTTGGCACGCTTTACGACAGCATTACATTCACCACGACAAACACGTCTTTTCGTTAACAATCGATTTACTACCGACTTGATTCTTCCTTTCTTTATTTTTGCGAAAAGTGAGAATGTGCATGTACGTGTGTTTTTGGTGGTAAAAGAAACTTGAAAAGGATGCGACGACGGCAATGGTGTGTATGTGTGCGGCGCGAGTGAAAGTCTGTGGTTTTCATTTGCACCGAGTACCAATCTCCGTTCATCCGTATTATTGAAGGTTTTAATGGTTCGTTTCATAAGTTGAACGACTGTGTTGTTACTTTCGGAAAATAAACGAGCGTCGAGTGTACCATTGTACCAAATTCGTCGAGGAAAAAAACATGTAAAACGTCAACCGTCTTTTGCCGTGTTCAAATGAATATTATTTAACGGTCGGTAGTTTAGCTACGTACAAACAGTGGCAATTTCAGAAATATTATCGTCGTCGTAACTGATCTCCTCGACTGTACAAAACTCGAAGGAATTCATAAAATTTTCCAAAGCTCCGTTCCGCGTTCTTTTTTCTCTGTATTTTGTGCGCATTCCGTCCGACGGCCAAATTAAAAGTCTCCGTCGGGGTTCATTTACGTGCGCACTTGCAGAAAGCTCAATATTATTGCACGATGGTACGACGAACAAGCTAGTAATGCACAACAGAGTAGTATTGACGACGATAACGCAGCGGTGACGTAAAAGAGTCAACAGTCCCATAAAAAGCCATCGTACAACAACAACAACGCGCCAAAAAAGGATATTTTAAAATCGACCAAGTTATGCCACTTGCTGCTTGCGCTTTCAACCGCTCGATTTTCTGAGTAATGATCCATCGACGTTTAAACTACATCATAGACTTTCGCTAGTTGCCACGGAAAGTCAATAATTAGCGTGAAGCCAAAAGGATAGCAGTTGCAGCGGCGTGACTCTCGTAAAGCTTTTTTCTCTCTCTCTTTCACTGTCTGGTCGTCAGTTTTCGTCTTCCGCATCGACATAAATTTCAATTTCACTCGAGCTCAAAGATTAGCTTTTACTACGGCGTCATTAGTGTGAAAGTCTACGGATGATTTTCGTTAATTAACCGTTAAAAAATTCTAGCGCACGTGACCTCTCTCTTCGCAACGATAAAACAAAAAAAGAAAAAAAACGGATCGCCACTTTACAACACAAGGAATTTATATATATATATACGATCGAACCACAAGTTTAATAAGCCTCGTAAATATTTTTCATTCTCATTCACGGCTAATTGGCAACAAACAATCGACTGTGCCATTACGTAACGATCGATCGATATAGCGAGAGTGAGAGAGGTATATAGCTACACACACACACACACTTACATATATATATATATATATATATATGAATAAAAAAAGAAAGATCGAAAGAGAAGAGCGACGGTTAAGAGGGAAATTGGCGCAGCTGCGGGATTCTCTGGCGACGAAGATGCATTATTACGTCGTCTAAGCTGAATCTTTAATAATTTCAACGAGAGCGAGAGAACGCCGGCTTTGAAAATTGGAAATTCTTCCTCGTTTCCACTCTCTTTTTTTTTCTTTTTCTCTCTCTCTCTCTTTCTCTCTATCGCGAGGATGCCTTAATAAACAGGTGCATATTTGATGCGCATTACACGACGACGCAATTTGTTGTGAAATTTTCATGCATTCACAGAATTTATTCGTGGTAAAATTCGTCACATCTCGAGTATAAATTTTGAATTTCAGCTTCGACGAAAAAGAGAGAGAGAGAGATAGAGAGAGAGAATGAGACATTTAATTATATTCGCTACACGCGTGAATGCCTCATTTCGTTCAAAAGGAAAGTTGGATGGCGTGATGCAATCGATAGACAGCCTCTCTTCCCGCTAGCATTGCTGCTGCATTATAGGAGAACGTGAAAAGCGTGGGATACTTAAAAATACGATATCGCTGCATGCGATTCCTCTCCATACGAGCTGCGAATAACGAATAGTTTTATTCAGAACATCCACCTAAAAGAACCATCTCGTTCATTTCTTTCTCTCTCTCTCTCTCTCTCTCTCTCTCTCTCTCTCTCTATCTAGTGGAACATCGAAGGGTTATTGAATGATATTGATTTCGAAATCGTACTTAAACTGAAATATCATGGATTTTAATAGGCAAAATAAATAATAAAACATTCATCGACAACCCACGCAAATAATAAATTCTTTCTAGTCTCTGTGTTCGTTAGAAAATTACAACGAATCGATAAGTAATGCTTTCCCGTGTTGTTTTTATCATCGTCGCCGCAACAACTATGCACGCTTTATCTCTCGCTCTCGTGGTTTTGTTGGAATGTCATTTTAATAAGTCACGCTGTTTCACGCGCGACTGTGTTTTTGTAGCGTATAATTGAACGTTCAAAGTAGAAAAAAAAACAACAACGACAAATCGAAGCGCACCCGATGCAGGTTGAGTTATTATCAATTAATTGCCTTGCCATTAGCCCAAACATTTCGTGCTCGATCGATATAATGCAATAACGTTGTTGGGACGTTAATTCACGAAGAGACGAGAGAGAGAGAGAGAGAGAGAGAGAGAACTGATATCGAGAAATACGAGAGCGAACATTGACTCACGGCTAACGCGAGGGTTGTTGGTATTGTTGTAATTGATGGCGCGCATGATGAATCAAGGCACATCGCTTACGCCTATAAACTGGGATTTAATGCAAACGTCGCTTTTATATGACTCACCCGCAACAGAAAATAATAATAATTTTGACGATTAGACATTATGTCGCGTGAACAATTTGTTATATTTTCAATTTGACTGACTCGTTCGAGTTTCAACTAGCGACGAAATAACCATTCGTCAATTTCAAATGAAACTCTCGCAATTACCGACAGATATAAATACTTTCAAGGATAACCGCTGCGTCGTTTCATGCGCTAAATACGCCGCCAATTTAAAAAAAAAAGAAAAAACTTTCCAACTGATAGGACGATTGAACCCGGAAAACACAACGAGAATTTCATTTGAAAATGTCGCGTGCCAGTCTCGAATGGTCAATTAAGCCGTTCTTTCTCTCTCTCTCTCTCTCTCTCTCTCTCTCTCTCTGTCTCACTGCTTTCCACGAACGTTTTCTTTCACGCTTCCGTACGTCGCGGTAAACGTCCATCATGCGGAAACAATTACCATGTAGTTCATTCGGTGAAAATTTTCATAATTATTGCACACTCTACTTGCTACGTTAATACACTTTGTATATATTTAAGAAAAGTCTACGGCTTTCAAGTTGAAAACTTATAGTATAGAAACAGGAGAGAAAGAGAGAGAGAGAGGGGGGGGGGGAGCGACGACAAGTTTTGGCATTAATTATCGACTGTTTGTCGATTAATTAAATGCAGCAATATGCCCGGTCCTTTTGTTTCTCCTCTCTGGTCTAGCTATAGCGAAGCTATTATACTCCACTCTACTTCGAAGCCACTGTCTGTTTCAAAACCCCTCCCTCAACCTTCCCTTTTATACAACTACACGAGACTATCGTCAATGTATATAAACTAGAAAATCAACAAAAAACTTGTATGCAATCGCGAAAAATTGAGAGATACAAGCAGCAAAGAGCTTTTTTCGGTGCGAAATTGATTTTTTTTTTTTATTTTAGACGGACTCTTGCTTGTGCGAATAAAAAAAATAGGTCTGTCAATCGCTGCTGTTGATTGATCAGGGACGTATTCTATATATTCTATTCTGTGGTGGATTCTTTGTTATCGGTGATTAAAGCGTTTCCAATATTTTCCCTGTTTCGTTTTCTTTTTCTTTCTTTTTAACGCACAATGCTGTTCCGAATGGTCGATTTTATGATATTCGCGATCGAGATGTAGATTAATGTTTACCGATAATTAGAGAAACTTTTTAGTCGAACTATTTCAAATGAAAAACATTGGAAATTAGAATCCCCTATATTTTTGAGTTACTCTCCATGTCGAAGCGGTAGTCGAAATCAAAGTTAAACCATTCTTTCATTTCGACGCTGGAAAATTGAATTCCCAAGAACGATATCGAATCAATTCTACAGAAGCTGGGGAAAAAAATCTCTCTATCTTCGACTGAAATAACAACACACATCAAAGCGTCCAAAAATATTTATCCACCCTCTGTTATACAGGCGGAAAAAGAAAACGAAGAAGGCCGCACGTCAGTTTTAGACGTGTGTTGGAAGAGCGTGACTCACCGTCAAGAATTTCCCAATGGCGCGCGAGTTTGCTCGCACGAGAATGTACGCAAGACAAATCTTGCGAGGAGGATGGAGAATAAAAAATGATTTACCCTAGAAAAGAGGAATAAAGAGCGAGCGATTTCTCGACGTCTTATCACTCTCACACTTTGGCGGGCTATTTATTTATTCGACTATATATATACAGTCGAAAATACGAAACCATGCTTGGTTACTTTGTAATCAATCATAAAAAAAAAAGAACGCGAAAATAACGACGACGTCATTGTTTGCGCAATTACTTGCGATTCCCACGAGTCATTTATCTTTTCTTTTCTCATTTTTTTTGCTTTTTTGTTTTTGTTTTTTTTTTTTTTCGTTTTGTCCACTATCTATTTCACTCTATACAGAGAGTATAATCGATACGATATATACACTCAAAGTCTTTACGCAGCCGCACATAAATAAGGATTTGGTTGGGCCAATTAGAGTGTCCCCTCCTCTTTCTCTCGATATTATACTATCGAGCTCTGAGAAATATCGCTGTAAAGTCTGCGATACTATGCGAGCATCCCTTCTTATCGACACTTTCTGCAAGCTCTGTCTCTTTTACGCTTTTGCGAATTCTCATTTGCACTTTTGATTTACGACGACACTTACGTGTCCTATAGTCATGTGCCAATTTCAATGCGTCATTAACATACCAAGCTTGATTTAATAGCTTTGCCTGTTCATTCGGATAGCGTGATTGATACTTTTTTTACAACAACGACAACATAATATGGAAAGTTTTAATTAATATGAAAATGAAACTCGACGTCAATTTTCGAATCGGCTACATGAAAAGTTGTTCATCGCAACTTTGACATTTTTCAATCGGCAACAAGTAAGCGCAACCAGTTACGCCATTGAAGATTAACAAGAGCGAGCGTTGTGATTCACGGTTGACGACAAGATCTCTCGCTAACTCGTCTAATCGTCGCTAGTCGGTAGCGGCAACTCTCCCATGGCTAAAACGAACGAAAACTACACTACTCGTTGCGATTGTTATTGTAATGGGGGGTCTCTCTCCCTTTCACAGTATTGTTAGCAACACGGTTTATTTTGACGCTGCACCTATGTATATATATATATAAAGTTGAGAGATCTAGCCGTTCATCAAACTTGAGCGGCAAAATAGTTTTTCTCTTTTAATTAAAAAAATGTAAATTGAAAATAAAACAAAAAAGAGAAAGAAAGGAAATATAGAAGCATTGTCCTCGTCGATGGAGAAAGAGAAGCGTTAATTGGATTGTTATCTCAGAGTCTCTCGTCGATTTTTCATCGAGCGAGACCAAGCGGAAAATCCCTTAATTAATCAGCGTTCTCTCGCTTTACGATGTAATTGTTTTGCCGAAAGTTGTCGGAGGGTAGCCAATCGTCGTCGCTAACGCAATAATCGAGCGAGAGAGACGAGTGCTTTTGACTTTGCAAATTAGTTTCGACGTGTGTGTGCGTGTGTTGCCTGTATCAAGTGGATTTCAAACTTTCGACCGAGGCTCTCTCACTTTGGGTATATTACTGAATGCCAGGGATTCATACAAGAGCTAGCTATACGTTAACTTTACCTACCTGAGCGAGCGAGCGGAATATTTCCGTTATTAGTTTTGCATCGGAGCTATGTTTTTTCGAGAGTGAGATGTACATTGTACGCGTGAGAGAAAGAGAAGGGAAAAATCAACGGGACGCGTGGATTTTGGATGGGGAAAATTGTAAAAGGAGACATTTCAAAGAGGATACAACGATATATTCTTCTTTTTTTTATTTTGTTTCGCCGAGAGATCGTTCTCTCAACACAATTTACACGTTAAAATAGCATTATTTGCAAGTAGGAAAAATATAGTAACAAGCAACAACAGCGTGCTGCTGCGTTAAAAAAATATCGAATTTTCCTCGAGCTCCGACATGCTAATGGACCCAAGCCATCGTTCAACTAACTCTTCATAGAGATTAGCATTGAAGGGCTTGTCGAAACAAAATGAAGTGAAAGCTCGCCATTTATGTAAACGTACTCTCTCTCTCTCTCTCCCCCCCCCCTTTTGCGTTTATATAGTAGCGAGTTTATCGGTGACATCGTTTTCTAAAATCCCAAGGATATATAAACCGTGTCGTCCCAATCAAAGTACCATTTGGCACGCGAGCAAAAAATATATATGGAAAATACCGGTACCGCATCAACTCGCATAGCGGTAATAGGAAATTCATCGTCTCGCGAGATTTATGCCTTGCGCGATAATAGCCGATGATTTTCGGGACGTTTAATGACGAGAAAGGGAGAGAGAGAGAGAGAGAGAGAGAAAGATAGGAGGCCCAGTTTTCCCATGTGTTCTCGTACAGGCCAATGGAATAATAAATCAATCAATCAAAGCGAATTTTGCAGAGAGCGATGATTTACCGTTCCATTGCTTGAAAGTACAAACGAAAGCTTCCTCACACCCCTCTCCTTCTCCTTTACTAAATCATCAACGACTACACTAGGCAATCAATTATCGAGTAAGAAGAAAGTAGCTTTTTCTTCTCTTTTATGTTTCTGAATATTTCGCGCGTATCGATCAAGACTTTATATATACGTAATATGGAAGCTCGATACGTGATGCGCGGTTAAACGGGTGCTCAGAGTTAAGCTACGACCTATAGCGGACGACGATCGATCCTTTTCATCCGTACGTAGGAAAGCTGCTTCGGTATGCGCGTGTGCGTGTGTGTACTCTATGTATAACAACGACGACGACGACGACGACGACGACGACGAGGGTAAAGGATATTGTTGCTGTTGCGGCTTGAATTTAGGAGTTGGCTCGACGTATATACAGCTTGATTTTAACGTTGATCAAACATTGCATGGATTTGATTTTCTCTCGTCGTAAGTATCCGCGACGACGAGTGAACAGTTTAAGATACTTCACTGATTGACTCTCCTCGAAACAATTGCCAATACGTTTGAAGGCTTTCTTTCCATTTTATTATTATTCGAAATCGTTTACGTGGACAATTTATACAGACGATACTCGGCGATGAGTCGAGTCGTAAAACGTTCGCCTCCTAACGAGAAGCAGTTTTGAACGTAAGATTTTTACGAGATTCCGAAAACTCATACTTTATACAGCTTCGAGGAAGAAACTGTCCTTTTCGTGGTTGAACAAGTTCAATTAAATCGATTTGCCCGTTTGTTTTTTGTTTTCTCATACGTTTGATGTGCAACACGAGATAAGCCGAGGGGTGAGTTTAAGCGACAAAAAATGTATTTTACTAACAAATTGGATAATTCAGCATGCTATTGAAAGACGCAAGAACTCGCGATACTGAACGCGTAACAGTAGCCGTGTAAAAAAAGCTTTTATTTGACTTTTCTCTCTCTCTCTCTCTCTCTCTCTCTCTCTCTCTCATTCATAGATATTTTTTTAACGCGTATGACATCCGTAATGCATGAATTTTCGTACAATGCTTCAAAGATAGCCTTTGTATGTAAAACTGGCGGCTGGCGAAGCAAGCAATAGCAGCGCACATACTCTCTATGCCAATAAAAAATTCAAAAGACATCGCGTTCATACACACATACACGCACGCGCGCGCGCGTACCTAAAGAGAGAGGGAGAAAAACTTGAATAATAGAATAAGCTATTCAAATGAAGCGCGAGAAAACTCGTGCTTGGACTTTATTATACACACGCACACACACATAACGAAGATACGCTCGGCTTCCACGTGAACAATTTTACTCCGCTATAACGCTTTCTCCAAATCGCTCAAAGACGTCGTTGGTGACAAAATCGACAAAAAAACAAACAATAAAAGTATTTTCAGGTGTAATACAGCTCCTTTGCACTCGCGTGCGTGTCATCATTGACCCTCGACGTAAAAGAAAACCTAATGTACGTATATATATGTGTGGGCGAACAGAGTGTAAGCAGTCTGGTTATATTTGAATAATTCAGCGAGCGCGAACGCGCCAATCGATAAGCGGCTGTTGCACACACATACGTAGACGTGCACGCGAATCGTTGTACGTCTGTACGCTTATATATATACGTGCCAATCGAACCGACGAGTTAATTATGTCGTCAACGATGACTTTTGATGACTTTTGTAACGAGTCTTGTTACGAAAATGAAAACAAAGAAAAAAAGCCCGATTATTCCGTATTAATACAATTTTATTACAACGAAAGTATCGTAATAGCAACCTTTAAAACATAGTTTATACTTGAAACACAGCGCAAAGTTTGTATGTTACATTATGCAAATATGTCGCGCACTCTGTTGCGAAGTATTATCATTGCCAGACTCTTGATTATAATATCGCAAGCTGCAATTAACACGTGTGCTGCGCGAGATGTGTTTTCTGTTTGTTGGAATATGATTCATTGGAAATTAAAAAAAAAATACATATACACGGAGGTATATGTGCGTGTGTGTGCGTGCGTCGAACGTAACGACATTGTTAACGGAAATATTATCTACACAGTGTAGTCAACTGGGTAATACAGTGAAACACATGAATTCGCCCAACATAATTAAAAGCGTTAACGTCCTCTTTACCAATAGCAACATCAAAGCATAGTGCAAAGCATAATAATTTTTCATCAAATTTATCGATGCGAGTCTTTTCGTACAAGAGCGCGCGCGCGTATATGTGTGTGTGTGTGTGTGTGTGTGTGTGTGTGTGTGTTATTTTTGATCAATCACGAAAAAGCGTGTGCATTGAATTTATTTTCATTAAACGCCTCGTAACGATTCACATGTATACAATTTAAAATTACACGCGATATAAATGAGCCAATGCGCTTTTAAAATTTAATAAAGGCAAGATATCTCGAGGCGTTGTTCATTTTTACCGGTAGAATACAGAATTTCAATTTAAAGTTTAACAAAACAATAATAATAATAATTTAACGCACAAAAGAAGTTTACTTTGTCGCGAAAAAGTCTATTTGATAACAAAAGAAGATTTCTTGGCTTTAGGCGACAAAACTATCGTTCCGTTGACTGCAAGACTCGTTAGGTCTGGCGATTCCGACTTAATGAAAAGCCGTTCGATGAATCGCAAAAGAAGAAGAAGATGAAGAAAAAAACGAAGCTTGCTCGCTGATTTGAATTAAGATAGCGCGCATCAATTTCGCGTCGCGACTTCATCCGCGATAAAGATCTCCTTCTCTCTCTTTCTCTATCTCTCTCTCTCTCTCTCTCTCTCTCTCCATCCCGCACCGGCTGCAAAAAAGACATTTCTCACGGTCGTTACGCGAGAAAGAAGCTCCAAACAGTTCCTTATCGTTGCTTTGTCGCTTTGGCGAACAAAACGATGCGATTTTTGGGAGAGGGAGGGAGAAAGCTTTCACTTTCGCACCCTTTGATTAATCGTTTCCAATGATAAATCCCTTTTCCTGTTCCACTTTGTGTTGTTTCACAATTGCCGAGTATTACCCGGAAAAGAAAGAAATTAAACAAAAAAACAAAAAGAAAATCGAAAATTAATCGTTGCAACGAAAGAAAAGAGTATTATTAAATTGCTTGCGATGCTGCACGTCTTTTATTAAAAAATGAAATAACACAAAACAAAAGACTTCAATCGACTTATAGCCCGTGAGCGAGCGACGCGCCAGTAATAAAGAACATTCCTCGAGTGCCATGCGCGACAAAATCATGCTGCTGCACCTGTTACGCGCAGGTGTGTATGTGCATCTGATGTGTGTGCGTGTGTGTGTGTGTATATATATATGCGTATCAATTGGATTTGTTCGCCTTAACGTCGGATGATATTATGCGCGTTACCTTTGTTCAACAGCAGGGACAGGACTAAATTGAATTGACGCAATTTGCCACGTTGAATGACTTTTCGTTCTCGCGTAAAACATTGTCGATCGAATGTTCTACAACGCTTGTCAAATTAACATCGCAACTTGCAAATATATATATATACGTATATTTCGGTCGAACAGCGATACGTCGTTCGATTTTCGATATATCGCGCAGTCACGTGTACTTTTTTCCCTCCCTCTCTCTGCTCAGTGTAAGCGTGAAAAACTTTGTAAAAGCCGAGGACACTTCTTTTTTGTTTCTAGGTCGCGTAAACTTTGCGATCTTACATCCCTCCCTCTCGCTCTTTCGCGAGATCGTACTCCGAGATAAGGAAACAGGAGGTACGAGTTGGCGCGCGTGAACGTTGCATTTCTCTTGTTTTTTTATTTTCGTAAGATTCCACGCGAAAAAAACTATCGATTCCCTCGCGTGACATCTCAATCTCTCCCTCTCTTCTCGATGACGAGCCATACCTTACGTGTACATACGTACTCAAGGTTATTTACATTTTGTTAGGTGTGAGGGTAAAGCAATCGATAGCCCCTCGACGACGACTTTATTTACACGATCTCAAGCTAATTATCTCGTCGCTTGCACGAAAACAATCTTCCTGTCGATTTCTCCCCTCGTCGTTTTCCTTTTCTTTTCGTTTCGCGCGATAATTCGATTCGGTGAAAATCACGAGAGCCGTTGGTTAATTAACTAAAGTCTCATCAACTCTCATTCTCTCCAGTTGGTCCTGTGCACAGTCTCTCTCTCTCTCTCTCTCTCTCTCTCTCTCTTTATATATATATACGGTTCGTCGACACATAAACGAGGGGCTAATCAAATTTCGTCGCGACGCAAGCCTTTATACGCAGGATAAATCAGTTATGTGCTTGCATTATCGGCAGCTCGTCGATCCAATTTGACGGTGAAAAAGAAACAGGATAAGAAATATTCGTAGCATCGAGTTAAAACTCACCGTAGAAACGCAGTTGTGGCTAGGCGAGATGAAATCCAGTCCCCTCTCTCCCTCGCCGCTGAAGCACTTTTGAATATTATTCATGAATTTCCTACGTATGGTCTTCAACGAATAAACGCAGAGAGCCGATTGGTTTTTCGGTCGGCTGTTATTTGGTCCATCGCTCTCGGCAAACACGGCGAACAATACGTCGTCCTGTGGCGTAATTCCGAGATCTCCAGCCAACACCGAGCCAGATTTACCCATGTAAGCAGCCTGCACGAGATTGTAAGTCTTGCCCTTGTTACTCGTACATTGTATAGGTATCTCCGTGTACGAGTAATAGTGTTGATCGTCGTGACAAACTCGCACCAATTTCGATATGTAAACGGCCGTACTCGTTGACTCGAGTTGAGTTGTCAAAAAGTAGCTGAATCCTTCGCTACTGAAGCCGTACACGTAATTGATGGGATAACGTTCGCGTGACAACGAGTTGACGTACATTCTTGTACCAGTGGTTACCGCTGAATCGGCAATGTTGAGCATTCGTTCTTTGTCGAGCGAACGCGAGCTCACGGCTGGTACTTCCGAACGATACGGCGAGTTGCCCGTATACGTTACTCCAACGTACATTACTTGACTGACCGGTGGATTTGGTGGTCCTGGCGCGATGAAAGCAACCGTCGAAGCCGTCGCATTGTTCGCCACTACTGGCTCTTTCACTTCTTGAATCACCTGAGAGATGTTGCGTAGATCGCGTACCGTGCACATACCCTGTCAAAGCATAATTTCAATTTTATTTCAATTTCACGATGTAATTGACGATTTTCACGCGCTCACCGACAACAACAAGGAAACGACAGCCAATTAATAAAATCAATGCCAACAATCGCTTATCTACGGCTGTATGCTTTCGCGCGTTAAAAACTCGTCAGTTTCCAGTGCAAAATGGTTGCGTTATCGTCTCTCCTCCCCCTTTTGAGTTGACTCACGTTTTCGCGAATTATCAGCGACGCTTCTCGGAACTGCTCTTTGTTCCGCCAACCGTGTATCCTGCCCGATAAATTATTCGAGTCGGTAGGCGTTCTCTCTCGCGCTCTCGCTCTCGCTCTCGCGATAAAACAATCTCTTTTTATTTTATTGTTATTTTTCTTTTTTAACGGAACAAGAAGAAGAAGAAGAAGAAGAAGAAGCAGAAAAGAAAAAAATTAAAAAAACCGACTCACCTGAAAGAGACTACCACACGAGATGAGTCTGGTGGTAGTGTAATCGATAACAAGAGCCTTGTTGACATTATCGAGAAGCTTTCTGACGGCTTCTCTAGGACAGTCGATCATCGAGCATTCGGGCGAATCATTTTTAGGGCCTGTGATTACTTTGACCACAAGGCTCAAGTCTGGCGACAATTGGTAAAGTCGATTGACAGCACCAACATAGACGCGTCCGGTATTTTTGTCGACGACCAAGTGATTCATACGCTCGACATCAGGATCGTGGAATTGAGCGACAATGGCATCGGGTGAGCCACGCGCGGTTGACAGCAACACGGCACCCAGTTGCACCACCACTAGTAGCAACAGCAGCGCCCAGCCGCCACCACCCGCGCCCCCCTGGCGCATCCTAAACACCAAGGATGCACCAACCGTTCAGTCTGCAAAATAATTCAAAAATATACACTTGATATTTTTTCATTTTTTCTTCATTGTCCGTTTATTCGAAATTTGTGCTGAGTAAGAATATATACTGATTCGAATTGTCAAAGCAAAGTCCTATTGAAATTTCATCCCTTCCTCTGCCTTCTTTCTCCTTCTCGCTCGCTCGTTCTTCTATGCACGTCGGGATTCGTTAAGGTTCGTTCTTTTACAAACGGCTTTTTTTTCTGATTGAATCATGATAGCCAATTTTCGTTGAAAATAGACGAACATTTCTCTCTCTCTCTCTCTCTCTCTCTTTATATATACATATATACACACACATATATATATAGGTATATATTACCTGCCACTCGACTCAACGTAGCCTCGATTATTGGATTTCAACTTTCAATCTGTATTCAATTCTTTTTACGCGCAAGTTATCCTTTTTTTTAATCATCCTCTTTTTTATTTTGGACGTCTTTTCTTTTTTCATTAAAACGTCAATTTCAAGTAACAAAGTGAAATTTCATTGGATAATGGAAAAATGGAGAAAAAGTTAGTTTGAACAAAAAAAAAGCGATTTCAGAATGGAAATATTGATTTGCTTTTTGGAAGCATTTAACGTTGGTAAAAATCATAAAACGAAAGTCGTAAAATGAAAGATGAAGTTTAAAAATATATGAAATAGCACAGTTAATCCTCTTATAAAATCGAATGAGTTTTCAATAAACATGTCGAGCAACAACATCGTGCACGAATAAAGAGAGGAAGAGAGTACAAGCCAATTGATGTACTAATGCCGTGAGAACGGAAATTTCCTTCTGCTTTACGACAGCCCCACCATTATAGCTTTCAGATTCATCTCTCTCTCTCGCTCTTTCATCCGAAATTAAGATTTCCTTCACTATACCGAACGAGAAAACGAGAGAGACGTAGGGATCGACGTACGTAACCATGAATTTTTTTTTCCATCATCGAAACACATACACGCCCCGTCGTTTTGTTGCGTTGCATTGTCCATTCGCGTTAACGAGCACCCGTCCCCCCCCCCTTTCACTCTCTCTCTCTCTCTCTCTCTCTCTCTCTCTCTCTCTCTCTCTGGGGAGAGACATTTAATGAGGTGGCGATCGATCGCGAAACTGGGCCGCGAGGAATGTTTACGAGCACTTTGAATCTTGATGCGACGCACATACACTCACACGCGACTATTTCATTGGTTTGTTGTTTTTACTTTAAAGCAAACGCAACAGCTAGATGTACAACTACATAAACAATTGTCATTGTGTCAAAGTGCGTGAATTTCATTGGATTAAATCGTTCGAAGACCGAAACAAGTCGTCCATGAACAAAATACAACGCGAGAGGAGAACAAAGACCACCACTGTTGTCGTCGTCGTCGTCGTCGCTAACTCGTCGCCCACACGCCAGTGTTTTCCGTCTCTCTTCCCCCCCCCCCTCCCCCCTCCAAAAAAAACAACTCTCTCGCACACGACGCGTTCTGGTTTTACGAGTCGTGGGTGGAACGTAAAAACTGAAGCTTACCCCTTGCTGTGTGTGTTGCACGTATATGTATGTATACATATATATACGTTTAATTGATGCGTGTGCTTTGTCGCGCGCGATTGATGGCTGTCTGTCTTTACGAGCACTGAGAAAGAGAGAGAGAGAGAGAGAGAGAAACTCGGCAAGTCAAATTGCTCGCGAGAACTTCATTTTCGTGTGTTCTCTCTCTCTCTCTCTCCCTCTCTCCCTCTTTGCTGATTTAGTGACGTGGAAAATGCATTGTCTCAGAGTGTGCTGACTCTTGCTCCTCGCACTAAGGATGGAAATTGTTGTGAGAGGACTTTCTACGATTTGTAGTTTACGAGGATTCCGATGTTTCAAACTAGACGAGTACTCGACAGAGACATACAGTAGCATTGCTCGATCTATACAACTCGGAATCGTTGCTATTTGTTTTATTATCTAGCATTTTATTGTTTTATTCCAACAAGAATTTCGAGTATTCCAAACAAGTTTAATAGTTTATGCCGAAACTATATACGATTCACCGATAAATATTCTCCCATTCGCCACATCGTAAACCTTTTTTTCTCTCAAATCCAGCTGTCCCCTACTCGAATAGCCGAATGCAATCGCCGATACAAATTCATGAAAAGGAACCCGGGTATTATCATAGAAACAGCCGTATTTGAAATATGATTCGCTGGCGAATAAACAAAAAAATGGCGTACAACCGCATACGAATGGCCACACTCTCTTTTCGCCCTGACGAAAATTCTACCTCTATTCGAGAATGTAAAAAAAAAACAAAAAAGCTACCGCTTAATATTGTAGAAGGACGCTGCACGCGACGTTTTATCTTGGGACTGGCATCGGTACAACTTACCCCTCCATGCCGGGTGTTAGTTTTGCTTTTTGGGGTGGAAAAAAGGGTTTTTTTCAAATGCTCTCTCTCTCTCTCTCTCTCTCTCTTGAGGGTTTACACCGCTGTGAATTTCCTAACCGTCTTTCATATTTAAATAGCCTCGGTGTCACGTGGGACATTTCGACGTGTGTGTGCATAAATATATATATATATATATATGCATAGCAAGCGACAGAGGAAAATTGGTCGTGTAATTTGTTTCGCGGAGAAAAATTGTTGATGCTTGCATTTACGCGAAAGTTCAACAATTGTTTCTTTTTGAATAATTTCGCGTATTTATTATCGGCGAAACATTGAATATGCGTCAATTTATATTGGTTTATCAATATATCGATTGAGAACAATAATAAAATATTATTATGGAATTTCAATAAAAGCTCGTTTAATTAAAGCTTGCGTTAGATTTTGTTCACATCAAACGTCAATCACGAAATAACAGGTTTCGCATGATGAAAAATTCATCAAAAGGAAAAATACATAAATAAAAAAAGGTCGATTGTCCGAGTTTTTCCGCGATTTTTATTGCATTCGTGTATGACGTCGAGTGCCACCGATGTAAATGTCAAAGCAAATATTCCAATAAAAAATATAAGAAAAAGTTATAAGAACAAAACGAGAAAAAAGTATAAGAGGCAAATGCTGATCTTCTACGCCCCCCCCCCCCAACCTCGGACAATTTTAATTTCGACTGTCTGTCAAATGGCAAAGAGAAAATTCCCAACGGATCGATAAATAGCTGCACAACTGATATTAAACAAACCCCAACAGAACGAAAGAGAGAGAGTGAGAACGAAAAGCTTAGAAAAGAGAGATCGAAAACCGCGAGACTTCATATCATCGGCTTCGAGCAATTTCTCGGCAGAAGAAAGAAGAATGTCGAGAGCGCGCACATCGGGCATTCTTAAGGACGACAATAAAGGTCTTTTGCGCAGGGATAAAGAAAGAGAGAGAGAGAGAGAGAGAGAGAGAGAGAGAAAGAGAAAAGACAACAAGGCATTGGCTCTCGATTTATCGAATCGAGAGAGTAAAAGAGAGAGAGAGAGAGAGAGACAGAACCCAGGTGGCCTTTTTCGAGGGAGTGAAAGTCGTTGCCTTTTAGCTAAATGAAACGCAACAGCAGCAACAGTAGCTTTGTTGTTGGTTGTGGGCCGCGCCTTGCGCACGTGTGCAAGGATAATGGAACGCCGACGAAAACGACCAAAAAAAAGTTAAGATTGAGAGTAAAACGGAGAAAGTATGATGAAAAGTGCTATCGTTGGAAAATGAGAACGCACATCCTCGTCGATTCCTATACACGCTCTACTCCTTTTTCTTTCGAAAATGAAGCATGCTTTGGAATTTTCTTTTTTTTTTTTACAGAGTGATTGGAACTTTACGATTTTTTTCGGAAAATTAACCGCGGAATCGATGAATTATAAAAAAACAGATAATAATAACCAGCGAGTTGCAGAGGATGATTATATTCAAGGATTAGGTTGTATTTAGAATGAGCAGAAAATAGCAGAACAAACTAGTCAATTAATTTGTTCAGAAATGTGATTTTACCAAAAGTAGAACGTACGAAAAGTCAATGTAATCCAATTTTTTTTTAGAGACGTCGATCAAAATCAACTTCAGTCGTGCATTATTCTTGTTAATGTATCTCGATACTAGTCAAATAGCCAAAGTAAAATCAATCGCTAAAAACAGAGAAAAAGATAATTCGTTTAAAAGCATCAATAGGAAAATAACGCACTACTTTCTACGCTCGTGTGTGCATATGTCGAGATATTGCCAAAAACATCAAATACCATAATGTGCAAACAATATCGAGAATCGAAAGGAGCTTCGGCGATAAGCAAATGGCTTCTGCTGTTACTCGCGGGCCAAACAAAAAAAAAGAAAAAAAACACGACGTGGATAAGTAGACTCGGAGGGCCGATTACCCAATCGTCGATAGCGGCAAGCGTAGCTCAAAAGCAACGCCGAGAGGAAGTTGCTCGTTTTCGCCGAGAAATTGTAGCAGATAAAACGACGAGAGAGAGAGAGAAAAAAATGAGATGCGACATCGTCGACGACGCCGACGTCGATCGAGGAAGCGTCGTTTAGGCAAGCGTTCATCATCGTTGTGCAACGATGACGCGCCAACGGTAATGGCCAACCTCGCTATTTTTTTCTTTTTTATTCTATAGAACGAGAGAAAGTACGAGCACGCGCGTGTACCTTCTTTTTTTGAGATGATCAAATTGACGTGTCTTCTCGAGTATTCCGAAAGTTTCTTTTTTTTTTTAATAGCACGCGTTGTACGAAACGTTAGGCGAACGATAATTTTTCTCTATCGAGTGTTCAAATGAATTGTAGTTGCAGGACAGCGTTGAGAGGAAATTGATTAGACTGAAAATGGACGTAAGGAAAGCAATCAAGTTGTCAACAAATGCCGATGGAAATTGACCATGCATAAGAAAATTTACAAATGGCTATCGACGAAACATCTAGCAGCACCTTAACGTATAGCATAAGTTTTGTTGTTATTATAAGAGAATCGTTTTACTCCAAGTTATTAAAAGTCAGTATAACGTTATTATTATTATTCGAGAACAGCACTAAAACTTGTTAAAATCTTCCAATCTTCGCGTAATTTCTCTTTGCCAACAAAACACATAAAAACTTCTTCCTTGAATTATTATTTTTATTATTTTTTGCTCTCTCTCTCTCTCTCTCTCTCTTTCTCTCTCCTGCCTAAAACCATCTTAAGCACGCTCTCTTTTAGCCACACCCTCTCCCTAAAGAAAACTTAACTTTTCCTTCTCTTCTCGAAGCTCTTCGTCTCTCTCGCTTTATTTTCTCGCATCCTCCTACGGATTATCTGATTTTTCGAAACTCAGAGATCGTGGAATTTAAATCGCGACTGAATTATGTTTCAACCCTTGCTTTAGTAGCGCGCGCGCGCTTGTGCGACTGTAATGGATTGTTAACGAGTCCCCATACGCGCTTGTTTCGCGATTGTTTTTCATCAAATTGAAACGTTTCTTTATTTTATTTGTTTTTTTTTTTCGGTTGGCCGCAAACTGTATGGCAAATTGAAACGTGGCAAGCAAAGAGAACGAAGAGAAAAAGAGAAAATGGAGAACAATGATCGCGTACATTTATAACAGTAGAGAACGCCGAGGCTCGCGACAGAGACGAATAGGCTGTAGTAGTTGAGGGTTGCCTACATGTCCGCCTCATTTACATGGAGCTACGTATACTTGTACAGTACTAGGGATGCTTCTACTTGCTTTGCGCCTGAATTTATGCGTCTCTGTGTTTCCTCTCTCCCTCTCCCTCTCTCGGTGCGCGTAAGGAATATACTTTCCATTAGCCAAAAGGATATTCTAATTAATTTTTCGTCTTTCTTTACCGACGATCAGCGGACAGCCTCAATCGGACGCCATCGTGAGTAAAAGAGAGAGAGAGAGAGAGAGATAAGTCGAACGCTAATGGAGCTAAATAAATTAATGGCAGCTCGACGAGATTTTGGACGAGGCTCAGTCGCCGTCTTTTGTCGGCTCTGTGGATGATGGGACGTCGATCGATCGAGAGGGAGAGAGAGAGAGAGAGAGAGAGAGAGAGAGAGAGGCCCCCGGACACACCGCCGTTGTTCATCTTTCCTTTTCTTTCTTTTTACTTTACTGCCTTATAAAGTGGATTAGTTTCGGGAGTAGCTTATAATTTGAATCGGATAATGGTATTAAAATTATTATAGGGGAAAGATGAAATGTCTTTTTTTTTTCTAGAGCATAACTTTGAAATTGAAGAGGGAGCAAAGAAATGCCTATTTTATTGATTAGAATTAATATTCGGATTGAACAACACTGCTATGTTTGCGTTACGAGATTTTCAACGAATAATTCAATAATTATAACATTTGATTAAATCCCGTGTGAAATGTTGAAAAACACAACCATCGAATTTACCGTTAAATTGTCAAACTTTCAAGGTAAAACGATTTGTTGTTCAATTGATACAATTTTGACGCAAACTAACTCAAAATAATTGTTCGATGAATCTCTCGCGAGGGAAGGAGAGGGGAAGGAATTTATTCGCGAACTACGCGTAACTTTGCAACTAGAAAGCGCCACGAGGGAGTAGGTTTTTCTTTGCGAAAACTTTTTTCAAGCGCGCCACTACCGCAATCAATAAGACAACAACTTCATTACTCGTTTGAACTTTACAACGTCGACTAATAGAAACGTCCGGCAAAGTCAACAAAAGTAAAATATCTCGACGTTCGGTTAAACTCTCTTCCTTGGATGATTAGCATTTAAAAACTTCTTCTCTCGGCGAATAAATCTAGGGAGGAAAAAAAACGAGAAAAAAAGCCATAATCCTTTACACGCTTTTGACAAATCACCTGGGATTAAAGTGAATAATGCCGAGCCAATCAAATACAATACTCTCCCTCCCTCTGCTTATTTCTCTTGATACGTCAAAATAAATAAAGACGCATCTCTAAGAATTCTACCTACAGCATCGCTAATTTGGCGCGCGCTCGCGCGTTTGTACGCGTGTGTGTGCGTCTGCTTGCGCGCGTACTCGGCCAAACCCGTGTTTATTGTCGAGTGTATACGCGAGAGAAGGAGAGAGGAAAGGAGGGACAAGTTCTCGCACACGAGGCGTGCAAAGGTATCATTACAGACAGACTCGATTACGTCGTAAATATTCAAACGACTATTTGATAAATATAAACGTGCCATCTGCCGAATTTCCCTAAACGACAAAAGGACCAGTTGTGTCGTAAAAAGCACACTCGAGAGACATGGAGAGAGGATGATTTACGCCATAGTCCCATTCCCATTACTCATCGATGCTACGTTAGTGTCTTCGTGCAATCCCCAGGAGAAAGAGAGAAAGAGTCTTTAATCAGCTGCTGTATATATCGTGGAACGTCAATTATTCAAGGCCGTACTCGTCTACAACACGCGATGATGCATTTTTTTCCGTTTACGAACGTGCATCCTACGGGGGAATTAGAATCAGCAACAATTTTATCTTAGCGCAAGGATAAAGCGAGCGGAGTCTAGTCGTTTTGCAAGCTGGTATTATCGAGCATTATTGGCATTAGTTTAACAGCCATTTCCAACACTTTCGTTCTTTTATTTCATCTTCTTTGCGTGTTTCTCGCGAACGTGTAGTCGTTGTTGTTTTTTTTTTTGTTCATCGATTTTGAGTACGATGACATTTCGGATGATTGTTTTTTTGCCAAGCTCGATTGGAATTTCAATCGATACAGATGTGTCATTCAATAATTAATATCTCGAATAGAATGATTTATCGTTTTTCTGTTATCGATAACCCATCCTATCGACCGATGACATCATTATAAATTCCTATTAGTTGGTAAATGGAAGAGAGAGGGAGGAAAGAAATACTTTTGAAATTTTATCTTCTCCTCTCTCATACACACGCAGTAGTAAAACGAAAATTTGGAACGTTTCATATCCTCGACATTTTCGTCCAAAGTGTTCATTCGACAAACGACTACCCATAAATTTCGCATCATCATACACGTATACACACGTGCGCATAGAATTTTATGAGGTAGAAAACTCGTAACACCCTCGTATGAAAAAAAAAAAATCATCAAAATTACTCAAAATTATCGCGACATGCCATTCGCCACACAGAGGAAGATAAGACTTGAGAAAACCTCGAGGCTAAACCCCTCGTAAATCCCATCTTTTTTTTAGATCCCTCTCTCTCTCTCTCTCTCTGCCCCGCGCATTAACCGGACAATTTTCTTCGTCGAGAAATGGATTATTATCGCTTTCCTTATCTGTGCTAGCGCTTGATCTCTTGTGTTCAAACAACGAATATTCACGCATCACAATCTTATTGGTATTCTAGGTTAGTAGAGCCAAGAACAAGTGTTATGGTACGGGAGACGGTTTAGTATCAAAAAAATGTGCGTGTGTACGTGTGTGAGAATGTGTTTTATTCCGTAACTTTCGCTCGTACGTGTCATTCGAATCAGTACATGACTCACCCGTGTTTACCTCTGTTTTGGGTATATAGATTTGTGATTTCAAAAACGGATTGCAAACTTAGTCTTACCTGCAACAGACGGAAAAAAACAAACAGACGTCATTAGATATAATTTACAAATCATTGTAAAAAAAAAAGTCATAGTTTATAAAATAACACGATAATTTTCCAATTTCGTTCCAATAACCACAAATAAAAGAGGACAGAATGGAAAAAAAGGAGGGAGGGAATCGAAAATTCCCGGGGCGTAAGTGCGAGTAAAGTTTGCAGCCCTATCGTGCGGTGATGGGGTACGCATCCTTCTTATCCCTCGGGAAAACGGTACGTGGCCCCCATTGGGTTTCGATTTCGCGATAGAAAGAGACGTATAAATAAGAAATTTTGGTCGAAGGGAACGGTCCGTTCGTCCGATTCGTTTTTGTACGTACGACGTTGCGTTGATTAGACTGTTTGTACTTGTTCTTAACGTACACGTCAAACGAAATAAATATCGATCATTGAACGCGCGCGCGTGAGAGTTTCATTGAGTCGGACAAATCTGTATTGAAATCTTTTCAATATCCATTAAAACGTTTTTGGGGGAAAAATGCTATAGTAGAGCAAAAAGGGAGAGATGGTTAGGTGTGTGTGTGGGGGGAGAATATAGTTGGTACAACCGGACACGATGCACGATGGGGAGAGAGGGCGTGAAAGCCACAGCAGCAACCAGAGCATCTGGCCGCACCTTTTTTTCCTCGGCTTTCTTCTCTTCGGTGTGCAACAGCACAATGAAGAGCAAAAGCGAACACGCTCGTTCGCGCACGGGCTTTCATGCTGTATGTAACACTTTAAGTGCTATCGGTTTAACTGTTCGCCCAATGCTGCTCTGCTGCGACGCAGTTACAATGTGTTCCCCGAATACAATGAGATGGATGAGGGAAAAAAAGGAAAAACTACCGCGATTCTCTACTGGCAGAGATTTTATTTTTGGTTTTTCTTTTTTTTTTTGTCTTTTTTGGTTCGTTCGGTGTCCATCAGCTGAATTGCAAATGTTTCGACGTTGAATGTTTTTTTTTTGCAACGAAAAAACCGTCGCGCTTGGTAAACTAATTCAATGCACTCTCGCGTGTTTTTTGAAAAAACAGGCAGACACGGAGAATAGCCGGATAGGTGTACTTTAAGTACGTAGCGTTTCGAGCAAGAGCAGTACATCCAAGAGTTCGATAGTCAAGAAATCAGGGGCAGCGCACGAGAAAAATAGCCACGTGTATTAATCTCTATCGGGTGAAATGACGGCTATCAACAACGGCGTTGGAATAATAATACGCGTGACCTCGAGTGCAAAAAAGGTTTTTATCAAAGCCACGCTGCAAGGTGTATACATATATATATATATATATATTTAGTCGGGTCGCGTTCACGCGAGAAAGGATTATAGCGGTAGCAGGTATCCCGTACGCAAAATTACCTACCAGTAGGCGCACAAGAGAGAAGAGGCCGGTTGGTCGCGCCCGCCAAGTTTAAAGCGAGATGCAGGTAATTGCTGCGCTCGCTCGTGGTGGAATGCCAACCTATACAGTGAGAGGATGATGCTAGATACCAAATGTGGCCATGAAACCCATCTCCACCTTCTCCTTCTTTCTCTCTTTCTTTCTCTCTTTCTTGTCCTTGTTGTTTTTCCTCTTTTCATCTACGCGCACAATTTGTAATGAAATTTCTATACGGATATCCACTTTGTACTTGTCTTTTAAAGGAAAGATAGACATTTATTTCGATAGCTTATCGCTTTAACGGAAATAGTACCGAGAAATTATCGTTTCTTTTCAACATTAGCTAGTAACTTTGTTTTATTAGCTTTGTTTTGTTTTTTCTTCGCCAACTATATGTACACGTTTAGTTGGTTGAACATACGTTACGGATATATCATAACTATCTTTTACAAACGTATACACGTAATGCCATACAATTTCGAGCAATTACCAAGCGAGAGCAAAGCTGAGCGCGGCATACTTCTAATAGCTTTAACTTCAATGAACGAACGAACAAGACCAAGAGAGAGAGAGAGAGAGAGATAGTAAAGCAATGGATGAATGAATGTATATATGAATGGAAAATATGAAAATCTATGTAGTATAGATGCACCTTTGTTTTCTTTCTTTCTTTCCGAAACGAGAGAGAGAGAGAGAGAGAGAGAGGGAGAAAAAGAGTTGAAGGAATTTCAGTACAGAGCAACTTTGAAAAAATAGAAAGAGATAGAGAAGAAAATTGGTAGGTAATGAAGAAGTTGATAATTTCGTGTAATTATGCTAAATTCTTGCGTCTTTCTCTCTCTCTCTCTCTCTCTCTCTCTCTCTCTGTTCATTTTACACCAACCCCCCTTGTGCCATTTTCTTTTTCTTTGTTTCTTTTTTTTTCGACGGTAGAGAGGATTTTCGTTGGCGAGCTCCGTGAAAATTTCATACGCGCAATTACGCGATTTTAAAATCTCCCTTCTAAGTGAATATTCATGTATATGCAAGCGCGCATAGCGATTATGCAAAGTTTCATACACAGATAGACGCAGAGAGAAAGATAGAGAGAGAAAGAGAGAGAGAGAGAGAGAGAGATTACGGATTTTGGCTAAACCTTCTTTTTTAGTTTTATTCGTTTAGAAGGAAAAAAGACGCGTAATTGCAATGCAAAAGCTGCTTAGTTTAATTGAATGATTGCCCTGGGAAAGGTGAATTTTTATCGAAAGGATGCGCTGTGCGAAAGAGAGAGACTAAACAATTTCACGGTGGATTTTCTACCTGGTACTTTCGGTAAATATAGCCTTGTAGACTGACACACACATATATATACACGCGTACACAACAATTTGCGATTGCTATTCGGCTGCTGTAAGAATGGTTAAACAATGTCCAAGCTATTGATGCAATATATCTCCCTTGTACTTGTTTCTTCTTTGCCAAGAAACAAGAAAAAAGATAGGAGTTTCATTCTCTACGACAGACACGAGTGTGATTGTTGGAATAGTATAATACGCGTTTACAAACGCTCAAAGAGAGCACTAATCAACAAGCGATTCCTCGAATTTTCCAAAGCCTCAAACGTCCATACAGTGAAAGTCCCTACGCGTACAAATATTCGGAATTCAATGTATGTGTGTGCGAAAGAGTGGAGGGGAATGGTCACAAAGCGAGCGTAACGCGGGGGCGTGAGATGGAACTTGAGCTCGCTAGCGGTCATAATTTATAAAAGCCTAACCTATAACGTAGTTCTCTCTCTCTCTCTCACTCGACAGGACGAAATTCAATAAACCGTCCGTGCCGTTTGTGCGGTTCGCCAAGCACCCACACATAGACAGAGAACGAGAGCCAATGACCCTTCCGCTATTATTTTGGCTATGCAAATGCTTGCTACTGCAGTAGCGTACGCGTGCGTGTATGTGACTGCCTGCCATGCCTACATTCCCATTTTGATATGCAATCGTCCTCGTGGATTATAGTCTCACCATTGGGAGAAATATTCGCTCGCGCGCGCTCTCTCTCTCTCTCTCTCTCTCTCTCTCGAAAAAAAAAAGATTGATGTCGCGTAGGACACGCATGGCTTTTGTCTTTCTATACGCGGCCAGATTGAAAACAATCTGATTTATCGACAGCGAAAGAATACGAGAGAGAGGTGATACTTTGTTTTGTTTTATTTTCGTACAAACGAAACTACGCACACATTGGGTTATTACATAGCAGCGTGTAATTAATCGATACGGGTGTGATTGAGCTTTTTGATAAATCAAATTGCTGCTGTACATCGGTGTAATAATTGAGAGGGAGAGGAAATGAATCGAAATTTTCGCAATGCTCTTAATAGAAAAATGGGTGGAAGGTACAACATCACCGTTGTTCATGTGTCTCTATAACGGTAAAGACAAAGAGAAGATGGAGGAGAGAAAGAGAGAAAAAGAGTCTACGGTGCGACCTCTCGGACTTTCGACCGATCGGATTCCGTTCGTTATTGTTCGACGGATTCTTTCTCTCTCAGAGCCACACGATGTACTCTGCTCGCGGCCTTTCACCGACCGATCGAACCACCACCACTACTACTACTACTACTACTACTACTACTACTACCTCTACTACTACTACTACTACCACTACTGCTGCTGCTGTTGCTGCTGCTGATCTAATCTAATTTGTATTGGTTCGGAGGGAGAGAAAAAAAACAGAGTCGATGCCTTCGAGGAGTTAACGTCTGTACATGGGCAGAACGTTGTTACGACCTCGATCGGCTCTCTCTCTCTCTCTCTCTCTCTGTGCGTCTTACTCGTTTTTTTCTTTCGTTCATATACATTGTATCGTGGATAATTGTTGCATCGATCAATAGAGCTCGTTGTTGATTGTTATTTTTCTTAGCTCGATCTTCGTTGACGATTTTTCATCCTCAAATGTAACAATCAAATGAGAAAAAAAAATCGATGCAAATTGAAGAGCACAAGATTGATAATTATACCGGGGTAGATGAGGCACGCGTAGCGTTTTCATTTGAATACGAGTGAAAACAATTCATTGGTGCAGATATGGTTATGTATCTCTCCCTTCACCCTTCTTTGGGGCAATGAACGCCAAAACAAACTCCTCATTTCTCGTACATACATGGCAGTAGCAGCAGCAGCAGCAGTAGCAGTTGATAATGAAGTAGAGAGAGAGAGAGAAAACGTCCCCCTCCTCCATTCGCGAATATATAATAGATTCATCCATGGTGCTTTTGGCTTTTCATACGCATTCGAATCACATCTGTTGAAGCATTCATTAAAATTCTACAACTTTCGAGCTGCTGCTGCTGCTGCTGCTGCTGCTGCTACTGCTGGGCTTTAGTCGTCGTCGTAGTCGTTGGTTCCTACTATACCATTGAAGCTTCCTATACACACTCCAAGTGTTATATACTCTCTCGAATTTAAATTCAAAGTTTGTTTTCGCCACCTAGTGTTTACTCGAGTTACACCACCGCCACCACCACCACCGACCTACCTCCATGAGAGGGCTACGGATGGGCTTTATTGCACGGATTGTTTTAACTTGTTAAAACCTCGACGACAAAACTTTTATTTCCTCGACGCAAACAAAAGTGCTTGATAATTGTCGTACACACGCATACACAGCACGCGCACACAGAGCAACGTTTAAATTTTACGTATACTCAAGACGAAACTTCATTGCTTGCAATAACGTCTATTGCACGTTAATGGCATCGTCTCCTCCTCCTTCTCCTCCTTGGCTCGAACGTGTTACGTCATTCTCCGGATGACTCAGTACGTATATCCAATGGGAAGGAAGGAATTCCCGAAATAGTCGATTGTACGAGATGAGATAGGACTATCAAGGGCCGATGATTATTCGCATTGTGGGGCACGAGGCTAATGCTTGTGCTCGTGCTATACGTATATACCTACTTTGATGCCTATTTTTTGATACTTGATACGATTATACCGATCGGATATTGATTATCAGCAGGAGAAGAAGAAAAGAGCTCTTTTCGGTTGTCAATTTGAGATATTATGAATTATATCGAAGTCTAAAACAACGATTACCATTCTCTCTCCCTCGATACAATTAGCTTGGTATTCCATTGCATTCAATCAATCAAGTTAAACCATCATTTTCCAAACTATCAGTCAAGCTGTGTATTTTTAGCTTCTCCTATAAATGTCACTGCAATAACGCATTATTGATAGGTTTGCACGCTTGCGTTACGTATATCGCAAATAATGGACGTTCTGGTTAATTCAAAAAACAAAAAAAGGACAATACCTCTTGCTCTGTAACGCTTCCATCGGATAAACGTCAAGATTGGCACTGTTGTTAAATCGCCCCGAGCTTGCTCTCCATTTCGTAATATACGTGTTTAACCTCGTCAAATATTCAACGCATGCCAACAATAAATAACAGCAACAACAACAACAACAACAACAACAACAACAACAACAACGTAGCCTAGGACTATTCGAATTTGATTAGACTATACCGACGTTATTGAATTGTCGTTTGTTGCCAAGACAAAATTATGAGTTGGAATAAGAGTTGCCAAAGAGACAAGTTTAAGCGGCTGCTGCTGCTGCTTCTACTGGTCTTGAGGATTATGTATTCGACGCGGTAACCGCGACAGGATTTTTTTTCTTCTTCTTTAGAAGTTGTTGGAAACTGTGCGAAGGGTGTTAGCTTTGAAATATTCGTGGCGTTCGATATCGGCTGAATTAAGTACGGCTATAAATACATCTCGTTACATAGCTAACGATACTTTGCGTAAATCGCTGAATTTATATAGATTATACCCATTCGAGGATTCCAGTTACGTAATCGTTTCCATTTGACATCGTTACAAAAATACCAGTAAGCTTCAATCTCCTCCTCGGAACGATAGCTTATCAAACGTCAACGACCAGTTCGTATTTCGTTATAATCGCGTCGGAATCGCTTGGAAACCGAACAACAAAATAAATAAAGGAAACACATCCGTTTTATTTTTTTCCATTTCGTTGGCCTACATAAAAGGCAAGATTTTTTAGAGGAAAAAAAAACAAGTAGCTTGAGTAGTAAAAGACGTCGATTGTACGCACGTGCACGAGAAACGGAGAGAAAATTTTTATCCAAAACGACGATCGAGCTCGCAATGTTTATCTGGAAACAATTAAACGCTCACGCGCGCGACGTTGAAATTTACGAGAGTAGCAGTATAGCTGTAACGGCCAACCTAGCCCTCCACTCTCGCGCTTGCGTTTCGCGTCATGCAAGCTATGACGTAACATATATTAACTACGTTTCATTTCCACAACGATAACCATCGTCGAACCTAATTCCACTTCCTCGTTACAAAACAAATTACAATTTCGAGGGAGGGAGAGAGAGAGAGAGAGAGAGAGAGAGAGAGGCGCGCGACGACACATAAATATATATTTATCTTCATTTGTAATCTGTTATCGTGAGTTACAAGCTACGATGGAGGATTTTTCTCGGTATGTATAGGTGACAAAGTTGTATATACGTATATATACGTGTGCGAGTAAGAGGAAGAGAGAGAAAAAAAGTTACGGTGAGATGAACTTTCAGACGAAAAGTTTTATACGCTGCACGAACGAATTACAACTTTATTATTGCGCCGTTGCTGACCCCGCAGCGAATGTTTATTAGGAAAAATGCTGTACGTTGTCAGCGAAAATTGCTACACACACATACACGCACACGCACGTACACGCGCACAAAGTAAGCCCAAGGATTTGGATAAACTTTTGCTCGAAGGGCGGGGGTTATTGCCATTTGGCCATTACATTTTATTCCCTTTATATGGATTTTGTTCCTACTTTCCCTCCTTCACCTTTGACTTCCTACTCTTAGATTTACTTTAATCCATGTTGTGAGTTTTAACGAGGTTGTGTCACGTTGACCATTCGGTGTCCAATGAATCAATAATTAGATCGTTTGTAAATGTAATTACTTCGTTTGTATTACTCGTATATATATATATGTTTCGTGCAATTTGCCGACAAGTAAATAGCGTTGAACATCTTTGCGTAAATATACAACGCTAATATCGCATCTACGTATATTTATCGTATGAAACGTGAAGATTTATTCGATTCGCCAATTTGACGAGAAAATAAACTTTCTCTCTTACTCCCCACACGGATATAAATAAAATATTCGAAACGAATGTACAGCAACATCCCTAACGTTTAAGGAACTTGAGATTTACAAGAAGCCTCGTTACATCCTTACTTGCATCCCCTCTCTCAAAGTTAAACCAAGCCTCGCAGCAGTTTTTTTTGTTTTATCGTTATCACGCTCGCGAAATTACAAGCAATTACAAAATTTACACGGACGGCAGTGGTGGTAGGGGCGCGTGAATTAATCAACGCCCACGTTCTTTTCTCAGACCGAGATAAAAAGAATGAAATGAAAAAAAAAGCAGAGCTGCTGCATACATAAATTTTACCTCCCGCGTGTGCTAAATTCACGTAGTACTCGGACGCTCGTAAGAAAAGTTCTCGTGCGAACAAGAAGAAAAATAAAAAAACGCAAAGAAAATAATGACGCGTGAACGATCGGCACGCGACGACAAACCGCGACACCATTAGGCCACGCGACCGCCGAATTACGCGCCCATTAATTATCCTACGAGGATTAGTCACGGGACTCTCTCTCTCTCTCTCTCTCTCTCTCTCTCTCTCGTTCGGTCGCTTGTTCACTCGACAGACGACGCGCTTTTAAAACAGCCACAGACGACCATTTCGTATGGTCAACCACGTACGAGCCTTGACTTGTATAAACGCACGTTTGCATTTTTTTTTTTTTTTTGACGAATGAGAGAAAGTTCCGCTTACCGCTTGACTGATGTGCCCATCCTTCTTCTTTTTTTTTTTTTTTTTGAAGGTGAGATAAAGTACCGAGTGACATTTTTGATAAATTGCTAATTTTGTTTTCGGTTGGTGACATCCGCATGGGTAGCATTGTATCCGTTTGGCAACAATTTGTGTTTTTAAAATGGAGAATTAATTATTGTTCGTGAAAATAAATTGACGAGGGTCGAGAAAGAAAAACTTTCCGCACAAGACTATTTCTGTGGTAAAAGTCGAAAAATTAATATTATACACGGTCCATTGAAAGAATTCTCTATTGCGTTTAGCCAATTTATGTGGGATATTATTTACGTAGTTTAAACAAAAGCTTTGTGTGTACAAGCGTGTGTTTGAATAACTCGAGGGAAAACGAACGAGGAAAAGGTCGTTGAGAAAACATCGTAATTCCATTCGATGGGGATTACTCGTTTCTCTGTTTTTTCAATTGTAAACGCCTGTGAATTAATTGATCGTTTCTTCTTTTTTTCCCTTTTATTCAATCTTCGGAAGAATAAACGATTGCTAATAAAGAGAGACGAGAAGAAATTCGCACGAGCTTGCGGAAAAATGCCTTCTCTCTGTTCTCGATGATTTGAATTTAAAAACAGCAGCCGCTACACAAGAACTATCTTAAGAGAATATTCCGTTTAGCCCTTTTTGTTTTTCTTGTTGATCTTTTACTTCGATTTTCAGCAAAAAGCTCTCCGTGGTAACGCGGATATAAGTGCGCCGCACGTGCACCATGAGAATTATTTGACTTTCTACTCCACTTTTTTTCCCGTTTCAAGAGTGTACACACTTTGGAATTTCGTGTCTATTCATATAAGGAGATCGTCATTTCTGTCTGTTTTGGATTGTTTTTTTTCTTCCGTGTGATTCAAAGTCGACTTGACTATTTGTGTTTTTCTTCGAAAGAATCAATGCTTTCAGAGTGACTTGCCTTTTTTCCCCTTTATGTTTGCACAAAAGAGCACTAAAGAAATCCATAGCAGCGGTAATTTGTATTTCCTTTTTCTCAGACCCATAAGATTCAACGTAAAAAAAAGAAGGAAAGGATGAAGAGGAAGATCCCTTTTTTCGTTCTCTCCCATCGATAATAAAGAAATTTAAGAGCAAAAGCTCCATCTTCGCGCTAGACGATATAAACACAGTAGTTTATAAAACTCGAGTCCGTAAATCCACGAAGTAGCGCGACCCGTAGAGCACAACTGCGTGAAACAATGCAAAAAAAAGAAGTAAAGCGGTTCACGGGCAACGGGTTCGACCGAATAGGCTATACTACACGTCACGAGGAAGAAGAAAAAGAAGAAGAACAAAAAAAACGCGAAAGATATTAGTCGAAGCAGTGCAATTAGACTACGCGCACGGCGCGGGTGACAGGGTAATTGCGTTATGTGTGCGTCAAACGGGTCTTCTTCGTGTCTTCTTTGATATATAAGAAAACCTGTTTGCTGCGCGTGTGTGCTTTTGTTTCGCACGATACGCGATGACTCCTTTTACCTCCATCTTGTGTATTTCACTTCCGCGAAGTACTAAAAAATAACGTTAGCGTGGACCAAACCAAATGAAATAAGAAAAAAGGGAGATTGGATTGTGAAATCGGTGTATTATCTCTCTCTCTCTCTCTCTCTCCCTCGGTGTCGAGTGAACAACAGGTTATTAAAGCGTATAATTACAACGACCAATTTGCCGTATATAACGTAATTCGCCACGAGCAGCGCTCTGCTGCTAGCTGACACAATAACGCGACGACGACGTTGCTTGCTATTTTCAAAATGTCACGTTCTCATCTAATACCGACTATGTGTTTATCGTTCCTCCGAGAGAGTTTCTCTTTTTTTTTAGCATCACCCGTTGACGTATTTTGTGAAAAATTTGAAACACTCCGTGGAGTGCTTTTTCATCCAGATTTGTAACGATGGGATGAATTTGCGAAAATATTGACAAAAAACAAGTAAAACTACGATAGCAAACTTCATTTAAAAGCAAAGTAAAGTTATAGCGGTGTCTTTTCCTTGTAACGGGCAATTTAGCAAGTTATCCATCTAACGGTAGGTTGACGCTTGGAAACAATTATAAAAGAATCGTTCCTCGCAACTTTCGTAATGGTGATGCGTTATATTCACGCTACTCTCGAAAAAGCTCCATGCCAACGCATCGTAGTCGTTTAACCAAAGTCTATGACATCGCAAATCGGATATGACAACGCGAGAATAAGAAGAAATGCAATAAGTAGCAACGACAACGCTACTAATTGTAAAGTGAATTTGAACGAGAGAGAGAGAGAGTAGTTAGCATGTGTAAGTCAGCGAGACGACGACGACGATTGCAAGCGCGCGTGCGCGTCTACCTACTTCAGACGACGACTTCACTCCGTGACCGGAAGCCGATTTTCACTCGCCCCACTTTTACGTATAGCGACACTTGCCAATTAACATTGTTACGCTTCAGCGTCAAACTTATTCATAAAGTTATAGAGCTCAAGACAAAACGAGGAAAAATATTTTCGTCTTGTTTTTGTTTTTGCTTTGACGTTAAAAAAAAAACAATATTTTTTTATATATTTGCATATTCAGAGTTGGAGGTATACGTTAAAATCAACGAGAACTCGCTATTTTTTGTATTTTAAGGCGCTTACGTGTCGGTACAGATGTGGAATGATGTGTGGCAAATGTTTCAAGAATGAGAGAGAGAGAGAGAGAGCAGCGATGAAGCCTATGAAACACTGAAACTCGCGCGCATATATATATATAGCATTGGTGACTGTACTGTACTGGTGTGACTTGTGGGAATATCCAATCAAACGTTCTCTATTTTATCTTGTAACTTCACATTATACGAGCGGTCGTTTGTCGAAAGTTCACAAATCGATAACACGTCCGTGGACAAACTAATGAACAAACAATCTTGAAATCCTTAACAAAAGTTGCATTAAAAATTACCTTACCCATTTAAACTATGACACAGTACAAACTTACGAAAACACAAGGTTGGTATACTTTGAAACAAAGAAAAAACAATGCGCTCTTCGATAAATAGTTTGGCCATCCACGAAATAACTTGCGAGTCGGCCCGAAAATACTTGGCGTGCGCAAGAGAGTGAGCGAGTGGGATAACATGCAAACTTACAGCAGCAGTAGCAACGTACATCAGCTGCCAGTATCCAAGAGAGAGAGAGAGAGAGAGAGAGAGAGAGAGACTGAGAGAAAGAGAAGCTGCTGCTGCAGTGCCGTGCGGCGACGATAGTATAGCCCCGAGGACACGACGCATCCGTGATTCGAATTCCAAAGATCGCCGCCAAGCGCCGAGGGAGAATGTCAAGTCTTCTCTCTCTCTCTCTCTCTCTCTCTCTCTCTCTCTCTCTCTCTCTCTCTCTCTCTCTCTCTCTATCTATCTATATGGGCAATGAATGTTCAAAAACAAATATACCTTTCAGATTCGCATTGTTGCGCTAGAATTTCCCTCTTATCCGTCGTCAACTTTATTCCACGAATATCAATGAAGCTCGTTTTCTACTTTTTTTTTTCGTACATACATATATATATATATATATATTATTCTAGCTCGAGGCTAGGTAGCGGCTCATAATCGACCATACTATATAGAAAGTCGAACAAAAAGATCGAATTACCTGAGCAATATACAGCTCGAGAAGCAAAGAGCTGTTGTTGCTACTAAGTTTCTCACAATCAGATATCTATAGGAAGAGAAAGAGAGAGAGAAAGAGTGTGCATAACACAAAAGCGACAAGCTGTTTATAGATTCTCGTGTTTTATTTGTCTCTTTTTCTTTCTTTCTTTTTCAATCAATACCTGCGCCGTACTCGCAAGAGCGATGTTGTTTATGGAAATTGTTCGTGGCTTAAGTGATTTTATAACGGAGCGTTGTCTCTCTCTCTCTCTCTCTCTCTCTCACGCGCGAGAATCGAATTTAAAGTAGCCACGTAGTTTTGCAAGCAAACACAAATGTTGCAGCCTTTATTTTACGTAATAAGACGAACTGGACTACAACTGCAAATTTATTTGACACTATAATCCGTGTGTATGTGTGTGAACAATTTATACCGAGATAACATCATTTGAATTTCCAATAACTCCATATCATTTGCATTTTTTCCTTTCCTTCTGTGCGCCAAACTTGTGAAAACTCACTTAATTTTAATTTCAGCAAAACTTTCAAGCTTTTCGCCTCTTTTAAACGAAGACTCGTCAAAAAATTACGTGGCCAAATGAATATCGTTGAATTTTGTAGAAAGCTCGCAAGCGAGGAACGAGAGAGAGAGAGAGAGAGAGAGAGAGAGAGAGGCAGAGAGAGGAAAAAGCACCATATTCATGTCCAGCTTTTATGCGGATTTCGCATGCAAAGCGTTGGCGTTGGCGGGTGGAGGCCTTTAATTTACGAGGCTCGGGAATGTGGTATTTATTAAGTGGCTGAAAGCTTTAGCGCCCGTGAGAAAATGCACTTTATTAACGGATTTTTCATACTTTGTTTGATTTTTTGTTTGTTTTGTATTTAATCTATCGCAAAAAGTCGAATGACGATGACGATGGCGATGTATATAGACACATAATACGATCAAGAAAGAAAATGTGCGCGCGCGTGTGTGTTTTAACGAGTCATAATTATCGTTTGTCGTATAGTTTATCTTTCCCTGGTGTTTGAAAATAGCAGCGACGACGACGATGAGAAGGCAGTGAATTTGCATTGGAAAGTTGGCGACGGTAGCATTTAATGCTCGTTTTACGCGCGTGTATGTGCAGTCGAGAATCGATTTGCTCATTCATGCACGTATGTGTATATATACATATACATATATCATACCGTAAGCAAAGGGGATACAAAGTTTAATCTTTCGGTAGGCTAAACTACCTTATCCGTAAAGGTAAATATTAATTTTCAATAGAAGCCACAGTAGACGACGTTGGACATAATCAAATAATTATCCGGTCAAAGATTACGTTGTTGTTGCCATTCGATTTTTACGAGGTTTGCTGAAGAGAATAACTTTTCCAGTTTATCGACTAAATTGTTTCTTTTTCTTTCGCTCTTCTCACCGTATATATCGTTGAAAAGCGTAATTTCTCACTTGGAAACCCATTTCAATCCAATTTCCAAAAAAAGATTGCTGAAAAACGATTCGGCAATCCCCTTTGGCCACAATGTTTCAACGACTGTTTTTATACAACATACATACACATACACACACGCGCGCGCGCGCACGCACATTGAGAGATGGATCCTTCTTCCTCTAGAAAAAAAAAGAGTGGCACGAGAGATTCCAGGGTTATAATTCTTGGCTGTTGGGCCTAGGAATTTCAACAGCGTGCGGGTGAACGAGCGAAAAGGGTCGCCACCAGTAATTTGGTAGGGAGAGAGAGACTGAGGGGCAAGGGGAGGGGGTCGAGGGAATTTAAAGCCCTGATAATTTGCTCTCACTCCCTCTCCATACTATGTAGTGTTGTGCTCAGCTGCGTGTGCGGTCAGTCGAGAAAGAGAGCAGATTGAAGAGGGGAATATAGCGCGAGAGAGTGAGCTTTTTGTGTCGGCAACGGCGCATGGAAATCGATTTTAGCTTCTATTATATCGTTGTGTGCGAGAAAGTATTCCGACAGAACGATTTTTGTTGTTACTTTTGTTTTTTTCCTTTTCACGATTTTACGCGTATCGAGTACGTCTAATGACGCGTTGATCGATACTCTATTGGCACTTTTATTATTATTATTTCAAGTGAAACTTTAAGTAAAGCTGTTACGGTAACGCCTTTCCTTTTTTTTAATGGAATCACAAGAATTTAACACGTTGTTTATTCGAAAATCAATCGCACCATCGATATATTATTTGCGGGCATAGCAGTTGCGCAAACTAAATTCTGACGTTAAACACCCTTGAGTCAACGCTCGAAGGTAGGATCATAAATTAATTATTTCGATCGGGTTAGTTGCGTTGACTAATTTAGCCGAGGATACATTCGTGCAAGTTTGGTAATATTCAAGTTATTCGAGTAGAGATCGTTAAGAAGGAATCTTTTTTTATACGCTAGATTAAAGAATTCATTTAAATAAAAGATAACCTTCAACGAGATGATAAAGTTAACGAGTAACACGGTTTTCCCCCTCAGCGAAGGTTAAAAAACAACTTCCGACGAGAATTCAATAGACGAAAAATGAACTTTGTCACGCTACGTCGAGTGAAACTTTGTAAATCTTGCAGATCTAACGTCAATGTTAAACGCTCGTAGTGTCTCCGTGTTATATCTCGTTAAAAGTCAAACTATACATCAACATTTCGCAAGGCGAGGTGAAGGAATTAAAAAAAACAACGACAACAACAATAAAAAAATTGAATTATAATTGAAAATTCACACCACGAACGGGTACGTCTCGCGTGTGTACGCGCGCGCGCGTGACTCGCGTCTATTTGAAAATTATTAAAGCAGCGTATACCGCGATGGCATAATAAATATTGCAAGCTTTATACCGCGAGTAGCGAGTCTTGTGAAAGGTAAGGAAGGTATAAAAAAAAAAAGTAAACGAACGATTAAAGCTAAATACACTTTTCTAAGAAGCAGTAACAACGGGCAACGTTACAATCCATCTAGAGCTGAGCGCGTGACTTATTTAGCGGATCGCACTTTGGCGTGGATTAATTGTCGACCAATCCTATAGTATCTTTTTGTACAGGCCAACGCCGTATCGATATCGTCATAGCGTTTGGTAAATTCTACAAACACATCGATAACTCGTCGATTTTTTACAAGATAAGCCTAATATTTTAACGGCAAAACAATAATCGATATCGAGGACGATAACAAAAAAACGAGGAACGGTAGTGAAGGGGAGGAGGGGTAGCTCGATATACATATGAAAAAGAAGCTAGGAATTCGATTAATCAGCGCAGACGACAATGACGGCGTTTTATCATGACGCGCCGGGAATTGTGATTTGACACCCCGACAGTGGAATTAAAAGAGAATGGGAGGTATTTGGTAACGGAACGCCGCTACGTTCTCCGTCTCTCTCTCTCTCTCTCTACGGCTAATTCAACACACCACCACTACTATTGCACGGTGGCTTACAGCTGTTTCAATGGAAATGCTCGTCAACGTCGTCGTTGTCGTTTACTCCTTTTTATACTTCACTTTTGATTGCATGACAAAAACTTCATTAGAGAATCTATGCTGTCTACTGGTACTTGCGCTGCTTCAATTGCCCAATTTATTAAGCTTCATTTGTAAATTCTACTTTAACCTTCGTCTCATCTAAAATTGTCGATTAATCAAATTTACGCTCGAGATGTTTGATGTTATTTACGTTAAAGAGTCCACTTGAACAAATAAATAGAACGAGACTCTGATGTTGTCGTTGTTTTATTGTTATTTCAACTGAAAATGCTTTGTTTCGCAGCTCAAACATCATCGTTTAATTTTCGTGATAGAAATTCATGGAAAGTCTCTCTCTCGCTCTTTCAGCGTTGGCGAACATTTTCTCCCTTGAATTTCCACGAGTAGAGTGTAAAATGTATATTCCCTATAAATTAGAAAATACTTTCCGAGATAAATCTCGTTTACAGAGATTTAGAGCGTAGCCTCTTACATCAATCCCTTTCACGCTGAACCGAGAGAGAGAAAGAGAGAGAGAGAGGCCGAGTAAAAATCTATTTCTCTCTTTCTTAAACCTCGCGAATACACTATGAAGCTTCCCCGAAACTTTACACTCAAAGAATATTGATGGAGCATTGATCGTAACCCTTTCCCATTCCTTGACATCGATCCATCGGAGGAAACCTCAACTCTCGCCGTCTCTATCTCAAATTAGACTTACTCTCCCGAGATTACATCTTTCCTTTTCGCGCTCTCTCTCTCTCTCTCTCTCTCGTTCGCTCGCTCACTCTCAAAAGCCGCCTTCTTCCCAATTAATTACAATTAGCGAGTCAATACATTTTGCATACACTAACGACGACGACGACGACGATGATTCGTTTAGAGGTGAGAGGAGACTTTCCCACGGAATCTCTATCTTTGTTTTCTTAGCGAGAAGGAGATGCCCCGTGTACCCGTAACGACGTATTAGACTGTACCGTATTGCTCAGAGACGTCGTCGTCAAAGTTTTCGCACTTTGGATTTCATTCTACAAATGAAAATTGTCGTTCTTACGATCAACGTTCAATATCCAAATGTTTAAAATTGACAATGATACAATTTCATTATCACCGCGTAAACAATGTAATTTTTCTCACTTCTCGTCTCTCATCCATTGTAAACGTGATAAATATCCGTTTTGTTCGATCCTTACGCTTACTCGAGCGTGTGTTTTGCATTACAAAAGGTCGAAAATCAGAGGAAAATATTTTGATGATGCGCTTCGATAATTCACGCGCGGTAACTAAATTCGTGGTCGCTTTTCAGCAACGATCATATTTGTGTATTTATGGATATGTTTGTGCGTGTGCGTGTGTATATGAGTGTATACGTGTTTCGCACCATGCAAAAATACTCAATGAATGGCTTTTGTGTATAAAGCGAGCGATCAACTCTCCTATAACCGGATTTCAGAGATCGTGAATCTTCTGATGTACCGTTACCGTGACTATTTTTATGCTTTACGGGGCAGTAACTTTTAAAAATACATATTGTTTGTTATTTTTAGATTTTTTTTTTCATTGATTTTATACTTTGCTTTTGCTCAGCTATAGTGTGCGCGTCGTTTTTTTTTTCTTTTTATTGGATTTAGTCCATGACGTTGGCTTCTCTATCTTCGTCGTAAAACAAAACAAAAAAATTGCTTTTTTCTTCGAGGTTAAACATGGAAACATCGATTATAAAAATTAAAAAACCATAAATCGAGCCAAACGTGTTTATATATCTCAGGTGTAGACATGTAACCTCGTATGTAAAGATACAATTAGAGCAAGTTAGGGGATATATAGAGGGAAATGGGAGACGAGAGATATTGGGGAAAAATCTTTTTAATCGAGAGAGAAAGAGAGAAAGCTGTTATGGGATGTGTGTATTTATCCATTGGATATCTACCTTTTATTATCCATCCAATGTAATTGGTTAAGCAAACGAATGAAACGAACCCGGTCAAATCAAGTGCCGAGGATTTACGTATAACCCTATTTTCTTTCTCTTTCTCTTTTTTTTCTCTGTTCCTGAGCTTTTTAATTTCCAAGCGAATCTCGAGTTGCAGCAGCCGAGTAACTCGATACTAGCGATTCTCTCTCTCTCTCTCTCTCTCTTCCTCCGCGTTGTCGTAGCCCGTTACTGCAACTACACCAAAGTCGCGCACGAGAGAGAGTTGGCTCTAATTCCTAAGCCATGGGAACGAAGAAGGTGCCGGTGATGCTCGAGTAGAAGAACGGGAGAGAGGGAGAGAGGGAGAGAGAGGATATTGCAGTTATTCGGACGCGACACGCCTGTGTATCGCTTTTCTCAGACTCTTTGGTATACGCGAGAGTTGCGCACAACGAAGCCTCCTCGGATTGCTATACTATTCGTTGCTACTGCTGTCGGGTGTAATTGTAGTTTTTCTTAGAGAGTTTGTACTAGAGTTGGATGAAAGTCCGACGTACTTTCACTTTACTCTGACGTGTCTACGAAAGTACTCTTGTATTTGTTTGTTGGGTTTTTTGTTTGTTCGGCTTTTTCGACTTTAGTAAATCCGCTGATATCGCGTGAAAAGGTAGTGCAAAAAGCACTTTGGAGTTTGACAAGAATTTATACGAATATTCGAATGTTATTCTTTGCGAAATTCTGAAAATACTGGATTGCGAATACTTTGTATCGGATGGATTTAAATAGCCATTTTATATTTCGAAAGAAATCGTGGAAATCAACGACATAAATAAGCTTCGGCTTCGCGGTGAATCCACAATAACGTCGAAATTATAAAAGAGAGAGAGAGAGAGGGAGAGAGAGGGAATAATGACCACAAAACTGACCACAGCCAACGTGAAAACGCCCATACCTAAGAGAGTGTTCACAGTAGCAGTAGCAGCATCTCGTCATAAAATTCAATTTAGCAAACGGCGTCGACCTAGTTGCACGAATTTTAATCAGCAGCATTCATCAGAGGGAGAAGGGAGGGAGGGAGAAAGAGAGAGAGAGAGAGAGAGAGAGAGAGAGAGAGAGAAAGAGAAAGAGCTTACTAGAAAAAAGAAAAGAACTTGGCCTCTTGCATAATTCAGCGCGTGCTCAAGTATAACCACACGTACAATACGTAAGAGGGAGGAGGGGAATGTTGTGCCCTTTACCGTTGCCTACGCTCTGTTACTACACTATCGGATGTACCTTTTATATATGTATATACTAGAGACGAGAGAGATAGAGAGCGAGAACATTGTTTGTTTTTGCGACTAGTTGGCTATACGCTCTCGCTGACCGTTATTGACGATTGCGTTGGTTCTTCGCTTCTTCCCACAGTACTGCGAACGAGGTAACAAAGTGGCTAATGACCCTCCTCCCATCCTCTGCTCAGTCCTTAAGTGAGCTTGAATGCATCAGACTCAATTTTCGCTTCTTCTCTTCTCTTTTATCTTTCCCTTTTTTATTTTCATCTCTCTCTCTCTCTCTCTCACTCTACTTGCAACTCGAACGAATTCAATTGACCTTTCGTCTCTTTCCATCGTGCTAAAGCGCAACTTTTTCGTTCTACTCCAAAATGTGCGACAAATCGTATTTACAATCGAGCTCGATTCAAGTTTTATTTTTTTTTATTTTTCATTATTCGCAAAGAGTCGACCGATGCACAACGTTATTATTATCTTCCATAATGAAATCCCCAAAGGCAAGCTTTCTCGAAAGAACGATATAATTTGCAAAGGCAATGATTCTATCTTGCGGTTTCCTAAACAAACTAGAACGTGCACTCGTTTGCTTTATCGCTAATCAACTTGATTTCATCATCGTCGTCATCATCATCATCATCATCATCATCGACAACGTTCTTTCTATCTCCTCTTGCATATATATATGCACAGAGATTCCGTAAAAGTGACGAAATACTGGAAGGCTTGTATATATAGCATTTAACCGCCGCAAAAGGCTGTTCGCTCTCTCGTTTCTCGTCCTTGCCAAACTTGAAATTCCGGCCTTACAAACATCTCTCTATCTCTCTCTTCCTGTTATATAGCGAGCTTTGCTTTTGTTTTTCGCGAGCAACTTACGGTTTATCTCTCAATTTGTTGGAAGCTTTTCGTGCGCCGTGGGCATTCGTTAGAGAGAGAGAGAGAGAGAGAGCCAACCGACGAGTGATTTATAACTACGCGACCCCAACTGCGTAAATTATATTTTTACGCTTAGAACGAACTCACCCGAGAAAGAGAGAAGTACTCGAGTGTATGTACGTGTGGAGTTAGTACCATTGCAAGCAAGCAAGAGAGAGAGAGAGAGAAAGACTTGCCGTGAGAATTTGTGGATTTATTGGAGCGAGCTAAGTAACGTATACGAGACGCGTTAAAACGCCTTCGGGTCATGATGTACTTGCTCGCGCGGAAAACCCAAAAACATAGATTTTTCTAAATGTTCGTTGTTTCAAATCCATTCATCTTTTCGTAGAAAAAGAAACAAATAATCAACCGAACGACGAGAACGAGAATAATTATTTAAAAATAAAAATACAGACAAAACATTGCACGTCCATCTTGTACGGAAAACAGTCTACTCGTTTCCTCGTAATATCAACGATTATTAACCATTGGCGAGCTTGGAACGCAGCCAACAAAGGAGCAAACACGTGGTATACGTATATTCAGCTCGGTCCATACTTGCGCGAATAAAATAATTACGCACGGATAAACCAGATGAATAATTGTCCATGACGGTAATAAAAAACAACCGCTGGCGATGAGTAACCAACGCGCGAAGCAACGGACGCGTTCGAAAGATGTACGCGAAAAAATTGAACATTTGTCATCGAACGCGCAAGGTTGCGAACGAGTAAGCGCTAAAGAAAGAAAAGCATCGGACAACTGAGTCACACACACGCATACATACACGAGTATGTATGTAGAAGAAAAGAATCAGAGTCACGTTCGTCGCACTCATCAATTAACATCACGTCGTATAAGCGCTCACGCACAAAGTAGCAGCAGCAGCAGCAGCAACAGTAGATATTGCCATGATGTCACGAACAACATTGTCCCGCGTTGCAAGCCGCAAAGCTGCAAAGAAAAGATTTCAAAAAAATCCAAAAGTCAGGAAAATTGCGCAATCTTGCGAAACCTCCCGTTTTTCTTTGTTCGAGACATTGACGCCTATCGATTTATTTGCTTTGTAAATAGTAAGCAAAGGAGAGATGAGAAGGTAATTAGAGCATCTTGATAGCGTGATTTATAAACGAGTTTTTTTAGAAAGAAAAATAAAAGGACAATTTTCTATGTAGACCGCACGCGCCTTACCGGAGATACGAGTCGATTGATCCGAGTGAAATCGACACGCCTATACGGATATACGTACGTACGCGCGAGGATATTTCAAAATCTTTTCTTTTTTTTTTTATAATATGCACGATGAAAAAATCTTTTGTGCGTAGTTACCAAAGAAATCTACCGACACTGAGTTTCTAAAAAGCCTCGCAAGTATCTTTTCAAACATTTAAACGCGAACGAAAAAAAAACGCCGTACACTCATCGCAAGTAACAGAATAAAGCCATCCAATCAATTTACCCAATATATTTGTGTCTGTATGCGTGATCGTACCGCGAGGAAAGTATCTCTCTCTCTCTCTCTCTCTCTCGTATGATGCATGCATACACACTTGAAAAACCAACACAGAATAGCACTCGGTAGATCGTTTTAATTTCGTCGCAGCGGCAATATAGAAAGTTGGTTCTCTCTCTCTCTCTCTCTCTCTCTCTGTCTCTGTTTCTCTGTGGGCGCGAAAGCGCGCAAAATCCTATTCACGCAATCGAACGGCAATTAAATTGCGAGTTCATCGTACTTCGCTTCAAATGCAAAACAGTCTCATCGTTTGCTATTTATCTATCGATCGATTATTTGCCACTGCCGCTCTTGCTGGTGATGCTAATACTATTGCTGCTCTTGTTATCGTTGTGATGTACAATTGAATGTTTAGTTAGAAGGAGAGAGAGAGAGAGAGAGAGAGAGAGAGGCAAACAAAAGAATTCACAAACTTCAAAATTCTTTCAGTTCTTTCAACCAAATTACGGATATCCAAAGAAAAACCACGAGTGCTTACGACTTTTTACGCTATGGGTTGTCGTCGCCAAAGAGAATATTGCGAGCACGTGAACTTTAAACGTAAGTGCAACACACCCACGACGCACACTACGGCATTACCCTCTTGGTTATACGACCACGACAATTTTTTTTTGTCTTGGTTATACGAACGTTTTTTGTTTTCAGCTGTATATCCATTGAATTTAATAACGTGTCTAGTTGCGTGAGATCAATAGAAATAGTACGATATAAAACTGTATTGCGAACAGTGGCGTGACCACTTTTCTAAATGTTGTAAAGCTCTGTGTATGTGTGTGCGCGCGCAAAACAAACGATCGATCTATTGCGGCATTCAAAATATAATCACAATGATATCGAGAATATCTAATCATCTCGTGAAAAATACATTTATCGCGGCCGACAAAACTTGGCCAAAGTTTTTGATTCATTGTGTGCATCATCCTCTCCCTCTCTCCCTCTCTCCCTCTCGGAGACTTTCGAAGCGCGAACGCTATGTCAATCGTTGGCTGCACGATGCTGTTGCTGCTGCTACTCGCCAGAGCGGCGAAAGAGAAAGGAACGAGGCTGCAGCTTAGTATATAGTATAGACAGAGACCAAAGACAGGGAAATGGAACGAAGATGCAGAGAGAGAGAGAAAGAGGAAGGGATTATGGCGGCGAAGTGAAGTGAAGGGGTTATACACACCAGAGCGTTGCCCCTTTTATACTCTCCTATCTCGCAGAAATTTCTATGCGAGAGAGAACAAACTCCCTTTTTCTCTTTCTCTCTTTCTCTCTTTTGAGGCTTCCTTTTTTCTATCCCTCTCCCTTTTTTCCTTTCAATTCTCCCACCCCCCTCCCTCAAAAAAAGGAAAATCATCATAAACACCTACGCAGAAAATATCAAACAACAATCTAGCGTAATCAGGTCTTTTTTCGCTCTCCCACTACCTTTGCGAACGTTATAGTCGTCCGGTCGGTCGTTCACTCTCTCGTGAACGGGCAAGGCTGCCGCAAGGCAAGAACGTGTATATATGTATATGTATGTTTCGCATACACGCATACAACGACGACGAAAGCGGGGGACACACGAGGAACTGCCTTGGTGCGCTCGCTCTCCAGTATAATCGATTGATGGCCGAAAAAAAAAGAAAAGAAAAACTTTTAAGCTGACCCCCCGACGACGACGACGACGACGATGGCGATTTAGAACGAGGGTAATCGCTGTTTTTATGGGGCTTTGTATAGTTGATGTTATTGTATCGCTATGGCTCTTCTTTCTCCGTTGATATTATTCAATGAACTTTGCAGCTGATCGCGCGCTTGTTTTCCATGCACTCGAAAATTTCGTATAATCGTTGTTCAAAGTTATCGTATTATATTGTTATTATCTCGATGCCAGTTGGCAAAAAATACGTACACGAACAAATATAACACAGAAAACAGAAAACAGAAAGAGGGAGAGAGAGAGCGCGCGCACGCAAGCGAGAGATACTCTCGTTAATTTTGTAAAAATTACGTTACTCTCCGTCAGCAGTTAGTGAAAAATAATAAAAAATACTAAAGAAAGCAAAGCTCCGTCGTCAGTGGTGTTACGTAAATTATTTTAAAAATTTACACAAAGTAAAACAGCGAAGAGGTAGCAGATGCACAAAAGCGTCCTACATTCGTGGACGACTCCAAAAAGGTATATAGGAAAAACCACAGCAAAAGAGTGCTGCAAGCTAAACGCAACCTCTAGGGAATTCGCCGCAGCAGCAACGCCAAAAAAAACGCAAAAAAAAAGAAAGATTAGGCCGCTTACACTCGAGGGAACTTGTCTTTCTCTCTCTCTCTCTCTCTCTCTCTCTCACTTTTGCAACAAAAAAAATTCGGACGGTTACTTGTTTGCGAGGCTCGTTAGGAATTAGTCGGTTCGTCGATAAATATTTAACTTGCTCTCGTTGAGGCTAATTAATGCGGGTCGATTCTTATTTGCCTTCGATGATTGTGTCTGCGTATGTGTGTACTGCAAAAGTTTCTTGATTAGACGAGCAATGCACATTCGGGAGTGAATATGGTGGGGGCTAGAGATGAGGGTGGTTGTTATACGTATATGTGCGAGGAACAGGAGGAGAGTGGAGGGAGGGTGGGGGGTTGCAAACGACAAAGTCTATGTTTGGTCAGCCGTCGTTGGCTGTTACTTGCTGCTTTATCTATCTAGCATTCTTTGTGTTTACGTAATTGCGACTTGTAGCCACGAGAGTGATTGCTTCTTTTTTTTTCTTTTCGTTTTCGTTCTCTCTTTGTGTCTTTGTAAGATGAGAAAGATGAATGGACAACTCACCTAGAACATAAAAGAACATGTGGATTAGTTGATTGAGTAGAGAATGATATAGAAGTGAAGCAAGGCTGTATAATACTCTCGACTGTTTTATAATGATCGATGTTTCTCGATGAATAATCAATCGCGGGTACAAAATAATAATTGGTTTTAAAATACTTTTTACCACGGTGAATTAAACTCGATTCTAGGTTATAATATATTCGTCGAAGACGAGAAATCTTTTTTTAACAAGTTATTCAACGTTGAATTGGAGTGACGAATCGATCTCAACGTTTGATTCGCCATTTCGTCTGGTTTGGTGTTAAAGGTTAACAAAAATAGCCAATTCTCTCGCTTATTCTCTCTCTCTCTCTCTCTCTCTCTCTCTCTCTCTCTCTCTCTCTCTTTCACTCACTCTTTGTGACCCGTCTAGACGAAACGTGACAGCGAGAGCTCGCGTCCAATCAACAAATCATTATTTTTACCATCTCGCACCGTTCTACGACACACACACACACACACACACACACACACACACACACACACACACACACACGTATACATCGCGAAAACACAATTTCCAAAGCCATATCTCTCGCAACACGACAGTAACTGTCAACCCTTTGGTAGAACGAGAAAACTAAAGGAAATCACAAGGATGACGAATAGTCGTGAGGTCGTGAGAAAGTAAAAAAAAAAACAAAACAAATAAAGAGGTATTCAAGAAATTAGATGACTTATAGTCATCTAATATTGCATATTGCAAAAACGACACCACACAGTTAAATAATAAACGACTATAGACAATCTCCATTGAAATATAATCAAAAATTCTATTCTTCCTATTGAAATATGTGTGTTTACGCAACAAGTGCGGGACACACACACACCTGACAAAGAACCGCCCGAAAGATTTTTCTCTCTTATCGGCTTTACCCATCGCCAGCTGGACTCTTATACAATATTATACCTGCCGAACGTAGCGATCGACGCTCAACGCCCTTGAAGCTTTTGCTTTCTCGCCTTTTTCTTTTTCATTTTCTTTTTCACGTAGGGAATTGCTTTTTCGTTTATCGCCGTCGGTTGGTTCAAGACGGGAGAACGAATCTTTATTGTTGGGACTTAAATACATCGAGTATTCATGTTTTCCGCTGCTTTATTTTCTTTTATTGGTTGCGACTGCTTCGAGAATTTGCACTCTCTCTCTCTCTCTCTCTCTCTCTCTCTCTCTCTCTTGGTCTGTCTGCCTCGGCGTATAACTGTGCTTTGTGAGCAATATTATTCGGAGCACGAGATTGCTCGTGTTTTTCTCTAGAAGAAAAGACTTTAAACTCGTGGACTGAGCGTCAATAACTTACATCTCTCGATAAAACACTATTCATATTTTAGATATAGATACGTCATGTTGACGTTTACGTAACGACTAAAATTAAAGAAAGTTTCTTTCGATAAGATAGTAGCACACGAAATCTCTCGCTCTCTTTCTCTCTTTCTCTTTCAACAAATACTTTAAATAGAAACAGTTCCATTACGATAATTGAAAGCGTATCCAACGCCGTCGCACCTGAATAAATCAATAACTCATCGTCGTATCGCATTTTGCCAACTCTTTGGAATAGTTGAGACGACGAGTCCAATCGAAGAGATTTTTTTATGATTAAGGATCGCCGACGACATCGAATTTCGGCGCTCTAGCTAGCTTCTGCGTGTACGACTGCAATTTTAATTTTCCAGCGGAGTGGAGAAGTATCGGCCGGTCGCGCGCGCGCACGCTCTCTCTCTCTCTCTCTCTCTATTTCTCTGAAATCGAATCACATAGGATTTGCAGCAGCTGGAGAGAGAGAGAGAGAGAGAGAGAGAGAGAGAGAGACCGACCAAGAAAGACGTGCAAGCGAAAATCCCGCGGATTTTCTCGCTTGGCGAAATACTACGTGACGTCCCGTAAGCGAGCTCTCCCTCGAAAACTCTCCCATTCCATATTTATACTCAAGTTTACGATTTTCCGTAAATTCGATTGCTCGCGCGAGAGATATATATATTATTTATATATCTTTCTCTCATTTTCTTTTTTTTTATCGTTGTATTATCGTATCGCTTTTATATTGCAAGATACACGCGACGAATACATACGCGTAGCTATATATTTGAGATGAGACAATAGAGCAAAGTGAAAGCTTTTTTTTACCTCCCCTTTTTCGTCGTGTTTTATCAAAATGCAAACATGGAAGTAACTCGATAAACCATGCGCACACGTATACGCGTATACAGAGACGAGATAACGACTAAAGAGAGAAAGCCAACAAGGAAAAGAAAGAAGGAAAGAAAGAAATAAGACTCGCGCAGATTTGGAGCAATTTCTCGAACGGAAATGCACCTTCACAGCTTTGTAGGTCAGCTGCCAAGGTAGGGAAGCAACAGCAAGCCCGAAAAATTCGCGTAAGGAACTCTTTTTCGGTAAAAGACTTGCTCCCTTTTTGCGGTCGGAAGAGAACTGCCGCCAACGTTAGCTGCCGAAGGAAGGAAAGAGAGAGACAAAGAGGTAGTAACGACAGCGTTGCTATCTCTCTCTCCCTGCTTCTCGAAAATGTGTTCATCCGCTGCCGCCGACACTGCCTGCTGTGCAATCAGTGCACACACAGGCATACGTATATATGCAGACGGAGAGAAACTTCGCTATGTGTGTGCGCAACCGACGATCTCGACAACAACAGAAACAGCAACAACAACAATAAAATACATATAACGGCAAACCGATATCGGATTTTATTTTGTTTAAATGCTCACGCCTCGGTACTTTTCCCGTGCGCGTTGCTGTGTAGATTACAAATATTTTTAAACTGCTTCGCAAGTGTATTAACGTATTTTTTTCTATTTTCGAATATATCGTTTTGTTTTATTATATTTAATTAACTGAGACAGTGCGACAAAAAAAAAAAAAAAAAAAAAAAAGGTACGTTCATTAAAGTGTCGACGCGAATAGAGTGTTCGCGATAAAATATTTGTACCGCGAACAAAATAACTTTCGGGTTATGAAACTTTTTTTTGTTTACCGCTTGCTTTGATAAATTTAAAATATTTTTATACACGCGCACACTCGCATGGACAGAGAAAAGAAGGAGCGCACATTACGTAACGAGGATTGCGACTGCACGCGTTTAAACATAACATAATGAAAGTTTATTTTCAGCGTTAATGAGTCAACGGTTGTTTGTGATATGATTTGATTTCAATGTTCGAAACGTAAATCACAAAATACAGGAAAATGCAATTTCGTTTATCATTCTAATTGCTATTTACGCATTACGCTCCAACGAAACGTAAATCTAAAACAAGAGTACAACAGCAGCAACCGCAACAATTTTGCTCAACGACGAGCAAAAAAAACACAACAAACGAACAAAGCTTCAGTCTCAAAAGCCACCGCACGCGAACAATGTATGCCGAGACGACGGAGTAGCGAAAAAAAGCTACAGCTAAGCGAACTGTACGTGTGTGTGTGTGTGTGTAACGCGCTATAAAAAATCGCGTGGTTTGAAGTTAAAACCGTTCGTGTTACTTTATAATAACGGCCTACTTTAATAAAACTAATGGTAGCGAGTCTGCGACGTGTGCAACGGATTTTGGATTAATAATAAAAGTATAAAAAAAGTATATGGAGAGAAATTTGTTTGCGATAAGATCCGAGTATGTATGTGTGTGTGTGTGTGTGTGTGTGTGTGTGTGTGGAACGATAGCAAAAACGAGTGTATATATATATATATATATATATATATCTCGCTCTTCGGTTTGACCTGATTCTCGGCGATGTGGAAGCCTGAGGCAGATTTTTGACGCCACGCGAAACTATTGATGTTTTTTTTTTTGACGTCGGCAATGCGCACTGCACAGATGGATTTTTGCGGCTGCATCAAGAGCCTTTGAAAATCATGCACGTCGGGATTACGCGGCGACCGATATTCCGTACAGCGAGTGAGTTTTAACAACTGAGACAGACTATATGTAGGTACGTATGTATATTTGCAAATATTTTTTGAACATAAAAAAAAAAGAAAAACAAAAAAAAGAGAGCGACGTAATTTTTTTTACGGTACAGATGGAAAAAATTTTTTGTTTCCAGCTTGATCGGCAAACGTTCGGATTGAATTTGAAACTGTACAATGTGTGTGTTTGTGAACAAATGTTGAAAATCCAGTTGGCATATTTTCTGTTGTTGGCGAGGGAAAAGGGGAGTATAAACGATAACTTTTACGCGTAAAAAATGAAAATTGATACATCGTTGTGTTTTTTAAGAGCCAATATCCTCGTGTTTGTCAAATTAAAATACTGAACTTGATTTATTATTTCGAAAGGCCGAGCAATCAAAACTCAAGATCAATAACGCTCAAAAATGTTCATCCGCGACGATCAACCGACGTGATAAATTAACAAAGGACGAATCCACGTCATTCTCGTTCTCGCTACGAAAAGAATTCATATTGATCATTCGCCAAAAAGGGGCGCAACAATGCTCATCGTTAAATATTTAAGATTGATGCTGCGATACCCGTGTTTTTGTTGTTATGATTTTTTTTAATAAATGATTGATAATTTCTCTATCTAGTGTATCCAACAGTGCAAATGCAAAGATCAAAAGCTTCGATGTCACGACAAGCGCAATGCATCGCAGTGTGTCATCGTGTTGCGAGGAAAACTGCCTCGTGGGAAAAGCTACGTCCATTGATAAGCTGTGGCTTCCGGAGGCCTTCCAAAGGTCGTTCCCAACGTTGGCGCTTTCACACACACACACACACACACAAAGCAAAAACGAGGTCGAGCGGTTAGCTACCTTCTCGTCTGAAAAGCTTGCTGCTGTGGCGAGATCGCGGGAGGTGTGAATATATTTTTTGTAACTTTACCTCTGCTTTCGTTACCAGCCTGATTTTTTTTTTCAACTAAATTACGTTGAACCCACGCTAAAAGTATATCAATGTTCCTAATGAGCTTTGACGTCGAGAGTGAGAAAGAAAAAGATTTTTGACGAAGGACAACGTTTCGCGAAAAAGAGATAAACCATTAAATCATATAGTTTAGCCGGCAAAAACAACAACTTTTAAAATATACACTCCATCAAGTGACTTATCTCTCGTTATAATGCTTTTAAGAGTTTCTAAGAGTTCCATTGTTAGAAAAACAAACTTGCTTAACGCAGAGTGACAGTAGCTTTTATCGCGGTAGCATCTCCATAAATTTCCAACCAACCAACCAACCAACAACAACAACGGCGTACAAACTCTTTGACAAAAAAAAAACGAAGAAATTTTATTCCGCCCCGTGGATAACAAAAAGAAACGAAATTCACATGCGTGGAATGCAAAGTAAATTAAACGCGTGCGCGCGCCGCACACACACAGTTAAACCATTCGACTAGAGAGGCAACACATTCCGGAATTTTTAATCTGCCGTCCGCGTGCGAGTATAAATATTTCAATGGGTGCTCGAACCCGTTTCGCGCTTATCATTTTTTTTCGCAATTACGTTGCGTGCGAAAGATGAACGTCGATACCCTTTTACTCTAGTAACGTTAGCAACGTGACATAATTGAATAAAAGACGAAATTTCGCGTTAAAGCATAATAATTAAAGCTACCTAACACACATCGATTGTAATCGGGAATCAATTAGCCTCGCGCTCTCGCATACACGACGAAGAAGAAGAATAGGAGGTTCGGAAAGAGGAGGAAGAAGAACGAGATGAGGAGGTGAAGGAGAGAGAGAGAGAGAGAGAGAGAGAGAGAGAGAGAGAGAGAGAGAGACAGGTGCTCGAAGCAAAAGTCTCTTTGTCTCTGGAGAGTTTACGTGTACGAGTGTGCAGCCGAGACGAGAAGTTCTCTCCTTGGTAGAAGTTGAACTTTTTGCGCTCCAGGAGAGTTTGGTGTATGTGTATATGTCCGTTGTCACGGAAGGCACACCGGGAGCGCGTTCGCGAGAGAGACGGTTATGGAGGTTTCCGCATCCGTACACACTTTGACAAAACTATGTTCTTGATCCTTATAATTGCCGAGTGGAATTGGCAACGAGAACAACGTATGATCTGGCTGTTGTAACGACACGGAATGTTCAAGCAGTGTCAATCTTTCGTAAAAAAAAAAGAAAGAAAAAAGAGAAATTAAAGAATACGATTAGATGTCGATTTCGTCAGTGAAATATTCCACGATCTTCGACAAGACAGAGAGAGAGCGAGAGAGAGAGAGAGAGAGAAGAAAGCCCAATAAAAATTAAAAATCCAAGGTTAAATATATCGTTGAAAAATCACTATTAAAAATTCGAGTGATCCATTCTCCGAATATACAACAACCATCCGAGTACGAAAGAGCGGCAATCCCACGACAGACAACAAAGCAATGTGTGCGCTCCAACGAAAAAGGATGAAAATAAAAAAAAACAACGAGAGAATCAAAACTCCACACATACAGACACATATACACGTATCATCGAGAACAAAATTCTCGGGGACTTACTTAGAAAAATCGCGACGGTACACGAGAGGGGAACAAAAGCCTAACAAGAGAAAAAAAAAGAGGTATGCCGCCATGAAGAGAGACCGAGAAAGAAAGAGAGAGAGAGAGAGAGAGAGAAAGGGCAAGAGAGGGACTCAAGGTAAGGGAGAACCGATGCCTGACGAAGATTGACCGGACCACCGCTCGATGCTTTTTTCGGAGGGACCCTCTCTTTTTTACGTCTTTAGAGATAAGGTATTGTTTTTATGTTTTTGTTTCTTCTAAAACGGACGTTTAACATAGTTTTCCCGTAAAAGTGTATCGTCGGTCAACAACGATAGTATGCGTCAAAAGTAACTTTCTCCGTTTTCAATTTGACCGACGACAAGCTCAACGAACACGCGACAGAAAGAAATCATTGATATATTGTAACACTCGACGAAAATCCAATCAATTAAAGTATACAATTGTAACGATATCAGCTGTAATAGAAACAAACGAGTAGAATTGAACAACGAAAAAAGAGGAAGGTTCGTCGGCTCTTTGTATAAGATCAGCTCTCTCGCCAGGACCAATTAAAAGATTAAAAATCTCCCTCGAATCACACTATACTTTCTCGCTAACTCGTGCAACATCGTCACATTCCACGCTCAAAGCTTTTCTCGAAATTTACAAGAAATTCTTTGCGAGAACGAGCTGGGCCGAAAGAGCACTGCTGCTACCGTTCTCGACTTCTTTTTCGAAGGTCAACCGATCCGGTTTTGCGTAATCGTTCTCTTTCTCTCTCTCTCTCTTTGGGGAAAGAAGAGTCCGGTTTTACGAGTACGAGCGTGTAACAATGGGGAGGAAGTTGCAATTTGGTCGATCTATTCAGTCGATCGATGGCCCATTGAACGATAACGATTTCATTCAACGGAAAGAGACGAAAGAGAGAAAGAGATAAGTGCGCGTGGATATTCATTGAGCAACAACGTGCAATCAAGAGAGAGAGAGAGAGAGAGAGAGAGAGGGAGAGTGAATGCAGTCGATAATTCATCTTTACTTTTTTTTTTGTTTCAAGCAAGAAAAGAGAAGCACGAAGAAGCTCGTGAGAAACATCTGCCAACATTGTCGGCGTTTATTAATCAAAGAGAAGTTAGTTCATATAATTGTTCGAGCGAGCTAAGCGTATACGACCTACTTTACCTTCGCGGAATTATAAATATTCAAACGTGAAACGGCGGTCCCATACGCTCTCACATAGCAACTCAGTTCAACTTGTGCGCGCGCGCGCGTTTGATGTTTGTTTAGATCGCAACGCTACTCGCTGTCGCGGTAAAGTGAAAATTTATGTCGCGTGCAAATTCCTTACGTCGGTAGTGCTCGATTATATTTTTCGCTTAACGATACTACCAAAGATCTTTAAACGCATCGTACTTGAATACAACGATATCGCGCGTTTCGTTTTGTGGACAATCATTTCAAAGATGTAGTCGTTGAATCATTATTGTAAAGCATATAACAAAATCATCCAAAGACTTTATTTTTTATTTTTAATCGTTATTGCAACGCTCTCGAACAGTCGAAGTTCCATTGGAATTTGCCCTCGCGAAAAAGAAAGGATACCAAAAAAAGAAGAAGCACCGACCTTCGCGAAAACTACACGTGCATACCTCTGTCTCTCTCTCTCTCTCTCTCTCTTGGTGCACAGACGAAAGGAGAAGAAGAAGAAGAGAAAGGACGTGGTCGTCGTCGTCGTCGCAGGATATGCATGCATGGCATGAGTAGGGAGGGAAAGAGAAAGAGAGAGAAGGATCGAAGCACAAGCACTACACAACCAGCGGTTCTTCCTTCTCTCTCTCGTCGGCGACACAACGTGGGACCCTAAGCATTATGCATGTATTCTCCAGTCTCTCTCTCTCTCTCTCTCTCTCTGTCTTTCTCGCGTGGGAGACAAAGACGGACTTTCATAAGCATGCGCAAGCGTAGCAGCGATTTAGACAGCACGTTTTCTCACCACGACATGCTAATGCAAACGTCGCAGAAACAGAGAAATATATATATATATATATATATATATATATATATATATATATATATATATATATATATATATATATATATATAGAAAGAGAGAGAGAGAGAGAGAGATTCGCGATGCTTCAAGATCGATGTCCTTGTGTAATGCGGGCTTTAATTTTCGGGCGATGCCTTTTTTTCTCGCCGTCTTGTTCTTTATGTTTTGTCCACGCACGTGTTGGTATTGATGGAAGCGAAAATACGGTATTTTTCGATAAAAATGGAGTTGGTTCGAACGATGTAAATTGACGAGAATGCAAAATGCATTTTATTCGAATAAACGATCTTGACTCTAAGACAATTAAATTGTCCGTATCGTTACATAATATCGTTTATCAAAGATCGGCTTGTAGCAACAATTGCAACATCCTCACTTGTCAATGGTTAACGTCAGTTAAATAAGTTAAAAGCAATATAAACTCAACGTAACGGCTGTCGCTTTAAACAACGTTGTTTGATCAAGTTAATAACTAAGAATCAAACGTTGCTAACGCAATGTGTAAAAGCTTGCGTAGCAATGTAATAATGCAGCAGTTGCTTTAAAATACGATCGTACAAAGTTCGAAATTCAATAAATTTTACTAGTTGTGCAAGATTATGGAAATTTGATTGCACGCCGCTGTACGTATAGTGCGCGGGGCGCGTATAGCCTGCAATATACCTATATACTACTCGAAATAGAGTGCGTTTGCGTAGTTCAAAGTATACGATCGAACTATAAACAATAATCAATCACACTTGCCGAGATATTTATACGTATGTAAAGGATTGAGTCGCACAACGATACACGCGTACAATTACGAATAGTCTGGCGTTTTACCTACTGTCAATCCCATCGTAAAGCAGTCATCAAAACCAACGTCAATTCGAAATTGGAGCTCTACTATTTTCCTAAAACAACATGTAGTAGGCACAATGCGCGCAAACGTTGCACTTTCATCGTTGCCGTGTACAACTATCATGACCAGACGAACGTCGAGTTGTCATTGTATAAACGTTAAAATTGTATCTCCTTTATTCTTGTGTTGTCGTTGACGTTGTTGTCTCCTCTTCTAGTCTTTTACAACGCTATAATTCACCTGTCATAATGAACGCGTTTGCGTAATAATTGCGCGCACGCTTGGATAAATTCAGTTGTTAGGCTTTTACAACGTTCAAATGTCCGCGATACTTTATTGGCGTGGCTTGTTTATTTTATTATATGCTATAGACCTCGTTCGCCTTGATATTTTAAGAAACTCTTACGCTCTACGGAAAAACCAAATTTATTTCACGCTCCGACACAAACATCTGCTATAGTAAGCCAAGCCGGCTAAATCGACAAGCCGTTATATTTCTGAGCTTCAAACGAATCGTTTTAATACGCGAGACAGATATCTATTTTCAGAATCACGACAAGAAACAAAGTCCCAGTTTTAACATTTGCCATGGAAAAGCTTATCTTTCGAATTTTCTCCGCGAAATTATTTTAAAGTTTTCTTATTAAATTACATTTTAATAGCTCGACTTGTTTACATCGAGTTTGCTCGGTCGTTCTTCGAAGGAGGAAATCATTTCGTAATAGTTTATTCCACGAGCATAAACGTAAATCTCAAAAGCTTCGTAACGAAATTTCATTTCTCCGGTGTATCGTGTTTGGCTTTATATTGTAAAAGAACCCCGAACATAGTTACGACGGAATAATAAACGAAAATTTTTAATATCGCATAAGTTGCGAGCATTTTCGAAACAAACGGATACACACAATGATTCTTTCGTTACAATTTAGAGCTCTCGTTTCCGCTTCGTTAACACGCAGTCCTACAATATTAAGTGGACTTCAAATATTGCAACAAGTCGCACCGTTTCAATCGATTGACACACAAGTGAACGAACAATAGTGCGCGTTGAATACATTCGTACAATCTTGTTCTTCCAACGACGTTACAACTCAATCACATCTATTCAAATTTCCAGCTCGACAAAATGCATCATCATTGAGATTTCAGTGAAAATTTTTAACAGAGGCGACCAATTCATCCATCGCATAAGTTTATACTTTTGTTTTCTTTAGAAAAACATCGATCGAATTAATAAACGGTGCAGGAGTAACGAAAGAAACAAATCTTGTTAATATTTAGTTGCGAGACTTACCGAAATATATGTGGCGTGATGTCCAGGCGAGGACGCGTTGCTTGATCGCGAGTAGCGGATTGGCCGCTGCTCGCTTCCTCGTCGTCGTAGTTTCTCTCTTTCTCTTCGACAACAAAACCGAAACAATCACTTGTCACTATAGATATATTTCACAACTATACACTCTCTTCTCCTTGCGGTGATATCTCCGTTTTCTCTCCGCACTTGTCGCCTCTCGATCTCTCCGTTCCTTCAACAATCAAAACATGCAAATTAGTCCCTCCTCTCCCTCTCTCTCTCTCTCTCTCTCTCTCTCCATATATACATGCATTAATAATTTGGAGTAGTTTATACGTAGCAATATGCACGCGAACACGTCGCTCATTCGCGAATGGCAAACAATGAGAGAAAAACTCGTTTATAGATAAAAAAACACGAAAGTAAGGGGAGTTGGTACACGACTCCGATCCTCTCGCGCCCACGCCGAATTCCAAACTCACGCACACACAGACACAGGCACACACGTAAAAAGTACACTCGAAGCACTTGTTTGGCTCCTTCGGTAGTTTTAAATTCGTTTGGGTCCAAGAGAAAGAGATAAGTACGTTACGGTACCGGTATACTTTTCTCCCGGATGCTTACACGATTGCTTTACTTATCAACAACGGTGAGACGAGAAAAACTCAAGACTAGTAGCCGACGAGAGATAAATTATTTAACCTGTGTAAACACACATGCATCGAAGGGGACACCAACGTTTCCCGAAATAGTGTACAAAACAATTCTTGCCATCTCATTTTAGGAAAGTCAAGTAAAGGGGTCCAAGGGCGATTGGAAAAACAAATCCAAGAAAAAAACATGACTAAATAATCCAACGACTGCATGTGTAGCGACATTTTTGTCACGATCCAACACAACAAACCTAACCTCTCTCCCTCTTTCTCGGTCTTGGTTCTCTTTTATTCGTGGAAATTCCGGCGATAAACAAAGCAGTGCATCGTGTCCAAAAGCATCCTCGTTAATTGCGCACGCGAGCCGACTGTGGAATCTGGCGTGGAGAAATAAAAAAAAACAGCATCGAACGAGAAAAGCAGGTTCGCGACCCCACCTAGTTTTCCAAGAAGTAGCGATATTACCCGCCGTTAGAAACGATTTCTCTACACTCGTTCGTTCACGCAACGATTTAAATTCATTAAAACGCGCACACGCACACACACACACACACCCCACGTGAGTCTACACACCCTCGCGCAAGATGTAGGAAAAAAAACACGTCCGACCCCCACGCACATCGACACGCGTCGATTTAAAATAAAAATAACCGGGGAGGGGGAAGAATAAAGAGAGCGTAACTGCTCCGAAATTCCACAAGCGTGACGTTGTTCGTCTCGAGGAAGAGGTCCAGGTGAGCGTGAGTGAGTAGGTCGTCACCGTTCATTCATCGGCGTGCGCGCGCAGTTGTCGGGCGAGGACGTTCATGCCCTAGGTGGTGCGTGCAATACACATAAAGAAGGGAAAGAGGGAGCCAGGCCCTCGGAACGAGTCCTAACCTCTTCTTCTCCCTGTCTCTCTCTCTCTCTCTCTCTCTTTCTGTTATACAGCCTCCGCTCTCTTTCTATCTCCTGTTGTTTGTAGCCTTGTGTGTCGTTAGCCGTAGCTTTAAACCATTTCAGCCAAGGACGAGAAGAAGGGCTGATGCCCGGTGCAGGCGTTGGCTAGGCAGCATATTCTCTTCTCTTGCCGACGCCGCTCTAAAATGGCTGTCCGTCACTCTCTCTCTCTCTCTCTCTCTCTCTCTCTCTTTCTCGCTTTCCCTCTCTCGCACCAACCACCACAACAACACACGAAAACTTGTCGGTCGCGCGCACTATTCCCTCGCTACAACGAATACAAAGTGCATACACGCACGAAATAACGCTCTCCGGCTTACTCCGTTTATCTTATTATTTTTTTCGATTTCTGCACTCGCTCTCTCACTGTTGCAGAAAGCAATTTTGTCTCTCTCGCTCTCTCTTGTCGAGGGGAGAGAGAGAGACGGAGAGAGAAAAAAATAAAAACTGTCAACGTTGCGCACACGCAGCACAGCTGTATAGAGAGGCGAGCGAACCGCTTGCCCGGACTCACGGGACTCGACTGGGTTGCTCCGCCGGTTCGAGCCCCCTCTCGTGCAACTGTATCGCGCATGCGCGTCGTCTCTCTTCTTACCTGCGAACGAATAAGAGCGAGCACGAATTTGCAGCGAGAGCGAGAGCGAGCAAGAGAGATGTATAATAAAACGGCCCCCACTGGTGGCGGTGACGGCGGCGCGCGCCCTGTTAGCTCCCAGTGACGGAGGCCGGCTAACGTTGCGCCCGGCTTTTAGCGACTTGCCGGCAACGACGACGACGACGACACAATGCCCACGTCGTTCTCTGGACCATTCTTAAGGGCTCGTGTGCTTTGATCCGAGATTATTTTTGGTACTTCAACGGCTTGCCTATTGAATAAAACTCGTCCGATGACCGCTCGACTCTGATGTCTATATGTCCGTGTGTGTGCGTGCGTGTAAATGGACATTTCAATGTTATTTCGTCGATAATTGGAGCTTGACGTTTTTTAATAATCTTGCATGCTTTTTAACTACTTTGAGCGTTAGCATGTCCAAACGTTCAAATGTTTGCGCACATTGGCAATTGTAAAGCAGATGATGCGCAATTGTAGCTTTCGTATATCGCAATTGTAATCAAATTTGCAAATATATGCTATGAATATACAATGTATCGGCAAACGTCAGAGTGAATTCGCGAACGTTAACGAGCCGCATTTTTCTTCTTCTTCTTCTTCTTTTGCAAAAGTAAGCATTGATCGATTGCCAGAATAACTTATCGTTTGGTAAAAACGAAGCGCGTAATGATTTTGCATTTCGAAAATAAACATTTTAAAATATTTGTTGAATGTAATTTATGCAAACGAATTGATAAGTGCGTGCGCCTCTACTTTTTCTATCTTCCAAGAAGACTATTTTCCAAGAGAATAGCCAAAGTACACACGTATGAGTGGATTTTTTACTAGTAAAAGATACTCGGCGAAATGGCACGTATAAATTGTAAAAAAAGAGATCAGTTACATTCAATTGAGTTCGATAAATCGACTTTTCAGTACGGAGCAACAAAATAAAAGAAAAAAAAACATGTTTCTGCTAAGTGGGACTAAGATTTCTGATAAAAGTGTACAAGGAAATCGCACGGTAGCTTTTAAAGGTACTTTTACGAAATACCTGAGTGTGCCAGGTCGTTAATGACGTTTTCCAAAACGAGTTAGCTCGTTCGTTCAAAGGCCAGTCGTCGCGTAAGGAGTTTAGTCGGATTTTTCTTGGATGAAACATAGCCATTCACTTCTTTTTTTTTTTTTTTTTTTTTTTTTTTTTGTTGCAACAACCTCGGCAATTTTTATACTTTATTCGAGCATTAAAGGAGCAGCGATAAATATTTCGTGGGAAAATGCGATAAAGATGTCGACTTGAAGAACATATTTCACATCTTTTAACGCAGAGATAAAATGCATCTTGGAAATATTAGCAATTATACGACGGAAAAAAAGGTATCCGCCAGCCACTTTGTAATTGGTAATACTAGAAACAACTCTTTTTTTAATTTTTTTAATACAACCTTCTTGATTACCGTTTACATAAGTATTTGTAGGCAATAACTTCATTCATCTAGTCGAGAAACACGACGAGGTGATGGATAAATCAAGAGAATTCTTCGAAAGGTCGTCGTGACGTTAGAAAAAGTCAAACAAGGCTATTTGACCGCGTTAAAACGCGAAGCACATTATTCGTAATTAAATATTGTTCGTTGCTTACGAAAGATTTCGCAATTATTTCCATTCTTTCGAACTATATATCCTTATTACTTTGCCGTGTAATACATCAACGATATTCGTTTTCATTCTGTTTTTTGTACACGCGTGCCAGAGACGCGTTCTCAACGATATAACGTTATATAGTACGACCAAACGAAATCAAGCGTAATATTATAGATGAAAAAGAAGTGAGCTTAATAACGCTAATTGCCATGGTACAATCATATATTTCATGGAAGGGGGAGCAACCTGGCATCCAGCGGTAGAAACACACACATACACGTGTCGAGGCCCGTATCCGCAAATAAATAGCTCATCCGCCGATAAATCTGTGCTCTCGGAGGCAACAGCAGCACCAGCAATAGTAGTAGTGAGCAAGCTGCTGAGGGCGTCCCTCGCAAACGATACACCGTTGATAAGTTCTCTCTCTCTCTCTCTCTCTCTCTCTCTCTCACTCAGCTCTATCCAGTTCTAATCCTCGCGCTAGCGTCAAAGGCTGTGCAGCATCTCTATATCCCGCCAGCAGCTTCAACCTGCCGTCGGGGTAGCCAATGGCAACCTTTGTTCTCCAATTCGAACGCTCGAAATGAAGCTTTTTCTTTTTTTTTCTTTTTCTTTTCCGTCAATCCCAATCCTCCCCCATTTGTTCTCGTTCTTCCATTGTTACTTACATGTCAGGTATGTCTTAATTAAGATTTTTTTTTTCCCCGTCAAAGATCTATATAGACAGTGACACGTAAAATACATCGTGCAAGACTTTTGTTAAGTGATTCGAATATTGCCTCTCCCTTCCCATAGCTTTGGCTTAACGAGCGAGATTAGAGAGATGCTTGTAGGTTGCAACAGTATATAGCAGCAACAGCAGCTCTGACCGTAAATTTTAATTTCGAGCGTTAGCTACGTGCAACCTACCTGTATACGTTATACAGCTTGGTTTGCTTCCAGAGAAGAGAAACTGCGCGTGCGACACGCTTTTAAAGCTCCTCTTAATGTTTTTTTTACGACTTTTTAATAAAATCTACAGCGTGTATCGCGCACCGATTCGTATTTTCAGGTGGAATCAAAAAGGGGAACGAACAAAACGTGGGATATCGTGGGATAAAAACGTTGTTCAAAAAGTCACTTGAATTTCGTTGACAAAGGAATAATTTTTTGCTGAAATTTGAAAGAAAAAAATAGTAGCGCGGGTGTGCACCGACCAGCGTAACAACGTACGGTAAAACTTCCAGCTTTGCTCCTACTCGTACTCTCTCTCTCTCTCTCTCTCCCTCGCAAACGCCAGCAAAAATGCGCGCACTCGATCGTTATATCAATGCATTAGCCGGCAATTCGGCTGACACACGTCGATCGGCCAAGCTCGTAATCGCTCTCAACCCTCTCTTCGAGCTCATAGCTCTACGCTTGCGTGCGTACTGTACATACCCTTGTCGCCGAAGCTTTGTAGTTAACGCGAACGCCCGGCAACGACCCTCGTTATGAACGGGTGATTTGCCACAACAGCCACGGATCGAATAAAAAAATAGCGGAAAAAATCTAGCGAGCAAGCTCGATTGGCCTTTGATACCCATGCATACGTCGCTCTTAATGTTTATGCGAAATTTCAATTCAATTATAAACGTACGGAAAAAGAAAAAAAAAGAGCAGGAGAGAAAGAGACGAACGCGTGCTCTCGACGTTTTCAATTATTTACAAACGCTCAGCGGCCGAATATTAAGAGCGCGACAGCTCTTTATTAAAAACCGCGCTGCGTGCAAAATCGATTTTCAATTAAAACTTGCACGATGAGAGGGGGCAAGAAGAGAAGCTTTGTCCCACGAAAATTAACGCCAAGCGATTATCAATCCTTAATCGAAAACTCTGTATATAGCTTCACTCGAACCACTTGAATAATGAATTAGCAATCTCCGTAAAGGTCTTCTTTTTTTTTTCTTTATCTCCAAGAATATTATGATCTGTCTACGAGCAAGAAGGAAAGAGAAACGATTTAAATTCAAACTAGGCGATCGGACGCGAAAAATCTCTTATCTCGACCGAACGAACAATGCTGCGCTGATAGCAGAACTGTACTGCCTGCTACTGCTTTTGCACTCTACTCCTTTCGTTTTCTTCCTCGCCCTCCGAACGCGCCACTTCTATCCGCTGCGCATTCTGATGTGTACTCTCGAGGCGTTCCATTACAACAATGCATTATGCGCGTCTCGACCTACAGAACTACTTTTTCATTCTTTTGAAGTGAAAATTAGCTTTGGATTTTTTCTTTTTTTTTTTCGCGAGATACAAATATTGTATAGGTCTACGTATAGGCCGTGGCTACTTTTTTCTCGACTCACTCTCCCCTAAATGCAATGCAATATGAAATTCTCGTTAGAGAGCAGAATTTATCAATAGAACGTGAGTGCTCCGTTGTGATCGAACAATATTGAATAATGTAACGTGCAAAGGACTTGTGACAAATTTAATCGTTCGTTAAATTCCTTTCCAAATAAATATCATAAATCTATACGTTATTTGTGAATTCTGCGTGTCATTTTTCAATTTTTTTTTTTAATAAAGCACAAAATCAAAGGCTGATGTGAAATTAAAGCGAGAGACGCGCTACGCCTGAGATCGATAATTTCGCTATTGCGTTACATTTCGAAAACTTGGTTGTTGCTGTCGTGGCTATTTTTTCCAAAGAATGGAGGAATAAACTTTGATTGGATGTTATAGTAATGTGATATTCGTATAATTTCCGAAACGATTTTTTTTTCGAGATAACTTACGTCGCGTATGAAATTATATTAATGTGTAAAGTTCGTAAATGTTTAGATATTCGTGAAATATTTAGACTGACAACGCTAAAACGATTTTATTTGTAGTGTGTTTTGTTTATTTAAATCACTTAAAATATCTTGTTGTCATCTTAAAAATAACATTTCAAACAAAACTAAACGCTATGTATACGTATGTACAATTCACGAAAGTACATGTACAGTGATAAAGATACAACAAATCTGTTACTTTACTATACACGTTCTTATCTCACATCAAAAATGTTCATCTTATTGCTTTAAGAAACGCCGAAATCGGTGCAGAAGATTGTCGGTAACGATAACGTCCAATAGCATGAACTGCGAATCTTCAGGATCAGCTTCGGCATTTACAACAGTAGTTTCACTGTAAAGCCACGCCATTGCTTCGCTTCCCGATTCTACTCGCATTTTCATCAACGACCTTCCGGTATCGGAAAGAACCAATTTCTGAATTTCATGACGTAATATATCTAATCCTGAAATTCAACATTTGTACTTTGTTACTTTGCTGAATAGAAAAGTTATCGAGAATGAAACGATAAATAATTGAATATTACCAGTTGTCTTGGTTGCCGACACCCTCAAAGTATCATCGGGTAGATTCCCGTGTTCTAATAAATCACACTTGTTTGCCACTTCTATCAACGGCTTATTGCCATCCGATAAAGATTTTAACGTTTTGCGGACGTGGTCAATCTGGGCTACTTTGTCTGGATGACTCGCATCGTATACGTGCACAATTACATCCTGTAGATGACAACGTTTCAATTACTAAATTATATCGACTTTTTCAGATACATTAATAGTAAACCTACTTACAGCTATCATTGCGTCTTCCAATGTAGCTACAAATGGCTCGATTAGTGTTTCTGGTACATCTTGTATGAAACCAATAGTGTCAATGTACAAAACTTTCATTTTACACGGAAGAAAACCTTCGTGCGCCGTGGTATCAAGAGTAGCGAATAAGAAATTCTTGGGTTCCAATCCATCGTCTCCGGTTAAAGCTGCATTGAGAAAAAAAATTCGTTGTATTAAGTCAGTGTTAATCCTTAAATAATCTCGAAAATACTTTGGGGATAACTCACCTTTGATAAGGGAAGTCTTGCCTGCGTTTGTATATCCAACTATAGCAACGGTAGCTAACCCATAATGCTTTCTTTTATTGCGAATAGCTTCTCTATGCATCTTGAGTTTTTTCAAAGCAGTTCTCAGTTGTGATTCTCGAGCTTGCAAGTACAGTCTACGTTTTTCCAACAGATTTATTCTTCCTCCTAATTCACTCATTTTTTTGTAAATGTATGGGAGTTCAGCAAGGGCCACTTGGAGTTTAGCTTCTGGACTCTTTGCGTGACTCCTAAAAATGTGTATGACTAAAGCGTATCTGTCGTACACCGGCAGACCAAATATTTTTTCAAGTTCTAAGAGTTGTACGTGCTTTAGTGTATTTGTACTAATAAAAATAGCTGTTACGTTCCTACCACACTTGATTCTAGTTTTTATATTTTCTAGACCACCTGTTCCAAAAAGTTGTTTTCTTTCCAAATTCAACAATGAAACCCACATTTTATCTACTACTGTCCAATAAGGTAGAGTTTCAACCAGTGCGACAGATTCAGCAAGTTGCAACTCTCTATCAGTATTGTGTCTTTTATCTTTACCCCATTTGATATATGGTTGAATAACAAAAGTTCTATGACCTTTAGCTGCCGTACCTAAGTAATCGTGAGCTATCTCGTTGTACTCTGGATTTATTAATTCTCTTTCTTCCTCGACCATGAAAAATTGATCTTCGTGTCTTAATCGTTTTGTTAGGTACCATGATTCTCCAAATGCATTTTGTCTTTGCGAAATTAAACCATTCTTGATAATAGGCACAAGTCTTTTCAAAAGACCACTCATTTTAAATTTTTAATATCACCAGCCAGAATAAAATTAAGCATTTAATTTTTCATCCAGCTGCCTTTTGATATCTTCTTCGCACCACTTTTTAACATAAACACCAGAACAGTAAGAAATTGCTGCAGACGCCAGTGCACTAGAAAAATATCTATATTCCATGCTTACTGGTACACGAGAAAGTTTGATCAAATAAGGAATCACTACTATTCCTGTAAATAAATTGATAATTATTTATCACTATAGCGCTTTATCGGACATGTGATCATTATGCAACCCAGTACTTCAACACATACACAAGAGTCAAAGTATACGAGAAATCAAATCTGGAGTTAACTTGTTATATCTAGAATAGCAGGTATTTCTTCAATAGTTTACAATTAAACCGTTCGTTTAAGAAGTATTTTATAATAATACGAACCTCCAATATAAGACAAAAAAGACACACTCATTCCAGTAGTAATACATTCCTGATTGAGATAATGAATACGTTCAGCGGGAGTTTTAACTTCGTCGATCGTAAGAATTGCAGTCGAGTTAACCATGGTCACTCGATGCCTCGTTGGCTGCTACGGACAAGTTAACAATTGCAATAGAATCGGACAAGCTGCGTGAAATTATAAATGTCGTATACTTTACGGTAGTTTCTTATGTTACATTATTGTTGCACGCAAAGTAGCACTTGCGCAGTTTCAACTGAAAATTTTGAGGTTAACCTTGTGCCGAATTAAGTAAAAACTTCATTTCCTCACCGACCGCGTGTCAACTCACGTGCGCTCTAAGCACACGTGCAAATTAATACAAATATTTGAAGACAAAATCGATTATCGACGATTGGCAAAAAATGGTATTATTGTGTTAGGAAAATTAGAAGAAAAAACAAACTAACGGTATTATCCATACGAGTATATTTACCACGAGTACACGTTTTAACACAATCACACAGTAGTGTTAAGTCGTGATTTAATATGTTAATTCAACGTTTGATATCATCGTGACGTGCAATAAAAATGGGTTTTTACGTAGAAAAACTGGTAGAACCGCTATTTGAATAGGCCGCTAGTTTTTTCTGGAACTAAAAACGCGCTACCATCGCGAGCGAGAATAATTCGCGGCAACATCGCAATCAAATGAATTCACGCACACGTTTGAGTCACTTCTATACACAGTGTCTTATCAAAAACGTAGTTATCGTTTGTTATTTTTCTTCGAGACGCCATTGTCATCATAGAGCGTTTAAAGTTAACGAAAGGCAGAATTTTAATTCTCGTTAGTTTGACAAGTCTTATTCATTGAAAAAGTAAGCCTACCGTCGAGATAAGTTATCTCAGAGTTTCATTAGCGTACAAATTGAACATCCAGTACATGGCGCACATCAACCGATAAGAAAGTTTGCCCCTTTTAAACTAGCATCAAGCATCTTGCACGTTCAACCTTCTGATCGGCATGCAATAAGAATACCAATTACAGGCGAATTCACGAATTACGGTAAAGTTTTGACGTGAAACTATTCTATCGATAACCTCTCTGTCGAAAAGCCGTTACTAGTATGACTAGGCAATAGGTTACGGTTAAAAAACGACTCGTTAAGCGACAAGTTTAAACCGTCCTTATCCACATACGTGCACGCGCACTCGGCCGCGCACACACTCTTGGTAAAGTGCTCGCATGTGTCGCTCTCGCGAGAAAGTCGGGAGCAGCAGTAGCAGCAGCAGCAGCAGCAAGCAGTGTGTGCATGTAGGTAGGCACATAGCTGTAAGCTTTTGAGCGCGAGGTTTTTCCCGTGGTGTGTCTCTAGCCGTTAATCGAAAAGGAGTGTGCTCTGCTGCTTCTATAAGCGCGCGCCAGATTAGTTGCGTGCTGCTCTCTCGGCTTGTCGGTGTGCGCGACGGCTTTTTTTTAACTACGGCAAGAGTTGAGACATACACGGGAACTATCGCTACGAAAGCAAACAACGTTGAAAGGAATGGGGCAGTGGCTGCCGTGGACGCTCCGGAGGGTAGCATAACCTTCCATGCCGCCGTAGAGCCAAGTTCATCGACAAGCTGTATATCAGAGCAAAGTGATAGCGAGCAGGCAGCAGAGCAGCAGCAATGGACGCGGCCATGTTTCCTCGCAGCAGAAATCATTGCTAGCGGCGGCTCTCCCCCGCGAGAGATTTTGAACAGCCAGCAGTTTGTCGTGATAAACGAGTAACACGCGATTCGATTCCGAAGAAACACGAAGCCGCCAGGATGCCCAAATGCGACGCCAAAACCAAGTACTTCCCGGCCACCTTCGCCTGGGCTTTACTACTCAGCAGCACCACCTGCTTCTTTTACTTTCCGTGAGTAATACACCACCCTCAGCTGATTAAAGTTCATCGAGCTTTGAAACTCGCGCAATTTTCATGCCTCGTCGTTTATTCGGTTTTGGAGACGGCACGTTTTCCAAGGCAGAACTTGCAAGAATTAAATGCCCAAAGTTTGCAAGATTTTTGTTTTTTGTTTTCTTTATCCCTATTCACCAAAAGGGAATTGTAAAGTCAAAAATGTGACTCTCAAGTAGCCAAGCGTTAAAATGCTTGAAGAATACGAGAGGATGTGTGCAAAGGGAAATTGGTTTTGATTACTAGAAGCGTTGCTCATGTTGTTATAGTATTGTGGAGGTGGGTGAGTCAGTAGCTAGCATGTTATTTTCAGGCATACCTTCAATAATTCTGATAAAAGAAAGTGGTCTGTACTAGCTGAAAAGCTTTGTATTTTATTCAAACGAGAATAGTTGGCATGACGTTGTACTTAGGAGAGCTTTTTTCTGCTGTATTAACAAATTATTCATCGTGATAATTCTAGCAGTCACTCTAGATTCTTATCTGTTATTGATTATCAAGTATTGATTAGTTTAGCCTATGTTATTTGCTGATTCGTCTATTAAATGTTCACGAGTCAACTATTTTAATTGCAGATGCCAGTATTATGTTTCTCGATATCCATGGGTACCGGCACTTCAAGGGGTCATCACTTTTTTTGTGCTGGCAAATTTCACATTGGCCACTTTTATGGATCCAGGAGTCATACCAAAAGGTATATAAAACTCTTTCAATATAGAATGTGATTGCCACGAGAAAGGAAACGTCTTGAGAACTAATCTGGTCTCGTGTTTTTAAATAGCTCCACCAGATGAAGACAAGGATGATGATTACAGAGCACCGTTGTACAAGAATGTTGATATTAATGGCCTGACAATGCGCATGAAATGGTGCGTCACGTGCAAATTTTATCGACCACCAAGATGTTCGCACTGCAGTGTTTGCAATCATTGCATAGAGGTTTGTTATTAATTTTCATTCAGAAACATCTAAATAAACTGGAGTTATTGACACCGTTGACATTTCAGACATTTGATCATCATTGTCCATGGGTAAACAATTGCATTGGAAGGAGAAACTACCGTTTCTTCTTCTTCTTCCTCTTATCTCTAAGCATGCACATGCTCAGTATATTTGGACTGTGCTTGTACTTTGTCTTGGAGCACAAACAAAAACTTGGCGAGGTGCCAACCATTATATCGTATCCTTTCTCAGTAATACCATTGATTATGTAATCTAATTTATAGGGCTAATGAAATTCTCGTAAAATCGTTTAATCAACTTTCCTTTCGCGTTGCAAATAACAAGTATTTCCTTAACACTCTCATCAGTATGGTACTTATGGGAATAGTAGCGCTCCTTTTTATTCCAATTTTTGGATTAACGGGCTTTCACATAGTACTGGTCTCGCGTGGACGCACGACCAACGAGCAAGTGACCGGAAAATTCAATGGCTCCCACAATCCTTTCTCGAGGGGATGCATACACAATTGCTGTTACATACAGTTCGGCCCACAATATCCGAGGTACTCGCCCCCTTTCCATTTTGTTCGAATCTCTAAAAATCCAAAGGAAATATCAAATAATGAATTCTGTAATGAACTTGTCGGATATTGCAGCTTAATCAAGCCTGAAAAGTATTCAGGAAAACGGCGTGGAGCATGCACCTCTGAAATCTCGACGATAGACAGCGAGAACCAGGTAAAAACCTACATGGATAGCAGCAATGGTGTTAGAAATGCCAGTTCAAATGCTTACAATAAGGTAAGAGCTAGTCGCTGTTCCGAGCTTTCGTACGTACGTAAGGTAACGAACGATTATCCCCCTGGATCCTCGCGCAACGCTTTTGTAATGCTTTTTTTAATGCGTATAATATCAGTAGAGGAGCTTCTTTATCAAGAATGTGTTTTGATTGCTCATCGATTATTGTTATTCTTAAAAGTACAGATGGATGCGATTCGGATGTCGAGCATGCAAATGTAACATCTGCGCTTTTAAATGTTAAAACAAAAATCCGACGACGCTAACGGTACGAAGGTAAACGACAATGTACAAAAGACACTCTCCCATATCCTTGACCCGCCCACGACAACGGTAAATTAATCAATCGAGTTGTTTTGGTTTTTTTTTCCACCAAACCGATCGAATTTGATTGAAACGAACGACGATGTAGATAATGGGTGTGCATTTGATTTTAGTTGTCACCAGGCAGAGACGGCTCCGATACTGACATGGAGCCAACAGCTTCGCAATCAGCCGACTGCGAGCCGACTCCGCCGTTGCAAAGACACGGCTCGAAAAACAATTTTTACCTGCCACCTGTGGAAAATAACGAATCTCCCAGGCATCCAACTCAGCATCGCCACCCTATACACTATCCTCGAGGTAGTCCTCATCCTAAGCCAAGGTACATCTCGTCAACACATTTAACAGCAATTTCTTTTATATTTTTATTCTTACTAAACGATGTATGATATTTTATTTTATTTATTAATTTTTTTTCATTACAGAGGTATAAACGGCTCGAGAAGTTACACGCCGGATCCACTTGCAGAATCGAGTAATTCGCCAGCTTCGCGGCAAGGTGGTGCAAGTCCAACAATGTCGCAACGAATCAAAGCTATTGGTGTGCCAACACCACTTGCCATTTCCAGTCCCATTCGCAGGTACGTGTTTCCTTGTATCAATTCAATCGCGAATTGTTGCCCCGAGTATTACCTATATACACGGTTATGTCTCGATGTCCCTCGAGCGCGCACAGTCTTACATCTTTACTATATTATATATCTTTGTTGTAATATTATTATCCTCTTACTCTCTCTCACTCTCTCTCTCTCTCTCTCTCTATTGATTATTTTCTTTTATTTCTCGGAAATGATCGATGTAAGCACCATCTGAAATTTATCTTTTTTAATTTATTTTGTAATTTTTTTTCTTCCACTTTAAAGTCACGACTTGTATAACTATGTATAAATATATCTTTTTGCATCTCTATTAAACGTGAATGACGTATATGCGCCTCCGATCTATATTACATTGAGAGAACCCACTGTTACCCCCCGCCCCGCCCCTCTAATTCTCGTATCTTGCCCGTAATTTTTATCTTTATTTTTTGTTTTTGACATATACTACTATATATTTGACATTCTTACCACCAGACTTTGTATAAAACACCTATGCTAACGCTGTCACTTTTGTATCTGTCTCTGTCTTTCTGTTCCCATGTACTTATTATATCGTCCAAGAAAATGAATATAAACCAAACAAAACGCATACTATTACCACGCACGTAAAAGATAATAAACGCAAAATACTTGATCGAAAATAAAGCTGTAGTTTGATTTGTAATCTTGAGAAAAGAAAATCTTGCCTACAACAACAACAACAATTGTATTGTACCTTTACATTGGAAAATCAAATAATTTCCCTTTTTCTTTTAGTTGAGATCGAACGAGCTTGTCTAACATCGTGAGTAACGGACAAGTTAATTCTCTCACGTTTGTTCCTGTTACGTTCATATAATTTTCTGCTATTTCGCTCTTTCTCTATCTCTGTCTCTATCTCTATCTTTCTGTCTCTCGTTCAATCAAGCCACCACTGCATTTTTCACCGAGATTTTTGTTTCGTCTCTCACACACATCAATACGTTTCTCACACTCACTCTCGACAAAAATAGCAACCTCGTGCGCGCATCGAGCTTCTTCTCGTATATTTTCTTCACGCTCGTAAAAATAAAAATAGAAGAAAATAAAAAAAAAAATTAGCGTTTAAACTCTATTTTTAACGTCTCTTACGGATCGACTTGTAAAAGTCAAGTTCAATCACTGTAACGTGGTTACGTAATAGTAGCAGTGGATAGCACGCACTATTCTTACGAAAAGCGTAGGGGAGGTAAAGCTCGACGCGTTCGCGTGTATGCGTAGGGTAAAAAAAGCGATTAGCGCGTTTGCACGTACGGAATAAGACAAAAAAAAAAGAAAGATGAAAAAAAATCAAGAAAAATATAGAACAATCGTCGACGACTTGGAGATTATGTGGTTGTATATAGATAAGTTTGTGTTGCCGCTGCAGGGGGTGGTAACTGCAAGGAGCTGCTTTCGGCCAGTCACATGTTGCGACCTACTGCAGGTAAAACACGAACGCCTCAAGGACGCATTTTTTTCCTCACTCATTTTTATATATTTCTCTCTCTCTCTCTCTCTCTCTCTCTCTCTTTATTTCTCTTTCTATTTCTTTCACTATCACCGTAGTAGTTTGGTTGTTATGTATTTATAAAGCTTCTCTCTTTCTACCTACCTTTATTCTGTTATGCATATGTCTATATATAGCATTTGCCACTTGTTGTTTCTTGCTCGAAGTAATATGTGTTACATGTACGTATTGTATAATTTGTTTGTCGTTGTATACGTATACACGCTATAGTTGGGTCATCATCCATTTATACGACAATTGTCATACACCCACACTTACACACCCACACACATACATTATCGTCTCATCGATCATTTTTCTATCTCTCGCTCTCCATCTCTCTCTCTCTCTCTCTCTCTCTCTCTCTCTCTCTTTTATTCCGTATGTCGACGGCCTTGCAATCATCACTGTACGGCTTTACTTTTTTCTTTAAATCATCATGTATCTGTTGTATTTCATTATAAATTACTGTTACGTACATATCTAGCTGGGCTAGAAATAAGACAAGCTAATTATAATAATTGTTATTATCATTATTATTAATTTTGTTTTATCAATGTATCTTTGACGCCCTCCTCCCGACCTTCCTATACACCCCTCGCTCTATAATTTGGTTATAATGATATGCTTGGAAGGGAATTGGTGCGAGATTGGTACTCGTTAAACGAAGCCAAAGTATGTAAGGGCTCGTTAAATGTGAGTGGTAATGAAAGAGAAATCAATAACGACACCAAACGTTCTCCTCCCCCCCCCCCCTGTCCCACCCCTCTCACTTACCTCTGCCGTTGATAATTAGTGGCAGTAGGCTTATGCTCGACGAGTACCGTTGCCGAGGTTACCACCGCCGAGCTTCATTATCGGAGCAAGTGAGTAGAAAGAAAAAAAAACGTGTAGCCTTGTCGCGTTACACACACTCGCAGTTTTGTGAGTCGAGTAAATTTTCCGAGGTAAAAAAGCGTGGCTTAATTCTGCAATTTCGTGCTCTTTTTTCTTTTTTTATTTTCTAGCTCTGTGTTATACTCGTCTAGACTTCTTTTATTTCTTCTCTTACTCTTTCGTTGTTTTTTTTTTTATATTGTCGATGAAGTAAGCGGACGTGACCAATAATTGTACAATGCGGAATGTAACGCAAATGGCAAGTAGATTTAACATTGACGTCAATCACGACACGACGACATCGGGCTAAAAAAAAACGCATTCGTTTGTTACGCGACGCATGTACATTTCTCATTAAGTGTATTTGGATATCGGAAAAGTTTTATCGACCACGTCGGGTATACACGTAAGATACGCGCGTTTCTCTTTGTTATATAGCCACGTTTACGACAACTTATGTAAAACAACGAAACAGAAATAAACACACGTCCTTTCCTCGTCTCCCCTACTCACCCTCGATATCGTTTCTCCTTATACATTATCACGCAGTTGACCTAGAAAAGAACCACGGGGGAGAATAAAAAAGGGCAAATTTAAAAATGTTGCGCGGTATAATTTTGTTTGCAGATCGAACCCAGGTACTCCAACGCAAGCACGTCGACCGGATTTCATTGGCGTATCCGATCATCAATCGCAGCAACAAAAATATTACGATATCCAGCAACAACAACAGCAACAGCATCAGCAGCAGCAGCAGCAACAACAGCAACAACAACAACAATTACAACAGAATCAAGGTTACAGTCCACAACGACGATTCTTGTCCGAGAGCGAACTCGTGCGCCAGGCCAATGAACATCCTTATGCCAGAACTAATAATACCGTTGATAATATTCGCGAGTTAGCTGGTTCGCCACAGAGAGGAATATACACGTGGAAAGACAATTCACCTAGTAACGCGTATCCACCTAGTATGCCACACGCGGCCGCTCAACAACATCAGGTGAGACTTTTCTTCGTTTTTTTTCGATTGTTTATTGTTGCCCTAATAGATTCACAACCATACACACAAAAAAAAAAAAAAGAGTTTTGTCTCTGAAAATACTCGATGGACGCTCGTAAATCAAATTCCGAGCGGCAATTGAGTGCCTAATGAGACGAAGTAATTTGATTAGTTTTTAACGATGTGAAATTGCATTTTGGAGCTTTCGGCTTTACGCGCACGTGCGCGCTCGTATAAAAATTCTCGGATGGAATATTGGAAAAAGTTGTTATTTTCTTCTTAGAATCGATGTGCATTAGTCAAACGAGTTATTTATAATTTTTACGAGTTAGCGAACGAATGCTAAAAGTTTCCGAGATTTTTCTACTCGTATTTCAAATAAATCTAGATAAACAACGCGATACTCGATACTCGACACGACTAATTTCCAGCTAAAAATGTTGGCTTTAAGCCTATCACAATATGTATTAGCTCATTTACATTTGCTTCCTTATTTGCTTAGACGGTTCAACTAAGACGTGCTCCAACAATCGAATAACGCAAACTCGTAACTTTGAGAATTTTCGCGAAAAAACGAACGTTTTTTTGTCGATTTATACTCAGCCAAAGGGCTCGACGACGAGCTGGGAGGACGTTTCTATTTTTATTCGACAAAATAAAATCATCTAACTCCGGGTAAATAATGGCTTAAGGAAGTAGGGAGGAGCGATGACGGCGGGGGTGGGGGGGGGGGATTTTGATAGGCGCGTGTGCGGTTTATCGTGACGTTGAGATGATATCGGATATCGTCGTGGCAAGGTTGAAGCTCACCTCATCGTATACGACACTTCGTTACTCGATTGGTTTAAAAAGACCGCTGTAGCTCAACGATGGAAATAGAAAATCTATATCGCTAAGGCCAAAAGGATGCGTTAATTAATATAACGCATTTACTCGTGTTTCCAGTAACGTCAACAAGGTCGAACGACGTTCGACCTCAAATGTGCTTGAAACTTTACAAATCGGTCCTTCATAGACCATTGACGTGTTTATTTATGGAAGTGAACTTTTGGTATGAATTTACTTAAAGTTGTTGGGTTTTTTTGGTTGAATGTTACAGGGCGGGCCTGGAGCACAACGTCCACCTTTGCCATACGATTACTATCGCTCGAACCCAACGAGCCCAACGCAGCAACCTTACGCAGCGGCACCACGTGCCGCCTATCATCCAGTACTCCGTGGTGGTGTGCCGGTATTCCCACCGCACTCCTCACCGCAAGTCAAGCGTAAAACCACGATGGTTACGCCAACCACACCCACGTCGTCGTCGTCGTCGTCGGGAAACGTCGTGACAACGGGGGAAAACAGGAGACGACCAATGTCGTTTGTACGTGCCCTCGAGATGACCGACTCGCTTGAAATGGTACCACCAACGACAGCGGTTGTTAATTCTCAAGGTCAACAATTATCGCAAGGGACTAATAACGAGACCAATGCAACTCTAACACCTGATCGCGCCAGTGTTTACGATATGAACTATGAGATATCCGTATAGCGCAGCTGTTACGTCTCCCCGCCAATATGTGGTTGGAGGGAGATTAGCCGAAACTCACCCAGCCTCTTTAATCCCAAGGACGGCGTTAAAGCTTGCGCAAAGAAGACTGCCGCTAAGGCTCACAAGTGCCAAGTCTCCGTCTAAAGAGGACTGCAGTTTTTTTTTCTTTTCGTTCTTTTCGTTGTACGTGTGTATGTGTGTCTGCGCGTACGTGCGTGCGTGCGCGCGTACGTATGTGTGTGTGCGTATGTACAGCGTTCGTTCATATAGTGCTTTGCCGTCGTTGTGCATCAATTGTTTTATTGTACATACACACTTTGTCGAATTTAGTAGATGATGATGCTACTACTACTGCTGCTGCTGCTGCTAAAGCCGACGACAAAGAGAAAGAGACTTTATTTAAAAATAAGCACGGATGTGCAATAGATTTGGACGTTTAAACATACATGTGGTAGCTGATGATTAGTGATTGAAAGCACATTTTTTGATAAAAATATAACAAACACACGCTTTACATACGTAAGAAACGTGGGTGCGCCAAAAGAAAACACTCCGTACCGATGGCAGGCATTAATTGTTGGGCCCTTTTGATTTTTGTTTTTATATAGCGGATACATAAATGTTAAGGTCAGTTTAGATTTTTATACGGTGTTGTTATCGAGACCTTGTTTTTTTCTAATTACTCGATCCCTCGTACTTGTCCTACGTTTTTTTCTCTCTCTCATTCTCTCTCTCTCTCTTTTTCTATTGTATAAGAATGAACAAACGATATTTGGTGGACAGCGTGATAAATATATATTTATGTATAAATTGGAACGTTTGCAGTATACAACTTATAACATGCATCACATTAGTTTAAGTGATCAACAAATCTAACCTTAAGTGTATAATGTTAATTCTGAGAAAAAAGTCTTCTAAAAATTCTCAATATTCGTTCAATGATTTTCTCACTAATTATTTATTTATTTTTAAAGGTTTTCTCAGAACCGAAAATAGTGATATAAATTATTGTTTTATTAAATCTACTAACCATGGATTTTTCTTTAACACGTTATTAATCTAGATCAGTCGGGATACAAAAGTGTACGGATTTTAAAAAGGGAGACAAATGGTAGTAGTTATCATTATTGTTATAAATTGTATAATGTATAATGTTTATATTCACTTGGATGATAAGATCTACGAAGATTTATGATCGATTCATTTAATTTTTATCGTTTTTCTACGTAATCATCCAAACAAAATGCATGTATGCATGAAGAAGAAAATACAAAGAAAATGAAAAAATGTCTGATGTCCATTAACAAAGTTACTTAATCGAGATGAGACATCTTGAAGCTAGGTTAACGGATTTTATGTAAAAAAAAAACATAATTGTGGATTGTGTAGTAAATTTTTAATATTCAATCAGCTATTTAACGAGAAAAAGTACTATTTATATGTAAAAACGCGGCGAACCAACGAATTTACTTGCGTGGTTGTTGCTCGTTTTTGGTTATACGAACAATGGTTGTTGATTCAATTGGTGTGCCCTTGAAAATTAACATGGTAATCTTTACGAGCATGCACGTGCGCATGAATGCATGGATGTCAGACAAAAGAGTAAGACTTTAGCCATACGAAAGTACACAATTTATGACTGCCTTAAGCTTAGCTCGACTGGCAGTCGGTTATGAAACATTACAATTTTTTGTTGAAAGGAGAATAAAAACAGAAAAACTTGTAATATATACATTATACATATTATCTATAAATTACATACTCTAAAACTATTTACACGCGGACATTAAAGTCGCAATCATGAATTTCCAATTTTTTATGTGTACAAAATAAAGAGAAACTACTTTCAGGAACAGTCGAAGCTTCCAAGATTCTTCAGTCTTTACTGAAAACAAAAATTAAAAAGACCAAATCACTCTTCTAGAATAGCACTTGTTTAAATTGCATAGTGTACCGTGCCAAACAGATATTTCATTGAACGATTTATAATTTTCCCCGTTTCCATGATAATCTACACTTTCCTCATCGGTGTAATGAGTCTTACGAAATTGACATTAAAAAAAAAACAAAAAAACAACTCAATCTTGAGAGAGCTTCGGTAATGAAGATCGAAAAAGGAAAAAGTAATTAATGGCGACATAAACAAGTTGTACAAGTTGCGACGAACGTTTTAGTGTTTGTGATTGATGTACTTGTACATAATGCTCGTTATTGCTAAACTTTCAATGTAAATACGTATATATTTCGGTACTTTGCGTATCGTCACTATTCTATGAAAATAAAAAAAAATAACGTGGATTATTACGTTTGATTTTCTTGGTTTTATTATTTACAGTTGAAAAAGTGCTTCGATACTTTGTACAAAAGATAGTCTAATTTTTTGTACGATTATATTTTATGGTAGCTACAAGCCACAACAACAACAACAACAACAACAACAACAACAACAATGTAACAACATTATTACGCAATCTTTGTTTATTTTTTCGATTAACGAGTGACAAAAGTTTCACGTTTGTGTTTCGCGTGATTTTTTTTTTTTGACTAAAAAAAATCACAATGTATAGTAAGGAATGCCGTGTTTTATTTAATGAGCATATTCTTAAATATGATAATAAATTTGTTTTAAAAAAATAATCATTATTAGTTTTTGTTCCCCTCCTTTGTGTCTTGTCGTCTTAATAACACGTTATTACTTGTTTGCTTGAAATTGTCATAATTGCAGAGCGAATAGCATTTGGCGTGTATGATGACGTTTTTCATCGTGAGGAATTCGAAAAGTTGAAGAGAACAATGTGACGCAATGATCTATCGAATAAACAAGAAGAGTACAGCGTCACCAGTTCGTCAAACGTTTACATACGTGAAAGCGTATCTACTTTCGTATCTGATCCAACCGAATATTAAAGCAAGCGGTTGTTTTCGATGCATCTTTCTCAGCGAAACCTACAAACCTGTCAAGACGTTTTTCAATAAACGCGCCAAGCTTTATTTTTCAGTCGCCGTATTGGCAAGACTGTACCGATAACATTGGCGGTATACGGCTCTTTAGGCATGCCGAAGAGCGCCGTGCGCGCACGCACGCCACTCGTGGAGCGCGAAGGCAACTTGCACTGCGAGTGCCGATCTTTGCGGTCGCCATATTTATACACACGGCATCTCGACACACGCACAAATATTACGAGAACGGTTTGCGCCAACGAACGACAAGTCGCCGGATTTTCCTCCAGGCACATAAACGCCCGGGGACTTTCCGTTGTCAATCATGTGAGTAACCTTCCGCTTGATCTTATTGTCGATTGATTACCTGTCGAGTACGAAAAAAAAAACAAAAAATAGTTATTCGTAAATCAATGTATCTTAACCATACTTTTCAGGGCACGAAGCCGGAAAGATAGCACCGCTAGTAAGAGCGAGTCCGAAGTCAGTGATAAGGACAAACGCGCGAGGGATCGAAAGAAAAGATCGGCCTCGTCGTCGAGTAGCGGAAGCAGGTATGTGTAAACAAGTATTTTTCTCAATTATTTGGTCGCAATTCTGTCAGCTAGCCACGATAAATGGACGCTCCGATATTGACACTACTACCAACCAAACTTGGCACACTCCAATTACAATGCACTGCAATCTTTCTATTTTCAAAATGCAGAATTATTTTCCAATTGTAAAACCGAGCGACGTTGATCAAGGGAACGTAGTCGAAAGTTGTTAGTAGGTGGTGGATTGTGAATGGTGTTCCGTGTAACCTAGTAAAGTACTCTGTTTATCTTTGTAGCTCCTCCGACAGCAGTTCTGGTTCATCGAGTTCTAGCAGTGGGAGCAGCTCAAGATCTAGTTCGTCCTCGAGCTCGTCCTCCAGTAGTTCTGGAAGCTCATCCGCAAGTTCTCGTGACAGGGGACGCAAGAGGAGCAGAAGCAAAAGTGCTGACGTAAGGAGACACACGTCCAAGGAAAGAGAACGAGAAAGGGACAAGGAAAGGGACAAGGAGAGAGAAAGAGAACGCGAGCGCGAGAGGGAACGCGAGCGAGAACGCGAGAGAGAGCGCGATAGGGAGCGCGATAGAGAGAGGGACCGAGAAAGGGATAGAGACAGGGAGAGAGACAGAGAAAAGGAGCGCGAGAGGGATAGAGAAAGAGACAGAGAGCGCGAACGAGAGAAGAAAAAACCAAACGCCGTTGCAGAGAAGCCAAAGCCTAAACACAAATCTAGGTACGTACTTTTGGCCTGTCGTTTCAACCAAAAAGCATCCTTTGCTTTGGCTGGGTTACTCCACTGCTACGAACAACCACGAGTTTTGATACCCTCCTGTTTTTCGTATTTTAGGACTCCTTCACCCCGCAGGAAACCTCGCAGGGAGCGATCTCCGGCTCCTAGGCCAACGAAAATCCACATTGGCCATTTGACACGTAATGTTACAAAAGAACATATTACGGAAATTTTCTCCACCTATGGAAATATCAAATTGGTTGACTTTCCCATTGACAAAATACATCCCACACATGGACGCGGCTTTGCGTACGTTGAATTCGAAACTGCCGACGAGGCAGAGAACGCTATGAAACACATGGATGGAGGTGAATGATTTGTCGATAAATAACGTGCTGACATTATTACAAACGCACTTTGTCCTATAAAAACTTGGTTCGATTTGCAGGACAAATCGACGGCCAGGAGATCACAGCAGCTCCAGTGTTGATTCCAAAATCTCGACCTCCGCCAATTCGACGAAATTCTCCTATGATGAACCGTCGAGGACCACCACCAACTAGGTGGGGGGCTGGTGCGGGTGGTGGTGGTGGCGGTGGCGGTGGCGGCGGACGTGGAAACTCGCCACCACGTTACAGGCGTCGTTCGCCACCGATGAATCGTCGTGGTCGAAGTCCAGCACGACCACCTCCGCGTCGTCGTATGCGATCGCGTTCACGTTCACCCGTGAATAATAGACGAGATCGTCACAGACGCTACACGAGATCCAGCTCGAGTAGTTCACGGTAATCGCGTGTGGCATAACAACGCCTTATGCCGACTACCTCCTTTACACGTGCATACACGGCAAATGTATTTTCATGAACAAATCGTTCGTTTCCTACATATTTTTTTTTTTTTTTTAATGTGCGACAGCATTTGGCAAATGTGTACACGCGATTTGTGCTATTTAGCCGCTTTCGTTAGTTTGATGTAGTTCTTTGAGTTTCCGCGGAATCTCAAAACGAGATAATCGTTACTAAGATGTAATAACTGACACGAGATGCTTTCAGTTTGGTAAAAATGACTAGCCGTAGATTAATTTTTGTATACGTTGTTGCGAGTGAAGATATAGTATTATATCAATTTCCGATTTCCATGTGCTTCACGCTCTATGATGATTCAAGGAAAAAAATCACTCGCGAATTGATTATGTAAACAATCAAGAATTTCTCCAAATAGTTTTAATCTCGAATGTAATCGACCAAGTTCTTAAGTACGTTTGAAGGTATTACTTACATGCATTACACGATCTTTGATTGAATTTGCAACTCATTGCACATTGTTCATGTATGACCCGATAGACGTCTCGTTGGTCGTTTTATAATACCGTAGTAAGGATTACCAATGATAAAGGTAAAATGCTTCAAACCAACGAAAGCGATCTAAATAAAATTTAAATAAGCGACCAAAAAAAACGAAGAAGGTTGCTGTTTGGAGACCTTTTTAGCATACACACACCACCATTTGGAAAGCTATAACTTTATATTATTATAAATATATCAACTTGAAATAAACTAATTTGGATGATTTTTTTTTCTCGTTTTTACACATAAACTTCACGTATGCCGTTTTATATAATCGCAAGAAAAAAAAATTTGCCACTACTTCTGTAGTTTGATTGTGAAAAAAAAATCAATTTTTATCCACAAGTCATTGATGTTTGTTAAAAGTACGTTAAGAGAGAATAAGATAATGTCTTTATAGTGTTTAAGGATCTAAAGCTAGTACTTCTTACCCTTAGTTGTAATTGGTCAAATAAACGTGTATAATTTTTTGTCTTTTCAAAGTATGCGGAAACAAAAACTATACCTACAATTATAGATTTGGTAAAGTGCACGATATACATGAAAATGTACGAGAGACGATGTAATTTTGTTAGAATTAATAAAAAGTGGATCTTTGAAAAAAGAAATAAACGTGTAAAATCGATTCATTTGTAAGAAGCTTCGTCATTAAAAAAAAACAACAAAAAAAACAATAGTTGTAGAAAACGTCGGAGGAAAGGTATCGTACAAAAGACATTGAGCGGCTACTTTGATAGAAACTATGATTATTCGATCCTTTTACAAAGAACCGGTCAGTTTTTAGAAAAAATCTATTCACACAAAACGTCCTCTACGCTTTTTTTTTTCGTCGCATCGTCTCGATCTATCTACAACGACAGAATAATTGGATTTGCATCGCAATCAATCTGCATCTCCTCGTATTTCATAGTCGTCAGTTTTTAGCTGCATCGATGAAAAATATCTACAGTTTTCTCGAACGACGCCACGCACATCGCGTTCGCTCCTTCGCAAATCGTCGTGAAAAAAATAACGTGAACAATTGCATAGGTCGGGCGTTTCGTTATTTCAACAATTTCGCAATTGAATATTATCTTAAATTTTGCTTATTTCGTCAATTCACTGCGACGAAAAAGACAAAATGGGATTTTGCTCGTGTCGAGTCGTCGTTGAAGGACAAACATCTCACTGTCGATTTTCTCGCGCGTAGTCGTATGGAAAAGTGCAATTAAAGGAATTTCAGGTAGAACGTTGTTTTGAAAAGTACGATAGCACCTTAGATATTCTGTGTTTTGCCAATGAATCTCTGCCGGTGTCAAGTGAAACGAATACTTTGGTGAAAATCAATTGTATCTAAAAGTTTGAAAAATAATTATTTGTTGTTGTTACTTTGCGTACAATTTCGCATTACTCGTTATTTAGGAATTAGTATCCGCACGATCATTTGATTACACAGAGTTTTATGTACAGTCACATACAGTTTAGAAGAGTAAAACCACACATGATTACGATTGATATCATTTATTAGAATTGCTTCGTAGATTTAAATATCTTTGTCTAAATATAGCTTGTATATTTACACGGTAAATGCTATCTCAAACTATTCTCTAGAAGCCTTCAAAGATCACGATTATGCCATTGAAATATTTATAATTTGTACACAAAATACAATATTGTTTCAAAAGATTCATCATGCTTGACGTCGGTTAAACCTACAGATTATCCAAGGATACTCCAGATCTCGTGCTCGATACCTTATTGGTGCAGCAGCAGCAGCAGCATCAGCAGCAGCAGCCTTCGTTGCTGTCGATTCTCTAACGCGTTTCTCGCTCGAGCAAAAAACTAACAACAAAAGGCCAGCGTTAATATACTTCGATCGTCGATTTTACTAGGAATTATCAATTTCGCTTCACACGTATCACAGGAAGTCGCACAAAAATGGTCTTTTTTCATAAACGACACGATTGCTCGGTTTTGTCCTTTAATTGACACCTTTCGTACAACGACAAAAAGAAAAACCGTTATCTTCGACGATATTCATTATTTCACTTTGGAACACAAAATTCATCTATCACAATTTACATCAACGTTAATCAAATAAGATCTAGTGTCGAGTTCGTCTCTCTTCCCCTCGCGTTTCTCTCCAGACGCGTCAACGAACAGGCAACGGAGATTCGGCAAAGTCTCATCCAACTCTTTGACAATAAATAAATAATTAAATAGTTCGTCGTATTTTCTTATCCGTCGCGCGATTCAACCATTCGCTCGATCTGTGCCTCGTGTCGATAATCGCCAAGTGAGAGAGAGAGAGAGAGAGAGAGACGCGTCCCCGATCGAAGCGTGCCCCTTCCACAAAATTCATTTATCGCTTGATCCATCGAGCACGTGGCCTTCATCATTGTTACCCCTTACTTTTAAGCTAAAGTACGCCTTTTTCCACTCAATTACGAAAACGTCTTGTTTGTTGCACCTTCTCGTCAAGTGACACCCTACGTTTTCTTTTAAAATCCATCGTCGCTTGTCGCCTCACCTCTACTTTTAGTTAATTAATATTACACACGATATTTATAACTGTACGCAGATAGTTATCATCGTTTACGAATAATGTTTATAATCGCTATAGACAGACAAAGTATCTTGCGCGGAGCATCATGTTGTTGCACTGATCTTTTTTTTGTTTGTTTTGTATTCTTACGTACTAATCTAATAATTCTTCTAAAAACCACACAATCGCTCCGATTACACTTGTTCCATCACTCTTGCGTCACGCATTTAAAATATTCGAAACTTTGTTTTCTTACATTTTCATCAGCTTTTTTTTCTATTTTATTTATTTATTTTTTTTGTATATTTTAATAACCATTCGCCCCTTGATTATAGCGTTCGGAACGGGCGTTGTTTTTTTGTTTTTTTATTTTTTTAAGAGGGACAAAACGCCAAAAGTCGAAAGCACAAATGACTATTTATTCGTTCACTGATTTCGAAATGACACTCGAGAAACAACCTCGCTCGCGATCAAATTGCTATTTATTTCTAAAAGATTTTTCTAGCCAGTTCAATTCGAGATCAGTGACAAGAATATCCTAAGGATCACAAGCACCAACGAATTAACGATTCCTTGAAATCGATTACGTAACAAAACTGTATTATCAATTTGCTGGTTGTTCAATTATAAATTGTCGATTGAAAATAAAAACAAAATCAAGTAGTTGTATCGAACGAGTCGCATTCGATTACGCGTCAATCTCCAACAAAGGTAAATCAATCAACACAAAAAAATGAAGAAAGTTTATTTGTAATACTAAATTTTATTATTTAGTTCAATTTTTTTTTCTTTTTACAACTGAACGTGAGGCTATCGTATCACTTTGCTGTTATATGTACATATAAATAGTATCTATTGTTATTCTGGAGTAGATACGTTTTATACGTAAGCTCATAACGTTCCAAAGAATAAAATTTACTCAAATAAAGGAAAATTTCGTGACATATTAGTATAAATCACATAATATGTACATATAGTTAAATATTTATCTTAAAAATATTTATCAAACCCTTTCTCAAAGTTCATTGTACATAAGAGAGTTTTCTCTTGAGTAGGAGTCAGTCCAAAGCATCTCGTTTTGCTTGTTTGAAAGAATTTTGTTATTTCATAGCAACGAACAAATAAAACGTACATACGCATTTAATCAAAGTAATCGTATAATGATGAATACTGTTTTCAACAACAAAAAAAATTTACTTTTGTTAAAATAATGACAATTGTTGTGCTACGATAAAAAATAAACATTTTTTAGATTTCAGTCTAAAATAAAATCAAATTAATAGATAATCCTCCGTTAAAATTTAATTTTCAATAATGCAGTTTTGAACAATACGCTGTATTTCATTCGAAATAAGAAAAAAAAAAAGAAAAAAAAAAGGAGAACGTTCACGTTGACGTAGAACCACGTTTGAAAAAGTATCACTAAATTCACGTTCACGTAGTCACCGTTAAAATCCAATAGTGTAATTAATAAAAAACAAAAAATAGCCACAATAAGTTACCAGCAGACTTGCTATCGATAACAACTCGTCAATAAAAACAACATGTCGAATGCGACTGATTCAGTACAACTGGCGTGAAAGCAAGAGCCTCGTCAAACATAATAGTCCATAGTGGCTAATCACTTGTCGCGAGTAGCGATACGCGACGTTAATCTCTATAAATAAGATCGCATACGTGCTAGTGGTCTATGTACAAGTGTGCGCTCGCGATCATCGAGACTGCGCGGAGTCGTCCTTTTTGTGCAGGTCAACGGCATTGTGCACCATGCTCTCGAGCTGCCTGACCTGCGCTTGCCCAGTCGCAGCACTGGGCGGTGGTGGTGGTGCACCGGGGCCTGGTCCTGGCCTGTGATGCATGTGAATGGTAGTCAAAGGTCCTGGGCTTGGATCTTTCGACCTCAGCGAACTGACCGCCGAAGGTGGCGGTTGTGGCACGTAGCCCGAGGCGAATAGTTTGGCTCGTTCCTCGTCGTATGCAGCTGCCGCCATGAGGTTGTTGTAACGTATCGACGACGCGACCAATGGGTCGAACCTGTAGGGGTCACGGAAGGGATCTGGCGTTGGCCACATCGAAGGGCCCGTTGGTGGCATTTGTCCCGGAGCAGTGTGCGATGGCGGAGCAAAGTGTTGCATTGGATGCGTCAGAGGTGGTAGGCCTGCCATAGCTCGGGTCATCGACGGCGGTGGAGGTCCTACGTGCGCGTGCCGATTTGGCACGTACGTGTGTGGATGCGAATGGTACCTAGATCGAACACACATTTTTGTAGTATTACACGAGGTCGTTCCTTTGACATTCGAGCAAAAACATCTCAACGCGAACAGCGCTTGTTTCGCAAGGAAGTGGTTTGGACTCGTGGAACGGATCGGGGCGATGGAAAGTGGAGTCAATTAAAAGCCACAGAGGTAGCAGAACGTCGTAAAGATATACCAACCTTATCCACTTTTCGGTGTCGAGCATTTTATTCTGCTGCTCCAAAGCTCGGTCGTTGCGAATCGCTTCGAACTTTTCTCTGGATTAAGAAAACGTACGTTCGTTACAATTTTTCTCGACAACGAGGATCAATTGGCCAATGTAGCAACGGCGAATAGTTCCAATACTCACCTAGGATCTGGCAGGGCGTTGGGTGGAGGTTGCGAACCGGGTGGTGGTACCCTCGTGAGCATCACCACGTCGTCGTCTTTGCTTCTTGGCTCTTCCTTCACCCTGACCAGAGACGTTGGATCCATGGGGTTTCCTCCATTTCTGACCGGGGACCTTTCTCTGCCAACGGCCATATGTTGTTGCCGACTTTGTTGTTGCTGCTGCATTATCAACCTTTCTCGCTCGAGTTCTCGCCTCTCGTGTTCCCTTCGTTCCTTCTCTCGTCGTTCGCGCTCCCTTTCGGCCTCTTGTTGTTTTCGTTTCTCCTCCTTTTCACGTTCACGCTCTCGCCTGATTCGTTCGCGCTCACGCTCGCGTTCTCGCTCGCGTTCTCGTTCTTTCTCGCGCTCGCGCTCGCGTTCTCTCTCGCGTTCCCTTTCTCGCTCGCGCTCGCGTTCTCGTTCACGCTCACGCTCGCGCTCCTCGAGCTCCGCTCGCCTCGTGTCGATAGCCGGTGGTTCGGGCTTTAAACCCCAAGCCGTCGACGTTGGCGGATAAGCTGTCGACGTTGGTGGATATGCTGTCGACGTTGGTGGATACGCCGTAGGCGGTCGTTGTAATCTGTAAACAACCAAAACACATTGTTCCGTGATAATCCTTTGATTTTCACGAGAAAAAGGAGAAGAAATGCGCGTATTTGTTAAACGTACCCTCTCCAAGGATCGTGAACCGCGCTCATCCCTGCCAAGCCCGGTGGCATTTCTCTCGTTGGCGGAAAACCTGCCATGGGTGGAAAATTTGGATTCGCAGTGGGGAAAGTCGGTGGATATCTACCGAACGGCGACATTCCAGGCGCTAAAACACGCAAAAACGTTTGTAAAACCAAGCGTCTCGTCTAAAATGCCGTAATAATCTGAAAACGCGCGATCTGTACCCAAATGCGAAGCAGGTGTTGACAAAAATCCAACCGTGTGAGACACTGGAGCACCAGGAGGATGCGTCGATAATGCCGAAGAAAACGGTGGAGGAGCAAGCGGTGGTCCGGATAATCCAAGTCCTGCTGGTCCCGCTGTGCCGAACAAATGAACCGGCGGCCTTAGTAAATCCGTTTTTGTGGAAATTCCAGATTTCGCTTCGGTTTTCTGCTGGTGATGGTAAATTTCCCAGGCTATTCGTACGTGCATCGTGTTCCACTTGCCAGGTTTCTATCGAGAGAACAAATAATCATGATTCGTCCGATTCGATTTTACCGAAATATGTGATAAAAGGAGTACAAACTTTGAAATGGTGCGTTACCGTTGGTGGATACGACGACACGTGAGTGGGAGGTGCAAAAGGCGTCGACGGTGGAGGTATGCCAGGATGCAATAGGCCTGCATTGAAACTCGAGTAATTGCCGAGATTGAGATTCCCCCGAAAAAAAGGAGAGTCCACTCCACCCAGCTTTGGAATGTCCTTGAATTGCTAAAGAGGGATTTACGAGTGTGTTAGTCTCGTGTCGAAACGCGCGTTACTACACGACTAATTAACGAAAAAGACATACAATCGGCGGTGGAAACAGCGACGATGCAGCAGGCGGCGGTAAAATTGGCGTTGTATGCTGATGAACGTGCGTATGTTGATGTTGGTGATGATGCATTTCCGTCCTGTGATAGGGAGGCAGAGCGAGGTTCGTCGCGACATTTCGACTGTCTTGCGAGGCCAAAAACCGATTGTCCAGCTCACGACGTAGCATATCCGTTTGGCCGGGCACGTGGCTCACGACGATTTTCGATTCTACATTTTAAATAGCGTGTAAGTTTGAAATTAAACTCAAAGATGGTTCAGTTAAAATTTCTTTCATCAAAATGTTTCACGACTTTCCGGAAAATTCATCTCGATGCCTGAAATAATACCTGCCCATCTCGACGAGATAAGTGATTTTGAGGAAACGGCGACTCACTTGTTTGGAATAGCGATTCCGCAGAGAATGGATTAGGATTAGATGTAGGGGGCGGAAGCGACGACAAGGAAGTGTGCGGACTCGCGCTGGAAACCGGTGGCGGTAGAGGCGTTGCAAACGGTGGTATTGGTGGCGCAAACGTGTGCAGACCCATCGATACCGGAGGTGGCGTCGGTCGTGGCACCGACGTTGCTGTTGCCGGTGACATTGACGACGGTGCATTGCTACTGCAATCAAATCGTTAACTCGACGTCAGTTTCAACGCCGTAACTCAGCGCGTATTTTGTCAAAAGTCCGATTGGAAATATTTTTACCTTATCCACCCTTGGGCCTTAGAATACGCAGGCAGACTAGAATTAGCCGGGGAGGAAGTATTTGGCACGCTGACCGGTGTTATGCTACTCCTGCTGAGACTACTCACGTTACTGCTATAAATCAACGTTGACCATTAAATATACAAAATACACGTGTCATCCAACGGTTCCGTTCGACCAAAACGTACCTGTAACTCTCGCGTTCTCTCGTCGGACTGTGACCCCTTGGCGAGTTGTTGCTATTCCTACCGGCGAGGCTATTTGCCACAATGTCCCTGTGCGTGATCGAATTGGCTGTCGTGACCGTGTTCGTTACCGAAGATGCTCCACTCGTCGTCACCGCGTTCAACGGCGAACTACTCACGCTTCCCGTGTGATTACTCGGCACGGTCTTGCTTAGGTTCGTGCAAGGTGATGCCCTACTGCTTCGCTGCAAATTAAAAAGTTGAACGTTACCTTTTGATCGTTCAATCGTGCTACAACGACTGTCGCCGATGTACGGGACGAATACCCGAACGAATACGCGTTATACGTAGGGGCAAACGAGAATGCCGACGACTCGAAAATTTGAGCGCTTTTGGTTGTAAAAATAATACGTTGTTTTACGTTAAAACGGCCGTTAGTTTCAAGCTTGCAAAAAACACGAACGATAAATCAAATTGAACAAACACGCGACAATTGTACAAAGTGAAGTCCTGAGAGAAGAAAAAGAAGGTGAAAGGAACATATTATTCGAAAAGTTGTCGCGATCGTTGAAAGCGTCGCTGGGCAAAGAAGCCTGTGCAAGTTGCGTATTGTATTTCACAAGCTCGATAGCTTTCGACGACGTCGTCCTTGTGTACCATGATCGCTCGATCGCAAGAGACTCGAGGGGTGATCGAACTTACGATATCGGTCCTAGACGCAGCCGAATGCGAGGGCGACGGGACCGCAGTCGGTAGGTACGGACTGTGACTATGATTCATCGGAGCGTACGGTGTGTAGAGCGGATAGGATGGCTGAGTTTGCGGATAAGCAGCCATCGGTAACGGTGGTGGATACGTTGTCGTTGCAGCTCCATTCGAGGGTGCAGCCGGTGAGACACCAAGACTCGCGACTGCTGGCGACGTGGTAGTATGTTGCGACGACGAGGTATGCACCAACGGTATACTCGGTGGTGGGTGAAGTCCACCTGGTTGCAGCTGCTGGGGATGAGGTGGCCCAGCTGGCAGGCCCGGCGATACGGGCCGCTGCTGCGGCGCTATTGCACGTGGATTCGCTGCTAGCGGACTAGTCATCTGAAACGCGTACAATTACACGAGATTTAGATATGAATCTCGCATTGGTTATTAATCGACTATTAATCGACTATTAATCGTTTGGCTTCTCGAGGATGAATAAACGAGTCGACTAAGTACCAAAGAGTCGCGACGTAGAGTGTTTTGTAGTAAACGATGACTTAGATTCAATAGCGAAAAGCCAGAAATCTCTTCTTGTTTTGGCAACTTTGTTTTGAACAACAAACAAGATTGTATCGAATTTCCTGTAACATTACCCGAAACTACCAGCGAAATCACCAGAGTTAACGATACTTAACCTTATTTTACGTTCGATACTACTTATAAATAAGTACGTTAATTAACTTTATTTCGCGAGATAACGTTGCATGGAATCTCGGTAACTAAGAGATATCAATTGTCTAATAAAAATGTCGCGCGAATCTAATGATTAACGATCGTTAAATACAAATCAATGAATTCCTAACGAGTAGTCAAATTAAATTAACGTTCAACCGATAAACGGGCAAGTTTATTACAACACCTTGGCACACTTTTTACGGCAACTTTTTTTTTCACTGTGTATTCGTGGAAAAAAAAATGTTCTCGTTACGACCACGAAAAAATCCTGATCGCAAAACGAGTTTATGCGAAAATGCTAATTCAACGCGTAAAACGTGTTTCATCTCCACTAATCATTTCATGAATTTGTACGAGCATAAATCTTCGATATAAATGTCGACATTTTTGATCGGCACGCGCACCAATATATTCAAAAATGTAACAGTACATAAATCAACGTGATATTTTCACAAGGCGACGGCGATAGTGTTTTAGTCGTTCAGTTGGATTTAATAAATGTTGTACGATTGAGTTGCCACTACTCGTCGACTCGTTGCTTTGTTACCCTGCAACACCAGACACTAATATCGCTAGTTTTAATCGCTTTAAACGTTGGCTTATTCCTTTACTTTGTATCCCATCTTGGTTATGAATTATAGATTTTAATTATCGTTCGAGCGATAATTGTAAGTATACATAGAACAACGTACAATAACGTTCGTGCTACGGATTGCGCAACAGGAATTCCAAGAACAGAATCGATTACTCGTCAGGAAGCCCCTTTTTTTCCGTTACGAGCACGAAAATTAGTGGCTTAAAATTTTCGGAAGCGACTCGTGTAGAGATTCACAGGATACACACGCACGGAAAAAAAGCACGTAAATTATCGATGATCAACGCAACGAAAGTGCAAGTGATACTTACGGGTGGTTGGGATATGTGGGGCGGTAAGGTAGGGCTAGGGGGACTGGGCGCCGTGGGCACGGGGGCGCTCGCAGGCACAGGCGGAGGAATGGGAGCCGGGGCGTCGGTGGCCGGGTTTGAGATTTGTCCCCCGGTGTCCGGTGGCGAGCCACCCGCCCCGTTCGCCGGAGGCAGCACGTGCGGTGAAGAAGATGGCAACTCGTCTGTAACACCGTCAAATCACGTTACACTTAATTCGTTCGTTCGACATGTAACGTCGAGTGGAAAACGTACATTTTTCTCGTGACTTACATTTACGTGCAAGGGGTGTTGGACTCGAAGAGAGTACCGATTCTGCATCCGAGTTCTGAAATATAACGTCCCGTTAATAAAAATCGTTCGATATTTTGCAAATACAAATGTTTTTTTTTGTTTTTTCTTTCGCATAGAGTCAACCGAGTGCCATTGTGACTCACTCAACATTCCTGAATAATTTTTTTTTCTTTTTTTTTTTTTCAACTTTATCAGCGTTCTTACGATTGAGTTTCGAGTCGAGCGATACGACAGTGACGCTCACGGTCGACTCTGTGCGAAGCCGAGGGAAATGCTTGCGAAGCTTCTCTTACCTTATCGTCTTCTCCTTCACTATCACACTGTAAAGAGAAAAGAAAGAAAAACGCGATGTTAGTAAAGCCCTCGAAAAATAGTTAATTATGAGGATTATTTACGACACCGACAATTTCTTTTTCTACATCGTTTCTCCCGACGGAAAAGAAAACGCAAATACTTACGATATAACCTTTACCCGAACTGCAATGACTGCTAGCCTGTGAATCAAAATGTCATTGCTCTTTTAACAATCTTTACTTGCCGAGAAAAAAAAACATCTTTCAACTGTATTTTTCTTTTCTTTTGTTTTCGAAAATGCACGTTTCTTTGGTGGTCGAATCGAGAAGAGACAAAATAACGTAGTCGTTCGAGTATAGACGTTGACTTTTCTGTGAGCATTTATATCGTTTTTGGATTTTTTTTGTTTTTTTTTTGTTTGACAAACAACCAAGTTTTGACAATCACCCCTAACGTATATGTACACAACTAACGTTAATAAAATGAACAATGATCATAATGAGATAATGTAGGACACCACAGAGTTGAAACGACGTGAAAAGCTAAAAAAACGTGCGTTGTAACGAATATGAAAATAAAAAAACTTACATCGCTGAGATGGTCCCTGGAACTGTCGGCGTCCTGGCAATCCCTTGGGATACCGGAGCCGTGCAATTGCTCGGAAGCTCTTCCGCTGTCGTCGCTCGTGCCTGCATCTAGGCCCTACGTTTATACAAAAGAGAGCAGTGTGTCAGTCGTATGATGAAGCTTTTAAAATAGAAAAGTCTGCAGCTAATTGGGAGGAAAGAAGAACAAAAAAATCTGTCGACGACGGATAGTAACGAGCTGTATTTTTTTTTTTTTTTTTTTAACAACTTTATTTTGAGCCATTACCATACGATCGTTCAATGATTAATTAGCGAGCATGTGAACAAATATCCGAATTAGCGTTGTCCGATATTTGAAAACAATATCGTTATTCCAATAATATGCGTTCAATTTCAATTTAAATTGAAATCACGTTGAGGAAATCAGTTGTAGCCACTAATTCAGATAAACGAATTCTACACTCGATCGAATTATAACAATCCATCGATACGTAAACCCTTCCAGCGTTCGTTTTTTCTTTTTTCAAAAAAAGATTTTTTTTTTCATTCCAATTACAAGTACTCGACGATTAAACCGATAAATCGAGATAAAAAATGTAATAATTTGGTTAAATTCGAGTACGCTTGTAGGTGTATGTATACGTATGCGCGCATGTGTGCGTGTGTTTGCCATCTCACGAGATAAGATAAAGCAGGTCAGCTCCTCGGTGGTTTGTAATATCTCGTTACGAGTAGAAGAATCAACTCGATAAACAGAAATAATTACCTGATTAAGCGTCGATGGCGTGAGTATGGAATTATGCGTATTGTAATTATTGTGCTTGAAGTGATTCTTAATGTGATGATGATCGTTGTGATGCCGATTATTTTGTCCCGTGTCAAGTTTTGGCTTCTCGTCAAGCGACAGCAACGAATGCAGCTTCTTGAAGTTATTCTTGCCAGCTAACTTTATTGCACTCTGTAAATAAAATGCACAAAGTCAGTTGTGTACACGAGACATCGAGCAAGCACACGACTAATCGTTTATCCCTCTTTCTTTTTTCTCCTCCGTACGCACGCTTAATTATGTTACAACGCATACTTAGCACGTCAAATCAACATTACAATCGCGGTGCGCAGGAAGTTAAAGAAACAACAATGAAAGTAAAAAAAGAACAAAAATATGGGTATTCGCTCTCTCTCTCTCTCTCTCTCTCTTTCTTTCTCTCTCCCCAATGACGACACGTGTTTCGTCTTCGGGGAGGTCGAGTGTATGCGTGCGTGTGAAACGAAAAGAAAAAAAAAGAAAGAAAGAAAGAAAGAAAGAAAGAAAGAATGAAAGAAAGATGGGAGAGAGAACTCGCTTGGCAAGAGGGGAGCGTGTCAAGATGCATGAATACGAATTTATTGGAATATTACATTGTAAACGAGATGTGCGTGTGGGTCATTTTTGTCGATGCGAGAGAAGAGAGAAAAAAAAAGAAAAAAATTAAGAAGCACACAAGCAAGTGGATACACAGGTAAGTGAACTTGCTTGCGCTTAAAAGAGTTTATGTAAAGAAGCCACATGAATAATTTGATCTCGCTCGATTGAATTTAGTACTATATATACATATATATATATGACGGTGTGTGTAGAGTGACTACCCTCTCGCGTATATAATGTCACGCATGACTATTCCATTGAAATTATCGACTTTTTCCTTTCTCTTGCTTAATCAAATAATTCTGTTTCTCTTCTCGACGTTTATTCCCCACTTACACATTATTCTCGTGGTTAATCAAATCAAACCAGAAATTCCACGAACAAATTCGATTAACGTTAACGTTGTAAAGCGCGTTTAATTGTTATATATCAGTGAAAACGAAGAGAAATTCACAAAGTCAGTAGCAACAGCAGCAGCAGCAGCAAAAGTCGGAGCACTTTGTAACAAGTTATACGGTATACGAAAAAACCTCAACGAAGCGGCGACTTTTTCATCAAAAACCGATCGTGTCTCGTCTCTCTCTCTCCCCCCTCATATCCCCTACTCTCTTCACAGTTATAGCACAAAAAGCAAGCAGTGGCAGCAGCAGCAGCGCCTCAATTTCACTTCCTCGGTTTCTCTCTTGCTCGCGCGCTCTTTTGTTGGCTCGCGAGAGCGCAACGGTCGTCGCTAGTCGGCGGCGTCGGCAACGATCAAGGTGCGTAGTGTGCGAGCTCAAACGACGAAGGGAGAGAGAAAGAGAAACGATATTGAGCTACTGCTACTACTGCTGCTGCTGCTGCTGCTACTGCTACTGCTACTGCTACTGCTACTGCTTGAAAAAGCGCGCGCAGAAGGAGAAGACATTGACCGAAAGAGAGGACGACGCAATTCTCACAGCTGAGACAGAGAGAAAGAGATATGCTTCTTTTTTTCTTTTTTTTTTGTTCGACAGATGCAACTTGTACTTATACAGTTGTAAAAGTGATTGAAGAGAGAATAGAAAATAGAAAAAATAACCTATAGATACATATATACACGACAGAGCACGATAATTATCCGAGTAAACATACGTCTAACTAACTACAAAAAAAATTAACCCCGTAGCTTATCAATCAGCTGCCCCTCCTGCTACTACTGTTGCTGCTACTGCTGCTTTAAGCGTACGAACTAAAGGGGGACTCTCTCTCTCTCTCTCTCTCTCTCTCACACGCTCTTTGTGGAAAATCAATATCATCCGCGAACGAGCGCGAAATACACCTGCATCCAACGATAACAAGAAAAAAAATCATAGCGAATCTTGGCAAAAAAATTCTTTGTTTGTTTTTGTTCGATATGAAAAAAAAAAAAAAAAAAATTAAAGGAATGACAACTGGTGTGTCTTATCTCGTCACGCACCTCGTGAGCCATAAAATTGATTGTCGTCGCAGTTTTCGAAATTTTAATTAGCATTACGTGCATCTGATACTACCATCACCGTTGGTACGCGCGTGCATTCGTTTACAAACATCTCGCCGCGATAGATAAGACGCGATATAATACGTGCGTTTAATCAAGAATTTTTGTTGTGTTTTTTCTTCTTCTTTGTAGCGTTGTATAGTTTTTTGAAATTGATCGATCATTCGGTACGGAAGATTCTCAATTTGTACGAGAGTCCGAAGAAGAAGCAAAAAAAGAAGCCTTTCATCATTCTTATCACGTGCGAGCGAGAAGTTAGCAGAAAATTGATGCTTCCTCCTCTTTCTCTCTCTCTCTCTCTTTCTCTTTCGCTCTCTTTCGATCTCTTTCGCAATGTTACGGGATAAATATTAAAGTAAAGCGTGGTGTCGAGAGCGCGTACATCGATCGATACTCGAGAAGAAAAAATAAAAAAGACTATTATTCGCGCATGGATGAGTGAATTTTCGAGTGCAAAAATAACGCGAACGTGTAAAATGGAATTGCGCGTTGTCAATTTTCTTACGCTGCTCCTCTTGTGTTGCGAACGGAGTGTCGTATTTCTATAATAAAGTCGTTAAAGCTGTCACGGCAAAAAAAAAAAAAAAAACATACGAGAAGTATTATACTCGTCCGCGAATCAAACAATTGTCACGCTTGAACGTATATTGATTGCCCAGAAACAACAACGAAAAACAACAAACATTCGTGTTCTTTGGAATTTTTACGCGGAGAAAAAAAAAGAGCAGATTTGTCGAATCATTTATTCTTTGTCATGAATGGAATTTTCATGCCACGAGAAGAGAAAAAGTAAGACAATCTTAAGAAAAACAAGAGAACTTGTTTCGTTACAGGAAACTATTTTTTTCTTCTTCCAGTTCTCGCTAACCGTACAAGGTAAATAATTGTTGCGTATGGAGTAGTCAAATACCATGGGACATTCTCTCTTTTGGACTTTTATGTATTTCACGGTCACGTAGTTAAAACTACTATAATGATTCTTTAAAAATACGTTCCGAATTGAGAAGGATTGCGAAAAAAAATGAACAAATTAAAACATGTCGTGTACACCATAAGTATTACCTATATTAACCTCGAAAAAAAAAATGTCAACATTCCACAACGATAAAACATATCCCGTTCGTCGCAATTTTCACAATAAAACGTTGAGTTTTCGCTCTTTTCAATTACCCGAAGAGAGGACGCGAGCGAATCAAATGTTCTCGCTTGACGGACAAAAAACAACTTGAAATATTTATATGCCTAGGAACGGAAGAGAAAGAGAGAGAGAGAGAGTGTGTTTGTCGATCGAGGAGCATCAAACGTGTACTTTTAAGTGGGTCATACAATAGAGAGAGAGAGAGAGAGAGAGAGAGAGAGAGAGAGAGAGAGAGAAAGAGCTTGGCGCAGGTGCATTACAGCGATGTATCAATTTCGTCGTTGTCACCGGCGCCACCGATTCAATGTATACATGCGATGGTTATTGACATGTTTATCAAGTTATATAGCTTCAACTTTTATTCCAAAAAGCTTCGGGACAGGGATATGACATTCATCAAACACCTTTTGCCGTTTTTTTATCGTTATTCAAATAATGTATCTAAAAATACTCATCTATCTATATAAACGAAATGCACTTAAGCTAAGCGAAGCAACGCTCACAAGGCGATAATTCTCAATAATAGACAAGAGGGGAACTTGTGTGTATATAAACGTGTATCGTTTTGTATTGTATAGCTTTGGTGGCATTAATTGACCATTCAGTCGTATGCATAATTCTTTCTCTCTCCTCTCTGTCTGTCTCTCTGTCTCTGTCGTATTCCCCTCGTGAGTTTCCGCTCGTGAGCACTTGACTTGCGCTCTCTCTCAGTTCGTTTCCTGTTCACCTGGATTACGCAAAGCTCCGTTGTTTTCGTGTCACACACTCTTAAGCTTCTTCCCCCTTCCTCTTTCTGCCCGCTCTCTCTCTCTCACTCTCTCTCTCTCTTTCTTTCTACCTTTCCTCCTATATCCCTACCTTCTTTTTCTACCAGATATCGATCGCGGAACCTTCTTAATATTTAATTTCCCGGTCAATTACACCTCCCGTAGCTACAGATTCAATTTAATACGAGAGAGAGAGAGAGAGAGAGAAATTGATTTTTGAAGCGATGCAATTTGCTTAACAAGATAATTATCTTGCAAACTTTCAATTAATCAGCTTCAACGTCTGATGTAAAGTGTACAAAAGGAGAGGATGCGAAGGGATCGAAGTTCATTTCGTCGTTACGTACGCGAGCGATAAACGCGAGAGCTTAATGTTTGTTTCAATCCCTTCCTCGTTTCGCTTGTTATATTTTCGATACTATGCCCCAGTACTTGTTGAATCGACAAATTTCTCGTTTGTTATTGTTGGCGTTGTTTTTTCCTGGCGAATTATAGAGAAAATTAATCTCGATAAACGCGACGACGACGACGACAACGAGGCGAAAATAACCAAAGAAAAGATGAAAAAACTATACGCACGAACGTTAGCTTGAATTAGCATGAGCTGATAAGAAATGTAAACAAGCGTCAATTAGCAGTAGATTAAAGTTATAATTATATACTTATATATGCGATCCTTTGCGATTGCGTAAATATATTTATGAATCGTATATATTTTAGATGTATTTCGATGTCTTACGCGAGCTAATGTTTCTTTCGGGTTTTTTTTTTCCGTTTGGTCAAAGATAAAACTAATGCTTCTATATATAAAAAAAAACAAAAGAAAAAAAAGAGACAGGAACGAGAATTTAGTTGCCATGCTTTATTTTCGGACTTGAACAAACAGATAAAGAAATGCTTCGACTTTGCGTAACGCGATCCATTATTACGGCACATCACGCGATGATAGTGGAAGCAAAAATCCGATCCCGCAGCTTCCTCGCTCGTACCGTCGGCAAGCCGCTTATCGCGACACACACACACACATACACATACATACACACGCATGCGCGCCCGCGCGGAGGGAGGGAGAGAGAGAGAGAGAAAGAGAGACCAGTTGACTTTAACTTTGCGAATAACCCGAGAAACGCGGCACGGATGTGAATTATTACGAGTCATTACTTTCTTGGAAAAATAAAAAGAAAGAAATGGCGTATTTATATAATTTTAGGATCCAATTAGACTTGCTCGTTAATGATACATTGACGTACATTGATATACACCAACTACGTACACCAACTCCATTGAATCTAATAGTTACCTTTTCGAGAATATTTAAAGAGAACACGAAGGTAAAACACGTTTCTACTCAAGTCCAACCGTTAAATTTTTCTTTTTATCCAACGTGATATATTTGCAAAACTGGATGATCGTCGTGCAATCTGCTTCGTTTCTTTTTGTTTCATCTTTCGCTTCAACACGCTCGCGAGGTTCTATGGCTTTTTACGAGCGTCGCCTCATATTTTAGATTTATACCAAGAGATTTTCTCGCGTAGCAGCAGCAACGCGCCACACGGCTTTTCATTTATCCGCGAGCGCAGATTTTTCACGACGTTGGCTTTGATTTAATTGCGAACGTTTTACTCTTTCATTTCGTCTACCATAGTTGTTGCTGTTGTTGTTGTCGTTATTTTTCTCTTATTTTGTTTCATCTTTGTCGGATAAATATATTTAATATACGAGTTTTAACGATGTATCTTTATATTCGTCAGTCATTGGTAAGCAAAGGAAAATTTACATTTTACGACAAACTTATCTCTACGGGTAGCCGAGCTCGCACGATTTATTTAAACGTATATATTTATATCGGCAATAAAACAATTGTGTACGCTTTCCCTTTTTTTTTTCGTAAAGTGGTAGGGACAAGCAGAAAAAAAAACGACAACAAGTCGGAGGGCAATTACTGACTTTGGTCTGCAAAAGCGGTAATAAGAGAGATATTTTGTAGAACGATGCTTCTACAAGTTGGAAACATCTCATTTACCGATTTACGGACAATTTAAAAAGCATAAAAACAAAGATCTCAAGAAAAATCAGCGCGGCTAATCACCTCAGCGGTGGCAAATGAGACAAAAGTGACTGTATATTTGACGTTCAATGGTATGCGACGAAAAGACACGAATAAACGGACAAACGAGAGAAAGGGAGCAAAGGGCGTGCAAAGCGTGAAAAAGGGACCACCAACAGAGGGGGAGGGAGAGAGAGAGACAGAGAAAAGGTTCGACAGCAGGGAGTTTGCCACTAGATATATAGATATCAAACTGTTGTCTGGTCGAAACGTTAAAAAAGAGAAACAGATTATCGTGGATGTGTTTTTCTTTTTCGGTCCACCAAGTGTAAGCAAATTAATTATTAAAATAAACGGTTGTGCGAGATAAAGAAGAGTACACACTCCCTTGGAATTTCGGAACAACGTGTTCCCAGGTATTTCTCCCTTCCTCATCCTCCTTTCGCTTTATCAGATTTCGTTTTCTCTCTCTCTCTCTCTCTCTCTATCTATCTCTCCCTCCTTGATTTATTTTTTTGTACCGTACAAACACGTGTTAAATGGCGACCCTCGATTTTTCGGTAGAATTTTCTCTACCTAAACCTAGTATACCAAAGACGAGAAGAACTACGTTAATTAGAGGTCGTCTAATTTTAAACGTCTGCCACGCGGACTCGACACGTTGTTTCCACGGGCGTCGATTTATCGAGATTCCCGATGTTTAACCATCGTTTAATCGTTGCTAATTCATCAAGACGAATTGTTTGTTGATCGATCGTAAAAATAAAAAAATGCCGTACACACGCGAATCAATTATGAAATTGTAAGCAATGAAAACGTGAGTAATGGATAATTGCAATGGCAAAAAAAAAAGAAGAAAATCTCGGTAAGAATTTTTTTTTTCGCGACGTCATGTGGTAGATAACAGTGGTGTTTTTTTTTTACGACGAATCGCTTATTAAAGATCGCCGTGTTGCGCTAAAAGATTAACAGACTCGTGCACGAGAGAGAAAGAGCAGTCATTAGCCTCGTCGCCACGGCATGCCCTTACGTCATAAATCAAAGTCTCAGCTCGCTCTTTCTCTAGATGGAGAAATTAATCGACGGAAAACAAACGCTAATTAAGATACCAATAAAAAGAACAATTGAGAAGAGGGACAGAAAAAAGCCACTTGCAAGTTATTATATCGATTTGACTTATTCTTAACAACTGTTCAAATATATATATATATATATATATATATATATATATATATATATATATACATATTTCAACAAGTACATCTGCCCTAGTACTCGACCACGAACACGCTTATCAATGTACAATTAACTACAATATTTAAAGTTTGCGACAACGATATCTTTTATTTCTCACTCTTCTTGCTTTTTTCCTTTGTTTTTTTTTATCGACGATAAACTTTTGCCCAACGCTGCGTCAGATACATAATAACGATATTATCCGGCTTCCAACGATAGTCAACCTCCTATATTACCTATCGAATTCCAATAATAACACCATTATAATTGAAATTTAAATTTAGATAACCGACCACGAAGGACGGCTAATTGAATGACTAACAGAGAGATAGATAGAGAGAGAGAGAGAGAGAGCCGAGAGCAATTGAGTTACAAGTTGCTTTCTAATTACCGTGCGGTCTACGTGAAAAATCCCTAAAAGGTGTTTTGCCAAACTTTGAGAGAGAGAGGGACAGGGTCCTTTTACGAGTGGCTCGTAAAATAAAAAAGCCGTGTAGTGGGTGGTCGCCGACAAATTTTAGGGAATCGACGTATTTCTAAAAGTCTTGACAATCGTTGGAATGCCGCCGCTTTGGTTTCGTACGATAAAAAACAAACAAACTCGTGTTTATAATTAATAGAACAGACACAAGTCATAAACAGCTGTTTATCTAATCATCCGATTGATTTCTCGTTAATTGCAAACCAAGTCGACACTTTGGTTATCGATATACATAAAGATATATCGTATATCCTATTATTACTCGATTCTTTTTGTTTTTTTGTTTTTCGTTCGTTCCTCTCCTCGCTGTCGACGCTATAACACGTTAACACTCCAATTAAATTCCCTATCTTAAGACAACTGTTGTTATCGTTAATTCTTGATTGACGTTTCGAGTAATGCCACTAACGATTACGGTAATTCTAATGGTTACACGTTTAACGTGTTTCAAGCTCGCATTGAAATATTTACTCAATTTTACTCGCGTATGAACAAAACGGGTAAATTCACTCACTCTCACACACACGACTTATCTTACGTTTATTTTTAATTTTTAGGGAAAAAACAAAAGAAAAAGTAGTAATAGAAGAAGAAAAACGTCGATTGGCACTCGACCGGTTTCAGAAGAGAGGGAGGAAAACAACAAAAAATAAGCTTAAAGTAGCTTTGCGTTAAAAGTCAAAACATTGACCAACTCTTCGAAAATCCTCTCAGCGGGGAAAACAATAGAATAGGTCCCACGAGAATTGTCAAAGCATGCGCGCGTGGACACACGCGGCTGCGGCACTTGAAACAAAGGGTCGCGAGAAAGAGATAGATGTGTGTGTGCGTGTGTGTGTGTGTGTATAGAGGAAGAGAGATAGACAGAGAGCGAGAGAGAGAGAGAGAGAGAGAAAGAGTGAAGGAAACTAACCTCAAGTTCCTCGTAGCTACGAAAGGCAAGTATGGCAAAGCCATCGATGATATCTTCTTCGAAGATGGGTTCCTTTGATTCCTTATTGGTATTATTAGCAGCCGCGAGAGCATTTTTCTTCCTTGGTCTTGGTGGTCGTGGTGGCCTAACAGGCCTTTGATTACCAGTAGTATTAGCAATAGCATTTGGATCTTTGCTTTTCGAATTATTCAAGGAAGTATGATTATCGTCGTCTTCGGCACTATCCTCGGCATTGGGGTTAGCCGACTGTGGTTTGGGCTCACGTTGCATGCGCTGAGCCCTCTCGCGGCGCCGATTGCGCTGACTACGCTGCTTAGCCTCGATCACGCTCTCCATACTCATGTTTCTCGTCGTCGTCGTCGTCGTCGTCGTCGTTGTTGTTTGTTGATGATGATGATGTTGATGATGATGAAGATGATGATGATGTTGCTGCTGCTGTTGCTGCTGATGATGATGATGATACTGCTGCAGCAAATTTGTGGTTGTCGATGTAGCTGCAACAACGATTGACCCCGACGACGTAGGTGGCAACGACAACGATGATGATGTAGTCGTCGTCGTCGTCGTCGTCGGTGGTAGTGGTGGTGGTGGTGGCAACGACAGCGGCGTAGAATAATATCTCAGTGTAGGAGACGACGCGACGTTATTAACAACTGCTGCGGTCGTTGTTGCGGACGACGTCGCCGTCGTGGCATTGTTGAGGCTGTTGTTGCTGTTGAAGTTGCTCGTGCACGAGTAATCGACGATTGCTTGCTGATTTGAATGATGCTGATGATGATGATAGTGGTGGCCGCTTGTACGATTCACTGTGCTGGCGGCCGTCGACGCCGCCTCCTCCTCCTCGCGCCTCTTGCTCTTGTACACGACGTTGTACACAATTTTTACGAAGCTCCGGGACTAGACAAACTCACCCGCACCACTCTCAACACTCGTACACTTTTTTTATTTTTTTCAGCTTTGCTTGATTGCTTACTTGCTTAAATGAGCAATCAGCTGACACTTTGCTCGCACTTTTAACACACACTAATCAATCCAAGACCCAACCAAACGAACACTTCCTTTGTCCTGCAACATAAAATCGTTAAATCTTTTTCAATTATTCTCTCGGACACAAGTATATTACTCGTAAACCGCCGAGCCAAAAAGAAATTGAAGAGTCATTTGTCAACACTACTCGCTTTCCTAATCTGCCTTTTGTCGCGGCAGCAGCAGCAGCAGAGCAGCAGCAGCACACGGCTACAGTTTTTTTTTCATTTTCTTATTCTCTCTCGCTCCCCCTCTTCAAAGCTCTCGAGTTATACATGTATATACACACGAAGAGCGAGAGAGAGAGAGAGAAAGAGACAGAGAGTGAGTGAGAAAGAGAGACAGAGAGAGAGAGACGAAAATCCACATATTACTCCGGCCACCGGCTCCGTTACTTATAACACTTCCTCGAGACCGCGCCGCCTGGCTATAACCCATCCGTGATATCTTATATAGCACGTATACGAAGCCTCAAGTGAGAGAGAGTAAAAGAGAGGACAGGAGAGGAGAGGAGAGGAGAGGAGAGGAGAAGAGAGGAGTGGAGAGAGAGAGAGAGAGAGAGAGAGAGAGAGAGAGAGAGAGAGAGTCAAGTAGGTCGTGGTTGTTGCAAATGAAACTTACTGCAGTGATGGAGACGTGATCGTCGTGAGCTCAAGGATTGTTAAACGAGGTGCCACAACCAGCAGAGCAGATAGTAGCCAGCGCAGCCAAGGCAGCCTTCCGAGATTTGGTGTGTTGTTTGTCGGAATGGCGGACGCGCGCACACGCAGAGAGGATACGTAGTACTCTCTACTCTCTTTCTCTGTCTCAACGCGTATATACCTAACCACACACACACACACATACACACACGCACACAAGGAGAGAGAGACAGACACACACAAGCACACGAACACAATCACTTTTGCTTGCCTTCGTCGTTCCCTCTCGCTTGCTCTGCTCTTGTCTCACACGCGCGCGTGTTTTACAACGAAGCTATGCTTGTGCTGCTGCTGCTGCTGTTACTCGTACCGAATGGATGGGGCGCCGCCTTGGGACGAGGACGCATCAAGTTGCTACTATTAGAAGCGTCGTATCGCGCAGCGAGTACTCACACACAGCACTGAGAATTCTTCTCTCTCGTGTTGGCTGAGACATGAGCATCAATGATGATGGGCAAACGAAACGGCGGCGGCGGTGGCGGCGGCAGCAGCGGCTTACGGCGGCTACGGTGATGCCGTCGAGAGCAGCAGAACGACTAGCACCCTGCTCTCTTGCTATGCTTGATACAAACGTTGCCGCATCGTGTAAAAATCCCCGCTGATCGCTGACGGTGGCGGCGGTGGTGGCGGCGGCAGTGAGTTGCTGCTCTATACATACACGGATCACGACCAAGAGAATATACGCACGTACATACGCACACTCACGTAGACGCGCGATGCATATTGTACCGTTCGACGACACCTTGTTTCTCTTTGCTGTCGTCTATTTGCCAGACTGAACTAAAGCAGAGCAAGCACAGTACGCCAACGAGACCTTTTCGTATATTGTGTGTATGCGTTTGCGAGTTCTCAGGTTTGTCCATAGATAGCGCTTTCGTCGGCATTAGCGAGTTGGCAACGTCGCAATGGCCCGGGACGAACGACGCCCCATCTGTTAGATGGCTCGTCGAGCTGATCGTTCAAGTTTGAATATCGAGCGGGAAGCTGGTCGCTTTTTTTATTCGTTTGTCATTGATTAAGCAGATAAACGTACGTTATCTTTTTGTCATTTTTCACAATCATCGCGCGATAACCCTCAATTTCCAACGACACGTACAAATGGCATTCGATCGTTTAAATCGATTGTTTAAACGGTATACCGAGTATTTGCCGTATCGATGAATCCAAATTGCCCATTACGAAAACAAAAATAAGCGATTAACCGCGATTAACCAGTCAAATCGCATTTGCATTCGCATTAATCAAAAAAACGATGAAGCCTCGTTAAAAGTCATCGACTATCGACATTTGTGTAAACGAATAGTTCACCCGAATCGTATCGTCACTTTCGTTATTATTTATATCCGACGAACGAGCGTTTTTTCTCGTTCGTTTTTCGAGTAAACCCAGGAGAAGCTAGATATGACCATTTTAAAAAATGGCCCAAATATTAGGTAAATATTAGGTAAGTTAAACGTTGAAAAAAGCTCGTGTTATATTTGGTCCGAGCGCGAAGCAAGAGATGGCGCGTGTAGCGTTGATTCCGATAGGGTAAGGCAAAACCCAAACTGCGTGCGCGTACGCATACGTAGAGATTGAAAGCCAAGCTTATCTTATCTCGAGAGCGGGCCGCTCGAAAAATGCCTCGACGATTGTTTTATCAGGTGGACATAACGTCGCATCCTTTGAACGATATCTTGGGATTTATCGCGTGTACGGCAGGTGTACAAACTCGTAGTCGTTGACACGATCTGACGAACAAAAATCAAAGTAATACGATTTATTCGCAGGGACGCGCGTATTATTCGTCTTTGCAGCTTTCGATCGATCCATCGGCAACGATTAGATCACGTTTAATAGATCAGGATGGGTTGTGAAAACGTTGGCCGATTACGTATTTTCACGGCCATTAAGCGCGGTATATTACTGGTACGCTTTTATTTTAATCGTAGCCGTAAGAACCGACACACATTTACAATCTCGTAGATCGATCTACAACGATAGAGAGCTAATACGAAAGATCCCTCCTCCCTCCCGAAAATCCTACGCTATAGTTATGCGTTTTAGCGTACAATGCGAGTAGTGAAAGAAAAGCGTTCGGTGAAAAGTGTGTTAATGGATCGCGACGTTAGCGTAGTAGAAAAGTAGTTCGAAGAGTCGTCCAGAAGTCGCATCGCGTGGGTAGTTGCAGCCGTTGCGCCAGCAACAGCCAGCCTACATGACTCGAGGACGGAAGGATTCCTTCGAGGTCGTTACCTTCTCTTTCTCTCTTTCTCTCTTTCTCTCTTCCTCTCAGAAGCAGCGTCCAGAGAAGAAGAAAAGTAAGAAGAAGCAGTAAAGATGCTCGAGTTGAATTATCACCTAATCGAATCGCTAATGAGATAAGCTCAAAGGATTGATCTATAATACGGACGATGTGAAAAGATGCTCTTTTCCTGTTTTTTCTTTATTTATTTATTTTTGTTCGCGTTTTGCCTTACGAACACTAGATTTTACACTCGAAAGTTTTGGAGTTTTTTACTATTACCGAATATACCTAGCTTTCAAATACTTATTAAATTATCGACAACACCAGTGAGATGTCAATCGTCGGATTAGAGTTGATTCGGTAAAATTCTATTTGGTTACAAAAGCATCGCAAAAACTCCATAATAGTTTTTAACCACGTTGCCAACGAACCGTGGACCGTACAAAAACAGAAAGACCAATTTGGAAAATATTCGTTGTACGATAAAAATAAATGAAACAATGTTAATTCATTGACGTATAAAAACGTAGCCAGTCATCCTATGCCCATTATACCGAAAAGCGCATTGTCATAAAACTACAAATACGTATAATTAAGCAAAAGATTCGATCAAAGAAAATAAAATAATCATACGAGCGATTGTCTCTCTGTAAAATTTTAAAAAAAAAAAAAAAAAAAAAAAAAGTAGATTTTTTTGAAGAAAAAATATATTAATTGACCCACGCGAAAAAGCGTTAAATTTACGTAGCGATAAATAAGTCTGTAAACAATATCGTAATAATCATAGCCGACCGCGTTTATAATAGCTCTTCGACGTATAAACGCGCTACGGCAATCAATTCTCTTTTTATTAGGAAATCCATGAAGCGTGGGTGTATATAACATCATACGCATACACGTATAACACTTTTGTTGTTACTCGTGCTTGGAATGAATTTTAACGAAAAGCAACACAAAGACCCTGGAAAGAGAAAAAAGTTACAAAGATACCATCGAATGTCGTACTTGTACGTCTTTTTGTTCCTTTTGTCGTATGCGTGTCTCCTTCGACGCATTTCACAATTCGCATGACGTTTCCCAAATTTATTTGCATTTTTTTTTTGTTCGTTCGTCGACTACACGGAAAGCACTGGGCGTATCGCAGCGGATTAATGGGCTTTGCATGTGTAACGAGTACTCAATTTGAGGCAAAGGTAACGTATTTGATATCTGATATTTCGGGTTTTTTTTTGACATTTTTATCGCATTTATTTAACGATAATATTATTTATACCCGATACGTGTCGTTGAGAAAAAAAAAATAACCGTATAATAATTGCACACGCATTATTGACCTTTGGTTAACAAATGGTATCGTTTGTAAGATGTATATTAAATTTGTTTCCTTGAAAAATAACATAATTATATTCGTGTCTGCTTCGAATTATACGGCTTTCTACTAGTCCAATTAAAAAGTGACGGTCAATTGATCACGGCTTGTGATTTCAAGTGTCTTAGAAATTTGATTCCGCTGTGTCCACACGTTGCATCTAACTTTTGATTTTTTTTCTTCGTCTTCTTTCGTATACTTCTGATTTACATTTATTTCGTCAACGTCAGGATATATCGTAATAAAACGGAATTTCACTTTTTTTTTTCTTTCTTTTTTTTTTTTTCTATTAAATAACGCGGATATTTTTCACGTGTATACGCGATTGAACTTTGCAAAAATTAACGCGAAAAAAAAGCTTTTGCTTCGTTCGCGTATTATTAGTTCTCCCGCTTAGCACGTCTTGTCCGGTGCGTATACAGCCTTGGACTCGTCTCATTTGAAACGCACCATGAGAAAGAAAAAGACAAAAAAATAAAAGAAGGAACACGAATGCTTTTTTCTCGTGGCGATACGTGCGTGGGTCTCCGAAAATAAAAGCGCATCGCCAAATCGAGCTGCAACAAAAAGGTCGATTGCCGTTGGGGTATTGCGAATTTGCCATTGAAATGAGAAATAAAAAGTGTGTGTATGTGTGTGTGTGAGAGAGAGAGAGAGAGAGAGAGAGAGAGAAACGTAGCTCGACCGACAGGCGCGACCTTTTATGGCGAGATTTCGATCGAAGCAGGTGGCCCAGGTGGGGTTTTAACTCTGTTTCTCTCTTTCTGTCTCAATGTTTCGCGAGTGCGTATATCTCTGTGACCTGCTGACCGCTTTCGAATAATCAACTTGTTCTCGTTAAAAAAAAGGAAGAAAGAAAGAAATAGACTATATTCACCATCTCGTTCGTTAATTATTTCAAGAGCAAACGTTGTATCTGACTCATACATAATGGTTGATTGATTCACTGGGTTTATAATCAATTTGAGAAAAATGCTTTTTCAACGCTTGCATAGCACGTATACGTAGAGATCCGTGAAGTAAAACTTGTCGTGCCATTTCCGTGGGCCTCGGGCTCTTTTTGCGTAACGATATGTTGTATGGTATACACACAGAGACAGACAAACAGACCGACACACGCGTACGTGTTATATGTATATACGCGACAGCTCACGATGTATTTTACGAAAGTACGTCGCTCTTTTTATTTGGCCATTAGTGCATCACACGAGTGTAGCTGATAATGGGACTTGTTTGACTGTTTAACGATACAATGACAAGCGTTGGAGTTTTAGTAGAGGAGATAAGCTACGGAAATATATTTAACAATACGACACTTTTTTTGCAATTTCAACTGAATCCCAATCTCTATATTTAGACGTGAATAGCGATCGTACGATTTTAATTTGACATTCTTGATTTGTTTTTCGTAAACGAATTTTGACATTTTAAAACATGTTTGTATGCTCTCTTTAAAAAATATTAGACTTTGATTACAATAACAATGAGTTTATAATTGTTAGGTTCCTCGGTCGAGTCTTACAACACTCGATTTTTTCAATTCGTATAGCATTCGAATTCTATGTATGGGAAGTGAGTAAATCTTATAATTAAGTCGACGTGTCTTGCTGTAATTGATATTTTCAACTGAAAATTATACGTGTACAAAGATATTTCAACGATTGTACAATTGACAAAGTGTGGGAAGGTGATATATCGTATAATAATAAACTGTAATGCACGCAAGAATTTTGTTAGGACAAAGGAAAAAAACAATTGTTATAGTCAACGACTACGAACGACCAATAACAACAACGTTATTTCATATAAAACTCGCGATCAACGTATAACAACAATAATAACAACAACGATGAAACACGTGCCTATTGTATAACTCTCTCGTACTATGAGTTGAGTATCACGGCTGCTCGTTCCATTCAAGACGTACACCGTGGTTTTAGAGTTATCCCCACTATCGTTTCTCTCTCTCTCTCTCTCTCTCTCTCTCTCTCTCTCTCACCTCTCTACCTGCCCACGACGACGACGACGACGGACGGACGGTTCTCAGCAGCGCGATTCTCGTTCGGGAGTCAGTTCACAGCGGCGGCTGCAACAGTAGATATATACACTCCTCGTCGTTGTTGTGACAGCGGTGTGAAATAAATAATATCATAGTCAGTGAAGTGCTTCTTCTTTTATATATACAATACATGGACATAGATCTCTCTTTCTCTCTCTCTCTCTCTCTCTCTACTCACTTTTTCTCTCTTTGTGACAGTGTTTTATATATTTATATTCGTACGTACATGTTCTCTAAGGTACATTTCTGTGCTAGAGAAGGGAAAGGCTTGGAATTTTCGCGATCGAGACTCCTACGCGCGGAGAGAATATATATATATATATATATATATATATATATATAGGTATTGGTGTTTGCTGCTTGTGCCATTGTAGCAAGCAGCAATAGCAGCAGCACGTTGCGCAGCAAGTGAACATTACGTAACGAATATACAACAACTACTCTCCTTCTTTACGCGAGAAATGAAAGAAGCTTAGAGGATCAACCGTCGTGGCTGCCACTTTTTGCCGGTTTGACTTCAGGAATGCGAAAACACCTTGTGCTTTTTTTCTTTTCGTTGCTTGCTCTTCTTCTTCGTCTTCTTCTTTACGTGGAATTGTTTGCCTCGTGGCTTTCGTTGAGATGTATTATTTTATGCGAGACTTGCAATTAGAGAATTCTTCGAGGCCAATGTTAATCTAATCAATACCTTATATACCGAGATTTTTTTTTCTTTTTTTTCTCCCTTTTTATCGCAACTCTCATGAAGAACGCAACGTAAATTGTTGGTTTCTCGGAAAACCTATCATTCAAACTTTCATTGATTCATACACGAACATTCCGAATGAGTTCTTTTTTTTTCTTTTTGCAAATAACGTTATTCGATTCTTAGGCGGAAGAGAGTGAAATTCGTGATTTACAAGTATAGCGTACACGTGGTTTAATTGAAATCGCAATAGAAACTCACTTGTGCGCGCGTGATACCTTTTGAAGACAAGGGGAATCGTCCATTCTTCTTTTTCTTTTTTTTTTCTTTTTGATAGGCATCTTTTGCGGTCTTGAGCAAGTGAAAATTTCATTGCGTTTAACATGATTATTTAACGTTGCGTAACGAAAAAAAAAAAAATACACACGGAGCGTGAGAACGAATAATTTAGATCTTCGACTTTTGCGAGTCTATTAATATTAAACGTCTCGCGTTTTCAAGACAATGAAACAATAAAGAAAGTTGGCACTCGCGGAAGAATCTGCATTTTCACGCGTCTAAGTGAAAGTTTTATTTTTTTGTTCCTTTCGAGGTGTGAGATGATAAAAAATAAAAGGAAAAAGAAACGGAATATTCAATGTCACGCTTGCACAATGTTGTCACCTACGCAAATATGCGCACAGAATGTTTCATTGAGACACGTGCACGCGCGCCGAAAAGGGCGGCGAATGGATGTATGTGTTTTCATTGAAAATGGTTAACGTCCTTGACGAGGTCACGTGGTTGACAGAGAGAGAGAGAGAGAGAGAACTCGCCTACTCGGCCACCCACGATATATATATATATTCACTGAGAAAGATTTTGCATTCTTTTCTTCTTTGACTAAAGACGAGAGAGAGAGAGAGAATCTCTCGAGTTTGTTTTTATTCGTTTAGCTGACGATTTTCGATTTTCCGCGTGAGAACCTTTTGCCTCGATTTCTTTCGAGATATTACAGTGTGCGTTCAATAAAAACGTTATACGCCCGAGTCGAAGATCGGTATCGTTGATTATAAACGATACCTAATATAACGAAATACCGATCACGTATCGAAAACGTTCTGTAGGTGAACAATACATATCGATCGTTGTAAAAGTTTAAACGATTCTAGATTGTTATAATTTGACAAAAAGACAAGGTACTTTTTAAAAGTTTCAATAACACCGGAACTACGTTACGTTACATAAAACTTATCAAACTCACGCTCGACTAGTTTTCGATGTCACCCGCGCAACAAGACAAACGAACAAATTCCCTCGTTATTTCGTTTTTGTTCTCTTATTCGTCATCGTACTCGTTCGTTCGTTGTCGCTTGCCGCGGATCTTACGTAAAAAAAGAGTATTGATTATCTAATAATGTGCGCTCATAAAGCGTGTAAAAATATCGAGACCTTTTTTGAAAATAGTGGGTAATAAGAGTAAAGAAGAAGAAGAAGAAGAAGAAAAAAAAAGAAAATTGTGCCTCGCGTTCCAATCATCGTTAAAAAAAAAATCAGCGCGTTGCGTTTATTATATATAGCGATGCAATTTCGCGCTGGCCAATTTTCGATCTTCCGCTCACTCGCTTGCGCGCGCGCATTTAAATCACCGAGCGATTTAAACGCCCTTTTATTCCACGAACGTTTTATAAAACTACACAACCCAGCGTTTTCACCGACAGAGGATAGCCGTTCTAATTGTCATGTTTATTGTTATCGTCCTTACTTTTTTTTAGCCGCACGCGCTCGTTGCACTTTTCATTAAAGTGGCAAGAGACGGTTGTGTATGTGTTTACACTCGGTTGAAATTCAAGCGTTACACGATTGTTACCGCGCGCGATTAAGATCTCTCTCTCTCTCTCTCTCTCTCTCTCGTTCGTGATTGCCACTTTTTTTTTCTTTCCTCGTAAACGTTTTCCTTGAGAACTCATGGCATGGCTCTCGAAAAAGCTAAATTAATTAGAACCTGTTTGCATTAGCCTGCGTTTTACGATGCTCATTGTAAGTCTCTTGCTATTTTTCGTGGGACAATTAAAAATAATATATATATATATATAGAGGAGAACGCGAGTAGGTTGTTAAGTCGATTTTATTACGCTATACACTTTTGTAATCCACGACATTTGAAAATTCTCCGGCGACGCACGTGTAAACACGTTAACAAGGGAACGCGATAATCTTTCGGAAATATTCGCAAGTGAGTCATACGTGAATAACGAGAGTGAGAGAGAGAGAGAGAGAGAGAGAGAAAAGGCAAAAGATCGTCAATTTTTATCCGATCTAAATTCGATTCTTATGCTAAACAAGCTATAACGTCCTTTTCTTTGCCTTTTTTTCGTTCGTTTCTTTTGTTGACCTTATTGCGCGTTTGTACTCTATCGCTCGCGTAAACCTTGCTATATACATTGTCCAAGAATTCAACAATACGGTGTAACGTTCGTTATAAAAACCGAGCACCGACATCGTAATTGCTGAAAGCGAGCGACACACATTCCCTTTTTCGGGGTGAGGCGACGATCGTTGCGACGCTGCGGCTCTTTCAGACTTGCGTTTGTTTGTTTGTTTGTTTTTTCTCGGATAAAGCGATTTCGTGTTCACTTTTGACTCTTTATGGCTAAAATACACGCTTCTTTTTTTTTCTTTTACGAGTTTGAGAAATGAGCCGAAGAAAACGGCGTTAGATTGCTTTGTTTGCTCGATTTTGACGAATCGGTTTGCTTTTTTCTTTGTATTCGTTGTAGCTTCGTTATTCGTAGAATTGATACGTCGTTTTCGTGTTTAATAGTAAAGCACTTAATATTAAAAATAATCACCGATCGCGTCTATCTGTAATCGAAAAAGTGTACGATTCGAAAGAGGTAGAACATTTGTATTTCTACAGTGTGCAATTCAACGGAAAGTAGTCCACGAGTGAAAATACACATGTATGAGAGTCGACGCGAACGATGGCTTACAGGCAATAATAATAATTGTTCAAACTAACAACAACGTTGGTGTGCAGTTTGAGTGCATTGAACTCGCTACGCTGCAAACTTTCAAATTATGTAAACAATAAAGAGATATATTGGATTAGCGGAGTTTGTAATCGTAACGAGTACGTACATAGGATGCGCGTAGTGATTTTAGTATTTGCTTACGTAAAGTGAGCTCATCGTAGGAGTGGCGCGAAAGGTGTCTTTCTCTCTCGCGTTCTGTCCGTCGTATTGATAAGCTCTCTTTCTCTCTCGTGACTCTCGTGTCAGTCTATGTATGTATTCAATACACAAAAGCTGACGTCATGCGCATATCCAATTGACTAAGTTGTACGCGCGTGGCCTTTTACAGGCGTAATTCCAGACGTGCAAGGACGATCTTTTTTTTTTTATTTATTTATTTATTTTTTTTTTTAAGTCAAAGATAAAAATATAGTTCGGAGGCTTGCAGGTTTACCGTACGCTGACTCAGCTTCTATTTTCAACGAAAGGCTAAATCTTGGAGAAACTACGACATTGTTTCGTTTCGTTTTTCAGTTCACACGTTTTGTTGAAAATTTGAGAGATCCGTTCTCATCGTTACATTAATATCGCTGACGCGCAAAATACACTTTTGACAAAATACATTTCTAACTCGCACGACAAACTTTACAATTATTGCTACGTAATACGAACACAGAAAACAAATGTCAATGTAAAAAACAATAAAATAACTTCACCTACATTCGATAATTGAAAAAAAAGAACCGTCCTCCCTCCACACTTAAGAGGCGCTTTCGCTTTGCTGAACAGCATTGTCTGTCGACAAATTAGCTGCACCTTATGTTTGTTTCTTCTTCCTTTTTACGACTGGTTTGTCGAGTCATAGTTTCACTTTTTTTTTTCTTTTCTTTCTCTTTGGCCGTGACAATAACAGTATATATACTCTCCGAGAATGCGAGTGAGAGAGAGAGAGAGGGGGGGGGGGCGATTGCACTTACGGATAAAGTTGGATGAATTTTTCTACAGGTTGCAGAAGGAAACGGTGATGAATCTGTAACGTGACCAAGCTCGAGGATGGAGGTGATCTCGACGCGTCGATACGAAGCTCGGCCTCCGGCTGATTCTCATGCTTCTATTCTAGTGAGTATATATACGTGAATTTTCTTTTTTTTCTTTTCTTTTTTCATCAAATATCAACCCTCATCGCACGTTACTTATTCATTTTTTTCCGTTTTTCATTTGAGGTTGATCCGACAAACGCTGTAGCGACCGTTAAGGAAGGTAAGTATGATTTTGTTGTTGTGTCGTTGTTCGTTTAGTGGGAGGACGTTTTAATGAGGGGTTTTCGCAGAGGAATGGGAGACTAGGAAGAAGAAAGAGATCACGACGACTAGGCAGATCGAAACCCGCGTCAAACGCCAAGTCGTCCTCGAGGATGGTGAGGTCGTTGTCGACAGTGGTCCACAAGTCACGACTAATACTACGGAAGATGTCGAGCAACAGGAACACACCACGCAAGAAGTATAAACAAACGATGAAAATTTGTTTTTCTTTTAAATTTCTCACCCATTGTAACGACATCGTTATTGTTCGCGTGCACAGCATTGACCCACAAAAAATGTTCGTTTGAACGTTGTTTTTTTGGGTATTCAATGCGACTCGCTACATCTGCATAGACGCCATGGCTTTTTTAGGTATTCATCGCAAATGAAAATGGAAACTGGACTTTATTCGCGTCAAAGTTTCGGATATTGCCCGAAATATAGCAATGATTAATTACGGTATATTTGCATGGTATTATGGTAAAGTCATTGGCGAGTAAAACAATGAACGTTCAAGCGTGACATAGTGGTAAAACTGTTGTTTTAAATATAACCGATAAAAATCAATTATCCGTGAACACGGTACTTCGTGAAAGCTCTCTTGCGCACGCTTTCCTCCCATTATTATCGCGTCGTCGTTAATGAGGCGAGTAAAAGGGAAGGAGTACTAGATACTCAATACATCGAATAGAAAGTGTCGTGTTTGTTTGTTTTTTTGCTTTATCTTCGATGTATCGATTATCGTTCAATTTCAGAGACGAACAACGGGAGACGAGCCACAGAAAACCGACTGGCCATCCGCTACGAAAGCTGGTGCACTGGTTCAAAAGGAATTAAACGAAACTATCGTCAAGAGTCGCGAGGAAATCGAAGAAAGATTGGAAACCGAAGATCGACAACAATTGGGGGATATTACGGATGAGGTAAGGGTATTAGTTGTATTGAAATATTTAAATTTTAGAGGATTATACAACGAAAGCCAATCGACAATGAAAAGAACAAAAGACGCAGTGGAAGTCGAAGTCTCGGTATCGTAGCAAGCGGGTAACGGGCAATCAGGTCGCGCAGGCGTTTGAACAAAAGTCATCACAAGTCGTACGTGTGCGCGCGCGAATCGAGGCTCATAAATAAGGCATGGAATGTTGTGCGTTGTACAGCAGGTTGGCTCTCTCTCTCTGTATATATATCGATTGGTTGAGCGGGAAATTGCAGAAATCCATCTCGGATTTCGCGTCCTCGGATCGATCTCTCTGTCTCTTTCTGCCGGTACATTACGGAAAATGTGCACACCATGCCGATGTACATGCTAGATACTCTACGGCGCGCACATACACACAAGAGAGAGGGAGCGAGAGAGGGAGCGAGAGAGGGAGCGAGGGAGGGGCGGGGTAGTTGGTGGTGTTGAAACGGAAGAAGGTTTAACCGTTTCACAGATTTGGTATTTGTATTTTTCTTCAACTTTATTTTGATGTCTCTCTGCTGTAGGTCGACTATTCGTCGAGACGAATGATTGGCCTCGCTTATAACTGTATATACGTTTTATATACCACGTTAAAACAATCAATAGAATAAAATATATTGGTTGGCAAAGGCCGTTATTACAGCGTAATATTGCAATTGTCGCTTTTTGCGCACAATTCTTTCATTTCGTCGAAATCGAGACAATCGATGATTTTTCGCGCAATCGAATAATTCTTATGTACTTGTGGTCCCATTAGTTGAAAAAGAACTTTCATCGTGCATTGTACCAACTTGATTTTTGGTAGAATATGTAATAGCCGATTTTGAAGAACGTTGTAATAATCCAATCTAAACATAGGATTGACAGCAAATTTTTGCAGCTCGTCGATTAATTCCTGGTTGAAGGCGTAACTTCGAATCATCGTCTCCTCGTCTTCCGTTAACAACGTGAACAACGTGATCGAATTATGAATGACGAGGCTTTTCATTCTTTTTAGCTGTCGCTGGCAAGATTTATAAATGTTGTTCAACAGTTCGTCCTCGGCTATTTGATTGCGAATCGACTGGATAATAGGCTCGCCGCACTGTTCGAGAATAACCAACTGCTTTACCAATAGCTCGCCTAAATCGTATCGCTGCTCTGCGATCATGCAATCGAAAAGCGTCCCTTCGGTGCTCGGAATATTGTTTTGAATGGTAGCACCGTGCTTCAACAACATTTCGACGATTGGCCTCTCCTGACAAGACAGTTTGCGATGAACCAGTGATAAACTGAAAAATAACACCGTCAATGGCGTATCTCCGTATGCACTTTTTTCGTTGACGTCGGCACCGTTGTCGATAAACACCTGTACCACGTGGGAATTGCGCGTCATAACGGCGTAGTGTATGGGTGTAAGCCCGTGCTCGTTGCAAACGCTCATGTCGCTCTTTCGTATTTGGCTTTGGAAGGCTGTAGCCACGTTTTCATTGTCGTTGACCGCCAAATAATGAAGAACGGTATTATCGTTGGAATCTCTTACGGAAAAATCGACATCGAGCTCGAGCAAATATCGTATGGCGTCTGCATCGGCACTCTGCAGAATGATTTTCAAGCCCAACGCTACCTCTTCGGTATTGTAGGCAACGCGAAAGTATTCGTCGATGAGTAATTTTATAATTTCCGGATCACCCTTATCACCGGTCAGTCGAACTGTCGAGAAGTACGAAGTAAGAGGTATCCGCCCGTTCTCTATGCTTGCCTTGGCGTCAGCCCCGTATCTGAACAACAGTTTGATATTGTTCAAATCCATCCTCGCGATGGCTATGTGCAGTGGCGTGGTGTTGTCGTGACAAGGACTCCCGTTGGGCGAGTACCCGGCCTTGAGCATTTCCTCGGTTACCTCCGCGTTTTCCAAATATATGGCTCTTTGGAGCGTGCAATTAGCCTTCATCAGTAGATCGGCTATGATCTTTGCGTCGTTATTATAGAGTTCGGCTAGTGCCTCGTAAAAGTTGGACGTAAGGAGCTTCATGTTGGACGTCTCGTCATCCATGAGTTGTTGCAACGGGTATCTGCCGTAGATATCGGGTTTGAGAATATCCGCTCCCGCTTCCAACAGCACGTAGATCGTTTCCATTGAGATTTTCTCCGGACATCGCGCCATGGCCATCACCAGTGGAGTTCGTCTGTAATTGTCGACGCTATCCACGTGTACACCCAACCTCAACAAATCGTGCGCAATCGAGGGGTTGCCGTATCTCGCTGCGTAGTGAAGAAGGGTTGCTCCCAAATAATCCCGCAGAAACTTCACGTCTTGATTATGGATCATCGATCGCACTTTATCCACGTCTCCGTACTGGATCTCTTCCAGTAATTCGTTGTTGAAGCATTTTTTACCGTCTTTCCAGTGAATCTAGAAGCGTCGACGGACTGTATTTTGCGGCGCGCTCGCTCGCGTCGCAATGGGATAAACAAATACAATATCGTTGTTGTTACTTACGATCGACATGACTCGACGTCCGTAGGTGGGCTCCGCTGCATGAGTGTCAACGATACGACGCATAGCTGGTGTTTACGGAAAAAAAAGCCAACGCTCGACGACGACGACGGCGACAACGACGCGCAAAGCAGCTCATCCAAAGCTCTGCCAAAGGTCGATCTCGAATGACCTTAAGTTCGTTTCAGCGGCGATCTAGCTGTTTCGAGATTGGCCGTTAATAAAGCCTTGCGATTGATTCGAATCCTAAATCGGATTGAATTCTTATAACAGGGATTAGTATAAGTGATCGGCACGTCGTTATAGACACGAACGAGACGCGTGGGAGGCGTACGTTTTCCGTATGGCAGTGTCGGCAGTATCTCTATTATAAACAGATACCAACTATACACTCGACAACACGTAAATATCGATGTGCAGAGGTGAAATCGAGCAGAGCTTGAGGGTCCTTGAACGAACGTATCGCGCGTCGGCGTATCGCTGACAATCCCGAAATTGAAAGTTGACGGAAAGAAGAGAAAGCAGAAGCCGGTCAGCGGGGGTTGGGGGTTGGGGGGGGGGTAGGAGGGGGATTACGAACAAAGTCGATTTATTTTGTATAAAATATACGTATATTTCGTTGTTTCGATCCACGCATCAAAACGTTAACGTCGTGATGGGAGATCGTGGAAAACTGCAAATGTTAAAAAATAAAATAAAATTAACGTTTTCTCGACTCTCTCAAAGCTTCGCTCGCAACCGCCATGTCTTTAAACGTTAGATAACTTGTTATTTCGCGCAATATCAATTCGTTGAATTTCATTGTGTTACGAATAACCTGACCAGTTGCATGTAACGCATGCAAGTACATAGCAATTTGATCGAGATGCTTGCGAACGATACCAAAGAAATAATAATTCCAGAAATACTTCCGCCGTATACTTTTCAATCTGCTTAAAAAAATGTCGTTAAAGGCAAAACGTCGAGCAGTCTGTTCTTCGTTAACATTAAAGAGCGAAAACAGGGAAAGCGATCGATATATCGTGATATTTTTCATTCTTTCGAGTTTTCGTTTGCACATCAACACGTGATTGTAATAATTCTTATGTATCATTATTTGATTGCGCGTAAATTTGGTAAAACGCTGCCCATTGACATTGTTGAGGGCCAAGTGAGCGAGTAGCATCTCCGCCATGTCGAATTCACGCGAGGATCGCAATATTTTGAGAATAAACGAACGATTCTCAAGCTGAAGATCCGCCCCGTACTGCAGTAGAAGCGAAATGTTTTTTCGATGAACAATATCGTAACGTTTCTGAAGACCACCGCGCCGTTCTTGAATCCACTTGTTCATCGCGCCAATCAAGGGGGCGCGACGGTTGATCAGATTGGGATCGGCACCGTTCTTGAGCAGCCACTCGATCGTATTGGTGTTTTTGCATATGATCGCGAAGGAGAGCGGCGAGTAACCCCAGCTCACGGTGATGTTTGGGTCGTAATTTTGACCGACCAACAGCGAGAAAATATTTGGATTGGGATTCTTTGCCAGCAGATGTACCATAGTCCATCCATGACTATTTTGCAAGCGAAGGTCGAGATCTTGACGCAGCAATATTCTAATCACATCGTCGTTTCCGTACTTGAGTACCGAGGATATGATAAAGCGATTCCGAAACAATTCATTGGGATGCTTCAGTTTGGACAACAATATTTCAACGATTTCGGGTCTTTGCCTACTTCGATAATCGCAATCGTGTCGAGTCAAGCAATAATACTGCAGAGGCGTCAAACCACGATGATCCGCGGCATAAACGCTAGCCCCGCTTGCAATTAAAACTTTGACGTTTGCCACGCTCATCGTACGAACGGCCGTGTGCAAGGCGGTGTTACCGTGAAAGGGATTGTGTTCATCGACCAGGCGACCAGCTCGAATAATAACGTCCGTTAATTCGGGATTGTTCAATAAAATGGCACGTTCCAGAGTACAATTATTACCCAAGAGAATTTCAGCTATATCTTCGGCATCGCCTTCGCAGATAAAATCGATTACGTCTAAAAAATGCTTGACGATCTCTTCCGCCATATAATTCGTAAAGACTATTCTCAGAGCGGTCAAGCCTTCCTTGTCGGGCGCCAACACGTTTGCACCAGCGTGCGTTAACGATAAGATTATATCCATCGCGGATGCATGATCGGTGTACGCCATGTTAAGCAACAAATGCATCAATGGCGTTCGGTTATTATTATCCTTCGCGTTTATTTCGTATCCCGTGTCAATCAGATAATCCGTGATTTCTGCATTGCCCTGTTGAGCTGCAAAATGTAGCAACGTTGATCCGTCGGCATCTATTTTTAAAGGATGCTCTATTTTGTTCTCCAAAATTGATATTGCTATGTCGTTAAATCCTCTTCCTATTTGACGCATCACCAGATTCACCCAATCTATTTCACCGTCCTTTAACTGCACCTGTTACGACATTGTTTCATTCCATTTTACTTATACGTCATTGTTTCGTTTCTTTAACGGCAAAACAACTCGATCGTTTCGTCCAAGCTTTCGACGACGCTTTGTTAATTCGTTTCTCAACTCACCATTGTTCCGACGATTTCTATACGAAACTCTTGATAACGACAAATATCACGACCTTTACATACACAAATTTAACGTAACACGAGACAAACAAGATAGTCAAGTCCTGGCAGATATAAAACCCGTATATCCACAGATTCGCAAAACAAATTCATATAGTTATCGATAATTAGCAGGATTTGGCAAGAAATAGGGCTATACTATGACGCTTCGACTAAGGAAACGACACTCGTGACGCTTTATAATCGAGTACATAAATATTGGATACGATTGGAGGAGGGAGGGGGGGAGGGGGGGGGGATTTGATAGATTTTAACGTCGTCCGATGCGCAGACGCGTTACAATTTGCAAAGCTACGAACATCCGTTTCGCGTCGAACGAACGAAACGTTTGTTGTAGCGGTAATAAAAAGAAAAAGTTTATTCGTCGCAATAAGAGAGAGAGAGAGAGAGAGAGAGATGCATAAGTGAGAAACAGCCGAGGTGGAAAATACGCACGAGTGTTGCGTGTTACAGTACTCGTCTCGACACACACGATGATCCTTTCGTTTCTTGCACCGTTGAGACTATCTACGTTTATCTTCTATTCTCTCGCGCAGAAGTATATATCCTTTGTTTCTCTCTCTCTCTCTCTCTCTCGTCTCGCTCTATTTTTCGCGAATCTTAGTACGTGTATATTTTGCGAAATTCTCCAACTGTAACGGTTCTTTCTTTCTCTTCCCCCCCCCCCTCCCACCCTTCGTCTACTTTAGTCATATTTACAATTACAAACGCGATAGCTTATATTCGTACATCTAATTTTCTAGCTCGACTCCTTATTTATTTGCCAATATAGCGTTGTGCAAGGTCAGATACGTACCGCTACGTTTCCATGTATACCGCTAAACGAAATTTCATACACGAAAATTGAATATACATAAATATGCATCATCGTTATTACTCGTTACACACACGGGATCGGATCAAAATATAGGACAGCAAGGAACGATGCTCTATATATAGGCTCGTCTAATTGTAACACCATACTGTTTAATCTCTGCTGTGTTTAGTTACCTATAACCATGTGATATCGATACGAGGCGATTAATCGTCGTTGTTGCCGCTGCCGTTGTTGGGTAGCACGATATTTTCCTTGATTAGGACCATTGTAAAAATTGCTCCTCTTTTTTCAACAGGTGACAAACGTTGCGCCAATAAACCAACAAATAATAGATAATCGCGCGTATCACGGATCTGTCCAATTATTTTTATCGGGACATATCGTAGCAATTGCAATCGAACAACTTGAAAATGCCAATGTTATTTTTTACGCGTTTACGTGTTTTATTAACGAACAACGTATATAGCGAATCAAATACACGACGTTCAAGAGGATACCGGCTCGATATATTACGTATATAATCGAAAAATAAACTCTTGCAAAAACGATCTTGTCGTCGCGACGCGGAGCTTTTACATGCCCCATCTAAAAAAGAAGAAAACTATATATATAAGTATGTTATTCGCATCGTCGTACATAATCTAGTCCATCACATAGTTGAAAATCCGTGTCAGCGACGTTTTGCATTCTCTCTTTCTCTCGCGCGAGTCAAAGAAGCGTACAAGCCTAGAAGAAAGAGAGAGAGAGAGAGGGAAACCCTCCCATAGAAAATCAACGAAATAGAGTGTGGCTATAAGGTGGGGCGTCGTTCACCGATAATCTCTCGATTCCCCCTTCACACACACACACACACACACGTTCTCATCCCTCCTTCTACCACATCGATGTCTTCTTCTTGTTCATCTTTTTGTCCGTGAAGATGCTGTGGCGAACGACGACCTATTCTCGGCAGCTTAGTCCTGTGGCAGCCTTCTCCAGAGACACATACGATATATACATACACGTAGATATATACAACTTCCTGGTGAGAGAGGGAGAGAGAGAGAGAGAGAGAGAGAGAGATTCCTTGAGGCGACCTTCGCTTTTGCACACTGTGTGCGAGTTTGTGCTATTGGCGCTTATACGCGTGTGCGCACGTGTGTGTGTGTGTGTGTGTGTGCAAGTTTTAGAAAGGGATCGTAAGCGCAACGCGAGATGGATTCTGGTATGTGAATGTTCTCTCTCTCTCTCTCTCTCTCTGGCACGAGCTCTACCTATCTCTCTATATACTATATTGTGTATTATTGCAAAGTGCCGAGAGCGCACGCCAAGTGCCGGGGAAAAGGTGCATTAACTTCTCTCGATCAGTTTACTCGATAGTGCCGATCCTGATACATATATATATACATTCTCTCTCTCTCTCTCTCTCTTTCTTCTTTTGGCTAATTCAATATTTCTTCTTCTTCATCTTTGTTTTTGTCATCGATAATCTGTACGTGCGTGTGTGCGCGTGCTGATTTCTTTTCCACATCGTAAGTATAACATACGTACGTGAATAATATCGAATCACGCATTACAAGTGTTTGTACGAAAAACAGCTCGCTCAAAAATGAGTATACGCGACAACTTATTTTATTGTCTTTATAAGCTTGAGTGCGCATTCAAACGTAATCGTTCCCGGCGAGTTACGTAATACGCGATATTCCACGTTGGGCGTTTGAATAATTGTTCAACGTTCAAACAAAGAATTATAAACGAATAAAGAACAACGAATTAGTGAGGTTTGCCAGGAGTTTGCAATTCGTGTCAATGTCTATACGAAGAAAATAAGGACGGTGACGTGGGATATTCATCTTTGTTAAATTTGTACACAATTACTACACTTTTATGAAAGTTTACAAGCGCGTCGACAGCGTACTTAGAGAAAGTTTGAAAAAACGCGGTCAAAAACATGATGTCGTCGATCGCGCTTTGACATAAACTTTGACCGCATTCTTCTTCACTGGAAATAAAAAAAAACAAGTTAAGAATTGACACGGTGCATCTCGATGTATTATATACATTATACACGAGATGAAACTTGTAGATATTTTTCAACGTAACGCACGTGCTTTTTCCACGTACTTTATAATTATCGCGCTATCTTAATGAACACCGTACGAAGAAGTACGCGTGCGTGTTAAAGATAACTCAACGATATTCGTTACGGAATTGAAATTGTTATTTAATATGCAATTTGGACGTGAAAAAAAAAAGGATACAACGAACGAGTAGAGTTGTTTAACCTGGTATATACACTGAGCCGTGTGAAATTGTTAATTGATTTGTTGTTGTTATTTGTTTAATGTGTCCGCTACATAGGCATACCTTCAAGCGGTTCGTAATAATCGTGGTGACTTGAGGGTAGCGTTAGCCGAATCAAAGCAACGTCAATTGTTGAGTCAATCACAAGGTCCACGAGTTGTACAACATACAACGAGGTCGAACAAGGTCGTCGACACGGAAAAGACGTTGGAACGTAGTGAACTCAAGCAAGACGGCCAAATCGTCACCGAGAGGAAGACCACCGTCGAGCACGAAGAGGTATATACATCGTGCATACGTGCACTTTCCCTTTTGTCTTTTCTCTCTCTCTCTCTCTCTCTCTCTCTTGAGACCTGCCGATCGTGAGCCACGTGTCGTATATGTATAATGAAAAGATTCATATCAACAGCCGCCTCCCCCTCTCCTTGCAAATGCAAGTAAAGTAAAAGTTTTCTCTGTCTTTCTGCATACGTATACGTACGTGTTATTAATCGCACGTGTCGTTGATCTTTATCCATTCATAGCGTGGCTTTTTGATCGATTTTATTTATAAGTCATTCGTTCGATATTTCCGCGTTCTTCATTTTTTTCTCACGATTGATTTTATAACTATATATGTACGCGTTTAAAAAAGCACGGCAATAAGATGATCGATAAGATATATTCGCGTTGAAAATTAAATTAAGTCTCACGATTATGCGAAAGTCACAAGCACGTGTGTGTTTGTGCGCGCGCGTTGATTCGAAAGTCCAACTGTCGCGTCCCTTGAATTTACTCTTACTTCCGAAATGATTAACGTTGTATGCGCCATCGAACCCTCTCTCCGTTAACAATTGCTATGTACTCGTGCACGTGTATACACATTTTTAATTTATCGACGGAGTGTGATATATGTATACGTAAACGACACGGCAAGATTAATGAAACGAACGTAATTAACTTAAAACTTTCTAATGTCATTCTCTCTCTCTCTCTCTCTCTCTCTCTCTCTTTCTCTTTCTCTGTCTTTGGTATCGACGTGGAACGCAACCGAAGCGTAAATCAGCCACATTATACTTACTCGTTTTATAAAACGATTGTTTGTTTTGACTGATAGCGCACTGTGCAAAAGGGAACGTTTCGTGGATAAATTTCCGCGTTGAAAAAGGAAAACACAACGTTTACGGCTCGAGTTGTTTAGACTGTACATGGATATTGTGGTTTTGGGGAAAATGATGAAATACACTTCCTATGTAATTATAACACGTCGAACGTTTCAAGGATACAGGCGCGTACTAATCAATGTTTTTTTCGAATTGAAATCCATTTTGTAGAGTTACCTAATATATAATACAAAAACATTAAAATGCCTATATTCGAAATTGAAAAAAAGGCAGAGATTCGACGGATTTCTTTATAACGTATCTCACGCGATATTCGACCAATTCAATGATTTCCCATATAAATATCCAATGCAATGGCAATCGTGCAACAACAACCAGTAAAAAATAAAGTAAAAATAATTTTTATCGCTGTATAAAACGATAAAATAACGCGACCAATAAGCCGTTTTATACACACAAGTCTCGATATAAACCGCGAGAGTACTCGATTTATAGGTCTAATTATCGCAAAGCGTCTTCGATATTCATCATCGGTTTCTCTCCATCGTCGTTCACACGCGACTGGTGTGTACAAGCTCTTATTAAAAAAAAATTTTTTTTTTGCGTTAAGTGCTTTTCAATGTTTACCGTACGCTCACTACCAAGCTATATATATATACTACGTTTAATACTTCTTTTTATATTGTTTTTTTATTATTGTTGGTATATATACCTTTTAACGCGCGACGCGTAAATGTGTCGGGACATGTAAGTAAGCCGCGAACACGTAAAATATTAACTTTGTTACATATATATATATATATATATATATTGCGTTTTACTTGTATTTTCATTCCCCCTCCACTTCGTATCGTATCATCGTACAAATGCATAGAGACTTATAAAGAAAAATTAAATTTATCCTCGTATACAATTTTCAAGTTTATTCAAGTTTATATTTGGATGTAAAAGTATCGTAGCGAATGATTGTAATAAAATTACTATATATACGCATACATTAGAACGAAGTGATGCGAAAACTGTATACGCGATTGAAATGCGTTCGCAAATCGAGTTTTGAACGCGCAACGAGCACAAAAGTTGACTAGTAATGCTTTTAAACTCATGAATATGTATATATATTTCTCTATCGCTAACTCTATTTACGACGATAGCCCATCGCGTACACGCACCAATTTACGTATCGTCGTTTGATTCGACCGTATGGTATTTTTACAATCAACTTTAAACAACGCCGAATCTTTTTGATTTTTATCTATTTGTTTTTCAAGATAAAAGACGACGAAGCACCAGAAGAGATCAACGGTGTTCCACGAGACGAAATCGACGAAGCGCACGAAGTGAGAAAAGAAGCAACGCAACGTTACGTGAAACGACGCGACGAAGATATCGTCGATTATATATCGAACGGTGAACGAGTTGCGCGTGAAATGCGCTACGTATCCGAGACAACGGAAGCTGAACGTACCGGTGACTGGCCAAACGAGCCTACGTCTGGTATACGTTCTGGACGTATTCATGGCAATCACGGTAAGTAATTGCAGCAGCATTTTTGTATTTTTTTTCTTTTTTTATGCTTTCATTAATTAGCGCTTTGATAGCTGTGCTCAATTCAATTATACTAAGAGGCTGTAGTTAACACCTAAATAATCAAATTTTGCATTTTACTAAACGTAACTCCATTGACAATTGTATACCGTTATCGTGATCGTATCGACAAGACGTTCGTCCGTGTCAATAATGTCACAATCGTACATTCGGTACCAGCAAAAATAAATTGGGCCAACAAAAAAACAAAACAAAAATCCACAAAATTACAAACTGAACAGAAAAAACCTGCTTGAATCGCGCGATACAGGCTTTGCGACGGAAACGCCTCACACTGCAGCAACAACAATTCCAACAGCAGCAGCAGCAGCAGCAGCAGCAGCAGCTACAACAGCACCAACAGGATCGGCTTCGCGCAAAGATGCCCTTACGCGTAAACCTCTCGATCTCGAAGAGGAAGACGAAGCGCGAAAATTCGAGACATCCAAATGGTTGGAATCGCATTTTGGTAGCGATACGCGTTCGTCGCATGGATCACTCGAAGACGAAGAACATCATCATCGTCATCGTCACAGTACCAATACAAGTTACATTAACGTCACAATGAAATCTGTACCAACGACTGCAAGGGAACGTTATAAACAAACGACTACGACAACGACAACGACGAAACAACAGAGGCGTACTACTACCAATGGAGCTACTTCGCCAAGTGGTTACTTTCAGGGTATCAGCGAATGGTCCGAGAGATACCAGTCAACTGGTGCGTTCTCTCTCTTTCTCTTTCTCTCTCTTTTTTTCGATCGATCGACATTCCTTAGCTTTTTTTATTTCTCGAATGACGATGCAAATATTTATTTGTTGATGTTTCTTTCTTCCATTCTGTTTTTTTTTTTTCGAAAGACACGATCACTTGAAAAGAACGCGTGGGTCTTTTTATTTTTAATTTGTTTGATTTGCACTAATCACGCATATAAACGCTTACTTTGCATACGTAATCAACGATAATAATACGTTTAATGAATTTTAATATATGAATATGTTTAACGTGGCGCAACCTTACACCGAAGAAACATATAACGATGCTAACTCGTCACGACACGTATAACTTTTTAAATCTAACAAAAATATGATAAAAACTAGGTGAAATTGATCACGTATTAAAAAAACAGCAGACAAAATAACGTGTCACTTGCAGAAAAACAAAACAATCACATCCGATCGAAATCTCCGCAATACATAATGGAATCAACGCGCGAAATGAATCGTAGTAACGGCCATCATCAGCCAACATCGTCAACGGAACACGTACAACAGCGTAATAGTAGCAGCAACAGTAGTAATCAACAGCAATCGTATACTCGTAATTACGAGAGCTCGCGTCGTACTCATCAAGAGCAACGTCATTCGCCTTCGCACGAAAGACCTAAAGTCGAACCACCTTCGCCTCCACTTCGACGCAAGGCCAAGGAACAGGTGGGATTTCACGTTGTTATTTGAATATTTATGAGGATTTAACGATTTAAATGCACACAATGCCATTTTCGTTATGTTCGGCTTTATGCTCAGCCGTTGCGAAATTTTTTGTTTTTTTTTCTATTCGTACACACGTTGAGGTAATCCGAACTTGACCGAGCGTAAGAGTATAATACCACAGCCATTTGGGAAAAGTATTCTACGTTTGACGCGTGGACGACGATGTGTTATTAACCGTGAGTTTCGTACGCGAAGCAGAACGATCGTACAAGACGATATAGTAACGTGTTACTCGTCGGAAAGACAAATAAAATATGCAAATGATCAATGCCATTCGAAATAATTATGTATGTGTTCGTAAGGTAATAACGACCAAAACAGAGCGCAGTTACCATCAAGAATCAGTACCACGAGCAGGTTCCGTTGAGCGTGCTTCGAGTCCAGTGCACGTCGTACAACGTACCTGGGAGAGCCGTAACCGCGACGAACGCGATCATCACGAGCAACGTCGCGAACGAAGTCGAAACGGTGAATTACATTCGACCTCACGAAGACTACGTCATAGTCCTGAACGTGTACGACATAGTCCACACAGTCCTCCATCGAGATCTATCTCACCGTCACCCGTCAGAAGAGACGACAAGGATAAACATTCCAGACCATCCAAGTGTGAGTTTCTCAGCGTTTTATCGTGTTTCAATTGTTGATAACGAGCTTTTTTGGCGTCGAGAACGTGGAGAAAGTACAGAGCTAATACACCGATTATCATAACGATCAGTGACTAACGCATTACGTAAACGGTAAAAGGATCGTTGGTCGAAACTTGAAATTTGGCTCAAAGTTTATTTGATTTATCTTGACAATCGACAACTAACCGAAAGCGTTCCCTTGTAATTTACAGCGCCAAGTCCATCAAAGTACAAGATTGGCGAATCGTTCCGCAAGCTAGTGGGCAAACTTCGCTCGGCGAGTTCCGAGCGTAAAAACGGTAAACGTCCAGGTAGTACTTCAACATCCCAATTGACTCAAACCGACGACGGTTCCTACGTACAATACAATTCGGTGGATCGTAATATTCCTTTGGGACCAGATTACGAAACCGACGATCGACCACCCGAGCGACCACCACGTTCTCCACGTAATAATCTCACCAGCAATACCACGTCTACTACTCACGTTGTTAACGTAAGGGAATCGCCAAAAGTAAATCACAGCAGCAATAAATACCGAAGTAGTAGTAGTCCTCGACATCGCGATTACAAAGAGACCACCATCGTGACTACTCATCAGAGGAACGATCAACCGATTCACAGATACTATTTGGGAGAAGATCCTTACGGTGGTAGTATTTACGGTAAAGAGAAAGGTTACAGAGAGACGAAAGTGCACTCGTCGAGACATCGTGGAAGACCAATCGACGAGGTCGACTACAGGTAAACGTTCAATGAGTGATTTTCTCCCCACATCCTCCCTCTCTCTCTCTCTCTCTCTCTCTCTCTCTCTCTCAATTTTATTTTCGTATGACTTTTTATCGCTTGTGTTCTCTTTTTCGTAACAATCCAATCGTCGAGATGACTGTTAACCAAGTTTTTTTTTCATATATTTTATACTTACGAGAGTTTATATATTTGTTTGTAATTGCGCTAAAGAGATTTCTAATACATCGCGTAAGATCTCATTAGTATGCGTTAATATGCAATATCAAGAGCAAGAGTCAATTCTGACATTAAACGAAAACAAAACAGAAATGGAGCGAGCTACGTTCTTACTAACTTATTCCTTCTGTAATACTGTTCACGCCATTTTTAATATTCTAATAAAACTTTTTTCACATGCGTATTTGCCGCTCTTGTGTAATCTCTTCACGACAAATGTAATACTTTGCTCTCGAAATAAATGCTCTCTTTACTTCAACAACATTCAGATGTCGACTTTTTTTCTCTCTAACCCTCACTTTTAGATACTCACGTTACGACACACTAACTCATCGATCGTTTTCTTTTTTGTTTCTTCTCTTGGCTCAATCTATGCTCGTTGAGAAATAATGCTTGTTGACTCGAGCGCATTGTCATTGATATTTTTCGTTGAAATAATACATCAATTTCTATTTGCGATCAAGTGAACGCTCGTTAATGCCTCGAGTTAAAAAGTAACTTACCGAATGCAGAAATTTCTCGCGCTGTTGACATTGTATAAGTGTGCCCATGAATGCAATAAAAAAAAAAGCACGGTTAGCCTGGACACTCTTAATTTCAGCATGGAATCGAATTCGCTCGGCCGCTTCAGCAAATCGACCGGACGCCTAGTCAACGAACAACAAGATGAATACGAGCGGGCCAGAGAAGCTCAAACGTTACCTCGTAAAATGCACAATCAAACGTCATCGTCTAGGACAACTATGACGACAACTCGACGTATAACCAACGGTTCACCGCCGTCTACAACTCGTTACGTCAGCAATAACAATAGTACCAATGGCAATAATAGCAATGGATACGAGCCATCGAGGCAATACGGTAGCATGATAAACATCTCGTTCCGTAATCAAGTGAGCCCACCGAAGACAACGCATTACGTACAGACGTCGATCAATACGCAACCACCGAAACCAGAGAAAACGTACAAGTCAACTTTGTTGCGAAGCAAAAGTTTCAACGTAGAGATTGCTGACGATGGTATTGTCACAACGCCCAAGATCAGATACATCAATAAATTGGACGAGACACCACCTTTGAAGAGTCCAGGTATTCTGGCGAGCATCAGTAGAAACAACAACAGGAACAAATTGTTCAGTAACGGCAGATTGCACGATCATTAGCCGGGGAAGGGGAACAGGCCATTTTATAAATAGTCACGTGGATAAAGTACTAAGAGCTTTAATATAGTTTCTTACTTATTATTATTATTATTTTTTTCCTCTTTTTTTTTAAACAATTTTCTTTCTTTGTCTTTGTATACAGCAGAGATTAGAAAAGACTCGTTAATATTTGACAATATCAAATTTTATGAACACTTGAGAATTGTTGATATATATAGATATTTTCTCTCGTTCTTTTATTCTTCTAGAGTTTTATAAAATTAGGTCCTTTCACAATTTGATTTAATCTTTATCGCCATCCTCTTCTCTTTACAAAAAGAATATATAGATTTATATATTTTATAAGATTTTTGTAATAAATTGTACACATCTGTTAAGAGATTTATAAATAATTAATTGAATAGTGGCTGCCATTCGAGTCAAGTGTTGTGTCTACTTGATGAGAGAAATCACAAGAGTAAAAAGTCTACACGTGTATCTAGTATCGTTAATCGAAGGATCTAAACAGATCGTAGCCTGCCATTTAACTCCTCTACTATTTGTAGCATTATCGTTGCGAAAACTTTATTAAAATTAACAACTTCGTCTCTCTCTCTCTCTCTCTCTCTCTCTCTGTGTTTTTCTATAATTCTCTCTATTCAAACATTAACAATGAAATAAAAATGAATAAATAAACCTAAGACGATTGACAACGTAATAAAAAATAATAAAGTGGTTGTAAAATAGTCCTGTTATTATCGAAACACAAAAAAATCTCCTTCTCGATCCTTGAGACAACCAACCAAAAAAAAAACGCCTCCAAAAGACGTAACATCACACGTACACAAGAATAAACAAAGCTTGCTTGTTGTCTGCTTAAAGCGTTACACAAAGGGAATGTGTATATATAAAGTATAAAAAATATAGATCGTCGAAAGAAAATCATGACATACGAAAGAAGCAAGCGTACAAACGGTTCACTTGGTCTTCCTTTTCTTAGTGGAAGTAGCCTTGATTTCGCGAAGTTTCTTTGCCGTTAGTACAAGGATCAATGCATTCAGAGCATAAGTAGTTACGCAGACAAGGCAAACGTCTTGAAGAAGATAAAGGATCCAAGCGAGATACAACGAAAATAAATTCGACGTGATGGACGCGATGAGCATAAGTATGGTATTCCAATAGTTGTTGAACAGACCTGTAATCGATGAGAGTAAGGTCAGAGTTGAGATAACGAGTAAACGATAGACGACGTTGATAATATCTGTTATTATTATACTTACTCAAAGAGGCGACGACCGTGTAGAAAATTATGCCGAATATACTGTTCGGTAAGTGCAATGGTGAATTCTTTGGTATTAGACCGAATCCCTTGCCGTATCTGAAAAGATTACGATATACGATGAAAACAACTTGTGATAAAAGGCGCAAACACAGCCAACTCGACGTAACGTTCGACGATAAGGTGTCTTTGAAAATATATTTGCGAACCGTCTTTGTTATCGTATTTCGCGAAATTTTGGAGTCGAATGAAAAACAAGGTAGAACGATACATATGTTTTCGATCGATTTCAAAGCACCGTTGCTATTTAAAACTTTGATGTATTTTTTCTTTTTTTTTTCGTCAAGGTCGATTTAATTTCTCTTGGTAATCGATCGTAAAGCAAACTCAAGCTTTAGTCTATAGCGCAACAACTTTTCTTTTTAAAAATAACAAAGTTTCGCCTTGTTTTTCGCGAGTCTACGAAACGTTGTAAATGCGAAGGCGATGCAGCGAACAATTTACGATAACTACGGATAAAAATTAATCTCGATAAAAAAGCATCTGTTTGGAGTAACTTGCCCACAACGCAAAAAAAAAACAATACGCGTGTTTGCTAAATATAGAAAAAGATCGTGAAGCAAGCATCGGCGAGGAAGTCAAAAATGAAATTTTGTAAACAAACGCGATTTGTATTGCTGCGTATAGTTGGAAAACCGCTGATACCCCATTGCGTTTGTTGCCTTGATTCCACTCCAAAAATAATCGATCGATATGTTTGACTTTGTAAGTATACTATATATCAATGTGCACAACGTATAATATAAATTTCCCAAAGGAGAGAGATTTTTCGATAAAAATAACGACACGAAAGCTCTCTGCCTTCGACACCGTTCGTTCGCTCGTGTTCTCGAGCTTTGAAAAATTAGTACAATTACCCGAACGCATGCGAGTAAGACAAGATCGATAAAAATAGTCGAGGACGTCTCGTAAGCTACTGGATAAATAAATAAATAAATAAAAGTATCGTGATCAACGCGTAATCACGATGCTTTCTTGCGTATATCCAAAATAACAACGTACAAGCTATACGTTGGTGCAAAAAAAAAAAAATAATAAAAATAAAAAAGAACGTAAAGCAGAGCGGAGCACCGTAAACAAAAGAGTGGGAGAAAAACTCACTCGGACATGAAAGCTTTGGTACAGCTGACGTGCTCACTGATGTCGCAGAAGGGTTGATAGTCGTGATCCTTTTCTTTGTTAGTTTCAACGACGTACGCGTAATAAGAGACCCCAACGCCCGTAAGACAAAGCCATAAAAGCGCAGCGTCCAGCCGCTGCATGGAATACGTCGCCATCTTAGCCACTGACATTTTAACCGACCTTGAGGATTCGGTAGCCTTATCTTTTTACTGAATTCGTTGCCTCTTTCAACGTTATCACCGGTACTATCGACTTTTGTAGTCTTTCTCTTCCTCTGTCCGTCGGACCGTCCGTCTATTTCAGTAAGATACTTTATCGGAACAATCGTTGGTACTACGGAAGCGGTGTTTACGCGTGCGACTCGGTCGCACGACTGTTGCGCGCTCCAAAACTGTCCGGGATCGATAGCAAGCTGCCTACGTTAACAAGTGTGCGAGAGTGTTATATATACGTACTACGTGTGCGCGCGCGCCTTCGTAACGTTCGAATCAAACGAGAGTAGTAGCGAGAGTGTTAGTAGCTGTCAGTTTGAGTTTGTCTTGAAGCTTGCAAGCTCGCTCTACCGGAAATTGCTAAACGTTACGGCTTTATTAAGGAAACACACTACACAGGAGGGTTATTAAGAAGATTGAGTTTCTGTTTGTTATTCACGATAGCCCGATGACGCTTACGATCTCTGTATGTTTTCGAGGTATCGTCGTATTATTTAAACGCCTGATGTCATTACGTAAGAATTCCCATTGATCGGACTTGCTGCTTTGACGATTTTTATTTTTGGAGACGAATAAAAGAGGTTTTAAAACGGTACCAACGCCAAAACATAATCCATCGCGTTTGTTTTCCCAATTATCAAGGGAATATCTATATATAAATGTTCGGTCGTGTGCTTGGATAATGAAAAAGCATCGCTGTATATTCCAGATTGATCTTCGAGAATTTTATTATGCGTGTTACTTACACGGAACAACCTCGATAACAAGCTGCATCGTGCGCGTTGATCGATCGTACGATTACGCCTTTAGCAGTGACTTTAAAAAGTATTTCATCTAGGATCATAAGAGTCGACGATTAGGTTGGATGCTTGGAAGTACGATTGGAAAAGAAAAAGTCGAGGAAAGTGGTACCTCGGAATAGTAAAAGTCGGCAAACGAATTGTCGGCACCCAAACCAATAAAGGCCATAGACGGGTGTAGCTTGTTGATAAATTGCTTCTTCAACGGCGTCAAGTGGTATCTGTCCCAAAGATCAATGCCACTTCTCTCGTCTAAAAATGGAAAATCATACACGTATCCCGTGCAAAATATCAAAGCGTCGGCATCGGTTATCTTCGTGTTATCCTCGAGGAACAGCTCGCTGCCCTTGGCGGCTACAACGTTACTCACAACTTTCACGTTCTTTGGTAATGTATTACGGCTTCGCATCAAATTATTTCCATTAATCGTATACGTTGATTTTGTAAAATTTTACGGAATACACATATAGTTGTATGATATTTAATACCGACTACGTAGTTTTGATACTGAAGTAAACGGTTTTGGCACGAGTGGCGAGATCGCGAGTAATGCCTTTACCGGAAAGTCCTGCTCCCAAAACGACAACCGTCTTGTTGGCAAAATCATCGGGTATTCGATAAGAGCGGCTGTGCAATACTCGTCCAGGAAATTCTCCTAGCCCAGGAATATCCGGTATGTTTGGTTTGGAGTAACGCCTTTGTCGTTGAACGTTTGTTTTAGTGAATTGTCATCCGTCTATGCGTCTGTCTACTTACCCGTTGCAAACCACTACTCCGTCGCAAACGATGCCCTCCGCCTTGTACGAATTGATGTGTTGTTTTTTTAAATACCAACGCATCGTACCGACGTTGTTTTCTTCTTTGTGTGGTTTTACTTTTGTTACGAGCGTGTCGAACTGCAATATCCATTTATGATTATTCAATTGCGATCGTTGTCGTTTGCTTGGGTCGTGTGTGTCTGTGCCTATCAGCTAACTACCTGAATATATTTACGAAGTTGAAAGCGATCGGTGTAATTTCTCATGTATTCCAAAAATTCCTCGTGCGACACGTAGCCGTGACTATCGCCGCCAGGGAAGGTTTCATAATCCGGATACGTCATGTCGTCTTTCGTCGAGACAGTTCTTTGAACATGCGTATTTTATCGTTATCGATACCTCGTGATTTTTTATTACAAAAAAACACCGACATCAACGAGATGGAAGTTTCTCGATACCTGAGATGTTTGTAGATGCCACTATGTGCAGGCAGTCCATGTTCATCCAGTTCCGGATCGTCCCTGTATATCCACAAACCACCGACGTCCGAATTACGTTCAAAGGCAATTGCCTCGAACGCTTTCGTTTGATCGATCGCTATTTTGATGGCGGCCAATCCTGCTCTACCAGCTCCAATTACGCATACTTGTTTTTTAGGTACAGCTTCCACGTACGTAAATGTCGATAACGAAATAACGAGTAGTGCCCATCTGACAACAAAACACCGTCAAATTACAGAGGTTCGAGTGTTAAACGAATTCGTTGGACGCGGCAATCGCACGAAATTATCGACATTTACATTTTTCTCATAGTCGGCATCGTTAGCTCCATCGTAAACGATTCCTATCGATAAATTCGTAAAGCACTCAACGTAGGTGACGCTCGGATAATTATTTAACTTTGTTGCCTTCCTGAAACTTAGAATTATGCGACAACTATTGTTACAGAGTTTTCAAGATAACTGTTTCGGTTGAACCAGGTTTAACGACAATTTATATGATTTTGTTGTCGAGAAGTCGTGACGGTAACGTACGACGATGGTCTATTTCATTACGATTGGAATAATTTTACGGGCAGGATTTATTTGAGGAAACGCGAGGCCGACGTACGTGACGTGTTTCCTCGAAAAACGTTTACGTATTTGCCATAGACAATTATATCTTTGCCATGTGCACGATGAAGCTGTTTAGACGATAACAATCAACGTTGCATCTAATTCGTTCGATATATTAGTTGGCCAACGATTTAACGCCAAGTTGAGTTTTATTATTTTGCACAGACAGTTGAAAAACAATATTTTATTATTTACTTTTTACGCGCGGTCGTGACGGTTGAAAAATAAAATATCGCTTGCTTTTTTACAATGACTTTATACGTTGTCGTTTCGAATGTTTTTTCGGCAATAATCGAAACAATTTTCGGATTCTATATTTTGTCGTCGTTTATCGACATCCTTGAGCGAATCCAACGACAGCGTTATATGCTTCTTAAGAAATAATACTTTCTCGACTCATCCAACATGTCTTGCTCGCTTGGTAATATCGTTTTGCCACTAAAGAAGTCCAAGAATTCATTTGACTAAAATCACAAGAATAACAATTATTAGATAATCGTTTATCAAAACGATCGAGTACTGTACAACGTGTACAAAAATAATCGAGTTTATCCAAATAGTTCGGAGACTCTTGGTTTTGACGGTGAACATGGCTAGTTCGTATACCTGTCTATAGTAAAGCCGACCGTGATCGAGTTCAGCGGGCAAACCGATAAATCCCATGGTTGGATATTTGGCGTTGATAGATCGTTTGTACACCGGGCTGATGCGTTTATCGTCGTAAACAATTTCGCTTCTCTCGTCTAAAAATGGAAAATCGTAGGCGTAGCCAGTGCAAAATATAAAAGTGTCGGCTGTTATCGTTGAATTGTCTTGAAGGACAAGTTGATTTTTGTTGGCTGCTACAACCCCAGTTACCTCTTGCAATCTGTCTGCGAGTTTTTGCGGATTCCTGGCGTGCAATTCCACGACAATCAACGTTATCGGTTGAAACGAACGTGTCGTTGGCAAATAATACGAATAAACGAGGTACTAACCGGAGATTCCTCTGGCTGTAATAGACCATTTGGGCGTCGCTAGGAAGATCACGAGCGATATCGTCAGCTGACCTTCCGTTGCCTAAAACCACGACAGTTTTATTGGTAAAGTCTTCCGGCTTTCGATACGAACGGCTGTGTAAAACTTTTCCGGGAAATTCTTTCATCCCCGGGATATCCGGTATGTATGGCTTGGAGAAATGGCTGGAGGATTGAACGATTGATTTGTATTACGATTTACCAGCGACCAATGACCGTTTCGCGTACTCACCCGTTGCACACCATAACGGCGTCGCAACTGATCGCGCTCTCTTTGTTGGTATTCAAATCTCGTAATTCCATACGCCACGCCTTCTTCCTGCAGCTATCGTCTCCTTTTTGCGGAAACACTTTGGTAACCATCGTGTCGAACTGAAAGAAACGTAGATTCTAGTTATCACAGACCAGTGGAACGATCGAGAATTTTCGTTGAATTGGTTACAATGCTCGGGGCTACCTGAATGTATTTCCGAAGCTGGAAGTTGTCCGTATAATTGCGCATGTACTGTAGGAAGACGTCGTGACTAACTAGTGGATCCCCGTAGTTTTCGAAATCACGATAGTCTGGATATACCATGTATCGTCTGGGAATATTCGTTCTTTGACACGGACATTTATTGCATCGTTAATATCGTCGTTACTCAGACAATGCTGTCGTTTTAAATTATTCATAATCATTCGTAATACTTGAGATGCTTGTAGATGCCACCAGGTGAAGGCAGTCCATGTTCATCCAGTTCCGGATCGTCCCTGTATATCCATATGCCACCGACGTCCGAATTTCGTTCAAAGGCAATTGGATCGAACTTGTCCATATTATCGGCCGTTATTTTGATAGCGGCCAACCCAGACCTTCCAGCACCAATAATGCATACTCGTTTTTTAGGTACAGCTCCCACGTAAATAATGGTCGATAACGAAATAACGAGTAGTGCCCATCTAATCACAAAACACCGTCAAATTACAGAAGTTCGAGTGTTAAACGAATTCGTTAAACGCGACAATTGCACGTAATTGTGGATACTTACATTTTTCCCGTAGTTGTCATCGTTAATTTTGTCGCGAATTATTTCCAACGATAAAATCGAGTCCCAGCTGGAAGTTTGATTAACGAAAAAAGTAGAAAAAAAATTATTCTCCAGTTTGATTACGTCCAGATTCGTCGAATCAAGCTCGATCCGATTTCGATGAATTTTCAACGTGTATATTTCGTCGGAGAGCTGTTGCAACGATCGTATCGCGTATTTTTACCTACCTAGTGCAATCGCAGTAATGATCGTCCGAGCAATTACCAAGTAAAATAGAAGTAATATTCGAGAGTTACGGTATATATGTAGCGCTCGGTTGGTTTTAAATTAAATTACTCTACATTTTTACGTTATCTTCCTAAAATGTCAAGTTATGTGGTAAAAATTACGACGAATGTTTTCGACTAATGTAGAGTACCCCGAAACGAGCTTTTTCACGATGAACTAGCAAAAAATGACAATTCGACGAGCTTTTTTCACGTTTTGACGAGAGTCGTGATGGTAATGCACGACGATAGTCCATTTCGTGGCGGTGTTAGTATTTTTACGGGTAGGAATGGGCTGGCCACGGGAAACGAAAGATGTACTCGCGTTTATGGACTTTTTAACGACGTTCCCTTTACCTGTTATATTTTTAAAATATTAATTTTTGTCAAGTTACCGTCAACCTACGTTCTATTGGATAAACCATGATGAAACAGGACGGTACAACAATTGCGTACGCGCCTGACAAAAGTAATGGTTTTTGTCCTTCCGCTAATAATTAATAGACATTTTTACGTTGTACGTATTCAAAAGGTTTGATCGTCATGGATGTTGCAAACGATTAGCGAACACATCGATTCCGTATCTACTACATTGTCGGGAAACTGGTCGGCCCACCATTCGATGCTATGTGTGGTATTATTACCTAGCGCACTTGTAGATCTGTGTAAAAACGCTATTTTACGATTTACTTTTTACGTTCGATCGTGACTGTTAAGGAATGAACGCGACTTTAACGATGCTTGCTATTTAAAATGATATCGAATTCTTGTTTCAAGCTTTTTTACAAAGATTCGGACGACTGTCGAATCTTATATTTTGACACCTTTTATTGAGAATGACGAGGAAATACAACGATAAAATTACACTCTTATAGCTGAATAAGTGGCTAACTCGGGAAACAAACGCCTCGACTTGTCCAGCATGGCTTGTTGATCGCATGGTAGCTTCTTCGTGCCTTTTAATATCTTTAAGAATTCTCGAGACTGAAATCATGAAAATAACGATGAAAGTTTGACCTTTAGCCAATGTACGAATACGATTGTGAGATTCGAACTGCTGCTAATTCGTATACCTGTTTGTAATAAAGCCGACCATAATTAAGCGCAAAGTCGAAACCAATGAACGCCATGGATGGATGTTCGACGTTGATGGATCGTTTGTATATCGGATGAAAGCGTTTAGCGTCGTATACAATGCCACTCCTCTCGTCTAAAAATGGAAAGTCGTACGCGTAGCCAACGCAAAATATAATAGCGTCGGCTTTTATTATCGAATTATCACGAAGGATAAGTTGGCTATCGTTGGCTTCCGCAACACCATGAACTAAATCCAAATTGTTGGTAATTCTTCGAGGTTTATATCTACGTCACAATGTTATTCGTTGAAATGAGCGTACGAGTAGTGATTTATACGAGTAACACGTCGACTAACCTGGGGTTATACACGCTAACATAAACATGCTTGGCGTACTCGCTAAGTTCAAGACTAATATCTGTGGCCGTATTTCCAGCTCCTAAAATAACGACTGTTTTACCTGTGAAATCTTGAGGTTTTCGATACGAACGGCTGTGCAGAACACGACCGCGGAACGATTCTAATCCTGGTATATCCGGGATTATTGGTTTGGAGTATTCACTGATCGATACGAAATTCAATTTTTATTAGACGAACCACGAAATAATCGTTTAACGTGCTCACCCGTTGCACACCATAACGGCGTCGCAACCGATCGTGCTCTCCTTGTTGGTATTCAAATTTCGCGTCTCCACACGCCACGTGGTCGTCATCCAGTCACCGTCTCCTTTCACGGGGAATACTTTGGTAACCATCGTGTCGAACTGTAAAGAAACGTTAATTCTAATTATCACAGACTACTGGACGATCGAGAATTGTCGTCGAATTGTTGGCAATGTTCGGGGATACCTGAATGTATCGTCGAAGATTGAACTTGGCGGTGTAATTTCGCATGTACTGCAAAAACGCTTCGTGAGAGGCCGTTACACGCCCGTAGTCTTCGAACGCGTGATAATCTGGATATACCATATAAACTTTGGGATCGTTGACTCTTCAACATGAATTTTTCTTCCGTTGTCAACATTGCCTTTGCTATTTATTCAAAAATATTTAAAATAATCGACGTTACTTTAGACTTTTGTAGATGCCACTATGCGCGGGTAGTCCATGTTCATCCAATTCCGGATGGTCTCTGTATATCCATAAACCACCGACGTCCGAATTCCGTTCGAAAGCAATTGGCTCGAAACGATTATTGACCGTCAATTTTATAGCGGCCAATCCAGCTCTTCCAGCGCCAATAATGCAAACTCGTTTTTTTTTCGCAAGAGCTCCGTTATGAAATCCTATCAAAGAAAATGCAACGAATAGGAGTCCGCTGAAATTGATCAATTACGTTTACTTACGCTATTAGTTGACAGTAAGGTAGAGTTTCAATTTAAATTATTTGTCTACTTTTGTTTTCGTTGTAATCAATTTATAAATAGGGAAATATAGGAAATGGACAAAAGTTCTGTGCAATACTCACGCTTTTTGGACGTTCGACTTCATCGCAGGTTCGCAATATACCCTTTTTTCTACGGATATTCCAAATTTTCAATTAAAAATATAGCCAATAATGAAGGTAGTAATGATGCGTAAGACGTAACGGTAACAAAAATACGATCGCGAGAGAAATTAAAAACAACGCTTTAAATGTGGACTCTTACGCGCTATTTACGTATGCTATAGTTTTTGTACAGACATCGATGAATTATTTCTGATATCGCAACGTAATTAATATTTTATACCTACGTAGAAAGAATGCGGTTTATGTTTAGCTACTTATTGCAGAGTACTTTCCAGCCAGCCTTTTATGGAAATTCGAAAAAAATGTTTATAACTTTTTTACGTCGCATCGTGACGATCTTTAACGTTAATATTAAAATTGTAAATTTCTCTAAAAATATGAAAATACCAAAATTAAAATTTTTTTCAGCAAAAATGTCAAACGTTTTTAAAATTTGCGGATAGTGCAACGAAAATCATTACGAGCGTTTACTTGGGAAATGCAGAGTACTCCAATATTAGCTGTTTCAATTGTGCTTGAAAAAAATAACATTTTGTACAATTTTTTTTGGGTTTAGTTGTCGCAGTAACGGACGACGATAGTCCGTGTCACGGTGGTTTTAGTAGATTTCTGGATACGGATGGGTTCTTTGACGAAATGATAGGTCCATGTATATATGTATATATTTAATACAAGTCGATTTTTCGTTTGATTTTTTTTGGAAATTAGTTAATCAACGATTTCGTGCTACGTTAGATTTTATTAGTTAGAACAGTCAGTTTAACAACCATATTGTACGATTTATTTTTTCGCTTGGTCGTGCAGATTGAGGGAACGATATGGCTTGAATAACGTTTGATTTTCCACATTTGTTGTATTGTTATTTCAAGTATTTTCGTACAAAAACTTGCGTCATTTTCAAACTCTATATTTCCATGCGATAAATTAAAAGTAGCAAGGGAATCCAGCGATATCATTGTATTCTCACGTTGATGTTCGAGTGTTTAACGAGATGTCAAGTATTCGTAATATTTTTTCGATTCTGCTGACATGTCTTCGTAACTTTTTAATTTCTCCTTATTTCTCAACAAGTCCAAGAATTCATTGCACTGAAACCATAAAATTAAAGTTAACAGCTTGATTTTTTTCACGTCGATAGCTTATTGCGCGTTTTAAAGATGAAAGTAATCGACAGCTCGAATGATTTAGACTGCGTGACACGATTCAAAAGATAAATCGAGTTGAGTCTCGTACTCGAATTGCTACAATTACGTATACCTGTCTATAATAAAGTCGACCATAATCGAGTTCAACGGCCAAACCAATAAATGCCATGGATGGATGTTCTACATTGATACTCTTTTTATACAGTGGACGGATGCGATTAACGTCGTACACGATGCCACTCCTCTTGTCCAAAAATGGAAAGTCATACGCGTAGCCTGTGCAAAATATAATAGTATCGGCATTTATGATTTTGTCGTTGTCAAGGGTGAAACGACTTTTGTCGACTGCTACAACGCCACGTACTAAATCCAATTTATACGTCATTCTCTGGGGTCTGGACCTATATAACAACGTTTTCTAACATTAACCATTGAAACAAAAATACGAGTGTTGAACAATGTTAATAACGCATCGACTAACCTGGGGTCATTCACGCTTTGATAAACATGCTTGGCGTACTCGCTAACTTCGCGAGTAATATCTTTAGCTGAATTTCCATTGCCTAAAACAATGACCGTTTTATTGGCAAAGTCTTCCGGCTTTCGATACGAACGGCTGTGTAAAACTTTTCCGGTAAACGTTTCCATCCCTGGGATATCCGGCATGTATGGTTTGGAGTAATGACTGGTGGTTTGAACAATTGATTTGTATTACGATTTACCAGCGACCAATGACCGTTGCGCGTACTCACCCGTTGCACACCATAACGGCGTCGCAACCGATCGTGCTCTCCTTGTTGGTATTCAAATTTCGCGTCTCCACACGCCACGTGGTCGTCATCCAGTCACCGTCTCCTTTCACTGGGAATACTTTGGTAACCATCGTGTCGAACTGTAAAGAAACGTTAATTCTAATTAACACAAACCACCGGACGATCGAGAATTGTCGTCGAATTGTTGGCAATGTTCGGGGATACCTGAATGTATCGTCGAAGATTGAACTCGGCGGTGTAATTTCGCATGTACTGCAAAAACGCTTCGTGAGGGATATAACCCCAATCTTTGTCATCAGTGGCACCGTGATAGCCCGGATATAGCATGAATTGCATGGGAAAGTTAGTTCTTGAAAACGATTTTAATTCATTTTTAGTACCGCCATCTATAACCACTGTTTATCCAAAAGTATCAAAGATAATTGACGTTACTTTAGACTTTTGTAGATGCCACTATGCGCGGGTATACCGTGTTCGTCCAATTCTGGATCGTCCCTGTAAATCCACAAACCACCAACGTCCGAATTTCGTTCGAAGGCAATTGGATCAAATTTGGCTTTATGATCGGCCGTTAGTTTTATAGCGGCCAATCCTGATCTGCCGGCACCGATAATACAAACTTTCTTTTTTATAGCAAGAGCTCCATTGTGAAATGCTACTAATGAAAATGCGATACATAGTGACCAGCTAAAATTCAACAATTACATGTACACAATTTTTTGTCTAATTACACGATTAATTAGCGGTAACAGCAACGTTAATAATTAATAATCAAGTGAACGTAAGAAGTTTGTGAAATAGTCATACGATACTTACACTTTTTCGACAATTGGTTTCATCACAGTTTAGTAATGCTGTTTTTCAAAAATATTCCGAATTCTATATCTACAATTACTTGAATATGGCGTGATTGTTTTCGCGTCTCACGATTATAAAAGTGCGATCGCGAGTGAAATCGGAAAAAAAATTTTACGGCAGACTTCCAATACTATAGGTACGTCTGGTAACGTTCTGATATTTTAAATATTTGATGCTTATGCGACAGGACATGGTAAATATTCCGTAGGTGAATTAAGTGTGTTTTAACGTTTGTTTTTTGGATAAGCTCGAAACACTTTATCGTAACTTTTTTATTTTTACGTGTAATCGTGACGATTCGACATTGAAAATATATTGCTGTCAAATATGGAAAAGCCCCAATTTTAATAGTTTTAATAGCGATTTTTAAAATTCTTTGTACTTATATTATTGGAATCTTGACGAGTTGAATAAACATGGAAATTTTGGAATTTTCTAACGAAAAATAAATCTTTATTCTTTCTCCAACGTATGTACATAGAACAGAGTTTACAACTAGTAATATTCTGGTACAGTGAACACGAACAACCGTGTACACGCATCGTAGAAGCGTTCAATGTTCACCATTATATTACCTCGTTTTCCAGCGTTTCTTCTAAATTTGGTTGCTCGTGCAATGATTTCAAAAAGGTGGCTGCCTAGAATTGCAAAAGTAGGCAGAATTATTCGTTTGGAGGCCATTCCGAGACGAAAGAATATTTTGAGTAATAACAACGAAAACGTATTTCGCATAGATTAAAGAAAAAATTTGTCAAAATATTAACGTCAACGCGTCGGCGAACCAAGCTACGAATCGCTCAAAATCAATTAACACGAGCGAATTGTACCTCTGAATAGAACGAATGACCAAAAACGTCGAAAGTACCCAAGCCGATAAAAGCCATAGATCGATGTTCCTTGTTGATAAAATTTTTATACAATGGGTGCAACTGATGATCGTCTGGAATAATGCCACTGGTCGTGTCTAAAAATGGAAAGTCGTACAAATAACCAGTGCAGAAAATAAACGCATCGGCATATATCGTTGATTTGTCCAAAAGGGTAAGTTTGTTGCCATCGGCCGTTACAACTGGGTTTACAAGATTTACATTCCCTTCGAGATCATAAGCATCGGTTATACTGTAACATTTCATACGTTTCAATTAATCGTCAAATATTAATGTTTTTATTTTTTAACGAAGCATCGATTTCTTCGACGGTTCGTTGCAAATACCAATAATACTGACTCTGTTTGCCTAAAACTCAGGTACACAGTCGCGGCATCATACGCAAGATCACGAGCGATCCCAGTCGCGGAAAGCCCTGCACCCAATACGACAACCGTCTTATTGGTAAACTCCTCAGGTTTTCGATACGAACGGCTGTGTAGCACTCGTCCAGGAAATCCTTCAATCCCCGGAATTTTTGGTATATTTGGTTTCGAGAAGCGCCTATTTTTTAATCGATGTCCTTAAAAATTGATTTTTAATCGATTGCCACTTCGCAATTTGTTGATCTATCTTACCCATTACAAACTATTACAGCATCGCAAACGACCGATTCCGTGGTGTTTCTATTTAAATTTTGCTTCTTTACACGCCAGCGAATTTTATCCCCGTTACGAGTACATGAATTTGAATCCTTTACAGGAGTTATTTTTGTTACGAGAGTGTCCAGCTGCAAAACCATTGAACATTTTTCAATTGAGATAATTAACGTTTACGCGCGCGAGCTAGCTACCTGAATGTATTTCCGGAGTCCAAAGTGATTGGTATAATTTCTCATGTATTCCAAAAACTCATCGTGCGTTAGGAATGCATTATCGTCTGTGCTTTCGATGGTTAAATAATCCGGATACGTCATGACATTTTTGTGGGTGACAGTTCTTTCAAATCAATCTTTCGTTAATCATCTTTAGCCTTTCGGTAGCAATACATCGAGATAAGTAGGCGGATTCTCTTTGTACCTTAAATTTTTATAAATACCGCTGTGAGCACGTAGTCCATGTTCGTCTAATTCTGGATCGTCCCTGTATATCCATAAACCGCCAACGTCCGAATTCCGTTCGAAGGCAATTGGCTCGAACTTGTCCTGATGATCGGCTGTTATTTTGATAGCGGCTAACCCGGCTCTTCCAGCTCCAATAACGCATACTCGTTGTTTAGGTACAGCGTCCACGTGAATAAATGTCGTCAACGAAACGATAAATAGTACCCATCTAAAAGTTAAACAATAGAGAGTTTGACAAATGAGAGCACTCAGGAAGAGATTGATTCGTAGTGGCAATAAATAGCGATGACATTATTCATTCGTCAAAGCTGTCTTAGCCTTATGATAAACATGTATACAATACTATAAATAAATTCGAAAGCTTAAGCAATATTGAAGATTTCTCGAGTAGACGCACACGCGTAGAGGGTAAAAATTAGAACGTATGGGTTTTCTCAATAATTCACTTATAAGTAAGCGAAATAATCGCGTAAAGTATAAGAATACTTACGTTTTTTCCATAATTAACCTTGGTTAGAACATGTCAAGTTTTCTGAACGTAGCTGTTTCGATAGAACTGGGAGAAAAGTACCATTTATATACAACTTTTCCAGCGTGTAGTCGTGACGGTTATGCACGACGATGGACTATTTTATTAGTTGTAATATCTTTATGGGTACGGATAGTTTTTTTTGCAAGATATGGGGACTACGAATATTACTTCTTTTCCTTGATAAACATTTCCATAGCGATAATGGACAATGATATATATGTTTTTAATGTCTTTTAGTAAGGGATAGTAAAGCAATAGTGTGCATGCAGTTTTATTATTATCGTGACAAACTACAATTTAACCGAAGTATCACGAATGGTGTAATGAAAATCTATTTCAGCTAAATTAATTTTGTCTTCCTTTTTAGAAATATAGAGAGTGAGATATCACGTTGATAATAAATCACAATGAAAGTAACCAATGTGATTAGGTTTCGTTAGATCAAGTTCTCGACCCACATATCCTTATTGCTGGTTAATGATTTCTTTCCTTGCAGTAAATCCAAAAAGTACTTTGCCTACAATTGTGAAAAAAACACGATTAATAAAGAAAGTTTTAATCGAACTGATGATATTTTTTTAAATACGAATAAACGTACCTGTCCCACGCAAAGACCACCAAAAAAAGCATCATCTTCCAAACCAATGAAAGCCATGGTCGGATTATTTAAATTGATCTCTTGATTATACAGCGGATGGACTTTGTTGTGATCGACAAAAATACCACTTCTCTCGTCTAGAAATGGAAAGTCATACAAGTACCCTGTGCAAAATATAAAAGCATCGGCAACTATCGTCGAGTTGTCCCGAAGAATCAATTTGTTACGGTCGACAGCAACAACGCCACGTACTACTTGCACGTTGCTTGGAGCGTTTATTGGAAAAGGATTACTATAGGATATTAACGTTCTATATCTATTAAATACCTCGTTACAGTTTTATAATTTATTTTTTTTAAATGTCGTATAAGTTATACTGACCTGGGACGATTGTGACTGAGGTAAACTAATTTAGCGTGTTTATTCAGATCTTTAGCGATATCAATGCCGGAAATCCCAGCACCCAGAAGTACTACTGTTTGGTTGGTAAACTCTTCGGGTTTTCGATAAGAATAGCTATGCAGCACTCGTCCAGGATATTCTTCGATTCCAGGGATGTTCGGTATACGTGGTTTCGAATAATGACTGATGGTTAAACAATTTATTTTATTTCATTAATCGAACTACCAGGTTATTGTTTTGTGCACTTACCCATTGCAAACCATGACCGCGTCGCAATCCGACGAGTGTGTTTCGTTCGTATTTAAATTTCGCAACGTTACGCGCCACGTGGTTGTCTTCCAGTCACCGTTGCCTTTCACAGGAATGACTTTTGTCACAAGAGTATTTAGCTGTACAAAGGAACAAACGTGTGTGTATATGTACGAGGCGAGAGCGAAAACGGTCGTTGACTTGTACCTGAATATATTTACGAAGTTGAAAGTGATCGGTGTAATTTCTCATGTATTCCAAAAATTCCTCGTGCGACGCTTCGTCGTCGCTATTGTTGGACACTTCAAAGTTTGGGTAATTCGGATATACCATCCACTGTCTCGGTAAGTTAATTCTTAAAATGGATTTTAAATCGGTAAGAAGCGCGTCGAAAGTAGGTAATAAATTCATAAAAATTGTACGTCACCTTAAGTTTTTGTAAACGCTAGCTTGCATGGGCAGTCCGTGCTCGTCGGTATTAACGTTATCCGTATAAATCCACAAACCACCAACGTCCGATTTCCGTTCAAAGGCAATCGTTTTGAATTTGTCACTTTGTTCAGCTACTGTTTTTATCGCGGCTAAACCAGCTCTTCCCGCTCCAATTATGCATACTCGTTTCTTCGCTTCACCGTTGAATATTAACAGAACGAATATCAGGAACGTTGCCCGCCTGTAATTCAGACGGCAAGCCCATAATTTTAAAATTGGTAAATATGTAAGGGAGTATGTCCAACACTTACGACTGTTTCATTGTTAATGCCGTTAATTAAAGCGTAAAATATCGCTACGGATTTTTTTCACGAGCACTTTTCACGATGGCATTTCGCCCATCGATATTGCTGTAATTGTACGTGTATTGCGATATTCAAAGATTTTCACGGAAATACGAATAATTATATACGTCGGTTAAGCGATAACGTACGTTTACTTAATATGCAAAGATAATATTTTATGGAGACATTACTTCTATTTTTTATTTTTTTCAAACATTCATACGTGGTTCGTGCTTTCAAAGTTTCCATTGGCAAACGTTCGTCGATCGCTCGTGGAATATTACAATGGAGTAATCGAGCGTGCGCGTAGTGGCACATTCGATTTTGATTTTGATCCTTCGTTTATTTTAAGTTTGTTGGCCAATGAAACGATGCCGTATCGAGTATTCTCGTTTATCGTAAAAAACGGAAAAACAATATTTTACGATTTACTGTTTGCGCTGGGTCGTGACTATTGGGATATGCTACGGAATAAAAAGTAACTTGATTTTTATCTTTTTTTCATGTTGTTACTTTGGGCTTTTTCTTTTATACAAATTTGGATAATTTTCAGCTGACGTACAGTTGATCGTAATTTATTGAAATCCACGAGGGAATTGCATTCTTGGATCGATTTTCCAGTGGTTAACGATCTATTTAAACAAGTCACAATGTTGTTTAGATTTAGCTAACATTTCCTCGTAGCTTGGTAATTCCGTTTTACCACTTAATGCGTCCAAGAATTGGTTTGTCTGAAATCATATAAATGACCGTTAAAGTTTGGTTATTAATAAAGGTATTGCTCTAGGACAGGTAAACAACGAAGAGTATTCGCAATCGCGGGGTCAATTCTTTTGAAAAATCGAGTAGCTGTATTGTATCGTACCCTTTCGCGAGACCGTTGCGGATACCGTACTGGTATAAATTACTCAAAAAATGAACAAATTCGGAATTCGACGTTCGTTTCGAAAGAAGCTAATTTATATACCTGCTGGTAATACAATCGTCCGTAATTAATGGAAAAGGTCAATCCAATGAGTGCCATTGACGGATGTTCAACGTTGATGAAATCTTCGTACAACGGGTTCACATCATTTTTATCAAAGATAATACCACTTCTCTCGTCTAAGAATGGATAGTCGAACTCGTAGCCTGTACACATTATAAAACTATCGGCAGTTATGGCTGTTTTGTCCTTAAGGATAAGTTGACCGTGTTTGGCTGCTTTAACTCGAGGCACTAACTGCAATTTACTCGAAACTGTTATTGGATTGCTGCGATGTAATAAAATTTGCACTGTTCAATATTGTCAACTGAGGTGAATGTATCATTGTTGAATAATACGAATCAATTATTCGTACTAACCGTACGAGCTTTTGACTATGATAAATTTTTTTCGTATAATTAGTCAGTTCACGAGTAATGTCCGAAGCAGAATTTCCAGCTCCTAAAACAACCACCGTTTGACCGGTAAAATCTTCAGGCTTTCGATAAGAACGGCTGTGCAAAATTTTTCCGCGAAAGCTTTTCAGTCCACGGATTCTCGGTCGATGCGGTTTGGAATAACGACTGATCGGCAACAAATAACGTTGTTTATTTAAACAAAACATTCGATAATTTTTCTGCGTACTCACCCGTTGCACACCATAACGGCGTCGCAACTAATCGCGCTCTCTTCGTTGGTATTCAAATTTCGCGTCTCCATATGCCACGTGGTCGTCTTCCAGTCACCGTCTCCTTTCACGGGGAATACTTTGGTAACCATCGTGTCGAACTGTAAAGAAACGTTAATTCTAATTAACACAAACCACTGGATGATCGTGAATTTTCGTTGAATGATACGCAATGCTTGGGTATACCTTAATATATTTGCGCAGTTGGAAATTGTCGGTATAATTTCGCAGGTACTGTAAGAATACTTCGTGCGGGAAATAATCAAAATCGTAACCTTTGAAATCAGTATAGTCCGAATAAAGCATCATTTCTTTGGGCAAGTTAGTTCTTGAAAATCAATGTTCATTTCACGTTTGCTATTACCATGTAGAAAAACTGTTTTTTTAAATAAAATTTGTCATATTTGACGTTACTTTAAACTTTTGTAGATGCCAGTAGGCGCGGGTAATCCATGTTCATCTAGCTCCGGATCGTCCCTGTAGATCCATACGCCACCAACGTCCGAATTTCGTTCAAAACCAACTACATCGTAATTGTCAATTTGATCGGCCAACAATTTGACTGCAGCTAACCCGGCTCTTCCGGCTCCAATTACGCACACTTGTTTTTTAGGATAAACTTGGCCAATACATATCGCTAAAAAGAGAACAGTGACTAGTCCCTGCCTGAAATTTGTAAATTATTGTATAACGCGTATCTTTCGTATTCCTATAAAACTTTATAAATTGACCGTTCGTAATAAAATCCGTAGTTGTATGCAAACTGTAACATTCGAGTTCGTTTCTTTAGCCATGGACTGACGAGTGTAAATCAGTATTACTTACATCTCTTTCATCGACGATGAACTTTCAGTTCGATCAAAAAATTATTGCAAAGATAACACTTGTGTTCTTCGAGTATGAACCTATTATTATGCCGTAAAACTTTGAGCAACGTCTCGACAGGTTGACTTGAAAAGGAATATTACCGAATTGCGGAAATATTTGTCTTTGCCTGATCGTGACTACGTATCAAAATCATTTGCTCCTAAAAAATGTACAACGTTATGGATACTTATTTGTTGTTCATGCAAAATCAAATTGTAAATTTCCATGTTATCTATTATCGTATAATTTTGAATATTGTACTTTTATCGATGCCAGCAAAGCTTTTTGTTGCATTTTCGTCTCGACGTGTTCAAACGTTTGTCAGTTTTACTCGTTTGATTGTATTGCGCAAAAAAGACAAGTGTAACGATCAACAAACGAAGGTTCGTTGGAAGGAACGTTGATGGAGTGATTGCATACGAAGAGAAGAAAGTACAACTTTGAATGTTTCTAAATGAGTAGTTAATCAAATATTTCCCCTTACCTTACAACCGTTGTTTAAGTTATTACGATAGACTTTTAGGAAGTTTCAGATAAAATATAAAATATATAATAACGTCCATTAGTTACGTATTAAATTTATTACATAGAAACAATAATTTTACGGGATTACTCGTTTATATGATACATCAAATTTCAGTATCAATTAAAAATGTTTCAATAGACTTAATGTATGTACACGGTAATGGATGTAATCCAAAATAAATATATCAAATATTCGCTATAATACATTACTTTATTATACGTGATAGTCATTAAGATTAATGTTTATAATTATTATAAAAAATACTTTTACCTAAAATACAAAAATGAAAAACGTTGAATTTTTTTGACTCATAAGGGCTTGTACATTTAAACGGGTCAAATTTATACAACCAATGCACTATCAGGTTTCATGTAAATTTTGTAGTGTGTTAAAAAAAAAAATTCATAGTTTGAACCCTGTTACAACTGAGTTGATTTAATGGATCCATAGAGAACATAATCTAGAACTCGACAACCAGCGAGCTAATAAGTCTAACAGATGAAAATTTGTTTTTAATCAAGAGTTTCTTGACTAGATCAAGTAACTCTCGATATAAACGAGGAATCATCTTGACTTTTGTTTCATCAATATGTAATGCCGATCATTTGAGAAGAAATAAATAGCAGCAAAAGAGTGAGAGAAGTATCCAATATAACATGTCATTGTCTTGGGTAAACAGAATTTATGCTGATACTAAAACAATGATTGGATGTGAAAGTCATCTTGCTTCAGTAGACAGTTACACACAAGAAGCAAAGTGTATAAAATCCCAAGAGCAAGACATAATGTTTATATTGTATCGGCATTCAGATGATAGTTTATTCTTGAGGTGCCATTGCTCTTGCTTGAGCTCGTACTCGTTTTTCGTATTCTAAACGGTTTTGGCTGCAAAGTAAAAAATGTGTCAATTAAAAAAAGTAACCTAACCAAATATTTTAAATTTAATTTCTAGAGATTAATGTATACCAGTAAATTGTGTATGCTTCTGCTTGTGCTGGATCTTTGACGTTTGGTTCGTTCAGCAAGTCTTGAATACCTAGCAAAATTTGTTTAATAGTAATTGCTGGCCTCCAATCTTTTTCTTCATCCAAAAGGGACAGGCATACTGTACCAGATGGATATACATTTGGGTGGAATAATGGTGGCTCAAATTTACACTTTGGTGGACTTGAAGGATAATCATCCTTGAAAATCATTCTCAGCTTGTACAATCCACCCTCCCATGGAGTCTAAAAATTTTCAAGCGATTATCTAATTTTGGGCCAAATTTGATATACTGATTATCATTTGTTATTTGTTATTAATGAAACCTACTCCTTTCTTTCCTGGTATTGCACATTCCCAGCTCATCAAATTCAATGTACCATCTGGATTCTTTGTTGGACGAGCCACAAATCCCTGCAATAATTTTAATAATTTGAGTGACAAAAAATAAAAAGTAACTCGATAGAAATGACTCCCTCTCAACAAATAATCATCACAAACGTTATGACTTTAATTTGTTTAATTAAAATGATCAAAATTATGTTATATCATTACACTTAAAATCGTCAAGTTTTTTCAAATGTGCCGTATAAATTATGTGATCCGAAGAAATATGTTCATGTGGATAATTATCCAATGTTGGATAGTATGATTAACGTTACACAGAAAAGTTTCTATACAGCATATTTTTGGAAAAAGTAATACAAACGAATTAAAAGTTACAAATAGAAAGGTTTACAATATATTCCAGGCAAAAAAACCTTATATATTTAATAAATATTATAATGTTTTTAAGTCATTGCAAGCCCTTGCAAGCCAGCTTTTACTCATTCATATGCAGTAAGATTATGATTTGTTCGTGAAAGTGAGGTTATGTAAAAGCGCTTCTCTTATTACAAAAACAACAATCCTTAACGTTAGTGGAATTTACAAAACATAAAACGACAATTAAACCATCAATTTAAAATCAACGACTACGAATGTTACCACGAGGAAGTCTCGTGGGCGGTAGTTTCGACCGCCTAAATCTTAACCTCCAAAAATAGTGGTGGTGTGACAGCCGCAAGAAAATACTAAGTTGCGCACAACCGTCAGAATGAAGAGCAAGACACTTACAAATGGATGATCCTTTCTCCACGCTTTTCTTTCCTCAGCGAGTCTGGCAATCGCAATTCCCGACATTGTTTATCTGTAACAAAAACAATCGGTTCTAAGCGTCTTATATGTTCATTCGATGGACGCGCGCTTTTTATCACGCCCCCGTAAGCGTAGCCGCGTGTACGCGGATAATTACCAAGTGACGACAACAAGTTGCGCACTCCTCAGTGCTGATCTAAATATGGATGTTGCACTTCACTCGTCTTTCTTGTTGCAAAATATGTTTGCAAACTTTTTTCTCCTATCCTGTAGTTTTTAGACAGTTTCCTTGGCTTGCACTCACACCAATACACTTGCGAATTTTCTACTTATGGACACTCGTCGACCTGATATCTGTTGGTGTTTGTACTTTTTTCAAAGTTACACCTACTATATGGTGAGAGATGTTGTTATAAAAATGTAGGAGGGAAGTGCGTGAACATACGCAAATCCAATGGAACTGTCGGCAAAGCGTCCCTTGGATCGAGTAGAGTAGACTTCCGGTTAACCCTGGCAGGTATATTTATAGAAATATGAGTTTTCAATTAGATGAGATTGTTAGATGTCCTGTATAACCTGTCATTATCATGTTTATTTTGACAACTATTGATACTTTTATTCGTTCAAAATAGCATTTTTCATATTTTGCTCAAAACTTTAATATTTTGATAGCTTTGAATTCTACAAACAAGAACATTTTAGCGTTATTACGAAAAAATTATCTTGGCTAGATTAGCGAAAATCTTATCTGTTGCTTCATGGAAATTATCTTGGACAAAATCCGTAGGTTGAAGTCCGAGTCCATTGTTACTATTTACACAGTTCATTAATTATTAATCAATGCAATTTGTTTACAAATCTTCTCGTATTTTTTAACGCTGAAACATACACAATCAATGTCAAAATAATTAAAATATAAAAAATCTTGACGGTCAGTCCACACATGCGAACCACCTTTATTTACGATCCATATCGCTTTAGCGAGAGAGCGCCCGAATGGTCGCACACCTATGCATGACTCACATGTATAGTCTTGCTCAATCGCTACTATATATCGTGAGTGTAGTGAGCAAGAGAGAGTGAGAGAGGGAGAGAGAGATAGAACGCAAAAATGCCCGTTGAAGCGAAAACCGCGCGAGCGCATGTGTAGTGTGTAGTGTACTTATAGCAGTACAGCTCGCGATCTAACCAAGGGAGAATCGTGGAGATACATATATACTTGTGTGTATGTGTGTATATATAGGGTTTGTGAAAGATTGTGTACACAGCTTGGGGTTTTTCAGCTGTTAAGTGCAGTTTTAGTCCCGCTTTTCTCGAGTCGTCACATGAAACCTCCTCCCCCGTAGTGCTCAAGTGTAGAAGTACGTTCTGTGTCTCATAATGCGGTGTCGGAACGCGAGAAATTCGCATCAGGGTGAAAGTCGAGAGAAGACGATGACTATGGTTAACGATTCGTAACAAGTCGTATCGCACTCTCATACAAGACAGAGGAGTGAGAGAGAGAGAGAAAGAGAGAGCGAGAAAGAGATAGAGAGGGAGAGAGTCAGAGAGAGAGATAGAGAGAGAGAGAGAAAAAGAGAAAAAAAGTCATCTGCTTTGTGTGCCAGCACTCAGTGTACAGTGTCGACTCGTAACCGTTTTTTGCAACCCGATCATCAAGCTTATTCTCAGTGTGCTACTGCTGTTATTGCGTACGTTGAAGAAGAGACGATGATGGTTTGAAAGACGAAAGATACATTGGCTTTCTCGCTGGTAGGTAATTATCCTGATGATGAGTTTGTTTGCTTGGTATGCTCTGTTGCCTCTCGGAAAAGAGATCGAAAGTGCGTGATGCTGCATTGATCAGAATTTTAAGAGAAAAAAGGGAGAGAGAGAGAGAGAAAGAGAAAGAGAATGAGAATACAACAATGCGAATAATTTAACATCTTTACTCGATCTTACTTACAGTAGAGTCACAAAGGTCGTTCTTAATCTTGTGTAAGCTTGTGCTTTGATTGTATTAGTGCTTATTCTATTGGAATATCAAAGTATAGCCAGACCTGTCATTATCAATGATTTTAGCCTTCCGTCACGATCAGTTGAGGTCTAAAACTGTCAAACAATTAACAACCAGTCTAATGGCTTTCAGAGCATAATACTGGTTTGTACTATTTTTAGGATTTACTTTTAACATCGGTCTTTCCTGTAGTCTGATAATTTACACGTTCAAGTAGAGGATAAAACAAGTTACGCAAATTCCTATTGCTACCTTAATCTTGTTTTTAACGTAAAAACTGCCAATTATTTCAAACTCGAGTTGGACTAATTCTACAGTTTCAAATATTTAATTCTTACAGTTTCTCAAAAAACCAAGACTTGTATCACTTGGAAAGTTCTAGTGTCTTTAGCCGTGATATTTTCTTTATTAAAGAGTTTTTCGTACCAATATAAAAATGTAGATAGTATTTGATTGGATTTTTTTCATTTAAAATAACGTTTCGAGTGTCTCTCGGATATCAATTGTCACGATTGTACACTACCTCTCTAAGTAAAGAGAAACACTACGATAGCTATTATTGGTGAAAAAAAAAGAACAATAGATATAAATGCTATTATTATCAGTGTTCAAACTTGAGCGGATATCAAGAGTGTTTGTCGAAAGTATATATTACGAACAAACTGATTGGTATTTTACAAGATATGCCCCTAGAACTAGATAAATCAGAAAAAGGTCAATGTTATTCCATATGTCGCGTGTACATCATCGTATAAAAGGTATGCTCGTCGTATATGGAGTTGCGGCGGTTTCTCCGTGACCTTCGATTATACAGCATATTTTATCCTCTACTTCTTTCTATAACGCGCGTTTCGTTAACGAGCGTTTCATTCGTTGTGATGATTATTACTATCGCCGTCGCGATCCTTGGCACGCATTAGTAATTCTCCGTGCGTTCTCGCGGAAAGGAAAAGCACATAGATCAACGCGCGTGTTTGATGCGTGAAAATATAGGAAAATATAGGTGAGCGTTTATTTCTTTTTACGCGAATTCAGTCGTTGATTTATATAACGCTTTTTTTGCGTGTTTTTTTTTTTCTACGCCGGAGAAGGAAAAGAAGGAAAATAATGAATATTTGTACGATTGTTTTTCATAATTATATCGATTTCACGAACAGTACGTGTCTTTCGATAATACGTTCAACAAAGTATAATCAAAGTTCTACCAAATATAAAAAAAAAAAACGAAGAAGTGAAGTGATTCCACTTTGAGAAAAAAAACCGGTATTGACAAGCTTCTCTTTATCGGATTTTCCCAGTTTGTTTGATCGTGGCAATTGGAAAATTGTTCAACCGACAAATAGATGTGCTTGCAACGACATTATCTCATTTGTATCGCGTACGAGAGATTATCGAGCGCGTCGCGACGAGTTGCTCTATTGCACTTGCACTTGGCACGACTTTTTGAGGACACGTGGTGTGTCATACGTAACGCGTGAGATGCTTCGTTAACGTTGATGTTAATCTACCTTGAATATGTAGGCAAAGCTTTATCGATAAGTTTATCCATTGTAATGCGTTTCTTTATTTTGATATAGATAAATTGAAGCGTCGCGTAATCGCGAGGTTATCGCGGAATACATCGTTGTATGCCGACTATCGCGTCGGTTAAACGGTAAAGATTTGTTTGCTATTAATAATATTTGTTGAACGTATTAGTCAAGAGGAGGAGGTGGTTGTAGCAATAAAAGAAAAGCTCTGCTGATAAGTTATCACAACTGTAAAAAACCTATTATTTATCGATCAAACATACGTATTCGGTTGTATGTTTTCAGAAGAAAGCTTCAACTTGCAGAAGGAATGGCGGACGACGAAGGCACAGAGTGGCTTCAAGAGTTGCTACGCGACGTACAACTATCCCAATTCTTCACGCGAATTCGCGATGATTTGCAAGTGACGCGTTTCCATCACTTTGACTATGTCCAAGCGGAAGATTTGGAAAAGATTGGACTTGGTAAACCAGGTATTCGACGTCTTATGGATGCAGTGAAAAAAAAACGTACGGCACAATGGAAGAAAAGTTTAATTACAAAAATACGACCTGGAAGCGATAAAAAAAGTAACAAACGAGCTTCGCAACCAGTGGAAAGTACCTCGTTATTGACGTGTTTGATACAAGAGAAAGACGTCGCGTTATCGGTCAAACTTGGCGATGGAAGTTTTGGAGTCGTCAGGAGAGGAGAATGGACATCGCCAACGGGAAGAACACTGCCAGTTGCCGTCAAAGTTTTAAAAGCCGATGCTTTGACGCAGCCCAACGTCGTTGAAGACTTTGTTTCCGAAGTGCAATCTATGCATACGTTGGATCATCATAATCTCATTAGGTACGCAACGACTTTTGTTCTTGTTGACTCTTGTCATCAAACTTGATGGGTATCTTACGACATTATTTACGTAAACTCGTAAAGCTTTTGATTGAATGTGAATTCGAAACAACCTGCCGAACTATTGCTCGCTTTTTCGTTTCAGACTGTACGGGGTAGTTCTGTCTCAGCCAATGATGATGGTAACCGAGTTGGCTCCTCTGGGTGCTCTGTTGGACTACCTTCGCAAGCAATGCGGTCACATTTCGGTGCTCACTCTGTGCAATTATGCATTGCAAGTAGCGACAGGAATGGCGTACCTTGAAGCAAAACGTTTCTTGCATCGAGATCTTGCCTGTCGAAACGTATTATTAAGTTCGATCGACAAGATTAAAATTGGTGATTTTGGTTTGATGCGAGCACTTCCGCAACAGGAAGACTGTTATGTTATGACGGAACATAAAAAAGTCCCTTTTCCTTGGTGCGCACCTGAATCGTTAAAAGCCAGGCAGTTTAGTCATGCCTCGGACGTTTGGATGTTTGGTGTTACATTGTGGGAGATGCTGACTTTTGGCGAAGAACCATGGATTGGATTGAATGGTTCGGAAATTTTAAGGAAGATCGATCGCGAAGGCGAAAGATTACACGAACCGGAAGCCAGTCCACCGCCAATGTATCAACTGATGTTACATTGTTGGGCGAGAGATCCGACTGAACGGCCAACCTTTGCTTCTCTCAAGGAAAATCTGACCGGTAAGTATTTCGCAAAGAACGCAATTGACTTTCGTATTTTTATTGCCTAAACGTTTATTGAAGAAGTGCGTATCTACAAAATACGGAGTACTTTATAATTGGCACTCCTTGTCCCAATTGTCCGGAAGAACATCTTTCCAAATTTCATAAAGCCTTTCCAATGAACAAAAGTCTTCACAGCCTGGTATTCTTAATTGATGCAGTCTCGTCGTCTCCGTGTTATTCAACATTGAAATCTTGAACGAAAAACGAATCAGTTTTAATAATAAAACGGACAAACAAAACACATGGTTCGTTGTTTGTCATTCTCTTATAAACTCAAACTCACTCGGACTTCATTCCAACGACCTTCATCGGTGGTTCGTAGCTCGTAAACTAGAGTAACGCCAAGGTCAAGCTTGAAAAGTTCCTCGGTAAATCCCATCGCTCGTAAAGTATTCTCTATGTTGATGTCGTGCGTGCCGTATAAGTATAGCTTTTCGCCTTCTACGCCGTTCTTCATACTATCTAATATGTGTTTCAGTAATGGTCCTGGAAATATTTGACTGTTTTTTTTCTGTACAAGTTACATCATCGAAGAGTCGAATACCTTACCTCCGCGAAGTCTTTGTTGCAAGGTATTACTGGTAAATAGCGTATAACTTCTGGCGGCAAGTTCTCGCATAAACGAGTTGTAATATTTTTTGATTGATTCTGGAAGTTTTAATCCATTCATCACCTGTGATAAGCGTATTAAATGTATTCTTTTGAACCTTATCTAATTACTACGCAAAGATAAATAAATAAAGACGTGCCTCAATTTCCAGAGTATTGTAAAGAAACTCAACGTCGGTCACTGTCTTCATCGATTGGCCCGTGATATTCGTTAGTTCTTCGTAATAAGAACTTAGCATCTCGTTAGATCTACCAGATTCATTCGTATACGCTTCGACCAAAGCTTCCGCCAGTCTCGGACAATCTTTTCCAACAACTAAAATCTTTGCAAACGAATAATTCGTCAATAAAATAAATAACTCGAACCCGATCAAAAACGTACCTGATCCATATCTTCGGGTACGTAATGTACAGGTATTGGTTTCCAATGTAAATCCCGAATAAAAGCATTCTCCTCGCGATACAAACCGGAAAGCATCGCTTGAGTCGACATTATACAACGATCCGAGTAACTGCTGTTGACGATTGTACTTGCTTGGTCGTAGGTGTAATTGGTGATCCAACCATATTCATTACGGATCCATTGGCCCAACGTATACATTTGCCGCATTCCTCGCTGATACGTATAATAATAACGTGTCATTTTCCAATAATAGCATTTTTTTACGAGTATACAATTGCGATTGAAACCTTCGTTAATGCTCCCCATCCTCCTGGCCATGGATGATGTAAATATGGATCGTTTGGATACGTCTCCGTTGGATTTCTATCGCCGTGACGAAAAATCTACAAATCATTTTCATCGTTATAACGCGCTATTTGATATTCCATATTTGTAATTACGTTTGCACGACAGATGTTCAAGATAAGACAAAAAGATACGATCTGATTCAGACATTTACCTAAAGTAAACCGCGAGAATCGGTGACTCGGTTCTTTTTCTTTTTTTTTTTTTCAAAACCGTGTCGTAACAAGAAAAACGACAATCGCGTCATACTTACTTAAGAATAATTTACCGTTCGGTAATTAATAATCAAATAAGTGATCGGACAAATAAAATCAATTGAAAATACTTGCGACAAACACTTTCTTCAAACTCGCGTCTACTGGTGTCGGTGTATCTCCATAGACAGTGTAAGCCAGTAGAATACATCCAATTATTCTTGCTAGAATTCCAATTGTAACGTACGTTTTTCTCTTTCCTGGCTGATAGCCACCAGTCGATACGTTTTTCGTTTTCATGACTTGCCAACCAAAATTAGAGTCAAACTATTATTTCGTCGTTATTGCATCACTTTTTTTTTACGATAAGCTATTGCGCGGAAACGACTGGCTTGCCTATCAAAAGTTGTTTTGTTTTATCAGCTTTGCGACGACTTAATCGACAATTTTCATTATTGGTCATTGTTCTACCCTAGAAAAGCGAACGCAGCAAAAACTTACCCGTCTTTCGAGATTCGTTGAGAAAACTTGGTATAAAACTATCGCAACAACACATATGAGTATCTTATACGTTAAAGTAGTCAAAATTATCGTTAAAAATATTCGAGCTAGTCGCACGCTCACGCGGTGCGAATCGAACTGAGACCCCTCGCGTCGTTCAATTTCAAGTAGTTTGTACCATGACAAACAATTTATCGCGCAAACTATATCTTATCTTCTTTGCCATTTCACTTGTTTCACCGGTATTATTTTTATGTGTAACTTCTACGTATTTAAATCTTATTGTATTGGCTAATTTTTTCATTAAATATTGACAATAACACGAACGAAATCAACCAATCAAACAATTAATATCCATTACTTGTAAGTGTTCAGAATCGGATTGATATAGATACGCTTATCGCCGATTGTTAAAGGAAAGGTGTCGTCTTAAAAATACTTTAAATAATTGTCGTTAGCATGCAGCACTCAACGCTCATTATCTCTTGGAGGATGACGTTAATCGTTCGCACGGTTTTTCACGTCGATAAAAGTAATTTTATAAACGGTCTCTATTGTTTTAGGTATGGTACCGCCTGTAATGAAAGCTTTGAGCCGTTTCGACGAGTCGCAGTCGGACAAAATGCAAATCGAGAACGGCGACCAAATCGTTATAATTGACGGTAAACCCGAAAACTATTGGTGGAAAGGTCAAAATCAACGCACTTTTCAAGTTGGAGTCTTTCCCCGCTGCTTGGTTGATCCAATGCGAAAAAAACAACCAGAAGATATCAGTAAACCTTTGGAAAATTCATTCATTCATACCGGTCATGGAGCACCATTTGGCAAAAGTTGGGGTAGTCCAATTTATATCGACGACGTGTACCTGCGGAATCCTATGGAACCACCGGATGTCGTTGGTACCACCGAATGTACCACCGTTAAATTTCCCGGTTCGACGCATCAACGGCAGCGTAAACAATTCAATTACACCAAGCTACACAACGATCTCAGAGGAAGTCCTATCAAAGTACCTAATATATCGATGCCCGGTAAGTTGATTTCGCTTTACGAAAGTTCTTTTTACGAAACAACAAACACGCGCGTTACGTGATGATTTGACGTTTACGACTATCTTATCGTACTAGCCTCGCTTTGGCACTCGATTTTTTTGTCAGGAAGGAAAAACTGGCTATTTTTGACAACGTATATAGATTTGAGAAAAGAGAACGTTCACGTTGGTCATAAGCGAGGACAGATAAAAATGTCAAATTAATTATTGCAGTAGATTGTTTTAATTGATTGATTAACGTTTGTACCAATTGTCAATTCGATTTGCGCGTTATTTTCACTGCAAAAGATATCGCGTACTTTAAGAGAAACAGAAAATAACGGAAAATAACGAAACGTTTCGTAGCTATAGGTTCGAGCAATCAAGAAGGTACTCTGATTGACCTCTCTCCGGAGGAAATAGCCAACGCCACGGCAATTGCCTCGAGTCAATCGGATACGGCTTGTCGTCGAGTCGTTAATATTTTGGACGAGCCAATCGATGTTGAGCGTACGGTACCACAAGAATATTGGCCACCAGCGGACGAAGATCCACGTACGTACGCCAATTGCCCAGAGACTAATGGTGGTGTCGTCGTAACTTCTGGCCCTGATCCGTTCGACACTTCGAGAGTGTTTTCCAATCCATCGCAGTCGAGGTATTACAGTCAAGTGACACCGGATCTTCCACCAGCGTCAGCGGCTGCTTATTACTCAACTGCAGCCATCGTTCAAGATACGTATGGCAACGTGCAAGAGGAAGCCTCCTCGTTGCAGCATACGCTTAGCAAGGATTTAAGAAGTGAAAATACGAATATCAACGTGAACGTCGAGAGTAATGGTTACGCTGGTAGTGACCATTACAGTGAGATCGACAAGACCGGTACATCGAGTCCTGTGCCAAATCCACAGAGTTGGCCGGAGGATTTGCAACAGCACAACGACGCGCAAACGACGTACGCGAACGTCGTTAGTCGTGGTCTTCCAAACGTTCCCGCACCACCACCTCCACCCGTCGGTCCTAACGAGAGCCCGACCAAATCGACGAACGTTGATATCGCTCAGACGATGAATGATTTATTGATAACGGAGAGTTCCCCGAAGAAACTCGATCCAGCCTTTCTTGCCGAGCTCGAGAAGCATTTAGGCGAAAAGGAGGCTACGAAGAATACCAACGCGATGCAGGCTGCTGCTAATAGCAGTAGTAGTAGTAGTAGTAGAAACGCCGACAATACTGTGATTCCGATGCTCAGGCCACCACCACAATCCGCCAAACCCAAGTCACCGAATGTAGATCAAGGAGCAAGTGGTTTCAGTTTCCCGAACAAAGTGAAGAACTCTTGGCAGATGAAATGCACAAATATGCAACGACCGAGAAGTCAAATTGGCTTTCCAGGCCAATCGTCGCAGAACGACAGTACTGGTAACAGTAGCAACAGTAACGTCACTACGGACGCAGTGGTTGCACAAATTTGGCAGCAGAATCAAAATGTAGCTACGGCAGCAGCGACAGCAGCACCCCCCGCGTCGAATTTACTTCAAAGCGTACCGAATCATGTCCTCAGTAATTTAGAGGCGGCTGCGCACAACGTCGCAATAGCCTATCATCAACAATTTCCAAGTCTTCCTAGTCAACCGAGCCAGACAGTCCAGAACTCGGCAACGTTGCCTAGACCGGCATCGATCGCCGGTAGTGTGCTTTCCGAGCAAGTTTATGCCGAGCTGAAGCAGACCGTGCCTAATCTTGAACAGCTATCACAGAGTGAATTCAATACTCTTTATAATAAGACCGTCCAACAGAATATACTCAGGAGCTATCATGCCAACAGTAACGCCTTGGCCAGTGCGAGTAACAGCATGGTGAGTTGAATACTTCGTATTAATTGACAAGTACGATACGATACTTTTTTTTATGCTTTGTTTGGGGAAAAATGATAGATCTATTTTTTGTTCAATAGGCTAGCCACTGCAATCAAGCAAGTCCGTCTCAAAAAATCAACAGCCGGCAAACACTTCCTCGAGAATTCAGTCCAAATCCGAAGCAGCCACCTCAATATAATCCACCCCCTCCTTTCTCTCCATTGAAACCTATTCAAAATGGCTTTGTGCAAAACCAAACTCAACCCAGCAAAACAGTGAACATCGCCAGTGCTAGTTCAAACCTCATGCAATTCACTCCTGGCCGACCCCAACAACAATCCCAACCACAACCAGTCGGACAATCGAATACCGCGAGAAGTCTTTTACCTCAGCTAAACGATACCATGGCCAACGCGCAATTAGGTCCTGGACCATCATCGTATCCTAGCGGCGCTAGTCCTCCGTTGACCGGTGCTTCACAACAGCTGGTCATGTCGTTGAACGAAGAGTTTCGTGCCAGTAAAGTAATGAAAGTACAGCAGGAGGCTCCGGATGCTTCAAAACAAGAGGCACTTACCGCTTTGCAGGCGACTGGTTGGGATACTAATCAAGCGGCTAAGCAAATAGTCAAAGATCGATTGGCTAAGGTCGAGACGCTCATGAGGTAAGTTTATTGAGTTGACAGTTTTCTTCTGGGTCGATTGGTTACTTCTCAAAGCAAAGGACTAATTGGAGCTTATTAATAATCTCTGAGCGAGATAGATCGCCATTTAAATATACTTGTCTTTTTTTTTAAGGCTGGGACTTGCCACTGGAAAGCAATGTGAGATTGCGTTGAAAATATGTGAATTCGACGTGGAGCGAGCAGCTGTTTACTTGTTGGATCATACAAGGTGAATTCGTAACTCGCTCTAGAGCTTATGTATACAAAGGATGCATCTTAGCCAAGAATGTTAAAACGAAAGAAATGGCCTGCACAAAAGGAAACTTCACCAAATAATTTGAGAGGTCCGGAACAAACTGATAATCGAACCTCGATTATGTAGAGAATGTAAGATTAAAATATTAAATAGAGAACAAAACGACTAAATACGAAATTTGAGGAGAATGAACATATTGATCGTTACACTTTAGTTTTCCTTAGTATTCCAAACAAATTTCACATCGATTCTCAATCGAACATTCATTAAGAATGATTGTTAGCATCGAACTGAGCGTGATGAAATGCAAATAAAGATTATGTGAGATTGGTTTTGAACAAACTAGTGTATTTAGTTTGAAGCGAATAGAAACACTCTTGAGCTTTCTGCCTGTCAGCATACGTATACGTAATTAATTTTTCGTCTAACTGCGACAAGAATTTACGAAACATCTGTGGTAACTCTCATTATTCAAATAATAATGGCTGTATAGAAAACGGACGTTTGATTATTAACAGTTTGAATTCAGGGGAATCTTAACGTGCTCGAGAGTGTTTTCTATTCATACTCGCAAAAGGCTTGAGAAAGATAACTTTGGAATACGATACTGTGATATGCGCTGCTAAAGGCTCTACGAGTAATTCTCTCTGTTAACGTCGATAGTTACGTCCCTTGTAATTCTGATCATGTAAATAATATTAGATTTAATATTTAGACTCGCAACGTATTAATTACATAGATTAACAACAACAATCTGTTGTATAGCGGGTTGAAAGAATAAATCTTTCTACAGCTTTGTCTGTTCGTTATGATTGTGATTTAATATTCCAATGTTTTTACTTTGTGTCGATTGATGATAGACGGCCAGAAACAGGATGTCTCGTATTTACTAGTTTAATCACTCAGTTATTATCGTATCGAGATTATGTTTGTACAAAAAAAAATTGATAGTATCCACCGAAATACGCGAGTGCTTTTTCGGCAAGCATAATACAATATATGAAAATACATGCAATTTAATATCAATTGCACATATCGAATATAAAACTCCATAAAAATGATCAAAAATAAAATATTTTTATAATGTTTCGCTTTTTACCATCGACTATTACATAATTATCCATTAAAATATAAGTTTTTTTACATTTAGAATAATTGTTGTGTTGAGCCAAATAAAAAAAATGATATATCTGATATATCTGTTACAATAACTCGTAAATGTTTCTTTTATGTAATGTAATATTTAGAAGAATAAATTTATTTAAAAAAATATAACAGTATTTTATAGAGACGGTCTATTTTGCTACTTACGAATGTACCGATGTCATCGGTATGACACGAGAATACGCGGTGCGTTGTCTAACTTGTATCTATTGAGGTTTAATTTATATAATGATCAACAATTAAACTATACATTATACGTCATTGAAAAAGCACTCGCGCAACTCGAAATGGAATAAAGCCAAATTCCATATTTTGTAAACAAAAATAGCCCAAATAATTTTGTAAACTATAACGATAGTTTTTCCTTCCATTTATTAAATCTCGAACAAATTTATGGAAAATCCATTGAACGAGCGTCAAGTTATTTGTTACGTGTTTCGCGCGAATGAAACGGCGCTATAATACAGACAATGCAACAAGAGCACGACTGTCCTTTTGCATCGATAGCGACCTTTCTCGCACCTACACGTTCTTCCGCAATTATGTGATTTTCGTTTCTTTCTTTTTATCTCTTTTTAGTGCATTATTTTCACTGTCTACTCGAGCTAGTTTCAAAACGTGACGAATTTGTATCGTTTTTATATTCATTTTGCTTTGCATTGCATTTTAATTATTCGTTTCTTTTTAATTATTAGCCTGAAAATGCGTGCGAGAGGTGTTATATGCGATAGTAATGCGTGCGTAAATGAACAAATATCATGATGGAAGTGACAGTGGAAGAGTTGTTCCGTTAATATATCGACGATGAATTATTGAATTGAAATACTTGTTATTCTTACAGTTCCTTTATCATTTCCGTTCCTTCTAACTCATAGAATATTTGATCCTTTTGTATTTGCAATTGGAAAGTTTTGCACAAATCCTTTGTATACAGCAACTTGTTTCAAGTTGTCTCAATATTGACCGTTACAACGTACAGCATTATTACACCTGGTTCCCACTCGATGATCTACATGCATGGAGAATCATTCGCAAAGTGCGAATCAAAAAATTGGATTTATAACAGAAAAAAATTATACGGTATCTATATTGTGAATTATTTCAAAATAGATTACAAGTTTCTCTTACTACAATTATCAATCCAGGTAAGATGCTTTTGGTAATTTGACTAATTTCCAAGTAAATCATCGATTATACGTAAAATTATAATGTTACTTGTGACATTTGTAAATTGTCAAACTTAAATAAATAAATTAAACTCAATAGTTCGACTAATATCAAAAGATTCATAGAAGTATTAAAATGTTTAAAATGTCGAAAAGTTTGTCCAATTTACTTTGTAGAGTTACGTAAAGCAGTTGTCCGATCCATTAGTTGTTACCGATTAAACGTTGAAAGCACGTCAATCGTGTTTAGTGCAATGTTACGTACGAATCTACGCTGAGGGAAGAAAAACCATTGTACGGGTAAATGATTAAAACTTTACCTCTAAATTGTGAAAGTGTGTGCATTTAAGACGTATTTTTAAAGAGGATGTTAAGTTGCAATCACTCGATACCAATGCATCAACTATAAATAATGTTAATTGTAGTCGAAACAATATTACGCGACGCTCGAGGAAAAGTTAAACATTTCTAACGATTGTCGCTACTGCGGGCAATCGTAAAAGGAATTTATTTTACAAAACCAAGATAGACAGAGTAAAATATCCATTGTGAAAAAAGAGCTTCATCCATCGATGGAAATATTTGAATTATGCGTTACTGTTCTAATCAAAGATAAGTGCTATAAATTTTTCAAAGAGTTTCAGATACACACATTTACAATTTGGTAAATCCAACTTTATGTAATTTAACAAGACTCCTATTTCACAGATTTGCAACTTTATACGAATATGTTCTCTGTTTATTTTTTGACAAATAGAATTTGTTTAGAATACTTTGATGAAGTAGTAGCCAAATCGATCAATTGCGATTCACGCTTAAAAAAATATACTATTGATATTTTTATTATAGCAACGACGTGATTTTGACACAAGTAAAGTTGTAATTCTTATAATCCTAAAAAATTGTACAGATTATTGTTTAAAAAAGTAATTCGATAGAAATAAGGTTTGTTCAAGAAAACTAAAAAAAAATGTCTATATCGTGAAAAACTAGAAGATAGGCGAGATGATTGGACATTGAATCTCGCTGCATTTACCTTTCGTGGAGAGAGCGAGAAAGGAGGTGTATATACGTATAGAGTTTAAGGAGGAGGGATGAGCCGGCTTGAGTTAAAGTTGAAGCGATCGCACAGGTGTGTTGTAGCTCATTCGCGAGAAGTGCGCGTTAAGAAGACGATGCGGGTATGTCGCGTATTTGCCCGGCCTCTACTTGGGCATCTTGGGAAATCCTCGACGTACATTGAGTAATTTTTGTTTTTGTTTTGTTTTATTTTTGGTCTATTGTACGTTCCCATAGCTTCCTATTGTTGTGCGTAAACTTCACTGGATTTTATCAGTGCTGACATTTCGTTTCAATTGTTGCGGACTCAACATAAACTTCACACTTTGCAATTCATGTGAGTTTTAGCAATAAGATTGCTCAAATGTTTAACACGCCAATTATTTTGCATGTTTTTAAAATTTTGCGCACGTTTGATTACGTTGTTTAACGAGAAAGTAACAAATTTTGAAAATACCAATAATAATTATTCGTTAATTTTTGATAAAAATCTCTCTCTTTCATCGATCGAGATTCCCCTTAAAACTTATCAAACTCGATGATTTTGGCGTTATTTAGAAATAATTTCAATCAAGCTCACGATAATATATTTAATTTTCAGCGTGGCAAGCGTGAAATAAACAACAAACATGCGTTCGAATATGAATAACTCGTCGATCTACTGGGATTCGTACGAGTCAGGCAGCGGTAGTTCAGGTAGCGCAGCTAGTCGCAATTACGTGGACCCATGGGATTTAGAAAACTACGCTTATTTGCGTCGTCACAGTATTGCTGCCACTGCAACGACCGAAGTTAATACTCAACCAATTTATCAACGAACGATTCGTGGTAATGGTTATAGTAGCAGATTGTCGCACCATTCACCCATCGAGTCTGACTATTGGTTAGTATGAACGAAAGTAAAATTTTCACATTGGTTAATTTTTTCTAGTTTTTATATTACGCGAAAGAGAAAAAAAAACAAGAAGGGAAGAAAGAGAAGTGAATTAATAGCGAAATATATCGACGTTAAATCTTAGGGAAAAACGTAACACTTGTAAACACATAATTATAACCAACAGCACCCACTAAGCATTTGGAGCGAAACTTCACTTTCGTTTTAGATCAAAGCGCACACGCGTTTAAATTATATTTTACTCGTAGTCGATACCTAAGTGTATAGATATGTGTATGTAGGTATATAATAATCTGTGGTCGAGCGAAATTACATATAGAAAGTTTGAAAATTGCAGTCGCGCTTGACTACCTTACTCGTAAAAGGGGCGTTGATATAGGCGGAAAATACTCTTGAACGTATTGTTATGCGAATGTTTGTAAAAATTACAAGATCGGCTTTTCTATTTTTATTTTGGTAATAACTACATTTTGCTTTTAAACGTTGGACTAGGCGGCTCAACGACATTCCAGATAAATGTATGACTTAACGATCGCTTTTTAGATAAACGTTACACTAACTTGATTGATGCGAATTTTCTTTTTTTTTTTCTTTTTTGCAACAAACATTTTGATTATTTCGTTAATGGTCACTTAAATTTTTACGAAGGAATGTATAATATTTCGTCTAGGAACAGTTTGTCGTGTACCCAAGATGGATTAGAAATCTCGTAGTCACTTTGTTTGATTTATTCCATCGCGTGACATAGGGAACGTAAAAAAGAAAAAGAGAAGCTTGCATGATTAGCTATTGGAGAAAACTGGAAATCAATGAATACGAAAGAGAGAGAGTAACGACAGGTGACCGTGTATTCTGATTTGCAGGTACGCACCAGCAATAAGAGAGCCAGGCTACGATGCACCAGCCTCGGTCGAAGAGATTTACTTCCGGCCACAGCAGCCACTAGAGACGCAGTTACATCCTGCACGGCCTCACAGTTGTTGTTATCATCAACAACCAATCTACGAGGACGAGATGATGTCGCACTACGCTGCTCCGATTCCTCTCTATACACGCCTCTCCGGTAAAATACATTCAACTTACTTGACTTTCCTTACTTTCTTTTATGCTAACAAACCTACAAAAGCTTTTTTTATCACGATCATTAATTTGTACACTTGACTAGATTATGTCTCGTTTCGGTAAACGTTATTCATCGTTACATTCATACGTAGTGCTTGAAGATTGAAAAAGATGATATTAAAATAACGATGCTTGACAATGAAAGTTGACAATTTCTTTTTACTTTCGAGAGTTTCGTTATTTTTACCGTCAAGCGTGTTAAAATTGAATAATTAAAGAAAGTTCCGATAGACAACAATGTATTTTTTCGATACTAAAATAATAAGTAAGGATTTAACGATATAAACGTTGAACGTTCGTATCGATACCTGACGTTTCTTTATGCTTCGCCAAAATGCTCGTGGCTACGTAACTATTCACTGAAAAATATAAACACGCGTGCCCGGTAACTGTAATAACTCGCAATTAGTGGAGATGCTAGAATGCAATTTAGCTCTACAGGTATAACGTACTCCCTGAAAAAAAAAGAAAGAAGAAGCCTTTTAAAAGTGCATAAAGTTTCATCTATAAAAACAAAGAAAGAAAGCTCGTTTACGGCAAGACGATAAACCACTTGGTAAATCTCACACCTCCGATACGGTATGTCAGATATTTCGCCGTTGTAAGTAGATCGAGGCAAATAAAATGGCATGGTAATTAGCAACGATCAAGTTTTTCATTAGACAGTACGTATACGTACCGAGATACAATCGTTAAACCATTGTGCCATTGCTGCGTGATAAATTCTTTTTTTTTCCTCGAGGTGTTTACTCGCTAAAAACACTTGTTATAACGACGACGACGTTTAATAACGATCCAGCTGGACCTTATTTATATCGTTTGATGGGTCTATTGCTGAAGTAACGAGAATAATATTTAATATTTTGCTTAATTTATAAGTTAATTTACTATTTTGGTTACGAATGATTATATGTGTTTTTTAATTTTCAATCGAAATTTTTAAAGATTAGTATTCTGGATGAAAGTTCAGGAATTTCAATTGATCTCTTAAAATTAAAGTCAAACCTAGTTGTTACTTCTGAAAGTTTCAAACGACCCTTTGTTTCGCTATCTAAGCACACCGTTAATCGAATAACTTTGGAGGTCGAACCAAATGCCATGGGAAATTGAAAACAGAATGATCCGTATCGCGAAGGTGACGCATAATCGCGTGAGAGAAACAACGGTTGATTCGCCTTGAACAAAAAAAAAATATTTCAAGTATCATCTGCTTTAAACTATACCGTCTCCCAATTATCCACCGTGAATGCAAATTCACTGCGAGTGTACGTAAAGAATTCTATTTAAAAAAATTACGCGTGCATTGTTTCGAGAGCAACGATTATTACTATTTTTTGTTTCGTCGAAGAATCGGGCCGTGTTATATAGGAAAGTAGTACGTCGAAAATACGAATTAATCAGCGGAAAGACAATGTTCGTTTGATACGTTTGTTGTACGTAGAATTTCGAAAAAATCAATCGCATTTTCAACTACTACTAAAGCATTTTTTACATACTCGCTTGACGAGAAGTCGTTGAAGAGTGAAAGCCCGTGCACTAGACGAGAGTTATATCGACGTATTTAATACAGTCGAATATATTTACACGTGCCGCTTTCACAGGATAGTCTCTTCTTTTTTTCTTAATCGTAGCTCGTATGGATATTCGTAACTTCTAATGGCTCAAAGTATTTTCATTAATTAAGAAATCATCGTTTTCGATTTCGCGTTAAATCAACGCGATTGACACCTTGATAAAACGATCAAAAATACGATCTCGTAACAGAATTATTAGTCGAATGATATTTCGATGACGTCTACGGTTTATTTCAACATCGACGGGTACGTTGAACAGCCGTCGCGCTCGTATTAATTTCGCGCTGTGCAATTCGTTTAGTCCGATAATAACGAGACACCTTTCATAATTAATACTCGTTTTAAGTACTAAAAGTAGCATAACTTTCGTACGCAATTGATTATTTTATTTGTTTCGCGGTGGGTCTTTTCGATTCAGCGAGTAACGAAATTCATATATCGAGTCCAAACGTAAAATTACATGGCCGAAGGATTTCACCGTCATATATATTTACACGGACGCACATGATTGTGGACAAGTGTCTAGGTCATGCTCAATTTCTCTTTTTTGCCGTATTTGTCTGCGTACGACAAGGGGACCAACGACGTTAAGTGTCAGTCGTATGCTTGACTTTTCATACGTATCGAAATTCAAATCAACGCGCGGAAAATTAATTTGTTCACGCGAATTGTTTTGGAACAATTATTCAACGAAGCTCAAACAATAGAATGTTTTTTTTTTCAAATTCATTACGAAGATTAACATTTCGATTAATCTCTTTATTTTTCCACCTCATTATCTCATCATCGAGCATCGTGGCTTTCACGATAACTTTCAGTTGTTTTTTACATCTCAATTGACGCTCAAGAAAGCTTGAAAAAAAAAAATGAAAATATCATCTTCAAAAACAAAAGAAACTATGTAATCTTGCAACTTATAATCGCTTTCCGAACCGCGTGCATTTAATTAATCAAAGGAAGTAGAGCGCTCGTACGCGTTTTCTCCTCTCTTTCTCTCTCGTCGTAAAACGTGAAAATGAAAAAAAAAAAAGGAAAAAAGAAACGAAAAGACACGACTAATGAGTTTCTTTTTTTTCATCGGACAAATTGACGTTTTAGGAAAGCAGTATTCGTATATAAATAAAACTTAACGATTACACTTTCACGGAAGCAAAATAAACATTCGCTATACGCGTTATCGTTCTATTATTCCGGATAACTCACACGTCGATAATTACTTGTATTTTTTGTATCCGAAAGAGAGAGAAAATAACGTTGGATTCCATTTCAATTGAAAGTAAATTGAAAGGGTAATCAACCTCGGGTAAAACGCTGATGAAATCAAATCGATATAAATATATGTAAATTTGATGGCACGAACGACCAAATTTTGACGATTTTTAACGTGATCATTGAGAAAAGAGGGAGAAACGACAAATTAGCGAAACAACGCTTTCTTCTACTGCAACATTGTTGCACGTTCTCTCGTCGATTTGCATCTTTCATTTTTTTGTTGTTTTTTTTTTCACATCTCACTTCCGTAGTGAAATTCGCGCTTGAGCTCGGCCTAACGGAACACCGACAATTATACCGGTAATCACGGGTGTCGACAATGACAAAGCATACCGACGAGTGATTTAATTTTCAACGGTGCACAGCTTCGACGATGTGACCGTGTCGTTGACATTGTGTCCTCGCGTTGCAGCGGACGTTGATTAAATGAATCACGATTGGTCGTTTGCTTGTTAAGGAGGTTTTTTTCGTTGGATAACGTAAAAATTGAGTAAAACGATAAATCAATCCGAATCGATGATATATGGTTGTTTGACTGGGAATTGATTTTCTAGTCGATACAAATTCAATTGTACGTAGGATGTAACACGTAACGTAATCAACTTTCAATTTGATTATTCAATATCGTAATCCGAAGATTTTTGTCGACTAAAATACCGAGTGATCTTTTTCACTGCGGAAAATTCGAATATTTATTCAGCTCTCGTAATTACTACTTTCTAATTTCCATACATGCGTATCTATGAACGAGTAGTTAAAAAATTATTTTGTATACGATTCTCGTAGCTCGTGCATCATACTATATAACGCAACAAATACAAAATAAACACACATTTATATTTTGCTTATCGTATTAACTAGAGTTGCAACGTACAACAGGAGCAAATACACCGTCACGGAAGAAACAAGAATAAATTATCGCAAAGTTTAATTTTTTGTTTTGTCTATTTCTAAGCATGCCCGTTTTGGCAAATCGAACGAATACACTCGGCACGCGGTCGTCTGAAAATTACACGGGTTAAATAACTTGGCGTTATCAGTATCAGGAATCTAACTTTTAAGATACAAAAGTATACAAATTTGGTCGTGTGGTTCGCGACGCGCGTAATTGTTTCGTTGTTTTACATAATCGCAAACACACATATACATACGTGTACGTGTCACAGACTCGTAACACTTCCGTGTACAAAAGTTAGAAAGGGAATCAATGGACTCTTACGCGCAAAAACAAACAAACAAACAAACAAACGAACATTTTCACCTAAGACCATGTACAATTTTTCCAGCGTTGAATTTCACCGATGATAAAAAGAAAAGCTTTTGTTCCATTATTAGCTTTATTATTTATCGTCTTACCGAGTTCGTGCGAGTTAATTTATTTTCCGCGAGTGCGTTGAATGCAAACGCAAAAAAAGATACCAAATGGATGAACTTGCCGTACGTCCGTATGAGAGATTTTCGTTAAGGCGAATACGCGTTTGTTACGCGTCGATGTTTTCTCACGATTGTCCAGGCTTACTACAGTTATGTCACGAAACGTAACTTAATTTGCATAATAAATATAGCAATTTAACAATTTTTATTCAAAAGTCAACTTTCTCTGTACGTTGATATTGAATGTATTTCGTTTTTATATCGATAAATATTCCATTTTATTCGACGATTAGACTAGTTGGGCGGTAGTAAATTTTAACGATAAATTAAAATCTCTCGCTATAAATTTGTTTGTTAAAAATATACGAGATCAAATTAGTTATATATTTAGTTTCTAATAGACGAAGCCACCGTTGAAAGTTTTATTTATAACTTTCTCATTACCATTCGCAAAACAAATTACAATAGACAATCGTTCGACTAGCTTGGCCAATAAAGACAAGCTTGTGCACAACAAAGTAAAGACCCTCGTTTCTACGATCGAATAGCACGAATGAATTTTCAAACCTTAATTCCAACCTCTCGTTATATACCGGCTTACGAAAAAAGAAAAACTCGTCGACATCGAAACGACCAAAAATTAAAGTGTTTTCTCTACGTTAAAATTGCATAATGGTCGCAAACGTGTAAGCACGTACGCATCAAAAGTGAAGTAATGGCAAATTGCGTACCAAATTTTTTAGTAACGACTGCAATCCGTTGAATCCCCTTGCGACAATCAATCGGCGTACACACACACACACTATTACATACACTATTCCCCGAGGGGATAGAAAGAAAAAAAAAGTAACGAAAGAAACAACAGATCAGAACTACGTTGATATTGCGAAAAAGGCTATTCAATTTGGAGAGTACACAAAGTGCATAAAAGTAAATAATTTGAAAATTCGCGAGTTATTTATTTTTTGCGCGTTACGTATTCAGATTGTCAATGTTAAAACAGTGCAAAAAGGAAAACTCGATGTTTATTAGAACTCGCGTGGTAGACAGGCGACGTTGATCGCTTTTAACGATTCTATTGTGGAGTTATACTTCGTATAGGTCAACCGTCGCATGGTTAACTGTTAATACGTTACAATTTTTATTCATATATGAGCACTCGCAAAGGCAAAAATATCGTCGTTATTGAAAAATATATATAGATCTCGCTCATCGTCGTTTGGTTTCATCACGACGCTAATTTATCGACTATTGGTTTTTATTTTCAATATCATTCAAAAGAGTGGGAGTAAATACCCACGTCGTTGACGCGAGATACTCCTCTCCCTCTCTCTTTCGAGGGAAATCATCCGTTGCGTAAAAAATCATTGCGGCGACACGCCTAAATATGCTCATCTCGCTGCGGTTGTTGCTGCACCCTGTCCATTGCCTTTCTCTCTTACAACTACTAGCTGCGTACGACCTTCGTGTATATTACAACGCGTACTTAATATACCGTTCGAAAAATCGACGCGGTTCGTTGTTTTATAACTTTGGCTTTTCTTTCTATTTCTTTCTCGAGATAACAATGCGTTGAACGCTGTTTTAAAAACTAATTGGCCAATATAACGACAGAAGTACACGGGTACTTTCGTTTTCTTTTTTAAGAGTATGCCGTCCTTTCGATTTATTGCGCAAAAGTCTTTCGAGGTAAAGAAAAATAACGACACTTTTGCGTATAAAAGATCGCCGATTCGTTGTTCACGCGTAATCGTTTGACAATTTCATAACTACGTGATTTAACGAATTAATTGGATTTTCTTCGTTTAGTTGAACGCCGTATAATTTGGTATTGAATTTTTATAACGACGAGTTTTTTTTTTGTTTTTCGTTGCATCAGAGACGATAACCCTTATTGCTACGCGAATCTCGTGGGAGAATTTTCCACGCGTGATTGACGAAAATTAACGGCAGTTATGTACCGCGTTAATCAATTTTTCGCCACTATATATAAGTTATGTATCGATGTGCGTTTACGAAAGATTATAAAACATGGACACTTGTATTTTGTTATTTTTTGTTCTTGTACATTATTCATGACTGCTTGTATTTTTATCTTGCGCGTTCTTTAACGCGATCTAAATGATTATTTAATATGGCGTTCATCGTCATGAATTAATAAATTTCTTTTTAATTCCTGCCGCATCGTAACTCACGAAGTATAGCGAATTTATATTTATTCCACGCGCAAAATCGATTATACGCATGAAAGCACTCACTCTCTCTCTCTCTCTCTCCCTTTCATTTTTTCTACCGTACGAAAAACATATACATATAATAAAAAGACCAGACAATTCAAGATATCTAATTTTCTCATTCTTCTCGATATTTGTGTGTTTATTTGAAAAAAGCTTTACAAGTCATTATATCAAACTCGAGCGTATTATTATAAAATGTGTTCGTGAAGCGCAAAGAGTCGTGCACGCGCAAGTGTAATAAGTCGTGTAATTGCGTGAATGTTCAATTTAATTAACTAAATTGATAATAAACTCACAAGTTGAGATTATAACAACAACAAAATGTATACATATATATAGCGTCCGAAGCACAAGAAGACGCAAGTTTCAAGGCGAGGAAATTCATTATCCACGGTGGCCCTTACTTTGTAATCGTGGTTCGATAGATATAATCCATCCCAATTATACATATTCGATATAAAATACCGTAGTATTATACTTTTTATAAAAAAATTAAAATAAAGTAAATTGCACATTAAGTTTAAGTATGACGCAATAGTACGAGTAAACATTTTCGATTAGTCTATGGACGAGCATCTCATGACAATGCGCGTGTTACTTGGGCGCGGTACTCGCCATCGCGCAACGAGGGCATCGTTCAGGGAATAACAATGAACAACGCGACACGGATGGACGAGCTACACATACACACACTACGAGATAATTAACCAGACAAAGTTTTCACTCAATAGTTGCCTATATACTTCACTTTCTTTCGAATACCAGTCTATACGTATATACTTTTCCGGATTGCAGTGAAAGGCTATAGGGATTGATTCGATCAACTGCATTGATTGCGAGTAATGAGCTTAATTGTCCTGCGGGTTCTAGTTTTTTTTTTTTTTTTTTTTTTAACGTGGGATTGAAACTATGTGATTGGTATCGAAAGAATTGGATTCTCTTGCTATAGAGTCTTGAGACTGATTCAATTAGTACGGTGATTAACTTTTAATTTCACGTAAAAAATATTACATTTCTTAATTTAATTATTACCTAATGAAATAATTTGACTCGCGTGAAATTTAACGAGCTAAAGATCACAATTAAAATTGCAAAACGACTATAGTTGTAAATCGAAATTTACTTAATGTTAGTTTGGAAATACTTTTGTTGTCTAATTCGATCTTTATCGAGCAGACTTGGCATTCGAGTACTTGATCTTATTTAATGAGCTTGTTACTAAACGTCCAAGGCATAGAAAGAGAATACATTCAAGTAAGAAACAACTATCGCTTCAATCTACTCGCTAATTGATAAACAAAAGTCAATGAAGAAATCTTCTTATTAACACTAGTCAATCATAACTAATGTGCCACGAGTGCTTCTATAAATCGACTTGCATATAAATTCTTCTTTTTTTTCGTACAATGAGATCCATTATTCCTACGCATTTCGCAAATGCTTTCGCAAGTAGTCGTCGCATTTGGAATATCTATCACCACTGCTATTACTTTCGCAAGTACATGTGCAATATATTGACTATGCTGTACTCTTACGCTTTTTAGAACTCGAGCACGAGGATCTCAGGACGAGAGAAGTGATGAGGCAGCGCAGCAAAATCGCTGCCAGGTCAAGGAATTATCTCGGGTAAGAAGATATTACATTGATATCTATTTTTTGGTAATAATAATATATTGTGAAATATGTCATTATGTAAATAAGTACATACATTTTTTCATGTTCAATGTGTGACAATTAAAAAGAACTCCGAATTTTATTTCATGGACTATCGCTTTTGAATATTGAATCGAAATCTTATGTTTGAGTCACAATAAAGTACTTTGGTTTATTGTACTTATCTTTAAATAGAAAAATAACAAATATTTGTATCGTATTTGATCTACTCAAATAAACTTGTGTAATAATCATATTAGTAAAATTAATATTAATAACACATACTCATAATAATGGTAATAATGTTATTTAAAGTAATAAATACATTGGCGTTTTATCGCAAATCGATCACAAATGGATATAGCAAAATAAATATTTTAAGTCATAATAGTTGACAACATTTATACTTATATATATCTAAAATCCGTCTAATAAATATGTCTCATTTTTGGCAATGCAATGTATAACTTGAAAATATTCTGTATATATTTTCAAAGACAATTGCAGATAACCGAAAATCACACGTTACAAAAAACTATTGATAAAGCTTGGTTCTAATAACTGAAATTTTTCTCAATGTAGAGACGATTGCTATTACCATCGAAAACCAAACGAGATGCCAATGGAAGCGCCGTCGCGATCTCGTACGATGGAAGAGGATGAATTGTTGTTGGATGAGGTCGAGGCCGTGGGATATGGGGAACCAAGCCATTACAATAATAAAACCTCCCACATCACGTTCAACACGTATGGTCATCTAAAGATCGACTACACCAACAGTTGGAACTCGCTACACAGGAAAATCGTTAGCAAATGAAACAATTGAGAATCCGCGACTGTTTATTTACGTTTTCTTTTCTTTGTATCGTTGTAAGACTAGTTCTATGTATGTACCTTGCATTATAATCTTCGGTTTTGTAAATGTTTTAACATAAAATAAAGTCTTTATTCATGATTTTCGATTGTCAAGTCAATCATTTCATCCTCTAAACAAAATAGTCTTCGCTTTTTAACACTAACAATTTTACTGGTATTTTCTGAAGTTTCTTTTTCTTTTTGAATCCCATTGCCCGAAATATCTAGATTCGAATATCTGCAAAAAATAACTCAAAGAAATTAAAAAATTAGCAGTAAAATTATGTATTTTCTTTTGTAAATCTAACAAAGATGCATGTAATTATTACATTTTTTTGAAGCATTTTAAATAATTTCGCATAGATTCTGAATTTTACTCTTGATATCATGCCAATTATGATAATATGATAGAAAGAGTATAAATACATACAAATAAATGAATTATAAATGAATGAAGTAACACACCGATTATGAAAAATCAATGGAGATTTCTTTTTCTTTTTTTTAGCATCTGCGGTTGGTGCATCGAAGGATGGATGAGCAAAATTATTACCATTGAGATGTATTACTTCGTTTGGCTGGTTATAATAAATGGTGCGATAAATAGTGAATTAAATCCAGAAGTACGATAGATAATTTTATGATCATTTGTGGAACAAACCTTCTTTATTCCTCGATCTATGACATTATATGGTTTTTTTCTTTTGTTTTTCAACGACGCATTTTCCTTCTTCAATTTTTCAACTAAAAAAAAAGTATATTTTAAACAAAATCATTTACTTACTAAAGGCTACTAAATAGGTTTTCTAAATATCTCTGTACAGCTTACTGGTTGCAGAGTACTGATTGATAAGTGTATTTTGATCCTGTATTGAGGCATTTAAATGACTATTTTCCTTCTGTAAATTTGTTTTTTGAGTATCAAATCTATCCAGTTGTTCCTTAAATAACTTGATCAGCATATTGCGACGTATTTCTAATTCCCCAATCCTTATCTTTTGTTTGGCACACAACGTTTCCAACTCTTTGTAATGTTGTTCTAATTGTGTATATTTCTAAAATACAACGTTTGTTACATACCACAAAATAATGTCAACTGAATTAAGCTTTAAAGTTGCAATGAAAAGGACTCTTTTTGTAATTACATGCTTTATATATTTCAAATAATGCATTGTTTTGTTTAGTTGACCCTCTGCTGATGCGTCATCCATCGTTTCCAATCTTAAACAAAAAAAAATACACTACTGCTACGTAGATTTTGATATTACAAAATGATACTACGATGGATAATTTTTTTAATGGTTATATACAATGTATACATATTAAAGTTTATTTACATAAATCAAATATGTCACTAAACTAGTGCGTTACACTCGAACTATACCGTGAACCGGCCGGCTGAAAGCTTTTGTTTGCGTTGTACATACAAGTTACAACTTGTCGAAATTTAAGTAACCAATCAACGTAATTCATTCAACTTTTAACACATTATTAAAAAATAAATAATTGATATTCTTAATATTGCTATGATTTAGAATGAAAAAATCTTTGCCATTAATTTAACTTGAAGATATTTTTATTAACGAAATAAAAAAAACATTCTTTCTCAAATTTTAATTTGTAGGTATAATTATTGGTGTTTCATTTCGTGTATAAAGCTGTCTTTTTTTTCAATAATCGAAATTTTATTTGTGAATTTTTTAAAGTCGTCTCGACAAATGCGGTTAGTGGCTCGTATAACATACATGTATGTTATGCATGTTTTAACAATGTTTTAAAATACCGAGTGCGCAACATGGCTGAGCAACGGTAACCACTGAGTAGAAATCTACTATATCTTAGTACGTCTCAAAGCATAACGTAGTTACACCACGTGCGGTGTGTAAAAAGCACGGCTAAATGTTGCATTTTATATCGTCACGTTAGGTCAATGTAGCGCATTGATGAAAATATACGGATAATAATATCAAAACGTTATTGACTTCATGAATTCGGTTAAAAAAGTAATTAGATTACATAATTAAAAATTTCAACAATGATCGAGATAATGAATACGAGCAAGAACTTTGTTATGATATAGTTTTAATAAAAAGATAACCTACGTACGAAAGTGTAGTGATTTATTTTGTTAATTTTTGTTCAGTCGTTATCGTGCGTATATAGGTTTCGTACATTTCACAATGTATTCTCGCATAGTACGTAACATTTTCAGTGCTTCAACAAAATTCACAAAACAAACAATTAACAAAAACGCCAAATTAATTTTTCCAACAAGTTTGACAGTGCCCAAATTGCCAGCATGTTCTAGTCAGTATTCTGTGCAAAATTATTCTAGTGATAGAGAATCCATTGATAAACGTTTGCTCAATGAAGATTTGTCAAACAAACAATTGAACGATGATGATAATGAATATGATTCGAATAATCATGAAGAATTCAACGAAGAAGATAATAGTGTTGATTCAAAAAACTATAAAATTTATTTTAATGAAAGAGATCAACAAAAGTTAGATACGCTACTAAAAGAGAATCCAGAACTGGAAAAAATGAAGAAAATCATACAATTGGAAATCACTGTACTGCAGCAAGACGGTGAATGTGTACCAACTATGTTAAAGCCCAGAGAATGGATTGAAGTATTATCATTGAAAAGTAAATCTCAAAGAAGGTAATTGTATAAGTTCTTATTACATTGTTGATTACATTTTTACCGTTAATATTGGGTTAAATGTAAATGTTTTTTTTTACTTTTTAGAAAATATTATAAATATTTATTTATAAATGAAAAAATTGTTGAAAAACGAAAGAAACAGAAAGAAGAAAGACAATTTCACTTAAAGAAGGTTAGAGAAGAAAGGAAAAATGCTGCTCCAAGCGATGAAATACAATATGGTTTCTCTGAAAATTTTATGCTTCGGCGTATAAATAATACTTATATAAATAATCAACTCCAGTGGAACAGTCTGAGAGCAATTATGTTTGGCAATAAATTAGTCTTTGATTGTAGTTATGAGGATTACATGTCAAATATGGAAACAAAAAGTTGTGCTAAACAATTGAACGAATCATACGCTATAAATCGTATACACAACTATCCATTTGAAATTTTTTTGACTAATGTGAATAAGTCTAGTAGAGTGATGGAGGCGCTTCACAGATATATTCCAATCTTGTACGACGATGATTTTCCATTTACCGTCACAGAAAAATCATATTTGGAATTATTTGATCGGTCTAAGTTATGTTACTTATCTTCTAATGCTCCTACTACATTAGAAGAATACGATCCTGAAACAATTTACATAATAGGAGCTTACGTTGACAAGGTACAGCTTCAAATTATTGCAATTTATTATTAGTATCTGTCATGTACAAGAAGACTTTCTGAAATTCAAACAATCTTTTATTTTTAACAGGGTTCTAAAAAACGAGTATCATTTGGTAAAGCTAAGAGGGAAGGTATAAGAATGGCCAAATTGCCATTGGATAAGTATCTCCAATTCGGTGCTAGTGGTGGTAAAGATCTGACACTGAACCAAGTGTGTAATATAATGTTAGATTCACAGTGCAAAAGTTGGTCAGAAGCTTTGAAGCACGTACCGACTCGAAAGCTGCAAGAATCAAGAATCAGAGCTTTAGAAAACAGAATAAGATCTAGTAATATGAGAAATCAATTTTCGGATCATCATGGACAATTTTCGGATCATCGAGAGCGTGTTTCGTACAATTCTAATAAATCATCAGACTATAATATTTCTTCTTCTGAAGTACACGATTTCAGTAATTCGGCTCGCGTTAAACTTCGTGAAAGGTGGAACAAATAAATTTAGCAGGATTTTTATGTAAAAAGTTGAAATTGTTTAATTACCGTTAAAGATGACTGTATAGTTTTTAGAAATTACATTTCTTGAGTACAAAAATTCAGTTAATTTTAATTTCATACATTTTTTAAAAAACTTCTAAAAAATGGTTTTAATGAGAAAAAATGCGCACATGAATAAGTTCACCGAGAATACAAATTTGTCTACGACACTGACATTTAATTCAATAAAATATAAAAAATAGATACGCCTTAATCTAACTCAAGTCATTGAAAAATACTTTGCTCGTATATGAAAAAGCAATAGAGTAGCAAAAGCTCCTATTACCAAATGTTACATACGTTTTATGAGCAATAATATAAATGTGTACAATTTCACTGTTCAATCACAAATAATTAGTTTTTTTTTCTTTTGTTTTTTTTCGAAAATTTGTTTGACTCTACACATAACACAATGCAACACGAACACCAACCATTTTACATACATTCTTGAGAACTTCGTTTTATCGATACGTGAGGATAAAGGTTTCTCCAGTCGATAATATTTGTGTCACTTATCCCTTCGCAAAAGCTTAAATCAATCATACTCAATGGCAAACGACAAAGCAACCTTATGCACATATCTGAACTCAAGAATTGGGCTCCGAGAACATCTAATTGTTGCAAATTGTGACACGAAAGCAATGGCTCCAAATCGCGGTCGGTCAACCCTCGGAGTGATGTTAAAAATACTTTTTCTAAATTTCTACATGAACTCAACAACGTTCTCAGTGAATCTCCAAGAGCTCCAATTCCGCTACTGCAATGAATTATTTATATTGGCATTTGACGTAGCTTGAAAAAAATGAAAAAAATCAAGTTTTTAATTGTTTGTACTAACCACCATCCAAAGTCGATTTCTCTCAAGCTAGTACAAAGAGTGAGAGCTCGTATTCCTTGGATTGTTAGAGTTTGAGCTTTCCAAAAATCGATACTTTCCACTTTTAAGCAAGAAACGCTTAATTCTGTTGCTACATCATCCATATTAAGTCGATCGTGCATACCGGCTAAATTCAAATGTCGAATATGATTATTGTTCCTTAAGATCGAGCACAATGTCTCGGTTTCAATCGATGTTCTATAAAGTTCCAGTCTTTCCAGAGTTTCTAAATTCTCTAACGGCGAAAAACCGTTGCTAGTTATCGCCGTACAGTTTCGCAAACACAATTCTGGAATACGGGAGAGTTCATTAGAATTACCTTCTATGCAAATGAGCGAAGTATAAAAAACGTCCTAATACCTTTTAAATTTTTACAAATTTGCGAAATTTCTTGTACAACAGAATTATTTACAAAACGACAGCAATTTAGCCTTAAATGCGTTAGGGCACTTCCGCTGCTTTGTAAAAAAGCAATAAAGTCTTCTGAATTTATTGTATCATAGTTTCCACACCATGAAAGATCCAATTGCTGCAAATACTGACATTTGGATACAAAGCTGTTTAAAACAGCTCCATCTGTACAGTGCCAATAAGGCTTTAAATTTAGACTCGTATATAAAAGAGCGTCGTGAGCAATGTTATTAAAATATCGATTAACTTGACTGCATCGACCCAGAGACTTAAGATCTAAATTTTTTAAAATTTTTAACACAGTTTCATCCTAGAGAACGGAACAAGTATCGTTATAGTTTATTGCACACGCACTGTTGAAGAACGTTCAATAGAATATGGAGCTACTCACAGGTAAGGATGAAAAACTTCCACATATATTGTTTGACACATTATTTACATGTGTTTCTGACTCGGATTCCATTAGAGCAACCGAAGATGAAATATTAATGTCCTTAATAAGCTTTGGAAAGTCTTCTTGTAAAAATTTCTGTAAACTATTAAATGCTTCCTCAATTGGTGGAATGTGTAAACCTAATTTTGCTGCCAATCGTCCTTTAGGAACTTTTTCTAAATTTTTACTGGAAAACACAAATTATTTTTTCCGATAAGAGCCCATGTAACGCTGTGCTACTTATTTGATATTAAAAAAAAAACAATTACCTTTTATAAAGAACACAATGTTTGTACAGTGTACTTTTCAGCCTGTTTAAATCTTGATTTACAGTCATATAATTAGGAGTTAAATTATAAAAGTCTTCATTATTATACCCTACACCTCCCAATTCCCTTAATAAGCTACTTAAACTACGAGTCTGATTTCCTAGATTGGGAACAATCAGTTCTGAAGTTCCGATAAGTAACACAGCATCAACTTGCGTGTAATAATCAAGTAAACTATGATTAAATTCTAGTCTTAAAATTTTCGTTTTGAAGCTACATAATTTGAGTGGCGGTGAAAAAATACGAGCCTTATGTGGCACAATTTGCGAAGGACCGTTCCATAGACAATACCATTGACCAGTCTCATCTTTTGCCCAGATAGCAACAACGCTGCCTGGATTATAAGTTTCATAAATAGATATCCTTACTGGGTACACTTCTTTGTGATATTCTAAGTCTGTTGGATATCAATAATCAGTGAGTCATTTTGAGATAAAAGGATAAAAGTTTTAAAATTACTGATAAAGCACTCGCCTATGTAATCATGACTAACAATAGGATCGTTGTTCTGTGGCATGTAGTCCAAAGACCTTGAAGGGGCATTATCCCACCAGGTGCCATAAGTCCGCTGTAAAACAGTAAGACAGTAAGCTATTTCATACATTTTCTTTTACAATATACAATTGCACTAATAAAGAAGAACACGACGGTAAATCGGGGGTAAAACGAGTCTCGGGTGAACGAAAGATTATTACCATAACAAAGGTTTGGGGAAAGTCTCCATAGTCGGGAAACTTGCTGGGAATGCCTGCGACATTGTAAGCGGTATAAGAGATGCTGATATTGCTGCCGTACTGCGAGCTAAAGTCGACGACATCCTTGACGAATTGCTCGACAAACTGGACGGACTCTTCTTTACAGCCGGGTTTGGCTTTTCTCAATGGTACCAACTCGAGCTTTGTGCACGAGGAGGCGCACGACGACACCATGTCTGTCGCGGCGATGATGTTTTTGTCATTGGCTGCCTCTGCTGGTCATCACACACCTCTGTTTTTCTTACTCGCGCTCGACCCGACGACGCCACACAAAGTATTGACAGGTCGCTGTTCACTCGTGCTGTCTCTCTTTCTCTGCCGTATCACATATGCGTGTGCGTGCGCAAACTTCCTCGAGAAATTGCCATGTTTCAGAACAGCTGTTTTGTTCGGTCCTACCACCTCGCGGATCAACCGCGAACTTTTAACGCCGCATAATTTGTTAATTATTTCGTAAACAATGTGTATTGACCACATAAGTTTTGTTTGTTGATCGCGTGTGCCTTGATGACGACAGATACGAATTCAATAAAGTATGCGATGTTTTTGTGGAACACTGAGAGTGATAGATAAAGAGGTTGTTTGTTCCAGAGTGACTATTGTCGTAGAGAGACGATAAAAATGAATAACGTTCTCACGTGTCCCATAAAGACCGTCAGCCAAAAGATAGTGTCCGGTGAAATTCGCCCGTCAGAATTGGCAAAGGTTGCCCTGAAATTGACTACAACTGTCAAACCTCTTAATGCGTTTATTACCGTTACCAGTGAACTTGCCAAGCAACAATCTTATGAATCCAATGAAAGGCAAAAGAAAAAAGCACTGTTGGGACCACTCGACGGTATCCCAATTGCTGTCAAGGATAATTTTTGCACGGCTAATCAGCCTACAACTTGTGCATCTCTGATGCTTGCCAATTTTGTTCCTAGTTACGATGCTACTGTTTACAAGAAATTGAAAGACTCCGGGGCTGTTTTAATTGGAAAAACGAATCTAGATCAATTTGCCATGGGTGCTGGCACTATTGATTCTTATTATGGTCCTTCTAAAAATTTATGGGGCTCTGAGATTCTGAAAAATTATATTTTTGATGATTATTTTCACGACGAAGAGATGCTATACGCTGATGTTTTGTCGAATGAAAACAAATGGCGCATAGCAGGTAATCTATATCGAAATAAATTGGAGCTACTTCACAATAACAATTGTTTCCTAATTTCAGGGGGAAGCAGTGGAGGTTCAGCTATAGCAGTTTCAACAGGAACATGTTTTGCAGCCTTGGGTTCGGATTCTGGTGGTTCTACGAGAAACCCAGCATCCTACTGTGGTGTAGTAGGTCTCAAACCTACGTACGGCCTAGTCTCTCGACACGGACTGATTCCACTAGTCAACTCTATGGATGTACCGGGAATAATGACAAGAACTGTGGACGACGCAAGTTTGGTACTCAACACATTTGCTGGACCAGACCCATTGGATTCGACAACATTGAAAGCTCCTTATACTCCTTTCCAGTTACCGTCTACTGTAGACGTAAGTGGATTGAGAATAGGTCTGCCAAAGGAGTACAGATGCAACGAATTATCAGAAGAGGTAGACTCTAATTGGGCAGAAATAGGTCAGTTGTTGGAAGAGGCTGGAGCTCGAGTATTTCCGGTTTCTCTTCCACACACGGAATACTCGATAGTCTGTTACTCGGTTCTCAATCAATGCGAAGTGGCTAGTAATATGGCCCGTTACGACGGTTTAGAATATGGTTATCGTGCCGACGAATATACTTCCACCGAGGAGCTTTACGCGCAAACACGAAGTAAAGCTTTCAACGACGTTGTACGAAGTCGAATTCTTGCGGGCAATTACTTTTTGCATTCGGACAATTACGAGGATTACTTTGTAAGAGCGATGAAAGTAAGACGTCTCATAGCCGAGGATTTTGATAATTGTTGGCAATCTGGTGTTGACGTACTTCTTACGCCGACGACTCTCAGCGAAGCGCCAACTTATCATGATTTTCTTAGTGCTGACAACCAGACACAGTGCTCGGTTCAAGACTTTTGTACTCAACCGGCAAACATGGCTGGTATCCCGGCTATAAGCGTGCCCATCAAATTATCCAGAAGAGGACTTCCGTTGTCACTGCAATTGATGGCTCCAAAACTCTGCGAGGAGAGGCTACTTGGAGTTGCCAAGTGGATCGAGGATGTTGTTAAGTTTCCAAGACTCGTTCTCAAGGACGACACTTTCATTGAATAATTTCGCTCGTTATGCAACTCCCTCCGCCGTCGATCTTTGTACAACTATATCGATTCGAAAGCTTCATTACCATTATGTCGTCGTGATGAATAAGTTGTGTTTATAATTGAATTATGTCGAAGAAACGTTGTTATATTTGACCAAATACAAATTTTATATTTAATAATACCATTAAAAAAGCCATATCATTTTTATCTCGTCGTCGTCAATTGAATGTACATTTGTGAAAAATCTTTGTTTCACCTTGGCCACTAGATAAGAGATTAGATGAAGATAGCAGCGAATGCATTGAATCTATTATCACGCGTTGTCGAATGTAATCGGGCAGATACGTATTTGCATTTTCAAGATATCCATCTTTGTAAATTAAACAAAACACTGCATCAATAGTTAAAATCTGTGACGAGGTCACTTGAAGATATTTCAAAGACATTGACTTACTCGTATACAATACAGCTTACGAATATTGACATTCAACTCGATAAAATAGTATCTTCTATGTTTGTACAAATTTCACCCAATTTTAATCATAGGAAAACACCCTATCGAACGATATACGACGAGACAGTGTAGCAATAAATACCCACTTTTCATCGAGTGGAAAAAAATCCGAATCCCCATTGATATCTCATCGGGTATGTTTCCATACATCTGCAACTCTCGAAATAATCGTCACCCTCGGAAAAAAGGAGCATCATCGTACGCATCTTTCTCTCTCTCGCTCCCCTTTAGGGGGTTGCCAACCCTCGGGTTCGTCGACGATACTAGGTGTTGCGCATGAGCATATCCCAGGCGGCGAGTGACGACGATGGAAGGAACGAAGCGCCGTTTGCGGAAAAGCTCAGTTAGTCGAGGAGCGACCATCGAGCGCGCGACGTCTCTGCTCTCCGTTGTTTGTTGTTTTTCTGCGTCTCCTTCCCGTGTCGAAATAAAAGAAAAAAAAAACCTTTCATCATTTGTTACATGTACATTTTTAATCAATTCACACGAGACGTGCGGTGCGCGTTAATAGTTTCTCGCTGATAGTTGTTTTCGTTCTCGTTGTGTCCAAGAACTTGTGAAATCGTTAAAAAAGAAAACAAGGTAAGGATACGTTTATTTAATCGGACGCCTATTGTTTAAGTGATGCGCGTGTTCCAGTTGTCTGGTGACAATTTTTTAGATGCTCCGCATAACTACGTGCGCGAATTCATCAAAGATAACGCAACAACGATAACAACGAATGTTATAGCGGGGCGCGTACTCGTACACGTATACGTAACGCTACTTTATTCATGTACGCAGAACTTGTGAGATGACTCAGAGCAGACCAGTGCAAATACGAAATATCCGAAAGGACCTAGAGAGAACATGCAGATTTTCTACTAAAGCTGAATTTCAAATGCAGCTAATTTTACGTTCTAAATGTATTCACGCTTGCGCGAGTATTTTTAAAGGATATATCGAAGCTGCTGTGTAGCGTATACGAGCATGGTAATGATTTTTAATAAAAGACATTGGTCGATCGTAAAACGTAATAATATGCTTGTTTACGAGGGAGTACAGGAAATAAATGATATAATCGATATCGATCACGATGTCAAGCCTCGTTTGTTCCGGATACCAGCGGTTAAGTTCAAAGCTAACGATCATTTCTATCGTTGATATACGTCTACTTTGTAGCTTCTTTTATATTTTGTTCTCTTGCTCGTGTATACCAAAGCAGGAGTACCTCTCGCTTCGAGTGATTCGAACAATTTTCAATCTCGTTATGTCGATCATGCGCCATAATTGAACCTTTCAAACGAATAACCAGTACGAAACGAACCATTCAAATAATTTATTTGAAATTTACAAATGCACAAACGTTTCAACGGCGACAATTGATCACGAATACGGTCACTCAAAATTAGACTCTTCCAAGTCGCTAAGTAAGTACGCAGCGGAATAAATTAAACGTGTCCACTTGATTGTTATCCGCAATAGTGTAACTATGTTCAAATAATAATGAACTCGTATACGGTAACGAATAGGAGGGTGTGAGAGTGACTGTAATCAGGGGGTAAAAACTACATTAAACCTACAGACGTGGAAATTCCGAAGATATATCGTACGCGTCGTTACCTAATACGTACAAGCGAGATCAAAGGGAAGCGTGTATAGGACGCATTCAAGTGACATACAAAAGGAAAACTCGTATATGTATATGTACTTGCCGCAGAAAGAGAGAGAGAGAGAGAGAGAGAGAGAGAGAGAGAGAAAGAGAGAAAACGATTTTTCTCGCAACCTATCACTCTCGTGTTTCAAATCCCATGGAAGTTTCTTGCAATCGTTACTCGATATCCGGCCTCGGCCACAATAAAGCCAATGGACTTTCTCTCTTTTTCACTCGTACACAGTTGCGATATAGGTGCGTCCAACAGTCAACTGTTACGCGAATCTTTTATTTTTGTTTGTTTGTTTGTATCGAGTTGATCTGTGATGGTTGGTATTGTTTTTCTATTGGTTGACGACTAATGTAAAAATCTTACGATTGGATCGATGTTTAGATAATATAAGATTAGATATTGTCGTAGATTACTTTTCTTTTTAATTTATACATTATTTGAAAAAGAAATGCTAAAGTTAAAAGTTTTCGATAGGAATATAACAATGACGTAGACTCGTAAAAAAAGCCATGTTAATACATCAAATCTGCAACAGCGATAATTAAATACAATATAGCAGACCGAGCTTGGAAACTATCCGCCCTTTCTCAGGCACGGACCATTTACCGCGTCTGTCCAAAGTCGTCTCTACTCGAGCTTTTGTAACTCTCTCTCTCTCTCTCTCTGCACACCGAAAGCTCACTCGTTGATAAGACTGGCTGTAGACTCAAAGAGAGTCTGACCCCTAGCAATGAATGAAAAAAGAGGCAGACAAGTACGACTGGACAAATCAACTATAAATCTAAGTTTAAACGCGAGATTTCGTTTATTTGAATTTAATTTTTCAGTGATATTCTTCAAATTTGTACTTTGTAACGAAAATACAAATAGCAGACAAATGTTTGTCCAGACGGCATAACGTTCTTTTCTGTTTCCGAATTGAATAATCGAGTGTGTCGTTGCGCGTGTAACGTACAAGTCGTAATACATTATCAAGGAAACGCTCATTGAGCACGCGTAGGTGGGAAGCTCGTACGTTTATTTCGAGTAATCGGTTAAAATTACCATAACCAAGAACAAAAATAGGAATATACGAGGACATGGAAATCAATTTAGGCTGCTGTCATCTTTCATTCTTATTTTTTTTTGTATTTTCTTTCTTCTTATTCCAGGTGCGTCTAGAAGACAACCGGGTGCTCGATGTCGACGACGTCTATAACGATCGCAAACGAGAGTTTGAGTGTATCTCTTGTATGTGTGCAGTGAAATCGGAGTGGTTGACTTGGTAACCCCCGAAAACATAGTGGCTTTCGTGTTTTGGAAGCCGCCTGGATGTAGAATACATACGCACACGTATATTTTTATATAAGAAAGGAAACTCGACAAGTAACGCAAAAAATCTCTCCAAGCTTCATGGACTGACAAGGTGAGATGATCAAGACTTTTGATTTGATGTTTGTTTGTTCGCTGATACGATATATCGAAAAGGGAAGTGCGATGTGTGATCGTGACTTGACGTTTGACATATTCGAAGGGGAATTGAAGTGCCGAGAATATATATGTAGAGATGGAAGCTGGAAAAATTTATGGTTGGCTTTAATGCCTCTTATAATAGGACTGTTTTGTTGTTTCGCATTTTTCTTTTTCCTGCGCATCCTGAAAACATCTAAACGTTCGACGAAAGAAGCAAAGCATTATTTACCAAGTTTTTCGAAAAACGAAAACCTTCAACCAAATTAACCAATCCGCCAAACGTAAAAAAGGTCTTGAATATAAATTTAATTTCAACGAACATCGTAACGAACTCTACGACGGATTAAATGCACACAACCGACTACCCTTGGTTCATCTTCGTTCCTTCTTGCACGTAAAACACAAAGCACCTAATTTCAATAAACTCCATAATTAACGTAAAGTCTCGTGTTCAATTCTCGTTCGTTCCGATTACCCATTTGATTAGCTGGCAAAAAACCGGAACGGCGTTGCAGAGAAAGACAAAAAAAGCACAAATTGTATAGGTAAAAAACCACAAGAGCCAGATGCTGCGGTAGTATCGTCTTTCTTAATTCTAATGTAGCAAGACGACACGCTTATATAGCTTTGGCCGAGTTTTCCAATGTTGCGGTTGACTTCGTCGAGGCTTCTTTTTTTCTTTCGCGTTGGAATCTCACAGGCAATTAGCATTCCGAGCTAAGTACAATTACGAGTGTCGCTCTTTTTTAGCTTATTTTTTGTTTACGACACGTATAAATTTGTGTATAATGTGACCCTCGCCTCCATCGTCAATTACGTATTAACCCTCACATCCGTAACAGCTATTATAAAGTAAGTACAGTATAGCGTAGATGGAGTTTTAGACGGAAATAAACGGGACAGAGAGAGAGAGAGAGTAATCCTAAATTCAAAGCTAAATCATATCCCGTACATGTGGGACTATGTAATCCATACGCATCAGGCCGACTGTTGTCAAGTAGGGGCCATATAACGTATAGCTGCACGCATTATCCTCGTTATACATTTGCTGTCCGGCAGTCGAGTGTCGTGCGCCATGCCATCGACGACGTCCGTTTTGCATATAGTGCTTGTTTTTCGTTAATACATATTTCTACTCACGTGAAAGAACAAAAACAAAAACAAAAATAACGATAATGAAGTACGAGATCGGATTGGACGCGGTTCGTTGGTTCGTTCTTGTCATTTGGGCTGCAGCGCTGAAAATTGGTGGGTGTGAATCATTGTAATTAGTATGCCGGTAGAAAGATCGAATTTCGATGCCAAGGACGTGATCGATCGTTAGCTTTACTCGTTGCTTGAAAATTAATCGCTCGAATGAATTGTTTATATATTTTGTAACGTTTTGACGTTTTCCTTTTTTACGATATTACTGACGCATTTTATATTTATGATTATTATTTTTTGCCGTTACGCATGGTATTTAATGATCGGGTTTTACGAGATATTTTAACGTCAATTTCCTACAAAACGTATTTACGATAGAATATAATAAAATTCGAGATGATATAGACATTTTATGCAGATATCTTACTCGATCGAATTTGCATATTTCACGTGTCGTACCATTGATTTCACCATGGTTTTATTTTTTACGTGAATTTTCAAAACTTTTACGATTTTCAATAAAATTGAATGAAATCGCAATCCAAATGTTTTCTTTGTAACATTCCATCGATGACGATTTGATTATTTTATTTAAAGACAACAACAACGATAAAAAAAACATTCAATTCTCATTGGTGCGTAACGCGCGACGATGGTATATATACATACTTACCAATCTAACCAAACAAATATTCAACGCATATCAAAACAGGAAGCACTTGCGAGCTTTACGGTATAACGTGCTTACGCTGATAATTCAAATGAGAGAGTTGTCGTATAGCGCTGCAAGAGCGCACGTTCAAACGGAGGGAAAAGAAAAAAATCAATGTCAATCGTGCTTCAGCAAACGGAAAAAGACGACGCACGATTTATAACTAGGTCGTTGTTGCATACTTATACTTCCGGTATACGGCATCTAAATGTTAATTTTTAACAAACGGACGTGTGCGTATGTGTTCTTTTTTCCGATGGACCGGACGATTGTTTGCTCGGAGGGTCTTGAGCTTCTCGAGGATTATTATCTTGTCGACTATACGAAATGGGCTCGTTTGAAACGTGATCTCTCGTCCGTGAGAGTAAAAAAGTTGCGACGGTTGTACGCGTGATTTAAACATTGAATAAAACGATACCGTTTTACGTATGAAAGATAGATGCGAGAGAATTTTGTCGATGATTTTTTTGTTATTTGTGAAATGTTTACGTAGTTATTACACCGCCACTAATGAGAAAGCACTATTCAGATGTAAACGTTTTTTTCTTTGTTACAACGATTGGGATAGAGTAATTAAAAGACACGCCTTTCATTGAAAACCCTTGACCCGCAACGTACTTAAAAACAAACGCTTTTCAATTCTCCGAGTTACCTTGTGCCAAAAAAAATATCCGTTGTATTCGCTGACGCTTCCTTTTTTCCATTGGCAACGTGTACGTTGTGTGTGTGCATGTGTCTCTCGCTTTCTCTTCTGAAATTGTGCGAATAGTCTGGAAATCCGTGGACGCTTTTAAGCGAATGACGAGCTTTTACGAGTCGACATCGTGCTCTTTCTTTTGTACACGGGCGTTTACGCTCTTGTGCCGCAATGGCCTTGACCGTGTGTAGGGGTTCTACTTACTATCGCTCTACTGAAAATGCACTGTATTATTCTTTTTCTTCCCTTTTCTTTTTTTTTCTTGTCTTGGATTCCTTTATATTTGTCAAACGCTTTTACTCATTGACAGCGAATATGAAATTCTCGAAATAACTATTAACGAAGTTTAGTCATTTTTGGTATGATCACGTGGTAGTTCGTCGTTATCGGATATTGTAAAATGGAGTTTCAGGTGTTTTTTTTTTGTGAATTCCATTAAAATAAAAATTCTAAAACCTCAACATTTCACTGATAATAGCGATGCCTGTTTGCTCAATTAAATATCAATAATACAATTATCGACAACATTGTAAGAAAAACAAATTTTACTCAACCATTTTAATAGACGAATCCGGTATAAAAGATAACTCTTCAATCCAATTAAGAAAAAAAAGAGTATAAATCTCCATTTCGTGCAGCGTATATCGGGCTAAAGTCGTTCGTTCCAATGGAACGGAAACAGTGTCATGGCACATCCGGGAACACCCGTAGAGCAGCATCTCCACAATCGCGACTTCCACTTTCTCTCTTTGTTTCTTATTCCGTACGAAAAATCATTCTGATACAGACCTTATCGAGAGTGGTATTCCAAAACGATGAGATTTGTGATCTTATCTAGATGTGTATAACGTAGTGGCCAACCTATGCATCCGAGATATATTTATAGGAACCGAAAAGATTTGATCAAATTCTTTAGCGATACAAGGAAATGAGAAATCATATTATTGCGCTAGAGGGCTTGTTACGAATTTCTTATCGCTATGCTACCTACAGTTTGTCGTTATCTTACTTTACGAAAGGTGTAACGGTTTCCTTGTAAGTTGTTTATAGAGTATACAAGATTGCCAAGCACAAGTGTACGCTTCAAGTATCATTTTACAACTTAACAATTCAAAAGTACGCGTTACAAGTTGTTTCTAGTTTTATGACGCGGAACTTGATTGTTTCTTTAGTAATTTTCATCGTTTCGTTAAAATATTGAACGAACTTTTACTCGCCTCATTAATCATTTGCTAATAACCCTTGTTAATTTTTTTTTCAAGCTATCGGTAACTTTGGTGATTTTCTTCGCCAACTTTTCAATTTTGTATAGTAAGAAAAAAAGAAAAAGTTTCTAACGATATTACGTATTGAACTTTTTTTCAAAGTTGTTTAATAAATCGAAATTACGAAATGACGATAGTGTCGATAGACGGTATAACGTTTGAGAAAGGCAAGGGTCATCGTTCGTAATTCAAATACAGTGTGTGTGTGTGTGTATTTACGCGATACTCAGCAAAAACACATTAAAAACAACATACGAGCTTTCGGTTATAAAAATGATTCGATCGTTGATTGGGTTACGAGGGTACAAGCATAAACAAATATATATTAATTTATGACACTTATAAAAAGCATAATTACTTATTTTTTATTTTCTTCTTTGTTGTTTATACTTTCGTTCCCCTTCGTGAATAATTTTGATTGACACGTATCGCGTACGCTTCAGTCTCGAAGCACGCGTTTGATAGGGAGCATCAAAGCGAGCGAAAAAAAATCGCTCAATCTGTAGATTGGATGAGTTTTTTTGTATTATTTTTTGGCTGGACATCGAAGTGATTGAAAACTCTCGAGCCTCCAATGAATTGAACAAACGCCCCATGATTGGCCCACCCAAGTTTTTCATTCACCTTAAATATTAATGTTTTATTTTTACGGATTAGTTATTTTATATTTCACAGATCATCAAAGAACTGTACGAGTTTTCTACTATTTCAAAACCAATTATTCACGATAGCGAAACAATACAAGTTTGAAAACAACTTGTTTTTTTTTATCGATCAATGCACACAGTAGAGCAATCGTAGTTTCCATTTGATTTCACCGAAAAAAAATGGTAATAAAGGTAAAAACAAGTAAACCGTAGTGTATAACAACTCGTGAGTATTGCAAACACATTCGATATCTATTTTATTTCCTCTTTTTTTTTGTTCCAATTTGTTTTCGTCTATAGCTGTAATGGGTGTCGATTATCAATGTCGTCGCGCGAATGGTCATTAGAGGTAAATTGAAAATTAGACAAAAGCGAGGGAGAGAGAGAGAGAGAGAAAGAGAGCAATTCATTCCTTGCGATGTCCCTGTGTGTTTCTTTTTCAACGAAATTCTCTTTCTCTTTCGCTCTCAGTGATTTATCCATCACGGAAATGCCGATGGAGCGCGAGAAAATGTAGATCGCCAGAGTTCCATTCAAGCCAAGTTTTCGACCTGTAATTTACGACGGCAAAACTAAAGGAAATCCTCCTAGCGATGCTTTTCGCGGATGATTTGTTCGGGATACCCATGAATTGTTTTCTTTTTTACAAAGTTCTATCAAGTTTGCTTTTATGAATTTATCGTTTCACTGGCATTTTTTTTCCTTACCGTTAGTTTTTACTCTGTTTTTCGTGGTTTTCGTTAATTTACAAACAATTTATGTCCGACTCAATAACATTGTTTCGTATTAAAAAAAAACTGCCATTTTTAAGACTATTCTTACTTCGTATGGAGAACAATTAAACTATTTCCTCGCATTCGCGTGATTTTGATAATAGTGATACGATTAATTAAAATAAACTTGTGGCATTTTCAATCAAAATTATCGAATAAATGCGTGTTGACTGATATTTGTAACTCAAACAAAATTATACTCATGGCTGAGCAAGCATATTTCATATATCAAACAAGCTGTGTTTACGTTGTAATTAAAACACCAAAATTAAAATAATTACAAACGTAAACGTGTAAATCGAAGTCATTAAACAGGCAGCGTCGAATAACAAAGTTAAAGCACGACTTGGAAAATGAGTCGCCGAGAAGGGAGAAGAGGGAAGCAAAACAGAAAGTTATCGCACTAATTTCACCTCGAAAAAAGCTGGGTGCACGTAAAAATTCGTGAGGTAAACGCGCGACCCGCGCGAATTAATTACGACGAGGGTGGCTGCTGTGGAAAGGAGAAAGAGAGAGAGAGAGAGATTAAGAACATAACGCGTTTTCTTTTTTCTCTCAATCGCGAGTGAGAAAAAGACGAAGGAAGGAGATCGATATCAACGTGAGCTTTTTGGGGGAAAAAGTATGTCAAGATGATGATTTTCCAATATATATTTTCTTTCGCGCGCGCTCTCTCTCTCTCTCTCGTTCTTTCAATTACGGAAATTGAGCGTCGCGTGTACGTGAGATTATATCGTTATTAATTTTTAATCGAGCATACGCGTTGACAGTTTTTATTTTTCAAGGGGAGTGTGAAAGATAAGCTGCCTAAAACAGTGGAAAATAACTATTCAAAACAAGACGATATCCAACGTCTTTGATTGTTTACAAAAGTTAAATCTTTATTTGGAATCCTTGTCATTGTCGTACGACTTGAACTCATGATAATTATATATTATATTCTCTTGTTCGAGACTTTTCCTCGTTGCTGTCTATTAATTATTTCCATAAGCTTTCACAAATGAATATTTCATGGTTGAACGTTTGTTCTTTGTCAGTTCAACTGTTCGATAAAGAAATCCATCGTTAAAACATCTTTGTTTTCTTCTTTAGGCCTTTCTTTGAACGTGTTTGTATCACGAACGTTTGTTTAATCGTCGTTAAAAATATTTCAATTGCGTCAATTGTTAGCATCGTTGAAAATTTTTCTGCGAAGTTCGCATGCGATGACTTCTATTTAGCACCGCCAAACTCAAAAACACAACTAGTCAATATCTAGAAAGATATATATACATATATATATAAAAGAAAATCTCGTGCGGGCGTGCACATTGTTCAATGTATGAAGATTAAGGGTAGAACGCCAGTTGTAATATGTACGTATATAGCTGGTCAGGTTTTACCCCCCCCCCCCCCCGAGAGAGCGAGAGAGAAAACCCCTATAAATGGGTTTTTGCGCGAGTACCGCGTTCCCTGGTTGTGTGCGTATATATATATATATATATATATATATATATTCGTACATGAGCGGGCGTGGAGTATTGATCCGTAGGCGTCCCCCTGTTTTCGTGCGTCCCCACCAACCATCCCTAGGGCGTCCCCCGCCACCGCTACGACCTTCTATTTCTTTCGTGTATTTTTTTTCTTTCGCTCTGGTTTTTTCTCTTTCGTTGTTTTATTTCTCTATTTTAACCGCGTAATTTTTAATCTTGGCTTATCATTTCTCCTTTATCTGGCAATTGAACGATGTTCATTTGTCGGGCTGAATATCTTTTGCACGTATCAAGAAAAATGTGACATACAGGTGCTACTTGTTGTGTGTATGCACTTTCTTTCTCTTTCTGTTGCAGTACGCACATGTTTACGTACCCGTATGTGGTGTGCGTTATATTGCTGTGAAGTTCAAGGCGCAGATATAGACGGAAAAAGAGCGAGATAGAGGGAGAGAGATAAAGAAGCTGGTCCAATATTATCGATCGTTCCATGTTAATTCATCCGAGTGCTTTGGGCTCTTGTGTCTGTGTATGTGTCTTTCTCTCTTTGGTTTCACCCCCATCGAACCGAAACGTTCCCTTTGTCGTGCCACGTTCTCTTTACTGCTGTGCTCTCGGGATAACGGGGCACGTGGATTGGAATAAAAAAAATTCGAGTGCGAAATCCAGTGTATCAGATACCAGTGGCACGTTGATTACAACTATACACCTTGACATTGCTGCTTTCGCTTGGAAATGCCATCGCATGTTTCATCTTTTTTTTACGATATTTTATCCAGACTCCACAGAGAGGCTATTCTGTTTTTATTTCAAGACCAGACTCTTGTTTGCGTGCCGGAGATGCAAGTTCTACATTTCTTACGTGCATATTGGACGAAGGTGTTTTGCGTGTTTTTGATTTAGGTACAATGGGAAATTGACTTTTTGAAAATAATGCTTTTTATCAACTAACTCTCTTTCCGAATAGAAATTGCTCTTTGTCATTCTCAAACGACACAATGAGGCGAATTTTATTATCTCTCGCGGTAACGTTGTTACAACCCGTGCAAGCGAAAAGAGAGAAAAAAAAAGAGAAAATTAGCTACCACCGTACAGTCCAAAAAAAATGCAGCGTACGTCCATTTGCGCATTGTAGGCGAATTGGGTAATCGAATTCCAAGTGAGGCGCACAAAAAAAGGAAGAAAGCTTTCGGTCACGCGTTAATATTTTGGTGCGGACGGATAAAAACAAGTTTCCGCATTGTCCTCGACGTTCATTAAGAGACGATAGAGAGGGCTACGACTCTCGAGAGCTTTTTTTAATAATAATAAAAAAAAAGACTGGTTCAAAAAGTCATGCGCTTAATTGACACTCTGACATTGATATGGGTTACGACTACTACTACCACTACAAAACTCCGCCTCACGCGAGTATGCTTTTTTGCATGCTTTTCTACGTCGTTAAAGAACTCCTCCCGTGCTTGAGTTTTCAATTTAAACTTCTTTACGAGAAAAAAAAACTTTTGGATGCTGATTTTTTAAAACCAAGTTTCAAATAATACGCGCGTTTTTTCTGCCAAGTTGTTGTCTTTACGAAAAATATATGGATTGTTACAAGAATAACAAAACGTCTGTATATATGTAATAAGGAAAAGATTGGATGGTATTTGTTACTTTTCGAATCACATCTTTCTCCCTCGATGTGGAAAATAACGCTCATCCCTTGCTTTTTCGCTCGCGCGTGATAATCGACGGTTTCAATATTTTCACGCCCTCGAGGCTTTTATACACATCTTAATACCACAGAAAGCCAACTGTACGGAAAGAGAGTGGTATTAAGGTTGCATCTATCCAACGAAAAGTGAAATAGGTACAACGTTTATTTAAACGTTTGCGTGTTCACTGAGATAGAGAATAGAATATCTATTTTATCAATTATATCAATTATACTAGTCGAAGATTTTTTTCGTTTTCGTCATTGAGACGTTTTATTCAATTAATTGTTCAAACACGGCTCGTACAAACTATAATCCTACTTTTCGTTGAAAAACCACCACCAAAACATACAATAACAATGCATCGATGAATCCCTCGGAGGATTAAGTCTTAACCCAAGCGTACGCGAGAGAAAAAAGCAGCCAAAAATCACGCAAAAGGGCTGTAAGCAACAACTTCATCCCTACATTGTACGAGTAGCAAAGTGAACGAGGCAAATTTGTGTGCGTGCATGTGTGTGTGAGCATCACATACTTCAGGGAAGGTAGTTGCTACCGTTATTACTCGCCAAGCTTACTGCTGCTCTACTGCAATGCGCGGGTGAGCTTAAAATCGTTTTGCTTCACCCTTGAATCGCGCGCACGCATGTGTGCTTCCTCTCGCAATTCGTTCATTCATAGTTTATAAAGTACAGCCCCTGTTTTCATCTATATACTACTGCTTTAGCGGCCTACGGTGCCCCTCTTTTCAACTTAGTTTTCCTTAACGTTTATTTAGTAAATGAATGGACTCGGCAAAACCGTTTCGTTTTTGTTGAACATCTCTACGATAGCAGATACTTCTCTTATATCAAAGTCTTTTCTCTACGACTAATGGTTTTCATTTCGTTTTTAATAAACAAGCTCTCTTCTAGAGAGAAAAGTTCATTAAAACATACGCAACAGAACATGCCGGTTTTTTTCTAGCTTTATTTATTCTCGTTTAAATATAAAAAAATTGTATGGTTTCGTAAAAAAAAGATAAAAAGTATATACTGTACCATCATACGTGATACTGGAATAAACGTAAAATGTTGCTCAGTTTTAAGAATTATTCTACCAACCCCTCGAGCGATCAAGAGCTTTTTATTTCGTTTTTTTTTATTGTCGACTCGGGCTTTGTGGCTGTCGGTTGTCTCTCGGTTTTTCCGCTCTTTTAAGTTAACGGTGGTAGGGGAGAAATTTTAATAACCGCGTTCTGATGAGTTTTGCATGTGACGCATTGAATATCAGTACGGTACGTCTGCCATTTTCGTCCATCGATTCTGTCAGCTGCAACAAAAATAAAATAAAATAAAAAAAGGGAAAATATTTGTTCGAATACATATTGCTGTAAAGTTGATTTTTTTTTTCCCGACAAATCGTAGATTAGAAATTTCAGTTTTAATTGACATTTTTTGACGTATCATTAATCAATTTGCCGTTTGCCGTCGACCTCTTCAATTTGTACTCTAACTATTTATCAAATTGACAGTTATCGTTTATTGCGACTACTATGCATTGCATGACACGTGCTTATAACTGTTATATTTGAGTTTGGTATAAAAATAAAAGAAATTACGCGAATAAAAAGATAAAATATATAGACAAATCTATAAAAAAGTTATAAACTTTAAGCGTAGCCAGCACGTTTTACGTAAAGCGTATCACGTTCTTTAAGTAATGTCGCGTATAGTTGATTTTGAGCTTTCCACTTGGTCTAGCTTGAAGTGCTTTTTTCTTCGTATCTTTACGTCTATTCTTTTCTCGTCAATTGGCTTTTCTTTTCTCATTCGTGCAAAAATTGACTTGCCATTCTTTAGCTAATATATATATATGCGCCTGTCGGCAAACTTTTTTAATTCACCGTCTGTTCCGAAAATTAAACTCATCTGCGTGGGTGAAAAGCAACCGAGAGGGAATGACCATTTGTATGCCTTTAGTGTCTTCTCTTTTGTGGCGAAACTTTAAATGGCGGGAGAAAGCTTTTTTGCCGATTAGTGTTATCTTTGTGTTTCCTACTATGTCGCATTCTCTCTCTTGTCGTACTTGGCTAAGAGTGTGGTAGTAAAGGACGCGTTTCCTTTATGCTACAATTAGTACAAATTTCATACGATTTTCCATTCGAATATTTCAAGTATACGCTCCTGCTGACGAACGACATAAAAATACAAATCCATTTGTGAGGATATTTTTAATCCCTGAAAGAGAGATAGAGAGATAGGAGAGATAGGAGAGGGAGGGAGGGCGCGAACCGAGTAAATTATTTGATCGATGTAGCATAGCAAGATGCATATCGTCCGTTGAACGAAATCGATATGCGAGCAGAACGCATAGTCAAAAGGGGTCGATGCCAGCTAGAGTGAACTCCCTCTCCCTTTATTGTCGAGGGTGCATGTTGCACACGAAAAACCCTTTGTGCACATTCGTTAGGTGCACTTGCACAGAGAAAGAGAGAGAGAGAGAGAGAGAGAGAGAGGAATAGAAATTGTGTGAAAGAAATATAAAGGAAGGATTATTTTCGCATAGAGACAGAGAGAAAGGAAGAGAAAGAATGTGTTTCCTTTTCTTTTTGGTTCCAGAGCTTAATTAACAAGCTCTGATGCTGATTGGCCATTACGTCTAAAGGATTATCTTCTTTTGTCGTTGCCGTTGCAATAGTCGCGGTTTACTTGTTTTCTCGTTATTTATTTATATTCGTGTTATTCAGTCAAAAATGACCAAATGCTTCATCTCTCGTTCGATGTTATCGAGATACGTTATTCGTTGGCACTCGATGAGTATCGTATGACGTGTACAGCAATTGTAATTGGATGACTTTTGTACATTATTGTTTGAACGTAAGTTATGTAAATATACTCGATTAAAAATGTAACAACTTAAATACACTACCTTTTTACTTTTTACGAGTGATGAGCGCAAAATAATTAATTACGCATTAAGAATATACACGTGAAAAAACGTTGAGATTGTTCTCGAAATCAACGGCATGCAACCATCAAATTACAACTCGTTATTTTCTCGTTCAAATCTCCACCCGTACAACCCATTCATCCAATCAACTTTTGCATTCAGTTAATTATTCGTATCGAAATTGAGTATTTCCTATCCTTTCTCTCCCTATTCCGTTTCTTTTTCGCGTATGTCTAGCAAAACATCCCATTATAAGCGTATTCGAATCAAAGCGAATAATAATCAATTGAAATTAACAAAAGAATAAAAATTTACTAAAATAACTGAGTAATCTATCTGCTAATAGGGAGAGAGAGAGAGAGAGAGAGCGGTACGGTTGGATATTTAACGTGGTGCTTTAATCAATTTGTTATTTATTGATGCGCAAACGTTCGGCCCCTTTCGTATAGTACCAAGTTATACTGCGTTTGATGCTTAAACTTTCATGTTGCGCCCGTTTTGCCCTCGAGCTACACCTATACGATATGTGTCTTGCTTGTCGGTCTGTGCTTTCCGCGTGGTGTTCTCTGCCCACCAGCTTTATCGCCATTTTAATTATGAAATTTTCAATCGGTGCAATACGAGTTTACGCGTGTGGTTGCAGTGGCAAAGTATTGTCGTCGAAAGGTAGCGACGTCGTTGTTATTATTATTCATTCGTATTGGATCGCGTTTTATGAAATTTAAACGTTTACGTAGATTAGTTATATAATGTCCAATTTCGTTACGTTCCGAGAGTACTAAATTCGAGACAAACAGTTCTTTCTCAAATCAAAAATCGCGTAGAAAACTTATTTAAGAGAATGAACGATCGCGAAATCGTTCAATAGCAGATATATATCTCGTAAAAAGAAAGTTTATATGGGCCGTAAGGGGTGGAGGGGTAGGAGTGGCACGCGACGAAAGCAAAAATGCACTTTACGAGCGAGCACACAAAAGTTTAGCCTCTCTCTTCCTCTTTCTAGCTTATCCGAAAAATTTCGTCCCCAGAGCTTGAACGATAAGAGCGCTGCTTGCCACTCGGAACCCTCCTCGTGTACTTTAAACATTACCCTCCCTTAAGCTTTCTTTTTGTCTTTCTCTCTTTCTATCCCTCCCTCGTTTCTGGAGTACTACTTTGTTTTTGCCCCATCAGCCTTTCATTTCTTACGTTATATTCAACTTTATACCAAGCCGCTCTGTGCTGCTTGTACGGCTGCCAACTCCAATTAAATTTCCACGGAGGTTTTTTTTTAATTTTTCTCCCAGTTTACGCCGCCAGCAAATAAAGACTTGCGCGAAAATTGTTTTCATAATGCGCCCGTTCGTACTATGTCTATACGTACATTAAACACATCGTGCGTATCTATGCATTGCGCGGGCGTTATTTTGCAAGAGCCCGACGGAATTTATCTGTGAGCGTTGTTTTTTTGAATTTTTAGTAAGGCTTCTCACCGACTTCCGACACCTATAGCATTTGCCTAGTTCAAAGGCTTCGTATTAAAATTGCTTTTTTTAACGCTCCATCTTGCAGAGAACGAAAATGAAAAATATTTAAATGCAAAATCATATTTTTAAATTTATCGTTTCAATCGTCGATTTGATCAATTCAACGGTAGTATTTTGAATCGACAAACAAGAAAAAGTAAACTTCGCAAAAAAAAGCCAACAACAAGTGTTATAAAATCACATTTTCCACAAAAACACCCAACAGTTTCACGGTTGAATGTTACTTTATAAAAGTAGTAGCTAGTGGCGAATGAAAAATCTGACGTTAAAAATAGAGGGAGAGATAGAGAGAGAGAGAGAGAGAGAGAGAAAGTATGCTATATGTACCATGATGTATCTCCGCATGAGTGGCCAGTCACGCACGTACGCTCGTACGTTTGAAGAGCAAACAGTAACCCTCTCAACACATGCGTACATATATATATATATATATATACACACACGCGATATCGTTATTTTCGCATTACCTTTTTTATATTGGCTGCAAGCAAAGATATGCGCCATGCCAAGGATATTTGAACGAAAACAAAACAACCGATAGAATATTTTTAAAAATTCTTGAATAAACAGAATTTTTTGTACTAATTTGAGATACAATAAAAAAAAAGAAAAATACAAAAAGTTTGTAATATTCGTTAGATAACGATAGAAAGTCATAGAGTGAAGTATAGACCAAACTTAATGGTAAAGGCAAACAAAAGTGTTCATGGTTTTAGTGGTAGGATAGGAGGGAGTAAAGCACGGTAGTAGTGCAGGTTGATAGATAGCCGCGAGATCGCAGCCGCACGTTAACACCTTGTCCACAGGTTAGTTGCATAAATCCAACGTTAATTCGCTGGGGTTAAACCACGTCGTCCTATTCGTGAAATTTGGCGACGTTGACTGATCGTTGCTACTAAGTATTTTAAATTCAGTCCTACCGAGAGAGTTACATTCTCTTTCTATACTGTATTAACCTATTGTATATGTTTAGTCAATCGATATAACTTACACGCACGTGCGCGTTTTCGCATTTCCTTATTTTTGTGTTTTCCTTCAATATCCGATGAATAATGAAAGTTGGAACGTATATTATTCGTCCAAAACTAATTGATTCTTATAGCGTTGTCGTGCGTGGTAAGAGAAAATATTGTCGTCTCTTTCGTCACCCAGCGACCCAATTCACTCTTGGGAGACTTGCCCATTGTGACTCTCTCTCTCTTTCTCTCTCTCTTCTTTCCCCATATTTACCGTCTCCCCTCGTGTACATATACATACACATACACACACACATATATGTATATATATGAGCACAGTTAGTCATCCACCCCCGTTCTCTCTCTCTCTATCTCTCTTACTCGCTTTCCACTTCGACCAGTCTGGCAGCGTCTGCAAATGTAATAACAAGCAATTTATGGGAAATTTCTTTGATTTGTTCCTCGGCACCAGACGCGTAATACGTAGTACACACGACGACTTTATAAGCGTAGCTTCATGTTTGCAGTTTCATTAAGATAATTGAAATATTGTCGAGATGGGAGGGGGATTATTTATTTTTTTTTGTGGTTACCGAGGAATTACGCATTTGATTGGGATTTTACCACGGTTTATAGACTTTTCTGTCAATGCTTTAGAATTTAAATTGGCTTTGTAACGTCGCCGCGTCAGTTTTCCGTGGTATGAAACTCTTGACTGGATTTCATTTCGATCAAATTGTTCAATGTAGCAACTTTTATTGAATATCTGTGTGTGTGTGTGAGTAGGAAATTAATAATATGCGACTTGATTGGGAATCAACGTGTTTTTTTCTTTTATACCAAATCTAATAGCTTCGCATTTGTGTAATGACATGCGATTTAGTAAGAAAACAATTTTGAAATGAACGTTATGACTTTCAACTAGAAGTAGACTTGATGAAACTTTCAGCAAAACTAATTATAATTTCTTAGGGAAATGTCGAAAAAGCTCACCACGAAAAGCTCATTAGCAAGTATCTGAATAACGTTGCTGTCGGAACAAGTTATTATCGCTCAACGATAATCTTTCTCTCGTTCTCTCTCTCTCTCTCTCTTTTTGTTCAAGTTATAAACAATCTTCCTAAAGAATTAATGACACGCAACTGACAAACGTTAACGAGCTTATAATTACGTTGTATCTTCGCGCCAGTGTAATCATCGTATCAATTGAAAATTTCAATATAACACCAGTAGTAAATGTGAGCCAAAGAATCATTTCATAAAGCTGCGTAAGAATGTGTGAGAGAGAGAGAGAGAGAAGATAGAGGATTTATCGTTGAATCGCACGAGGATTTTTCAAATTTTCAAGGGAGTACGTAGGCGAGACTACCGGAAATTTACCCTTCACACGAGAGGACGAAGCACTTAGTCATTCCTCCCCTAACCTCCTTTTCTCACCCTCCTTTTTTTGTTTTTTTTTTCTTTTTCTTCTCGCCCCTCTCACTTTCTGCGAGATGCTCTTCTGCTCGACGTCCATTCATCGCTACCCGCCACGCTAAAGCTCTTTAACTCTCCGTTTGTCATATTCTCGTTTTGGTTATCAGCTGCTTTTTTTCCTGTGATGCTTTAACTTACTTGTACTCTTGCCAATTTGGTTATGAATGTGACTTATTGAAGGGCTATTTGCTCTAACAGATTTTGTGATTTACCGATGGATTCCATTGCGTTATATCGACGATGGAAAATAAAATAATCCAACAATGATAAATTAGTTGCGATAAATTATTTATGTAATATTTATTATTATGTAATATAGCTCTGTTTTACGACACTCGTATAATAGTAACTCGTGCGTGATGCATATTCACGACAAGACCAAATTCCAAACTATATCGAATGACTCATCGCGCGTACGAAAAAAACTAGGCCAAAGAACCATCGAGCTAAGTAATAGAGCAACAAATAATCTCTCCCTCTCCTTCGTGCGATTAAAATCTTATCAGTTTCCTTCCTTCCTGACTGCCTGCTTACCTCTACGTTGCGCCAACTATCAACGTCTTCGTTTTGTGTATGTATATGTATATACGTATGAAACTACTTTGCGTTATACGTATATCTCGGTTTAGCGTGTGCACTTTGCACAACGTAATAAAGGTTCGCTCTGGTATTCTCGAGGCTAAAGTATATCCCTCGTGCGTTATTACTTCCAAAAAAGGCCTCTCCCTCTCTCTCTCTCTCTCTCTCTCTCTCTCTTTTTCTCTCCCTCACCGGTGTGCGTATATGTGTCTGCCTTCGCCTTTTGGGAAAAGCTTGCACGAAACCTGTACTGACGATATTTTTCTCTCGCTTGAAAATTGCCTATACACTATGCACCATTCCGCTGTATTTTTATTCACGAAAATTTTCGTATATTTTCCATTGTACGAGCGGTCACCGCATGTAAATTGAGCCACGCTCTTATACTCCGAGTACGTGGGAAGGGGGACTAGAAACGTGGACTTTTATTTTAGGGTGGTGTAATTGCGTTATGGTTTTCAGGGATATCCGCTACGACTCGGTAATATTTCATGGGATTAACGTCAATTGAAGTATCGTTTTGTCGATTATTATTTCATTAATATCGTCTATTTTAGATTTTTTTTCTGGAATATTACATGGATTAAGATTGTGTTTGTTCGTAAAGCTATATCACGAGGTGAAAGTTACGATAAGAACAAACGTTCCAGTGAAGCGTAGAAAATGTACTTTTTCCTTAGGTTCGATTATTTTTACGTGAAAATGTACACATCAGGGGGAAAGCACAAAGAATCAAACGTGGGGCTTGTTCCGTGATCACTCTTTTTTTTCCGTAGTTACGTGACGTGTCATTCCATCGTCTTTGTCTGGAATTAATATAAAATCAATACCCTTGATATTACGTCTTTGTTCAAACAAATAATAACGATAAAATAATGACGTTAAAAATAAAATTTCGATAAATAATTCTTTCAATTTTTGTATTTATAAGTTTTTAAAAGTGCCGGATAGCGATGCACGTAAAAAGGTCGATGTATTGTTCAATGAAGCGTGTATTGGAAAACCTTTATTTGTATGCATTTAAGTGGAAACGAATAATGTACGACGACTGAGCGAGAGATTCGATATAGTGCGGAAGAAAAAGAGAAATATGTATATACATATATACACACACACACACACACACACATAATATGCTGCGGGATCCAGGTGAGGATTCGAAGAAAAGTGGCACCTGCCGTGCACGCGCGCCCGTACAGCTACAGTATAACCAATGTAGCTGCCCAAAACGCCTAATGGTCAGATTCGCGTACCAGCTGCTCTCTCTCTCTCTCTCTCTCTCTCTGACGACGTTTGGACGTTGTTGCAGCCGCGATTATCCTTTTATCCTTTCGCAAGGCTTTATCCGTTGCCATATTGCAGTATAGCTTTGCTTTTGTTATAAGAAAACTTGTGTGTTGCTGTTGTTACCAAGGATAATACAAAAAAATTGGATGGGTTTTTTTTTCTTGATTCTTTTATATTTCAGCGTTGGTAAAGAGACTGATAAATTGAATATTGGACGAATACCTCAATAGCCTATTTATATTTCAAATTTCGTCGATTTCACGTTTTTAAACGATAAATTATTCATTATATGCCGATAATTACTTCGTGTTGTTTTTTTCAAATGCCATAACGATTAGTCATCCGTAAGAAAAGGTAGTGGTAGTATAAATCCCTAAGGAAATATTCGCTTTCGTTTTCCGATACATTTCGCCATAACTTACTCGAAAACTAGCAAAACACTCCCATTCACTTTATTCCCATTTTGTCTCTCTGGCACGTATTTCTTTTTTTTTTGCATGCGCGTAGCTGGTAGTAACATCTCTTCCCCGTTTGGCTATATGCTTTTCCAATGTCTCGACGTAATAAATCATAAGCCCCGTTACGAACGTACACACACATGCGTGCGCACGCACGTATACATGTACGGTGACATTCCCCATTCCAATGACATGATAAAACTAGTCACTCTCTCTCTCTCTTTCTCTCGATCTTTCTTTTGCTATCTTGACGCTTAAAAAAAAGCTATTATGTATTTCTTAGCTTGTTCTATCGTCTTTTCCAACGTTTCTACTGTTCTCGCGTAATCCTATTTTTCTCACGATTCATTCGATTTGTCAATACGAACGTGGCTCTATCAAATGTTTGCGTTAAACGTCAGCAAGTATTTCTTTTATATTATTCGATGTTTATCTTCAAATATTGAATTAGTTTGAAATATTATTGAAACATATCATTCATATGAACTTTCATACATTTTTTTAGCGTATATTGACAAATATCAAGTACTTCATATATTACAGCTTAAAGGTAAGGATGGATGCCGCAAAGTGTGATTACGGTAAGCCACTGTAGCCGCGAAATTAATAGAGTTGCAGCTGAGCCGTTTGTCACCTTTATATATATATATATTTGTGTGTGTACATATAGATGTAGTACGTCTCTCTCTCTTTTCGCTCCTTCGTCTCGAGCTCAAGCCAATGTTCTCTTTTTTACTTTTGGCTTTGGACTGACGCAAAGTATTTGCCAAAGTGAAATATTGCCATTCGATTCACGAGCTAATTGTTCTCTCTCTCTCTCTCTCTCTCTCTCACTCTCTCTCTCTCTTGGCTCGCTGGTGGCCTGTTGCTATGGACAGAATCTATATTGGATTCTTGCAAAAATAAATTCAACCAACTGACGACTTGGTTTACATTTGCAGGAATGCAATTTATTCAAGTGTCGCGTACGGTTGGTGAGACACTTGGAATTTCAACGAGGAAAGAACTAGGCTGAGATTAATCTTACTTTCACCCTATCTTTTTTTTCATTTCTCAGCTAAATCTATTCTCCTTCAAACAAAAAAAAAACAAACAAACAAGCAAGAATTTCACGTTAATTTGTCTTGTCGTTTAACGATATAGTTATATAGCGTTACAACGAACTATTTTTGATTACCGAAAAAACGTTGATATCGTTAAGCCATCGTTAAACAAATCTCAACTTCTCTTGTCTTGGTCAATTATATCTTAACCCAGTTTTAAGCCTACAACTCAGGATACGTATATTTTTTCTTTCGACTTTTGCACCAACTGTATCTAGCACTTGGCAGTCGGCCGAAATGTATTCATAAGCGACGAGCCCTTATTCCGCTTTTAACCTCGTGTGCGTCTGTTGCGCAACGCATATACATACATAGACAATTTTTAAAGAGAAAAAATAAAAGAGTAGGGATCGTCCATTAATCGGATGTTGAAAAAACACGTGTTACGCGCCTCGTGTTTTTCTTCCAAAAACAAACTTACATCTGCCACCCACGGTGACAGAGAAAGCCACTCTCTTTTAGGGTATCTTTTTCACGAAGACCTAAGAAGAAGTCTACTTTCCTCGGTTTTTTTTTTATTTCATCGTCTTTTGTCATTTAGCTAATTCAAACGGTTTCCACTCTCTTTCACTCTTTAGCATGCAAAACAAAAAAGAAAGAGCTTCAATGTTCACGCTATCACCGCGTAATGGTATATAACTTTTGTATAATGTATTCATATATAACAAAGCGCGCCAGCTACGCTCTGAATTTTACGACGACCTAAATTCGAGTAGGCAGCTCTTTTTTACTCAGCATCCAACGCAAAAGCTGATTATTTTTTCTTTTTTTTCGTGTGGTCGAGATGGAAAATTAAAACGATGTCACAGGCTCTTTGTCATTTCGTAATCTATAATCCCATTTTCCCCGTGAGAGCTAACTTACGACTCCTTCTAGCGCGCTTCCGAGTGACGATCAAAGTTTGATTAAATTTCTCCATTCTGGATTCCTTGTGTGCGAATATTACTTTTAAAAACGACACACTTTTCTCTCTCTCTCTCTCTATTTCTTTGTTACAGGTGAGTCAGGTGTGTGCAGTAACGCACACAAAGCAATTACGCGTACAAATATCATAGTAAGTTATCTGCAGAAAAAACCACACGACAAAACATCTTCCAACAATAAAAGAAAACGAATCATCTTTCCGCTTTCACCATGTACACGAAATAAAATCTTTGCAACGATGTACAATGCGAATAAGAGAGGAGGGAAAAAGCAATACACACATAGCTCATCTCTGTCCCATTGTCTCGTGGAAGTTCAACAATAAGATCAATGGTGTGGCTAGTGTGTACACACACTTTCCCAGCAGCTAAATGTCTTTCCTTTCATCTCTCTCTCTCTCTCTCTCTCTCTTGCTGTGGCTTCGTTACGCGCATGCACTTCCTGCAGGATCGCGATCCTTTTGCGTATCCTGTGTTTGTATCCTTTTATTCCGAATGCCAGAGCTCGCACGATCGTTCTCTTCTATTGTTGCTTATTTGATTACATCGTTCTGACGACGATGAACTGTACACTCGACTTCCTTTTCGACAGAAGTGATATTGTCTCTCTCTCTCTCTCTCTCTGTAGTGTGAATGATGTTACTTGAGCTGGAAACGCGTACCAATTTCAAGAGACAAATCTAAAAAGCTGTACATTTATTATAAAAAAAGAAGAAATTAACGTAAGAACAAACTGAACGATTTAAAAACAATTGTAAATTACGGCATATATCTATATATGCGGCAACGATTTATTTACCGGCAGAATCCTTGTTTCTACTAGGTGCTCATCCTCCGGCTTCCGCTTCCCTCTCTTTTTTTCTCTCTCTCTCTCTCTCTCTCTCTCTCTCTCTTTATCAATCGCATAGCATAGTGGTGGCGCCTATGTAGCTTCCCCACTCTTTCAAGCAGCTGAGAGGGCCCACTACACCAAGAAAGAGAGAGAGAGAGAGAGAGAATAAGGGCCCACGTATATTACAAGTATGCAGAGAAGAAAAGGAAGGAGAGCAGTAAGCGGCAGCAGCAGGCTCGTGGCGGCACACAGAACAGCTGGCAAGAAGATAGGTGTATACGTATATTATATACATATACCTATATAGTAGTTGTCGTAGTAGAGGGGCTGCGTTACGATGGGCACACCGGTCTAACAGCGAGAGAGAGAGAGAAAGAGAGAGAGAGAGCCAGTTTCGTTTGAGTCTTCTTACGCGCTTGATGACTACCATAGTGCTCTCTCTCTGCGTATGTGTGTGCATGTGCTTGTGCGGTATTTCTCTAGTGCGTGAGTGAAAAATCCGGCAATGCCGGCGATGTTTAAAAAATATCTGAGTAACGAGCATCATTTTAAAGGCAAACCTCCGAGAGGTATGATAATTATTAACTAATTATATATATATAGACATGTGTAGACTAGTACGTGCCTAAAGAATAATATACACATACACCCACGAGAGCGCACGCACGCACACACACGCACACACATATTTATATATACAGATTTTATTTTAACGAGATGCCATACTCATGCTGTGCTTTTCATTTCTCTCACGACGATTGTAAAAATGAAAAATCCGTTGCACGCTCAAACGAAAAAAAGAAAGCAGCATCGAGTTTATGTCAGAATTGAAATGTCCACGTTCCTTTAACGCCCTAGAATCTCAAGATTGTCGTCAATAATAAAATTTTTCCGATAACAGACTTGACCGTCTTTCAGCTATTAATAATCCTGCTGCTTATAGGATGAAAAGGGGGTAAAACAGTAAGGTTGTGTTCGTTCACTTATACAAGTAGATTTTTCGTTTATTTCCGTATGGATCAACGTATATACTTCGTCTTTTATATGATATTTTAAAGCCTGGAAGCCTACTTTTTGAATAGTTGAAAGCCGCAGAATATGAATTTCTTTTTTCCTACTCCAAGGGAGTACCGAGATAAATAGCAAAGTATGTTCATTTTTTTACCATGTTATCTCATTAAAGTGACTCGTAAAGTTTTATTAATTAGCTTATTTCATATCTTATACGAGATTCTTTCACGTTTCGGTAACTCTGATTTTTTGTTGGATGAGATATTTGGAAAGAAACTTTTTTCCAACATTTGAAAAATTGTACACGTCAACACATTTTGAATTTCCGGAAAGTTACTTTTGTTAATCCCTCGTGGAAAAAAGTTTAATTCCAAAGTAATGTTGTAAAGCAATGTTACGATCTCATATATATATATACTCATGTATAAAAATAATAATGTTAGGAACCGTTTGATTTCTAAAAATCACGTTATTACGTATGTGCGTTATGTCCGAGTTATGTATATTCATTGCGCATAATCGCTCCAACAGTAAATTATAAACGACGATATAACAGTACTAGAATTGTGGTTGTGTGTTACTTGGACAAATCGCAACATATCGAGTTTCAACGCGGATGCGAATTTTTCAATAGCATTTGTAATTACTCAAAAAGAAAAATAGCAACAAAATCAATCTCTGAAAGTTTGAATTTCATTTGTATATACCAGCGAAACAAAGCAAGCAATGCAATAACACATATTTCTCTCTCTCTCTCTCTCTCTCTCGATGCTATATCATCTCAAAACGAACGCAAACAGTCGGCCAAAAGCTCAAAAGTATAGAAGGGAGATTAAGGAAGGGGTGTTACGTATCAAATAATAATCTCATTATTGTCGTACAATGGGCGTGAGCGCGACACACACAACACGCAGAACGCATAAATATTTATGAGAGAGAAACTTTTATACTGCATCGATTTATTCGCAATGGGGGTATCAGAGACGAGAAAAGTACTAGAGAATACTTGCACCCAAAGACACATGCATACTCTACTCGAGAGAAAGAGAGAGAGGGTGAGGGGTTTAATTTTCAGATATGCTGTAATCTAAAGATGTAATCCAATACTTTCTTTTTCAGAGGTAGAAAAATAGGCTTTCTTTGCGAGTCGCGTTGTGTCTAAGGATTTAGATAGGATTTGATCCCATAGAAGGGTATATCAGAGAATGTTTCTTTTATCTTATCATATTTCGATAAACCATTTAATGTGTAATTTTTTTATACAATTTGGCGCTAACCGAGAGTTCGCAGTAAGATTTATTCCGATATAAATAATCAAATGACTTTTTACGCTAAAATTTCACGCTATCCGTAGAATTATCGAGCAGAAATAGAAATTTCGATAATCAAGTTGAATACTTGATTGAAACCGTAGTAAATAAGTCTTTTTGATCCACTTTGCTGTCTCGCGTGCGCTCTGCGTGTATGTGTATTTTTTTTCTTTTACATCACGTGAAAACATCCATCATTTTACAAAGCGAAAGAAAAAAAACGCAGCAAAAAGGACGAGGCCATTAGCGTTGGGTACGCTTCGATTGAAATTTCCTGATAATCAGACTATTGCTCTCCTTCTCTCTCTCTCTCTCTCTCTCTTTCTCTCTTTCTCTCTTTCTCGTCTCTTGCGACTTTGTGTATAGAGTCGCTGCTCGTAATGGACTGAGAAGTACGCTGATGGAAATGCTTGTCAATCGTTTAATCAATTGATCCGAGAGAAAGAGAGAGAGAGAGAGAGAGAAAGGGGGAGGATATCACTTTGATAAGAATTACTTGATTACTTATTTTTTTCACGGATTAGCGTCTAAACGAAATTCTACTGGAACTATGAATGAATTGTAAGATTACAATTGAATTTCGTTTGATTTAAATAAAATACATTTTTTCATTTTTATATAAACCACCTTCCAATAATAATCGAACACAACAAGCCATATTCCGTCTGTGCAAGCGTGAAATTCTTACTCGTCTATACTCGCGAGCATCGCATTTAATCATTGATTCTCATCGCACAAAGAACCGTGCTACTACTGATGGGACCAATCAGAGTATCAGAGCAATTGAAAGCTTTAAACATTCAAAGCCCGTCGTCGATTACGCACTTATTCGACGCCGGAAGTCCAAAGTTTGGAGCGAGAAGTTGAGAATCGCTCTCTCTTTCTCCCTAGTTACTTTTGCTGGCTGTGCGATTCTTTCGACAGAGAGCAATGCCCGGCCCAATACACCTTTTCCTTTGACGTGTGCACTCTTGCTGAATTAATGGTAGCCTCGATGAGATTTATCGTCCATACTACTCGTATTGCGCGTCTCTTTTTGTTGTTTTTTTTTCTATTTGATTCTTTTCGATTTTTATTGCGCTTACACTGTTGCTTTTCCAGAATGTCGATTATATTGATGATTTTATTGCAATCGCAATCGCTCGACGATCGTGAGATCATTTCATTTGCAAAGAGATTATTATTGCGTCGATGTGATTTACAGATGGTAATTTTGCTTTGTATTCATTTCGGTTTTGTGGTAATACCTCGGTTGTAGCTTTTTTCAATCATATAGAGTTTAACAGGTATCGTGCTGCTACTGATTTTCATTATAAATTCAAACAACGTCAATTAAAATAAGATCGTGATGAAATATTTTGGAAATTGGCTCACGTTTTACGAAATTAGATTATCGACGTTAATGTTGTAATTGATTTATAGAGCTGTTGATCGGCTTTGATATTTCCAATAAATCCATGTAATCAAATCTGACTTGTCTTGTTCTATTATAATAGTTACTGCTTATAAAAGGATTATTGATGACGAATAATTTCAGTCGACTCTTAAGTTTGCAAACATTGCTTTATCAACTAGTCACAGTGGCGAAATGAAAAAAAAATCGATAACACAGCTCAGGGCATAATTACAATTACATTGGAACTTGATTCCCTCAGCAAATAAAAGTTTACGGAAAAGTCATATCACGCTCGTTCGGGTTCCGTTCAGTGAGGCTTTTTACGAAGCATTTATAGCCATCCGTTTAATTAAAGCTCGCTTCGTGTCCTCAGATGAAAATCTTATTTGTCTTTCTTTTTTTTGTCTCTTTGGATTAACAACCTCGGAATGATTATTATCAATGTACCCAATGTACCTTGAAAAAAGGAACAGCGAAAGAGAGAGGAAAAGAGAGAGAGAGAGGTCTTAGTTCTTCGTTTCGCAACTGGTGCTCGTGAGTTGATGCTTATAAATATTCATGGCGTCGTGGAGCTACCACCACCCCCCATTCTCTCGTTGCTCTTTACATCTCAATTGGCCAAGTGGCTGCTACTGCTGCTGCTGCTGCTGCTGCTGCTGCTGCTGCGGCCGTCAGGTTATTACATGGCTGATGATTTTTTTTCTTTTTCTTCTTTCGTCTCCATCGTGGACGCTTGCATTTCTTACGGAGATTACTTTTACACTCTAATCTAGTTATTTTGATTCACGTCATGCTTGTGTTCCAAGTCAACTTGATGTACAGGCATTTTTCTATAAACAAGTTTACTAAAAATACCTTGTTGCAAAAAAATGAAAAAAGTTCATCGGATTGCAATATTCAAGTACGAGCAAAATTACTCGTCAATTTTGCAATAAGCTTTCTCCTCTCCTGACTCTGTGTATTTATTTAACTCGGCGACAGTCGGACGCATTTAATTGAAAGCTCCTTTAGTTACAGTTGTAGTACATTTTCTACGTCAAACCTCCAAGTAAAAGTAAATCTCAAACTAATAAATTCACCAACTATCTAACGAACTAATTTTCTATCCACGTATTTCCCCTTCAATTAAAACACTAGAATATGCCACAGAGTTCTCGCTTTACATTATTCATTTCTGATTTTCCAACGGTACCCTTTAATCTTCTATTATAATCCTCTTGAATGTTCATCGCTTGCTCACGGTAATTGGCTTGTCGGTAAAGAGAAAATATACATTTTCTCACCTCGAAACTTCCTTTTGGCTTTAGTGAACTTTGAGCGCGCCTCTGCCACGAGACATATACTTTATTCATGGTTCAATCGCTGCACAAATAATTATATCGTGTTTTTTTTATTCGACTATACAGTATGATATTACTTGAAAAACACAGCGAAACAGAAATATTAGAAACAGGTCAATCGAGTGGTAGGCGTGTCATCGTGGAAGTAATTTCACAGCAGATGCGAATTCGCGCGCACGCGAGCGCGTAACATCGCTTCGGGCTGAATTTAAATTTTGAAATTGTCCCAATCCGATGGTAGCTCTGACGGTGTTCGTCGCTGACAAAGATGGCAATTTTCTTGAAACGGCAAATCCATCTTATATCGAGAGCTACGTGCTCTGAAGTGAACAAAAAAAGAGAGAATGAGAATGGAACAGGATCGCGTGCGCATACACGTCGATTCGATTTTCCGTCGAAAAGGCAAAATTTCGATGGGACTTTGCATGAAGAGGGAAAAAGTTTGTTGGAATTTATTATACTACTAGCTGCACATGCTCGACAACTTTTAAACTATCAAGTCTGGGTATATTCTTCGAGTAAATTCGAGTCTTGAATGTCGTCGACTTCTTTTTTCCTGTTCCCTTTCTTCTTTTTCAAATTTCGGCAGTTGCTCACGATGCAAAAGTGTTTTAATCGATATAGAACTCAATATACCGTTTAACTTACGTTGGCTCGCGAAAAAATATACACACACACACACACACACACACACACATATATGCGCGACAAGCTAACGCAATAAAAGCATCACCCCAGCACGCACGTCAAAACTCGTCGTGAATTTCGTCAACATCGACGTCAGGCTCGATTTCCCGGGTTAAACCACGGCAAATTAATTTCGACGTGGCGCAAAGTGGACGAAAACTCGTTAGTTGCCTCCTCTGTTCCTCGTCTTCTCCAGTTTATAGCCGGGTTTCAATAGTATTTAAAAGCTGATTGAGAAGAAGTTTTTCCGTTGGCAAACGCTTATTTAACAGGATCGTTCAAAAAGTGCCAACAGCTCGAAAATGTGTCTTTTTCTTTGTTTCTCGAAATCCAAATAAAGGATAAGTGGCAATTTCACGAAAAGATCAATTTTCACGCAAAACAAACTCGCTGAGCGTGTCATTTTGTCAAGAGATAAGTCCTTCCCTATTGTTACGAAAAAAGTATACTTCAACAAGGATGGATGCATCGTCGTCTTCGCGAATATAACGGAATTACGAGACAACGGCGTTACAAAACTTTTGACTTGCTTTAATAATAACGGAAGTCGAGGAAACCGAGAGTGAGAGTATGGGAACATAACGCTCTGAATAATAGACAAAAACATTGTTGCGCGTTTGTTTGTTCTCGTTTAAGCAACGAGTTGTAAGTTATCTTTTGTTTTTATTCAACGTTTTAAGGTGCACTTGCAAGTTTTGATTGTGAAACGAGAGCTTAGTAAATCACGCAAGGTATTTTTTGCAGTAGCTCGTACGTCATTTTTACCCTCCGTTGCTCGTTCGCTTATGCTGATGAGAAAACCTATATATAAATATACGTGCGACTTATCAGTTGATTGATGAGTATAAAGGTACGCAAAACGCAAGAGTAAACGTATGAATTTTTGACATTTTTATAAAAATGAGTAACGAAAGGTGAAAAACAACAACCGCGTGCGTCATATTTCGTAATCGCGCAAGTTTGCGAAACGTAGAATAACTTCATCAAGTACAATATGGTACGATATAACAGCGATAAAGCGTTTGTTATTTATAACGTGACGATCCAAAAAGTCTGTGTTGTGAGTAGACGCAAGAAAGACGGATAGCCTTTTGGACGCGATGATCGCCAAGCCATTTCCAGCCTCGTAGCAGCAACACTCGGACCAGATTTATGTGTTTCTTTTCAGAGTGGAAGGGAGGAAAAATAAAAAAGACCCTCGTACTAGAATTTAGAACGATGTTTTTACGTAGAGTTATGCCGATTAACGTCTACTCAATTGGATTAATGGTTGGTGTTTTTTTGCTATCTATAAGCCAACACTTTTTGCTAGGCGTGTTTAAAATTATACAATTTCTAAATTTATTCGCTTCAACCGTTAACTATAGAGACTATATCGATATTTTCACGTCTAGCAAATATCTTTCCCGTCCAATGATTTACCATTCCTCTCCCAGTGGAACTTGACGTTTGAAGTAACGCACGCTCGAAGTGACTCGCGGATTATTCTTACTTATGTAAATTTAACCTGCACAAGTCTCTCGGCTCGTTTCGCTTTTAACGAGTGTCGTTTGGGATAGATTCTATCTCTCTCTCTCTCTCTCTCTCTCTCTCTCTCTCTCTCTCTCTCTCCAGGCGCTTTTGACTTTACCCTATGTTTTCCATTAATTACAAAGTAAAGCTTGAACAGAAGGTATCTTCCAACTCGACCCAGAATAACTCGGTATTCACTCGCCAAGTACTGAATTGAACTAAATACCAAGATTAAGGGTTATTTCACTTTATGTTTTTGTTCTCTTTTAATACGCTTCTTTCCATCATTTTACATTTTCGTGTTTTTTTTTCTTTAATTTTTTCAAAGTACGGATTTTTATGAATCTCGCATGAAAAGGCAAACGAGAAATACAAATTTTTCCCTTTTCATCACAAAATGGAATGCGTATAGCTTTGTGGAAAAAAATAACGCGTTATGCTTCTTTTTCTTTATTCTTTTTTTTTTGTTTCGAGGACGCCATCAGCGGCTCGTCTTGTGCTGACGGAAATTCAACAAAAAGGGAACCTCTGGTTATATATATATATAATTCTCTTTCGTTCTCTCGACGAAAATTATTCGCGATACGTGCAAGCGTTCTCTCGTCTAATCAGTGAAAACGCCCGTGTAAATGGAGCTACGTATTCTGAAATTGTCTCTCTATCTCTCTTGCACTTGTGTGTTGTATGTATGTGTGCAGCAGTCGAGCCAAAAGGTTTTACGGTTTACGACTGAATAGAGTCGCTAATTGTTAATGACAAGCTTGCGAGAATCCAGCACAATTTCAAATTTAAGCTCTGGCTTTGATTTTTCTTTTTTTTTTTTATTTAATCGTGTCGGTTTAGATGGGCTTTTAATTAAATTCGCTGAAAAAATTGTAGAAACCGTACAATTCGGTTCGACCGAGACTCGATATTTTGTTAAATATACCACATTTGAATCTATTTTTCACTCTCAAGCTGCTATTATTTGAAAACAAAAAATTATTACCGTCAACTAATACGTTTTAATAGTAGAATTAAAAAGTCAGAACGGAATATCGGTTTTACAAACAATGAACTCTTGTATAACAATTAGACATGCATCATAATACGCCTATAAATTACACTAATTACACGCACGCGTTGACCTCAAACGTACCGCGATGTTGTATAATCCGTGACAAAAGTACTCATTGGATACGCTCAGGTCAAAGAGCACAAAGAAAAATGGCATATTGCAAACTAATGTCATATATCCACTTATCTAAAAAGAGATAGAAACTTGATTAATTTATTTGATCGTGGGGTGAAATTAGATGTACCAATACTCAATCTCGTAATTTTATTTAGTTCAAAACACACGCAATGCCAATGTATGAGGAAAATCTCAAAGCAGATAATATATATCGAGTGCATTAAATATTTGTATGATATCAGTCTTTTCGTTGGTGGCCAAAAAATTGGCAAATGATAAAAAAAAATTTTTTGTTTTGATTGGCAAAATAAGAAGGCCAAAGATTGATGTACGAACAACAAGCAAAGTCTGAGTTGTTTCTTCAATCGTTTCTTTTCTATCGCAATCCATCAATATCCAAGTATTGATTTCCATTTATTCGTATTTCCCTTTGGGAGAGTATTAAATGGGTCACGCGTTGTTTTAACAAGAACGTGATTTATTGAAGAGGCCTGCACGTATACACACATTTACATTATAGGTATTGCGAAGGATCGACCGATGAGTACTTTTGCTAATTATTTGAATTTAGCGCGTTCTTATTGAATATTCGACGTGAAAATATATTTCGTTTTCAATTTGATCAACAGCAAAGATTGTGAGATTCGCGTATATAAAACATAGAATAGAATGCACTTATTTATTTCATTCTTACCATATGTATAAATATGTTTTCGTAACTTACTACTCTGAACTTTGAATAAATCAATTGGTTGTACCGTGAGCAAAACCAATTGTCTTGACAACGAAAACCCACTCGTTCTCGCGTTACTGTACCGCAACCTCTTCGTTGGTATATAGCGTCAGACGAAAACCGCATCCTCGACACCTCTCGACTAACGTACACCGTTAAATCCGTCGCGTTGACGCAATATCCGTGACGCTTAGGTCTAATTAAAGTACGCGTTCGTTGCGATTTGGAATTTCTGGAATATGCAAACCACTATGTACGTTTATTTCGTATTTCTCGTAACTTCCTATCCCTTCGTTCTTTCTCTTTCTACCACGATTGTTAGATTCGATTTTTTTATCTCGTGCCCAAGGGACGAAATTTTAACAAAAATAATTTACTCAAGAGAGAGCCGTACATTGATAAAGCTCAATTTGTACAGCGCGATTTGCGAACTGCTAAAACGGGGTCTTGCATACACTAACGTCTTAATCTTCAGCAGGGGGTCGGAATAAACGTCTAGCAGTAAGACGAATCGCCTAAGCGCCCACTCGGCATAAATCAGTCAAATAAGAATAATGAAAAAGGAAAGCTAATACTTGAAAGGGTTGACATTATAACGTTTAGTTGGATTTATTGATTAACGTTTTCCAAGTAATGATCTTTCATCAATTTCTGGAATTATTTTAGTCGAGTATTTATAATAATATATCAATCAGTTTTTTTATTCTTATCGAATTGCTAAATCATTCGTACCGAGCTCGTCAATAATTATTAATTATTTCAAAAGTTACAGTCATTGTGTTCGACAACGCGAATAAGCTTATTGAAATTTAGCCTAAAATTATTATATCGATCAAGCTTGTGTGTCTATTTCAATGCAATTGCGAATAGAATTGAAACGAGCAAATTAATCACGTTATTGACTTTGACCAGTCTCGCGCTTGTCTACCTCATGTACAACGGTTCCTATGTCATTCAAATTAATTCATAGATATATTTTATTAGTTGATCTCACGTACGTGCTATATAGATAATTAACGATATATCTACAAAGACAGAATCGAACGAGTTCACTACGAATACGCTTGTATTCGGTATAGAAACCGCGAAGGTGGGCTACCTAACCCCCCCCCCCCCTCCCTTTATTATACCGAGCAGCTATCGAATGCTCTAACCACGATAATTAAGGTCAAGCTATCTCGTGCTCTTCAAAAGGGATATCAGAGGAAAATGGCTGAGGAGGAAATGGAGGAATGGAATATGATTTCAACACTTGGCAATTCAATTACGACGAACGATGCTATAGCTTGAGATTCCAAAGTTATCGCTGTGTTTCCGCGGTCATTTTTAGAGAGCTACGAGAAGATTTTTTATTCTTGCATATATATTCAATGCCGTATCTTCTCAACTTTTCCAATTTTGAGTTTGTACATTAGCAAAAAAAAATATTCCTTCCAGATTTAACCGAGAGAGAGAGAGAGAGAGAGTGTGTGTCTTGCAAACTTATGTGGATTAATCTAGTAAACGTGCAAACAGCTACTTCAATTTCCTCTTACACACATCATGAAGTCTGTATATACGTTTGATTGGATTTATAACGAAAGTGTACACCGAGATGTATGCTCGATCGAAGCGTAAGCTAACTCTGCCGTAATGCTAGGCAAATTTAATAATTTGCCAATTAGTTGCGGACAACTTTCTCAATTCGGTCAGAGGCAAGAAGATTGATAACAAGCACGAGAGCTTAAATGCTTCTTTGCTGTTTTTTCTTTTAGCTCGAACAAAGTACATTTACGAAATATGCAAATGCGAAAAGTTGTGAAATTGAGCACGTGCCTTAGCGAAGAAAAAAAACGGAAGGTCTTACAGAAAGGTTGATGTAGTTTTTTGTATGTTCCAGCGTTACGTAGTGTCGAGCGGTTGAATAAAGGGAGTAACGTGCTTAGCCTCAATGACGACGTCGCAACACAACAGCAGCCCACCCTGGCCTTGATGCGCCGCATCCTCGCCGATGCACAGGTTAGACTCTTTTTTTTTCCGCTGCAATGATATAGTCCATGTATATATACGTATACTCTGTCAAATGGTGAAAGAAAAAACAAAACAAAAAAATACTAGGCTACTAGGTCAAACTCTTATCCACGAACGGACAATGCGGGCACCCTCGATGAAAGCGTTCAACTGAGATACAGGAACGACGTCTACAATGTCAAGCCAGCAGTCGTTAAATTTCTAACCGCAATTGAACGGTTCGTTAGATGAGCATCAATTTTCGAATTTTCGTCCGATTAAGATCGAGATATTGAACTATCGATTGATATTCGGTTATTATCGAATCCATAACAACGCTCGTTCAATTACGATAAAAGCGATAAAAGCTTTGTTATATACATATAGAAACGAACGTAGTTATTGATCGTTAATCGCACTTTAAAATGACCTCGTTTTATCGTTGGTGCACCTTTGCACTTTGACCTACAATTCATAATTTTACGTAACCAAGAGTTACAGTTGACTCGTAAGTACCAAGAGCTAACAGTGAAGTCTTCTGAAATACATACTCGGTATCTCAGCGATATATTAGTAGACCACTTACTATGTTCATGAATTATATACTCGAGTCGAAGCCCTTTTTTGCACACACACACACATATATATGTACAGAACGTTACTCGCGCCCTAGTTACCAGAGTACGCATCTGTCGAGAGATAAAGAGAGTATCTCTTTCGTGGTATGGCATTCCGTGACCTCGGAATGCGTCTGTGTGTTTTAATTAAACGATGAAAATTTCCATTTGCCTGTTCTCTCCACGCCCACGATGAAAAATTTTACTTGACAACAAAGTTGTACATTGTGTTTTAATACTTTCAATTGCAAAATGCCATTTCTTATTCACACGACCGCAATGTATTACGACCAACTATATTTTTACGCGCAAATAAGTGAAAGAATAAACACATCGGATAATAATAAGGAGCTTGATATATAATTCAACGGAACTTTATCGTTTCTTTTTTGTTTGTTCTTCCTAAAGCATTAGCGTGCAGAAAATAGAGCAAAAATCCCAAAAGATTCAGTGTACGCGCACGAGCAAGAAAGAGGGAGAGAGAGAGAGAGAGAGAGAGAGAGAGAGAGAGACAGGAAAACGAAGTAGAGGAAGAGTAGCAGGGCTTTTCATACGTTATCACGAAGGCGTGGAAATTTAGATAGGCTTTAGGCTATACACCGTTTGCCGTGCGCATAGTAAATAAGCGCTGATATCAGTCGCAATCAGTATGCCCTAGCACGTAAAAGCACGTTCGCTCCCTTCCCCCTCTTTTCATTTTTCACTACTTGTTATTTCCGTTCTCTCTCTCTTTCTTACACACTAATGTTCGCTCGCATACTCATTGTAATAGTATTATATAGAAGAATCTTCTTACTGCTCACTAATAACATTCATTGTACTTTCGAGCGCTCGCTCGGAATCCTCCAAGGGTGAATATTTATTACGACGAAAACAAAACAAAAATATACGTACGTAAAGTCGTTATGGATATGACTTATGACTAATCGGCTTATATAGAACAAGTCATACGACATGAACAATCAGCGTGCTTCTCTTTAATCTATCGATGCCACCTTGATTTTCATGGCAAAGCTACGATGACTAAAATCAGAGAGTACCGATACCCGTGCAAGCACAATGAACTGATAATACCTATACTGAAAGCTGCTGCAAGTTCAACACTAAAGATGTTAATTTATGGCAATTTTGGAGAAGGCAAAATTGCATTGGTCGTCTACTGCTGCTGCTGCTGCTGTTGCTGCTGTTGCTGCTGAATATACCATTGTTTGTAAGTGTCTTTGACAAAGGATGTATTAATGAATTGCTTTAGTCCTCTCTCTCTCTCTCTCTCTCTCTTAACAAAAACACATCTAATAAGTAGCTAGTGTACATGAATAATGTAACGAAGAGAGAGGGAGAGAGAGAGAATGAGTTTTCATGATAAATCTCTATTCAGAAAATGAAGAAGAAAGGGTAACCGGTAGAATAATTTTCTTCAAGAAGTCGTTTACGTAATTGATTCAAGCAAAATGAAGGATTTGATTGAAATTACCCGATTTATTCGCTCCAATGGAATGTTAAACTTATTAATCTAAAGTTACGTTATGGTACTCGAAGCAACGAGGCCCTAGGCGACGACAAACACACACGCACACACAAGTTGTATGTAACATGCAAAACTCAATAATTCACGCTTCCACGGTTAAATTGCTATTAAGTAGGTCAGCCTATATGTCTTGAAATCCAGTTACAAGAAATTAACGGCAATTCATTAGCGACGCTCACCAATGGAGGGCGACGTTATATAGATCACAGTATTCCACTACTCTCTATACCTCTTATCAAGTAGGTAGAACTTGTTGTTTGGGTTAATTACGGTAGGTTTGTCCACTCGGCGTAAATCAATTGGATCTACACATGCATCGCGATGTTTTACAATTGTTATCGACTACTATTCAAACTTGTCAAATGTGTTTGTTTGTTTGTCTACTTTTTGGATATATCTGTGGGCTGACTTGATTGACTTTGCTTTTTTTTTGTTATAAATTTTACAAACATCAGTTGTGACCATTGCTCGAGGAAATAAATAGTACGACTGAAAGCACTTGCGTTTGCTCGTCCGATTTTCCGATTTCGATTTCATGTCATGTGGCAATAGCAATACGAACGATACGTCTATTAATAGATTTGATAATACAAATTCCCGCCTCTTATCTTAAGCAGATATAAAGGTGAATATTCGATACCATTGAATTAATGAGAGACCATTGTTACGATGCTTTTGTTTTAAACAAAACTACAGCTGCTTGAAGAAGAAACTAAAGTGAAAAAACGAACACGCTATGAAAAAAAAGCGTAAAAGCTGAAAAGTTAATGAGGTACTTAAAAGCTCTGGCGATTTTACAAAATCACCCTTTCTTATCAGTGATTTGTGTACATCGTTTACCCCGTGTTTACACTGAAACCCTTTTGCTTATCTTTCACGCTTGTTCTTTTTCTTTTCAAATGCAAACTTTAAAACTGTCGATCGACAGTTAAGATACTTTGAACTTTCCTGATTAACAAATTAACCTCACTTGCCGAACTTGGAATTGCATTCGGTTTAAAAGTTAGCGATACCATCTAATTCTCGTAAAATAAGAAGAAAGCAACACGTAGTCAAAAAGAACAAAAAATTAAAGTAATCCAGGGAAAAACAACATCTCGATACACGCGAAATCTCCCTAGGATAGTACGGAAAACAAGCAAGAAAGCATTGGGAATCCAAGCGAAAGAGGATTGTTCCACGTGTAAAAAGAACGAAAAAAGGACATCAACGGAAAAAGTAGACACGGGAGCTAGGAAAGTAAAAAAATTGTCGACACACCGCTTTTACCTTTTATACGTTCTAAAGAATCGTTGATCGCATACATTATCTAGTACTCTCACGCACTTTTTTAACGCGTTTAATCAGGCGAACGTGTTCCCAAGAGATTAAAGTTTGACCAGGATTTACGTTGCTTTTTCCATTCCGAGCAAACGAGTCGTATCGTTTATTTCCGCGTGAGCTAAGCTAATTGCATATTGAACGAGAGGAATATCTGAATTCTTCATGGCCGTGACGTAGAAAGTGTCCTCTTCCATTCTCAGTCTGGTTATCGATTTTTCGACACCACCAGTGACGCAATTTCAATTGCGTCGGCTTGTGAGACTCGGAGATCCGTTTGCTTGGATTTATTGCACGTGCAAGCTTGCAAGCTTTTGAGGAATCTTATTCACTTTGAGGTGGATGCAAGGATACGTTTCGATTGAAATTGTTCTTGATGATTTGAACTCCAACAGATTTAAATAGTCTTTATCGCGTACGTTTCTTTGGAGTGGTGCGGTTCAACTTTGAAACGATCGATAAAGTAGGGACATGTGCTACGTAACTTTAGTAAAATATTACAATTTGCTTAAACAGTAGTTACCCACTACTCCTAAATTGGTAACAATCGCCAGGTGTACCAAACAGATAACGTTTGGCATATTTAATCGCGAACACATTTATGATAAAATAGCCGTACATCTTTCGCTGATATTCGTAACTGCCTTGTTCTAATTCTGCTCAGTTATTGATTCCTTCGAAAAAACTAGATTTCGTGCTTGTACATCGAAACCAAAAATACGTAACGATGAAAATAATTTCATTGATGTCAGCGTTAATTACATTAACGGCAGCAAATGAAAAAAATGATTTCTATGATAACGATGTTGTAAGTGTAAATTTTCATTGTTTTGTTCTTTTACCAATTTTTGAAGACAACTTTTTAATAAAGATTGTTTTATTAATCAGGTGAAAGACTATGTTAGGAATGAATTTAAAATTGTTCTACTGACATTTGAGAACGAAATCAATGATGTTTTAATAGGCATGGAAAACGAAAGAGTTTCCGTAACGGCCAAATGGTTATCCGAATCTAGTGTGTTTAGAACATTGCAGGTATGTTCGAATCAATTATACTAATTGTTTATATGAATTACTTAATAAAGTCATTGGAACGTTGTTATATATATATATTGTTGTCGATAAAAAGTTAGATGTGAGGAAGAAAACTGGCAGAAATTGCCTGACGACGATGCACAGTAGGATATTATCGTATTTGAAATATATCAATCGAGCCCATATTCATAACAGCTCGCTCAAGCGTTCGTTAGATTTCTTTTACAGACAAATTAGCCTCTTGAAGCAGGTAAATGGTCTTTAGTATTAACGATAATTTAACATCGAAATATCGGTACATTGCCAATTTAATTGTAATTTCAGCTATTGAATCTCACGATAAACGATCTGACAAATGAATTATTCAACAAGACAAAACACTACGATCCGAACAAACGCATAGTGAGAATTGAAGAAAACAAGTACATGCTTAATAATACAAAAGCGCACGTAAGTGAAATTATCAAAGAATTTCACAACGGTACGAGGAGGGAGCGCGATATGCTCGCTAAAATTAAAGAACAATTTCACGACTTTCAAACGCTCTATATTTTTCCTTCGGAAACGGATGAAGGGTTCTTTAACGATTTGTACAAAATTGTCGTAGAACCACCGTTCGACAATTGTAAGCCTGACTATACATAAATTATCGCTGAAACGCTGTTAAATCGCAATGTCCAAAATAACGCTCGCATTTATTATCCTTCACGAACTGTTATTTATCTTGTTGAATATGCTTCATTTGTACTAAGTTAATATTACGCTCTTCTATTCCAATGGAGCATACGTCGACGTAATAAGAAATACTTCCGAACGCTAATATTATTAATAACAATAATGGATGCGAGCAGGCTGAAAGAAAGCAATTATAGCTTATATTGTTGGGTCATTAACTTTGATAATAATAATAAGATTTTTCGTGTATGCTCAGCTGTGTTCTACTTCTCCAAAATAAATACACGCTATCTCTATCAATCTATCAAAATCTCTATGCGGAATTTAATTATAGGTGATACTACTCTCATGACCATAAGAATATTATGTGCCTTCAGGTTATATATTTTAATCGATCATCACGATTTCTCGGTAAAGTTTTATTACTTTCTTCGTAGAACATGTAACGAGGCCAAGGGAAAACCGATAACTTTTTACAACTCGTGTACGATTTTCCTTGTAGTAGATCCACGAACTCACGATTTGTAATACCAACGATATTTATCGAAGTAAAATTCTTGAACACTGTAAAAATAACATATTTTTCAAGTTCATCCGAGCTAGTTTACGAATAAATGCGCTTATGTTAATTGAAACAATGATAGTTTTCACGATGTTATTTATCTTGATCCTACCTCCCCCGATCACAAACATTCGCGTCAAAACGCTTGTCAATGAAAAAAAGCCTCGTAATGAACAAAAGCACGGAAGTTATCCAATTGTCCGAAGCATAACCCAATCGAGCGAGCAAGCTTTCCCAGTCAAATTGAGCGCGATTAATCCACTGATTACACGACCATAGCCTATTGAAGAAGAAGAAGATGAAGAAGAAGGGAACGCGACGTCCCGGGAAAATTCAACGTAGATTCACCCGAGAGCGCGTCTCTTATGAAAAAACAAACTATATATTATCCCCTCGTCGACGACGTTTATCGTTTGCTCATGTCTCATAGATACCAAAGTGCGACGACACTTTCGAGTGAGGTGCCGGTGAAAAATACTATTTGTAAATGGTATCACCGCGATATATTTAGAAGGAACAATTCACGAGATCTAAAATCTAATTACTACGTTCAAGATAACACGATCAATAAAACCGCACTGTAAATTTCGCGATTGGCCACGAGAGAAATCTTCTGCAGAACCAAATTGTTCTCGGGGACAAATAAAAGCACACGACCGTACTGAAAAGAAAGAAAAAAAGTAAAAAAAAATAACAACGCGCGAAGGGAAATGAGGATTAAAAGAGATAAACATCCGCTCGATCGAATAAAAACTGGAGAATTAGAGAGGCTAAAGCCTCTCGACTACTTACGCAGCGTGTGCTCGAGAGGCTCTTTCCAACAGAGAATAGACGAGGAAGGGTAAAGCTCTTCGACGTACGTATACATTAACCTATATGTATATGTATACACGTCAATGTGCGTCTATGGTAGTATCTGCCTATTATTCTCTCGTCAATGTAGCCCGTCGTTCTCGCCTCAATCTGCTCGTCGAAATTTTCACAAGAAAATTCATTAAACGTTGATTCAATTTAATGTGCCGACTACACTCTCTTATATATATATATATATATATATATATATATATATATATATATATATATATATATAAGTGTATATGTAGGGTTCTTTTTTTCAATTTCAATTTTCTCCCGCTGTTACGCTACTACGCTTCTGCTGCTGCTGCTGCTGTTGCGATGCAACGCTCTATAGAGTTTTATTCATTTGATCCCTTGCTCGAAATCCACTTACCCGTACGTTGCACGCTCGATACGAGCTGCTTTTCTCTCGCGAAAGAGACTTACTCACGTACACAAAGACTGATACACATGTGTAGTAAGTATTGTGCGCACATTTATGAAACGTCACAGAGATCTCGAAGCGTTTACACGTGAAATATGGAGCTTTCCAAAGCTTTACGACAATATGACTCTGAAACTTTCATATATACGTCTTTCGAACTAGCAGATTGAAGGCATTACTCTACTGTATCGGACGATCGGATAACGAAACGTTGGCTTTATTAGGCTGTTTGTCTGGCGGTGTAATAACGCTAGCCGAAAGAGAGGGAGAGAGAGAGAGAGAGTGAACCGTATATCGTGACAACTGTTGAATTATTTATACGTCGCAGGGTCAAAGAAAACGAGCGGGACGTTGTGAAGGATGAAAAAAAAAACAGAAAAGGAAAAAGAAAACGGAAGAAAAACTGGGAGGAGCAGAAGGTGAGGGAGGTTAACGAGACTCGGCAAACTCGTACAGACGCGTGTTTTACGAGCGAAACTTTTGGGACGTCGAGTTGGCCTGTTTGTCTCTCTCGTTTACTTGTTTCGATATTCTTCGTGGATACACGCGTGCAGTATAGATAATATTATCGAATATCTTCTTCCGTAGAGAGTTATTTTTATTGAATTCGATTTTTCAAGCTTTTTTTGACAATCTCTTTTTCAAAGGGGCTAGATACATTTGTTTCTCGAAGCTCGTGTACATGGAGTTCCAATCTTCAGGAATGAACCACATGAATGTTACATTCAAGTTATTCTTATATATATTCATCTTCGGAGTCTCTCGATGAATATGCAACGTAATAAAATGATCAAAAAGAATCTGATTACGGTGGAAACGTATTATTTAGAGATTTGTTAGGAAAATGATTTACGCGAGCAAGTGTATAACTATCGGATTGATCGATAAAAATGTCATCGCATTTGCAATGATTGAAACTCAGCGCCAAATAAAATCCTTCCGCGAAATAAAACGCTTCCCTCCTGGATTTCAATTTACTCTCTATTGGTTTTCTCGAATTTCTTGAGCCACTTGTCGCGAAGAAGCGCGTAACTAAATAATTTGGTCTCTCTCTCTCTCTCTCTCTGTCTCTCTCTCTCTCTCCATCTCTCTCAAGACTATGAATTATCAAGTTTTGAGCTGCCAGCCACAACCGGTGAAGGAAAAGGCAATTAATTTAAAAATGACACGACGGATTATGTAAAAAGATTTAACTAACTAAATCAAAGTCGATGGAAAGATGAGATGAAAAAAAGAAGAACAAAAAATAAATGAAGAAATAGTCAAGAGGGTAGAAGGAGATGCTCTCGAACAGATTAGCAGAAAAGATCAAAAGCGAATAGAAAGTCTCCATCGTGGCACACTCTTAGGATGGAGGAAGAAAAAAAAAGAAGAAGAAGAAGCTTAGAAGGCATTGGTCTTGTAGAGCACCCTAACTGCAATTATCGTTGGAATGAACTCGCTGAGGTTTTCTCAACGCTTTTCAACTGGTCTACGAGATTCGTTGGACCTCTCCGTACTCTTCGTTAAGAATTGATTTGCGAGATTTCTAAAAGTATATTAGCGAGAATCGTATCTAATTGACCCTCGTGAAGATTTATTTGAATTGAATCTACTAGCTAATTATTCGAAAAAGTTTTTTCTTGAAGGAAAGAGATAGAAAGAGAGAACGTTTGATTCATTTTTTAAAACATCAAAAGAGGAAGAAAATGCAGTATAATTTCATCACTTCTGATTCGAAATACACACTTATTCCCAAGAGCGCATACGAAATAATTCAAAACGGCGAGTCGTTTTCAACACGGAACAAAAGCTCTTGGAAAAGACAAGAGAACGTAGTAGTAGTCGTGCATGGCCAGGCAAACAGAGGCCTTGTGGACGACATTGAAAGCGATCGCGGGCGGGGTCGAATGCTCTCTACCATACACCTGCGGGCGTTGTTACTGGCGAAAGGGAAAAAGAGAGAGAGAGAGAGAGAAAGAGAGAGAGCGGTTATTGATCCCCCTTTTGCTACCGACGTGCTACGGGTGAAAAACCAACGTCTGAATAAGCTCTAAGAGCTGTCTTCAAGAAATGTAATGAATGCTCAACGCAAAACTCTTATCTTCTTGCCAGTTTCAACAATGAGGGATCATCTGTTTCATATATAGTCAAAGTGAAGATAATAAGGCAGGTCGATGTACTTTGCTCTCTTTCATGATCAATTTTTAATTTATATGATTATGAAATTGTCAATCTCTTTCAAACTCTCGGCAAACGTACGTATATGTAGATTAAAGAACGAAAGAGAGATCAAGAGAGAGAGAGAGAGAGAGAGAGAAAGAGAAAACTTGATACCACCCCGCGCAATCTTCAAAATAATACGTGGCATCTTGATTATTTGCCAGCCGAGTCGCGCGTGGTACTCGTTATTCAGCTTTCCGACTATTAACAGTGGGTCACGAGCCGCTGGACTTTCTCATTACTCTTGTGCAAACGAACATCGTCGTCGTTGCTCCAGCTTTTCGAGCCATCAACCCTACCTCTCTCTCTCTCTCTCTCTTTCATTTCCGTCCTTATCCGACATTCAGACTCTCGTCTACAGCCTCTTAATTTCTCGTCTAGTGCAATTTTTCTACCTCTACACTGATTCCTCTTTTCTTTTTTATTCGTCGAATTTTTTTGAAAATGTTTTTTTCTTAACGAGTGAGTTCAAGTACAAGCCGTTGTAATTGTGAAATGACTTAGTATTTCACGGCAGTGCTCGAAAACGATAATAATTGCATGGTCTTAGATACTTTTTTAAAATAAAAATACGTAAATGCATTTCCAAACACTCAAGTGTAAGCAGTTTCCAAGGTAGATTTTCACATCTTACCACCGTCCGAACAATTTTCTTGTATTTTTTTTCCGTTCTTATCATCCGACGTTTATGTTTTGCGGGGCAATAATTATGAAGCTCAAAACTCAATTAAAAGTTGCAAGTGCAAAAGTTTAAACGCGCGAACGAGCGCACGTTAATTAACGTTGATGGCGGAGTGAGGGCGAACGTGAGACAAGAAGAGTATTTTATATGAACTCGATTCTTTGTTTCAATTGTACATATATATATATCTCGAAATCAACAACGGGACATTCAACTCTGATAATGTATGCATGATACGCTCAATTGAAACTTCCAGTGTGGCGCCATTTTCATTAGCTGTGTCCAATGGACCGTATTGTATTATTATCGTCGGTGGCTCTTATTGGATAATGAGATTGACGTGTTTAAACGCGATACCGACACGGTGACGAGAACGTTATTTTTTTTCTTTTTTTTTAATCTCTGTCAAACTGAACAAATAACTAAAGTCTGTCTAATTTTCATTGGTATTGGTTACATTAACGTAAGCGTCATGCTACTGCTTATCTATTACTATGAACGTTTGAATATTGTGAAATCGTGAGTATAAAAGCTCGAAAAACAATCGTGGTGTCGATCATTTGCCTACGAAAAAGAAATCACTTCGCTACTATACTTGTAATTAACTGAAACATGAAACGTTGTATTATTTTAGTGTTATCGTTAGTTTCACTGACGTTGGCACAGAATAATTATCTTGTAAGTAAACGGCATTGCACTTGTTTTTAGCCCTATTTCATCCTATTTTATAATTTTACCGATTTTTTATATAATTATTTTAAACGTTCTTTAGACTCCGAGTGAATTGGTGAAAAATAACGTCGATGCGATAGTTAAGAATAACGAAGCAGGTTTGGATTTGATAATAGCCGACTACAAAGCTGCGATTGATAAAGATATCTTGTGGTTGTCAAATTCCAAAAGAGATTTAATACCAAATCTAATGAAGGCGAGCTCTAAGGAATGTCAACGTTTGTTAAATAATAATATTACCAAATTTCTCCATAGAAATTTGATTAAAACGTTGAATGGTGAACCAGAGAATTTGAAACCAATAACTGAGCTGCTAGAACAAATAATGAGCGTAAGTGAAATAATGGCTATAATAGGTAAACGTAAACGATTGTTCCAATAAATTAACGATTAGTTTAATAACGTTTTAGAAATTCCAAAGTTTGCGTAATTTTGCTAACAAACAATCCACGAACGTCTTATATTCCACGTATGTCCGTCAAAAAGTTAAAGAAATCGATGGGAAACTCACACCATACATCAAGGATCTCGACGATCTTAAAAAACAGTGGAAACAAGTTATCACCAGATATAGATTAGCTACGTATCCTAAGCTTACTGAAAAACTTTTGAAAGATATTAACAGTTCTTTGATATTACCTGCAAAAAAATGTATAAAACAAAATACCGAATGATTTGAGTTGAATTTAGTGACTTGTGAAATATTATAATAAAAACTACATGACTACAAATGTAAATAATGAATTTATTACGAAAATTTAGATTCTCTCAGTTTACCTCCATTGAAATTGCAATTTCGCAAGCGACGCAAGCTTTGAAGCACATCATAATTATTGCAACCGCGTGAAATATATATTTCCGAGTCTAACGCTCTACCTCTCTACGCGCTTTTTTTGTTGTGTCGTCATTTTGAAATGGCTTGCAAGGGAAAACGAAAGAGAGATCTCCACGGTTTTACTGCAAATTGCAATTTTTATTTCGCTTATTTTATCGAGGAAAGTCTTTTTCAAAATTGCTTTTCGAAAATGTCGTAATGATACTTATTGTTCCGAGTATTTTTCTTGTTATAATTGGCCTTTTTACCGTCAAAACTGTTGGACGAAATTGAAAAATTAAATGTTTATCGGTATAAATTAATCCCTTTCTCTCTGTTTAGAAACGCGGAAGTTTGTCGTTTGCAAAGTGTAGCCATCCATCATACTGAAAAATATTCCAAATTTTTTATGTGTTTATCATCTCGACAGTTTTCAAAAACTTCACAAATACGAAAGATACACGTTGACTCGTTAGTTTCTATTTACATGTCCGTTTCGTTCTATCTTGTCTGTTTCCTTTGCCATGATTATATGCGCGCAAAAAAAAGTCAACTTTTACGTCGATGAATTATTCAGAACAGCAGCGAAAATGTAATTTACCGTTAAAGAACACCAAAAGGTACGATGAGAAAGGAGAGGAGGAAACTCGTGGCTCGATTTTAATGCGTCGATAAAGAGCATCTTTCATTGCGACGTGCATACTTGATGTTTACTTTACCGTTGGCTGTTTCTAATGTCAGGAAAGATAATGAAATTTTTAGTTAGATACGACTATAAGGAAAGAAGATTCTTACAACTGAATAATGGATGTTGTAGCCACCAAAGTTACAGACGATGAGAATTCACGTAACAAACATATTCTATTTCGCAACGTAATGGGATTCCAGCAGCAAAGGGTTGAAGCGTTACATGCTTTAATGCGTAATTACACGTTACTCTCTCTCTCTCTCTCTCGTTGGCGTTCCCTTGACTAATGCAATTCTAGAAAGAAAAGACAACAGCGGATGTGAAGGCAAATTTCCAGACGTTGCATGCTCAAGGGTTGACTTGAGTGATGGTATTCGAACTGTCAGGGAAAGTAGGAAAGGACGCTCAAGCATCTGATGCTACGTCAATATATAGTGAGTTGCAGCTTTGGAGAATGTGGATGCAACGTTTCGTTGATGGGAGTTCAATAAAATTGACGCATGGTTTAACTGTTTTTTTTGGATATTGTAAATACGATATTTACCTTTGGAGAATATTCAATTCAATTCAAAACTTTATATTTACGTATCAAAATTGTTACAGAAATATAACAAAGTCCTAAGTCTTCAAACTATTTTCATAAAGATATTTTCATCTTCCGGGATATATTAATATCGTTATTTTAGTAAGTTACTGCAAAAGTACTGCAACAATGTTATTCCCGGAAGTTAAAAAGAAGCGGAAAAGTCAAGACAGAAACTTACTAGCGAATGAAAAAACAACGAAAAAAGAAAAGAAAACCAGAAGATCGTAAGGAAAACTAAAGCTACAAGAGAATGGAGTAGTTACAGAGACAAAAAGTTTGAACAAAAGTTCCCTCGACGTTATTAATTCGAAATTCGTTGCGCGTATGCGACAAGTCGAGACTAATGATGTAAGCGCTCAAGAGAGCAAGTATTAGAACGCAACAAGTTCACCATAATTTGAATCTTTTGTGCACGCGTAAGCAAACGTCTTTGGATGCTGGCCAGTTGAGATTACTATTCGCGATCTTTGGGTAGGGAGTGGGGGGGGGAGGGGGTGGTGTCTCGTTTGATCGGTTCTTCTCATTTTTCGATTATATGCATTTGTCCCACGCGTTTATTTTTCTTTTCGTCGAGTATATTTTGCCCGTGATTTTTTTGATTTTCTCTCTGTCGAAGGCTTCAAATCGAGTGGCTCCAAGAGTTACTTTCTTGAGATGTGTATCTATCTCGTGGAATAAAATCTTATCTCAAACAAACCTCAGTGGAATGTTTGATTTGATGTCAAATGAATTGTGTAATTGTTGCAATAAATCTAATAAAACGTAACGAATAAAAATTAAAAGAGCACGAAATTGTAACGTTACAGGCGAAGCTGCGCGTGATGGTGGAGGAGAATACAGGTGCAAGCCTCCGGCTTGACTCCGGCCTCGAGCTGGACAAGTCGAGTCGTGGTTGTGGCCAAGGGCCAAACAATAACAACAACAACCATGGGGGTAGTACTGAGCGGTGTAATAGTAGCAGCGCCAGCAGCACCAGTAGCGCCAGTACAACTGGCGGTACAACAACCCCATCGAGTAGCGGCAGTGGAGTCCCGTGCAATCTCAACAACTCGTCCAGTCCAGCAAGTGGACCCGATGCATTGCCTAGTCCACATAATCTCGTTCAAGCTGACGATATCATTGGCAAAAGGCTCAGTACGGCTAGTAGTCCCGTTGACAAGAGAAGCTCGTTGAGCGACAAAAGTGTTAGTCCTATTGACAAGAGGTGTAGTCCCGTTGATAGGAAGGATGCTTGCAGTCCTATTGATCGACGACCAAGTCCCATTGGTGAACGTAAGTTTCTTTTTTATTTTTTAATAGTATCGCTAGATGTCTATTATCATTACTGTACTCGAGTTTCAAGTAGAACAGATCGGATGAGGTCAGCCGTTGGTACTATGTACATCGAAATATAATCAACCGTTGATAATAAACGATTGGATAAATCATAAACATTGCTAAAATCTCAACCAATAGATATTATTTTAATTCTGCGTTGAAAATAAATCAAATATTCATAGTTTGCTCAACAACGTCAAAGAAAAGCAAAGAAACGAGAGTTACTTTTAAGAACGGAGCGTCTTCCGCATATTTGCAAAACGTCGTCTACAAATTCAATTTCCTGTTATATATTCTGAAGAAGAGGAAAAGAAGGTAAAAAAGAAAATATTTCCATTGCAGAACGTCGAAACGGCTCGCCAGCGAGTCCCAGTGAGAAAGCAGTAGGACCAAACGGCCGGAGGCCATGTGCTCCAGCTTTAGAAAAATCACGACTAGGTGGTTCGGGTGGTAGCTGCGATTCACGTTCGGACAGTGCTAGTCCTATAGGCACGCGTAATTTCTTTCAGCGTGGTGGTAGTGAACGTTCTAGTCACGAAAGACTTAGGATTACTACTGCTCGTAGTCTTATCGAATCAGCGGTTAGATCTAAAGATGGAGATGATTCCAAAGATTTTATCGACGGTGATGTAAGGATTGACGAGGATAACGAACCACCTGGACCTGCGCCTAGTAGTCGGCCGCATTCGCCGGGAAATCCACTTGGTATACGTCGTCATTCTATATTTAAATACTGCTTGCTTCCTTTTTTTATGTATACATGAACGCGAAAAATAAAAGAAACTTTGGCTATTGCTCTAATGCAAAATTTTAGACTCGATCCGATCTGAGTGTGAAACCATAACTTGATAAGTAATCCACGTATAACACAGGCATTGGCGATCCAATTGTAGCATCCCGACTATCGAACCTGCACGGAGGTGGTCATATGGAGGTAGCATCAACACGCCGAATACGCTTGGAAAATGATCGTCTGGTTGCCGAAGTTGCGCGATTACGTCGTCTATTGTTGAGTGGCGCATCGAGAGGTGAAGTTGGCGCAGATGAATCAGTAATCGAGGATGAGGCTCGTTACGTCGCTCTCGAGATGGAACTGCAACATGCACGCGAACAAGTACACAGTCTTAAAGCTGATCGCAAAAGACTTCGCGCTGAAAAGTTTGATCTACTTAACCAGATGAAGGCACTTTACGGCACGTTGGAAGACAAAGAGAGGGAACTTAGGGATTTCATCAGGAATTACGAACAGGTTGGTACCATTTGTTTTCATATTTTATCTTTAACTAAATTGAGCAACGGTGTTTTAATCTGCAAAATGGAGATTGACTTTCATGCCAGTGATCTAGATCAGAGTTTTTTTTTGCATAGAAATGGAGAAATGTTTGAAATTGCAGGCTCGGATTGCAAGAAATGTCGTATTGACCTATTTGTAATTCTGTCGAGTGGATTTTGCTAGCTGAAAGACTCGATATTGGGATAGAATGAAATTACAATGGTTTCTTTTGTTTTGAAAAAAAGATTAATTGAAAAATAAAAAAAATTAATGAAAATGTTAGTTCGAAAAATGCCTGTTTCTTCTTGAATCAAATTGGAATATTTTTCACGTACTCTTTTTGTAGTCAAATCAATTTGAAAATAATTTTTTAAAAAACAAGTAAACTTGGTAAATTAAAAAAAACTATTCAATCCTCAAAATATAGATCCAGAAGCTGAGCGAGAAAATTTGTTCAGGAAACAGATGAAACGGTTAATACAGAGACAGCATGTCCTTGATAGTAGGAAAAAACTAGAAAAAAAGAGATAAAAGGTCAGAGAGAGAGGTAAAGTGGCACGAAGGTATCTAAAAGAGTCGCGTGGCTTCGACAGTGCTCTATATAGGTTTTCGAAGATCGAACAGCTAGCTTGGCTCGATGAAGCGGCTGGTGATAGGCTTTGAAATGCCTTGTCAACTCCAACTCGGCTTCGATATATCCACAGGGATTTTTCCGGCGATAAAGCGCCACGTCAATTACCCGTCGCCTTCGATTCACTTCCATCCTCTCGTCTCTTCTTCTTTCGTTTTTTCATCTTTTTTTCTCTCTAAATCCAACAGCTTTTGGACTGGCAAGATGCTGCGATATAAAGTCAAGCTTAATTTGCTTCACCAAAGTACTCCTTGTCACGGTGTAGCCACTGCTACTTTCATTATCGGCATTTGTCGCTTTCAACTTTAAGAAATCGTTTTGATATACTTGTACAGAATACAATAATGATATCCAGTGTTACGAAGAGCTTTCAATTTGTATGCTCCAGTTGTTACCTATGAAATTTTCATATTTTATTTTCTTAGTACAAATCCGATTGAAACGAAAGAAATGTCCAATTGAATTAATTTGATTTAGATTTAAAATTGTATAGTGTTAAATCATAGTTCCATAAAATTCCTTGGTTTATAGCACACTAAAAATGCGAATAAAAAGATGAGCAAAATGCACCTAAAAAAACTTAGCATGAGGTCCTTATTATCAGAGCCTCGTATCCTGTAGATAGAGCTTTGGGTGACCGAAACGAAAAATATAACGTTGCGCAAATAAAGAGAAAGGCGACAAGACAAAAGAGAATAAATAGAGCTAGCGAGTACGTCGAGAGGAAGAAAAAAGGGGAGGGAGGACGCCACCCTAGTAAACTTCCCTTTTTCCCCGGAGGATTAGCACCATCTTCGTCTGGGGATAAACATAAGGTTGTCGAGGGAGAGTATTTAACGCGTCGGCAAACTAATGAAATATACATACTTTCTCTTTCTTAGTTGTTTTTTTTATTTTTCGTACCACTCCTCGAGACGGACGTTATAACGAATTGGAGGAATAGGTTTGAGAGAATGCAAATTACCGAGTGATATGAGTAGGTCTCTTTGAAAGTTGTTTGTCGTAAGACCTTTGCTTTTGTCAACACTCGCTCTCTCTCTCTCTCTCTCTTTCTCTTTCTCTTTCTCCTCGAAGTTTGAAATTTCCATCGTGAATATTCTTTGACTGACAATTTGAAGAGCAAACAAACGACCGAGCACAAAGTGCGGTACTCTATCGACTTCCAAAAAGCAATTACCTCGGTGAACTTTCAGCGAGTCGGCTTGTTGTTTGGAAGTTGGTGAGGTAATCTCGTCGTTGGATTGCGACCAGTAATCAGACTAATCAAGAGCGTCTTACACGAACGCTATACGCTTGTTGCTGAAATCATCTCAATGGGCGGTAGAGAGAGGCGGAGAGTTGGCAATCAACTTGACTCAATCCGATATCAGTGCAGCCGCAGGCTCCCACCCCCCTCCCTTCCCCCTTCAAAATTTATTTGATGCTATTTGCACAAAGTATCAGTAAAAAGCGTTAAGACAAGGGTGTATGCGTGCAGTCAGAGCAAAAGTTGCTTGCGCATTCATTTACATTTGAATCGTGAAACCGTCGGGCGGAGATTTATGGGCAGGGTTAGTCTAATTATTGACCAAATTATATTCAAATCGATTTCGTTATGCTCGGATGAAATATTTCATTTTTTATATAAAAAGAGTCATTGAACGCTATATGCTCTAGCTAAAATATCGAACGAAATTTGAAATATTAATGGCCAACGGTAACAAAGTTAGAACTACTCATAAAAATTTACTCTGTACAGCGGATGCGAGAAAATGAAGCAAGCCTTGGTAGGATGCAACAACCAGGAGTGAATTCCGAAGAACGAGAGATGGAACGAGAACGAGAACGTTGGAGTTTGATGAGAGCGGCTCGCGACGAAGCTGACCGCAGCCTCGCTCTTGCGGCGAACCTCGCCGACAAGGAAGCCGCACTTGCTCATGCACACGCCACTATCAAAGAGGTAAGTACGTATGCTGCTTTATACTTGTTGGTTAATTTTTTAATGTAACTCGACAACAGAGACCTTGAAAAAGAAATGTGCGTTAAAAATGCACGGTAATAAAATAATTGTGATATTCAACAGTTGCAACGTCAACTAGCTGAACGTGGAGTCTGCTTGAGCGATCAAGAATCTTTAGTGTCATTTCCTCGTGGTAGCGTGAATGGTGCAGCAACTCCAGGTGCAGGAAGTAGTAGCGGTGGATTACTCGGTCATCTTGGTTCATCATCGTCTCAAGTAGTTCATGGATCGTCAAATGAACTGGTAGTCGGAAGTGCTGTGCCATTGAATGCGAGTAATGCGAATACAGGTCAAGCTGGAGACAGAGGTAGCTGTAGCGCCGATAGTGGGGTCAGAGGTTCAAGCGATAGAGAAAGCGGTGGAGCTACGAGCATTGGCGGTAATCTATCGGATTCAACGACTGATGGTGAGTAGATTGGTTTTACCGTTTATACTTTGAAATCTTTCTTTATCTTCATTTTTCCTAGATTAGTTTTTCTTGATTAGTTTCAACTTTTTTTTAATAATTCGACGGATTATTTCACTTAACCAAAAATTTGAGGCTTTTTAGAATGATTTCGAACTTGATAATGTTTTCAAATTATACGATCAATTGATTGAAAATATCATCTTTTAAAGGAATACTCACTTTCATTGAGCTGTATATGCTGTGCAAAATGTGTCTGTTTATGTTTCTTCTAGACAATATTAATATTCGCTCGTACACTGGTCATAAAAAAAATGTTTTCAAGTCAGAGTTACTGGCATTAATTCAACGGAAACTGACAAATTCCCTGGAGAAAATATGCATGTTGACATTAGCATACGCAATTAGCTTCTCTCTCTCTCTCTCTCTCTCTCTCTCTCTCTCACTCTTACTTTCTCCAGCTCACTCTTGAACTGATTAGTTTGCTCGAACAATAGCATAGTCTTTTTGCAAAATCAAATTGAATTCACACGAGAACGTCATCAACGTCGTCAAAGTGCCGACAATGGCACTTCACGAGCATGCCAAAACGCGCACAATACAACATACATGATGTAGCATTCAACAAAGGCCCTCCAGCGCTTCCATTCGATCGTTCCGAACGAATTGATTAGGCAACATTAACGTATAAAAGAAAAACACATCCACACATATGCGTACATCGCGTACAAATCGTTTTGTCCTTTTCTACAATACTCCTAACGTCTTTACTCACAGAAACGAAATTTTGAACTTGAGACGTGAATAATTCTCTTGTAAAATTTGTCGAGTCAGAGAATGTATTTTTGCGAATATCAATACCCTAGTGAAAAGTCGTGCACACAAAACACAACGTAAAATTAACTAACGAACTAAATGGAAAGTGACGTATACAGATGAACGAATACTCACTCATAACCCACTGTACCTCACTGTAGCCAATGTATGTCGACCAAGCACACCAACGATAACCCTTGATGGAAGCAATCTCGACATGGACAGCATCAGCGTAGTGTCGTCAACGGTAGCGCCGCCCCTCATGTATCAATGTAAGTCTTACCCTCGCGCTAAAACGTAAAACAAAAAGTATAACAAGTCAAATGCGCGAGAGTATGTGTAAAAGTCGTCTTCGTCAGCTTTATTTCCTCTTTCATTTCCGCTTGGCAAACTTTTGTCTGCTATGTGCTAATTGAATCGGTTGCTCACCCTTTTTCAAAAAGCAAGGGGAGCCGAGTAGAAATAAATAAATGATTTAATTCCTTCTCGAGGGAGCCAAGCGAATTTTCGATTCATTAGCGTTTTTAAATAAAAAATTCAAACAAAGTTCAAAGTTCGTCAAAAATTCGTTTTTCCTTATCCTTCGCCCTCGCTCTCGTGACTTATTCACTCTCTATACGTGCGTGTTATACGCGTATGTGTCGTATATGTTGGATTTGTTTTTGTTTGTTTGTCTGTTTTTTTTTGCGACACAACTGCTACGCACGAGCATGCTCACAATAAAAGTATAAAAGTGTAAAAGGTTCGTGCTCTTTATGCTGCTACAAAAACGTAAAAAAAGAGAGAGCAAGGTGATATAGCCTTGTCTCCTCGCCGAGAAAGCCATCGTAGAGGATACGATAATGAAATATAATAACGATGGTTTATAACGTTGCGTTGTTCACAGCAACGACACCAAAGGATTGCAGTCCAACGTTGTCACCGTTAAACGCGTTCTCGCGTTCGATGGATAACTCATCGTTGTCGCGTTCGGTTGAACAGCTTTCCAGTCCTCTTGATGCCGAGCCAAAGAGAAACAAATTGTTACTTGGACAACAAGCGTCGTATCCAACTCCACTCATACCTCAGACTGTGCATTCGAGGTCGTCTGCTACGAGAGGTGGTACCTGGGGATCTATATCCAGGTACGTTTAAGTTTAAATGGTCCTTGGAGCTTACACGTTGACTCGTCTGAGTCCGTAAGAGGAAAATCCTCGTCGATGCTTTAATCTATCGAGATGTGATCACGTTATCGGCGATTGACTGTGCCTTGTAAAAACTATACCAACGAAATTCCTCAAAGCATTTGCGAATACGTCACGTCAACGCTGAAATTCCCAAAGTAAACTGTAGTTATATAGTCTATTGAAGCTACATCAAATTAGTGCATAGTTTACGAAAATACGCTATTGTAACCCGCCGGAAATTCCTCTCAATCCTCTTAGTCGTGGTGAAAGTTTCACGGCACACGTGTACATAATAAAGCATCGGTGAAATACAAACGCAACGGTACGCTCAGTTTTCGTTTGCGAAGGAGGTATCTGCTAACTTTTCGATTATACGACACACAATACATGCTTTTGTTGTCGATACGCGTCATCTGTGTTAACAGGGTATTCGCGCGTTCCCGACATCGAAAGGCGACGAGTAGTTCCGGCATGTTGACTATTGGTGGCGCCGGTGGTACCGAGTCCGCAACCGAAGCCTTTGATCCTTATCGCTCATGGTCTCCCCTTACCGAGGAAGGTTACGCTGAAAAATTACGATTACTCAGGGAAGCTGCTTCTGTACCTATGGAACGTTGGAGGGCTCCTACTGTTCTTGCATGGCTTGAAGTTGCACTTGGTATGCCACAATATGGACCAAAGTGCGCGGAAAATGTAAAATCTGGCAAGGTCGGTATTCGACAAATTTTTTTTATTCTTATGTTAAGGCAATATATATGCTGGAAAAGAGACGATGTAAGAAATATCTTTAAATGTAACTGTCGAAGTAGTAATATCGTTTTGAGGTCAGACATCGCGGTAGCTGTACCGTTTTGCGATATTCAGTTTTGACATACTTTCTTCGGTGAAATGTGGTTCGATTCCAACGAAGAACAAAAATAGAACGGACCAAGATGAAGCATCGATTTTCGCGAATCATACAATTTTCATTGACTTTTCCGCAAAGTGGATGAGGCTGATATGATAATACTCGAAGCTTGCTAGTTAATTAATCAGCATTTCGTCCAAACTATCGACTTTTCAAGAAAATTTAATCTACCGCGGCTATACATCTGTATCTGCAGATATATGTGTAAATATGTAACGCAATAAAAAAAGAAACATAATTGATCGAAAACAGGTCCTGTTAGAATTGAGCGATGCGGAACTCGAGGCCGGCCTCGGTGTGACACACCCATTGCATCGAAAGAAGCTAAGATTGGCAATCGAGGAACATCGCCACCCAAATCTCGTACGTTATCCATGTATCGCACAATTGGGTCACACGTGGGTCAGCAGCGAATGGTTGCCTGATCTTGGACTGGCCCAGTATGCCGAGAGTTTCGCCACAAACATGGTCGACGCGCGCATGCTCGATCATCTCAGTAAAAAAGAATTGGAAAAGTTACTCGGGGTTACCAGGAAGTTCCATCAGGCCAGCATCGTGCATGGCATTAATTTACTTAGAATGCTCAACTACGATCGTCAGGTGTGTTTTCTTAAACAATAAAAACCTTTTTTTTTTGAGCGAGTTACAACGTTTACTTGACGTTTACTTAATGAAAGTATCATAAAATGACGACGTTGAACTTGCTCGTAATTAAACTACGAAAATACGGTTATCTACGGAGAAGCATTATTGATTTATTGATTGACGTTGGCGTCAGGCTCTCGCGGTGAGAAGACACAATTGTGAGAACGTAGACGCGGACCCTCTTGTCTGGACCAACCAGAGGTTTATCAAGTGGGCAAGGAATATCGATCTTGGCGAATATTCCGATAACTTAAAAGGTAAGTTGGACTACCCATTACGCGTGTATATATATTCATTTGGGAAGTTGCAGTTTGAATTTTATGATATATACCGTTAGCCATTTGGAATACATCCTCTTTCACGATAACGCAGTCGTGTAGTGTTTATGAGATTTACTTTGAAAAATCAAAAACAGCCCACCGAATAGACTCTCAGAAACATTGCAATATTCTCATCAACAGATTCGGGAGTCCACGGCGCTTTGGTGGTCCTCGAGCCATCGTTCACAGGTGACACAATGGCAACGGCATTGGGAATACCACCGGCAAAACACATGATTCGTCGACATTTGGCTGCGGAACTCGAGGCCATAGTGCTGCCGGCAAGGTACTCGGTCTACCGGCATACCGAAGTCGTCCTTGACAATACGGCTCATTGAGCTATCATCGCTAAATAGGCTTTTCCCAATTGACCTTTCCAAGATTCGATGAAAATCTTTTTCTACGCGATGTTTGTTCTTGATGTGTATTATCAACATTAAGTGTGATTACTTTTGCTGCCTTTTCCCATACGCCCTGTCAATTCCATGCGATTAACAATGTCGGCATAGTTAGTAAAACGACGTTCGAATTATTTATAAGTGTACATTTTTGACACTAAACTTTCTTTTTTTTTCCAACGCGATACGCGTTTCTCGGTATTAAACGTGTCTTTTCATTCCATTCAGTGTTCTTCTCTTTTCGAGCGACTTTACGCTTTTTTTATAGCTTTTTTTCTTTTATAGCTCAACTTCCTTTGAGACTAAATCCTCGTGGTGCGTTACCGATAAAACAAAGCGCAAACAAGGTGTGCCTCAACTTGAAAAAAAGAGCGCGCTATTGAGATTCCGGTAGTAATCCAAAAGAAGCCGGGCAACGTTAGAATCTCCATTTCTCAAAGGGATTCCTTTGCCGCACCTTTGAGTCTTTTATCCTAGCGTTTTCCTTCTCCTGCAAAACTCATAAAATCCCCGAGTCGGTTGATCTTCTCGTGCGCCAAGGAGAAATGGCGACGAGAGAAAGCACGGGGCTTGCAGGAAAGAGAATAAAAACTCGAGCTTTGGCCCAATCTAGAGGACGATTCGTCTATACTTATAACACTTATTGCACGGAAGATGAGAAAAGCTGCTTGCCGTTTTGCACATTAATTGCGTATTCCTCTTCGTTGAGAGAATTTTCGAGTTTGTGCAATTGTAATGCTCTTCTGATAGATTGCCCGAGCTTTGATCGTTCTGAATATTAATATTTTTGCGAAAAAGTTTCTTTCATCTTCCGTAGTATACAACACCAAGGAGAAACGATGATCTCAAACGGATTTTTTTGTTCCCCTTGCTCGATGGTAGTTTCCATGAATTAATGTCGATATCTAAACGATTGACGGTCAATTAGCACGTTAGCGATCGTTGTTTTTTGTACATAAATCAATGTGAAATTTAAAAGAAACTCCACACGTTCGTGTACTTGCTTCACTATATGAATGATATAGATATAGAAATACTCCGAATATCATGTATTTAAGCGAAACACCAGGACTACACACACGTAGGTACAAAAGTCTGCGATGATAATTGATGAACAAGCTCCCACGTATGATATGTATGTACATGTACAAACAAATGATAAATAACGTTCAAACGAGAGATAAACGACAAGAGAAGAAACGGCGAGTATACGGAATATGCAAACGAATCGATACATTACTACAGTCGTAAGAACTCTCGCTCTTCGATCGTTTCTGTTTATGGCAACTTACGCCTCCTTAATAGCCTCGATTTCTTCGAAAGTTACGACTCGCTATTATTGCGCGCGAATGAAAATGCTTGCAGATGTGTTTTCGCGTCGGCAAACTATTCTAGCATTATCGTTACGTTCAATTAAACAGTTTCTCTATAGATCATTTACAGATCTCGGTTAAACGAAGGATAACGTTAAGAGTCGTAACATACGATATTCTTGTTTAATTCGTGTCTGACCTATTTTCGATATTCTCACTGTGATCTGAAAATTTAACGTAACGAGAGCTGTTATATACCGGTAGGCGTCTTGCCTGAATCAGTTACACCGATTAAATATTGACATTTTCCAATGCTAAAATATAGCATCGCTCGGAAACTCCAATAAACTGAAGAAAATACATTTTTAACTCGTCGAAGTACATTTTAGATCTTCTCTCTTTTTCTCTATGAATCTTGCCCTTTTTTGCTTTATTACGACGTTTTTGTTGAATTTATATGTATATTATATGTATATATCTAGCTCGAGCCGTAGTTCACAGCTGCCGTCGCCGCCGCTGCCTGCATTGCACTTGCGCTATATACCTATACTGTACAATACACACCTTTGTTTCTTTTTTCCTTTTTCCAGGCCTCGCTTTCCTTTCTTACCTGGCTTCGTTGCAATCTCGTTATTGAATCTTTGTTATTAATTAGACTGGTCGTTAAAAGCCTTGTCAATTTATTGATCGTTCGAGTGTAATACACACTCCTGTCTCTTTTTCTTATTTTTCTATTTTACCGTCTCCATCAGAGTTTCTATTGTGGACAAATGCAACGACATTTTCTTTCCCGTACTTTTGTGTGTTGACTTGGCCGTTGATGTTATCCTCCGAATAACACCAAAGGAAATAACAAAAAAAAAAAAAAGAAAAAAAAGAAATTATCATCGTTTAGCTCTAATGCATCCCGTGCGCACAACTTGCGATACGATACGTATATTCACCTTGGAGCTTATTTATGGTGTACGAAGGATAAATAAGAAAGTAGCAAGGGAAGTTGGTAAACTTATATAGGATAAATGAAGATAAAGCGCACTTCGCGCACACGAGGCATTAGAGCTCGGTAAATATCCATTGTCCTACTGCTCTCTTTTCTCTTATCCATTTCCCATCGATGGAACACATAATGCTTGCCTATCTATATTTATACATAGATATATATATATTTATATATATATATATATATATATATATATATATATATTTATATATATATATATATATATATATATATGTTATGACTAGCTATTCTATATTTACCTATTTATATAATATATACGTATAGCTAAATGAGCGGCGGCTATTTGTATACGTTTTCCAACGTTACTGCAGCGATTCGCGAATTTTGTCCATTCAGAAGATAAAATAACGTAAAAAAAGAATTAAAACACAACACGCTTACAGAACCAGTCAATTACTTGTCGTATGTTTGTATAGTAGTCGATTACCCCTTTGAGAGAGTGAGTGAGCGACTCGCTGCAGCGCTCGTTTTTATTATTGTTATTATTACCATTATTATTATTATTATTATTGTTATTATTATTATTATTGTTATTACTATTATCGTTATTATTATTCTTATACGTGTGTGTATGTCGCGGTGCTTTTCCATTTATTTTGCTCTGATGGAAGTATATGTATATTATTTATTAAAGCAAACACGCTCTCCCATGCTTGCCCAATGGATTTGTTAATCACCTCTCGTTGAAATTGAACACGTTAATAATCGATTCAATTATTCAAGAGGCATTATCAACGAAATTAAGTTATTGACGAATACAATGAGCAAGCAGAGTAAAGAAGGGTGGAAATGAAAAAAAAAAACAGCTAATAAGTAAATATAAGGCAAATTAAGAAGCGAGTATATATCCGTGATAAGCGTGTATGACGCAACATGCATGAATCGTAAATATACCTATGCAGAAGCCAACTGGAAGTGGTGCCACGTAATGGAGGTCCAGCTAGACCAATGAGCAGCCTCGGTGTTGGTGGAAGTCTTGGACGTGGAAATAGGACTCGTATGCAACAACCACAGCAGTCGTTGTTCACTGGATCTATGCATCATTCGTTAAACCAGGGCACCAGTACCATCGATCGACGACGCTCCAGTCTCAGGGTAACGTAGCTTACCATTGCAAAGTAGTCGATAGTTTTTTTTTCTCTCGTCATTCTCATGTGTGAGTGCTTTCATTTACCGCATTCTCCAGTTTGTTTTCTCTTCTTTTTTTTGCGCTTTCATTGTCGTACACGCATTATTATTATTGCATTCGTTGAGTTGAGGGCTTGGATATGAATGTCGACAAAGATAAATCACGTGAAGAGGTTTTATAATTAGTTATGGTGAATCTTCGGAAAGTATTTATTTTATTGTTTCACTAGACAAGCAAGTGAATTGTTCACTAATGCTGGTATTTGAAGAGAAATCATCGTAGAATATCGTTCGTTTCTCGCGTATGTTATTTTTAAAAAAATATTTGGTAGAATAACGTTATTTTCACAAAATCTCGTGAAAATTAAAAAAATGGTTATCCGCACGAGTAATGAGATGTCTTTTCAAAACTGCGCTCCATTTACGTTTTGTAGGGATGACTACGAAAAGTAATGTTCAACTAGAAAACCCTAGGTACCTCCATTTCACGTGAATATGTTCATTTTTCCTTATTGAATTTCACGAAACGTGAATCGTAACGGTAACAATTACATTACGAAACAAGGAATCATATTCTTACGATGGCGGTATAAGCTCTTTATTTTTTTGCTCTTATGGAAAAGAAGATTATAAAATGTCAAAATCACAAAGAAACGTTGTAGAAATATACGCCCCTCTTGGCAAACATATATATTGTCGGTACATAGAGACATATCAAAGCGGAAAGTCAATGTACCAAAGCCTCAAATTTACGGTCACATAAAGCCTCTCGCAAGATTTATCATTGCAGTATAGAAAAGTCGCAAGAGTAAAATCGAATTGTGATTAACCGTAACGTTATCGAGTACCCATAGACGCGAGTCATAAGCATTAAAGCCCTCGGCACATCTGCGCGACAAGAGACGGTATATATACATGTATGTACATATATAGATATGTATACGTATATGTATATATACACGTATACAAGAGGCTCTCTCTCTCTTTCTCATAGACCGAGTGGATATGTCGTTGTTACGTTGTTGTTCGGGGTATATCTCCATAGAGGATTAAACCTTGCAACTCCTCTCGCTGTGCATGTGCTAATTTTATAGCTGGACGCGATAACGAGTTTACCGCTTAGTCGCGTAATCTTGATTTGTCATTTGACAAACTTGTTACAACAGCGATCTTTTACTTATCTGTATTCGTCTTACACACACATATATATATATATATATATATATATATATATATATATATATATATATATATATATATACATACACACACTTTGATACAAGTTAAAGGATATACCCATGGTTTGAAGATCGTATATTCGTAAAAGCATTTTTATATGCACCACATCCAATTTTTTTTTCTTTTTTTTTGTGCCTTTTTGACATATCATTGCGCGTATTATATACCTCCCGAGTGAGAGCCTCTCACGTATAAGGGAAAAATGCATGTTTCATTCTCGCATGACATCTTTATATACATATACATATATATCGCTTGGATAAATTTAACTCACACGAGAGATCAATTTGGGTCGACGCGAATCATAGATCTTCCATTCGTAGCCGTTCATCTGAATTTTCGCAAGTAGATCCTACAATATGCTTTTATTTTGTACATACATACATACATATATATATATATATGTATAACATGTTCGAGGTGAGATCGTCTTTTTGTTTTTATTTTCATTATGCGGATATAGTGAATAATTGTCTTGAAATGTTGCTTCGTTAAGCGAGTGAAACTATGCGATTTTACGCACTGTGACTTTATGGCTTAAAGTTTATCGAGCTTTTGTCGAACAGTTTAACAATCGAAAAAAGAATATCATTACAAATTCATAAAATACCACTATCGGTGTAACGAGTAATCAAGCAATTCATAAAAACAAATAATACATATGTATATCATAAACACACTTACATAAATATATAAATATATCAGAGCGACCAGCGCATTCAATATACCTCTCTTTTATCATATCATTCATTACGTTTATATCCAATGTCCCTTGTGGGTTAATTTCGAAAGTTTTGTGCGTACAAACGTGTGCGAACGCGCAAGCAAATAATAACAATCAAATAGATCAAATGTATTAACAGATTATAATTGAATGTTTGTTTATAAGAATTTTTGTAATTAATGTATATCGATATATGTTAAAAAAAAACTAACAAAGACAAAAAGTTTTATCGTACAATAGAGTATTATGTATATCTGCATACAAATTTTTTATACATATAGAAGCAAAGTTACAACACTTGCATTAACAATAGCATAGCGGTGGCGCAGGAATACGAATGAAACAATAATCAAAAATAAATATCAGAAGCTCGCATTTCGCCAAATACGTAGCTTCGAAGTTAATAACAATTTAAAGACTGATGGAACAAACAAACAAAAAGAACGATAAAATAAAAGGTATCAATTATGTATCATTCTTTGTAAGGATGAGCAATTCACAAGTACTAGTAATATATATACATGTGTATACACACACGTATATGTATTCTATAAAACGCTACGATTGTGTACTTAGATAAACAAATAGTAGATAAATCAATTTTTCCATTCTCGTTTCCTAAAATAACGTCTTCTTAACGAAAAAAAAAGAAAGCAAAAACCGACAAAAATTTTTGTATATAACTTTTTTTTTATGTTATTGTTGTTGTTGTTGTCCTCTTTGGGCTATTTATAACGAGAAACAGTGACGAGGACAAAAACTGAATAAATCAACTGTGAGCATTATAAGAGACACGAGCGACGATATTGCACATTGGCTTAGTATCGATCGCCTGCGCGATATTATAATAGACGCTTTGAGCGACGGATAACGAAGAGAGCCAATATATGCAAGAGAATAATGTAAATATATATAATGTGATTTCAATGTGGAAAAACGAACGTTTGGGTTCTTTCTTTATTCCTCTCACGACTGTATAAGGCCCTCCATCTCTCTCTCTCTCTTTACTATGTCATTCACATGTCCTACCTTTATTTTTTCATTTATTGACTTTTGCAAAGGACTTTTCCAAGGTATGCCATATATTTATATACGTTCCATGTCATTTCACGCTATACATTGATCAAGATATTTCCATTTTTATATGCATTTTTGCTATTTCAAGTAAATCACACAGCTTAAAAATCGACTGTATCGCGAGTAATTTGATTTCCTAATAATTTCACAAGTGACAAAGCTGTTTTTAAAGCCGTGTAATGTGGGTTAATCACGAGCGAGCATTTTTTTATTGCAGTCATCTTATCGACCAAGCATTTTAAATCATGTCATTACACATATTTCATGGTGTGGTTATTTTCATGCGCCCGTAAACATCAATTATAGCGTGTAGTCCGTGAGTTTTCAGTTACGTTATTATGAAAACAAAAAAACAAAAAATGGAAAGAATTAGTATGTAGTTATGTATACTATTGCTTGTAAACTTTGATTAATCTCACGAATTAGTAATACAGATGAATTTTTAGATAATTTTTCGTTGAGTATTCGCCAACCCTATTAGTACTGTAATAATAATTCTCATTGAATTTGAACCTTTGATTTGATGAATTTGTGTAATTAACCTTTTGCGATGATTATTCGAAAAACAATAAGAGCGAGAGCAGTAATATTTGCCGTTAAATTTAATTAATAAATCCAAAAGCTTTTGACGTACGACATGCTTTCAAATGGTTTAATCAATTAACAAAGTAATTTTCAACGGAAAAAATATTACTGCTACGCTCGGTTGTGAGTAATAATGGATAAACGCTCATTTTACAGCAGCATCGAACGAGAATGAGTCTCGCGTTGTCGAGCACACGAGTCATCGATTATGAACGAGTATAGTTGAACGTTTGAACATTGACTAAACTGACATTGCAGGGTTCTCTGAGTCGAGCACTAGGTCTACGACCACGCAACGAGAAGGCTTCTCCATCCTCTTCGTCGGATACGGGCAGTTTAGCCAGTCAGACTTACATGAGTAGCCTGCAAAGTAACTCACCGCCACCACCACAATTACCACCACGGCCAGCAACGATTTCAGGTAGTAGCAAGCGCCATCGACGAGTCAAGAGTATCGGTGACATCGATTACATGAGTAGCAACGTTGCTGTTACAACGCCAGTCTGACAAGAAGCAAGGCCCCAACCTTCGGGTCATTCGGGGCCTTATCGTAGTTTAAGCGAGCGTGGCTATTCCTCGTCGTCGTCCACGTATTATGGCTCCTATTATGGCAATGCCAGTCAATCGGATTATTATCAGTACCAATCACCGGTCAACAGCTATTATCAACTTCAAACTGGCTATTACTCGCCACAAAGTTCCGACAGAGGCTTTCCTGGTGTACAAAGGTACGGCAGTCTTGCGGAAGAAGCTTGGCCACCGTCCACCAAGGATGAGTCCACTTCGCAGACTACCAAATTCAACATTGACAGGGTCATCTAAATCGCGTGTCGTCTCGGTATTATACGTGTATTGCTACGACAAACGTAATACGTTGGGCGTGGATTGACGATTTAAGACTTATTTGTACGTTTTACGACTCTCGCGTCGAGTTGACGAGAAAACATAACGAACAAATGTGATTGCTGTTACAGGTTTTAATCGTGATCATCAATTGTTAATTTCAAAAAGTCTGAATATCCTTTCTTCCTGTCGAAAACCAAACAACAAAGAATAAGCACAGATGGATACCGGTTTGTGCTGCGAGCGAACAAACGATAAGAATGTTCGGGTGCGTCGTTGAACGAGAATTCACTTTTTAACATTGTACATAAGGTTGTATGATTTCGAAAAAAATTGCATTTTTAGCTTGTACGATAATTTTTTTACATCTCTATTGTGTGTAAGATACTCGATATCGGAAAACGTGCTCGTGTATTTATTGTAGTTTCGTATTTGTCGAGAAAAAGAAAGAGATAGATAGTTAGAGAAAAATCATTTACTTTGAACAAATTGTTTATTCGAATTATATTGAAAAGTAAGTGAAACGAGAGTTTGCATTGAGTATACAAAGTACCGATTGTTGGCGAACCGAGGAAGTAGATAAAATGTGTTTTAAATTTAAAATAAACGAGCAAGTTAATATTTGATAATTTTACGATATTTACAAAATCATATAACGGAATCCACGCAACAATTCAAGAATATTTCAATTTTCTTGCACTGAGCTGCCATTAAAAATAATCCATACGATTAAAGTACGATGTCTGTCGACGTACCAAGTATTAATTAAATGTGCCGAAAAGACGATTATTTCCTTGCCTGCGTTATAATATACTCCAGGACAAAAAAAAAGATGCTTCCAATAAAAACTATACGTATATCGCTGTATTTGATTACATGGATTCTTTGAAAAAGACTGTATTTTAGCCCTTAAATATTCAATACCGCGTAAAACAAAACACAAAAAAACAAAAACAAAATATACAGGTGTAATGAATTACTCATACCAGCTTGCATAACTTAAAACTGATCAATTTAGGTATACACGTGAAGAAAAAGTGATATCCCGGTGTAATCTAATTAACGCGCGACAGTTAGCTTCGAGAAATATTAGATTATGTTACCAAATTAGCTGTATACAGAGTTAACAGGGATTAGATCGAGAAAAACAAGGTAAATAAGGCAATAAAAATTGAGCAAAGCCAAATTCAACTCATTGACGTCGTTTTACATGGACTAAAGCGACTAGTTTAATGTGTAATTGAACGCCATGTAACAACCTACTTTTCGCCTGAAATCGAGTGATTTATTTATTTCTCAATGAATTCTTAGATCGTAAGCCTTGTATTTGTACATTATAAATGCGCAAACGATATTACAGAAAGAGATATATGATAATGTGAAAATAATGTCAAAGTGTATCGCACATGAATATTTAATCGGAAAGTTGGGGAAAGAATAAAATATTAAGGTACGTTAATATAAATAAAGAAACCAAATGCTTTTTCTTGTGTGCAGTTAATGAGCGACGAGAGTCTAAACATTTGTGACTGTGTATTGGCAAAACACGATGTGTATGTTTATGTAAATATTGTGCTCTGGTGCACGATGTCCGAGTTACGAAAATAAAAAATTGATTGCCTTCAATGTGTTGCATTTTTTTTCTTGCTAGAGCTCTAATGGTTGTCCTCGCTTGACATTTCACGAGTAAAATAATACAAAGACGATAACCTAACAATCGATTCGCGTAAGATTCGTAGATCTTTAAACTTAAATTTTCACCTCCGTAAGATGGCAGCTCGATGATTTTCTCAATCGTGACGTGTTTACGGGACACGTCGCACGTTCAACGGCACCGCACGTGAAGAAGCTTATCGCGCATGCGTTGAACTGATTCTGCCACTTGTCAGGCGCAGCCGATACTGTTCATCCGATCGCGACGTGTGCTATACTTTCTTTTACTTGTTTTTCTGCTAAAAACTTTACAAACACATTAAAATGTCTGGAAAATCGAAAGCTTTCACCAAGGAAGAAGAATTATTACTTCAGGATTTCTCGAGGAACGTTTCCACGAAATCGTCTGCCCTATTCTACGGCAATGCTCTTATTGTCTCGGCAATTCCCATCTGTGAGTAAAATTTTCAACGTTTTACTTGAAATTTGTACTCGTTTTCAAAGTTAATGACTTACAATATCATTTTTATGCATTTTCATACCATCTATCTAATGGATTTCAGTCATGTATTTCAACTTTATTATTAACCCACTAAAGGTTAGGTTTCTGTACCTTATTGTTAATGTTTGTGAAATAACATATGTTTCTTTTGTTTCTTTTGTTGCGTCTACGAAATACAAAAATACGATATCCATTCGTTATAAAAACAATCATTTAAAAAAAAAATCACAAGTTTTTCAGTCAAATCCGTAAAATATTGTTATTTTCTTTAACGTCAAAACTATCGATTTCAGGGCTTTTCTGGAGGATTCATTTGATTGATTTGTACGCAAACTTAATCTCGTTTGTCGTCATCACTCTTCTCAGCACGTATGCTCTAGCATTTGCATACAAAAACACAAAATATGTTCTTAAGCACAAGGTAGGTATCCGAATATAGCTAATTCTCAAATGCTTTTTCTTTAAATTTGTTGGATGTTAATGTTAAGATTGAAATATTTATAGATTGCTGTTAAGAGAGAGGATGCCGTCACCAGGGAAATGAGCCGTAAACTTGCAGAGGACAAGAAAATGAGCCGCAAAGAGAAAGATGAGAGGTAATTTACATTTTCGTCATTTTAAATATTTCATTCGAGGCATTTTCTTAAATAAATGTATTTAATTTGTACGGTATCAATAAACATTAATATTGTCAATTCTTTATTACTATTAAAGAATATAAAATTTTGAAAATGGCTTTAAAACATATAACCTAGAAAAGAAATTTATTTTCAATCATTTTTCAGGATCTTGTGGAAAAAGAACGAAGTAGCCGATTACGAAGCAACTACCTTCTCAATCTTCTACAACAATGCTCTGTTCCTAGCTTTTGTTATAATTTGCTCGTTCTATGTTCTGAAGACATTCTCGCCAGCCGTTAACTATATTTTCTCGGTCGGTACTGCAAGTGCTCTACTCGCTCTTCTGTCCACTGGATCGCAATAGATGTCTTCTAGTACATTTTCATTCATTTCCAATCGCAAGATGTTTTGTTAAGTTATTCCATAAGACTTTGATCGCTCGGATTGTTCATCGAGTGACTTTTTTTTTTATACGAGTGTGTAACTAGGTGAAAAAATGAAAATACAAATCTATTTATAATACAATTATAATTATCTCGTCAAGTTCTTTTATCCTTCGATTAACATGTCTTTGTAACGTAAAATATTCGTACTAGCGAATGATTTACGTTGCAAACAAAAACATACAATGACATAATCCTCGAATTTCAGAGTGAAATACAAATTGTTGTTTCACCTAAAGATTTGGCACGGTGAACATTGTCTTGGCACACGAATAAAACGTACGTGTACGTTTGCGAGCAGCAAAAATTTCTCATTCTTAGACAAGACATGAATAGCGTTCCCTCGCTTATACGTGTGCGCCTTCGTTAGATTCAGCGAAATCGTTTACGCCTCGAAACAATGAATTTGGCAACAAACCAGAAGCGAGCGAGCGAAACGAGCTTTATATATTATCCATTCGCAATGTTCCTTTTCTCTTGCCAGAATCAACGAACGATTGGTGCAATTATCGTGATATTATATTGTTTCATTTGGTACTCCACTGATGTGTTGACCGGTTGATATTGCTTTGTTCGTTGGAGATTCAAAGTTACCCAGGTCTTGGCCTTTTCATACATCACAGATTACACGATATACATTGGCTCGTACATCGTATTTCGCTTGTATACAACGTCGCTTTTTTCAAAATACTCTACGACATATTTCCCAAAAAATAAACCAATCGTTTCAATGATTTCAAGGAATACGTCAATTTTATCCTTTCTTACTCGAGTCAAGTTGGAAATATTTTACCGATTCGAGGATGAACTTTAGCAACTGGCTAGAGGCCAATAAAGTTGTGTACAAGCGTGTCCACGCGCTCGTTTCTCATAATTCTCACTTTGTCTGAAAGTTCTGGCACTATATACTTATGCGCGCGATGGCACTCGGTCAATGCTTTTGCAGCGTGCGAAACCGCAAAACCAACTGGAAGACTCGATTTGTCTCGTAGTTTTTCGACTAATACCGTGCGTGTGCGTGTACGTGTGACCTGTCAGAACTGTCTATTACTTGTTGACCTAGATCATTAGTATTACCATAGCTCGATGATTTGTTACTCTTTGTGATCCATTAAATGTGTTTTCGTTGGTTTGAAATCGCTGTACGGTCTTTTTATAGATTTACTTCGATAACATATTAAAGTTTGAGAATTGATCTTAAAAGCTCCGTGGTTATTTTTGACTGTCCATGTTAATCGTCTTTTAACCAACAATTCAAAAATAATAGATTGAACAATGTACAAAAGTAACAGAGCGAAAGCTCAAAATAACTTGAGATTCAGGGGTTCAATCGAAAGGATCGATCGATTAAGATATATCCAAAACACTAACGAAACAACGTTGCCAGTGATTTGTCAAAACCACGAACATACCGTCCGCAGTGGAACAGCGCAGCTACGAAATACAATCTTTGAAATTATAACCCACTGGCAAGGCTTATATATTCAATCAAAATGTAAGAGAGAGAAAGAACGCGTGTGGGTGCAGGTGTCGGAATAACGGTAAACATTCATATATTCAGATTTTACTGTCGTTTGCCATGCCACGGCCGCTTCGGTATGTTCTTATGGGGGCGAGCTTCTTTCTATTTCTGTGCTGCAGAAGCCAGTAGCAGCAACCGCGCGGTATCTCTTTTCTCTCGCTCGCCCGCGCAGAATATCTAATTCCAAGGGAGATATCGCGTAGCGAGTAAACTGGTATATATAATTCCACGATTTAAATTTGCACGCAAGCGATGCTATTTTCTGACGTGTTTCAACGTATATATAACTATACTCAATTGTTTATATACACAAAGAATGCTGTAACAACGTCAAGAGTCGAATCGGCCAACTTGAAATAGAACACACTTTGGCTGGAGAGCTTGCACTGGATAATAATAATGCGCGTGTGGGTTTGTCTTAGCGGATGGCAATTTTACATCGATCATTTCATATTTGTACGAGTTGCGAAGTAATTCAATTTATATACGCAATTAAATTATTACCCGCGTCGGAGTAGCACGATTTCATAAACTTGCTGCATTCGCAGACGATGACTTGTTTTTCGACAAAATTGCGTGAATATTCAACGAGAGTTTTATAATTACAACGCGAATTAGCAGTAAAACTTGCGAAAATATTGAATCTGATAATGTTGAGAATAAACGTATTTTGCTTGAGGCAACAAATAAATACACGATAACGTACTGCGACGACGTTGCGCAGTAAGCTTTCGAAAGCTCATACTTTTCACCTTGCTTTGTTTCTATGCCATTTGCATACTCGATATGCCTCTCTTAAAACAGCTCCGTCTACAACTGATGGATGAAACACATTGGTCATTTGCGCAATCGTTCGTTCGTCTTTTTCTACCGTTTTTTTCTTTGAAAACGAAAACGAAAACGAAAACGAGAGATTTTTGTTTATTCGTTTAGCTTTCCGTCTTGAAACGAAGTCGTATGTAGTCGGTGGTATGGAACAATTATTCGCAACAATTGACCGCAACGGACAAATAACCGACAAGAAAAATATCTGAAATAAACTATAATTTTCGACAAAATGATTTATCATCGATTTCGAGAGTAGAAATCAGTTTACTGAAAAACTATAAAAACGAGCAGCCGCTGTATCGTAATAATAACCCCAGCAATTTCGTAAAAAGCGCCAAGCTCGTAAAGAAAGAGGGATAGATAGGTAGAGGGAAAGAGAAAGAGAGAGAGAGAGAGAGAGAGAGAGAGAGAGAGAGAGTAAAAAGCTCAGACGCCCTCTCGAGCTTAGTTAGTGGGACTATCCGAGAATAGCAGCGTATCCATTGGCTGGAGCGACGCAAGCGGCTATATCGTCGCGGTACCGATATTACATCGGTTTCAAGCGCCGCAAAGCTTCAGTTTTTCGTGCGACACACGCGGCTCGTTGTTTGTGATTGTGCGCCATCGAAGGAAGTAATCATCACAAGCTTTTATTGTAAAGTAACTGTTTAAAAAAACCACACACAAAACCAGCCAAGATGGTATGTCATATTCAAGATGATCTTGTAAGTCGTCGCCCTGGTAAACGAACAGAAATTGATTTTCTTTTTTAATTTTTTTATTCTTTCTATCTTTCACTTTCGTCGTTTAATACTATTAATTGTTCTCGGTGTCTATCTGTCTATCTACTGGCTAATTTGCAACCCAACAGCCTTCAGCTCATCAGCGTTATAACGGATCTTCTGTGTCTCTTATCTATCTTTAATCAGACTATTATTTATTGTGAAGTGATTTTTATTTTGTAATTTGTTTTTCCATTGATACTTGCGTGCACTTTGGAATTCTTCGTTTTTACTTGCGACAGTTCTACTTTACGGATAATCGTGGCAACCACTCGTAGAACTCTCTCTCTCTCTCTCTCTCTCTCTCTCTCTCTCTCTCTCTCTTTACTGGAAGGAACTTACGATCATTCGTTGATATTTCATTCGTGTCTTTTAAACATCGTATACCATATTGTAATTACTTCCGTCGAACTTTGTGAAAGCAAAGAATTTCCATGGTGCAACAAATACGTACAACGAATGTACAAAAAAGTGGTTAATAGGATTTACCCTCTCGTTCTGTCGCATTCAATAACCAAAAATATTATTTTATCTTTCGATTCTACAACAGGATTCTTTTTAGAAAATACGTATTTACGGCGAAATTAGTAATTTTTCATCCAAACAAATGTCAACATTCGCGTGTGCGTGGTGTTTTTGTTACTTTGGCGCGCGATCCGTCTGACCACAATCGAGACTTTACTACTTTGCGAAATCGCGCGTTATAAAGTCGAGCGACGAAAGTAAACAAATGTTCGAATGAATTTAATTTTTCAATGGTTTATTTTAATACGCGACCGATGATCGTTCTAGATCTTCGATTTCATGTTTGTTGACACAATAAAGAAGTGTACTTCTTGTATTAAATCTTATTGACACAATCTGTTTGAGAAGTATACTCTTTCAATGTCTTCTCCTCTAGGTTTTAATAACGTTTTTTTTTGTTGACATAATTACTACGTATTTTGAGTTATGAACGAGTAACTTCGATGTTTCATTGAATAATTAATAACGACGCATGCAACTATTGGCATTAACTTTTCAATTTCGATTTCGAAATTTTGCAATTTTGGTGGATTCAATTCGTTTATTGACGTCTGTACTTCTTGTATAAATATAATTTTTCTAAATTTATAATATGCATGCGAGATGAGTGATGTACAAACTATATTTAACGATCTATATCTTCAATAATAAAAAAAAAACTGTTAACACAATAATTTTTTTGTTCAATAGCAACATCAAACGAAAGTAACATTTTTTTAATAGTTTCTTTTTATGTTTCCTTCCCAATAGGCCGACGAGCTGCCACCAGAGCAGATCGCTGGTAAGTAAACACGAAAAAAAAGTTGAAGGAGCAAACGTTGGTGATTGAATTTGGTCGTTGTGGCAAGAAAAATAATTGGTAGTTCGAAAATGATAGTCCCCAACAATTAGTTATTCGATACTTATAGCTCTTGAAATAAATCTTGCTCAGGCATATCGTATTTATTTGGCCATTAGTCAAATGTTCGTTGCCCGTGTAAAACTTGGCGCAATTAAACAATCTGTCGAACTATTTAAAGCAACAACACGTATAAATCAAAAACATCAAGTTAAGTATTTCGCCACACAAATTATTTATGCTCTTTCTTTTTTCTTTATTTTTTTGTTTTACAAAAGACAAAAAACAATTTCTCCGTTGATGCGTAAAATAAGTAGGTGTGTGTGGGTATGAGAGAGAGAGAGAGAGAGAGAGAGAGAGAGAGAGAGAGAGAGAAACAGGTCACACAAGGCCCTTAGTTCCTCTCGTCGACACTAAATTTAGCGAATCTGCTTTCCACGTCTGGCGTTCGCGCCTCGAAGCCCATTTATGTGTTCCGGAAGAGCGCGCACGCGCACGCGAAACAGAGAAAGAGAGTGAGAGCACCTATCTTTACATTTTAGTTTCTCACTAACTTTTCCCCTCCCCATAGCCTTCTTCTTTGTTTTTTTTTTTATTTTGTAAACGAACGTTTTTTTTTTTCAGAGGAATGACGAAAGCAAACGTCGCGCGAGTCAATTTATAGATCGTCAAGAAAATGTACGCTGGAAAACGTTTGAACACGCGTGAAAAACAATCTTTGAAATTTCACGTAAAACTATAAAGAACCCCAGTCGTATAATTTGTTTCTCTTTTCAATTGCTACTCAAAACTATACATAGTCATTGCAAAAATAGCTGCTCGAGAATAAAGCTACGAAAGCAGTTATACAGATTCGTTGAGAAAAGTATATATACATACGTACAAAAATATCACCTTGCAAAGTGCCCATGAAAGTGCAAGTAGTGTGTTCGATTCATTGATGCTTAACCTTCGCTCAATTTTGAGACTTGCTCTATCAAACTCCTTTAGCCGAGGGGGTAAATAAAAAGAAACGCAAAACCGGAAAAGAAGGTAAGGAGGCTTGCCAATTTTCGCGGAGCGCCAAGTCGAGCGATTAATCTTGGCGCCCACGCAAATTTGGATTCGCGGGTTGTCTTGCTTTCTCTCTCTCTCTCTCTCTCTCTCTCTCTCCCTCTTTCTCTCTTTCGTTGCGGTAGTTTATTTACGTTTGATTTAATCGGTCGACGTTACCGTAGACCTGACTAAGTATAGGCCTCGAGCTCGATCTCCACACGCCTCTGGATATCAAATGACAAAATCATTCGTATTTCAAATGCTGGACTGTTTCTACTTTTTTAAGTTTGTTTCTCGTACAGATATTTTGATTTGCGACGTTAATTAGGTATTCCAGTGGTGATTTTGCCAAATTGCTCAATGATCCTCGTCGTCCAGCTGCCAAACTGTTTTTCTTGGCGTGTATGTCAAACTTGAAAACCAAATATATCAAAGAATATGCTGCTCTGCAGTTGTAGTTATTTGATCGCCAAATAAAAATTTGTTACGTGAATGGATTACACTTGATAAACGTGACGTACGTTGATGGAAAAATATTTGTTTGAATAATTGTCGAATAATACGCGATCGTTACTGCTTGTATTTCGTAGCGGAATACTAGCCTGACCGTTTATTTTTGCAGTGAATCAACTCGAATATCTCGAATTAGAGTACATTCCGATGGTCGTACTTAATCCGAACAGTGAGATATTTGCTACGAGTAACGGCTAGCAAAAGCCGCAGTAATCGAATAAATGACGTATCTGCAAAAAGTACAACGTTACACCGACCTCCAATAATACACCGACAAATGTATATTCACCAAAACTATAAATAGTTTTTCGTCAATTTTCCGAAATTGTCGCAACCGATAAATAATATTACCGCAGGTATGCAAGCTTGTTTTAAAAAATGAGTTGGTAGTATAGGTTTCGAGCGAAGTAGCAGCTCGCCAAGTGAGCTTTGCGCCAGTAAATCGTGTCTACGCGTGGCCGTACGTGTACGAGAAGGGCATTAACATTGCCGATCTAAATCGGACGACTCCCGCTCTGGCGTCACTTTCTTTTTCACGTGTACTCGCGTAAAACTCGCTCGCGCTATTTTCAGAATTTCACGTAGTATGCACAGCTATATAAGTTGTATACGCGCCAAGCTTAAACGAGAAAAAAGCTTGTGGTTTTCATTTGTAAATAGATGTACGGTTTTTTTATTTTAAAATTGGTTCGTTGATCAAATACACCGGTATGAAATATTAAACGAGACGTTGTTGTTGTTGTTGTTGTTGTTGCTGTTGTTGTTGTTGTTGTTGTTGTTTTTTGAACGAACGTATAGAGTTAGATAGACGAAATGAATGACTCGTTATAGCAAAGCTCAGTTGTCGCATTATAATTAAGAGAATAATGGCCCTAGGCGATGCAAATAGAATTGCAGCGCGCAAAAGGTCCTATAAATAGATAGCGTAACTCGATAAACGATGATAAGAAAAACGGCCAATAAAACGCACAGCGTGAAATTAAACAAGTAGTTGTCTGCGCGACGTATCAATCACCAAAGTTTGTCGATCAACGCATCAGTTGCAGAACGCAAAGCTTTGTTTTTTTGTTACTTTTCTTTTGATACCATAATGTCGATCGTTGACGTTTCAGTGCTGCGCAAGGCTTTCGACAGCTTCGACAGAGAAAAGAGCGGAAGTATCCCCACCGACATGGTTGCTGATATTCTCAGACTTATGGGTCAACCTTTCAACAAGAAAATCCTTGATGAACTCATCGAGGAGGTCGATGCCGACAGTAAGTGCGTTTTCATACGTCTGAAAAAAAAAACAGACAAACAACAAAGCAAAAGAAACGAAACAAGAGAACGTTTGCGCTGAACGCACGTTATGCTTGCGCGCGAAAAATATATTTTAGCGATAAGCGTGTTCTTTGGCTAGACAAGAAGGAAATTAACTAAGCGTATTTACTCGAACAGAATCGGGACGTCTTGAATTCGACGAGTTCGTAACGCTCGCTGCCAAATTCATCGTAGAAGAGGACGCAGAAGCTCTTGAGAAGGAACTCCGCGAAGCTTTCAGACTTTACGACAAAGAAGGTAATTCAAACTACGTCGTTTGTTGTTGTTCAGCGGACATTTGACTTGATATTAAATTAAATCTCGCTATAGACGTGTCTAAAGAGTGTACCTGTCGCTGAAAAAGAACCCAAGATTTTTTTTGAACGTTGATTCGTTAAATTTTTACGTTGTCGCTTATAACCGTGATGATACAATATAAATATAATTATACAGGAAACGGATACATCCCGACCACGTGCTTACGCGAAATCCTGAGGGAGCTCGACGATCAACTGACGGACGAAGAGCTCGATATTATGATCGAGGAGATTGATTCCGACGGCTCTGGCACCGTTGACTTTGACGGTAAGCAACATCTACTTACGTATGCACGTCTCTTTACCGTATACGGAAAATCAGATCTGTAATCTACACTCGCGTATACCGAATTACGTCGACTGTATAGTTTAGCCAAATTAATTTTCAGCTGCTTGAACGCCACGCAGTTTTACGGTTGCTATATACTTCGCGCCTATTCGACCCAGAAACACGTCGCTTTTCTATTTTCGACCAGTTTGATTTAACACGAGGGATAAATATGACGTGGAATATAAAATTGGTGTTGAGTTGCAGTGGCATAGATTATTTAATACATCTTCGAATTACCTTGCTCTTTTAGTTTGTCATTTCGATGACAATGGTTCGCTAATTTGTTTAACGTGTACGTGTTTTTTATGCTTTTGTTCAATTTTCATTCTTTCGAGAAGTGTTTATTCTCGCGAATGTGTTGTTATCAAAAAGAACCAAGTCGAATGATTTCACGAGCGTGATTTTTCAATTCCGTTAAAGTTACTTGGCACGTAGCAGAGTCAGTTTGATTTAGCATCACACGTACGGTTATTACATTGATGTACGATGAGCAATTTAGAATATGAATTACAACTCGAAGCATCAATTCAGATAGACAGTGATAACTAGTCATTTTCCAATCAAAATACTTAAAATCTCTCTATTATTTATTTATCCGTGGATAAAGATTTATTACGATGTTATATAGTATTCGATAAGAAAAGCGAGAAATCCACTTTGCTTGACTATATGTTTGCTGCAGAATTCATGGAGATGATGACCGGAGAATAAACCTCTGCTGACCATTTGGATATTTTCGATGAAAAGCCAAGAAAAAGCTCATACCAAAAAAAAAATATATATATATATACGAATAAATCAGTAACTTGGAGGAGGCGCAGTAACGCTTCTCCGATATACAAAGCGCTTTTGCAGAGGCTCGACACGAAAAAAAACATGGCCAGTTCTAATTTTACACGTGACGTAGCGTCTTAGAACGTCAATTCAACTTTCTCATCTTTGACCACTGCATACTGCTGTTTCTTCGTCTTTCTACGGGCTATCATCAAGTAAAACTTAAAAAAAAACGGAAAAAAGAAGAAATATCTACGCACATTCACATACGTATACACACAGTTTTTATCATAGCTGTAACTTCTCACGCGGTGCCTGCTGAATTTTTTTTTCATCTACAGTATTTATTGTTGTTAATAAAAGTCTTTAAAAATCAATGCATATCTTTTTTTTTTTTTTACTAAACTACTACTGCGCTACTATTTTTACCAGAACTTTTATTTTTGTTAATATTGACCATTTTCAAGAATAATAAACGTTACATTTAGTTTAAATCATACGTTGATTTCTTATTTACTGAACTTTTTGAGACTATGTCATGTAGATATGTTATGTAGATCTCATTAAAGAAAAGCCAAACTATTACCGTGAACATTTAATGTTAGTAAGAATTGCAGTTATAATATTTTGTTGTTCCAGATGCTGAAGATTATTAAACTGTCACGGGAACTGTAAGAAAGTGTAAGATGATATATATACATATATAACGTGAGCAATTTTCCTTTCGCGTAAGTCGAGTCATAACCAGTCATCGATAGTATGATATTGGTCTGTATGCAGTTTGCACGTTTTTTATGAGTCATTTTTTGCAAATGATTGCTAATCACTCTACCTTGGTCATCATCTCCTGATATATTCTTCACGATTTCGCAAGCTTTTGAATGTTGACACAGCTCAAGATTGGCAGAGTACCTTCTGCATTATTATTTTCTCCTAATCCTCGTGAGTCTTTTCATCATCTGGTTGCCATTTTTTGTTGTTGTAATTCAACTAGTTAACGAGTTAATCAATGTTTTACGTATTTTGAATATTCAAAAGATCGTAGAATATTAAACGGATGCTTACGATACGCGTAAAAATGTATTTTCAACCGTGTCTTACCGCTTGTTTTTACAACGGTTAAAAATGATATTCTTTGTATTCATTACGATGTTGTTATCAACGTAACTCTGTTGCTTATGCAAATGGGAATTGAAGACATCAAAAGACTTTCTATAACGCACCTAACGAGAGGTTATTACCAAGCTTTTAGAATTGATGTTTGATTCTATAGATAGGTACCTATAAAACTTCGTAGTGCGTCATTTCTGTACTAGTAATCATGTTACGTGCAAAGTATTTTAAGTAAATTTAGTAGGCAAATGAGGGAAGCAATTAATCCGTACAATTATAACAGAGAAATAACGGCAATTAAGTCCGTCAACTAAACAAGATAATGCCGACGAGTATCCGGAGATAATATTGTACGAGGAGGATCGTTAAAATTGTTGAAGATAAGCACAAAATATACGGTTTCCATGCAAGATTGTCTTATCAACAAAAAAGTATCAGGAGATGAAAATGAAAGAGAAATTATCCGAGCGTGGAAAAGCGTGACTAATTTGGTGCAAAAACAAATGCGTTACACGTATATCAACTTGCTTAAGTATGTATTGACCGATATTGAAATTGCGGCAATATTGATCCGATTTCGAGAATGATTTATTCAGTGTGTCGTCAGAAGAAATAACGAGATTGGTACTTTGTATCCAAATATCTTGAGTATCGAAAAATTGACGTAAAATTCGTACGCTACATACTAATATATAGAATCCAAAGGAAAATGGCCTAATAATAATCAATATTACAAGCAACATCTCGAGCACCGAGAAGAGGACTCTGTGACAATGCAGAATGATGTTTATCTAACCGCTATCGTCACACGTGCAGGTATTTTACTACTTGTGCGTATAAAATCTGTGAGAAATATTTTAGGTGTTTGACGTGTCTTTAATCGTTACATTATTCTTTCCCGTAAAAGACATTTACTGAATTATCGCTGATAACGAATACCACCTCACTTCTTATATTGATATAATTACCTAATACTTATTGGTTTGGTCTTTTAAAAGTTGCATCTTTTGTGTCTTAGTTTATTAATTTATAAGAATGATCGCTCATAAAGCCAAATTAATTATTAAGTGTCATGTCTTATAACGATGTCCAAATGATCATGATGTACGTACAAATCGTTGAATTTGAGGTAAATTTTAAATATATTCGCTTGCGTGTAAATACTAGCAAATTCACGTATGAAGACATACGAACGTTCGATTACTAGAGCTTCAATATCAGTTTATACACCACGCGAATTGAAAGAATATCGTATTAATTAAACGACGTGTAACTGTCTCTTTGATTTCTAAAGGCCATATTTGGTAACTAAACGAGATAATGCTTATGGTTATTAGGATAACATGACAAAGTTAGGGGTATACCAAATTGTTGGTGATAAAAAAAATACATCGTTGTCAGTACTACTTTGTTTTGTCCTCAAGCAAGTATCAGGAGACGATGATGATATCACATAAATTAACATAGTTGATAAGAATATCTACTGAATCATTTAAATTAAAAAACCTTTGAAAACTTTGTCGACGTTCTCGTATCAGCAATACCTACTTCTTTATTCAAGCTTAACGAATACAAACAAAATTTATATAATTACATTTAATAAATGAACGAAGTATATTTCATGTTTAAACTCTTTATTTGCTTAACTTCGAATTAAAGATCACAATAATTTGTGTATTCATTGCAGGTGACAATAGTCGCAAACATAACGTGTTTAACGTCTCATGCGTGAGACCTTTTTAAAATATATATAATAACACTATGCAAGCATAAAAGCTCTGTACTACAGACAAAATTCAAGACTAGACTGATTATAGATTTTATGCATTTAGCGATAGATTAAGCCACCTTAAAGTTTTCAACTATGAACATTTTTTAATTTATCAAAGCTTTATTTTAAAGCAAAAGTGTTAGGAAAGCAGTCATTACTTTTGAATAGCTTTAACGAATGATCCTTTCTTTCTATAAAAATACAATTATTTCTTTAATTTCAAAAGCTCAAATAAACAAGTATGAATAAATATTGTTGAATAAAAAAAAATAAAAATAAAAGTGCGTGACGATATCACAGAATCAGGACCTTTTTGCGCTTTAAAATATCTATATTAATTTCATTCACGAGCGGAAAGATAATTTATTTACGCAGAATCACAATATTAATTTCAGCAAACACGATAAACTTTCTGGTCCTCTAATTTGGAATGAATTGAGTTTTTGTATTCTTATTTTATTATTATATTTACAGCCATTACCTCCTTCAAGAATAGAATTCATCCATTGTTATTAATTTTATCACGATCGACACAAAATCTATGTTACTCTCAGAGTAGCGTGTGACTTCTTTTGTTATATATTTATTTTGTTCTTTGCATTCATCTATACACATCGAAGGAGGAACATTCAAGATTACTTTTTGGAAATAATTTCGATAAACTTTCTTTGGGGCGGATCGCAAACGTGTGCGTACGTCAATGTTATCAATTTCGTGCAATAGTGTTCGTGTAATATTAATGATTGTCCACACAATCAGAATTTATACTTCATCGCCTTCTCCGATACTTTGATCTCCCGAAGGTGACGAGGCCAAAGGTCATTTTTTAAATAAATGCGGAAACTCATTGCAGATTTCTCGCACGAGATTCTGATCCTCTTGATTTTCAGGCGTCTCCTCTAAGGAAATTCTAAACATGAAATATATTATGAATATTCAAGTGCTATTTATGAACAGTGGATTTAATTTAAAGAAATCGCTCGATACCTTGTAAAGCATTTTAAAACATTGTCAGAACGATGCCGATGTTCTTCGTAACTAGCAGTTTTCAATACTCTGCGACAAAGTTCCAAATATTGTCTTCTTTTCTCGCCAGGCGAAATGTCAAAAAGTTGACGTAATATAATATCAACCAAAACTTTAATATCGTTTGTGTAGAAAAGTGAAGCAGTTTTGTCAGTTGCAAATAGATCAATAAAAAGCTTAAGGATGGAATCTGGAGGTGCAGGCTCATGATCAAATATTCGTACTGGATCAACTATAATAAAGTTAAGATAAATATAAAAAGCCTTTGTTCTTGGCAATTGAATCGTATGGAAAGAATACGTACTTTCTCTATTCAAAAGGAATAAAATTTTTTCAGTAAAAGTCTTTGCTACAGAGCGCTGTTTGAGAGCATCCATTACGACATTTTCCGAATTATAAAATTGTAAATTATATGAAAGTATCAAATTGACAAACAAATCTGGTATTTGATCATCCAAATCAGTATCTGGAGGATTCTCAATAAGATCCAAAAGAAATGATATAAATTCAACACCCAGTTGTTCTAAAAGGTTCAATTATTAATAATAACTGGAAAAGATTTACACAGCTCATAGAAACTAATTATAATTGCCATACCAAAATGTGTAATTGGCATTGGTTCACCCATGGAGAAAATCATAGTCAAAAGTAAAGAGGAATAGTTTAACTTTGCAACATTTCTTGAATTAGTTTTCATGTCCCTAAAAATTATGTTAAATATATTTTATGTCATTTTATTATGCGAAGGTTCATTTTATTTTCGCAATTATTACCTTGCAAGCTCCATTGGAAGAACACTTTCCAACATGACTGTCACTACCACAGCATCTAAGCTGCACATAACACCGAATGATTGTAATAACAGTTGTCTTATGGTCCACCTTGTTTCCATTTGATAGTACTGAATGAGGGTAGAGACTCCTTGATATTGATCTTGTTTGAGTATGTGCCTTGATACATTAGCATCTGCATTAGTCTGAAATTTGATTATAGAAAAATTATTATCAATTAATCTTGTGTTTATAACTGTATTTATCGAAGATAAGGTAACAGAGATACACTACCAATATTGATGTAAGCTCTTTGATATATTCACAAATAGTTGGTTCATCCTCATAAAGCATCCAACTCCTTTGTTGTGAATCTTCTTTGCAAGAAGTTAATTCAGTAAAAATAATTTTTAATCTGTTAGCATCATAGGTTTCTTCAATATTCAATTTGGTTAAATTTAATGGTACTTGCATCTGAGATAAAATTGCATCAAAATAATGACTCAAATTAGGAGGTAAAATTTCTTGAAGTTCGGTAAGCACAACAGTTACCGCAACTTTTGACATTTCATAACTAAGGTTTGTGCTCTGGCGTACTTGATCTAAAAGTAAATAAGCTATTCTTGGATTTATTTCTACCAAACTGGAAGATTTACTTTTCTCTGGAGATTGACTTGGTGACTTTTTGACACTATTCTGTGAATTAGTCTTATAAATATCTTTTTTTTGACTAGACTCTGAGCTTCTAATTTGAGTATTTTCAAGCTTGAAAAATATAATATTTGTGATAAAATGTATCAGGCTAATGAGACAGTAATATAAAACAATATACCTTGCTTTCAGATTGGAATTGTTTATGTGTTTCATTATGTAAATTTCCAACATTAGTACCAGTAGTAGGCGACACTTGATTTTGTGCGATATTATTAAAATTAATAGATGGTTCTTTCACTGGTGTTATATTACCAAAGTCAGGAGGCAGTGGTGCTTGTTTCTTAGTTTTTCTGCCTAGCTCAGCTTGTCGTTTCTTTTCAACTAAACGCAGTAATAAATCTTGCTTATCAATATTTGGTGATACACTAGGCTTGTCACTATTTGAATTCAACTTTTCAATAGCCTCGTCCAAAAAGTTTATTATAAATTGTGGATGTACTTTAATTGTAGTAACATAATTAGACGGTATATAGCCCACTTGCCCTCTGCTATTCACTACTTGCCACCAATTCTTCTGTTTTGTATGACTTTGATAAAGTACAAAATGATCATTTTCTTGGAAGCTCAATGTTTTTGCAAAAGTTGCACTAAAGTCATAGAGAGCTTTGAGCATCTCATAATTATCTGAAAAATAATTTGAGCACATTTTCATGAGTTGTTTTGAAAAAAAATAATTTTTTTATTATAAACATACAGCATCTCTAAGAAAATTAATTTGTTTCTAAACAATTTGAGTAACGGCAAAAACAATAAAATTACTTTTTCTTTTTTTGTGAGTAGCACCTGCCATGGTACATTAAAATTAAAACTTTTAAATTTCCGCGAAAATGAACCAGTCTATAGGGATCTCCAGTAGTTGTATTTTGGAGCAGTATAATTGACAAACATCACATGACATTTGAAAAATCCAACTACCAGTTTACGTAATTGTTATTTCAAACCAAAACTTGCAGGATTACCTCAAGAACAAACACGTATTATCAACAGTACTTTACGAAAAATAAACATTTAGTTGACGCGATCAGCTGCTCCGAACTACGTCATTGATTGTCCTCGAGGCACTGGGGGAAGTGCAAGGACGAACCTCGCGGGCAAAAAGTGCGCGCGGCTCACGGATTTTCATATATATGACTATCCCCCTTCTCTCCCTCATTCGATATGTAAGAGAACACGCGCATACGCATGGTCTAGTGCTAATGCTACTATATACATACATCGTCGGTGAAGATGTTCATCGGGAAGATACTCACCTAACCTAATGTAATTGTCCTCACCCATCCTGTAAACTTTTGTTGGTCGTCTACTTGGTCGTCGATTGATGAATAATTAATTCGAATTATAATTGGCGTGACTCGATCGGTTAATGGACAACGCCCAGATCTCGAATCTAGTCGTAGTCGTAGTTAACTCCTTTTTCACTTTCATTCACGTTTTACGGCACCATACCTTGGGGTACTACATTTTTAACCGGATTTTTTGTTATCCTTCGCGTAAGTATGTGTATGTTGCGAAGGCGGACCTGCCTCGATAGCACGACCGGCGACTGTTTCTTCACGTGTAGGTCAAAAAATGCGTATACGCATGCGAGGCCGCGAAAGGCCTTGGAAATACTGTCCAGTCGATACAAATGTTTTTTTAACAACTCCCGCTTTTCACGATTTTAGATGACGGCTAAATGAAGATAAGCACACTACGCATCCACTATGATGCTATTGGAACGAAGCAGACGATATGTTTATAAGCGCTGAGCGAAGGAAAAACTCGGTATTGTTGACGGTCAATTGTCAAAGTAGTTTAGTAAAAGTATATAAACCCTTTTCATCTCTGTATAAACACCGTTATAGTTAATTCAAAACGATTAACAATTTATTTTTATTTAATTGTTTCAAAATATAATTCATTTTAGAAGTATGTAGAAATTTTATTAATTTTATCTTAGAAATATACACTAGTCAACAACATGCATTAATTTCGTTTCCCTTTCTATTTGTTGAGTAAATCGAAACCATAAATGCGTTTGATAACTCAATATTCTCTGCTTTTTTTTCGTTTTTTATGAAATCATAATGTCATTAAATTCAATACATTATTTTGTGATTAGGCCTGTTGAAATACAAAACATAATATAATGTATAACTATCCATCGGTATCTCACGTGACCTTGCTTCAACCAATCAGATCACGAATAAACTCATTTCACTTTCCAGGCATCAATTTTTTTGTATAGGGAAGGTTAGAAATGCCCGTAGCATTTAATAAATTGAACAAAATTCTACAGCATTTCACAGAGAAGCGTGAATGCAATCAATGAAAATAACTACATTGTAGAATGTAGAGGATTATCGATTGTGCAACCCAGAGATGAATAGGATACAGCCACTCTGCGTGGAACTCGCGTGGTAATTCCAAACAAACAAGAATGGCGACGTACGCTCCTACTGTGAAAGTCTCTGTGGAGGCACCGATTGAAAATCAGATCCAAGAGATCACTTACGATGGCCAGGAAATTTACCAAGCGTAAGTAGTATGGTTCTGATAATATGTACGTTTTACGATGATTGTTTTAATTCCATAGTTATTTACTTCGAGATTTACAATTGAAGTAACCTAAAATTTTATGTGTATACATTGGTGAATTCAAACTTTTATTTCGCTTTTTTCAATATTATCGGATTCTCCGAAGTATTAATTTGAAGTTAATTTGCTTTAAAAAGAAAAGAGAACATTTCTTTCAGGTTTCAACCTTTCATAACATTTACTAGCTGCAAGATACTTGGTTTATAATTATTATTTTGACAGGGATCATATTTGCGACAAATTATTGAATTATCTTTAACAAATTATTATTTATTTTAGACCACTTACATTGTCAGAGAATTTGGCTAAAATAGCACAGCAGATAGATTTTTCGAAGACAGATGGTGAAGATGCTATAGAATTAGAAAATGGAGAAAAGACTGAAGAGGACACGAAAGATCCTGCAAACTTTCAATCATCTCTTTGGCCATGGGATAGTGTCAGAAATAAATTGAGGTACGATTGATTTTAAACTTTCAATCATGAAATTAGGAATTGAAACTGAACAAAATAAGATTTCTTTTGTAGAAATGCTTTGACAGAAGTATGTGTTTTGGCTGATGTTCTTGCTGTTGCCAAGGAAAAGAGGTATATGGTGCTTGATCCAGTTCCACAGGAAAAGCCAGAAGAAAAGCATTTAATTCAAGTTCTTGCAAAAAAAAAAGCATTAGCTGGTGCAGCGCAAGTGTTACTTATGGGCGCAGACAGAATGAAGAGTTGTCAAAATGAATTAGCTAGAAATCGTTCAAGTCCTGATTTTCATATAGAATTATTAAGACTTCGACAAAACTGGAGGTTAAAGAAAGTTTCAAACTCAATTATTGGAGATTTGAGCTATCGCACAGCAGGCTCAAAATATAGTCAATCTGGAATGTTTGAAATTACAAAAGCTGAGGAAGAAGAAAAAACAAATAGTCCTCCAGGTTCTCCTAATTCAAGTTTATCCGTACAGCCTACTCCACCCCCAACTAAAAATGCTTCTGCATTGCGAGTTACTATTCCAAGTGAACTGGAAGGATTTGCATACATTGAAGTGTTATGTAAAAAAGGTAAGCTTTCAGAGCAAACCATTTCTTTCATTTTCATAATAATAATCAATTTATTCTTTTGCATCGTAGATCAGGAAGCACTTTGCAGTGCCAACCTTAATTGGTTGAATACTGGAGCTGGAAACAAACTTGATCCAGATAAGAACTGGCAAGAAAAATTAGAAGCAGCACAGAATGTCTTATTCTGCAAAGAATTATTCAGCCAATTAGCAAGAGAAGCAGTCCATTTAAGGGCACCTATTCCACATATGGTTGTTGGTAACCGCATAATGGCTACAGTTAGTACAACCTGAATTTTATTATTAAAATTTTTGAGTGGCTACTACATGAAAATTTTGTCGACAGGTATTTCCAGGTATTCAGCTAATTATTATACTGCGACACAGCACTGGAAATGATAAGAAACCAGTACCTCAAAGTACAGAACACGATCATGTTTTGGAACACTCTTTGCATCAGTTATTGAGAGAAATGCATCATAAAAATACTCATCATCCATTTCCACATCCATCATCAGGGCCTCTTGGTCCGAGTAAACGAAGATGTTTAGCAGGTCCAACAGCAGCAGATCGCCACGAACTTCTCGAGATGACAAAGAGTCAAACTTTATTAGAACAAATCATTCAGCAAGCGCAGCATTTCGTTATGAGATCGCGAACTGAATATGTCTTAGATACAATAGCAAAAGAAGTCAAAGATCCACTTATAGTTACTCATTGGAATGCTCTTAATTCGCCTACGCAGTCCAGTGTTAGGATAATAATTTTAACTCATGGTTATGATCAAATAATGCGAACTTCGTTAGTTTTACACGTCAATGAAAAATCGTTGAAGTGTGTTTGTAAGGATGGCAGAGTTATGAATATGAGCTATGAACCACAAGAGTTGCGTGATCTTTTGATGTGTCAAGTATGTTACTAAAAATCATTGTGAAATTCTATCGATTTTATCATAAAATAATTTATATAAACTTTTTAGATCAATCAACATCAAATCAGCGCGATACAAGGTTTGGCAAAATGTATGGGTTGGCAATTCTTGGCAAATAGTCCACATCTTGGTCTTGGAGCTGTAGAACCATTGGGAAATGCTAGTAGTTGTATATTGGCATCACCTATTGGAGACAGGTATATCATTTAGATATTTAAGTAGTATTATCATGAACTTTAAAAAGTAATCATGCGCATTTTTTACTTATAGGATGATAGCTGTAAGGTGTGAGCAAACAGGAATTCAAGTTTCCATTGCTCATTCTCCTAGAAAGGACTTTTTCCCTGGTCAATTAGTCAGAGAAAGAAAATGGGAAAATCTTGGTGGCTCGTTCAAAGAAGTTAGATGGGATAAAATGGAAGGAAAAAATTTTTTAAATAAAATGGAATTATTGATGGCATCTTTAACTAGCTCGTAAATTATTGCATCAAGACGTTAAGAAAAAATAGATCAATTGAAACAGGGTGAAGATTTGATACTAATGATCAACTTCCGTAACTTTATAGTGTTTTTATGTTTGAATGGCTGGTTGATAATAATGTGATGAAACAAAAGTGAGCAGATTTATATACAAGTATTATTGCGAGTGGTATATGAATTGAATCTTAAGAAAACAATACAGTATCATGCTAATTATTCTAATTTATTCATTACATTTGATGAATAAATTAACTAGAGTTCTTCAATTTTCGTTTTATCTTGAAACCCCCAAGGAATTATTAAAGAAAAAAAGAAGAAAAATCATATATTTGTATAAAAGTGTTTTTATTCTTATGTTGGATGACAAATATTTTATGTGACCATTATTCATATAACACTGAATCAATGAAAATAAAATGCAAATTACATTTTGTCAAAATCTGTCTTATAACATTGTATAAACATCATATTTTACATATAGTCATAAGTTAAATTTATATGATGTCCCCTTTCAATCTTTATGTATTTGAGTAAAAAATTTAATACGATTTGATAAACCGTTATTTCTATTTCTATTTTAATATAAATACTAATTAACATTTTTACTATTACTTCACCTTAGCTAATTGTGATGATACTCATACCAAACCTGAATGTCAATTACCTACTCTTATTGTAATTAAAAAAATTTTATAAAAATGTAATACTTCAAATGGATTTGTTCTTGGTACTTGCTCAGTACAATATTGGAATTGCTGTTATCTTAATCTCACAAAACTGCTACATGTGACTTATGTATTGTCAATACAATTTTATGAAGTAAAGAGACAAGTTAATATCACACAACACCTGCACTTGTCACGCCATTGAGAATAAGTGAAAAGTCGCTTTTTCAGTAACAAACTTCTTAATTAATCTAATTACTAAGTCGAATCATATTTTAGTAAATTTAGGTTATTATTAAATTTTTATAAACATACATTTTTCACACGAGTAATTAAGTGACAGTAATCATATTGTTGGCATTCTGTGGGATTAGCTCTCAATGGAGTTTACTTAATCAGTCTCAATTTTTAAGAAAGCATTGCATGAAATTCTGCACTCTACCACCAGCAACATTATAAGCAACAGCTGTTGTAATTAACAGTATACTATATACAGAGAACAAACTTGCAGCATAATGTTCATAACTATTCAGTAAAGTCATACAAGAGGCAAACATGTGGGAACCGACAACCCAAGTTATTTGAAACCAATTTTTGTTGTCCAGAGCTGAGAAGAATATAACTCCCCAGAATGAATGAAGTACAATGAAACATAATGTTGTTGCTGCTGATATTAAAAAAAAGTATTCATTGCCTTGATTAAGACCCATAGTGCCAGGACCCATTGCATCGGCTAACACATTGACCAAAGCAAAAGCACCACTCATTAGACCAAATCCTAATCCACAGACATATGCAAATACATCTCTGCTGTCAGCTACATGAGCAGTTGTAACTCTTTCTAAACCTTTCTCAGCTTTCCTCAATACTTTATAAAGGAGGTATCTGTAATCATTTTTAAAAATATAAAATATACAAAGATTTGAAGTAACTACGCAACAAAAATATAAGAATACCTAAAAAATTCTTGGAGGATGACAGAGTACAATAGTCCTGTCCATATGTAACTTTGCAGAGGAGTTATAATATAGTAGAGCACTGATGATAAAAGTAACGAAATTAGCCAAAAGAATGCACTAGCAATCAACATTATGATACGAATAGGTTCAGAAGCAACGGTTAAACTAAACATAGCAAAAGGTGGTCCAAACGCCAACAAGGCACACCCAAAGAATTCCATTAACGTCATTTTGTTGAAGATTATTTGCTAAACTGACGCAGTTTGTTAACCGAATCGACAAAGGTCAAAGGCGTCTACTGAAAAATAACCAACAAATATTTAAGCAAGAACGTTGTTTGAAAAACAATCGATTGTTCATCGGAAAATCATTGTGAAACAACAGAAAAAGTAATTTTGTAGTTACCTAAATATAAATGCCCGTTTTTAGATGTGTAGATACTTGTTTCATTGAAATTGTTTATGTCGATTCATGTATGCTGCATCGCTGATTCATATGCATACATACCATCAGTGTGATCTAAGATTGCAGAACACCATGTCTATTTTTCTGTAGACCATTGCGCGTGCGCACCGTAAAATGGGGGGGGGGAGTAAATACGATTTAATTAATTAATAGTTTGTTTGTAAATTCTTCAGATAATGATTTTCAATGAAAATATTAAATTGTCCTTATTTACAAACTTCATTTTAATGCGCTACAATCCAAAATATGAAATAATGTATAAAAAAATGATGTCCAAATATGTTAATTTTTAAATATTTTTATTAGTTTTTTAATTATTTCATGTAAAAAAACGAAACGAAACATTAGTATCAAAATATAAATATCTATATTCATACTTGAATCGTTTGTCATCAGTAATGCATACACGATGAAACGCGTTACGTGATGACTCTTATCTCCTCCCTTAAAAATTGTGCAACATATCTATACCCATACGTGTGTGATGGTGCTATGTAAAATTGCATTATTTTATATGTATGTACACTACCTGCAGTGTTAGTACCGTACGACAGGTAGTTAATTTGTAGATACATGTTACAGGGCTAGACTTATCTATGTAGATAAGTAGTTATAGTCAGGTTATGTTTATCATAAAAATTATGATAAACATCAATGAGAAAAATATATCCTATTACTAAGGAAACGTAACGTAGAAGAATGATTTTGTGGAACGAAGATTCAACGGATTATTTTGTCCATTCGGCAAATACGCCGAAGCACTTTTACTTAGGGCTTACATTAGCTATTCTATCAAGTGGATTTATAGGTCAGTATAATTGGTATTAAATATTCACTCTTTTACCTACCCTGTATTTTGTAATCGCTTTGTTTGTTTGTATAGATTGTAAGTTTTATCGAATTATATGACTCGTGAATTTATTTGATAACCACGATTGTATTTCAAAAAAATTTATTTATTCAATGTTTAAGAAACATTATATACTTTCAGGAACAAGTTTTATCATAAAAAAGAAAGCTTTAATTAGACTACAAAAGTATGGATGGCTTAGAGCTGGCGCCGGCGGATTTGGATACTTGCGACAATGGATTTGGTGGGCTGGATTATTGTCAAGTTAGCATTGATTTCAATTTTTTGCAATAATGTCATAGTTGCTATAACAACTGAATTATACTGTTTTTATAGTGGGCATTGGAGAAGCAGTTAATTTTGCAGCCTATGCATTTGCACCTGCTACTCTTGTTACACCACTTGGAGCATTAAGTGTATTGGTATCAGCAATTTTAGCGTCAACTTATCTCAATGAACAGCTAAATTTATTAGGCAAAGTAAATATAACTTTAGTTTATAGGTGAAGTATTTTTGTAGTATGATATTAAGTGATATACTTTAACTTTTAAATTTTCAGCTTGGATGCTTACTATGCATTCTGGGATCAACAGTTTTAGTACTTCATGCCCCAAAGGAAGAGCAAATAGAAAGTATGGAGGAATTAGCCTTCAAAATGCAAGATCCTGCACTTGTGATTTATACAATTTTAGTTGTCATAGGCTGTTTTACAGTTATATTTTATTTTGGGCCATTGTACGGCAAAAACAATGTAATAATTTACATTCTGTTATGCTCATCAATGGGCTCATTATCCGTAATGAGCTGCAAAGGTCTGGGCTTAGCTTTAAAAGAAACAATGGATGGTAAAAATGAAATGGCAAATTGGCTGACATGGGCTTTACTTTTTGTACTCATTCTGTGTATTATGGTTCAAATGAACTATCTTAATAAGTCATTAGATTTGTTTAATACAAGCATAGTAACACCAATCTATTATATATTTTTTACGACTTTTGTAATAATTGCATCTGCAATATTATTTAGAGAATGGGAGTACATGAGTAGTGAAGATGTCATAGGTTGTCTTTGTGGATTTTTGATTGTAATAATTGCCATATTTTTACTGACTGCTTTTAAAGATATGGATATTAATTACAATGACGTAAAGCAAATTCTTCGACCAAAACGAGAAATTGTTGCTCAGAATACTAGATGGGATGACTCTTGTGAGAATGGACAACTTCGATTTAATTTAGAGCACAATTATAGTAGCAATATAACTAGATCAATGTGACGTTATGTAAATTAGACAATAAAATTTTATACACATATCACAGCTGCTTATGCCGTAAAGAGGGTCAGACAACATATAGTTGGTATAGTCTAGTCAATATTACAGATGATTTCGTGTCCCATGCATTTTAACAGCAATACATTACTTTCCGCAAAATATTTGCGAAAAGTTTGCTTATTGTAAAATAAAATACTGAATAAGACTGTCATTTATATAAAAAAAGCTATACACATAAGGAGGAATTGATGTCCAAATTATTATTATACATATATTTTTAAATGCAAATATTTAATGTAAACTTTCGTATTGTTATACATTTAAAATACAATTGTTTTTTAATATAATCGAAGTAAAAAGGTCTTTTTATTTAGTTCAAGCCTTTACTATTGACAGTATTTCTGGGTTAATCGTGACAAAATTTATAATTCATGAGATATACGTGAGGTCATAGACTCTATTCTCGCGAGTTGAATTTTCAAAGATTGCCAAATAATAACTGCGCACGCGCCCCTTTCATTATTCGTAAAAATGGCGTTTGGCTTGGCCGCTGCCTCATATATTGTAGGCTTAATTTTAGATGCCTTTCTTATATTTTTTTCCATTTTTCACGTAAGTACTAAATATTAATTAAATTTGTCTCTACTTTATGAAAACAACCGTAATTTTGTTTAGTTTTCTTTGCAATTTGATTGTGTCAACATAACCTCTTATTCAAATTTTGAAGTACCAGAAAGATTTTCGAACTTCTCGATTTATATTTTGTATAATGGTAAAAATAATATTAAAGCTTTTTCTTACTTGTTTGATGTGATTTTTTTCATAGGTAATCGCTTTTGATGAACTCAAGACAGAATTTAAAGATCCAATTGATCAATGCAACAGTTTGAATTCAGTAAGTTTAAACAAAATGTAAATATTTGAAAATGTCTGTTTTAAAATACACACTCCAATTTGCTTCAATTTGCAGCTGGTTCTTCCAGAATATGCCATTCATATTTTCATAAATTTCTTATTCCTCATAAGTGGACAATGGATTTCATTGATTTTAAATATTCCATTGATTGCATATCATGTAAATAGGTATAGAACCAGGCCTGTAATGTCAGGACCTGGGTTGTATGATCCAACTAGTATTATGAATATGAATGATTTAAACAAGTGCCAACGAGAAGGATGGATTAAATTGACCTTTTATCTTCTCTGCTTTTTCTACTATTTATATGGGTAAGCAATATTAATTATAGATTAGTTGATACAACTAGTATTTGCTTATCTAATTAATGGTAAATTATTCACATGAATAATATTAATTATTTCAGGATGATCAGTTCACTAATACAGTGAAGCTACCACAATGTATAAAGTTGATGTGACTGTTTTCAATACAATGATTTGTTGATAAGGGAAGTGTTAATAAAATACCATGCTTTTTCTATTAATTCATATATTTTAATATTAATCACCATTTTTAAGGTTTTTTTATGAAACCCTTTGTTGATACATTGTATTTCATTTGCTATTGACTCTTCAGTCAACATTGCAATAACTTTAATGCTCTAATATGTTACTTTTAAAGAAATGTATTACAACTCTTCTACAATGAATGATATAAATAAGTAGACAACTTTTCTTTGTTTCAATAGTGAACAATATATTTTTTAATTTAGTATAATATTATATTTAATTTATTACCGCTAATGAAAATATGTTTGCAATTCGAATTGTGTGACGATATTTATTCTCATTTCAAATGTAAACACAAGAAATATTTTGATAAAAATAGAGCACAATTCAAATTTTGTAAGTGATAATATTTGTAATACTTAAACGAATAGACAGATCAACCAAAAAATACTTGAATAAAAGAAATATGAATGTTTGTGTTTTATTATATGAAATTTAATATGTGAAAAGTGGGTATTTTTGAAAAATAAATTATTTTTCGAATGGAGAACACAAAGAAATAAAAATTCAATAAAAATGTCAATTTTTGATAAGTGACAATTAATATTTATTTTAATAATGCTTTTTCGTGTAACTCAATCAATCAATCATTTATTAGTGCTTAAAGCCTACTATTGTCTCTCTCTAAAATGACTAGTTGTCCAAGTTGCATAAAATGGCATGCACATTTATTGTAAAAAATTCAATAACGTCTGTAATATTTTTATCAAACAGCTTTTCTTTCATAATTAACTTGAATGTTTCACATAGAAAATTTTTTTGTTAAATAGATCGCTAAATGTATATAAATATTATAAAATTTGATCACTTAAAGTTGAGTATTATAAACTTGTACAAATACTTTATAAATGTATTTATAAATTCGATACAAAAAAATCCTTAGTTATAATACGTATACAATAATATGAAAATTTGTCTAAAATCACATTCTTCTACCTGCTTAATTTTTCTTTAAGCCATTCTTCTGTCAATTCTTCTAGTTCTCGAACTTCATAGACTCGTGTGAGTCCTGCTTCTCTTTGCAAGACTAACTTCATTCCGGCATAAAGTACTTGTAATTCCATTTGGATATCTCTTGGAGTATAAAATATGAAGCACATTGGATAGGAAATTCTCCCATCAGAGTGTTCCATTTTATAACTATAAACAATGTAGCGCGGCTCATGTTCTGGAATTATGTCTTGTAGTTCTTCGATTGTTATATCCTGAAGCATATGGACATAGAAATTTTTTGGACAATGATACCTTTACAAATATATTATATAAAATATTAGTTTACCTCCAATAGTTCATCCACACAGATTTTTTGTTTCTCTCTGTCAACTTTCACTGAAAGCAAGGAATGAATTCATTTTAGCCTAGAAATCAATAAATTAAAGGTGCTGATATTTACATAAAAGTGCTGCATTTTTTTGACTTTTTCGGAATCTGAATTCTTTTAAAGCGTCCTTCACATCGTCTTTAATATCACACATACTATTGGATGACTGAAATAGAAAGCATATTGATTAGTACAACGTATATATAAATTTTCTTAAAAGAGTGACGACATCTTTTTTAATTAACATCATCATTCCTCTTGAAAATGAATCATCAAACAATACGAGCGTATAAAAAGTTCATCCTTTTTCACAAACACACGAGCAAACTATCGCGCACACCTGATACTGTCAACAAAAGAAGAAACAACAATCAATGGTATGGCGTAATTAATAAAAACAATCGAATGACACACCATTTAAAGACACGATCGTGTCGCATGAATTATTATAGTTGCAAACCTGAATTTTATCAGAATGTTAATAAATATCGAAAGAGCCTACCATTTTGCTAGTCTGGGCGTGCTGCTGCTGTTGCTGGTGCAAGTCCGCTTACTGCTTTTGTTGTTGTGCCGCAGCTGCGCGTAAGAGAGAGAGAGAAAGAACAAGAGCTGACTGGCGTGGCGCACACCTATACATATACAATCGCCTATATATATACCATACACATGCAGCAAGTCAGCACTGGATACATACTGGGACGCCAACTTATCGCGAGCTTTTACGAGTCTATATGAGACTTCTTAATGAGTCTCGCTAATGAGTAGTTTAATCACAAGGTTGCGTTGTTTGCAGTTAGCTAGAAGTATTTTTTTGTAAATGGCCTTACTCGCTTTAAGGAGAAAAAAGAGATAATATAAGGCAGTCAATCCTTGATATTATAGTACGAAATTGTATATTTGATAACTTTAAAAGGATAATAAAATCATACGAGTTCATGCGAAAAAAACAATAGAAAATCCACGTGATTTTGAAATTTTGGAGCAACTCGGAAAGAAGCGCCAGCGAAAACATCGCGAATGTAATCACTCTCAATATTTACGTTGGCCCTCTGTGTATCAGTTATGAATAAAGTATGCGTAAGTAGTATATGTACGCATACCCACACAAATCGAGTCACGTAAAAATTGGTGCGTAACGCTATACGAGTGTGTACGTAATTGTATCGGCCGTCGACGGCAGGCCAGTTGTGTGATAGTCTGGATAATGAAGGTGGTGGGGTGGTTGAGAGGGGGGTAAAGAGAGAAAGAGAATGCACGACGTACATACATACATGGGCGAGAGTTGGCGCCACCTAGCGAGTGCCTTCTTTGCCGTGGCCTATCTCGATACTCGCGTGAGCCAGACGGTGAGGGTGCCAGCGCCATGTTTGTTATTGTCGCTTGCTGGCAGCAGCAGCAGGATCGAGGAAGGTTCGACGTCCAGCAGTAACACAGCGAGCAGCAGTGGAGTCGAGCGAGTCGTCACAGCAGCGCCGCTGTTTATAGCCTCTCTCTCTCTCTCACAAGTGCGGATTGTTGTTTTGAGCAATTTTTTCTCGTGATTGAACTTGTGATTATATAAAACATATACAACGAACAAGATAACGAGAGGGAGAGAGAGAGAGAGAGAGAGAAAGGAAAGTGGGTGTGCGCGTGCGTTTTCCTTTAACTCAGCTGGCGTCGCGGGGTGCGCGTGTGTGTTGAGCGGCATCCACGATCGTCTTAGCAGCAGTCAAGCTGTCGAGGTGAGTGTAACTGTGTTGAGTTTTTAAATGACAGTGTGCTTGGATGATGGTTTGTGAATTTGCTTTGGCATATCAATAACATTGGCAGCGGTGGGCAACGCGCAAGTCTTTGTTCTTCTCGGTTTCTCTCGAAGCAAGATTGCAAAAGAAAAAAAAAAGAAAGGAGCAACGAGAAAGAGAGACGCGGCCCTGCAGGCTCCAGCAGATAAAGAAGGTGGGAGGAGGCAGCCCACATAGAGTGGGGCGTCTGCGTACACGCAGATCGTACTGTGAAAAAGAGGGGTGTCTCCCGTGCTGTTCGTTGTCGTATTTGTATGTGTATGTATGGGGTCGGGGTCGTCGCACGTTCTTCAAGTGTAGAGTCTGTCGACCCGATATATCAAGGTCCTTTGACGATGGCTTTACTCTCTGTATTTGCTTGTTTTGCTCTCCTACTTTTCTAGGCCAGCGATACGCACCGACTTGACAGCGACTCTTGTTTTATCCGAGCGCAAACCTGTATTTTCAGCAAGCTCCATTGTCTCGTACTCCCGTTCGCCAAATGAAATAAAAAGACAGTATATATACACTCAGCAAACACGACATTTCGTTGTAGCTCGCAATTGGAAAGAAGTTTGGTTGATTTGTTTTTCTTTTCAACTCGGTACATATACTTTGTTTGGAACTTTGATTAAAATGTTCTTTAGCCTTTTTTCATGGAAGTCGTTTCATGCACGTATCCGCACTTTCGGGGTGGCGTATTTTCGCGAATCCATCGATGTGTGAGTGAGTCACAAGGAGAGCAAACGGGTGGGGGGGGGGGGGTATACCTAACCTAGCACAACGAGCGCGCGACACTAAAGGCTTTTCTCAGAATATACGTATACGAGTAAGCGTAGCATGCGAGTCGCCTATACGTACGCTCTCCCGGCGATCTGTTCTTATTTTTAGACGGATAACAGCAATGAACTTGAGTATTTTTGGAATCAACGAGTTAATTGGGCCGACTGCTGAAACTTTCTTCATCGTGATTATTTACAATTCCCACATGACGACGAACTGTTACGATACTTTTTGTTTTACAAACACCGCTGTATGAGATAAATAATCAACGATAGTTCGTTAGAAGCACCGTGCTGAAAAGCTGCAAAATAACAGTTTTATAACAAAATGTGTGTTTAATCTGAAAATTATTTATCTTAACTAGATCATTATTTTAGTAGTTTAATATTTTTTATTTTTAAAGTCACTTGCGTTGTTAGTAGAAATTCAATGTAATTAATGGGTAATATGATTGTTGAACAAGCAATGGAGGGAAGACTTTAATTTTTGAAAGAATTTGAATTTACAGTCGGAGCAAACAATCAGGCGAATATTTAGCAAATTATTTAGTAACGATGCCTCTTCAATGCCATGACGTTAAATAAAAAATAATTCTATTTGGCATTTTGCTATGCGCAATTTGAATGGAATGGGTTAACGTCAGTTAATGATTATCAATTATATTAGTTGGTTTTGTACATTAATATTGCAATAGATAAATCGAAGAACGTATTATATCGTAAAAAAACCTGGCGAGTCTAATTTTACCTAACGTGTCTGTCTACCAGTTCAGCAGCATCCAGATTCACCGAAGCTCCTCGCCAATCAAGATCTCCTATGTATGAGTGTGTACGTACGAAGGGGCAATACAGCTGCGTTATAGTAGTAGTAACAGCGTGGTAGCTGTTGAGAGGCGCTTAGCGAAAAATCGATGCTCGGAGCCACTACTATTACTGCTGCTACTTCTGCTGTTACTACAACTATACCTATCTCGCTTCCGTGAAACAAGTGTGGATCAGCTGTTCTACTTCTTTTGCGAACGACACCGTCACTGACATTTCTATATAGATATCAAGGCGCTTTTTCGATGTCTTCTCCCCCCCCCCCCCGCGCGTTCCTTGCCACTCGATGCTCAGGCCAAGGACGAGGATCGCGATTAAGCCACCGTATATAATTGTTATTGTGTGAGCGACGCTTTAACGCGCAATGGTCTCAAGCTCGAAGTATTTAGTTGTGAATTCCATTAATCATTTCGCGCTTTCGTAATTAGCACGATGATGAAGTTTAACGAGTGTATGTATCGAGAGAGCCAAAATCTAATCTCTTCACGAGATTATTGTATTGACTAAAGAACATAAGTCAAGAAGTAACCTCATATTTTCATATAGAGGGACATCATTCTCTTGTCTCGTAGCATAACAGTTGCAATAATGGAATGTCGATGACAAATCGTAAAATTGAGCGCAACGAAACTCGAGCAATCACGTTTAAATTTGGCAAATTATCATAATATATATTATCCCGTTTACTTACGAGAGATGGTGCTTTTGGTTGTGGCATGTTTGGCAAGATTGTCCCGAGTTTCAAATTTCCCAAATGGTTTATCAGACTGGAAATTTCATGGCCGTAGTGTACTGCGTTTGTCGGAGGGATATCAATTTTCATTAATTTCGCGTGTATTAATTATACTTCACGCCCACGTGCGTTATTTAATTTAATTCAGTTGTGCATCGCTGTGGTGTGAAATTCAATTATCAAGCGACGTTTCGTTGAACGAAAAGTAAAACGATGTCGAGGAACGAGGATGTACTAATAACGCGAATAATTATTTACGTAATTTGTTAAAATAGTCAATATAAAGTGTGCAATTGTATTATTTCAGGTGGTAGTAAAAATCATTTGATCGCCGCAGTGGCGGGTTAAGAAGTAACAGAGCGCGGGTGCAAGGCCCTCGGGGGGCCTGCTCCTCGCCACGCGGTTGACACGCGGCCAAAGAAGCTGGCGGGCAACCTGGCGCGCACCCCCGTCGTGGTGGGTAGTGGTGGCGGCGGCGGGGGTGGTGGTGGAGGTGCAGGTGGTGGTGGAGCTGCTGGCGCTAATGCTGCTGTTGGACCCAATAATGCCAATGGCAACGCAAATAATAACGCCGCTGTTGGAAATAACAACAACGCTAACAATGGCCAAGCGGCAGCAGCAGCAGCAGCAGCAGCAGCATCACCGCAACAGCAACAACAGCAACAAGCCAACAACAATTCTGGAGGAACTGGTGGTAGAAATGGAAGAGCAGCGCATGCGGCAGCAGCTGCGGCTGCTGGTGTAGCTGGTGCTGCTGCACCGATTTTCGATTGGGAAGAAACCGATCGAATATCATTCGACGATTCGGATCGATTCGAAGAAGACTCGTTGTGCAGCTGGAGCAGTGAACCCGAATCCATATGTAATAACTGGAGAGGATGGAAGAGGCCTATTACGTCGTTTGGGCCTGCCAACAAGTCTTCTGAAGGTTGGTTTTCTTACAACATGCGCTACATTCTATTTCTTATGAATATACGTTCTTTTTATACAGCGTTTGAATGACCTTGTGCTACATGAGAATAAAACGAAGCAAGGGATTCCACGATAGAAATCGCGTCATTTCGTATCGTATTTCAATATGAAAATTTGTGTAATCGTTTATAATAAGTGGACTCACGAGACGAGCTCAAATTTGAAACTCGTAGAGAAATAGAAAAAAATCCGTGTATATTTACCGCGTTGGGACGCCTTTAAATACACGACCAGTCTTAAAAAATTGCAAAACCAGTATGTAACCAGGTTTTATCTCTCTTTCTTTCTCTCTCACTTGACCATTAGCGTTGAGCACGTAGATTCACACCTACGCCCTCACCGACTGCTGCAAGAGAAAGAGGGAGAGAGATAAGCAAGGTCGGTCGGTGTTACTGTGTCGTCTCGACGCATCGACGAGTTTGCTCACGTGAGAACTCCCTCTCTTTTCCAAGTACCCTTATACTTTTCTCTCTCTCTCTCTCTCTCTCTCCTTCCCTCTCTCATACTCTCTAACTCTCTTCTTGAGAGCGTATCATGTATTTCAAGCCTCAAGGGTAAGATGCAGTTTCGAAGGTTTGATTATCTCAACGAACGTGATAAAAAATTGACGTTTTATTTTTCATTCGATCGAAACAAAAGACAAGGGTGGCGACCTCTTTGGGATGGATGCTGCAATCGATATTTAAGTCGAGAGAATAAAAAGAGATTGAGGGGTTGAGGGGTATATGTAAATTGCGATTCATTAACATACACAACTCGATTCTTCAGTCCCCTACGATAATGAGTTTTATTCAGCAACATAGTTGGTGAATTTCATCCTTCACCAGTATTCTCTATATATTTTTACCTCGTGAAAGTCGGCCAACTCTCTCTCTCTCTCTCTCTCTCAACACCTGCCGCGTCATAATATTTCCGTGGTCAGTGCTCGCCAGGAAGTCTTCTCTTTTTGCTGATGTACGACATGCCACGGCGAGTATGAAGTCGCGTCGTCGTTTCTACGAATATTGAATAAGACTTGTCGTTGCATTTAATTTCATTTTGAGATTAATCTAAAACGTTTCTTTTGCTCATTTTCTTGTTACGCATCCGTTAAGCCTACGTACTTGTCTGAATAAATTGTAATATTTCGTTGAGAGAAAAAAAAACAAATATTAACGCTTAGTCAGTGATGAAACGACCAGCAAAAGTTTATCCATACACCAAAGCGGAGTAGAAGACTCAAGTCAGTGGCAGTGATTAATGTCTTTGCTAACAAACTCGTTTCTTTATAAGCTCTTTCGACTTAAACTCTATGAAGTATCAACCTTGAAAAGGGCTGCCGATGCTGTTATTGTTGCCTTTAGGGTCTGCACGGCCTTGATTGGAAATTACTTGGGAGCCTCGAACAATGAACTCGTATATCTGATTTTCGATTCGCGAAAAGGGGCGTCGATGACGAATATCGTAATTGATTGCATTTTATACGAAATAATTGCCCTTAACTTGTACGATAACGAGGAGAAAAGACAGAGAGAGAAAGGAGTTTCATCCCCTCGATTACGTTAATGAGAGGAAAGGTCTTTGATGCAAAAAGTCTCGCTGTTGTTTCCCTCCCCCGCGAGCGTATCATTAGTGTTATTGCCTCGAGCTGAAATCGATGCCAAGTTCAATCGCTCGTCGATAATCCAGCCAGTTTCAATTCCTCTTAAATGCATTTTGTTCGTTGTGTCTTTATTCAACAATGTGTTGTCGATGTTAAAAAAAATTTTTTTTTGTTATAAAAAATATTGTTTAGCCTAGAGCTATATCGTAATGAATCTTTCTATCGAATTACAAAGTTATATTACTTTATATATATGTATAAAAGTCGGTAAGACAAGCTTGCAAGTGGTAATTGAATACGGCCGCAGGGAAAAAGAATATCCTCGGTTTCGCCACAGCGCAATTATTCGCGAATAATCGCTGGAGAACCCCTTTAAGCCATATGAGAGAGAGAGAGAGAGAGAGAGAGAGAGAGAGAGAGAGAGAGAGCGAGAGAAAGATCGAAGTCTGCGATTGTAGCCGCCGCGGCCTTGATAATCAAGTGCAATTACGCGTGAATTATAAATCGTCAGAAAAATTATTGTTTGGCCGTAGGCTCAGCAAACGAAATTCTCTTTTTACACGATAAAAGTTTTTCTCTCTCTCTCTCTCTCTCTCTCTCTCTCTCCTCCCCTAACACATTGGAATTAAACTAAAATAAATTTAATCGCTGTTTTTTATACGTACATATGCAGAGTAAAAAATATTGACTCGTATATTTGACTCTTAAAATTCAACGCAAAGTATCTACACTTTTTTTTGTTTCACGTTGACATTCAAATACGTATAATTGTTCATTTAGGAAAGTGAAGCACTTTTAAATAATACAACTGGCACATGACATTTCGCTTGCCAAAAAAGCGTCTCAATATTTCACACGCTTGCAAAGTAGCAAAACTCTCGCGTGGCAATTAGCTTGTCAAGCGTAATCCGATAGCTCTCTTTCTTTCTCGTCGTTCATTTTTCGCGAAAAGAGGGATCTATAGCTTGCAACGTCGATTGTGAAAAAAGGGTTGAAAGATAGAAACCGATTGAAACGTGTATTATAAGTGTTTGTGAGTGTATGTGTGTGTGTGTATATATATATATCAGACATATAGCTCTATAGAGCGCGCGCAGCTTCTATCGGCGCCAGTCTCCATAGCAACGGTATATCGATCTTTCCTATGAGCGGCAACGGTGGGCCGTGTGGTGGATGGGTATACTGGCTTGAAGCTCACGAGAGAGCTCAGCTGTGGGCTATTAGTCGAAAAGGCTCTTCTTTTCTTTTTTTTTTCACTGACACCTGAGTGTGATCGAAATGTACAGTTATGTTATATTCATTTAACGTAATATAAAATCTCTTGGCTCTCGTGTAATATAAATCTACTTCATTAATTAAATTTTTTCTTTCTTTCTTTTTTTCCGTGAGTTTAATTAAAATGCAGATTATATGTTTCCTCTTTTTTACTATCTTTTGAAAAGAGAAGCCTGTAGCAACATCTTGACAACGGCGTTAGGAGAATGAAAAGCACGACTGCAGAAGTAACGTTATTTTTTAAGAAACTTTTCCAAATACGAGGACGACGACGACGCGGCTCGTAACTTCAACGAAAGAACTTTATATATTACGGAAAATCGATATTTATTAGCGTCCCTTGTAAATACGAGCACTGGTCTTATATATATACTCTCTGCTTTACGTACTATCGGGCAAACATTTCGTTATCTCGTCACTTCTCGTGTTTATTCGTTTCGGACCGCCGGTTTCATCGAATTTTCCAAATGTTCTCACTGTGTTATTTTTTTTCTCGAGTTAGCCTTGGACTTAATTAAATTTCATCTCGACGATCCTTTGACTCGAATGTTGCATATTTTAAAAAGAAGGCTGCGTCAAAAAATATCGAAGCACGTGATATATTTTTCGAAAGAGATATCCAAAATAACGCAGGAAAACAAGAGGCGTGCGGGTTTTTACTAAAAGCACCCAAGCGAAAGAGGAAGACAGAGAAAGGGTGTACGTACACGTATAACTCTAAACTGTGGAAAACGCCCGTCTCTGAAAGCCTTTGAAATCTCTTCCACGTGCGTACGTCGAAAGCGAGACGGAAAAAAGAAAATCCCGAAGCTATTAATCCTCTTGGCTCTCGTTCGTCGTTTAAATAGTCGTTCACGTGTGAGTTCTACGTGTGTATGTATATACGCGGAAACGACCTTCCGCCGAGAGGAGAACTACTTGTTCATTTGACGACACAGCAACTGAGCGCTCGAAAGATTTTTATCTCTATTAGATAGACGTTTATTTTGCTTGCTATAAGTTCGGCATTTTTTGAATAAATTAGTTCTGTACGACTTTCTAATTGCTATTGGAAAGGTAAACCCCTGATAAAAAAAAGTAAAAACGCTTGGGATTTTTCCCCGTCCGTGCGTTTCCATTAATCAAATCGGTCGCTGACTCGGAATCTTCAGCCAGAAAAAAAGAAAAGTTAAACGCGTGAATAATCGTACAAGCAACGAGATCTCTCGACACCCGATTAACCGAATATCAAACCACGAAAGTTGAACAAATAAAAAAATAATCTAACGAAGAGGTCTAGGTGCGACAGGTGCACCAGCTGATCTAGCATCAGCTGCTGTTGCTACTACTTGCTGCCGGCAACGAGAGAGTTTATACATCGTGTCGAAATATATTTAAAGAGCACTATGCAGCGAAGGTCGTGTTGCCCAGGTGTGTGCCCTTCGAAGGAAAAGCGCCCGTGTATGTGTGATGTTGTTCGTTGTAAGGTCCGGGATCTTTTTCCTCTGTGTACGTACGTATGTACGTGTGTACAAGTGTATTGGATAAGTCATTTCAAAACCCTTTGTTCAATTTCTTTCTCAAGGACTCTTCTTCTTGTTTGTAAGATGTTTCTTTAATTATAAAATTAAAAAAAACATTGAGTTAGCAACACAAAGACATATGCTCGGGCGAATTTTTCTTCTCTCTCTCTTTCTCTCTCTCTCTCTCTCTCTCTCTCTCTCTCTCTCTCTCTCTCTCGTGCGTTGTACCTAAAATGTCAGAGAGTTGTGCCGGCTAACGAGCCGCGCGCAGTACCCGCGAAAATGTCAATAACCTCGACGGCCTTTTGTTGAGACTTCTCTCTCTTTATTTCTCCTTTTTTTCCATTTTATTTATGTGACGAGCGAGAGGAGGTGTAAGAATAAATCTTTGTCGACTGCCACTAGCGGAAAGAGTTTTTTGAACTTTGTCAGGCTTGTTACGAAGAATATATAGACGTATATGTTACTTTTGACGATGTAAATCGTAATCAAATATAAATGAAGAATTGCTGAATTTGAATTGTCGATGTAATGTCGTTTTGGACAATAATTAATACGATAAAGTTTTCAATACACGTTAATTTGCTTTTTGTACGTGAACAAAAAACCATCAATATCAAAGTACAATGACATTTGTAATTAATCTCCGAAGTACACACGAACATTACCTACGAATAAAAGAGCGATATCTCCAGGAGAAAAGAGAGAGAAAAAGAGAAAGACGTTACGAAGAAAACTCTTAACGGATTTCTCACACCCTTAGAACGATACCCGTATGCATCTTTCTCTCTCTCTCTCTCTCTCTTCAGTGAATTTCCCATGGATTTCCCCCCTTCGACGTTGGAGTTTAACGAACTCTCTGCGCACACCTGGAGTTTATTATATATATATAGTGTATTATCGCGGAAAGAAAATTCTCGTTGGTTTCTCAAATATAATTAAAATGAAAGCTTCTTGCAATTTTGGAAAGAAGGAGAGGGAGAGACAGAGAGAGAGAGAGAGAGAGAGAGAGAGCGAGACTATTGCAACAGCAACAGCAGCTGACGCACGAGCATAGTATACGTATATAATGCAGCTTATTCACAGCTGATCGACAAGCAAGTGGCAACGGTTTGCGTTTCACTTTTACGGTATATCGGATGGTCGATGGATGATGTTTTTCATTTTTTTGTTCATTTTACAAGTTTTTATTGAGTTGGCTTTTGATAAAGCTCGTTATTTACGTTTTATTGCGGAAACTATTAATAATATATTTCTAGCGTGTACGAGAATATATATAAAAATATATGATTTCCATTAATTTTAATGGAAATGCCACTCGTAAATTAAATTTCGATCCGTTATTTTTTATTAATCGACATAATCAAAAAGTTGAAACTATTTCGATATTTTTCCTAGTTTATATTAAAAGTTCAAGCGTGAACGATTAAGTTTTGCACAAGTTTGTCAAACATGAAACGCATTGATTTGCGCGGTTTTGTTGATCTTATCTCCGATTACACATTTTCAGTTTCCTTTGATAAGATAAAGCTATTGTCTCGAATTAATTAACTGTGATTTATCCATTCGATAAGCGGTACATTTCGAGTAAGTGAATATTTGAAATATAACGTCAACGATTAGTCAAGATGGAGAGAGAGAGAGAGAGAGTTTAATAACCCAAAAGAGTAATTTTTTCGATACATTACAGTTGGAGCGCGAGCGCGCTGCTTGCCTCGTAAATTCCCACGAATTGAGATTGGACGATCGATATAGGTGATTGAACTCAACAGACGGAGATGCGAAAATAATTAGTGTGCGGTTTTTCTCGTAAATCGTAATTATTGTTAAGTTGTACTCTCACGAAGAAAAAAGAAAACAATGGAATCGAGTTGGATTTTGCAACATCTGTGGCTAAATAAAAAAACGACTTTGCGGATAAACAGGTTTTGCGTGAGAAGTGTGTTTTGAAAAAATTAAAGGACCACTACGGCGAAAGTTCGAGAACGAACCAGTCGATATTACATGTATATATACATATATATACATGTACGTGTGTATATATATATATATATATATATATATATATACATACATATATGAAGAAATGCGGCAACGTCGCATTCGACGAGCCCCCGGACAAACAGCCAGTACAGCGCATGCAACAGCCCGGGACAAGCAACATGTTACGCTCTCTCCTCTCTCTTTCTCTCTCTCTCTCTCGAATGCTTTCAGTGCCTGGAGTTTGTTACGAATGACGCTGCCTTCGAAACATCTTCGAAGGGATGTTACAGAATCTCTAGTATCTGTACTTGGCTAATGATCAATAGAGTAGCGAATATCTCTGATAGTTTGCGTGCAAATAATAGAATCATTTTATCTAAACGCAAATGAGAATATTAACGACATTGATAATTTGTGTGTTTGTCTTAACCTCGTAATTCGTTTATCATTTATTGGAAAAAAATAGCAACCGACTAAATATAAAATTCGAATGATATATAAAACATACGTATAAAACAGAGAAAGCTGAAATAAGATACAAAAAGTTTTCACGGCGTTGTAGTGTTGACCGGAAAAGGTAAACATCCTCTGTTTGGCATATCGGCACATTACATTTACAACGTGTACTACAAAGGGAAAGCTACGTTATACCAAAGGAGTTTCTCTGTGTGCGACGCGTCGCCGCGAGAAATTGCACGTTTCCTCTGTATTCTATATATTAACGGCTTTTCACGTTACGCATCCTAAGTCTCGTAGTCGCGTTCCCTTTCATCTTTTTTTTCTTTCTCACCTTTTCTTTATACGTACGTGTGTGTAGGACTCTGACAGTTACACGCGAGTATTCGCGTGGATTTTGTTTAAAATCAAACTCTGTACAAAAAGGCCAACAACCCTTCTCTCTCTCTCTTCACTTGGTTGTGGTTTCCGTGGACAGGTGCGATCTTGCACTTCCGTTTGCGGCTCGCTTGTTTTCCTCTTTGTGTTTCAGCCGCTGTATGACGCACCTTCACTTCTCTCTCTCTCCCTCTCTTTTTCTCGCTTGGTTTTCTTTGCACTATACCATTGTCTCCACCGCGCGAATGGCTCCTGTGTTGTTTCTGTTTTAGCGCGCTGAGGTTTCCGTCTAGCGTGAGCTTCCGTGTTCGGGCAGGAAGATTGTGGGGGCCAACTACTGCGATTCGATGATTTATGGTAATGCGGTTTTTTTTCAACAATGCAACAAGACAGATTCGCGAATATTTCGAGTAACCGCATACTTTTGTACGCCAATTGCTATCACACTTGTTACTCGAGTTTCTTGAATTGTGATTCATATTTTTTATTGCTATAAATGCAAGTATAAGCGAAAAATTTCCAAAGACAAGTACAAGCTTTCCGATGATAATTATCGGCTTGTAGAACAAAACAAAAATTCAAACTCTATAAATATTCATGAGTTCGGTGCAAAAGAAACTTGCCCGCGCTGATTTATTAAAGCCATGAAATCTGCATTTTATGAAAATATCTACTCGTCCAAGGGGGCCGTTCATCATACAAGCCGCGAATAATTCGCTCGCCTTCTCTTCAACCACCGACACTATCGATCCACTCTTCTCTTGCTATACATATTCAAGTGTCAATTCGCGAAATCTCACAGTTGCTTTCCCTTGGTTCATTTTCCTTTTGCTTTATCTTGCCCTGACTTTGACTTTTTCTCAATCACTCGGGCTTCTTTGTATCTCCTTGTCAGTTCCATTTCGATGTTTTTGTCTTATCTATTTGTGAATGGACAGACGTTAACGAACTAAACCGCTCGGTTGATATTTTTGTCGTTGCTGTTGCGTTCGATGAGGAATTTTTTGTTACGCCGACCATCCACAGAACGAAATGAATGACTTTTGCTATTCGCGCGATTATTTTCTTTTTCATCTTACCGAGTCCTTCAGATTGATGCTTTTCAGAGCCTTGATAACGTCGTAGTATCGAATGGATTTATTCGTAGCGTTGACAAGTATATCGTAACGAGATTTTCAGAGCGATCGATCAACGTAGCTTTTGATAGCGATTTTTCATTACTGCGAACGCTCACTTTTTCCGGGATGCATCGGCGACGAGTATCGGAATCATCGGTTTTAATTGGATTAATGTTTGTAGCTTCAAGAAACATCGTGTATGTACGCGTCTGAGATATAAATATATATGACGTTGAACGTTGTAATAACGCGTAGGATAAGACAAAGTTTAAGTCAATTTGGAAACGTACGTTAAGGGAGAATATTTGGAAAGCGTTTACGTCACGTCTATCTTTCATTCCCGTTATAAACGTCAAAACTCTGCGTACGAAAATTTACCCGTTTCAATTATTATTATAACTGATTGCGTACAATGTCGTCTGTTGCTGCTGTTACTGCTATTAATTATATACGTTGTTCGTTGTCCATTGTGTCAGAGGAGTTTCATTGTCTGGAGCGCGTTGAAATGGACGGCGATACAATCGCTTTTGAAAATCTCGAATTAACCTTCCCACCTTTTGCTTACGATTGATACGTTTATCGTTTCTTTCTCTCTTTCTCTCTCTCTCTCTCTCTCTCTCTCTCTCTCTCTATCCAACAGATTCGCGTGTGCAATTTGCTGACCCGAATTATTATCGACGTATTCCTTGATTTATCGACATCTAAGAGTCGTGACACAATTTTCACGCGTTGCAAAGAGAGAGAGAGAGAGAGAGATAGATAGAGATAGAGATATGCTTTCGTGACTAAAACTCATTTGCGATTTCCATCTAGTCTCTTTCTCCTTCTCTCACCGAAATTTTACGCGTAAAATACTATGCCATTTAAATCTAAAGTATTGGCTATGGGTTAGGCTTCGTTCGAGCTTTGTGTCGCTTTTTCTTTCTCTATCCCACGCTACTCGACCGAGTCGACCAACTATTTTATTTTCTCTTTCTACGGCAAGAACGAGATGAAAAAAAAAGAAACGAATGAGTTACGTGCAATTCAACGTTGAGGATTGAATTTTCGATTTGCGGGATTAAAGTGGAACCGAATGTCGGAAAGACCCTTTGTTCTCGATTCTCTTATATCGGCTCTGGATATAACTTTTGCCGAGGAAAGGAGAACAAAAAAATTTACGAGTACTTGGCTAACACGAGCTATGGTTTCATTAGAAACCTTCGAAAACTCTTTAAAATAAGATTTGAAGAAGAATCGACGTGCTTAATGGAACGCGATACCATAATCTTTTTGACAGTTGAATGCTTCGAGCAAACATTTGGTTTATTTTTTTTGTATTGAAAGGGAGGGTCAACGACGAAATATTACTCGCTTGCAAAAAGAACAAAGTTCGCGTGGGTTACACAAAAAAAAGTAACGAAGAGAGAAAAAGAGATAAGCCATGATAGATGAGCGTGAAGCGAAAGAAAAAAAGTCACTGTAAAAGCACCGATAACCAGTTGGATTGTTCTCTCTTCTCTATTTTCTTTTATATCTTTAGTGTAACTGTGACTCTTATTCTTTAGTCTACTGGTACTGCAACTCGATCGTCGGCGTAAACAAAGGTTCGCTCGATTAAAAAATTTGAATTCGTCGATTTATGCGGCTCTCGAATATTTAATCGCCAATGGCAAATGCTTGCGAGCGAGAGTTGAATTTCACCGTGTTACTCTTTTCTACATCGAGTAATATCCGTGTTTTAGTAGACTGCTACGATGATTGAATACTATGATACTGAAATAAAAAAAACGTTAATTAACTTGATATGCAAAGTGCGTCATAATGTTTCAATGGTAGAAAACTTACGTTGCATGTCGTGCAAAGAAAACTCGTTCGAAGCTTGGTGAATGATGTTTTTGAAAAAATGAAATAAATAAAAAGAAGGTAGAAATTTGTTTGTATGGTAATGCTCCTAAAGTCCTAACGATCGCGAACGTACAGTTATTCACAGTCATCGTCGCACAGAATTGCATCGGTACGCATCAGCAGTAATATCGCGCGTAACGAGATCGTCGACGGTACGACACGTCGCCAACCTTTCCAAGCAAATCGCATTCTCGAGTACTTCTAACAGAAGTGTATCCTCTTGATGACGAGCGTGCGAAAATCACCATTACGAGCCATCGCAAAACTTGGCGTATATATATATATATATATACACACACACATACACGTGTGCGTGTGTGTGTAGCGCTAACGATGTTTAACATCGTGCGGCAACCCGATAGTTTCCGTGTTACCTCTATATCGGTCTCGCGATAGTTAGATGCGGTATACGTTGTAGGCTTTGACGAAGTTGTTTGAATTTTCACCGACGAAGTGCGCCGTCACGCGACTTGCGTGCCTGGCTATTTTGATGGTATAGAGGTGTGTTCAATTAATTCGACGCGTATCAATTTTTTTTTACAATGATCTACGATGTAATAAACGAGCAGGTAGTTGAAGTCGACTCGGAGCTCGTGTAGAAATTCGAAGTGAATTCGCGCGACCACTTCAACATCCCTCTGGAGAGAGATTTCACGCGCGCAGAGAAGGAGAGAGATGCTATTGCAAACTTCATTTCATTCAGTCTAATGAGACCCAAGTGTATACGTTGTCGCTGTATACCTTGTGGCTTACTTCAATCTCGCCTGACCGTGTGAATTCCGTTAACGATGAATAATTAATTTTTAGTATCAGGGATGAGAAAAAAAAACGAACATAAACGTCTTGTAATGGGGTGCAAGCTGCGTAGTTATTTAGGCTTCGGTTTCGTTGGCTAGTAACATTGAAAAGTATAACGACGATACTCGTATAACGTTAATAAAGCTCGTTGCATTTCGCTCGCTGACATATATCTACATATCAGTTTCAATTAGAGAGAGAGAGAGAGAACGAATGGTTGCAATTAGTATTCTATAATTCCATATTCAGCATCGATTTCTGTATTTATTAATATGCGTATATTCTAGCATTCTAATTTTGATTTCACGTAAATTTATTTTGTTTATCCGTGTAAAAGAAAATTTCTCGTATATGGTTAGGTCATAGTCATTATCCCTTCGGTATGCACGTTTCACCAAGAGTGTGCGTTCACGCGCGCGCGCTAACGCGCGTGTGTGTGTGTGTGTGTGGACTTTGGTCGAGGACTTTCCCGTTTGCTTCTACTGCTGCATGTGCAACGAAACTTTGGTCCCACCGCGGATTATTTGTTTTCCGCGTGTTCTCGCTCCGTTTTAACCTACACGTTGTACAAATGCTAATGGACTTGTAGAATGGAGGAAGCTTTGTACAGCTCTGAGTATTAGGGCTAACATAATTATCTTGAGTACTTGCACAGCTAACAACAAGTGCTGTAAAAAATTTGTTTATCGAAACTAAACAAAAACAACAACAACAAATTAAGAAATATCTAATCTTGGACCAGCTGTCGTTCTACTTAGCGAAACTTTTATATTTTCTTGAAATTGCGCCAAGCAGCACGGACTAGTATAACGACTCCTTATAAGATTTTGACGAGCCTTGGGATTAGCGGCGAGATGGTAGCTTCAATTAGTCCTAAGATCGTCGTTTTCACGTAAAACCTCGTTCTCTCTCTCTCTCTCTTCCTCTTTTCCTGTCTTTTTCTCATTCTTTTATTTTTAATTAAAACGAAGCTTTCCACAGTCGCTTGGAATTTCATATTTATTCAAATCGCTTTTGTTTCCTGGAATAGACAGAGAAAGAGAGAAAAAAATTGTCAGAGAAATGAGTCCTCGGATGCAATCTACAATTACACTGTGACGTTGGCTGTTGGAAAGGAAGAGAAAAGAAAACAAAAAAGAGAGGGAGAGAGAGAAAGAGAACGAAAGGAAACCCGTTTCATCTGCGTCTAGTCGTACAATTACACTCTCCCTTTCTTGCGCGCGGGTGCAGCGCGCCGTGACTAGCGTACAAGCCAATAATTACTTACCCTCCTCCCTCAGCTCCCCTTGCACTCTTTCTCCTCTCTCCTGTACGCGTGTATGCTTGTTGTAAGAGGGGGGGGGGTGTATACGGTACCACCACATAGCCTATATATGCCAATCCGTCTTGCCGTACATTAACGATTTGAATTATATCCGCAAGCTCGATTGATGAGCAAGCGTTGATGCTACTGCTACACTTTGTATCGTATATTTATACTTACGATGCGTATATTTATCTCGATGTGCTATACGTGGTTCTATCGTCTAATTGAAAGTTTTTTGTCGCAATCAATCATATTCCTATTTAAATAAATTATGACGATGACGAAATATAACAAAAAATCTCTTGGTTCGTTAAAAATAGCAAGATTGTAAACTGAAAATTAAGAGAGTGGGAGATATATCAATTAGTCTTTAATCTGTGGCATTCATATCCGGAGGAAGTTGAACCGTCGACGCGCTAACGCAATCGAATAAACTTGTCGCGTGCCAACACGACAACGACAATGGCTTATAGGGACGATCGCTGTGATGAGGTAGTAGTAGCAATAGCAGCTCCTCATTGTTAACGTTGGTGTAAAGGTGAACGGCGTTGTAAACTACAACTCGCCTCGTTGGGTTACTCGGCTCTGCTTTCATTGTCGCGCTTCACGCGATATACTAATGCTACCTCGCGCGTTTACGCGACTCCTTGTCATACCGCTCTTGGTGGAAATTAGAGCTTTAATCAATCTGTTTGCAACGCGCCTCTTATACGTTTCTTTTTTTCATTTTCTTGTTTTTCTTTTCGTCTTTTACGTTTATATCAATGGATCGACGAAATCACTGTACAGTGGGAGAATGAAAAGTCGTAAATAAGAAAAAAGAATCGATAATCTTGAACGTCTAGCTTACGTTCAATTTTCATTTAGCACCTTGAGCACGCGATGCTTCCTTCGGCGTATGTCAAACAAAAAAAAACAATTAGTAAATTAAAAAAATTTATAAATAAAGCAAATAATACGTTTCTTACATGCGATTTAACCACATAAGATGTATTAATTGGATTGAAATAGTAAACTTGTCAACATCACTTGTGTCGACGAATGTTGAACGATCTCTGCTTTCCACGCAGCAGACGTATAGCTATCGGGCAAGTTTCTATTCGAGCTGTCAGCTCTAATCCATTTCCCATTTGATATCCGATCCCTCGACGGTGTCCAACCCTCGAGCTATTCCAGTAGCGGTCAGCGAGAAAGTGAAGCGCGTGAATGTTTAATATACGACGACGGCTATGAAATTTTTACGATCCGTTGACTTGACGTTATATACGAATATCTGGGAATCATTGTATCGCATTTTTTCGTTTTTTTTAAGATTTATTAATTTGAGTTTAATGGATTGTCGAGTATGAGTCACGTTTATCATTCAATCGAAATCAAACAACTTATCGGCAGGAAAAAAAGAAGAAATCACGTTAACTTTCATTTGAAATGGAAAGCTTCGGGCAACACAACAACTTCCATAGCAATTATCTGGTACTTTAATTACCGAGCAGTTAACATCAACTAAAACCTATTACGTATTATCAAATCTTCCAACCCCAAATTACGACCTGAAAATGGGAGAAAAAAATTGAAACTTTGCGCTTGGCGCCTCACTGGAAATTCTCCCTCGTCATCGTCGTTGAGAAAAAGAAGGGAAAGCTTTGGCTTGCGAAAGCGCGATCGATAAAACAGGAAGCGCGTAGGCGTAAGAGAAAAGGAGAGAGGGGGTCGCGTGCGAAACTTCCGGCAAACTGTTTCAGCAAAAGAGAGAAAGAAAGACTTTTGCCTATTTCTCTTTGTCTCGCTTACCCACTGCTTTGATTATCTTTATCTAGCTTCGACGTCTTTATTATGACGTGCTTTTTCTCTTTATCCGTTCTACAACATTATTTGTTAATGTTTTTTTTTCCACGAAAACTTTCCTTAAAATTTGAAAATGTCACGTGTAACTTGTTTCTTGGAAATAAGCTCGAAACAACTAAAGGTCAACCGCGTTAATCCTGATGCATCGGCTTAGTTCTGTCATCGCCATCTTCTAATGGAATAGGTTTTGATCGAGAAAACTCGCGATCCCTCGACAATATCGAACTCGGTTAATCGCGTCGAGTTCTATAACGTGCTCTAGACGACAAATCAAAATGCTACAAACAAACTTTATTTTCGTAATTGATGCAACATTTGCGAACTGATAAAATTGTCGCATCGATCCGTAATAACAATTATCTATCGATTTTGATCGATTTTCGTTCATTAGACACTCTATTTCCCTGCGTCGTTGTTACACAAGTACGAAATTCATAGTAATTTTATGTAAACGTTGCATCGGTTCCATAACTGCACGTTTCGTTTCTATATAACAGTAATATGAATAATATATGTAATAGCACACACAGTTCACCCTAGAACATGGTAGAATATATATATACGGCCACTATACCTTCCACAAGCGATTCTATTATTAGGAAAAATACTAAATTACGCGAGAGCACGAAACTATCTGTTCATTTGAATAATAAATATCTCTAACAACCACTTTCAAACTTAGCCAAAGTACATTTAAACTCATTACAGTCCATTTACCCGATATAATGTAAAATAAATATGCATAGCAGATGATAAAACTCTTAATGAAAACACAGAGCACGCCGCACGTCGAAAAAACCAACACGATGAAACACTAATTAAAAGCAGACTCCAATCCGAGAGTAAAAAAGCTAGCGTAAACATAATTTTTCCTCGCTGCTTTCTCCTTCTTTCTTTTTCTCCCCCGCTTCCTTTTTTTTATTTCGCTGAGAACGGGCGTAGGGGAGAAGACTGCTCGAATAGATCGTTAAAAAGTTTATAAAGTACGCCAAAGGGGGGGGGGAGAGAGAGAGAGAGAAAGAGAGAGAGAGAGAGAGAGAGAGAGAGAGAGAGAAAGAGCTCAATCGATTCATTAGAAAAAAAATTGAACGCGTTGCGTATGGCCTTAATGAGCGATCTTTGAGATACTCTACACGTGGAGGGTGATTTTTTCGTTGCTGTTGTCAAGAGGGGTTGATTTAATACCAGTCTATTGTAAGAATCCGTGGTAATGATTATCTGTAAAATGCTTTCTTCGAATTTCAAGCCATATTTGACCATTGGACTTTAATATTTGTTGTTATTTAAAATAACGATACAAACAGAGTAGCTCTGTTTGATGAAACTGTGGTGAAGTCTCGTTAAAAAAAATAAGAAAAGTTCTTATCAAAGATTCCAATGAGATACAGTACGGTTGAAGGCGAGTAGAAATGGCCTTATCAATTCAAGTAACAATGCAGCTTGCCACTCTGCTCATTTACCATGCTAATGCGGCACAATGTGACGCGCTCTCGTGCTTCTGTATAAACAATGCGGCTCTTCAACTTTCGTGTCTGTGTTGCTGATTAAAACGCACCTGCGTCAGCAATTATTCTCTCCCCTCTCTGCGTTTCATTTTTTTCCACCATTTGTCGTTGTTAAAATTTCCCAAGGCTCGTCGAATAAATGCTATTTTTTTGATGTTTAAAGCATCGAGTGGTGCAGTTATGCTTTAGCAAACAAGTATGCGAACAACTTCTCTCTCTCTCTCTCTCTCTCTCTCTTTCTCTCTATTTATGTATATATTTTTTACGAGGCATATTCTCAAACCAGTAGAGTCGCCTGTTTCTCCAGGGATTTCACGATGATTTACGAGGATCTTCTCTTGTTCTTGTATTGTAAACGCTCTCTCTCTCTCTCTTTCTTTTCCTCGATGCCATGATTTATTCATGTATTGCTTGTCTTTTGGAAAATGCTGCTGCTTGTACGACTAGAACATGCTGCTTCTTAGATATGGTTTTCATTTTATTACGATTGTCCCTCGTACGATCTGTCGCTCAATTCGACTATGAATTTGTTAGAGTTGCAGTTATAAAGAAAACAAAATCGTATCGGCAATAACTAGCGATGGAAATTCGATCATCGCGTGTAAAATATGACCGCAGCTTTATTTCATTCAATGAAATATTCGTATAGCGGACATAGATGGAGGGAAGCATATGGAAAAGTTACGATAGTAAAAGCGTAGCATATCTTGTGTGTGACGTGGCCTGGTTACACACTAGCGAACCTTTTTCGGGACGCGTAATATACACGACGAAGGAGTACTGCGCGCATTTTTGCACGGATATATACGACGTGTACGACGTGCGCTCTAGGAACTCTGCCAAGCTAACTCGCTCAAATCTCATTTTCAAAAGAGGGGGAGAGTGGAATTTCGACTTTTTTGTTGCTATTTTTTTTAGCGTCAAAATGTCAACATCGAATTTTCAATTTAGTTGTTTTTCAAAAGATTTCAACATTGAAAAACAACCCGTTGTACTTTGACGAGAGCAAGGAAGGAAACAAAAACAAATGTTTCTTGTTTCTAAATCTCAATTTTGTAATCGCTCGATTTTTCACGCTCTCTTTCGCGTTAGATATTGAATTACGATGTGCTTAAACTCGAACTTTCAATTTTTTATACGTTCTATAGAAAATGAATTTTCCACAGAGAGAAAATCCTTGAGGTTTGTTGATATTGTAACGATCGATATTCACTTGTGCACGTTGAGATATATACACACAAACACACACATACGCATACACAGATATATCAAATCTTGCGAGAGCGGATATTCTCTTTGTTTTGGGACACGCCACTGGGATTTTCTTGTCGAGTAGGGATTTGCAGCAATGGAAAAGTTTTACGGCTCTTCTCTTTCTCTCTCTTTTTTTCAAATGATTTGGCTGAAGTGCTGATCGAAAACGCGAAACTTTACCCCCCCCCTCTCCCTCCCTCCACCCTTGCTGTGCTCTTCGTGGAGTGTTGTTCCAGGGAAGTGAGTTTCAATCGATGTGCGTGCTACAAAAGCTCTATTATTTGAAATTGAAGTTTGTCTGTTTGTTTGTTTTTATTTTACCGAAGAGGCTTTGTCGTTTGCCATAAAACATTTTACGATGAATTGGCAATTTACTGCAGATGATTGACTGATAAGTTTTATGATAAAAATAAAGTTTTAACGTTGTACAATTCAACGTTAAAATTACGTTAGAAACGAAAGAATCGTACGATCAATAATTCATGAAAGCGTTGATTAACTAAAATTTAAAGTTGAATTATACACGCTGCTATTAAATATGTATTCACATAATCCAATAAAGATATTTTATGCAATGAATAAAGTGTCGTTGCAACGGTGCACTGATCTCATAAAACACGTCATACCTGAATGACCAAAAAATCCTCTTAAGATAAATACGACATCATAAAAAGTGTTTTACAGCTTCTTCTGTGTATATACTTCGCGTAATATCCTCCGAAAAAAAGAAAGGAACAATTTACATCACAAAAGGTTTTTGTTGCTCTTCATTCTCTTCGACGTGTCGTATTTCATATACATCACCGTAGTTGCGTATCGTAGCGTCAATTCAGGCCGACCGCATACGTTGTATTTCGAATCGAAGAACGTATTCTCGCGCTTTTTTTTGCAATTTGTCTATTTCAACAATAATTTTACGCTAGAATTTTTATTAGTATAGTCGAACTGTTATCTCAAACGATTTCTAATGTTGTATTTTGCGTTTGTGTTTCAGGTAAGCCTGCCGACATTCGCTGACCACACTTTCGACAAAATACGTCGTACAGTGAGTTTAAATACTCGAGGGATTCTCAAGTTTCTCTGGCTTATCATTCAGCGTACTTCTCGTTAAAAAATTCATTCAGCAAATAGTCCTTTTTAAACATCTTGCGCTACGAATAAAAATACCTTTCGAAAGTAACGTTGACAAAATGTCTGTCGCGTCACGTAGTATATTACTATTGCACTCCATACATCGGCTACTTACAACTCTAATGAATTCGCGTGACACCTGAGACACAAAGTACACATTCGCATATCCATGTCGTGTCTCACGCTGCGTCGATGTTTTTCATCGAGTGGAAAAAAACACAAAATTTCATCGTTGGCAAACTTCAAAATGTTTATACGCGATAGCGTGCGAAACGATCAAACAACGAAAAGCGAAAGGAGGCTAATGCTAGTAGATAAGCGCTCCGTTTACTCTCATTAACGAGGTTGCAATGTTCGAACGAGGAAATGGACTAACGATTGACCCTGAACTCTTCTTCTCCTTCCTCTTTTCTTGCCCGATTGGATTCAATCGCGTGGGATGAATTTGTCGAGGACTGACTTTATGCGATATCCCCGAAATAATGTCATGGAGTGTTGGGGCTTATTGCGCGAGGGAATCGAACGAGGAACAAAAAGTTATTGAACTCGAGAGTAGCAAAAGGAAAATCTTTATATCTCGATAGTATATAACCGGGTCGACATGATGAATCGATGCGAACTATGCGACCCATTTTCCTGATATTTATAATCCTATCCTAACTGTTGACTATATGGCACGTTAATTTCTCGACTATTACAATAATCGTTTGAACCTCACGCGCGTATATAAGAACAAAAATATCTTTTTGTTCGAACGTCAACGTGCACGCGATATTATATCTGCAATGAAAATGCGGATCGCCCAAAATTTTACATTGTCGCTACTTCGTAAATCATCCTGCTGAATGGACGTCCGCATTCTCTCGAAAGACCGTGGCTAGATTAATCCGTTCAATAGTTCTCGCAAATGCATTATTTACTTCGTTGTTGTTGCATCGCAATGTATATTTCTTCATATCCCTTGAACTCGCTTCGTTTAAATCATTTGCAGGAACGTATTCCGAGAATCCGTTTGATTTTTGTATTATAGATTTACGATTTTCCAATGGAACGTAGATTTCAAACCGACTGGAAAAGATTATAAACGTTTACGATGAAAATTGGTTCGTGAAAGTAGATAAAGTAAGAGAGGGATAAGGGAGAGAGAGAGAGAGGAAAAAAAATTAAGAAATCATTAATCCAGGTATCGTTCATCTCGCTAACCGGTTGATCTCGTCTTTCGTCGAAATGCCTCTTCCCGCTTAATGAGCGTCATCAGCCAAAGGGACGATGATAATGATGATGGTGATGGTAACATCAAAGCTCACTCGCGTCTTTGGCCGATAAAATCGCGCTACGTGTCGAGTGCACGCACTGATTTATTAACAGCGTGCACTTAGCGACGCCGCCAGTCTCTGACCCAGATCGTACGGGCGAGGCCCACCCCCTTGCACACTAGCGAATCGAGGTCGCCTCTTTGCCAAGGGGGTTGTGTATATGTATGCACGGGCGCGTACTCCATAGCTGCATCACGAATGCTCTTCTACTACGCAAACTTTATCTACGTAGAGGATGCTTTTCTTTTTTCTTATATTTTACGCAGACGATTTGAAGAATTTTCTTTCTCATGTGCTATTTACGTAAAATAAATTAGTCTCTAATGGATATACTTTGATGAGTCATTCTTGTGTTCTCTGAAAACATTTTCGTACTCTGGGCAAACTTTGAAATTAGTTCTACATTCAATATTTTTCCAAGAAATGCTGTATACCTTTGAGACGTATATCTATGTACATTTACGAGCAGTGAAATAGGAATAAATGCTAATTATGTACTTGAACGACGATTAAAAACAAAAAAATCAATAAGCAACGGAAGCTTCAGAGAGAAAGAGAGAGAGAGAGAGAGAGAGAGAGAGAGAGAGATCGAGGCTGATTTTCGCAAGTGGCACTCTCGTGTAATATGCCCGAATGCGAGTTTTACGTGTTTACCCATTCCACTTTTCATGTAAATTGCCGCCGCGCTCGTTCCAAGGGCTAATTGTTAGCCGGAATTTCAGTCGTCTTTTACGCAAGCAATTCCAACGAGATGGTCTTACTCCTCTCTCTCTCTCCTCCTCTTCTACCCTTTTGTACACACTTCAATGTGCAGTTGGAATTAGTTACAGTCCAGCTGTTCCTTCAGCCTTTACTCACTTTTGCTTTATAGCTATAAATTCATTTCTTGCTATATAGAGTCCGTTGAAATCGACAACTCCGTTACGAAAAATTGCCGTTTTCCCAGAAGCTTGTAACGTCTATTCTTTCTCGTGTTTAATTTGTCAAAATCTTTCTCGTCGAGCAACTCTTCAACGATCCAAGCGTCGAGCTCAACATGTATACACACACGCACATTTTGTATTAGACTTCCTCCAAAGCTTTTTACTTAATTCTTCGAGTGCGCTTAGCTTGAAAACATACGGAATTGCATTTCTCTCTTCCCTCCAAAAAGGCTAATCGTAATTTCGTGCGACCGCATCGAGGTCGAGTGCCTATTCCTTTCTTTTTTTTCTACTTCTTCTATGGTAACCCAAGGATTTCCTCTCTGCGTGATTCCGCACAAACTTTTCGCGTTTCGACCAAAATGTAATTTATGGTGGAGCTTTCCGTTTTTTACCGTTCAATGATGGATTGTTCAACTTTTCCAAGAGATAAATCTACTTGAGTGGTCAATTGTTTTTTCTGGCCGAGTATCAAGATCGTAAATATCCGTATTTACAGGACTTTGTGTCGCATAGGTGCATGTATTTATTGTCTTGTTTATAATTGCAGACGCGTGGGAATATCAAAAAGACGACGAGTGATTATGATACGGGTACCCGTATTTTCAATGTCGACTCTCACTTGTACTTCAATGTCTCGTTCAACAACGTATTTATTTCCTCGTGATTTTTAAACAGACCGCGTAATTGTTATTTTTTCAAGTAGTTAACGTCCATGTTTAAGTCGTAAAGAGAAATGTAAACTGTAATGTAAAAAAAATGGCCAAATCAACGATAAAGTATGCAATCGTAACATACAAATTGAAACTTATGGCTGTTTAGTTAGAGAATATAGCATCTCGACGTAGAGTTATAGGAGTACAGCTGGTGATTGAAGCATCAATGCCGAGTGGCTTTCCGGCCGATAGACAAAGGCTGTGCTTACGATATACACCACGGTGTGCATGCGTATGTGTAGTAGTTAGTAACGGTACGCTGTTTCTGATGGACACTATACACACACACATTTGCATGTGCACTACGAGGGCTTATCTCTTGGATTGGTCGAAGACGAGAGCGAGAAATTTCATCTATTAACTGCAGATGGTAAATTAGCAGTGGTGTACAATGCGCACACTCCCCTTTGTAAGCATTGTCTCTGTACAACTTAATGGACTCTCTTGCCTGGTATGTATATGTGTATCGAGCGAGCAATCCCTTGAGCATATACATACATCGATTCTTCAGATGGAAACCCCTTTCTATATTTCGCTACAAAACTAAGTTTGAGTCGTAGATATAGTACCAATTTCAAATTGCTGACGTTGCCTTCTTTTCTTTTTCTTTTCATCCTTTACGCATTCAACTTGTTTATCGGTCGAACGTTGTTACATGTCTTATTTACTATATTTCTCAGCCAATTGAGGATTTCGTCGCGAAAATACCAAGCCATCTCTGTTGTCCCGTCCTCCACGACGACGTGAAGTCCATCCTGAAATTCAAGAGTATAGAAATGGGTCAACAACATACTGCTATATCATACATACATCACCTAGATATTATTTTCCGTGGATTTAAAGACGCTTCAATTGTTGGTTCGGCTATTGATGATTTATTCGATAGAAATGAAGAATAATCAACGGGAAGCATCTTTTACCCAATTGGAATAAAGAAAATCTATAAAAAAGTTTCCCGGGATACTAAAGCACATGCAACAACTTGCCACAGTAGTCGGCAAAAACATCAATAAACAATTGCTAAAACTCCCTTTATCTTCCTTTCCCTCGTTCCGTAGTTCATCCTCGCTGTACGTATACATATACACGCGATTTAAAAGGCGACACCTATATCTATTTAAAAGTACGGATCCCATGCGAGAGTTTTTGTTAATCTCTGCCTGGCTCGCTCTCACGCACGCTAATGGAAAGTTGATTCGTTCATTGTTTGAAGGCTGTAAGAGAACATTTTAATTTTGTTAGCGCATCTTTACCACCAAATACTTGTAAGGGGTGATGACTTTTATTGCGTATAAACAATTAAATGTGAATTTTGCAAGATTACGATAATTTACAAAAGGTACAAATAAAAATGAAAAATGGAAGACGGATATTGGAAATACCGTTATCTCGATATTGTATAATTTAAAAATGATTTCGTTTCTTTTTGTCGATTATTCCAATACACTTTCGCGACTGATCATAAAATCTCTCTTCGCTGCTGAGTTCTAGATTGCAATCTGTATGCATGTCCACGCGCGTTTGCCTCGCGCTATCTACGTGTGCACGCTTGGTTTTACTACTGGAAATTTTAATTCCATCGGCGTGTAACTATAAGTACTTGCTTGTAGTTTGCATTATTCAAAACTTTACGATAATTGCAATTTTCTTGATTATACTGCATTTATCGGTAAATTGCTCGAGTTTTGAGCAATATGAAGTACGTTTATTTGAAATACATAACGAACAATTGTAAAAGCATAAAATTGACTGGAAAAAAAAACAAAGAAATTCTCATTAAGATTGCTTCGAGACCGTCCAGCGGAAATTTACCCAAGACAGCTCCACGATTTAAACTTGCTTTTACTGCCCGTAAAAGTCCCGTGGGCTATATGTTCGTGTGTATAACCATGAAGAAAAGTGACTAGCGTCTATCTTTCCCGGGTTGTTCTTTTTCTCTTTCTTTCTTCGGCGCTTATCTATTGCGACTTTTTGCTGTCTTATCGCTTAGTATGTCTTTCATGAGATGTACGATAATTAGCTTTTTACGAGTTTACCAAGACTGAATATTGAACGCTCGTAAAATCAACAATAATAAACGACAAACAAACAATATCAAAACGGATTTTACAGTCGAGCATGTTTAACGTTAAAAACAAAAACAAACAAAAAAAAAACGAAAGAAAATCGATGAAGTTATAATTGATTCAATTCAGCGAATCATGGTCTATTAAAAATTGCTCGCGTAGAGAGACGCGACAGGACGAAAACTGGGGGAAAATGTCGGTTCTCGCGTCTACTACTACACGTCGGACGCTTTTACTACTGCTACTGCGCGGGAAATCAATAGAGCCAACGCGAATGACAAACTAGGAAAAAAATCTTCTCTCGTTGCATTTATTATTTTCTTATTTTTTTTTTTTTTTTTGCAAGGCACCGAACTTGTCGTTTTTTTAATATAAAAGAGTAATAAAGCGACCACACAGATGTTTAATTTTTTTTTCAAATCAGAGTATCGTACATTCTCGAAGAGAAAAACCACATGCATATTGCAGTTGAATAATCTATGAATTCCGAAAGTTCGTTCTGTTTTCGAAGATTTAAAAGAGAGAGAGAGAGAGAGAAAGAGAGTGAGCACGAGAATATAGTAGCTGCGGCGAATAAATTGCCGAAAAGTCCATGTAAATACGCGCGGGGCACTCGCAGGAAGAAGAGTTATCTATGCAAATTGAGGCCAAGAGTAACCGACGAATTCCCAGTACGCTTGTCTTTTTCATTCTTTCCTATATTTTTTTTTCTTTGCGAGGAAAAAGACAAGTGTGTTACAATTAGAATTCCTCGACTCTGATTTGCATTCGGACTTTTCTCACGGTTACGACATTATGAAAGACTATGGTGGGCGTCGTGCGAAATTTCATAGATGAAATAAAAGCCTTGATAAGCGATATTTTTACTATTCAATTACATATTCTGCATTTTATCAATTTCGTGAAAGCCTCATGACGGGCATATTGTATTCTATTACGAAAAATACATCATCTTTAAGAGTTCATAGTATTGTTCGACTAAAATAAAAATACGTACTGTGGAAAATACACGACCACTAATCAATATACAAAGAGCACGGAATAAAGCACAAAAGCACAAAGATGTATTATACACCGTCGTACATTATAAATCCTCATTATCACGATCAACAATCAACCGATGAGATTCGTTTTAATGAGTTTGCATCGAATGTTATTTTTGATGCACTTTGTCTTTTTCGTTGTGTGCACGTTGGGAATTATTGATCCATAGCAGTTCTCCGTCCAGTTTTTGTCCATTGTTGCACGTAAATGTACCTATTCCGCCTTTGTGTTCGCTTCGCAAAAAGTTCGCGCGATCGATTCGACGACAAGAATTACTCGTGAAAAAAAGCAAGTTGAACGTTTCTTTTTCTTTTTCTTTGTTATGTTTCGTTTTTTACGTGGTGTAAAATTTTTCGTTGAATTTTTGGTCGACAACGTGGATCTCTTGGGAAGAGACTACGTATGTATACATATATATATATTATATATTAACCAAGTTATCGAGCTTTCGGTTAATGTAATCTCGTTGTGCGCGGAGCTATCTCCCCGTGGACGATCTTCGTGGTTGCTGCACGAGACTAACGAGTTGGAACCTAAATTTGAGTTGATTATTTAGGCTTTCCTCTTGTAGTTTGATTGAAAGATCATGCTTGTAGTGCGGTCGAAGTTTTTTTTGTCATTTTCATGCATCTGCGGAAAACAAATAAAAGCTTTGGTTATACGTTGAAAAATGATTGATTTTAAAAATATAACAATTGTTTTATTGTTAAATGACAAATTCGTTTGCAATCTATATCGTGTTTTATTTACAAAACAAAAAATTCCTTCTAACAAACTTAATCGACGAAATTCTCACATCAAGCGTCTCATTTGCATAATGAGGATATAGCATTGCTGTATATGTCTGGTACGTCTCGTCGTTGAAAGAGCAATGTCAAGCGGCATTCATGCGGGTATATAAGCGTACCTCGTTGAGAAGAATCACTGCGCACCGCGACCTTTCCTGAATAATGCGCGCATCGTCGTTGAAATAACGGAAGACAGGCGTTTAAATCCGTTAAGTACGCAATTCTCTCGAAATTATTTCATTTCTAAAAAGCGAAGAAGAAACAGAAGATAATAAAAATAACGCGTACTTAAAAAACACAGTACGTCGTTGGAATTGGTTACACCGTATATTCATCTGACATCTCTCCCATTCTTTCTCCCTCCCTCCCTCTCTCTCTCTCTCTCTCTCGAAAAAATCAACTATGTTGAGAAGAGGGTTACGGGACTATATAATGAGATTCACCGCGTTGGATGTACACGTTTGATTGTCGAAGAACGTTATATCGCGAATGATGAATCTGGCGCGACGATACAGACGCGTGCCGTGAGCGCTTTTCTATTGTCCACGACAAAAAAGTCGTTTAAGATATATGAATTTTGATTAGGGCATTTGCATAAGCGAGTCCAACTATATAACGTTCGTATGCTAAATGAGAAGTTACGTGAGTGCTCTTATTGATCGTCGACTTTTCTTTCGGTCGTACCACGAAAATAAATGGAAAGCGACGCGATAAATTCTAATTAAGATAACGCTCAACCAGTTGATTACGATGCATAAATGTTGAAATTGAAAAAAAGATACGTCTCTTTTTTTCCATTTAACATTTTTACAAATGATTGTTTAAATAAAACTAAAACGACGATAGCTTCGTTAACAAAGATAATTGTTCATTAAAATAACAAGTTGATTTTCATAAAATGTTCCAGATGGACAACAAGTACCGACACTATGCGAGCTGGCAGCACGTTGCGTTGCTTCTCATATTCCATTCGAATTGGTGGAGCACTTTTACTCGCCAGTGCCGGAACAACTTCAATTGAGGATAGCATTTTGGAGTTTTCCCGACAACGAGGAAGACATTCGACTGTACTCGTGTTTGGCCAACGGCAGTGCCGACGAGTTTCAACGGGGTGAAGCGCTCTTTCGCTCCAAGAATGTCAAGGATCCTTTACAGATCGGTTAGTTGTCCAATGTATTTCCACTCAATACGATGAGACTGCTGTATACTCCTGACTTTTACAATTCGAGAGTATAGCTTTGTAAATATCTTACAAATAATTGAAATTGAAAGAGGCTAACACTATGTACGACGAGTACATTTCTAGGAAGACTCTATGAATATCACAATTTAAGGGCTTTGCGAATTTACACGCTTTTCCAACTTTTGAAATCAACTTGAAGCAAGAATAAAGCGTTTCTTTGAAATCAAAGCTATAGCATTTTCCAAGTAAAGAGCGTTTATATAAACCTGACCGCGACGACAAAAACATCATCAAAAATATATCAACTGTAAAGTAGAGCGAAATGAACAAGTACACGTGGACGTGTATAGCTCGATTGAATACAGGTCCACGGACAAGAGCTGTTTGCGCTTTATCAAGATATAAGGTATTTACGGTATCAACGAGCGAAGACTAATACATGCGTACACAGACGTCGCTCAAACGTGAAATGTACGCGAATGGACTTGACTCGATCAAATTCGTCTGCTCGTTTCAAGAGTATTATACCGTAAATACTTATTTGATGAGAATTTGTAAGAAACAAGCTATGAATCTTTGGAAATAATGCGAGAAACGTCAAAATTTTAGTTTCGTTAAAAATCCAATTTTCCATCCATAAAAAGTACTTTGCTTGCAACGTAATAACGTTTCTCCATTCATTTTAAAACCGCACTTTGAAAACGATCGCCTTGTCTCCCTTTTCAACCGAGGTACGGCAGTTAAATATATATATATATATATACATATCTAACCCCTCGCGGGGTCAAGTTTTCAATTACTGCCTTCCTCGCGTAGCACTTACTCGTCGCCACATCCCCTACAGCACCGCTGGTGCGATATTCTCCCCTTATATATACATCTACGTTTCAAGAAAGCGCAAGTTTTTCTCGACTTAATTGTTAAGAACACGCGGCTACTTCCTATAACTCATTCCTCTCATGCTAGCTTTGTTCCGATATGCGCGTATATACGCTGGTGTATTTCGTAAAAGTAACATATTGTGGTTTCTTTTGCACGCTCAGCAATGGACATCGTATCGTTTTAAATTTGAAATCTAAGGAGGCATTATGAGTTCTTGGAGGGTAAGAGATATCGATGGCTCTCCCGAGTAAGAGAGAGAAAATAGCTATTATTATCCTTGTTCTTCGGTGTGGGAGTAGTGGGCAAGAAACTCATTATGTTTTTTCCCCGCGGAAATTCCGGTTTCTAGCTAAAGACGATACTCTGCAGAAGAAAAAAAACAAAAGAAAAAAAGAAAAGAGGTTCGTCGAGAATGGAGAAAATGACTGTAGAAGCAAGCGTATTATTAGTAGAGCGAGTACTATCTCGTCATTGTTTAAAATTAAAAGACTTAGCTTCGCTTGTTTTGCATCTGAGTAATAATAATAATAATGAAATTTATTTATTTTCGTTATTGTTTTATAGGTTTCCATCTGAGTGCAACGGTAACAGCGCTAATCAGCTCGAATAATGGTTTCCGTGAGTCGTACAATGTTGCGGTAACGTTCGATCGACGAAGGATTACCTCTTGTAACTGCACCTGCTCATCAGCTGCCTACTGGTGCTCGCACGTCGTTGCAGTATGCCTACATAGGATACACATGGTATGACCTCATTTTGCACCCTTGTATTTTTAAACTCGTTAAAGCGTCTCGCGCAAACGTTATACGATACAACGATACTACTGTGCGAAACAACATACTTTTACCGTGTGTTCCAAGATACGTCATTTCTTCTTCTTCTTCTATTCTCTTTCTTTGCCACGTAATTTTTGCGATAATAGTACAGGAATTATCGTCGGATGTTTGAATAATTAATAAGCATTTACCCAACAACTAATAAATATTTGCAGCCTACGCAAGTATGCTTGAGAGCACCGGTATCCGAGTCGTTGTCGCGACTACAGCGAGAGCAGCTACAGAAGTTTGCTCAGTATCTCATCAGCGAATTGCCTCAACAAATTTTGCCGACGGCACAGCGTTTACTGGACGAATTACTGTCGGCAACACCAAGCGCCATCAATACCTATTGCGGAGCGCCGGATCCTACTGCTGGCGCTTCTGCCAACGATCAGACCTCGTGGTACCTCGACGAAAAGACATTGCACGATAACATCAAGAAGATACTTATCAAGTTCTGCGTGCCTGCGCCTATTGTATTTAGGTAGGACATTGACACGATGGTTTGTTGTTGTTGTCGAGTAGACTCATTTGAGGTTGATTTAATAAACGATGATTCAGATATCTCATAATTTTAATTGCGTGATAAATCATACATCGTACACTAATGATTTTTTCCTGTTAATTCATTAATGTTTTTATTTGTAGCGATGTAAATTACTTGAGTACGACAGCTCCGCCAGCAGCGGCGGAATGGTCATCTCTATTGCGACCTCTACGTGGTAGAGAACCAGAGGGTATGTGGAACTTGTTGAGCATCGTGCGTGAGATGTTCAAGCGTACCGACCGTAACGCCATTCCACTGTTGGAAATCATTACCGAAGAATGTATGGCGTGCGAACAAATTCTCGTTTGGTGGTTTAACACGAAAGTTGCACTGTTAAATGGTAATGGCTACGGAGGTGGCAAGCACGGTAACATGAACAGCAACGCTCATGCGTCCCAACATGCATGCTCCTCGTTGTGCGACGAGATCGTCGTTCTTTGGAGATTGGCTGCTTTGAATCCAGGATTGTCGCCATCGGAGCGGACAATGCTACGCAAACAATTCACTACCTGGCATATGAAGATTATTGACAAGTTGACAAAAATTCGAGGCTCGACCGTGTCGCAGAACTCGCACAATCGTAACAATGGTGGTGGGCCGAACTCGTTGAAGACGGATCTGGAAATGTTCATAGGTTTCAAGCCAGCGATGGAGGCTTGCTCTCTCGACTGGGAGGAGTACACGTTACCTGGCATTACCTACACCGCTAGCACGAATCCCATGTACCATTGTCCGTTCACGTGCTTCAGACATACCGGTGATACGAAGACCGAGGTAAACCAAGTGAACTCGAGCTCGGCGGTGCTCAATTGTCAGCCACCAACATCGTCACATCATCACAGTCGTAGGAGCAATTGTTTGGGTTTAGTTGAGTTTAGCTACATGGACCGAAGAAGGCTCAACCACCGGGATTTCCCGGGGCTGTGCTCCCGCCCTAATGCTAGTGGCGGAGATTGCAATCGCAGCAGTGATAGCTCCGAGGGGTTTTGCGAGAACGACGGTGATATCGCTGATATGCCCGAGTTACCTGTAGTTCTTGTAAGGCGTGGTATGGGCCAGATGAATAACTGCTGCGACACAGACTCCCAGGTAAATTTCCATTATTTTATTAAACTATTCATCTCCTGTTGTGGTGTAGCAAACCTTTAAAGTAAATGAAAGGCTGCCCGTTTGCCTTATCAGGAGGGCGGTGGTAGTGAATCATCGTCCAACAGCAACGTCAGCCTAAAGAACGCCCAAGGTTCGGACGTACTACACTCGAATGCATCCTCCGAGACGCATAGCGACACGAGCGATAGCAGCATCCAAAAATGTCCAAGCAACGTCAAACGAAACGCCAGCTGTTCGAAAAATCCAACCGCAGCCGAACTACAGGAAGCGGTGTCGGCCGGTGCCGCCGTTGCTGCATCAGTCGTCGTCGTAGGTACACCTCCTGTTAGCAACGTCGCTACCGTTGTGACAAACGGCACAACATCGACCAAGAAGGCCAACGAGCAAGAGTTCGACCAAGAGAAGGATCCATCCAGAAGGCCGTCCAAGGACGAGAGCTCGTCGTCGAGCAGCGACAGCCCATCCGGGGACGAGTACCACGTTTATTACTACGATTCCAAAGCGACCGTCAGCTGTAATCTTAACAAGGATTACAAGTCGGACGCTACCGGCGCCGTTGCTGCTAACGTCAACGCTATTTTAGGTATGTGCAGTTGCAAAAATGTTCTAGTTTTAATTGAATTTGTCTGATGTTTGATTCTATCTCTATAGGTAATCTCAAGAAGACTGAAGATCCATGGGATATACTTTTTGCACGAGCGGAGGGCCTCTATGCTCACGGGCATACGCGTGAAGCGTGTATACTTGGCGTGAAATTAGCTGAGGAGTTGCTAGCTAACCCACCAGATCTTATGATTGAAGTGCCTCCTATGCTTATTAAGGGCAAGAGGAAGAAGGTATATTCACTTGGAAATGTGTATATGTCAAAGTTTATACGTTAACAACTAACAACGGCATTCATTTTTGCAGCAGCAAGTGAATCCAGCATCTCATCAACTCACGTGTTCCGCTTCGGCGACTTTAGCGAAGTGCGGCTTTCTTTGTACAGTTCTAGCTGAAAACCCAGAATATCATAATTTGGCATTTAGAGTTGGCCTCTTCGGATTGGAAATGGCTAGACCACCTGCGAGTACGAAACCATTAGAGGTGCAAGCTCTTAAATGAACGCAATTTTGTCTTGTACTTTCAAACTAGTAAACTTATCTATTTTTCTTACCTCTCATTTGCAGGTGAAATTAGCACATCAAGAGAGCGAACTTGTAACTCTGCTCAAACGAATACCCTTAGGACCAGATGAATTAAATATGATCAGACAGAGAGCTAGAGCACTTAGGGATAATATTTATCGTTCAAGAGGCGATGCTTTGCTGCCGATCATGTTGGCAAGCTTCATCTTTGACGCCTTGAACACACCGAGTAAGAATACGTTTTTTGTATTGCTTTTCGACTTTTTAAATTATTATTCTACGAAGAATAAATAATCAAAATCTTATTTAAAAAAGAATTGATCGTCTAAAAAGTTGACAAATAATTCGCAGGAATAAAATTGCCTACGGACGGTGACGAGAACTTGGGTTTCGATGCTGCTGTCGCTGCGCTTGGATTGAAAGCAAATGTTAGTGAAGCCGATCATCCATTGCTTTGCGAAGGAACTCGTCGTCAAAGGTACTATTTAATAAAATCGTTCATAAATAAACATTTCTCCTGCCACACACAACATAACGGTAACTTTTTTTGCAGAGGAGAACTAGCTATAACATTGTTGGTCCACTATAAAGACGAACCAGTAAAAGTCGCCAGAATAATGGACAAACTACTCGACCGTGATGTGCACCGACTTATAAAGACGCCAATAGTAAGCAGTTACTACAGTGCAAATCCACCCAAAAGGAGTCAGGTAAAAACGACTACTATAAGTTTGGCGTTCTTAGACGTTTATAAGTAACGGTATCACACATAATAAAATCATTTGACTTTTGTTTAGCTATTGAATTTGCGACGAGAAAGGGCTTGCTCGTCACCGTTGACAGGTGATGCATCTGGTTCAAGTGAAGGCCTCGTGGGAAGTAACAGTAGACCACACAGTAGCACAAGTGCAGAATTGGAAGCTGGGATGAGTGCGTTATCGGTTGCACCCACTCCTGGACAACAATCAGTGCCAACAAGAACAAAGGAAAATAGTTCATCTCGTCACAGATACAAGAGCAAGAGGTCATCAATTGCCAAACCATCCATTCCCAACCAGCCATCCGAAGCTGGAGCACATTTCATGTGCGAACTCGCAAAAACAGTTCTTACGAAAGCTGGTGGCAATAGCTCCACATCTCTCTTCACTCAGGCTTCAACGAGTCAAAATCATCATGGACCTCATCGAGCTTTGCACATGTGCGCTTTTCAGCTTGGCCTGTACGCTCTCGGCTTGCATAATTGCGTCAGTTCCAATTGGTTGAGTCGCACTTACTCGAGCCATGTGAGCTGGATTACGGGGCAAGCTATGGAGATCGGTGCTCCGGCTATTTGGTTCCTCATCGACAGCTGGGAGGGACACCTCACACCACCAGAGGCTGTCAGCATCGCTGACAAAAGCTCTAGGGGCAGTGATCCTAGTATGGTGAGAGCTGCCGCGGAATTGGCACTTTCTTGTTTGCCGCATGCTCACGCGCTCAATCCCAATGAGATTCAGCGCGCGATCCTGCAGTGCAAAGAGCAAAGCGATGTTATGCTCGAGAAAGCTTGCTTCACCGTTGAAAATACCGCTAAGGGTGGCGGTGTATACCCCGAAGTTCTGTTCCAAGTAGCGAAGTATTGGTACGAACTCTATCTCAGAGTAAGTATAGCACATTTTTCAAATAATTTTCACATATTTACCGTAAGCTTCATAACTGACCTTGGATTATCACTTGTAGCATACACCTGGTGGAGATCAACAAGACGAAATACCTCACGAGCAATTGCTGCTTGATTCCAACGGTTCATTGATTGTCGATCCAAATCCCCCAATGGATCTGGCAACCGGCCAGTTGATGCCAGGGCAAGCGCAAGCAGTGGTCGTTACGAGTGCGCCACCTCCGCCACAGCCTTATGCTCATCCGGCGATAACTACACTCGCTCCGTTGGGTAAGTTCTTCTCTCGATAACAATCTCGTTGATTATCATCCACCAGTTCATTGAACGCAAAACTAATGGCAAAATATAAAAGTTAATCACGTTCCAGACGTTGGCATGACGTATACGGTGCCCTATGGCTTCATGCATCCACACCAACCATTTCCTCATCCTTCCCACCAACCGTTCGCCGGTCCTATGCAGCCTCATCGTGTAGCATTACCACCTCAGCCACCCAACATGCAAATGTATCATCCGTATCCTCCTCATCCTGGTCATCCAGTACAGCACCCTCAAATGCCACAACACCCGCAGCACCCGCAGCATCCGCAACACCCGCAACACCCGCAGATGCCTCATCACCCTCCTCAAGGACAACCACCTCAGGTATCGCAGTTTTACGCTCCACAGCCAAACGTCGCAACTGTCAACGTACATCCACCGCCTGGAACTCAGCATATGTTTACTATGCAACAGCCTGTGCCTGTTAATGTAAGTATTTTGTTTCGTTTTCTTGGTTACTATTACTATTGGTTTTGGTATGTTGATGGTATCAAAAGGATATTGTGGAAATATTATTAATCATAAAAGTATCTATGAGAAAAGTTTGTATTGAAACATTTAGTATAGTTTGACATTTTTCTTTGTCACATTAGTAACAACAACTTTTATTTAATTTCTAATTTAAGTAAAATGTAATTGCTTTTATACTTAAGAATTTGCATGACCTTCTATAATATTGATCACTAAGAATTGTATACTAATTTTTGATGATTTTTTTTTCATTTTTAAGTTACTTGAATATTGGAGAAGCAATAGCGGTGTAACTTTTGATCAGGTATGATGCTACAATAGAGCAATTGAGCTCTCTAAATTATTTGTATTTCTTTTATTTGTAAAAGTTGGTGTTGAACATTTTTCGTTATTGGTGTCATGCAAATTCGTAATTTTCATTAAATGTTATTAACGGTAATTTAACATTATATCACCAATAATTTATTTACGTGCACTTAATCAAGATTATGTATTGGACGACTTTGATTCATGCAAATAGGTATTTTATAAAATACCAAACGTGTAAAAATAAAAAATTGTACGTGCAATTATAGGTGCCAACTGGTATGTCAGGGCCTATGCCAGGTCAAAATGGATTACCTGGACCAGCTTTGATTCCAGCGCAGCCAATGATGCCGACCGTCCGCCAGCAGCCGCAGGTAAATCATTGCTCTAAAGTTGTAAAAGTAAGCGCTTTTTCGCGTAAAATCATTCAATGATTTTTGTATTAAATTTCAGCAGGTGCACAGACAGAACCAGTCGTTCACGCCTCAGCAATTTCGTGCTCTGGTAGCAGCCTATCGCGTGGGTATGCTAGCCCTTGAAACATTGGCGCGTCGTGTGCACGACGATCGGCCTCAGGCTAAATATGCTAGAAATCCACCCTACGGCGAAGATGTCAAATGGTTACTGCGTGTGTCAAAGAGGCTGGGTACTCAGTACTTGCATCAATTGTGCGTCACCGTGGTGAACAGTATTGTCAGCCCATTCGTGTTGCACGACGTCGCACTTGAGGCGGCCTATTACCTCTCTAGAAATAATCCCACGCTCGTTCTTCAGCATCTCCGCTCTGCTCTTTTGGCTCCACTCGTTCACAAATGTCAACAAATGTAAGTTCCTCGAAAGAATAAAAATGCCATTGATGCTTTGTCGGATGGCGATTATGAATTCTCCTGCTTTCAATTACAGGTACATTCAATGTATGCATCAGAAATTATATCATCTTATGCAGCCTGATTACGAAGATTTCGCGAGTATCGTATGCGCGGCAAGAGCCGCTTTTCACATCACTCCAGAAGGTCATGCACAATTCAAAGAGTGGCTACAATCTATACGAAGGTATAGCGAAATATTGTAATGTATCACCTTTATTAACGTATTTTATTTCTTATGAAATAAATATTTCACGTGTTTGATTGAAATAAAGCAATCAATAATCAACTTTTAATATGTACCTAGGTCCCAATCATGTAACAAAGATCTTTGGATACATATAAATGCAGCACTCCAGCAGAATAGCAAATGACACAAAGCGGAGCCATGGCTAGCGCATCGACCGCAGCAACATTCATTCGAAGATTCTCACCTCGGGGCAACGACGTCTACGTCATCGACAGTCGCAAGTACTAATTCAACCTCAAATTCCACTGAAGAATTACCAACGGCAATGGAAGTTCCAAGTGTTGACGTTGGTGACGAATTGACCAATTCACTCATCGATGCGAGAATACGTCAACTCGACTTGGATATGCGCGGTTACTACAGACGTCGCGAAGACTGGTATCATCGTCGTCACACTTTTGGATTTGCAGAGCAACACGTGCCGTTGAGCAACCATCTGGGATATAATAATCGTAGCCCCTCGCTAGAGTGAGCTTGTAAATCTGATAGCGTTGGAGCGTTTTCTTCTTCAATATTCTTTCTTCTTCTTCTTCTTCCTTTTCTTTTATTTTTTTAAAATAATTATATTTTCCCCAATACGCTCGTGTATTGTTGAAAATTGAATTAGAATAGGTAGCGGACCTTGAATGTCGAAGATGTTCTGAAGACTGGATAAAGCGATTCTTTGTGTTCTTTTTTTTATTTTGTATGACTTTTTTTTTTAAGAAATTTAATTGCATATAGTTTAAGACGTGTTGACATGAAATATATTTTCTCTTTTTTTCGTTGTATCGATTGTACGTCAAAAAAGTGACGTTAACGTGAGAATCAAATTTTGAAAGGGATGAATGAAATTCTGAAAGTTATTGAACATAATCAATACTGAAATATCTATACAACGTAAGGTAAATCTTTTCTATGAACATAAATAGGACTGATGAACACCCGTTGATCAATTTTCATGATATTAATTTATTTTTTAATAAAGGACATTCAATACTCCTTTAAAATAGTTAAATGAAATTTGATACTGCGTTATGTATATTTTCGATGATATTGCAAAGAGTGATGATTTGACATTATTTAGTGAAATTCCAATGTGCGTAGTTTATAATATTATCTTCGTTCAAGGTCCGCTTGATATCGAACGTTCAGTTGATCTACGTATTTATAATTATAAAAAAATCATTTTGTTAAGATATATAATGAAATAAGCAATGATGTGCATATGACACATACGGAAAATCGAAGTAATCATTCAGACATCATTCATCGTTGTAAAAAAAATCTAATTATACGAAATCTAATTGACATGCAATAATCAATTAATAAACGAAAAAAAAAACTACAAACAGCCAAGATTGATTTGTATGTTGCGCATTTGAATATAACATCACGGTTCCATCGAACTCATCAATTTTATTTTAGTTAGACGGAAGTATTGTAGCCACAATTAGATAGAAAATTTTATTTTGAACTCTAGATAGGGTGAATTCTTGCATCTTGTTTCGCTTCGTAAACAAGTGGCAGACAAATTTTAATATCGACATAATATCTATTTATATACACGAAGGAAGATACCGATTTTCTTCTCGATGACCGTATAAAAGTTGACATTTACTTAAAAACCAGAAAAAAAATCTCGTTTCTTCATAGCGTTTGGATCATTTTTACTTTTATGTAAAAGCAATCTCCTCATCTTTTTCTTTATCTTCTATTTCTCTACTTTCGTTCTTCATTATAAACGACTTTACGTATCTACGTATTATTGCATATAGTACGATATATAGATAGACAAAAAATATATATATACACATGAAAAATGTATATTATATATAAATATACGTATATTATGATATAAATCATGAACGATTGCAGTATATTTTCATTTTGTCGAAATCGACAATCCATTGAGGTACATGATCTCTGTAATTTTTAAATTAACATTATTTAAAATATCAATAAAGGAATGATAAATTACATATCATCGGTTTTGAGCCACCTATCCAAATTATCAATCAATATTTCTGTAATCTGTTGTTCATAGCCATTTTTTCGCAAATAAAATTGAATCAGAATCAACATTGACTTTATTATTCGCACATCACAAACAAATATTTCATTAGAATCGTTAACATTAAACAAGCAACTAAAAATTGTTATATCTTATTACAAGGTGGCTAAGCAATAGCAAAAAATATCGAAAATCATTCACTTTAGGCAACTACATTGAGTCGTTGTATTTGCGTAAAATTGTATTAATTTGATTTTTAGATTAAATTATTTTAAAAATAAGGAAAAATAATATTAAAGAAAAATGAAACATCTTTGCGTCCTAGTAATCAAGTTTTCAGCTAGCTTAATAAAAGCTTTTAGTAATATAACAATATTTGTAATTGAAAAAAAAACGTTTCCCTGTGACGATGTTGTCTCCATCGTTGGAAAAGCTCATAATCTGATGGTTTTACTTTGTTACTCAAACGCATTTTTTTTATTAAAATAATATAACTGAAAAAATATCATAATCACTAGCTTTATTATATAGAAAAAAAAATGGGTAACGTTTATTTTGTTTATCATTATATTCTCACTTTGATCGAATACCGTAAAATAGCGCGTGAAGCGAAGTTGTAGAAAAATAACGATAATCTAAATATGATTGTTATTGTTTTCTTAATAGTATTGAAACACTGAACAGTGCCTCGTCAAAATCTGTGTGAACACTTATATTCGAAGCCGAGAATGATCAATGTACATTGCGACATTGTACGCTCTCTGTATCTCGTATATTATTCGCCAGTGTTAAATCTATCGTATAAGGAAATAAGAAAGAATACTTTGTAAAACTCTGAGAGCTAAATTACTTGTATAGTCGATACTGCGATGCATATTAAAACGATAAGGAACGAAAAAAACAGAAACTTAATCTCGGGGCCTTCCTTTTTTCGAGAAAAACCGCCCGCTTTATAACAGATGGCAGGAGTACGGAAGGTCGGATACCCCTGAACACGGCTTATTTGCGTTACAAACGTGCGTTTTGGGTCAAGCGTTTGCCGAAACCGACGTGACCGATTCCGGCATGGAAACTGCAATAGCATTTGTTCTGCATATGTAGTTTGTTCGTATTTATCCAGATAACTTATTTCTAAATAAGCGGATATTGACAACAAGAAGAGGACAAACACTTCGAATAATTTATGATCGAAATATTTGGAGTATGTTTTGAGATATTTAATAGAAACAAAAATGTGAACAATTCGAAAAAGAAGTCTGTCACACCGCGATGTTTCCAGGTGCCAAGAAATAGGAATTAAATCGATATGTTTTGAAAGTCCTCTCAAATAAAGATGTAATGACCATAAACAAAACTTACTGCAATGTCTTCTTCGTCAAAAGCTTCGAGAGCAATATTTCGCGGTAGGCAAAGTAGAAAAAAGAGAAAACATGGTTCATAGTTATATGATTATTAAAAGGACATCGGCATTGTATTTTCATCACATCCTTTTCATGTAAACGTTGTTTGCTTAATTATTTTTACGCACTTATTTTACATCACCGGTAATTCTTAGTATCTAGTTACAATTAGATTCATCTATTAGATGTGGATAGTCATCCGTGGGAATAAGTAGAAAAAAAAACAGCGAATGCTATTCCATTATCAGCAAAGTGCCGTACAATTAACCGTCAATATCGTAAGTGTGAAGAAGTGCCGTCGAACTTTTATTATAGTTGAAAAGGATTTATCATGCCACTGCGTCGGTTTCGCAAAGGAGAAATTTCGTTCTTTTGCGTCGCAAACACAATACTATATCTCGAGTAGCAATTTAACATTATTATCTTATCATAGTAGACCTTATTGTCTATGAAAATTAAGAAAAAATGTATTTTATCGTCATCGAAGGTGTCTTTAGAATTTCGTAACTTAAGCCTAAATATAATAGTGTTAACATAGAATAAATAGATGAATTGTTGAAGCGCAAAATATCTACTGATCAGTGATTTGTGGACAGAACAATTCGTTCGTTTAAATTATTAAAATTCGTATATTCGCGTAATGAGCGGCTTGAGTTTGAACAGCTCCGTGGCATATGGCAATTTTTATACTGATTTTTTTTTCTTATCAATTGTTCAATATGAAAGTCTGGATAATATTCATTGCGCTTTAACAATAATCTATATGAGTGTACTATTTTTAGCAACTTTATAATGGATGCATCGACTAGATTAATTGTCTATTGGTAAAAAGAATATCAAGAAAAATCTTGTCTGTCGAAAACTTTGAATTATCTGAGTCATTGTATGTATCGAGAGTTTTAGAAAGAAGAAAATGAAAAACACGGCGCAAATGAGATCTGAATGGAAAGAAATCAATGAAAATGAATAGAGTTTAACAGTTATGCTCTCGCGTTTCTACTTTTCTTTGTAATCTAAGTAAGGAAATATCAAAAACTGTTTACCTGTTTAAATCTTTTTTAAGCTCGCAGATAGCTAGTAAACGGTATCGAATTAAAATGCGCGAAAAATATGGAAAATTGATTGCGGAAAAGAGGAATCGACGCAAGAAGAGATCTATTTTTACACTTGATCTATAAAAAAATTGAAATACTTCAAAAAAGATACTTTAAAATGCAAAAAAAAAAAACAAAATAAAAAAAAAAATAACAAGAAAAAGGAAGCTGGACGATAGTTGAAATTTAGAAAATTCATCTGTAGTTTCATACTCTAGTATTTAGTCGTGAAATTGTGTAGAAACGCGAGGATTATTATTGTGCGATGTGAGATAGTAAAAGACTTTGCCTTTACGACGAATGTATAATTTTTATATGAAAATTTCAAGCAGAAAGTGCTTACGAACTTCGATGATTAAGGATATCACGATCAAGTGAAAAATTAGACAAACCAAGTCACGTAACGAGAGCTGATTGGATTAAATGACTTTTATTATATTTTCTATCAGATCGCGACGTCTTTTACGAGTTTGATCTCAATCATTAAACTGTATCACGATACTTTGCTGCAAACTGTTATGCAATGAATCGGTCATATACGTTGAGATGTGTCAACATTTTAACAAAGATTTATTGAAAACTTGTTCGCAACGTCAACGAGCATGTTGATTCATCGATATTTCTTGGACACTTCAATTGATGGTTAAACAATTTCATTAGACAACGCTAACTATTATTAACTACTAACTGAACGAATGACCGATTACGTGAAATATCAAAGTCAGATGTATGTATCTTTGATATTGTCTAAGACTTGAATGCGACAATTTCTGCGCAGATTCTATTGTAAGTCGGCGTTTATTATTACAATACAACTCTAAGGCAGTACTTACTTTTTCAGAAGAGTAGAGTTTAGAAAGACAACACAAAAAGAAATTGAGATGTTTTTTTATTTTGACAACCAGCTTAAATTTGTAAATGTTGGACTCGAGAATCACAATCACACTATTTGAATAGAGAACATTTATCTGTGGAAAGTAGAAAAGATGGTGAAACAATCAAAAGAAACTGACATCAGTTTATGATTATGCACGTTCAGGATTTTAAGTCTAAAACCATAATTTCTATTTTGCAGTGCATTAACGGAACCGGTTTTACCCATTAAAGAGTTCAAATCACTCAATATTTTGATTTAATAGAAAGTTAAAGTAACAACGCGATTCCATTTGCATACGTGTACTTTCATATGACTTGTTTCTTTCGATAAAACTGCCTTAAATATACTATTATAAAAATTATTTAGAAATTTTTATGAATATATCAATATCTCAAATATGAACATCATTCTATGTAATCATGTGTTCTTATACGCATCATTTTATGACGATGTATTATCGCGTAGAATAACAGTTTCATCTCATTATGTAAATGTTAGGTTTGTTTTCAATCGCACGAGCGCATGTAATAACGTGTATTCAATTAAAAAAATTATTTTGACACGAGTCATGGCGAATAATTTTTATATGGAATGTAAGAAAAGAGTATTCAACTAATTTTGTACTCATCAGTCTCGCAATGAATCAAAAACACACGGGATATGTCATAGTATTTACAATATTTACAAATATTACCTGTTGCAATCTTCGTTTGGATCGTTTGTTTTTTAATCAAATGTATTATTTGTCAAACTACAGCCCCCCCCCCCCCTCTCAGAAATAAAAATCTCATTAATTTCTCAGCCTGTATTTGTACATAACAGGAGTTGGCTTATGAATTTATATTCAAATTACTTATAGTATTAATATGGAAAATAATCCAAGTATATATAAGTATAATCGCTAATTATGAAATGAGTATTGAAATTTAAGCTAAGAAAAAGTCGTCCGTTATTGAAAAAGATCTCATTGCGAGCGAGATTTGGTAAAAGCAAATACTTGAATAATATATTGTAATTAAGGAGGGCAGTGCGATATTTCTCCGACCGTGATGCGATGTATATCGATGTTCTGGCATGCGTTAATCAATCGACAAGAAATCTATTTCCCTATTGATCGTATAACATAATTGAACGTTGAATGCATTATTGCAAGATAATTCAGCACTTTTTACATCGGTTTCCAATGTGATATTTCAGTGTTGGATTTGTTAGACATCATTTTAAGTTGATTTTAGCAGAATTGAAAGCAATTTTATTGATTTTAGAGATCACCGCTACTCTATACAATTAGTCAAACTCATTTATCCAATATCTGTAAATATATATCAATTCAACAAATGTATATTGATGGTTATAAGCGAAAAAGTCATTAAGCTGCATTCTGATATTTTTCTCAGTCAGCCAGAGATATAGAGAAATATACATCGCTAGAAATCGATAGAGATAAATGGAAAGTAGTCACATAGATAATTTAATTATTCGCGACAAGCTGAACAGAAATCTGGAAAATCAGTAACAATGGGAGACGATCGCACAGTACTCTGCGACGACTGCGCGATATAATATACATAATAGATGTGGATATAAGATTATCATTGTATTATAAGAAAAACACGGAAAACGCAGATGTGTCAGTTATAATATCAGAATAAATGAAAAATAAAAAACTAAAAAAAAAGTCAGAAAGCCAAGTCGATATTCGCCACGAGCGCGTTCTAGCACATCGCGTAATCGTCGTTTACATACCGCTAGCGAACACGAGCGAGGCATAGATTAAGAAAATTAGAGAAAAGAAAATAACAAAAGCTTATAACAAAGATACAAAGTAACGTGTGAGCGAGTAAAGAGTCGCGATGTGCGATAGCGCTTCTGGTCTATACATATAAATATACATATACAGAGTAAAAAAAATCAGTAATTGATGTTTGCTATGTGTTTTCTCCTCCAATTTTTCGTTGTCGACGAAGAGCGTGTGAGCGCAAATCTGTTTTCCTCTATCACGACGACGACAGTTTCGTGAGGATGAAAAAAGAAGGGCGCAATGTGAGAGTGAGTCAAAAACGACGAGCGAGATGCGTAGATGTAATTGCTATGACGTGGGCGAAACTGTCACTTTATCTCAGCGGAGAACAGTTATGTTAATGCGATTATCATTATGACTATGCCATGGTATAATCTCATGAATATTGTGGAATGGATCTATTTATGAATCCGTCGATCGTTGATGTAATCAAACGTGTTCTGAGTGAATTTTAATAGAACACTTTAAACCGATTTATCGTCTTACTTATTACTCCTTATTTCCTTGTTCCAATTGAATTTTTTTTAATTACCAAATGCGATCAATGTATTTTTATTTCAGTTTTTGTCAAATGAATTGTAAAAAAAGAAAAGCCCGCAGTCGGTAGGACTCGAACCTACGCTCCCAGAGGGAATCTGATTTCTAGTCAGACGCCTTAACCACTCGGCCACGACTGCTGTACATGCTCATATTTCGCTAAAAATCAACGACCTATCTAATTACGATTAGATTGTAGGTCAACAGCTGGAATCCGAATAGTTTGGAGTAGTCGAAAATATTGAGTAAAAGATACATATACGTGTATATATAGTTCTGTATTATCGACCGATCGCCGTAGAAGAGCCAATTTCAAATTCATGTAGTGCTACGTGATCAAGGTGAGCATGTACAGCAGTCGTGGCCGAGTGGTTAAGGCGTCTGACTAGAAATCAGATTCCCTCTGGGAGCGTAGGTTCGAGTCCTACCGACTGCGGGCTTTTTTTTTAATTTTAAATATTAATACACAATTCATTGACATGAATTTGTATTCAATCGATTGATAAATGAATTGTAAATTATACAGATGACGGATACTTATCGATAAAAAAGTAATTTATTTTGTGAATGAAATTATTGAATAATACGTACGGTAAATAGAGAAGTGAAACGAGTGTAAGTTTTTATTGGTCAAATAAAAAGCTCCAAACAGCTTCCGTTAAAGCTTTACAAAATGTCCATGATTGGGCATTTTTAAAGCACGTAATGAAAACAATGGAAAAGTTGGCATTGTTCAATTACGCGAAATTACTCGTTCCTCGCACGAAACAAATAAAGCGCCAGCTTTAATTTGCACTCCAAATAATGAGAGTTAGCTGCTGCTGCTGCTGCTGTTACGTCACGACTGAGTGAATAAGAGAGAGAGAAAGAGTCGAGATGAGTAAAAAGTTAGGGACGTTGGCCCAACTCGCCAGGAATATTCCATTAATTTAAGGGGCACTTAAAGCACTCGCTGAATTATGCAAGGTAGAAGAGTTCAGAATTAAATCTGCATACATCTACGCCGATCGCCGTTAATAACCGTTCGCTATAGAATTCCAGTCTCAATTAGAAATTTTTCCCCTCTTTCGCTACAACCGGCAATGATCAACATCGACTCGACTAAAAATAAAAGATAGTTCATAGTACGCACGAGATAGTCAAAGTAATAAATAGATTTAATATCAAACGGAGGAAGATAACGCGTTCAAGTAGATAAGTGATTGGTGTAGAAAAACATTTTGTCGATCGATTAGAAAAGCATCAACGATGGCGACATCGTTGTCGAGTGGAATCGTATATATTATAAATACGTTCAGGATATTAAGCCAGGCACAATCGGATTATTTGACGAGGTGCGCACGAGTTTCTCGTTTATCGTTCATCAATTTTAGTGGCGCCAAATAATCATAGTGACAGCATCACTGATGATATCCCATCTACGATATAGCTGATATTATTATTGTTCACTGATATCGATGACAAGATTTAACGAGCGAATTGCTGATACATTTTTGATGAAAATTCGATATTGACGCAAAACATGCCCGTACACTTGTCAAACAGTTTGCTGCAAAAACGCAAATGTAAAGCACAGTAATACAGTGTTTTTTATTCTTGATGTACATTGACATAACTACTACGTAGTCGACGGTTGTTGTTGCTCACTCAAATTTAACGCTATTAGCTAAATACTACAGATCAAAAGTAAACAAGTACGAAATAAAAAGCATTAATCGATTTGCAGCGATGTTACCGGTTCGCTATGCGACCTACAAGGCCAAGCGTTAACCAACAATAGACAATGGCTAGCGTTATTGGCATGCGCCAAACGCGTGATTAATATAGAGCCGTAATCCCCACCTTTATATGCCCCCCCCCCTCCTTCTTGTCTATATTTTTTTTTTAATTTTCCTCGGACAAACCGCTGGCAAATAGTCCAACGATTTTCAGTTGTCATTGAAGCGCAGCATCATTCGCTAGTGAGTTTCGAAAAGAGAAAGAAATAGGTCGTAGTAAGGCGAGTATCTCGTACATGTGGTTGCTGTAACACATATATGTCAGCTAAAATGGGAGGGGAAAAAACAAATCAATAAAAATGTATAACGAGCCATTGTCCAAATTAAGGGTAGCATTCTTTGGATATATTAAAATCGATCGATCGTAATGATAACTTGTGCACTAATCACGTGTGCGAGTGCAACCACGTGCAAGTGGTCACAGAGACGATGTATGTACATGACTCGCGGAAAATTTCACTTGCCAATATACGACGAGACGAGGATATCTATAGACACGTGACGCATCTTCATCGGCGATTTACGCTAATTGATGGGGTCGGATTTGACCGCCTGCGGAAGAATAGTGGATACATATACGTATACTTCTTCGATTAATGGAAATTAGAGAGTAGTTGGGTGTTTATTGTTCGTTGATTGGGGGGGGGGAGGGGGGTGAGGTTTAGTTTAACGACAATCTGATATTTCTCAATCAAATTTATCGTTTGAATTACTTGTGACATACGGCTTTTTTCAACAGATATCAATTTCAACAAGTACGGCAAATTCCACATTTGTTTAAGTCATTTCATTCGAAGATTGTAGAAATGTATCAAACACATTGTTTATCGAACGTACGATTATAAACTAATCAATGATAATGAATTTGATTCTTTATCTTGAATAGTGTTAATGTACCGTAATTTAGATTTTTTTAAATAAAGTATCGTAAAAACTGCAAACAATAACGTAAAGTTTTTAAACGTTATAAACTGGATTTGAAACCAGTTTAAACGAACATTTGTTGTTTGTGTCATTTTATACAATTTTTCCTTATGTGCATTACAAAATTTTCAAGTCTATATCAAAGACACTTTGTGAAATAATACAAAGTATTATTTTAAAAATCAGTTTTAACTGAAAGCTTAATTTACAATTTTCATCGCTCAACAATGACGTAAAGGTCGTTGATTAAAAGGTCAAAACACCTATGAATAAAGTTTTGCTTTTACGATTCATAAAAATATCTAAGATACCACTTGGAAAACGTTGCGAATCGGAAAACAAAGTAAAACGATGTATACTCTGCGATAAGCAACCAAGTCAATATAATCACTGATCTGATGTTTGACTTTACGAAAAAAAGTGTGTCGAATGTCAAATATTAAAACCAGGAAGTTAAAAAAGCACGTATTTTTGCTTACAGAGGATTACAATTGTATATATACCATTGTATATATTACAATTGTGTATATATATGGTATAAATAACAATTTATACCAATTTTAAGTGAATACGATCGCGTGTTATTTACAATTCGACAATGTTGCACTCGGAACGAGGCGCCCGCCGATTTTCTCTATTTGCTAATGGATTCATGTAAAATCAGTTGAGTATCGCGTAATTAGACAATGTTGTAATCGCGATACAAACATCATAAATGCCTTATCACATCAAGTGGCACGCGAGTCTAAAAAAACTGGAAAGTGAGGATTACGCCACTGTGTGCTTTAATTGTGCGTCATTTACAGCCTTTTTCTTCCATGGTTTACATTGTGTTGTCAATGATCGTTGACGATCATTATGACGCTTGTATTCGTATTTTGCGATTGTCGAACACGTTAAAGTCGATTTTTATGGAAAAACAAAAGTACTCAAATGACGTTGGTTAGCTTAAATATTATTTTAAAAATTTAATTTAGTTTTTTTTTTCGAATAATGAACAATTTTACTTTTCTACCGCTGAATATATAATTATCAGTAAATATTTTGAATGTTGATTCAGAGGAATTTTGTCGAGTACAAATTTAGAACGCGAGAGAAATATGTTTGAATAAATCTGATTAGACGTTATCACGAAACAGAAGCTTATTTATAGCACCACAAATCTTATATAAGATTCATTTAGGCAATTTAACGGTGGAAAAAACTTCATACTTCTCATAGTAAACGACAGAGTATTTACTTGCTTTTGCCCTCGATGGAAGAAAAAAAAGAAATTCTCAAACATTATACTACTCCCAATATGTGGAAAACATCTGGTGAATGTGTTATCTTAAAATTTCCTAACCTCGTCGATGCACTATACTGTTGTTTATCTTAATCGTCACGTGAAGGAGGCTCGCACTCATCATGACTCGCTCACGTTTTACCGTGACAATCGGCGCCGGCCCGTGTCAATATTTAAGACAATTGATAACGACCATTCCGTACCTCGTTGCTTACTTCATAAAAAATGACTGGATTTTTATGCAAAGTTTAGGAATTTTTCCCTCGTTAGTGTGTTAAAGGTGTATGTACTGTGCTTCAGCTCGAGTGTTTTTATACACAGGTTCTTAAACGTTCTTTTTATGAAAATTTCTAGTCGCGCTTTTGATAGTTGATTGGTCAATAGATTGTAATCTATGCATCCACGTATTATCTTTCCTATAGAATGAATGTTTTAAGTGGTAACATATTTCAACAAAACGTGTTCTATTCGCGCTGGCTTGATAATCAAAGGCGAGCGAGGTTACTCAAATAGTTGTTTTTTTTTTTCATTCAATGCACAGCAATAAAAATGCAGTAATATTATTTTTCGTTGCTATACTAATAGGTCAATCTTTTGACTAAAATAAAAAAAAAAACAAGGTGAGCGTACATCCCGTAATTACATAAAACAAATTGAAAACGATCAAAGTCGATGACGCTTGCACATTTTCGTAGCACACGTGCTGCGCGGTGTAAAAACATGCAAGCCGCTCGAGCGTTCAACACGTGTTCTGCATTCATCTTTGCACTCAGGTGTAAGAAAAATACCCGCGTTTAGTTTCGATTTGTCGTTTTTTTTCTCTTACCATTCGTTTTGATATCGTATTTGATGATTGTGCGATTGAAAATAATCATTGTTTAATATCTGATTGATTGGAAAAAAGAGATTGATACTGAAATTCTACAAAATGATATCTGCATCGATGCATCGATAAATGATATAAGAATTATAAATCCAATTACTCATGTTTAATCTTGCAAAAAACGATTTAAAAAAATTTGGTATCTGATCATTCCTAAATATCGATATCTCGATTGCTTAGTCGATAATTCTTATATCATTTATCGATAATTAGTTTATAACTCATAAATAAATGTATCATAACAATAGGTAATACAGTGGACGACGAAATTAAACGTGAAAATTGTTGATACAATCAGGCTCATTATCTCAGTATGCGGTCTTGCCGCTTTCAGTCATCCTCCACTAAAAACATTTACTAATTGCAGTTTAACTAATGACAGTTGCCGAATGATTTCAATCTGTAATTAGTGTATTTTCACTAAATACTCTTGAAAAATACAAGAATAGCTATCGTGAAAACGATCTTAAGTCGATTTCATTATTTAACGTTTGTTGAACTTCTATTAATCGAGATATTGAAATATTTCAAAATTGATTGCGCTATCCAACTTTCATTTCAACGTGTATTCCTGTATAACAGTGTAGGCAACAAACATAAAACTATTATTATTATTAAAACAACAGGTTACAGCGTACTATTGTCTTTAATACGATAATTTTATCAGGAAAGCATTTAAAAGTTAATTTGCATATCTTGCTATCTACTTCAAAGCTAATTTCCCTATCGTTACCTAAATGGAAAAAAAAGATAATTTTCCATTAGTATATCAAATCTTCAAATAGTCATTTCAATGTTGTCTTATTTGAAAAATGTCATAAATAAAAAATAATCTCGCTGTCCGATCTGACTTCAAACTCGTTAGTCTAAAGAGATACCGTTCTAAACAATTATCCTCTCTCTCTCCCCGAAAGTGACATGAGGAGAGAGAGAAAGAGAGAGAGAGAAAGAGAACGAGAGAGTGAGAGAGGGAGAGAGGGATAGAGAGAGAGAGAGAGAGAGAAAAAAAAAAGAACGTTGATTGGCTAGCCAGCTAGAGGCAAGCTGCAAGAGTAGCGAGAAGAAGAAAAGAAAGGCATCCCGAGAGGGGCACAATTGGTTGGGCTTGCGCGCGCGCGAGTGGTCGGAATTTCGGGGGTAGGCGGGGGAATGGCGTTGGTACCGGGGGCGCGGACTAGCTATATATATGACGTCATCCCGGAGTAGGTCGACGCGCACTCAGCTGACGAGCATCGGGTCAGAGCACAACCAGCTGACTCAGCAGAGCTTCATTCTAGTATACTTCGTACTATTCGCACCGTTGAACAAACTGCATTCTCTAACTACTTGACCACTCTCGATAGGTGCCCACGCACTTTCCTCCAACATATATACATACTTGTTGGTATCTTCTTCGTCGTCGCTGTCGTTGACACGCATCGCTCTATTGCCTACATCGCTTTACTTTCTCGTAAGTACGTCCTCAACTTTTGATTTCATATATATTTGCTTTTTTTCTCTACTTTTTACCGTAATATAACAATTATTTCTATTATTATTTGTCTTTATCATTCTCAATTTTTTATTTTCAAATTTATTTTGACATCATTCAATGTATTAAATATCTACATCGTGTCGTTTGCTTCAAATGTCTTTTTGTTGATTCACCTTTAGTTACTATTATAACGAGTACATTCTTTACCGAGTGCTACTCTTACGATCTGTTATTCCAATAAAATAATGTTCTTTTAAGCAGTACATTCAATAAACAAGGCAACGAAAGCGATATTTCAATCAATTCAATTATTTAAAAACAATAAAACCAGTGAATGTCAGTTAACTCTAAAGGAGAAAACGCGTATTGTATACTTTTACGGCAAAGACCTTCGAAGCTTGTCAAGGTCAGGCGTACTTTTCGTTACTGTAAATCACATTTGTATATCTTTTTCTCCACGTGTTTATTCTTTGAAAATAATACTAATTTCTCTCGCAACGTTTATTCAAGTGTGGAAAGTTATGGCGTTTGATAAAAGCAATCGCATGGAAACTCTCCAAATAGCATAAAGTCACTCGTGTAATCGTTTAGCGCAACGTTAAACAAATACAAAAAAGTAAAGTATAAATCAATACGGAAGCTGCGAGTGACAAACGTATCCTAACAATGACGATGTTCCGATATATTGCTTGATAACAATCGAATCATAGCATATACATCGCTCTTACTCTCTGTTGCTCTACGAATTTTCCATACACACGTGCAGCGCGAGCATCGACCCGTACGATTTCGATAACGTGCTTTGCGCAATAGACCTCTCGAGCGATTACAAAGCTTTTCGTTTGCTTCTGACTAATTGTCAGCGTTTTTTGGCTATTTCTGTTTCTGCTGATTAACGATAAACTCTTAATCGTGAGCAATTGTATATATTGATATTTTTAGTATTTCGTGCGTGCTTTTTATTTATTCACTCTTGTTTACTGCTTAACGTTTATTTGGAATTGTGTAATATTCCAAAATTATTATAGCTTCGCGTATCTTTGTCCAATTTCTCTTATCACGAGGAAAACTATAGTTATTTTTTTATTCGATAATAATGGCTCAAAGTCAATTACACTTTTGTGAACTGTAATAAACATTTATCGTTTTTTTATGCTTCGCAGATAAATCGACAAGCATCAATTAATAATGACAGAATCCTTGGAACACATGCCCAAGCAAGAGACCATCAGGCTGCGCGAGCAGTACATCGGGTAAGTTTATTGAATACTTGCTGACCAATGATCGTATCACGCGTAAAGTCGTGTAAATTAAAATTATCTAAAAATAGCGCGAATTCAATTTGCCCTCGAAAATAATTCAATAACAATTTTGTGTCTGTCACCAACGGCAAATTTTAGGAATCCACTGGATTGCTAATACAGTTTGACATCTAATCCCTGTTGTCTGAGTTCCCCAAAGCCTATTAGTCAGCGTCGTAGCGACCTTATCCTCGTCTCACGTGACAGGGGTATTGCTGCCGCTTTGATTGTCAAATACTCGAAATGATCCGACACCATTTTGTCGTATTTGCGAAATTATAAATTATGATTGCTCCATTTAATTCATCGACGATTATTCGAACGAAATAATAATAATCACAATAATAATATTCCCGAGATAAGCTTGTTTGTTAGATCTTATTTTTGAATCTTGACGGCGGAAGTTGAAAGTATAAGAGCTGATAGAAAATGTTTCGCGATCGCGGATGATGTATCTGATAACGAAAAAAATGGAAAACTTTTACAACCCGTTTCCGTCGCGAGTCGATCGGCATTTTTTTACAATGTACGTTTACACATTGGTTTTTTGTTTGACGACTGAACGTAAAAACTCGTGAACAATTTCAATGTGAACATCGCGTAAAACGTTAAATAATAATAATCGTAACATTAGATCGTTACATTGTATTATTCGTATTTTCATACAAGTTTTTCATTGCAACAAGTGTCTAACACAAAATATTACCAACTCGAGAGATTGTCACTAGTTTACTTCATGGCCAATTAGACTAGAGCTGTTAGAATTATCACGATCAAAGATGTGCTCTAGATTCGTCGAGAATTTCTTGTGGGATTACAAGTTAATAGCTAGTCACAATTGAGAATTACATCTTTGAATATCGTTAAATTGTGCTTTGATTAAGTGGAAGAAGTAAAAAATATCGGTACGATCTTAAAATTTTATCGCTAAAAACTATTTTTTCAACCAACGTTCATTTTGTTTATCAAATCTTATCAATTCACGTACGTACTTAAAAAAAGCTTGTCATCGAAACGACAAAACTGTTACTTATGAGCTTTGTAGTTAAAGTGTTTAATTAAAGCTAATTGAAATCCAGTCGAATTGGGTCTTTTTCAAGAAGTGTCTTTTACTCGTATGAAAAGAGAATAAAAATTGAGCACAATGGGTACGCGCGGTGGATTTCATGGGAAGAGGAAGCTCTCGCTGAAACGATCTCCTAATTAGAAAGAGCGTCGGCTAAATTTTGCGCGGCGGTGTAATTAAAGCCAAAACGTCGCCTGCGGATATAGCCTCGAAGGGGGCAAAATTAAACGCCGAGGCACCGTTGGAATACGAATTTTGTATTTTTCCGTCAAGCTTATTCATATTTTATTTTGTTTCTAATTTGAATAATGCATTTCGTTGCGTCAACATATTTGTCAAAGAAATGATAATTTCTTTCGTTTGCAGAGAATCGTGCACGCTCTTCTACAAATCGAATCCTTTGAAGATTGTGAAGGGTAAGGCGCAATACATGTACGATGAGAGGGGTGAAGAATACCTCGACTGCATCAACAACGTTGCGCATGGTAAATAATCACTTTATTAACTATTCTTTGTATAATCAAGGATTTCTCGTTCTTATCATAATAGCTGTGACAAGCAATTGCATCAGCTTTCCGATCACGCGTTCGACTCGTTTTTGCTCGACCTACTGATGCGAGTTAATGCCTATAATTCCATGTTATCAGCACGGCATACACAATAGCCTTTTTTTCTAAGTCGTTATCGAACTCTTACATTTTTAGTTTTTGTGATATTGTTAACATGACTTGCAAACAAAGATGACCTTTTTGTTAAAATAAAACGTTTTTTCTCCCTATTTCTCATATCTGTTATTCAAAAACTAAGACAAATTAAAACTCGTAAAATCTTCGTTATTTTCCATTTTCCAGTGGGTCACTGCCATCCAACAGTGGTGAAAGCTGGCCAAGATCAAATGGCCACATTATCAACGAACATGCGCTTTTTGCATGACAACATCGTGATTTGCGCTCGTCGTCTTACCTCGATGTTACCGGAAAAATTGTCGGTGTGTTTCTTCGTCAACTCTGGTAGCGAGGCCAATGATCTCGCTTTGCGTCTCGCCAACACGCACACCGGCAACAAAGACATTGTCTGCATCGACCAGTAAGTTCCCGCAAGACTCCCTTTTTCTATTTTTCTTGTTTCTAGAGTATAGTACAAGTATAATACGCAATAGGACTCGGCTTCACGAGAATACGCTATCTTCTCGAACACGAACTTTCCATTGAATTTTATGAATGGTAAATTTCAACACATAGTCTTTTAATAATAAGCGTACTCGTTAATATTTATCGTTAAGTTAGCGAATTTTCGTGCAACCGTGTCCAAGTCCGAGTATTTGCTCGGTAAGCTTACAAGTTCCTGTCGTTGAGAGCTCGAGCGATTTGGACGATACATCGCTTCTTGCAAAACTCGCAAGTTTCTATCAGTCAAGTCACGTGTGTTTCACTCGCCACTGCCGTCGTTTATTCGACTTACCGCCAGATGCTCTTTGCCTATAGGATGACGTTTCTGTGGTCTCGTTTTCTCCCTCTTCCTCAAGCTTGTCTATTTCGCTTTCCAATCGCATAAGAGCTACTTTCAGCGTTGCCTGCTTGGTTTCTTTTTCTTTGGTTACGAATATACTTAACGCATTATCACGCTAATATCAACTTTGTCTATTTCAACGAATCTTCAGCAACTTTTATTTTGGTAATCCAAGCGAATTAATTATACATCCTATGCTCATTTTCACTGCTTTGCTCGGTATCACCTGAAGCTTTAGTCCAGCACAACGTATACAATCATGATGAAATCGTATTATTTAGCTTTTGTTTCGAATTTATTCAATATTGAGATGATGCGAATACGACGAATAAATCCCGTTGAGTGATTAATCGTTCGAATTCAATTTCACAATACGAAAACAAATTTTATTTCATCATGATTTTTAAGTTATCATCCACAATACGCTTAAGTAATTGATAAGCTAAAACAGTTCCAGAATCATTAATTCCGTCAGAGTTGCATTCGCACAATTGATGGCATCAATGACCAATGGATCATGTGTTATTGTTTCAAGGTAGCCTTCGCTCGAAGATAAAAAAAAATAATAACAGGTGTGCTCAGTCAGATCTCATGGTTGGATTTTTTCAGATAAAAGAAAATACCATTTGTTAAACAATTTATCTTTCTCAGCTGTATTCAGAGGTCAGTTTCATTAATCCACTCGGTCTACTTTTGCTTGTTTACAGCGTGTCAATGGGCATTTAACAAATACATCGGCGTGGATCGTATATTGAACAAAAAAAAATAATAATAATAATAATCACGAGATGAGAAATTGGAATCAACGAGTGGTCTCTGTCGTGCCCCATTGATCGATCATCATCGATAAAAAGCTTATGTCATTTTAGGTGACACTGGACGAAGATGTATGTGATGTATAATGAAACAAAGCGTTGTCTTGGAAACTTTACATTTATTCGCTCTAAGAATCGATTATTTATATTAGGATGCAACTGGAACATTATTCAGCACTTCTCAAAATTGATGTTTTTTAATCGGAGTTTCAAGTTATCTCTCATTTTGGCAGAATTATTTTAATATTTATGGTTTATAATAATCCGATTAGCTAAATTTGAATTTTTATCTCGATAAGATTAGATGTGGTTAAGTTTGAAAGAAAATCGACTTCAAATATTGTACACATCCATAGGAATTTTTGTGATGATAGAATATGCATGTGAATGGAAAATCAATGCAATCTGCATACTGAGAACTAGAATTGAATGCTCGCTCTAGAATCGCATAACTTCTTTATTAACGCAAATTTTTCAATGTCATAGTAGGTGGTAAAGTTGAGTGAAAGTAATCGATGTTACCACTAACTATTTTCACTAGCATCATCAGACATCAATTGCATGTTTGACACACACCTAGAACGTGTACAAATTTTGATATAGATTATATATATTGAGTACTAAAGATTTTCCGCAATGAGAGGTTATTTGAAATTGAGTAAACACTTTGAAAACGTTTAAATATAAAAGAAATAGTTTGTTACAGCGGACAACTTTTAATTAATTTTTTACACGAACATTTCAGGCTTATTGACAAAATTTTGATTACAGTTTTTCCATAACATTGTTGAAATTTACGTAGACGTAATTACAGTTGTTGAATGGAAAATTGAGTTATTTTTAGAACATTTAATAATTAATACTTTTTATTTGTGATTGTAGCGCTTATCACGGACACTTGACCTCGATGATCGATATATCTCCTTACAAGTTCAAGCACATGGATAATGGGAAGAAGGAACACGTGCACGTGGTAAGTAGATTATTATTCAAACGACTATATTGGCCAAATTTATTTCCAAAGCAAGTGGCATTTCATTCATACATGACGCTTAGCAGTAGTTATACCTTTTTCCTCTCTTCAAAATTTGATTCGATTGAGTTACGTGCATCAGACGAGTGCATTATGCAGTAAAGAAAAGATTATGCAAGAAAATTTCTTGTTTACAGGCTCCTTGTCCAGATGTCTATCGTGGAAAATACCGAGACGATGTGTACCCCAATGAAGATCTTGGTGTAAAGTATGCAGATGACGTGAAAAACATTTGTGACGATATAACATCCAAAGGTCGGGCTGTCTGTGCTTTCATTGCCGAAAGTCTCATGTCCGTTGGTGGACAAATTTTACCTCCTGACAACTACTTCAAGAATGTTTACAAGTGAGTTTAGGTTTGATTTCCTTTCAACGACGTCAAAATGACATTTTTGTACATTAAAATCTTGTAGTATCACGAACACTTGACAATAAAATGTAGTTACTTCGTAAGAATACAATGACAAATTGCGTTTCAGGCACATTCGCGAAGCCGGTGGTATTTGCATTGCTGATGAAGTCCAGGTTGGTTTTGGACGTGTTGGTAGCCACATGTGGGCTTTCCAATTGTACGGCGAAGATCTTGTCCCGGACATCGTGACCGTCGGCAAACCGATGGGTAATGGACATCCTGTTGCCGCGGTTATCACTACACCAGAAATTGCACGGAGCTTCCGTGATACCGGAATTGAATATTTTAACACGGTAAGTTATGCATTTTGTTGGAAATATTGGTGAATTTCGATTTCCGCGTTGAATTCAACGGATTAATGAAATATTTGGTTGTTGTAGTACGGAGGAAATCCAGTGTCTTGCGCAGTGGCAAATGCTGTCATGGAAGTAATCGAACGTGACAACCTCCAAGAACACGCTTTGAAAGTAGGCAATCATTTGATGTCCGAACTTAAAAAATTAGCTAAACGTCGACCGATCATTGGTGACATTCGAGGTGCTGGTCTATTTGTTGGTATCGAGTTGGTTCTCGATCGCAAGCTTCGTACCCCAGCTATTGCCGAAGCTAAATACGTAGTTTACCGAATGAAGGAGGAAAAGATCATTGTGAGCAGCGAAGGACCTGACTACAATATACTCAAACTGAAGCCTCCTATGGTTTTCAGTATTGATAATGCTAATCACTTTGTTGCTAAGCTCGATGACATTCTGCAAGAGGTCGAGACCAGAGAAGATGTGCCGGTAATTTTTCTAACTTTTCTTTGACAATTTGGTTCAATCCGCGATAGTTTAACAAAGATAAACTTTAACATTGTTGCTTTGACTAGAAAAGATAATTTTTATCCCCCAATTAATCGGTTCAAAGTCTTCATTAAGTTTTCAACGATTCGTACACTGTCAGCAAAATTAATTATCTAAAATGATTACTCGTAAATTTGGTAGCTAATGTATCAGTTACACTGAAGCTTCATTCACAAATCAATTATCTTTTAGAGAATAACTATGTCGTTGTTTTTTATATTACAGCCCCAGACGCAAACAACCGCAATACTCAAGGCTGTTATTACACCACTTCAAATGGATTTGGAACAGAATGCGATTGCAGATAATGTCAATTCGGTCCTTGTCAAATCGAGTTAATTCTATGAAACTTATAATTAGATTTATGTAAAAAAGAAATCGTTTGATTTTTACGAGTATTATATTTTTAAACGTTCTTTGATCACAATGAGCGAATATGGGAACAATTAATCATCATTTGTAAATAAACAATGTAAATAGACATGAGATTTAGAACGAAGTGAATTGACTAACTAATTCGTTGCTTGTAAATTTATCTACGAGTCGAATAATATTGTGTATTGTGTGTTTATATATTCTATCATAGATTATATTGCTAAGAATAATTTGTGTAATACCTTATGATCTTGGACTGATTTGAGAGATATTAAAATATAGTATCTCAATTCTACGTTGATGCTGTAAAAATAATTTTTCAAAATAAATATAACTAAAAATTGATTATAACCATGAAACATGACAATTATCATTTCTACCTGAATTCCCCATTAGTAAATAAAGAAAAAACAGTGTATTATTTTGAGTTTTAATAAGTATTATCGGAAGATCTAAAAAATCTAACTTACGATATCTTTCAAACTAAGTATTGAAACTAATATACGGTCAGATATATTCGATTCTGTAGTATTCCGCACGCAACGTGTGAACTATAACATCGTTCCATTTTTAATGCAGTGTGGTACGCTGTATTTTGAAGCAAATTGTAAAACAAACGTTTAAACGTATAACGTTATTTATTATAACGGAGACTTCAATTGTCTTTCATAAGTTTACGTACAAATGTGATTTTAAAATATGAATGAACGTAAAATTATTATTAAATGCCATCAAGTATGAATGAAACTCTTTTCATTCATTGAATCAGAAACTCAACCGGAAACACGTGTCATTTTTATTAATTATTGATGACTATACACGCGATAGAACAATTCACAACATTGTTGCACATTTATCTGGAACGATAAAATAATATCAAGCAAGATATACACATATTGTACGACCTTTGACCATACGTTCTATAAACTTCTCTAACAGTCTTTGTACATGACAGGAAAAGACCTTCGACAACATTACATCGCGTTAATAAAAAATAATCTTTACACGTGAAGTTATGCTGTTGCAGCGCTATACACTCTCCGAGATAAAACGGTGACATTTCTAACGACAAAGCGGGTGAAGGAATCGCTGATTTGGCATTAGCATTATCGATGACACGCTTTAACGTTATTTCTTGCAGTATAAATGTGCCCGAATATTCGGAGTCTTTCATTCCACGCCGAACAGGGCTGGAGAACAAGATGATTCGATCTTCCGCTCTCTTGTTGCTCCTCGGTAAGTTGTGAAAAATTTGATATACTTAAAAATGATAAATATATTCTTACTTTTTACCCACAACATATAAATTAGTATTAATATTTCAAATTATCGAGTTTGTGTCTTAGATTGTAAAAAATTAACTTTATTACGATTTACCTATTGGTTTGAATTTTTTGCAGTTGGAGCAATATTTGCCAAGACTCATAACGCTTGGGAAGATGGCAAACAATACACCTACAAAGTTAAAAGTCGAACATTGGCCGCATTCAACCAGCAGTCAAAACAGTTTACCGGTGTTATAATCGAAGCACACCTCACCCTTCAGCCAAATGGACCAAATGCTCTCCGTGCCAAGATCTGGCAGCCGCGTTATTCTCCAATCCATACGCGTCTTGAAAAAGGTTGGGAGTCAGAGATTCCGCGAGACCAATTGAACTTGCAAAATCTTCCTCTCAGTGAAAAGCCTTTCGAGATCAAGACCAAGAATGGCGTCATTCAAGATCTTATTGTTAACAAGGACGTCTCAACTTGGGAAGTTAACATGATCAAGAGTATAATTAGTCAGCTAAATGTCGACACACAGGGAGAAAATATTTTGCACTCGGAGCATAATCAGCTTCCTGAAGGAAACCAGCCTTATGCTATGTTCAAGACCATGGAAGACTCCGTCACAGGTAAATGCGAAGTTGTCTACGATATCTCACCATTGCCAAAACAGATGCTTCAAAACAATCCCGACATGGCTCCCATGCCAGAGCTTCGCAAGGAAGGTGATATAATCAACATTATGAAAACTAAAAATTACACCAACTGTGATCAAAGAGTAAGCTACCACTCTGGTATTGACAGGCGTAACAAGTGGGAACCTGGCAGCAATGACAACTCTAAATATCTTTCTGTGAGTGGATTTTAATTATTTTATCGATTAATGATATTGCAACTTAATTTTGTTATCTCACGTTTACGGATTGAATTTAACAGAGATCCACCATCAGTCGCGTTGTCATCTCTGGAAATCTAAAAAAATACACTATCCAATCATCTGTGACTATCAACAAAGTCATGCATAGCGCTGACCAACATGAAAACGAACAGGGCATGGTAGCAAGCAAAATGAAGTTGACTCTTCACGAGTTTAAAGACATTTCCGAGCCACTCACTCCTCCGTCTAACCAGGAGTCCACTGGTAATTTGGTCTACAATTACAATAATCCTTTTGGACAACCAAACTCTCGCAGGCCAAACAAACCTAATAAAGCTAGGAGCTCCAAAAAGAACGAGGAAAATAAACGCCATCGTCATCAAAAAAACTCTGGCGAATTACGTGATAGATCTGATTCGAGCGAGAGCGAAGAAATGAGCTTCCTTGAACCTAAACCTAAATTGACGGAGCCACCTAAGAATCCCATGAGTCCATTCTTCATTGGAAACCATGGAAACTCCATTCAAAAGGATAAAAAGATTGACGCTGTGAAAAAAGCCAAAGAAATAGCCCGTGAAATCGGCAGTGATATGGAGAAACCCGATAGCATGTTTGAGGAAAAAACGCTTGAAAAGTATACTATCCTAACTAGATTGATCCGCACCATGAACGCTGATCAAATTACCGAGGTACAACAAGAACTGTACGAGCCCAAACGCGAATTTTCTAATGAGCTCGATCCTAACAACAAAGCCCAAAGCGTTCGCAGGAAAGCCTGGGTAGCCTTACGCGACGCTGTCGCTCAGGCTGGCACAGGTCCTGCTCTTCTGAACGTCAAACAATGGGTTCAGAATAAGCAGATCAAGGACAAAGAAGCTGCTGAGGTTGTTGACGCTGTAGCTCAGTGTGCACGTACTCCTACTCCAGAATACGTTGAAGCATATTTTGTAAGTAAGCCAAATCACGAGACAAACAGACATTCGTATATATAATTTGATAGCTAACCAAATCTTTTCACTCAGGAACTAATCAATTTACAACAAACCAAAGAACAGCCACGTTTACGTGACTCTTCAGTCTTGGCCTTTGCTGACCTCCTTCGCCATGCTGCCGTCGATAAGCGTAGCGAACACAACCGATTCCCTGTACACGCTTTTGGCAGATTTTTCTCAAGGAAAGATCGCAAAGACATCCATGAAAAATATATTCCTCGTCTTGCTGATGAACTGAGAAAGGCTGTTGACAATGGTGACAGCAGGAAAATCCAGATTTACTCGTCAGCTCTCGGCCGAATCGGTGACCCTCGAATATTATCTACTTTCGAGCCTTACCTTGAAGGAGAGAAAAAAATGTCACCGTATCAACGTTACGTCATGGTTCTTTCTTTGCGCAGGCTCACTGAAACTCATCCCAAAGTAGCTCGTTCGATTCTTTATAAGATTTATGCCAATAACGCTGAAACCTACGAAATTCGTGTGGCTGCTGTTTATCTACTAATGAAGACTAACCCACCTGCAAGCATGCTCCAAAGGATGGCTGAGTACACCAATTATGATAGTAACAAACAAGTCAACTCTGCTGTTAAGTCGACCATCGAATCGCTCGCTCGACAAGAAGGCAATGAAAATCGTGACCTGTACAATGCTGCGAGAGCTGCTCAACCTCTTTTAACACCTGAAAATTTCAGAATGCAATTTTCACGATCGTTCCATTACAGTCTTAAAAATCCATTAACTCAGTCTGGTATGTCATTCGAAGCTCAATATCTTGGTAGCGATGATAGCATTATACCCAAAGGGATGTATGCTAGTGTCAGACCGACTTACAAGGGACTCAAGTTGGGAAAAATCGAGGCCGCTGCTACCGTCTCCAGTATTCGTGATTTATGGAATTTTATGAAGGAAATCATGTCTAAAAAAAATCCAAAAGAACAGTCTAATCTTCAAAAAGATCAAGAACAGAAATACTCCCCCGAACAACTTTCAAAACTCTTAGGTATCCACGGTGACGAACCCAAGCAAGTTGAAGGATTTATGTTCGGTAATAGTAAATCAGGAAATTACTTGTTGTCCTTCGATAATCGCACGTTAGAGAAAATTCCTGAAGGTGAGTATAATTTGTCAAATGTAACATTTAAAAAGCATGATATTTTTGGTCATGTACAGATAATTGTTGTACAATTAATATTTCAGAGCTCAAATATTTGGCCAATGAATTGAAAAAAGGAAAAAACTATGAATCAACTAGGCTCAACAACTATGAAGTGACAATTAGCTTCCCTACTGAAACCGGATTCCCATTCCAGTTCGATCTTAGAAACCCTTCAATTGCACATATTGATGGATACAGCAAACTTATGAACGAAGAATTAGATAACAAATCAAATATTCCAAAATCAGCTACCCTCAATGGTAGAGTAAAAATGATTTTAGGTATGGAAATCCAGAAGAGACTTGGGTTTGTAACTCCCTTCGAACACCAGCAATACGTCGTAGGTGTTGACAGGAATGTGCAAATTCATTTGCCTGTTCGTGGTGAAGTGAAATTCGACAAAAACAAACGTGAAACTCGACTAACTGTACAGCCCAATGAAGATGTTCCCGAATTTAAAGTTCTTCAATACAAAACTCTACCTTTCACCTCAAAGCACGATATTTTGAACATGGAACCAATCACTAAAGACAAAAACACCCATATTATCCACAAAGACCGTACCACTAAATCGCAAATGGAATTCAATGATATGAACAACAAACAAGCCGTACAATTCAAATGGGAAAGACAAATCTGGCAGTCGCAAGAAGAAAATGAAAAACGAGAAAACAAAGAACGCAACGACAAGATGGCTTTGGACAAACTATCAAAATCTTTGATGGAAATTTCTTATCCTAAAGAACAAAGCGATGCTGAGTACGAGAAATATTCCGTAAAATTGTCTCCAAGCACTGACACAAAATTAGAGATGAAGTTATCTTACGATCGCTTGACCACTGAAAACAACAATGATATTGAAGACTATGACAGCTGGTCACCAAAGGCAAAAGCACCTCGTCTGGACAGCAACCTCAGTGAAAGTGAACGTAAACAGAAACTTATGAGGGAAGCCGCTAAAGACATTAATTCCGCTCAGGCTCGTGCACTAAATTTAAATTTCAAAGTCAGTGGAGGTCTGCAAGCTTCTTTGGATGTCACCGCTGCTACTGCACGTAGTAACAGCGATCCAAAGTCTCGTGCTCTGCTTTACGCTTTTGTCTCGTACAAAGACAGTCCAAAATACTTCTGTTCTGCTGGTTTAGAAGGAAAGGCGTCAAATATTAAGTCGATGGATTATGAACAAACACTAAAGAACAACAAACCTCTTGAATTTGAAGCAGACATACATTTAGGCAAAGAAAACAATGACGAGGACAAAAACGTCCTGAAAATCAAGCTCAAAGGAAAAGCAAAACAAACTGAAGAACGTAAGAATGCTATTCGTCAATCTCGCAATGCTCAAGATTGTAATAAAGAGAAGAGCCAGAACGGTAACAAATTAGGTTATGCTTGCCAAGAGGCTAACCAGCGTGCTCAAAAAATAAATGTTGGTGAAATGACCATCAAATTTGAAGGTAACAATAAGCTTACCGAGGCAGTCATGGATACTTTAGACGGTGCTGAACAGTATCTAGAAAAAGTCGTTGAAGCAGAAATTCGAAAAGATCGTGACTCTAAATCATCAAAGGACGAAATGAAGATGCGTGTTGAAGTATCTCCCAATGATGAAAAAGCAAATCTGGCAATCAAGACTCGTAGAGGAAAATTCGAATTTAACAACATAAAAATGAGCCCAAGTTTCAATGAGAATAATGGAAATGTTAAGGACAGCAGAAACAAAAAGGATCCAAATACTGATTTCTCTCAGAAAGGTAAATAAATTAACTATCTAAATAAAAAAAACGCAATATTTACTTATTAAACGTACATTTAATAAATGGATTTGTTTACCTCTAGCTGTTTGCAGTCTCGATAAGACCGAGGCCAAAACTTTCGATGGCAAGCGTTATCCACTTAAACTCGGCCAATGCTGGCATGTCATTATGACCACTTTCCCCAAGAACAGTGCTGACAACCCAAGCGAACAAAGGGAGATTCCAGAAAATATGCATGTTTCTGTTTTGTCGAAAGAAGACGAAAATGGCAAGAAGAAATTGAAGATTACTATTGGAGACAAAAAAATTGAACTGTTCTCGTCGCCGTCATCTCGAAAAATTCATGCCAAGATGAACGACAAAACTATCGAATTTTCAAAAAAGAATAACTTCCAAGGAAAGCAAAACGAAATGGTTACATTCGATCTCTTCGAACTTGATGATGGAACCGCTAAGCTTGTCTCTGAGAAATATGACATCAAAATTATGTTTGATGGATCTCGTGCTCAAATCAAGGTAAATGAGTCGATTAGTTAAAAAAGTAAGAAAAAATATGTCCTGTGTTTAACGAACTTTTTCTATTTATAGGCCGGTGATAAATACCGTAAATCTGTTCGTGGTCTCTGCGGTGACAATGACGGTGAACCAGAAAATGACTTAAAGACCCCTAAAGGCTGTACCCTTCAGAGTCCGGAAGAATTTGTTGCCACCTTTGCGATGGACCTAGAAGGCCGTTGCAAAGGACCAGCTCTTGAAAATAAGCAAAAGGCTAAAAATTCCGAATGCACATTTGAAAAGATCCGTCCAGGAAATGTTATTAGCGAGCAAGAAGCTGGACGTGAAAATTCTTACAAGAGCCGATACAGCAATGAGAGTGATGAGGACGATGAGAGTGGTCAATGCACGCAACATCGTACTATAGTCACCAGATCTGACAAAGACATTTGTTTCTCTCTCCGTCCCATTCCTAAATGCTCGTCAAAATGCTCTCCCGAAAGCGAGAAGGACGTGAACATCGACTTCCACTGCGTTCCCAGAACTGGTACTTCTGAAAGGGTTGCCGAACGTGTCGAGAAGGGTGTTAATCCTGATCTTAGTCAGAAACGAAGCACCAAGACCGAGAAACGTCGTATTCCTCTTTTCTGCAAGGCTTAAATCACGTAATAAGCACTAGTATATAGCAATGAGTGTAAATAACTAAATAACAAAAAAATATTTTCTATTGCATTAAGTAATGCCTCTGTTTTTAAGAATTTACAATTGTTTTGACGTTGATAAATAAATAAGTATTTTTTAAATTAATTGTCTTATGGTAAATTTTGTTCAGTTAAAAGTCGATGAACGACTACATGAGTTAACACGTAAACCCATTAAAAGTATTTTCACATAAAATAAAAACTCATTATCGGAAAAGCTTTCCTTCCTTTATCCTGGCCGAGTTGTCGCCAGTTCTAACACAAAATCATATAATATTCTCATAACGACATATGATAGCCAGATTTGAAGCTAAAGTTTACGATATAATATACATCCTTCAGAGTTGGTATGTCATAGAAACGGGATGTTCGTCAAAATGTCTTAGTCATGTTTTAATAACGCAATTTCTCAATTACTAGTGCAATTTGTCAATCGCTATCGCAATTACTCAGTTGTTGAAGTAATTGGCGTTGGAGAAAAAGTGCTTGCCATGAACGTGAACCTTCACTAAACACTGACACACTAAAACAGAGGAACGTCTTTTTTAAAGGTTATTTTCCTTGAACGTATATGGCTTGTCGAAACTAACAATAAATAATTTGGGTTTTTACTAAAGAAATATATTCTCAGGCTATAGTATAGCTACGTATCTATAAAATTGCACTCTTTTTAGAAGCAGAACAAAAAATATTTGGTAAGTTGTTATAAATTAACATTTAAATTCTATTAATTTATACATATTGCGGTGTAGTTTATTTATACTGCACCGTTATACATAGAATTAAGGCGTCAATGATGACTATCTTTTCTTATGTACCTTTATAATACAGTTTTTTAAAGAGATAATATGAGTTGTTACAAATTTTATTAGAGTAGCGATCTATGTAGATGTATATATATGCCTATCAATAAACTTTTTTAATATAAATTCGTTAGTATTTAATTAAATATGAAATACTGCGATTTTAATATTTTTAGGTTCAGTACACAATTTAAAAATATCCGGACTATTTGAATTATCGATTCGTTTACGTCACGATGGCGCATAGCATTTCCAGGGAATTGCCCATCTACTTGCTTAGTGCCAAAAGATACTCAATCTGTTCTATTTTATCTAAATAATTTTTGCTTGTCAGAAGATGTTGAGTATTCTAGTAAAGTATTTTAGTTAATTGAAACTAATAGTGTTTAAAAAAAAAAAAATTTATTTTAAAATAAAAAAATTAAAGTGAAAATGATCGTTCCGCACTTACCTGATAATAATATTGGATGAGTTAGTTATTTAACAAGATGTTCTTATCGATGTTTAAAATAATAGAAATGTTTGTTTGGAGACAAATGCATATTATCTGTTTAAAGCAAGAGTAATAATAAAAATGCAGTAATTAGTTTCCATAAAGTTAAAAGTTTCTACTATGTTTATTGTTTTTATCAGTAGAGTATTACAACCTGACCTTTGACCATACTCACGTATTTGCTATCTCGAAGTGCAAGTATGAGGATAAATCAACATTTTATGAAGATATTTCAAGCGTGAAGGGTATTTCTTCGCATAATGAAATAGAGTAAATCTAGACGATATATATCATGTCATGTTTATGCCGAATGAGCATCTTTAATTTTCATCTTAATAGTATAATCTACGGCTGCTGGTTATAAATACTCAACGAGCTTGCCAAGCTGCATATTCTACGTCGATTATCGACGCGGTATAAGATGCTTCGGTTGTCTATCGCAGTGCTGCTCTTCGGTAACATTTTCCTCTATATTATTAGATAATCAATGTTCTATAAATAATTTTAATAAATAGTCTTATAAATAAGTATCAATAATTTTCATTTATTTCAGTTGGAACAGCGTCTGCACAATCGCATGATGGGTGGAAAGATGGAAAAGAATATACCTACAAAATTAAAAGTCGTACTCTGGCCTCGTTCAACGCAAATGCCAATCGATTTAGTGGTATTGTAATGGAAGGTCATCTTACAATTCAACCTAGTGGGTCAGAAACTCTGCGTGCAAAGATCACTCAAGCGCAATACTCGCCCGTCCACACACGATTGGACGATGGCTGGGAGTCGGAAATTTCGTATGATCAGATCAATATGCAGAGTTTTCCTCTCAGTGAGAAACCGTTTGAGATTAAAATTAAGAGAGGTGTCGTGAAGGATCTTATTGTTGATAAAAATCTTCCTACTTGGCAAGTGAACATTTTGAAATCTATTGTCGGACAACTTCAGGTCGACACTCAGGGAGAGAATGCTGAAAAATCGAAGCATAATCAGTTCCCGGAAGGCAAGAAGCCATATGCAGTATACAAGACAATGGAAGATTCCGTTGGAGGAAAATGTGAAGTAACGTACGATGTTTCTCCTTTACCAGAGCATATGTTGCAGAATAAATCCGAATTAGCTCCTATGCCTGAACTTCGCGAGGATGGAGAAATTATTTCGGTTGTTAAAAGCAAGAATTACAGTAAATGTGATCAAAGAGTTAGCTATCACTTTGGAATTAATGGACGTAATGATTGGGAACCTGGCAGTAACGAAAATGGAAAATATTTATCAGTAAGTTGTTTAATGCTTTTTGTGTCGTATAAATGTATCACATAAAATATTTCAGAATTTAATATCCATATGATTTGTAGAGATCTTCTGTGAGCCGTATTGTAATATCCGGGGATGTGAAGAAATACATCATTCAATCATCCGTAACTGCGAATAAAGTTGTTCTCAATCCTGATCAACGAGACGACCAGCAAGGAATGATTTCAAGCAAAATTGAATTAAAATTGCATAAACTCAATGATATTCAAGATCAAATTCCAGCTCCTTCAGAACCTAGATCGTATGGAAATTTAGTCTATGATTATAACAATCCATTCGAAAAAGATTCCCCACGTCGTTCAAGTCATTCAAAGAGCCAAACAAATAACACGAAACATAAAGAACACTGGCGCGACAATGAACAATCATACGAAATTAGTTCAGAGTCACACAGTGAAGAAGAGAACGACGTTATGCAGCCAGAACCCACATTGACAGAGCCACCCGATAATCCAATGCTTCCATTCTTTATCGGTAATAATGGATATTCGATTAAAGCTGACAACAAAGTCAATGTTGCAAAAGTTGCCAAGTCTATTGCTCAAGAAATTGGAAACGAAATGGTACATTACGATAGTATGCCAGAAGAAAATACTCTGGAAAAATTTACCATTCTTGCAAGACTAGTACGCTTGTTGAATGCTAAAGAAATTGACGAAATCCAAAGCGAATTATATGAACCAGCTCGACCTACCAATGAGCCAGACCCACCTAGTCAAGAACAGAAAGCCCGTAGAAATACTTGGTCTGTTTTTCGTGATGCTGTGGCACAAGCAGGTACTGGACCAGCTCTTATCAATATTAAGAAATGGGTTCAAGAAACAAAAATCAAAGACGATGAAGCAGCTACAGTTATAAACTCTATTGCTAAATCGACGCGCACACCAACACCTGAATATATGGATACGTTCTTGGTAAGCATATTTTTTTGTTCGTATTTTAATTTTTTGTACGTAAACTACGTTTTATAGAAATAATAAATTCGATACAAATGTATTTTTACTGATTAGGAAATGCTTAAGTCAAATAAAGTAATTGAGCCGCCGGTAGTCTTTGACAATGCACATCAGTCATACGCTGATCTTATTCGCCATGCGATTGTCAACAAGAAGAGCGCGCATAATCGTTATCCAGTACATGCTTTTGGACAGTTTCATGCGAAGAATATCTACAATTTACATTCTAAATATTTCCCCTACATGTCTGCTCAACTACAAGACGGATTTGATAGAAAAGATAGTATAAAAATTCAAGTACTTACTAGTGCCATTGGTAGAACCGGACATCCGAGAATGTTGTCTCTGTTTGAACCATACATTGAAGGAAAAAAAGAAGCGACACCGTACCAACGTTTCTTTATGGTTATATCAATGTACAGGTTAGCTACGATCTATCCAAAGACAGCTCAATCGGTTCTTTATAAAATTTACTCAAATACAGTTGATCATTACGAAATCCGTACAGCCGCCGTATATCTTTTGATGAAGACTAATCCCCCAGCAAGCATGCTTCAGAGAATGGCTGACTTTACGAACTACGACAGCAGTAAACAAGTCAACTCTGCTGTAAAATCATCGATTCAGTCTCTTTCCCAGCTTCTTCAAAGTGAAAATCGTGACCTCGCAGATGCTGCTAGAGCTGCTCTACCTTTATTGACTTCAGATGTTTTTAATCCGCAGTACTCACGAGCTATTTTTAAAAATTTCAAGAATCCTGCTACTCACTCTGGATTCTCATTGGAAGCTTACTACGTTGGTAGCGATGATAGTATCATCCCGAAAGGTGTTTCCATTACTATTTCACCTGTTCAAAATGGATTGAAAATGCCCAAGCTTCAAATAATAGGAGCAGTCTCAAAATTCCAAGATCTCTTGGAATCATTGCAAAAACAATTAAGTATGAAAGAAAAGAACAACGGAAAAGCTGAACAAAAAAAATATTCACCAGAAAACATCGCTAAAATATTGGGGATCAATGGGAACAAAGCCCGTTTGCTTGAAGGCTTCATGTCTTTTACTGATGCCACTGATGCTTTGTTTTTCTCTTATTCTGACGGTGAAGTCCGACACTCAGGAAAGCAACTTGATAATTTGTTAGTCGACCTTCCAGAAAGTTAGCATTTTATTTTTTTACATACTTCATTTTATTGATAACTTAAACTAATAAATTTGTACTTGCAGAACTCAGACTTCTTCAAAAAGATTTATCAAAGGGAGTTAATTTTGATGAAACAAGTTTGACTAGCAACGAAGTTACTATGAGTTTTCCAACTGAAACAGGATATCCACTTAGTTTTACTCTAAAGGTTCCAACAATTATTAAAATAATCGGACAATCCAAAGCTCAGATTGAATCTAATCATGGAAATCAGTCCTTTGTACCTAAAGCAGCCACTTTAACTGCAAAAGTACACTTAGTTCATGGAATCAAAGTGCAGAAACGTCTCAGATTCGTAACACCTTTCGATCATCAAGAGTACATAAGCGGTATGGATAAGAGCGCACAAATTCATTTGCCAATTAATGCAGAAATCGAATTTGATATTGATAAGGAAGAAGCTCGCCTAAAGATTGAACCAAACAGTGAAGAGCCTCAATTTAAAATTGTTCAGGTGAAAATCCAACCTTTTACTTCCAAACACGATATTCTTAGTCTGAAACCGGTATCTAACGATAAAAATACTCGCGTAATTAACAAAGAAACTTCCCCGCCTCTAGAAATTACAAGTAACGATAATCAACAAAGTATGCAATTCATATGGGAAATGCCAGAAAATCAATTTGTTATAGAATCTGAAAGTAGCGCACTCAAGGAGGCAACAGGAATAGCAGCTGTTTCTAAAATGGCTCGAATTGTTGCATCAATGTATGTTACCAGTCCACAAGAGGACACAGAGTATCAAACGTATTCAGTTAAACTTTCACCCGATAGTAACATGAGCGTGGAAATGAAAATCTCTTGCGCTTCTTTAGTTACAGATTCGAACAAAAATGATCAGGATTCGTCCGATGACAAGAATGAAAAGCCAAAGGGTAAAGCTCCTCGTCTCGACGGAAATATGAGTGATAGAGAACGAAAACACACATTGTTGAGCGAAGCCTCCAAAAACATTGATTCCGCTGAAGCTAAGGCATTCGATATTAGTTTCAAGATTAATGGCGACTTAGAGACTTCTGCAACATATACAGCAGCTCTTGCTAAAAGTAACGTTGATGAGAAAGCTCGTGTTCTTATATACGCTTTAGCTAAGTTAGACGATAGTGAACGTTATTTCTTCTCAGCTGGTATTGAAAGCAAGAGCCCTAATTTCAGAACGATGGATTACGAAGAAACTCTGAAGGCTAATACTCGACACGAGATTGATGGAGAAATTAAGTACGGAAGCAAAGATGAGGAAGACATGACTGAAACTTTGTATTTTAATGGTAACCTTGAGCAGACCGAAGAACGTAAAACCCAAATTAGACAAACCCGTGATGCACAAGAGTGTACGAAAGAGTTCAATCGTAGTGGCAACAAATTGACACCAGCGTGTCTAAGAGCTAATGAACTTGCTGTAATGACAAATGTTGTAGATTTAACGATTACTTATGAGAATGGATCAGTGATTCAAGATCTAAGTACGAGCATATTGTACGGGGCAGACTATATATTTCAAGGTCATGTACACAACCCGCATAAAAAGGGTGAACAAAATAAAATCACGTTCCGTTTTGAGGTCTCTCCGGACGAAAAGAGTATTGACTTGTGCATTACAACACCTGAAGGACAGTTCGATCTACCAAATGTAAACATACCGAGAACGGATCGCGTTGAGTATGAAAACGCTGAAACTGATAAGAGAAAGGAAAGTTATGAATCAGAAATGGCTCCTTTCAGTAAGTATACGTTTAGTAAAACTCAACATTCTTTATATTTCACATCGTTCTAAGCGTTTTACATTATTTGTTACAGCTACCTGTGCTTTGGATAAAAATCAAGCTAAAACCTTCGATAATTACCGCTATCACATGCAACTTGGTCAATGCTGGCACGTAGCTATGACTCCTTTCCCTAAGAACGATTATTTTAGACAAGGACAATACAAGGAAGTTCCGGAAGACAAGCACGTTACTGTTGTGACTCGCGATAACGAAGAGGGTTATAAAGAATTGAAGATCACCATAGGAGATAAGGAAATCGAGCTTTCTTCACATGGAAATCGTAAAGTTGAAACTAAGGTCGATGGCGAAAAAATCAAACTGTCGAAAAAGCGCGATTTCCAACAAAACAAGAACGGAAATATCATTTTGGATATATTTGAGCTTCCAGACAAGTCTGTTAAGATTGTGTCCGAGAAATATCAAATCGAGATTTTGTACGATGGTTCTCGCGCTATGATCAAGGTAAAAATAATTCCTAAAAGTTAGAACAAGAAAAAAATCCATTTCGGTAAAATTTTAATATTTTGTTATTTATAATCGTAGGCTGGAGATCAATATCGTGACTCAGTGCGCGGTCTCTGTGGCGACAACAATGGCCAATCCGAAAACGATCAGAAGACACCAAAAGGATGCCTTCTGGAGATACCCGAAGAATTCATCGCTACCTACGCTTTTATCAACGAAGAGCAATGCCAAGGTCCAGCTCGTAACAATGCCGAGAAGGCCAAGCAGTCTGAATGTATTAATGAAAATGCTCGTCCAGGAAATGTAATTAGTGACAAAGAAGCTGGACGCAAACAACACATCAGCAGTAGTGAGGAGAACGACAGTAATGAAGACGCAAGTTGCATTAAGCATCGTACGATGATTAGCAGATCCGATAGCGAAATCTGTTTCTCATTGAGTCCTATAATCATGTGCGAATCTAATTGCCGTCCTACAGGCAAGAAGAATAAGGATGTTGCTTTTCATTGTGCTCGTAGGTCTACTATTTCTGAAAAAATTGCCGAACGCATCGACAAGGGCGTTAATCCCGATTACACTCAAAAGACCATATCCAGAATTGAGAGTCACATGATTCCTACTGGTTGTAGGGCATAACATTTTTTCGAAAAATGATAAAAGTTGTATTTACTTTGTTTTTGGTCGTTATTGTAATATGTAAAGTAGGATTAGCTATTTAAATAATGATTTTAATAACAACGTGTTGATGTATTCTGAATATTATTTAAAAATTTAAGAATATCCTCCAAAACAATATATTTTAATGTTTATGCTTTATGTATGATTGAAAAAAAAAATCATCCATCCTGCAGGAAGTATTTGATTATTAATCGAATATTACAATTAAATAAGAATTAAAGTCCGATTTTGTTTTTCTTTTAATAAATCTTATTGAACAATACACTTACATAAAATCATTCTTTTTAGAAAATTCAGTTAACATTGAAATTGATGAGACGGTGCCAATTAAAGCAAGATACATAAAAATTCAAATCAACTACGCTAACTTATTAAATGAGTGGTTCAAACTTTTTAGAACTCGTTAGTGAATTCAAATTTCATTAATCATAAAATCCGCGGCTCCAAACTTTCTGAAAGTTGACGCGAGCAAACAAGCTGCAAAGAAAGCCAAACTCAGATCTGCGGGTGTACAGAAGCTTCATAAACTGCTAATTAAAAAGGAGAGAATTGTGAGAGGCTAAAATCAATTTAAACAGAGCTACTTTTTGATCCCTACCTCAAACTCGTATTAACTGCGTTTGAGTTACGCGAGTTTCTCTATCAATACGCTTTCCTTGTTGGACTTTTAACGGCAGTGGCAAACAAAGAGATCACGAAAGAAAATAGTTAGCTGACCAACAAAAAAGAGAAGGGGATCTGGCTATAGCGCTAGATTGCAAGAAATCCAAGGGATCTTTGCCCTCACCCGCAGGGTATTGCCGAGAGAAAAAAAAGTTGGAACAAAGTAAGAGGCTTGCGGTGAGAGCGGGTATTACGAAATGAAGGCATTCTTAAATCTTTGACTTAGCTGTACGTCAATGTAAATCATTATTTTATGCGTAATAAAGATATATTTAGTACTACGAATCACTTTAAAATTCGATATATATAATAAGAAAAAACAGTCTTTCATATTTGTAAGGTTATTATTATCTCTGTCAAAACAACAAGAGAAAATATCAAGTTTCCAATTTTATTTTCATTGATACGTTTCGTTAAATTCGTCAGGGTATAAAATTTTATACCATAATATGATAGCTATGTCAATTGAAAAAGTTATTGGGGAACTGTATATGCGTAAAGATATGTATCGAATGGAAAGTTTATGAAAGAAACCTTTTATTTGTTTGTTCCAAAGGAACGACGTTATTTCTTATTACAGAGATCAATCAAATTATGGGGAATTGATCTTAAACATTCAAAATTAAAACACGTTTGTTTGACGTTCATAAAACAACAGTTTAAAAGCCGTCAGTGGAAAAAAAAAATTAACTGAAAGAAGTGTCCCGCAGCAAATGCAAAAAAAAATGATATCCTCTAGTACCTCCACATATTCCCAAGACAATAACCGTGACGTACACGCGGGTATTGCTCGGACAGCTCTCAAACGTTGACTTGAATAAAAAAGTCTACCTGTGTGGACCCTGTAAAATCGATAGCCTCTAGCTCTCGTTCTTCTTTTTATTATGAGCTTTCCCGCGGGAACAAGAGAAAGACAGCGTCCAAGTTTTTTCCGGCTACTTTACTACTTTTAACTTTGCTGGAAAAATTCCGGAGCCAAGCTGTTGACGCCTTTGGCGCTTTAACTTCTCTTCTTCTCTCGCGCACTTTTTTCCGGTTCGATGCTGTAAGTGCTGTATTGTCGATCGAGACGTTTTAATTGTATTGAAAGTCTTGATGTTTGAGTTTTTTTTCATGCGATGACGTCGATCGCTCGAGGCAGATCAAGTTTTTAAAGAAGTTTTGCAAGGAAAAAAAATCGAAGTGAGCACGCATCATGAAATTGTAGTACTATACTTTGTGCTTGTTCTTTTCGAGTTGCAACGAGAAACAATAATGAGTAAGCACGATGTCGCTCGAGAAAGTTTTAAGGCACGAGCTTATGTGTAGCACAATAAGCCATATTACGGTGTGTAAAGCTAATTTTGAGTCGGCGCGTGCGAGGTGGAAACTTGCGAAGTGCACGGCAGTCTTGTATAGTTCGGAGTGGCGCCAAGTTAATTTGTTCGGGCGCAAGAGACCAGCTAACAAGCAGCGATCGAGCCTTTATTCGTTTTGTTTCGTAATTGTCAACGTTATATAAATTTCTACTGGTTTTGACAATTCGTCATCACACTTTTACCTTTATACAGCATAATTTGTTGAATATCGATTTTATTAAATAAAAAAGAATAATGTACTTAACTAAGTGATTGATTATTTACCTTTACTCGTAAAAAACAACGGTGTGAGCATTCAAGCTGAAGTTTTTGCACCACGTCTTACCTGGTCTACTTATCCCGATACGGTCTGACGCGCCCTTCACCCTTATCACTTAATAAATAGTTCCGGCCCATGGCTTCGGCACAGTATCGAGCGTAAAAGCCTTTTTACTGGCGAAATTTCTTCACTCGCTTTTCTTTCTCTTTTTTTGTGTTGTTGTTGGTAAAAGCATCGACATTATAAAACGAGGACTTTATTGAACCTACTTTCGATATTTCAGAGAAGTTTCTTTTAGAAATTTAATGCATCTGGAGTTTCTTGAATATTGATTATTCATTAGACATATCCTCTTCAAATTAATCATTTCGATATTTTGACACACTACGTTTAACAAAAAGATAGTATTACCGATACAGTTCACCACAATTTTCATGCAAGAGTCGCGTGAGTTTCGCGAATAATTCATGCTCTCGCGCGAGATTGGCAGTCGAATACGAAAGAGAGCGCGAGAGAGAGAGAGGGAGAGAGAGAGAGAGGGAGAGAGAGAGAGAGAGAGAGAGAGAGAGAGAGATGGTACAAATGGAATACGGGTGAATCGGAGCAGGAAATTTCTGTTTTGATAGCTGGTGCCTCTGACCCTTCGTACGTATAATGCAGAAATCGATCTCCCTCAGTCCTTTTTGTTTTGTTATTTAGCTGTCAGTTCGCTGGAGTACGCAACGTGAAATGAACAAGATAATCTTAGTTACGTTTATCTTTATTTTTCGTCGTTTCTCTGTTAAAAAATGGGCATGGAATAAAAAAATAAGACTTTTTCACGAGCGAGAATATTAAGAAAAGCTTGCGAATGTAATCCCGACCATAACTCGTCCGTCGTGGCGACCGCATTTCCGTGGCGTTATATTACAGTCACCGCGACAGAACTTCGCACTCCCCGGCTGAAATATAAACGCCGAGGCGAAAGCAATTGCAAGAGCAGGCGCGTGCGTAGGCAATAGAACGTCCATTACCGAGGCATGGCTAGTACACATACACACACACATACACACACACGCATACAGTATGGCTATGGCTATCGCCGGAACAGGATGCGAAATGACCGGACCGGGAAATTACCGATTCGCTCGCTCGAGCTTACGTTAATTAACGCTTTGCTGTGACCTGCGATTTGGACGAAGCTCTTTTTTCTTTTTTTTGTCAAGCCTGTACCGATTAATTATATTTTTTTTCTCTCATAAAATATACCATTTTTTAACGAATTTCTTATTAATTTCCCGAATAATTCCATAATGTCTAACCAAATGAATTTCCCGATTTAACAGCGTGCCTTCCTCTCGACTGCACATAACTGCATCCTCAATGCATCGCGCTCGACTGACGCTCGGCAATCGCATTGTAATTTGGTCGATTACTCTGGCATCGGCATTCATTGCCTCGTTTTGCCTTAGCGAGTTCCTTCCGTAAATTTCCAAGCCTTATCGGCGTGTGATCACCCGTTAAATGCTTGCCACTACTGTTTGCAAACTATTATTCAAAGCTGCAGCTTTATTTAACTACCTTTTATTGCAAGTAGAAAATGACCTTAAGCGACATCTGCCGATATTTTGATTTTACGGTGTCTTACAGTGGTTTGTACTGTAGAGAAGAAATGTGACTTTATTTCATTTTTCTTTTTCAAATAAATTCTGAAATGGTTATTTTATTGTCTTTGTTATGTCTGCAATGTCGTTGAAAAAAAAGTACGCGTAATAAAATGAGTAGAACAAATATCTGAGCTACTATTGTTACGAAGCTTTTCTTTTTACTTTCTCCTTTTTACAAGTTTAAGTATATGCTTCCTGCGTGTTCATGCCGGTTTTGAAAAATTTTCATAAAATTACATCCCAAATCCGTTCTCTCATAATATCACGATGTAGTACACAACGTACAGGGTAACTCCTTCCGCTTGCCCACGCACCCTTGTTATTACACCAACCTCTTTCTTGTTGAAAGAGGGCTGAGCCTACGCAAAGTTCTGCTACTTGGGCAGCTCATTTTCACGTTCAGTGCCATTTAAATTAGGCTCATTAGGAACCTAACTCTGTGCAACAACGCAAAAACAGACTACAAATATTTCCCTGACTACTTCTTTTTTCTTCCGAGGCGCTCCCACACTCAACGCTAATTAAGTTTGATAGTGTATGTGCGGGATAAAATAAAAGAATACTTACCTTTTCGCTCATTTGACTTGGTTAATTTAAAAGTTTGCGTAAGCTTTAAAGAGAGGGCTAGAGCGGAAAATCTTGAGTAAGTTATATAAGATGAAAAGTTGGACGCTCTTCTTTATTTCACGAAAGTTGATATTTTTTGATCTCGTTTCGGTATTATATTCAAAGCGATTGGATGTAATAACAACCGCCGCTGGCAACAGGCGACTTTAGCCTTGTATTTTCAAAGATAAAGCGGGTTGGTACAATTGCCGCAGTCTAACGGCGAAGAACAGTGCAATTACATACGACCGCTAGCGGTATATAATGTAATGTTAATGCGCCATGGTTATTGCCGTAGTAGTCATATCTGGCACCTTCCTCCTTTTCTTGCACGCCACAGCCACCGGCGTTTATTGCTCGCCCAGCCTCTCTCTCTCTCTCTCTATCTCTCTCTATCTCATCCTCTCTCCCTTTGACTTTTGGCCTGCCGTACGATCGTAATGAGTTTGGAGATAAGGTTGACTAGGCCGGGATATTGCGGGTTTTCGGCCGAATACCGTGCTTGTTGTTTCATGACTTTTGGCAAGTTGGAAATTTTAATCAAATGACTGATAACACACTATGATCAAATAAATTAAGTAATTAGCATATATTTGCGAAAAATAACGAATAAACGTTCGAATAGTTTTTTTTTCAAATTAACATAAATTGTGCGTGAACATTTGAATATTTTGAATTACAATATATCGAGAATAGTTTCAGTACATTGCAACCGAAAATAAAGAAATAAATATAAATTTAATCGAAGCTTAAGCGCGTCCAAGCAAAAACGTAATAATCTAACAAGCAGATGCGATCAATTGTACATCATTGGATTTCTGCAGCTCAAGCAGATGAAAAAAATTATTTGTTTTTGATCGTTGAAATAAAACGCTCGCAATAAAGCGATTCAATGAAGCGCGCGGCAGACAGGAGCAAAAGCTCGAAGTTTATTTTTACAGTTTCTCTCCCTCCCTCTCTCTCTCTCTCTCTCTCTCGCGCGCTCTCTCTCACTCCCTCCCTCTCTCATTGCACACGCGCGCGTCAGGCCCGACAAACGCGAAATGAGAAAAGAACCATTTTGCAGGTACGCGAGCGCGGTAAATACGCGCTTGAGTTCATCCAACGTTTAATAAAGTTCTGTGCTATCCGAGTTCGTGTACAATTTTTTTTTATTACAACGTTCCTTTTTTTATTTGAAGTCGACGAGGGATACAGAGAGTTTGTTTAAATCATTTTCGTATGTCTAGCCGTTGATTCACGACGGAGATCACACGAAAGATTCGCAAGCTCGACTGTTATTTATTTTTGTATGGGTTATGAAGAATTTTAATATTACGTTATTCGGAAGGAACGTCGAAGCGATTGTAGTTTGATTTAATTTTAAAATACCAGTAGTAAAGAGTTTTTATTCAAATTAGGATAGTATCAAAGATTTGTCAATGACTGGATAAATTGCATCATGTCCAATACTTTTCGAGATTAGAAAAACTTTTATAGTATCTGCAATGAAATTCGATCTATCGTCAGAAGCATATTTGAGGAGATTCCAACCAAATAATTTGAATCTGCTACTACGCCAGCTTTGTTAAGTATAAAAAACAATACATTGATTTAGCTTTATACGTATTTCCAGTTTTTTAACAAATAAGACTCGTAAAGAATGTTTCATTGTCATGCTAAATATTGTAGCTTTAACAATGTCCATAAATACCTTTCTCTTATTTCCACCCATTGCAATCTCGTCTTATCCGACCGAGAAAAAAGAAAGAGAGAGAGAGAGAGAAAATTCAGTGACATCGAGCTACGTAGCTTTCAAGCTCGCACCTCATCTCCGGCAATGTCGAGGTAAATAAGTAACCGGTAACGCGGAGATGCAGATCCTAAGGAATAAGAGAACGATGTGGATACCCTAATGCCCCCTGCGTCGAGCTTGCCGGTTGCTTTTGGAAGAGGGCGACAGCGAGCGGCGCGGATTAGATTTGAAAGTCTGAAATTCCTCGGGAGGAGAAGACGCTATTAGCCCTCCAAGGATGCCACGAATTATTGATGCCTGGGATTCACGCTTCAGTCTCTCTCGTAGCTTAGAACTCTCTTTTTTTTCCTCTTTCTCTTAGCTAGGTGTTTGTCTTTCAGGGGATAAGATGGGATCTTTGTGAATGCTGATTCTTTTTTTCTTCTTTCACTCGTGAAGATTTAGATTTAAGTTCACCGACAAATTTCAATATCTCACGTGAGATTTGAACGAAGTGAGAATTGAAATTGAAATTCTTATTTATAAAATTGTTGAAATCCGCGCTTGACACATTATCGACAGCGCCAAAGATTAATCATGCGTCGCTCGCAGCTGAGCTCGACGCAATTTATACATATCTCTCACGACGTAGGAACCACGCGAACATGACTGACGTGGATTTTATGTAAAGAAGCTCAACGACACTTCAAAATTTGGCGTGAAAAAGGAAAAAACAATGAAGCCACTCGCGCAAAATTAAAAGTAGTTTAATACGGACGACGAAGCGAAAGCCCATTCAAATTAGCTGAATTACGCTTGAAGTAGATTTCACTACGACCGCGCGAGTTTATTCAGAGCTAATGGGCTTCTCTCTACGCCCCCCCCCCTCCTCCCACCCGCCTATTCCATCCTCTCACCCAAGCAGGAGTGAAATTCAAATATAAAAGTGAAATTCCCAGACGTAATGAGTTAATTATTAAATTTGGTCAACGACGGGGACAACGACGATGACAACGACGATGACGACAACGAGAGAGTGATGCAAATGTATAGTGAACGAGTAAAAGTAGTCGATTAGCGGTTTTGGCGATTTGTTATAGTGAGATTACGTGACACGCCTGGTTTTGAGCTGTTGCTTATGTCGGGGCAAGCGAGTAAGTAGATTTATCACCCTCTATGGTGGCATTGTCGGAAGGTTACTCTCTGGAGAGCTGCAGATACAAAAATATCTTACTCTTAAATTTGATTGTTATAATTAACGTATTGCCGTCATATTTTATTGGGTTATTGGTTTTAAAAAATATATACGAAAATTTGATAGATATTAGTACTATTTTGAAAATACTCAGGTTTCTTTTAAATTAAAAAAATAAATTAACAAATAAAGTACCATGCATCTACTTCCAGTTGGAAGCTTTTTTCATCTCGGGAACGTCTTAAAGTCTTTTAAATGAGGAAAATCCACGAGCACTCAGCTATCTCCTTTTATCCGCGAAATTCTTCATCCCCGTTCACTCGCTGGCGCATCGAGTAAGTTGAAGAAAAGAGGAAAAAAAATTCGCAACACGCCGCTTTGGCTTTCAATTCTCAACTCGGCCAAGCTGGCTACGCCAACGAAATAGACAAGAAGGCATATAAAGTAAAAGTGAAATAAAGAATTGAGACGAGGCTAGGCCACTACGGAGAAGCATTTCATCGCGAGTCGTGATCGGAAAACGAAGCGAACAAAATCTGATCTTATATCTAACTATTTCCAACTTGGAGGCGGGAAAAATTTTCAAAGTAAAATTACAACTTGAAGATAAATAAGTAGATCGAGGTAACGTAGATCTCAATTGGAAAGTTGCAAGAAGGTAAGACTCCCTCGAGTGTCTAGGAAAGAAAAAAAATGCGAGAAAGAGAGGAAAACCGATGAGTAACGTGGGAGCTCAAGATGGTCGATGTATATCACGCTGATGCATGCCGTCAGTCGATCAGCGTCGTCGACCCTTGAAAAATTAAAGTACTCGCTCTTCATTCGACCTCGTTTGTTGATACCACTATGATTCGTTTTAAAATTTGTCGGTAATCAAAATTCTAAATATATTTTGAGTCGCGCCTAACATTTCAATGAAATATCAATAATGCCTAATATATTACTTGAAAATAAAGCTTGACTTCATCTTTACTTTTCTACTAGCAATAAGAAACTCGAATCGTACGTAAGTGTCGCCATTAGCGAATGCAGTTCACTTTGCGCAATCAATTTCCTTCCCTCTTCTCTATCTTTTTAATCACCAAATCGCCTGGGAGATAAAGGCCAACAAAATACAGTGCTTGATCGAACAAAGAAAAAAAAAAGTAAAAAAGCCAAGCGTTGCCATTTCTATCGCTTAGTGCAGCCATTATGTTTCATTCGCTGATTGTCTCATCAGAGTGCGAAGTAAGTCGAGCGACTTTCACAGCAGGCACATTCTATTCGCTTTGCAGCGCCACAGCTTTACATCGTAGAGAACGTCGAATTGGATTCTATCTCGATCTGGCGAACGAAAAACAAAAACGCATCGAGAGAAAAGGAGATCCAGGAATCAATAAAGACTCCATCGTGCCTTGAATGTCAGAGTGACTTTTTGTAAAAGTCGCGAAAGACGTCTTTTTCTTGAGTATTTTGAAGAAAACGTCTAAGTAGATTAAAAAAAATGAGTCAACAGGAAAAGGAAAAATTTTACGTTTGACATTTTTGCGATGTAAGCTGTTATGTGTAAAGGTTAGGCTATAGGTAACTAAATGAAAATCGTCGAATATCTATACCTCGTAAGTGGCAGAAATGGAGTAGCTTAGAATAGACCGCGAAGGAAATGTAGGAAATGCATCTTTATTACGCCGCAGATATAAGCTGAATTATCTCGATTATAAAGCTGGATTTAAAAGAAGAGGAAATCTGGCTTTGATAGATTTATTGTGACAATGAATTTGATAACAGAGATATAAATTGACATTTGTGATATTTCATGGGAGTGAATGGAAGTGACAATTTGATAATTATACATCTCAAATAGATTGACGCGATTCGTATTTGAAATATCAGCGAGTTATTCGTATATTTTATTCAAAGATCAAACCGTGTAGATTGAACTTTAGGGAAATTACAAGGCAATAAGCTGTAAAGCATTAATAAGCTCGTTTCAGACGATGCTGCTGACGCAGATAAGACAGCTAACGCATTTTAGAGGATTTAGGCTTGAGGCTCGCTCTCTTGAGCGCGTGGGGAACACGCGAACGACATTAGCATCGATCCGTCTAGTTAGCGTTCGTTGCCTTTCGCGATTGACGTAATCGAGTTTAATGCCCCAATGCGCGCACGTGTATATTTTCGAATTAACCAAGCGCGACGTGTTTACCATGAGAAAGAGAAAGAGGGAGAGAGAGAGAGAGAGAGAGAGGAAATGCGCGGATGGCAGTTGATTTGGGCCACTTGCCTTGGTATTCCCGAAACGCAACGTTGGAAAACTGTAAACAAGCGTGAGCGCAACCCTTAGCTTTGGTATTCGGGAAGAAAAGAAGTTTCGAGGGACGAGTTTGGCATGACTTTGAGCGTGGAGCACGTAGAGTTACTACTGCTACTTGGGCAAACGCTTCCAAATTTTTTCTATGCTAGCGGAATTCAGCGGGAGCGACTGCTGATTGACGTGCGCGAGATTCACTCTGCCGTCGACTTCTTGCATTTTCACGTTTGATGGATTCTCGTCTTTCGAGTTTTTATTTATCTTTTTCTTGGAGGGACTCTAAATGAAATTCGATATAAGTTCTTTTTTTATAATTATTTTTGCTAAAATATAGTTAAAAAATTATATTGCCCTATAATTTCTAAAATATTCTTATCCAACTAAATATAATTCAAGGTAAAATAGATAACTTCAAGGAATATTTTTTTTTATAAAAAAGTTAAAATGTAAGGGATTTATTCTTGAGTGTATCTCGCGTTAAACCAAAAAAGGATTTATCGATTTAGTTTCGGTAGCACGAGCTTTTTTCGTAGCGAAAGCCGCTAATGGAACTCGAGAAAATTGAATATCGGTCGCGTGGCTTTGTTCGATATTACGAAGTTTTTCCGTGGCGAACTTGCTGTCGTTCGGCACTTGCCAAACTTCCTCGAGCTGATATACGGCCGATCGAGGGACTTGTATTAATCGTCCAGATTAATGTGAGAAGTTTTTGTCAATTACAGAACCTGTTAATTTTTTGATTAATGCGATTTATTTTTTTGCTCTAGAATAGAACTGATATCGTCAAAGAACATATTTAGTTAAAATTTCTAGCTAACAATTCGTTAAAAATATTTTACCATGTTGATAGGAATAACGTGACGTAAGCAATGTTCATTTACCAATATATTTTGTAATTTTCATTTTTTTTTTGGATTGAAAGCTGTGATAACTGTGACACGGAACCCAAGCCTACCAAAAAATCGTTGACGTTTGAATAATAGCTCCAAGCAAAATATCAGCAGACTCGAGATCAATCCAACTGTCCAAATAGATAGAATTGGCACGACCTCCCAAAAGGTCATCACGTTGGGAGGTGATCCGAATACAATCGTATCTTTATGAAAATATTTTCTTCTCAGCCGTGCTATTATTCCATGGTCCATTAGTCTTAGAATACTTGAAATAATTCTTTAATAAATATCGTCGTACATATTTATAAAATATTATTGCTTCGTGGACTTACTAGTAATTAATTGTTCGAGTATAAGGACTATTTTTTAGCAATGCTAGGCCTTGATATTCTATTCTGGGCAAGCCTAATGAATTGACGTTGCACAAGCCTTTTTTATCAAGCGACTCGAAGAAAAAATCACTCGTATAGAAAGCATCGTTTTCATTTGCACAGATCTGATTTTACGAAAATGAAAAGAAAAGAAATTGTAAAAATTACATCAATTGCTGAAATATTTTTACCTCTTACGTGTTGGAAACCCTCAAACGGATCAAGAGGTAAAAGATAATTTTCTCTTAATTTGGGTTTCATAGGAGATAGCAGCCAATCTCCCGTATGCTGTTGATTTTAATATAAATATTTACACCGTAATATTTTTTTTGCTAACTGAACAGTACTTACGATCAAAAGTTCATCACGACTTCCTTGAATAATTATGGCTTTATAGTGTTTGTTTTTAAGAAATTCTCGATAACTCGAGAATGGCAAATCGTTTTTAAAAACTGCAATGTAACTGGTTATCATTGCCGAATAAATGGCGTAAAGAATTACCGACGAAATAAGTATCGAAAAATAGAGTATTTGCGTAGGCCTGTTGGTTGGGTTCTCTAATAAATAAAGAATGGTTTTAATATAAGAATCTACAAGTAGATTCTATATTTGTAAAATAACTTACCAGACAAGCCTTGCTGACAATAAATTCCTAAGACTCTGATAAGATTTTCGAAAAAACAATTCACATGAAAGTGGTGTGTTTGAAAATAATTTTTTGTTATTCCAAGCAATACCGATAAGATCAAAATAGCACATCCCACAGTGATCCACGTGTAGGAGTCAAATATCTGAAAATAAAATTAATGATATTGTGTCTTTTAAAAGAAATATTTCCAAAAATTAAAATAACACAAAACAAAGATTGACCTTGAAATAAGCTGACCAATGAATGGTTATTCCGTCAGGCACTTTTGTGTATAACCTACAACGTGATCGATATAACGGAATTAGAAAGTCTACAGCTTCTAGTCTATGCTGTGACATGGTTATCATGGCTACTAAAATATCCGCTTTTCCTTGGACCATGTATTTCATAAGACCACTCCATTTATTGACTGTGCAGTTCTTGTAACCTACTTCATCATCCTTAACAGTCACTTCGGTAGTAAAATTACTTATTACTTTGAGAGTATTTATTATCGTTGAGAGGAAATGTGATACACGTTGATTTGTATCGTTGGATGATTGTAGTTGCTGTGCTCGTAGAACAGAGTTATGCGTAATAATTATAAAAAAATAACAGCTACTGTAATAAAATAGCAAGAAAGATATTAACCATTGCAAGCCGCAGTTTTATTCCCTTCATATCATTTTTAACTTGCATGACATTGTCGTCATCGTTAAGATCAAGTTTTCTATCTGGTGTCCAGATTCCTAATTCTACAACATCGGTTGATTTTCTATCAATAGAATAGTATTTGATAATTCGGTTGTTATTTTCGCAATTAACAATCATACGCGTATCCATTTTTAAGTTAAACATGTTGTTGTCGGGTTTTTCGCAATTAATAGTTGTTTGGTTGTGAATAAAGACAAACCACGTGCGTGTAGACATGTTCCAGTATTTTGTGTTTGTCTGGAAATGTCGCAAGCTCTGGTCATCCGGTATAGAGACAGCATATAACGGTGGCATTGAATGAGCTTTTCCAATAATAATGTTACGATACATCATGTATTTCAGTTTAGAAAGAGATAGCATTTGAGACATTATGTAATTTCTCGAAAGACTTTTCATGTGTTGAAATAATAATCTTTGATGAATAAAATCTGCGCAATTATCTACGTTATTTTATATTTGTTGAATTAAATTAGAATAATGAATATCAAATTACCTCTATCGTTTCTGCTATAAATAAAGTAGACGCTTGATGATTTGTAAAATTGTTTGACTTCGGTAACCAATGAAATCATGGGCTCGTAATAAGCTATCGTACGAACTTTAATTACAAAAATAATCAAGATATAAAACATTAAAGTAGATTTTATTGTGTACTTCATTTTCCACTACTTTCGAAGTAGAAATTACGCCAACTTTTACTGACCGTTGCACTAGCTTTACTGTTGTTAAATTAAACGATTGCGAACAATGTACAGTTAGTTTATTGCTTTATCATTTCGCAGCATCAGTAACTAATTTGCTTAGCTTCGTGCGTTCATTAACTATTCATGCACTAATAAATTCGTTTTATTCCTGATAATCTAATTGATCGATCAATACCAACGTATTTTAATGAAAAATGTAAAACCTCGTTGTAACTTGTAAGCTGTATTTACCTTTCGACTTCCATTAGTGAGCTATTATTTTTTCTGGGTCACTACGACATTTACACGTGCGCCCTTTCATTTAAAAATATTGAGCGAATGTAATTTCTTTGATATTTATTTTTTCATTAAAAATACTGGATTATCTATTTCCAATACCAAATGAGTAAAAAGTAATAAAATAGGGACAATTTGAAAATGATGTTTTGATGCACTTTTGCAAATTTGATTTTACTTTTATGGTTAATATTTAAATGAACCAAGTTGCATACATCATAATTTGGTTCAATTTCCGAAGACCATAATAGTATATTCCACGTAAATCGAAATGGTGTACGTGTCCTTTTTTTTCACGTAATCCACGGAGAATAATACAAGCGTTGAAAGTTTACGGAATCGCTCGAGTGAAGTTGCCAAGAAGTTGGAGCGTACTTGTTTAAGGATGTACCCCGAGTATGTGATGCGATGCACTGAGACCTTTGCGAAGTTTTGTAATGTGAACTCACGGAATTTGAGCTGATCGAATATTTTAGATTATCAGTACCTACCTTACTTCCTATTGGACTTTTCGCGATAGTTTAGAGTGTAAACACATGTTTGTAATGGCAGTATTCTCAAAGATATACTGGTTAATGTTGTCAAACTAATAACCAATTTTCATTAGCGAGGATGAAAAATCGTGATTTGAAAAATTACAGTAGTTAAATGTCATCATAAAAAGTGAAACAACGTGAAAGCAGCACAAAGGTAGGAAACGGCAACGTAATATTGAGTCGTTATGAGCTTTAACGAGGCTCAATCTAAACCGGTCCATTCGGCTGCATCGATTCCCATAAAGATTAGCTTCACGAGTTTCCCCCGCTCAACGTATCACCCACACCTGCTAGCCTTTTCTCTTCTCTCTCTCTCTCTCTCGTGCCTTATCGTTGCGCGATATGAAGCGCCACCGTGTGTGTCCATCGGGTTTTTCGAAACGACCATCAGAGCGTGTAAAACGTTCGAAATTTACTTTGATAAAAAAGATAAGTCAAGAATTGTTTGCTTCAGAGATAATATTTCGTTAATGAAAACGAGTTTTTTTAGTCAAGATTTTGGTACATATTCGTTTCATAAATGAACATAATCATAATTATAAAAAAAACGTGTCCCTTACAATTACTTTATAATTTACAGCCAGTTCAATTTTGTAACAATACTTCATTTCTCCAATACGGATATGTCGTACTCTTTGGAAAATTACATAAACACGAATAAAAGTCGTTATTGAGTGACGCCGATACAAATTGAAACAATGAAGTGTCAAGAGCAATTTTACTCGGCTATAATTGCGTCGACTCGCTTAGGATCATTATTATTATTATTGTTATTATAAGGACTTCTCCTGTGTAGAAAATTGAACGGAGTAAGCAAGAAAACAAGAAGAAGAAGAAGACACTATGAGAAGGGGAAATGTATAATTAGGGCACGACGGAGAGCAGCATTAGCGCTGTTTGTGTTTGAACGCAATACAGAAGTATAAATTGGCAAGACAACGAGTCCCTCCTTCAGCTCGTTTACTTAACAAAACTCAGCTCGAAGAGCTGTTTAATCTTGGCTAATGAGTTATGATGGTTCGTCGAATATAATGTCTTTTATACAGGTCGTCTTTTTATACAGTATAATCAGCTTTGAGCTTAATTGAACGTTAAAAGCGAGGTAATGATAAATCTAATTGTTATAATCACTCGGTGGAGCTTCTGAATCATAGCTATACACTTAATCGTATCGCGGTTTGGCAACTGTCTACGTGAGCGCACTTTGGCGCAGCTTAAGGTGCACAACGTTGTTCTCTCCTCTGCGCCCCTCCCTCCTCCCTCTTGTGGATAACGATATCTCGGAGGCTGCTGCTGGGCACAAACGTAAACCAACACCGGAGGGACCCTAAGGAGAATTTACGATTGAACGCAAGGGGGCCTGTCCCGACACTTCCCGGTAAGCTATCGCCCAGCCCCAAGCTCGAGATACTGCAGGCACCTAAAAATACGAGAAAAAATTGTCGATATCGATAGCAGCTGCACCCTAAATTTTATTTTTAGTTTTACTTGTACAATAAATTTCTCGTGTTTCTTTTTCCTCATGAAAATTCGAAGGTGTACATCGTTAGTTTTCCGTGTGAAAAATAAAACAGTTATTGCGTACGATTACTTCTATTCGATTCAATCGCAATAAAAAGAAGTTGTCGTAAATTTCAGTAGAAATAGCAAGATATAGTCAGGCATACAAATCTATATTACGAAATATGCCCCGCAAGCTTTTGCAGTGAAAAGAAATAGAAAAAAAAAGTTGAATCCTACATAAATCAATGGAAACAGCAACAACGCAGTAATAGAAAGGAAAACGTTCTCCTCGTAGCGTTGCTGGCACTGATCAAATCGCAAGCGTTTGCTTGGCTCACGTCCAAAAGCTCTCTTTCTCCTTAGGCGTTACTTCAAAACTGCCTGCCTTTAAACCTGAAATCCCGAAGCAGGTAGCATAAGCCGGATACGGAAATAGTGACCGAGGGTTGACCCAGCAAAACATGACCAACGCTGCATCGTCACGTGAAGATAGTGCAACGCAAGCTGTACGTAAAATCATAAGTATCAAGCTGTTGTGAAATATTCTGGCAAATAAAAAAAGAAACGTCGAGATACTGGATTGAATGACTTCGGCCATTTGAATAAATGCTCGGAGAGTTACATATTTTTTTATTCGTACAAAAATCCAATGTAAATATTTCGACGATCATAATATGCCTTATTATACGATAAGAGTGAATGACACAAGTTTCAATGTATCCCTCCGAAAAAAGAGTCAAAGTTTGACTAGCGTTAAAGAAGATAATTCCAATAAGAAAACTTTACAAAGGCACTTAAAGGGTGAGACAACTGTTACGAAGTTAATAATTAAGACTTTTGATCGATAATCCAACAAAAATAAAGCAGAGACAACAGAAACGAGTCAATGGCTTTTGTTTTATCAAAGTATGAAAGAACAAAAAAGTAAATGCATCAGAGACGAGAACAGTATAGAGTGATAGTGTCGCTAAGAGAATTAAGTTGCGCTCGTGAATTTCAATGCAAAGATATCCAATTACTGGGGAAGGACCAACTTTCGGTGGATCCTGCTGCGACAATTACTTTCTTAACTGCGTTGTTGCCATGAACGCCTTGGTGACATCTACAAAGGAAATTTCAGGCGACGCCGTTACTCTTCGTCGGACGAGATAATTAATGTAAATAAGCGTTACTTTGTACCCGTATTTGCTGTTGGTAATGAAAACGTCAATTTTAAGTATAACCGAGTGACTGAAAAATACATCAAAGATCATTGAAGAAATAATATACAAATAAAGATTTTGTACTTGTTATCATAATAATAATAAAGTCTTCTATTTCGTCATCATTCAAGCTCGGCTTCAATTTGATAAGTTCGAGCTATGTGGCAGGAGCGTTTTCGTTAATTCCTCGAAAGCTCCACACCATTGGCTTTATTCCTCTATTCAGCTACTAATCCATTTGGGAAGTCTCAGCCAATAAAGTTTCATAGAATAATATTTTGAGAATATTTTTATTCACAACAGATGTTGTACGTCGAAATTTCATCACATTGCAGGTGAATGACGTTGCTATTTGATTATAATCGAAGAAACGACAAACATTTTACTTAGCAAACAAATCGAGAGTAAGGCACGAAAGGAGATAAGTAAAAATAGAGCCACGTCAGCATAGTACAGAGAAAGCCGAGTAAACTCGAAGAGCAGAAATTGGAAAGCGAGCGAATTCGCAACTCGGACGCGCTAACGAAGGCAAATGCGATTCCGTCACTTGGCCCAAATGTATGTGTATGTATGTGTATGCACATGCCAAGTTATGCGCTCGTAAGCTTCTAACGAGAGAGGGGGCGGGGGAGAAGGAGAAAGGAAGAGATTGTACACACACGTCACATACACGCTCGTTGGGATAAACGGATCGCCTCTTCTTCGATCTCACCGGCTGATGATGCATGCGCATACTTGTGGACTTGGTTGATTATTCACTCGGGAATTCACGTCAAGTATTTCATTTCATTTGATCGTTTTCGATGGATCTTCACCTTTTACGAATTGTTGATCTAAGAGTTGTTGATCTAAATTTTACATAAATGTACTTGAACGAAGGAATAAAAAATAAAAATCATGCTGAATTAGAGATCCAACTGGAAGAGGAATCGTATTTTCGCCAACTATAACTGCTTGCGTCGGCAAGCACGTAGTAGATATATCACGTATGGAGCATAATCGTTAGCTTTCATTTTAACTTCTCTCGCGAGTAATGTTCGTGACAGCACGGGTGTGGTTTTGTGGAAAGTCTAAACAAGTTTTCTTCACAACATACAGCGTCAAGGTTCAATATTAGAGCTTCGGATGGAATTTCCTTTCGTTCGCCACGGCCAGGTTTAATCGAGCTGAGCTCCAGAGCTCTAAATTTCACCGTTATACTCGAGCGATCGACCCTTTTAATGAACCTGCACGTGACTTGCAGAATTAAATTCATTTGTGAAACTTAGGATTTCAACGTTCAATTTACGTCTGATATTGATTCCATAGTTTATAGGCAACATTCACGATAACATCATTCCTTCAATTAGCATGTAATACGTTTCACGAATTTTGGTAAGTCGATGGAATAGTAATCAAATTACACAATCTACTTGACAGATACGAGTGATTTTCTCGATGAAGCATTAGTTCAGTCGAAAGTTACTTAAGCGACTATAATTAACATTGTACAAGATACTAGCGAAATATAATTTGATCAAATAAAACAGAATAACCGTTTGAAACAGCTAGGAAGAGTGATAAAATGAGAGTCGGAGCTTCGTTAACTTTTTAGATAAGCATTTATTACGAGAGAGTAAAATGAGCTCAGGTGTTCTTGTAAAAACGCGTGACGAGTAAATGAAGAAGCATCAAGTTAGCCACAGTCAGAGACACGGCATAGTAGAGAATCAGCATAATTTTCATTTTTACGAGAATGCACGTCCACGTAAACAAGAAGAAAGCAATCGTGCAATCCGTTGCGACGAGAAAAATAAAAAGAGACAATAACGCGAACTCTGAAGGAACTTATTTTCTCGGCTTTCACAGAGTACTGGGGATCTCATAAAAACGCCTCTACATAATAATGATAATAAAAGCGCCGAAATGAAGTTCGCCCGAGATACTCATGGAAAGCGGGTCAGACGTTATTATTTTTTCTTCTTTCCCATCCACTATCTCGAAATATAACCTACTTGCACATTCTTGTATTTACGTTATTTCCAAGACAGTATTGTTTAAATTTGCAAGTGTACTTTCCCGATTGCGTCCCGTGCGACTCATTATGACGACAACCGCCAAGTTCAGAAAGACGTACTGTACTAAAAAAAACTTCATGAGTATTTTATCGAAGAGCGAGCTTTTTCTTTTAAACGCAATGGACAAAGTTTTTTCGGTAAATTTTCATTTTAAAACGGTACATGTAGAAGTTATCTTATGTTTTCTACCTCATAATTTTTTAAAATTTTAAGAAGCTTTCAACTTCTCCGTTCATATAAAAAAATGCGTCGTTTTAATTAAAATAAAGCAAGCTCTACTAATATTTTTATCCACTGCGTGAAAAGCCGTATGTGCCCGCGCAAATATGGGATTAGATAACCGCAGAAATAGGGGGCAACGTGCATTTTCAGGTTTCACCTTTAATTAGCCGGCACACCCGGGATAGTGAGAGAAAGAGAGAGGGAGGAAGAGAGAAAGCTTCCGAGTCACCCAATTGTAGGAAAGTTTGTCCGCATGCTCGCAGCGAGTTTTTGGTTTTAAGCAGGGATAACCTCTACGTGTATTCAGCTTTCTAATTAAACCATTGCTACCGAGATTCATTAAATTAGTTATGAGTTTGGACATTTCTATTATAATTGTAGTAAAATTGATAAAAAGAATATTTGAATTGACGTGGAAACTCTTTCCATATACAGAGAATTCTTCGAATTATTTGAGGTTTCTTAAAAGATTAATTTTTCAAGCTGATGGATAAACATCCAGAAGAGCCGCAAGTGTTTCCATAGTAACGCTCGCTAGACTAATCATCCCATGTCTGTGCATATAGCTGCCGCGAGATGAGAGGAATTCTTTGTAGGTAAAAGCGGAAGACTTTTGTAATGTAACAAGTTTACTGAACTGAAATTGGAAAGTTAATTGGCTCCCGGGAAAATTCACGCTTTTACTTTGAATTAAATTCTCGGCGTAAATGCGCGAAAGGTAGAAAATTCATCTCGCATCGGTACAATCTTTACAACAGATAATTATTCTTTGTATTAATTAACTTGCATTATTTGAAGTTATTTTTAGGGAGCCTTATTTCTGATAAATAAGCGTATTTTCCTAGTCGAATAGATCGTTTGAAAGAGCGCAAACTTTTAATTAAAAAGGGAAAAGCCCAATCAACAGGGAACACGATAATTAAACAGAGTAATCACAATAGCTGTCGTCGATTGCTCGTCAGGACAATAGGTCAGCTTACGCACATACATACGTGTACCGGGTGATCTTTCAATAGCGTATAGTTCCATTCAGGTTGCTCCGAAAAACTTGGCAGAAAAAAACAAACGGTGATACAGCATACTACAATTAGAGCGAGTTTAGCACACTCGGGAACAATAGAGGATAGTTGATACGTGCGTTAATTCAGCTATAATCGAAATGAAAAACCTAGCGCGGAATCAACGCCTACCCCTCCGCCGGCTAACTGAACGCTATAAGATAAGCTTTTATCTCACACTCGATGGCGCGTGAGTTTTTGCAATAAAAATACGAACCGCGACTTTTTATGTAGCACGATTGTGCACCGATTTATTTTACTGTTAATGCTTCGTTATTTATATTGCTCGACGAGCGATTTATACAACGTTACTGTCGCGTTGTTTTAAAAATAAGAGCGTGTGCCGCTCTTATTTGTTTGTTTCAGTTTTTTTTCTTTTTCGGAAAGTTAAACAAAAATAAAAAGGTAGTAAAGACAGTTGAAAGTTTGAAAGATTCAGGTTAGAACGCTCAAACAAAGCTTGCACGTCTTACATTTGGAATTTACTGGCGCTCGAAGGTGCATTCAGTTTACTTGGAGTAGTTTGCTAAAACCATATCGTAGAGAATGGAAGAGTGCGAGAGAGAGAGAGAGGAAGAGAGAGAGTGAGAGTGAGAGAGAGAGAGAGAGAGAGTGAGGTCATAACGTGCTTTATGACTGAAAGCTATCGTAGTATGCGCAGCCGTGCATACGGTAAACAGACGTTGCGATGAATATGACATTTTACTTTCTCAGCTGTATAGTTTAAGTTGTGTCGAATAATTTATCGGAGCTTGAGATTTTGCGTTTTACGATTTTTCGATAACGACAGGCAAAGTTATAAATCCTCTGGCCCGATACGATATAAAAGAAGTCATAAATCGCAGCTTGCGTGCATTTAGGACGAATACTAGTAGCCTCCCTCCCCACCAACCAGCGCAACCAGCTACTACGCCTGCTGTTGTACATTCTTCACGCTGCTAAAATTGATATTGAAGAATCGTTCGTAAAATGACGAGGTATATTTCGATATCGAAAAATCCTTCCAACGGAGGATTCAAATTCTGTATTTTTTCCTCTTTCTCTTTACGAAGAAAAATAATTTTCATACGGGAAATAGTTTTATCAATACTCGAAGTTTCAAATACTGCTATGAATAGAGAAACAAGGCATAGAGAGAGAGAGAGAGAGAGAGAGAGTGAGAAAAAAAAAATTGGTTAGCGAAGGATGCGCAAAAACTAAAATTCGCACGTAGCTTCGCGTGCTGTAAACAAAAGGGACGACCAGACGAGACGGATAAAACGTGACACGTGCGAAAAAAAAGAAAAAGGACGAGCGACGTAAACCTGGACAAAGTGTAAAAAAACGAAAAAGTTCGGCTGAAGCGAAAGGTAGACGAGGAGAGATGAAAATAAATGGATAGAGAAAATGCTTCAACGCCATGAAAAAAAAAATCGAAGCAGGTGCAAAATGAAAATGGCCCCTGGTATTAGATAATAGCATGCTTCAAAGAGTACAAAAACTTACAAAACCAAAAGAATACAAAGAATACATAGCATTTTGATTCACTTTATCTACGTGTACGTCAATTTACTTTGGCTATTATTGCATTATAGTTTGTAAAAAGGGAAAATAAAGCAAAATTGTTCTGACGCGATATAAAAAATAAGATGTTTTACAATTAGCTGGAAAAATTATAGGGATGAAGGAATGATAGAACGTTAAGAGGATACGTAAGCTAACAATGTAGGAGCCGAAGCACGATAATGAAAGGGCTTACGAGGGAGGATTGGCAAAGTAAATAAAATGCGGACGGTAGGATCAATGAGCGAGCTCCAAGTATTATTCAAATACGGTCATCGTTTATACCGTTCAAGAGACCCTTCAACGCGTGTGTTTTGAGTTTTTGGAGAGACTCGCTATTTGCTAAGCACTCTTGTATGCCTTTTTGCTTTGATTTGTTTTCATAATTCGTTTATGAATATATTGCATAATTTGAGATACAGAACGGTGAATTTGCAGGATTATAACGCCATTTTCCAGAAAATCACTTGATGAATTTATGCCAAACAATTTCACAAGAATTTTCTTGTTAACGCTTAAAACCGAATTATCTAATGTTCGCGAATATATAAATTATTTGTTAAAAGATTGTCGCTTTAATTAATTTGCCTTTACTTCAGAAGCGGCAAATGACATTAATTAATTGTTTAAATTCAATTCATGTCGAGGATTTTCATCAGGACATTTTCGTCACATAACTCACTAACACTAGTAAAAACTTACGAAAAGTTACAAGCGGCAGAGAGCAGTGCACGTAACGAGGTTTTCCAGTATGGTACGGTAACAAACAAAAATAAAAAAGAAAAAAACTAACACGGGCGACGTGTTTCGGCAGGTGAAAAGCCTTTTTTATCGTGGTTTTGTTAATCCACACGACGACGCGACAAAATTTGCTAAGGCGCTTTTTACTTATTCGTCGATATGAGAACCTTTTATATTATGTACGGCATTTTCAACTAAATTTATCACTATTAAAATATATGTTGCGTAATTACTTTAATAGCGCACACGCGGGGTTGCTGCCAAATGTCACGATGAAAATGTTGGTCGATCTAGTTTTTCTCTTTGTAGTTAACATCAACTTAACGACATATATGATGAGTCTTTGAGTCACGATTGCAAGGTCACGGGTAATACGTGTACACGTGTGTGAGAACGTCATTATCAATGGTTCAATTATCAGCGTACGTGCGATTCATATAACGAGCTAGTATGTGCAGCCAGCTAATTAGGCTATCCGTGTATACGTACATGTGCCGAGAGTTATGCGTTTCCCATTGATTGGTGCACGCGACCGGTCTACACTAACCTCAGACACTATTTCGCATAATAATCTGCTAATGCACATCCCTTGTGCTAGTGCTAATTTATAGATGCGTTGCTTGGCCATTGCTTACCAAACAGCTGATCTGTGTTATTACGAATGTTCATTGGGAATATGTTTTGCACGTTCAACAATACATACAATACTTAATAGAAAATGTGCAATCCATTTAGAATATTCGAAAATAACTCTTGTGGTGTATTCAAAAGTCTTGTTTGTTCAGTCAGGCTTGAAAAATAAATATTATTTATGAACGTTACAGCGTTCACTTTTTTGTTTGCTGGAAAAATGTTCCTGCTTATTGTAGGTGGATATCGCAACACTCGCAAGGTGATAGTCGATCGTTACTCATGAGGCCTTCGAAGGCTATTCGAAACTAGTTTCTTCACTATACCTGTTTTACGACAGAGTCCAAAAGTGAGAATCGAAAAAAGCGCGTTGAATAAGAAAACGATCCATACGATGAAAGCGGATAACACAAGAGGGAAAAAATTAAGTTTGAAAAAGGAATGATGGAAAGAAAAAAGTAAGAGTGGAAAATTTTACGACTATAAGAAGAAGAAGGAAAAAAAGTGTGATGGAAGTTGAGAAAGTAAGGAAAGTAGTCGAAGTATTAGTACCCTCTGAAAAATGAGAGGGATTCAACGAAAGTCGTGCGCGGCATCGCGCGAACCAATTTCAGTAGTGCGAGTCCGAGTACAGCCGAGCCCCAATCCCTTACTCACCCTCCTCCCCCCCTTTTTTCCTTTTTTCTTCGCCATTCTTCGCGCTTCTGCGTTTTTATCCTCTTGTTTCTCAGCATCCATTCCATCATCGATATTTCGAGGAGATTTATTCGTTCGCTTTTTAAGCTACTTTACAGTCTTTCAACTATACACAACGAAACAATACGTAATACGATTAAAGAGAGGATTTTTTTAGCCCTTATTTCCTTATACTTCTCGAAAATAATTAAAATGACTATATAATCGCAGATACGTGTGTCATTTCATGCTGGAGGCTTTTAAAATACAGTTTGTAATTTCAATTATACGAGAAAGTGCCTCTACGCGTCGGGAATCATAAAATAAAATACCATTACATTATTAAACGCATTTGGAAGAAAATGGGACTTTTGTTTGATTGTTTTTGCATTGCCGGTAATGACATATAATTAGCGCGGTAAATGAAAGTACGGAATCGTTTGCCAGGAGTGTCTTTAGCCATAAAATGCAGGCTCAACGTTGGGATATTGTGCATCCGAAATTTATTAGTTGTATGCGCAGGCTCTGATTTCTTGCTACTATTTTAGGTATTTTCACTGTGGTGTGTCTCGTGCATGCACGATAAAATGCTCGGAATTTCGCATCTCCGCTACTGGATAATTTTTTGTTTTGTTTAGTTCTTACTGTTGGACGATGTAAATTTGTTTATCTAGATTTAAAAAATTAATTTTTAAAATATTAGCCACGTATTATATTTTATTGACATCTAAAATAACAATCAACTTCTTTATAAAATATCGTATGATAATTTTTAGAGAGTCTTTATCGATTCCGACAGTTATATCAGCAAGTAAATAGTAAATGTAAATAGTAAATTTACTTTTTATTAAAGTCAAGTAACCGAGCATCCCTAAAAGTGATCTCAAGTACGTTTCTCAATAAAGATAATTTTCCTTGTGTTAACGGTAATGGCAACAGTGAGAGATTCTATACAATAAATAGTATTTATTTCACGTTATTCATTACGGTCAGCATTTTAATGGTACAATTGCGTGTGTCAGTGGATTTAACGAACAAATATATTCAGTAAATACGTTTATTGTACAACGGGTAGTCAAGTGGTGGGCATATTTTAAATATTTCAGCTTATCTTTTTGTCTAAAAAATTATTCTCATTATTTCAATAAACAAAAGACATGCAGCCAATTAAAACCGTGAATGGCCATTACACGCGCAAAGCCAGAGCCGTGTGACCACTTCTTGGGTGGACCTCCTCCTCCCCCCCCCCTGTCGATGGTAGTGGTGCAAGCTAATTCATGCGGAGAATCGATCGCGGCGGCGACTGGAAATTTATACGCAGCCACACTTGGCCGATTGGCAATATCGCCGTGGTTTCTTGCGCGGTCCAGCTTATACTGCCTCTGTTCGTCGGCTAATTTAGAGTCAGGTCAGCGAGCACAACTATGGAGACAGCGTAGTTTTATGGAAGGCCGTTAAGGGGCATACGCGACATCTCATATTTTACTCGACAACGTTATTTATGCAATTCAACTAGTATGTACGTTAATGAGTTCACATTCGTTAAATAATTGCGATAAATATGGAGACAATGGGAATTGTAAAATAATCTGTATTTCGGCTCTTGTATTGTCGATGCAATATATCGCGTCAAACGTCCTCGTATCTCGTTCTAATTCGACTCTTATAACTTTGCCATTCGCGAGACTAAAAGTTTTTGATCGATATAGCTGACTGAAAGAAAAAGAACCCGCTTGTCGCGTGACTTTTCCTCCGCTGGAATAGGAGTGCCGAAGCTTTTGACGATTTCGAAGTGAAAGTTTTATCGTTTTCAATATTACTCTTTATCGAGATTGTCGAGCGCACCGGCTTTAAGTATCGAAACAATAACAGACAAATTTGATCATTGGGAAAATTGTTGTTTTGCCGAAGAAAAGATTACTTCTATCGTATAGAGTTGAGAAACTTTTCGGGCTCTTTGCGAAAACTATAATACTGCAGTAGCTCGGAAAATATTATATTGCTTAGTAATGACATTACTTTTTTTTTACTGAAACCGTTCTGACTGCCAAAATTTTTGCAGTCTCAAGTTTTTTACTACTATAAAATTGGAATTCAACTGTTTTATTTCAAAAGTGTCTACTGGTCTATTCTCAATCGAATAAAATACCAGTAAATTTATACTTAATGTTATATTCAAATTTTAACATTCTTCATTATTAATGGCAATATGAAGAATGAGAAGGAAATTTTCAAATGTATTCCAGGAAAAAAGTAATATGTATATATCAGGAGTTTCAGCATTATGACGTCCCGTCTATTATGCAACTCGTCCTTCTACTTAGTTTTTCATTCGTCGACAGTTGCATAGAGCTCTTCTCCTTCCAGTCGTTTTTTATTGACCTGATGTATAGCCGTGAGTACGTATTTCTTCAACTCTGATATGGTTTTTTGCTCTGTCAGATTTTTCTTCGCAGTAGTCTTGTGTTCGAGCTCGTGTTGTTACATTTATCGAGTGCAATGCTGGCGTCTCTTTTTTACTACTTTTAGATTAAACTTCAAATGTGATTAATGGTGTACTTAAATGCTTGTCAAATTGAAAAATTTCTACTAACAACGCTTTTGTTTAGTTCCTAACATTAATAGTTATCCAACACGACTAACAAGTACGTATTATATAAGAAGTACGTCAATAGAGAAACTTAGTTTTGTATAACAAACAAATAAAAATGTTTGAAGAATATATATTAGTCTTAAAAATAAGCACTCTGTAGAATTTCCATAGCATAAACGTTTTATACCGGCTGCATGGTTGTATTGCATTAACCATCAGGATCATACGAGCGTTAGAAATTGTATTATCATCAGGATGAGTTTATTCGCATATATAATATTTATATACACTAGTACGACGATAACGCACTATGTTTAACCATCGTTCGGCGCTATGTTAACTAATAACACTGAATTTCGTAATGCTCAACAAGAATGACCTTTGCTATGCTAATTCTCAATGAAACTAATTGATTGTATTCAAATTATACATGTTACTTGTCTCTCTCTCTCTCTCTCTCTCTCTCTCTCTCTCTCTCTTACTACCAATCCCATTACGAGACACTCCAAATGATAGGATTTTCACTTTTCTTACAGATGGAATTATTACGAATAATATTTATCCTAAGTATTGCGTCATTGTCAGTAGCAAAAAATGCTAATGGTAAATACAATATTTTGGCGTTGATACCGTATAACGGAAAGAGTCACTTTTACGTCGTCGAAGTATTGTTCGAAGAGTTGGCTAAACGCGGTCACAATGTCACTGTTGTTAGTCATTATCCAAAGAAAATACCAATGCTTAATTATCATGATATCAGCATAGAGAGTAAAATAAAGGATGGCGTACATAGGATTGATATGAATCAAATAAATACGAGAAACCAATACTTGCAAATGGCTGGTAATAAGGGATCAAAATGTTATAATATTGTTCGATATAGATGAGTTAATTTTTTCGAAAGTAAGTCAAACGACGTATTAAATTTCAAAAATTGTTTAGAATTTTTCAGTGTTGGATTTCACCGAACGTGCATAGAAGGATTGTCTCATCCAAATGTGCAAAAATTGTTACACTCAAACGAGCATTATGACCTAGTAATCACCGAGATTTTCAACGCCGATTGTTTCCTTGGTTTCGTGCACAAATTCAAAGCTCCAAACGTGGCTATTCGTACCTCTGCGTTACCTTTTTGGTTAAGTGATCGCACCGGTAGTCCTGACAATCCAGCTTATACACCCGGTACTACGACTGGCCATACCTCGCACATGAGCTTTCTAGACAGAGTTGACAACGTGATAAACTACTTGATGATGAAGGGACTTTACACGTTTTACGATAAATGGGGCGAATACGTGGCGAGGCAACATTTTGGCCAGGACATGCCAAATTTGCATGACATTGCGAGAAACACAAGCTTGTATTTGGTGAATTCCTATTTCGTGCATCAATATGCAAAAATACTGGGACCGAATATCAAGGAGGTAGCTGGAATCCACGTTAGACAACCGAAGCCTCTACGTGAGGTAAGGATTTTCTTTTTTGTCGATAGTCGAATAGAAATTTTCCTTTTTTTATTTTCTTTGGTGAATTGGAAATAGGATTGTTAAAAGAAGAGTGCTAATCGAAATTCCATTCGTTCTCTTTGGAGTACCAAGTCGAGAAAAATTAAGGAAAAAGGCTAACTTTGCAGGATCTCGAAGATTGGGTTGCAGGTGCAAAGGACGGTCTGATCTACCTGAATCTTGGTTCAATGATCAACCCGTCGAGTATGGCTGCCGAAAAGAAGATGGCTTTCCTCGAGATCTTTGCTCAACTACCTCAGCGAGTATTAATGAAATGGGACTCGGAGACGATGGAAAATCTACCGAAAAACGTGAGGTTGACCAAATGGGCACCGCAAAACGACGTGCTTCGTAAGTATAATGTATCCACAAGTTAAAACGTAGTTGCGTGTTAGGTGCACGTTGAAAAATGGGCAGAGCGACCAGTAATGCGCTCTCGATCTCGAATCCCGTGATAGATCACCCGAACGTGAGACTGTTCATCACCCACGGTGGAATGCTCAGTAACATTGAGGCCGTCCACGCTGGTGTTCCTACCGTCATCATACCGTTCTTTGGCGATCAACTGACGAATGGTCCACTTTTGCACGATAGGGCTTTAGGCATCGTATTAAAGTACAACGATATTACCAAAGATTCGTTGAACAAAACTTTCAGGGACATTCTTTTCGATCCTAGGTGCGTTTTAAGTTTTATATTGAGCCGTAAAACTAGTTCCCTATTGTAATAATTAAAAAATTGCATCGATAAAAAAAAATTGTTAATACGTTTTCAGTTTTGCCAAGCGAGTCAAAAAATTGTCTGCAGCGTTTCACGATCGACCTGTCTCAGCGCTCGATGAAGCTGTTCATTGGATAGAATTTCTTCTTCGACATCAAAGCATCGAACCGAGATTATTAATACGTTGTCCCGGCGCAGACTTAAATTACGTTCAATATTTATTAATCGATGTATGGAGCTTTGTCTCTTTAGTTTTTTTGGTAATCTCTTATGCTATGTACAACTTTTTTAAATTTCTATGCTGGTGTTTGAACAAAACCACGAAAAAGCAAAAACGGAGCTAAAACGAAAAAAAAAAGCTCTAGCGAAAATTAGTATGACAGAGTTTTAATAGCAATCGGTACAAAACGATTCGTAGCAAAAGCGAGGGTAGAATGGGATTTACTCGTTGGTTGGTTGGTTGGTTAGTTGGTTGGTTGGTTGGTTGGGGCGAGAATCAGTTTCGCAAGCTGTTACATGATAAACGGGAACGCGTCGTTTGTGCGCGTCGCACCAGCCGATAGTGACGGCCCGACAATATGATCGGCCGTATAGCGTTGCACGGATACTTCCGGTCACGGTCCTGCGACCGTGATTGACGGCTGTACTTTTTTTTCGCTGAGCGTTCTGAGAGAGGTTGATGATGAAGTGTGATCGAATGGTTTTACAGTAGGCAAATCGAGGTCTATTTATCGTCTAAATTAGGCTTCGCTATTGTTTTTTATTTTGTTTTATTCCCTTTTTAATCATTTCTCCTAGTTGGTAGTGTTGTATTAGTCGGGCGGATGAAAGAGCTTATAAGGAGAATCACCGTTTACATAATTAAAAAGAACATGCTATGTTGCTCCCTTGTGTAACCATTTCCTGACACGTAACATACTATGTGAGTGCTATACGTGCGACAATGAAAAATCTACCATATCTCACTGTCTCGTTATAACAAAGCTTTACCCTCGAAGGTATATCCTCTCTCTTTCTCTCTCTCTTTCTCTCTTTCTGTCTCGTATGCGCGTTTTCACGAAATCGTACAAATAAAGCCTCGCACATACCAGAAAACTAATCGTCATAATCATAAATCTCGAATGTTTCACGGGAAAAAGTCGACTCGAGCATATAGCCGACGTTGGTGCGCGAACCTCGTAAATCGAATTTACGCGCGGGTACTTTCACGCGAGTTCACGCATCGATTTCTGATTCTGCGGCGACGGATTTATTCCTGTAATTCTACTGAAGCGAGTGCTCTTATTTTTTGATTGTTTACGTTAAATTCTAATGAGCATAATAGTAAATACATAACGCGCGTTTGCAAGTGATTATGATTTTACTTTTTTCTGTTAGTATATGTGTTTCTGATCTAATTAAAAAAACTGTGTTTATAAAAGTAAAGTTTTTTTTATAATATAAGGCTTCGCTTAATTCTTTGTTAGTATAAATAATCCAATTCATTGTACAGGGTGACGATAAATTACCAAAAAATATGCCATACGGCTATGTGAATGTAAATATTACATCAACTTATATTTGAAGGACCCTTCAAAAAATAAACAAGTCGAAAATGAATTGGAGTAGACAAGAAGTGAGGACGCGCAAATAATCAATTTGTTAAGCAAATTTCTCTAGAGTCCACTCATGCCTCCTCCCATTCCTTCCTCTCATAAGGTATATGGGTGTGTGACCTCTTGTCGACAGGCTAAATGCGCAAAGTTTTCGCTCTCTCTCACAACACAATCGCATAGGCCAGCACGCGTGCAGAAACAACGTTGTACGCCAGAGACGAGTTTCCACGACTGTCTGGCTCTTTCTGCGCTTGTCTGTGAGTGCGAGTGAGAGAGAGAGAGAGAGAGAGAGAGAGAGAGAGAGAGACAAAAAGGTTGAAACTACCTAATGGGAATAGTTGCAGCTAACTTTCGCCGCGGGAAATTAGACGCGAGCTCACGCTGTTTAATGCAACGCGAATCCAACCCGGAATGCAGCCGCGCCGCCACGTTTATACTACTTTCGCTCGTTCGGCCGAACATTGAGTATAAGAGAGTTTCGTCGTTTGGAAATGGTTTAGAGCTAGCTGTTTTATAAGTTTTCTGCTAATTTTTCAAAGAGCATCGTTTAGATTTCCAGTCACGTTCACATTAAATTTGTTGCACGATTGGTGGGGTAATTGTTTGATGACCATGCTGAAAAGTTCATTCGTTATACTCGTATATGCTCGCTCTATGTTTGCTCGTTTAGAGTTATGCCACGACCTTCCAGATGAGGTGTTTATTGTTATCGTTGAATTGCGGTTGTTACACATTTGAGTCAATTGATTTTAGTTAATGTAGTTATGAGCGTAGTGCCTCGTGAATTTTGATTCTAATTATTTCGCTAGTAATAATTTTACAAAATAAATAAATCACTATTTTTACTTTAGTATTTGTTTATCAGTGAGCTGGTTTTCAGTAAATTCGCTCTGAATTCATATACTTCAAAAAATATTCAATTAGCTACAATAAATTTTATCTAATTAAAAAGTATCGTAAAAATATGCAACAAAAGTTCGGACCTGTAATTCTGATAAAAAATATCAATCATCGCAATGCAATTGAACGGTATTACATACTACAATGGCCATGCAACTAAAATGTCAAGAGTCCATTTTATTTGAATTTACTGGTAAATTAGTCAGATTACAATTTTTGTTATTTTTTCTTGGGTACGTATTATTTTATTGTGAACATCCAGGGTCCAACCTCGTTAAAGCATTGGAACATTTATATATTCAATTAAACAATATATAGAACCTAAAGAATGTGGTATCGAATATATTCGTTGCACAAAAATTGACAATTTTTATATCGAAAGATATTGTCGGGTTGTCACTCTGAATTTCGTCCGAATTCAAAGTCTGATTACGCAATTTATTGTTACATAGCGTCGAGTTTCTGCAGAAGTTGACATCGTAAACATCATCAAAACTGACCATTTTTACCCTAACAAATGGTGATAACAGAGAACTATTTTCGTCAATGTACAATTCCGTTGGAATGTACTTACAACTTGCCGTCTGAGTAGTTAGGATTTTGATAAAGATCGCTTTACTTTTTCCACGTAGATGAAAATAAAATAATGATTGTTCAAAGGTGTGATGTTAATTGTTACGAGTTCACTAGTCTTCTTTTCTCCGTCTAACGTGTTTTCGCAAGAGTATAGTGAAGGTATCGTCGTGATCACTAAACTTTTCACGTACGGCGGTGCAGTGCTTCAGCTCGTGAGGATTATTATTCTTATCACACCAGACGTATGCCATTTTCTTGATTACGCGTGTTGAACAATTGAATACTAGCTTAAATCTGTAGAAAAATTTCACTGATTTCGTATGATTTGTAATAACTGTATTCACGTTATCCGATTGAAAAATACCGAACACTGCTAATAAAACGATGATACCAACCATTTTCATTAATTTAGAAGCATAAAATTTCACACTGTCTTGTGCAAACGACGAAAAAGGAAACTATGGAATCAGTTATTATAAACTGGGACAAACATGACACGGCTTTACGAAATTTATAAAATATTCATTTATACGATATACGTGAATCAAGTTTTTTCAGATTATATTAACACGTTCGTCAATTGAAGCATCAAAGATCACACAAGGTCAAAGGTTTCCATAGCCACGGTACGTACGGTTGGACGACTGATGTGTGTATCGCCACGGGGACGTTAACGGATACCAGTGGTCCCGGTCGCGGCGACTGCTGTCGTTGCTAAATTGCTCACGTCCCTCGCGGGGCGAATTGAACGAGCAATTAAGTCCCGCCAGCGACACCATACCGCTCGGCTACCACCCCTCATCGAATTCGTTTTGTTTGTTTTTTTTTTGCTTTTGTTTTGTTTTTCGAGACAGAAGTATTTGATTGTTTAGAAAACGAAGCATTTATTTTAATAAACCTTTTTGAAAAAGGGGGAAATATTATTCATACCTTTACGATTTAGGAAAAGAGAAAATATAAAAATCTCGACAGTTTGCGGGTGAGCCATCCTATAATCCACACGCTACTGTCTCACGCGCAAGCTCAAGCGCGCCGACAGCAGCTTGCGTTCCAACGAGAAAGTACCGCATGCGCCAGGTTGGCACGGGCCGCGCCGCCGAGTGGATCTCAGTCGCGCGCGCGCGGGCCGATAGACTGGCCACGAAAGCTAGCTCGGCCCTCTCCCTTTTTTTAAAACGCCGTTCGACACTTTGCAAGCTTTTCTACAGAGATTATTGAATAACATTATAACGTGATTTTGTTTGAGTTAAATAAACTTTTACGGAAATCGCTCGAAAACGCTAAGTAAACGAAGCTTTTTATCGATCTGTTTGTTTTTCTTACTATTGTAATAACAACATAAGTGTCGTAAACCTTTGGAACGATGCTCGGATGTTCGCAAACGAAAATGAAGACTCACCGCGTGAAGTTAGACAAAACGATTTGTGAGACAGTGTTGTTGTCAGCGCAAGAAAAAGTCGGTAACAGTAGCATGAGAAGTAATAGGAGACGGCATACAATTAGAGGGCCATTGTGATGCGTCGAAGCGGCACACGATCATCATCCGATCCAACGAGCTGCTACTGCCAAGCGGACGTGGCAAGCTCTAATCGAGGTTAGTTATGCCTGCTCTGCTCTACAACCACGCTGCGTTTAACACATGCCGCCGCCACCGCCGCGACGCCGGTTCGGCTTAGCAGCCTCTTCACCTAAGCACCTGTGTTTCTGTGTGGCGCGTTGAATTTATGATTTGTCGCTTCATAAATTACAGCTTGCGTATGTTGAATACACGGATTTTAGCTGTATACATACGTCTTTTACAGTTGAAATTGGGATAAAATAAACGAATAACGTAAATTAAAAGTTAAAAATGTACGTGGTTGAATGTCAAATTGTATGTGTATGCTTATTTTGTATCTTATCGAGCGGCACGTAGCTGAATAAGGAAAAAACCACTTATTGGCGATAACATTGTTATGAAATCACACATTTTACACACGTACACATAATATATGTAATCGCATAGGATTTAGGCATCGAGAAGCAGGATCATTGCATACGATATTGACGATTGATGGGATTTTATATATAGCGTGTAGGGAGGATGAGAGCGAAAGAGGTGGAGATCGAAAAGCGGGCGGCATAGGAATTTATTTCTAGAATAAATATACATCGCGAGGGAGTCACGTGCAAGAGCGGGCAAAAGCACGTATTACAAGAGTTGATGGCTCGTTTATGCGGGCGACGATGATGAAAAAAGTTTGTCGCTCTCTCTTTCCTTCTCTCTTGACTCGTTCTCATGTGACTTTTAAATTACACCTACGGTGGGTTGGATGTCTTCATTTTTCTACCTATATTTATCAAAAAGGAATGTGTTGTTTTCTCAGTTTTGAAATAGCAATTATCGTATCTTTAGATAACAATTTAACGTTATAACTGCGTCTGTCGTTGATTTTCTACAACAAACATTTTTCTGTTGGAAATATTATTAGTATTGTGTTTCTATGAGATGTTCAATCAATATTTACCAATTTTGTAATAATTATATGTTTAGAAAACAATCAAATTGAAAACTCGTATTAGAACGGATAAAAGTTAGTTTCAAACTTGTCAACCGGATCATAAATAAAAATTGCCCTCAAAATTGCCTTTCACTTGAAAGAAGAAAAAACTTTGCTCAAAGCTTAACGCGACGAATTAATAAACAAAGCACGTCTTCGAACTCCTTCAAACTTGTAGCAAAAAAGTATGAGAAAGTCGGGAGAGAGAGAGAGAGAGAGAGAGAGATAGACAGACAGAGAGATAAAAAGAGGAAAAAGAAATAGTCTGTAACAGCGAAATATTGCAGACCCGCGATTCTTAGGCGCGAACTCGAGCTGAGGTTGTATTTTATTCGTTTTTTTGTTCTTGGAGGGGGGGGGGGTTACTGCAGAGATGTATATCGGGTGGATAGCCGCCGGATATACACTCGTCTCTGGGAAAAGGGTTTATCGTGCGCCGCTGGACGCATTGAATTTCACGAGCGGTCGGCTACTCTGATCGATTTGCCATGCTTCAGGCGAGAAAAAATAGCGATGCAACTCCCTTTGTGCTGCTACTGCTGCTGCTGCTGCTACTCCTGCTACTCCTGCTACTGCTTCATTGAAGGGAACGTTCATATTATATTCTGGCGCTCGATTGTAGTGGCGTAGCTTCGTTAAGTGTACGAGACAGCTTGTGGTGGCAGTGTGGGTGCGCTATATAGGGATCTTTTTGATTTTCCACGAGACTGCGTTTTGTTCGCCGCGCGAGAGTGGCATTTTTATTGAATTTTAATCGATGAATAATTGCTTTCGTTTATTTTCTGCGGTGAAGCTCTTTAATATTTGTTCTATCACTTCGTACTTCGCACTTCAAGGATAGTCTGCATCCTTTATTATTTCTTTTTAATTGCAAATCATTGTGAGGCATTGAATCTAGCATATTTAATGAATACCAACTGACTGAAAGAATCGAGACGTAATCAGTTTTTCTATTATTTGGTATTTTCAACTCTGAATTTAAAATTCAAATATAAATATTTGATAATTTGGTAATATACCAATGTATTAAAATTTTAAGGGTAAAAGATTATGACGGTCGTTCATTGGTTTTCTACGAATGCTTGGCCATATAAGGTGCAGGATAGTCAAGCAAAAACAAATAGGATTTCATAACTTTGCCGAGCATGTAAGCCGCTTATCAGTTTTCGCCCTGGCCATACGTATATCTCTTCCAGTTGGCGCGCTTCAAGAGCAAGACAACTGCCAAGACTTTGTTTCCTTCTCACTTGTTTTTTCTTTCTCCTCGCTTGCGATCTTTAAATGTAGCGCGCGAGAAATAGAAACTTTCGCGTGCAAAAGTATGCAGAAATGATTTACTCGTGGCTTTTCATGAAATATACATTTCTTTTTATCGCAAGCTTAAAGCTATATTTTACAGTAACCAAGTATTATTTCACAAGTTGACTCTATTTTTCGTTGTAATGAATGGATCGATTGAATGAAATTACGTTTAGAGTCACTGGAAAACTACTACAAAGACAGAAAATCAATGGTATTATATACTCCGTACTTGCTTTGCCTCGATGTTTCGTTGGTAAAGTTAATGTGGTGCAACAAACTTGCGCGTTCAACTTGCACAATACAGTTTGCTGCGATATAACGTTAATTGTTGTCGAACAAAAGTTTTACAGTTACATACAGTTGCGATTAATTTTCATAAAGTCGTAGCCTGAAACGGCGGTCAATTGCCTTTGAATACATTTGGAATGAACGCTAATTTATACAATTACCTGAGTTGAAAATTTTCCTCGGGGAAAAACGAGTCCTCGTTTGCAAGCCAAATATTCAAGCGACTTTCGCAAAGTCGCGCTAAGCTCGTAGAGTATATAAAAAAAAAACAAAAATCTCAAAGCAAACTAGATCCTCAAATAAAATAAAAAATAGTCTACCGACAGCAGAGTCGTTATTCTCGAGGAGCTTGGGCTTCTAAGCGTTCGAGTCAAAGAGCTAGGGTTGTGTGTCGCCGCCAAATGGAAATTCGTTTGACAGAGGAAACACACTGTACTAGAGAGCAAAATAGCACACGTCTTTCTTGCGAAGAGTATGTTCGTAGTACAGTTTCTTGGAAGGTTATTGAGGTCGAGCGTCAACGGGGCGGATGTCCAAAGATAAATCCTTTATAATGAGATGGTATTATGGGGTCAGCAGGATGTTTTAGGGCTCATTGAAAGAGAGAAAGAGAAAAGCATATAATGGCGAAGACGTTTGCGAAAGCTCTGAGGAGGAGATTCTTCAATTTTTTTTCCTCTTGATAGGAAGTACGGCAACTTGACGTCCTTTCATTTGAAGAGTAACGATCGCTCGTTTGTTCCGTACTATATAACTTTGTTATAAATCTATTAGAATCATGAAAGTTCGTTATTTCAAGGAGTACGAGGATTGCTTAGTTTTCATTGTTCAAAAATAATCATTAGTTGTTCTACGATTAAAATAATAAATTTCACATTTAATGAACGTAAGCGATATTGATGTCAAATTAAAAAGTAGCGTAAATATAGCATTATATATTGTAAGTGCGTGCGCCATATTTACAGCGTGTCGCTATACACATATAACACATGCAAGTCAACGCATTGACGTGGCAACATTGTACATCGAAGTGCAGTCGGTGGGTCAGATAAGGCGTATATACGTATATATACATATATACGCTCATGTATGCAGTATGAGCTAGTGAGAGAGAGAGAGAGAGAGAGATGAGCAAAACAGGAAAGGGGTTTAGCGTTGGTCTGGCAAGTCATGTGTATCCCCTGCTCACTTTAATTATGACGCACCATCGAAGGAAAGATTGCAAGTTCGCCTATGTTCATTGTATGTACGTGTAATTGAATTTCTATTCATAACGTTGAATCATTTACGCGCTGTATACTTTATCGTTTTTTTTTAAAGAAGAAGAAAGAGGTCCATGAGGAAATATGCATGCGTAAACTGCAAAGAGCACTCTACACGGAACTCGTTACGTGACCTTTGGTCGTCGCGTACGACGTATGCAGGTATACAACGTGGCGTCGCACGAATGAGAGAGTGAATGAGAGAGAGAGAGAGAGAGAGAGAGAAAGAGAGAGAAAGAGAGAGAGAGCGGATTATAACTGGGGCAGCGTAAAGTTTGCCTGCGACGAGCTCGTTGTACAGGCGCGCTTGGCTGAGCTTTTCAGGAGGAATGGTGAGAGATTGCATTTACGCTAAGGTGATGTGTTCTTTTGGGTGTTTTATTTGAACGCAATCATCAAGCGTAAGATTTCCTTTTTTTCTTTTTCATTTTACAGAAAACATACGAATTTCGTTTAATGAGCTTAATTCTTCTCTAAAGTTTAGAATATTTTAAAGCGATGTATGTTGAGAGTGACATTTTAATTGATATACCTTTTATAAAGAAAGAACTTGAAATACCATTTTGATATTATTTTTTTGTACCAAAATCATTTACAAGGTAATAACTTGAAGCCTGTAAATACCCAAACCAATAAACTTGAAATGTCAGTACGATGTATAGCGGTGAATTGGAATCTGGCTGTTAATCGACTACGTTACGCGGAGCAACAAGCTCAATTAATTACCAAGCTACGCAAATCATAGCAAATATATAAACGTTTCGATAAACTGACATTGCATATGAATAGGCATTTGAAATCTATAATATTTCTCATAGAAAAGTCAATAATAAAAAGAGAGACGAAAAGTAAGCGACGATGAAAAGCCTGTTAGTTATAAGAGTCATACGAGAAGAAGTGAAAGCGCGACTGATTAAAGGCGAGAATTGCAAACCGACAAGGAAGGGAAACACCCAAGGGCTGATGGATCTATCAAAGGGTCGCATGCGCAAAAGTCATTTCCCGTGTCGATTATCAAACGGAGCTTTGACTGTCGGTCTCTTGCTCGCTGACCACTTGCGAATGTGCCAATAGCAGGTACAAAGCGATCTAGCTTTGGTGAGCTTTCTTGAAATGACGCTTGACTATGGAGTATTTTGCTATTTCTCAACGCGTCTCGTCTTTCTTTCTTGTATTGTTTTATTTTACGCCACGGGCGACATGTCATAATTATGTTACTCCGACGTGTCACCGCTACGCCGTTTCTCTGTCGTGTGTTTGTTTGTGCTCGTTGAAATATAGAGCAAGGGAATTTTTTGCGTTTGCCTCGTGACGTGTTGCGTTTGCTGAGAATTTTCTCGACTCTCGTGACGAGTGCTCCAGTTTCATCTTTGATGAGAAAATTTTCGTTGATGCGATTATTTTTCAACCATACTTTGAGTTACACGACGATTATTGTTTCATTCTGATTAAATCTTTGAGCGAATAGCTTATTACGATGGATAAATTTTTATACATAAATGTAAAAATATCAACAAAAATATTACCAAAATATTGAATAGATCAAAAGAGGCGCTATATAACTTACTTCTCAAAGAGTAACTATCGCATCCGTTCTTGAGTCCTTGAGCACGTCACAAGCTATTCTATCCGTCGTCAGTTTTTCGCATTTACCTGGTAAAGGCGCGCGATATATGCGGGGAATGGGAAATGGTAAAGCTCGCCGTGTGGATGGCACTGGCAGGAGGAAATGAAGGCGCTCAAGAAAATAAGGTCGAACGTTCGTTCCCCGTATATACACGTATACATGATATACTCTCATGTATAAAACGTGTACGGAAGTTGGTCCTTATCACGATAAAGATTTCGTACGATTTCCCATGCACCAGAGTTAATTTCCTCTTTTGATTTGCGCCCAGATTAGCTTTACCGAAATATGCGTGAGAGTAGCCCATTAAAGCGCAACTTATGAATAATGCAATGGATTTAAAAAAAAAGATCAAGGCTGTGCATCTGTTTGAAATGTTGATGTAATAGGATATACATGATACGAGGGGCGAGAAAATTGGATGGCAGGGATGCTGGAACGACGACGCGTTCAACTCGTCAAGTTGTTATCGTTGATTTTCATAAGTTTGAGGACAAGGCCGTGCTTCTACGCTGCTCCATACCTTTTGTCTTGCTACTGAAATAGTCAGTTATACATATATATATATACACATAGACGTAAATTTCGCACAGTTCGTTATGACACCTACACTGTTTTGTCCACGCGGACAGCGCATTAATTAAAATGACATTCATAATGCGAAGGAAGCGTTGTTTCTGCTCCATACATGAGTGATTAAAAAATGTTTTTCTTTTCCAAAATAATTAAGAGCATACCGTTGTATTATCATTTTTGTCTCTTAATTAAACAAATGAACCACACGCCAGGATTTTAATTTTTAATTATTCTCGTGCAAGTTAGCATGAATATTAAATATAAAATATGCAAACTACATACTTGGCTTAACTAAATTTGAACCTTACCATCTTAATTCTTTTTCCATCTAAATTTCCTTTGTATAAAATTTCGGAAAATTCGCAACGAGAGATTTTATCTTGAAAAAGTCACGATTGAAACATTCTTGAAGTAGGATACGTTTGCAAAAAGAGATGTCTGCAACTCTGCGATCAGACACACGCGTAACGTAGGTATATACGCAACGCGTAGATCATAAGTTTACGAGGTCTTTCCCCCACGAAAAGTTTATCGTTCGGAATGAAATTGACGCGTTGCTGCTGCTCCTGCTAGCGAAATATGCTGATATCGGTTTTACACTACACGGGACAGTCTTTTAAAACATTCCTTTTCTATTTCCTGTTTGTTTCCCATGCTGTCTATGAAAGCGTGAAGCTACTTGGACTTTAAGCGCTCGTAAAACTAGAAAAACCTTACGATTTACCTTAAAGCTATAGAAAGCTAGTTATCGTACGAAAGATTACAATTTTATATTCAATCTATTGGCTAAAAGCTTCGAGTGGGTACTAAAAAAATCAACAAAATAAAAGAAGCTCATGGGCGTGTACATATATATATACGTGAGAGTACATGTTCCTGCGTATACGCACACAAATAAAAATGTACATACATGCGTTTTAGGGATTTGTTGGCGATGAATGCGCTCACACGTGTGATTCTCATCGCGCTTTGCGGTATTGCGAATCTGGGTACGCGTAAAGAGAGTTTGCGAATTTTACGTTTTTTTTTACGTTCAATGGTCTCGTGCACGGAATTGGTTTCATTGAGGTGCAGAAAATGGCGATACTATAAAGCTATTGCTGTTTTTAGGGAAAACTCGTTTACTTTTCGGGATTTCGAAATAGACGAGAATATACGAATGCATATTTAAATATATTTTTGTGAAATTTCATTAATTCAGTTTCTAGCGCATGTAAAAAGATACAAAAAAATATTTAAGATAAGCGAGTAAATTATGTAAAACCAACAGATCGCCAATGAAAAAAATGTTTTGTAGTTTTTATCTACGGGAATCCGGAAAACAACGGGTTCGTGCGCGAGTATGCGTATCTCGAATTGGGAAATGACACTAGACAGTGCTACTGTTTTTGCTACTATTGAATGTATACGTGCGAGTATGTTAGTGTATGTGTGTGTGTGTGTATATGCGTTTGTGTGTATGTTTGTGAATGTCGGCGCGTCTAGTGTAAAACGAGATGCTGTACTGGGAGCCATAGATATTTCCCCGGTGGCCTTTAATTGAATGAATGAGCCCCAGAGCTGCTACACGGCTGCTGTTGCTAGTGCGCGAACTGTGCTCTCTCGCTTATTTGACGAGGCTTATTATTGCGCGATTCGCTTCTTGGTCTTCCTTCATTGTCATTTATCCGAGTAGTTCTTTTTTTTTTTTTTTTTTACAATTGCTCCAGTAATTTGTTTGACTATCAAGGTAGGATATTGCGGTTGTTATTACAATTTCGCGTTTATTCGTTTTATGTTTAAGTGATATCAGAAATTGATCATTCTCCTCGTGTACGATTATTGGATAACATTTGATAAATGTTTAAGAAAATTATAATACATTCGGAATGATATATTCTATTCATTACTCGACTAATTTGAAATTTGAATCCCGGCTATAGTAGATGCATAATTTTATAGCCACGAGAAATTATAATACGTTATTTAAACTTCTTGCATATTCAAAAACCACTCGTACTTGTGAAATTCATTAGACAGCGAGCGAAGCAAACTGTAAACTCATAATTATAGATAATAGCTTTTGCTTTATTAAAACCGCTAAAACATCAAAACTCATCCACAAGAAATTTTCCGCTCCCGATAACGTAGTTGCGTAGATGTATACCCTATACCTATAAAGAATTAACCAACGAAGACAGAATCTTGAGAGGCTGTAGATTTAATTGCTCGTAAGATACGCCTCGCGCATCGAGCCACGTTTACGCGTATGACGCATTAAACGAGCGAGCGACGCGTTTATGTCTTGAAAGAGAAGTACTTGCGGCGTACAATTCATCTGTTTAAATACCTACATGCGTGACTACCTCGGGTATACACGTATACAGACGTATTAAATTTGTAATTACCGCAGATCAAATTATACTTAATTACAATCACTTTAGTATCAGAATTATTTTGTAAGACCAACATGAAACGAGCCCAGGCTCCGATGACCATTGTAAATTATACGTGTAGTCGTGTAGATTGCTAATTACGTCTAAATATTTAACGTGCATAAAAATTGAGGTTTGCGATAAGCGAGAAGTTTGAGAAATTCGTGATAGCGAAGGTGTTATAATTTGACCCATTAATTACTCGCAAACTTAATTACGCTGCATGCAAGAACCCGGTTATTCTTGAGAGCCGTCACTCGTTGCGTAAACTTAAATGAGTCTTAACGTGTGCCCGCAAACACGACAAGCTCCCGGATATTATGCACTTATCGCTACGGGATATTCACGCGTGTGTACGTTTGCGAAATTTTCACGCGAGGGAACAATTTTTATTTAATATTTTTTTATCCATTCGTACATGATAATTATTAGTATGATTTTGGAATATCGTAAATTTTTACCACAGCAACATCCGTATCTGATTAAATATATATTTTAATGCATTCTAATGAGTACATTGATAAAATGTAATAATGCAAAAGCCAATCTCCGCAGATATAATACATTACAATTACAATTGTACTTAGTGTGTATTGGAAGCCTCGTAGAAATCACTGCGGAAGCAGTAGTAGTAGTACTAGTAATAGTAGTAGTAGTGGTAGAAGTAGCACGTGCATAAAGAATCATTCAATCCGCAACAACATAAAAAACTCAACGTTGCCTTCTCCACGAGAAAGCACGCTACTTCGGTAAGACGTGTGCTTTCGACGGCTTAAAAAAGCTCTTTCCTCGATGCAATATCCTCTCGAGTTCTCGCGTTCGAAATCATTTTAATGCCCAACGGTTTGCCGCAACGCAGCCCGATTCGGTAAATCGAGTATGCATTGAAATCGCCGTTGGTCTGCAGCTCTGCATTATGCAGTCGACGAATACTCCCAGTATCCACTCCCTACGTATATGTACACACATACGCGCTACTCTTATACACGTGCCATGGCATGATCAATAATTAAAAGTCGCTGAAATACCGTTGACCGATTTACTCGAGCAATACCAATGTGTGTTGGGATTCGAAGAGTTCTCTTTTTTTTGGAAATTCGAACGGATTACTTGGTGATTTTCAAAGATTAAATGCGCATTCTCTTGGAATTGTTGGGATTCAAACGAATTCTGCGGAGAATTATTGTTTTGTTTGGAATGTTATTTCAGTTGTTTAATTGAAATCCAAAAATATACAGAATGGTTTTTTTAGTTACTTCGCGTGGTGATTAAAAACGTTACACATAGAAAGTTTATAAGCTAAAAATTTCGTTGAAGTTTGAGCTCCATAAAGCGTGCTCTTCATTAAGCAGAATATTTCTTTCTCGTATTTTTCGCATTCTGATGGTTTTTTCTTATTTTTACGTTACATGCGTTAATTAAAAATGAAAATTTTAATAAATTCATCTATGCATAATATTAATCTATTAGTTATCAGTCATGATAATTATCTTAAAAATATCTTGGATCGTAATCAAACTTTTTTTCCCATAAAACTACGTTAAATATCTCTCACAGTGATTGCTTGATGTATCGATCAAACTTGAAGCTTTTGAAGTGAACGTAATCATTTGCATACATCGATTTCCAAATGCCACGGAAATTCGTAATACAAGTGATCGATTCCTATACAAGGCGACACATAGGCAAACTCGGATCATCGATTCATTTGAACGGAAAAGTGACAGAGCCAGTGAGCGCGCGCCGGGCAGGCGAGTACAGCGCTAGCAGCGACGTGCACATTTCCTTTGTCGATTGACTTGCTCTCCTATGGTCATTTGCAGTCGATTTCCGGGCGACGTGACTGGGGCCCACCGGGCTCTGTCGTCCTCCTACACTTGACGAGATAAAGGAGTCCATTCCGCTTGATTTATGACTTCGTTTCACAAGTTCATAGAGTGCATACAGCAATACTACTTTTTTAAGTACTTTTTCCGTAAAATTGTGATTGAATGCTTTTGTTAATTACTTCCAAGTTCTAGTCGAATGAAACTCGCTGGTTTTGCAATAGAATTTTTGTGTAATTATTCAACATTATACGGGTTTCAAATTGGTTTATTTATCCTCAAAAGGAGTAATCAAATTAATTTGACATTGTTCGCTTCAGGATTTCAACCCTGCTTCCATCTTGTTAATAACTAATGGCCAATTATACACGAGCTAAGCTACCTTCCGAAAATTAAACGAAAATTACAAATTCTTGTGCACGCTAATTAAATGCTAAGACGCAACGTGTAATTAATTTATCCCGCGAGGTAGCGCATTCGTTCGTTGTTGTTTTTTAATTTTTTTTGCCGAAAATTCATCTAACACTCGGTATCAAATGCAAGTGCAGCCAAGCAGGTGCACACGTCCAAGATGCTGTACAAGCTTGAGTTTAAGTAATCCTTGGCTCTGGCTTAAGGATTGTACGGTGTATATATAGCTGCGCACGTCGAGAGTTTGCACTGCTGCTGCTGTTGGCGCTGCTACGGGATCCCCATAATAATTAAGCTGCACGCGTTGTCTTGTGCCTCGTAAATTTCTCATGCTTCCACGCCGCGCGAGCCCTTTTTCTTTTTCTTCTTCTTCTTTTATTCTACTTCTCATCTCTTGCAAGCGCCAGTAAATAATGTCGACACGGGGCCAAGTGTCAGTTTGCTTTATAAGTAGCTTACGCCAAGTGTTATCCTTTTAAATTGGCCTTGGTATTGCGACTGGAGATTTATCATACTTCATTAGATTTCCCGTCGACCTTACTTTTTGAATTCTATACGGTGATGTTATTTAAATAATTATTCTAAACATTTTATATTTTTAGAAATATATCTAATAGTCGAAGTGAATTATCCGTTATATATGCCTGAAAATACGTGTTATATAAAATATATTTATAGTCTAGTTTTGACGAATATTGAATGTAGAACGCGTTTTCACAAACAGGAATTGACGATGTAGTGATCTGAAAATGATCACTTCAAAATTAAATTTCGAAGGTTTTTGTACATTTACAAAAAAATAAATTAAAATGAAAAATATTGTGAAGTCAATAACACTTCTTTTGTTATAGAAAAATCGTGACGGAGGGTCGCTTAATGGCGTTGAAGTAGATAGTGGGGAATAAACTGCGAGAATGCGCGGAAAATTAAAATTTCTGATGAGGCGGCTAGACTCTGGGAAAAAAACTTTTTCTCTTCAACGCAAGCTTTCATATCTTATCTCAGTAAAGCTACGAATGAACGAAAGATCTACGGATGATGGCTGCTGAGTCGTGCACAAAGGGCCAAAGTTTAATGACGTTTGATTCTTTAGTTCTTTTTTCTCATCAAAGAAATAAAGTAAAATTGTTTACGTAAGATAAAATTCTCTTCGTTAAAAACAATAATTTTGTATTCACGTATTTACATGAGCGATGCTTTAAGAGGTGTCTGTTGAATTCAACTAACATAATTAATTTTTATTACAGGTGAGTTAAAATTCAAACGGATACATGGCACTTTTCATGTCGTAAGTAAATTGAGATTAGATAATACTACGTTTATTTAATTTTCTGTTGCTAAGAACATTTTTCTTATTGTGTGTTAGTTATTAAGTTTAACCGTAAAACAAGAGCTTTGAAAATAATTTTTGATAAACATTTGCAAAGCAAGCATTAGTGTACAGAAGAAAGCTCCGGAAGCAAGCCCACAACGAGAGGCAATCAAGATAATAGAAATAATGAAAAACGAACTTTGCCAACTTCGCAGAAGTTCACTTCGAGTCGCAAATTTCGACGCGCAGCCAAGTTTCACACGAGTTTCATTCATAAATCAGACGGAATTAAACAGCGTTGCGGGGCCCTCGACGTGGAAGAAAGGAAACCAGTGGAAATGAAAAAGTACGCAGCACGAGAAAGAGAAAGAGAAAGAAAGAGAGAGAGAGAGAGAGAGAGAGAGAGAGAGAGAAGGAGAGAGAAAAAAAGGGAATGATTTCCCTTAAGGGATGTTCGCGGCGGCCAACTTTGAATTTATCGTTCGTAAATAGTTAATGGGAGGACCACGAGCGGAACGAATTAGTATACTGTTTAGCGAGAAGTTTGCGGTTTACTTTACTTTTCCCGGGCGTAATAGCTCCTATTGTAATGCAGTGTTATTTAAGTACTTTTCGCTTGGACTACTGAAAGTGCTGAAAGACGCGTTTAACTTCTATGTAATTTTGTTTACCTTTTGCCTTTACAAAGAAATTTTTCTACAACTTCTTAACAATTTCTTTTAAATTATAATACAGGCATTGTTTTCTTTATCGTATTATACTTTTTTATTTGTAAAATCGTAATACAATGTGCTCAGTCAGGTAGAACGACAGGATATTATTATATTTTATAACAATAATTTAGTTATGAAATACTTCAACCATGTAATGTAAGCTCCACTTTTTACGGTAGCATCGTGAACTTTGAAAAATGCATCGATTTCCCATTCACAAACGGTTTTTCAAAGCGGCTATTGTAAAATCCGTTTAAATCAAAGGCAGAAGAGAAAAAAGCTTGGTCTATGTTGAAGAGAACAAAAAAGATTGACCATGCGTGTTATACTGTTTTTTTTTCGTCATCCATGCACGCGAACTATTTTTTTTGTTTAATTTATCTCCTCGGCTATATGGACACTGCTGCTTTAACGCTCGCTGGATTTCCCGTACAGAAATCTCATCAATTTTGTTTTTTTCCTTTTCCCTTGGAGCTAGCAAGCGAAAAAACAAGAGCAACGTCACGCCGCTTTGCGATGGTTAACGCGTTTATTCCTTTTAACGCTTTTTGCACACGCTCTGTCGTTCTTGTGTATCGACTAACTCGTCCGCTAGTCTATTATAGATTTTCTCGCACTCGAGCCTTCTGTAGGGTAGCTCGCGATAGTTAAGGCTTCATTGCAGGAAGAATTTTTCAATGATAGTTACTCTAAGGCAAACGAAATATTATTTATTGAAATTCACACGTTGTTTTATTAAGACCCCTCAGTGGATATTTATTTTTGTGGATATCACACAAGACGTCTTTTGATCTTAATGTATACTTTATATAACAATGCATCTTCTTTTAATTATATTATCTCTTTGCTGACGAACGGCGTTTTATTAAGTCCATAACACGATGTTTACATAAAGTACACTGCATTAATAATATTTATGACAATTTTCCAAGGGGTTTCGCGTTTCTCGTGACCTCTTTATGATGTTGATTCATATGTTGTAACGACATTTAATAAACGTATTTAGAGAAAGTGAATCGAGGACGATTGTAACTCTTTGTTTTTGCGTTATACTTTTAAATGCGTAAGTCGTTTCAAGACCTAAGTTGGAAGAGAATGCTCACGCTGGCGTAAGATCAAAGAAAGCCAAATGCTCGCGGGAATGTGAACCACGTTGGAATACTGAATTTTACTTCACGTTCGGTACGCCTTTTCCCTGTTGCGCGTATCTCAATTTCGCGGTTTTTCCACCCGCGCATTTTGCATTTATAAAGATAGCCTTTGTGTCTACGCGAGTTTGCCAAACAAACTTCGCAAGAATAAGCTTTGCTCCCATTCCCTATTTGACCTTTTCTGTACTACTGAAATACTATTTTTGTTTAAAGGCCCGTATCTTTAATTTTGAGTTGCATACGCGTGTCGATGCTTTTTAATTATATTTTTTCATCCTTCAAAAAAAGCTTATATTTTTCCGTTTGTCTGAATATTTATGGGTATTTTGTTTCAGATATTAAAAAATTCAATTTTGAAAAATATACAAGAAAATTTACACGCTCACGCACAAATTGTTTTGCCTTAAGCGACAAGTCGAGAACCACGAAGAAACTAGCAAAGCGAGAGTCACGCAAATTTCAATTATGTCGAGGCGATACATCCGTTGTGGTGCTTGTTTGCATCGTGTCGTCTTGTCCCCTGAGTGCTGCGCAGCCACTGCCACCATCGCCGCCTTCGTCTTAAAAGCCCCGCGAGGCACTGTGGCTTGTTGATGAGTTTCTTTCTTCGCTCATCTGGATAATTTTTTTTCTCTCCTTCTTCTTCTTCCTGGCTGAGTATTTTTCGCAGAGATTCCAATGGTCTTTGTAAGTTTTTTCATTTTCAAGGTTTTCTTCTTTGCCACCAGAGAATTCACTAAGCAGCGAAGTACGGAAAATGAAATTGGATAATTCATTTCTAGTAGTACTTTTTTTATTTTTTCGTTAAGAGGATTATAATGCCTTTTTGATCGTTGTGATTATAAATCTGCAGTTTTGTTTCAAAAATTCCAAGCAGAGAGTAATCATTGCTTTACACGTGATTTCAGTATGAAATGGTACTTAATCATAAGTCAAAAGTTAATAAATTCCATGTACACAAGTATCAAGGTGATAATCTGAAAATGGAAAATTGGGTTTCGCTTCATCCTGTAGCAAAATTTTCTATTAGTCAACCAAGAATAAAAAATTCCCTGCAATTATACATATTCATCCTCCTCATCCACGCCGTGCAAGCTTGGATAACCCGCTTCGCCACACCGACCATTTAATTTCTTCGTCAAGAGAGCTTCACCGTTGCAAAAATGCATATTCATTTTATTTCCTACTCTTTCGTTTTTCTGACCCTCTCTCCCTTTCATTTCAAGCTTCCGGTCGTGCAAGATAAACACGCGGCGTACTGCTACTTTGGCGAGTAAGCGGTGGGCTTCTTTTTGCCACGGACGGATTCTTTTGTACTGTGTGAGCTGATTTTGTCGTCTTGGATGAAGATAATACTTTTTTGTCGACCCTTTTTTTTTTGGTAAGTTAAATATAAACGACTTCTCTTGCATTGCAGTTGACTTGAAAAATAAATAAAAACGTAAAAATTCCGCGTCTTGATTCAAGCTGAAAAATACGTCGGTACAGGTCGAGACTACCGAGATACATAGACACATACACACACACATTCGAATGTATTGTATTCACTTGTGAGCCACGAAAGTTTTTGCGCGGAAACGTCCAGTGCGGCACAGTGGCTTTTGTCTTTGAATCGCGCGCTTGCCCCGTTCTTTTTGCCGAGGCCGCCGGTTATATACACGCGAGGATGGAAATTACTCGGACGCTTTGTCGGAATAGTGCAACTTTTCTCGTACGGCCGAAGCAGGAAAGAGCTTCGTACACTTTTTCAAGTGCTTTGTTATAAACTGACATTCTTGAAGTGTATTGTTAGCATTATTAAATACCTTGTAACTTGTATTTTTTGGTAATTCATTCGTCGAGTTCAGTGAAGGCAGGATAATTCTCATTCGAATAAGAATACAAAGTTGGATGTTATAAAAGTTGAAAAATAAGAAAAAATGTCGAATCGAAATACCAAGACAGCTACAATGATTTTCCAAAGGCGAATAAATCCAAGAGTCGGGTGTAAGCATGAATCTGCACTTATGGGGGAGGCGCGAGTGAGCACACGTTCTGTAGAAAAAGGCAGGGATTACCGTAGGATGCAGGATCGTAGGCTAAAGGATTCCCAATGCTTTCTTGAGCTATAAAATGCAAGGGCGAATGCCGATCTTTTTTCCTTTTTTTCGTTTTTTCCACGTCTGCGACTTTCTCTTTCACTTTTTTTCGTGTTAGCGCCAGTTCGTTGCCTTTGGATTGCTATGAAATGTGGAATGGATTTTATTTTTATGTAATACGTGATGTTAATTTCAGTTAAATGAACGAGCTCAAATTAATTTTCGAGTATATTGGTTCGTTCTAGAGTGACAATATATGCGCTACTTTCACTTTGATCGAATTTTTGCAGTGTCAGTTGTATATAATTAAATGGAATTAGAGAGAAGCGGTTAACGACTGATCATTTTCTGGTTTTTATTTAAAATCCTATTTATCAATTCTAACGACAATTTTAGTTAATTATATTTTATTAATTTGGTCACTCTTCGTCCCTTAGGTGCATTAAAAGTATCACGTTTATATATAATTACTACGAACTGACCGTCGGCAACAAAGCCGGTTTCAAGCCCTTCAAACTTAAAAGCGAGGCTATCCGTACAGAGAAGAGAATAGAAGAGTATAGCCCCAAATACTTGAGAAGTATCTTAACAAGGCCGCAGCGCACTTGAGATTCTTTTTCTTCTTGCGCGCGCACATCGCTAGTAGAACGTGCGCTCGCTCTCCCGAAGTGCTCTCTTGGAGTAAGCAAACTTGGACGGTGAACGTCGATGGAAGGCTTGGAAATCGGCCCTCGGCAATTTAGATCTCCTTCTTGTGTTGTGCACTCGAAAGTTAGAAGCGCGGCATTAACGCGATGTCCGGGCCGCGCGTAAGATCGTTAGTATTCGGGCTTGGCAGCTAGCGCGCGTTTAATGCCCAAGTTGAACTCGCCGATAACCGCTAACGAGTAAACAACGCCATGGAACAGTTTGAGCTTCTTGAGGAGAGCTTCGTACCTATAGTCAGCGAAATCTTGATGAGATAGGACCAAAGATACAGCTAGTGAGAATTTGAAGTTGGAGTAACAAGATCGATGGACTCACAGGATAGGACATGTATAGCATTTCTTCTTTTTTATCGGATTGGAAAGTATAGAAAGTGTATAAGTAAAAGAGATAATAAATTTGCACATTTTAGTAGAACAGAGTTAGTGAAAGGCTTCATTTTAGAGAGTTATGGAAATGACGTAATTTACGGAGAATTCAATTAATTAAAACCAAGTTAAATACCAAAAATTCATTCAAAATATTTGATTACATGAATATAAAACTTAAATTGGCTTTATTTAATATATTTTAATGTTATATTCGGTCAATTTAATTATTGAAAAAAAGAACTAAATGAGCTTTACGAAACAAAAAGCAGTAGATAAATGAAACACTTACGGAACAGAAGCTTAGCAAGAAATATATCAACAGCCGCACATTCTCATTTACTTGGTCGGAGAGTAAACACAGCATTGAGAGGAAGGAAGGGAAGATGCAGTAAGCAGACAATAGCTCGTAGGTGAACAAAAAGCACGCTTAAACAGAATCGGCGATTACTTAGCAAGCGCACTGTCAAGATGCTGTTGGTGCGCTGAAGACACTGTTCCATTGTCGACGCAATTTTTGCCTTTATCTTTCTTTCTCATTTGTCTTTCTCGAAAACTGTTCTATTTTAAAGTTCTGCGCGCTATTTTTTCGTCGATTTTTTTCCTTTGGAGTTGTTCTTCCGGCTATCGCTACTCTGATTTCTTTCCCATTTGTAGTTGTTCCGGTTTAGCAAGCTTCTTGTATGTATCGCGAGCTTTTCTTAATTTCCTCTTGTCGGTCTTGCTCAACCAGCGCAGAGTTGGTTGAATTGAGTCGCGTTGGAGGGACTTCGACTGATTGCCTTGGTTACTTCTATCTCAAAAAAACAGAAGTCGTTTCTGGTTTATTCTTGTTTCTTTGTTCTCAACACCAAAACGATTTCACAAGTACTTTAAACAAAAGACTTTTGTGTGTATATAAATATGAAACGACAAGTTATGGTTGCAGCAGTGGAGTAACACGCACAATGAATGCAAGGCATGTCCAATTATGGGTCCAGTCGGCAATTAGTCAGAGTTCGCGACATGTAAAACGGACTTTGGAAGCGGACAGTTGCAACTGAAGCTCTAACATTGTAAGCGTGAGCTCAAGACTGCGACAGTAGTACAACCAGGTTAGAGTCAGCCAAGCACGCGCGCTCGAATTAATGTAAACAGCAGAGCCGAAGTTTCGCGGTGTTCTGACAAATTGCTGCGAGCCCCATCGCGGTGAGATTTAATGTTACGTCACGACCAAGCAGCTTTTGATTGCTGTTTCGATTAATTACTTCTGTTTAGTTCTCCGTTAGTGTATTTCCTGTATACGAGGTGTCACTGGTTTCACGTTTGCTGGCGTGTCTTGCTGTGTAAATATCTGATTTCGCCTGGATTGATGTTGATATATAACTTTTTTTTTCTTTGGTCGAAAAGCCATTAATTTGTTGCTATTTATTTCTGGCCTTTACGAGGAACGATTCTGTCATTAGCGTAGGGTCATCTACTTTGTGAATATAAATTTTTAATGCCCCTTTCCAAAGTACATCATTATAATTTAACTTGAATGAGTTTATGGTTAAATTTTAAATGAAATTCGATATAAATAAATATTTATAGCAAAAGTTTCAGCAAATGGAGTTTAAAGTATGAACAAAACATAAAGCAACGCAATTCTTTTGAAGAGATACTATTGAGAGTTGTAGAATAATGAAAATCTCATTAACTCCAAAGAATGCACTAACTGAATTAGCTGGAGACATGCCGGCTAAAAGCTTTAGTCGGTTCCAACTTAATAAAATATCAGTCTCTTTCTTTCGTGATGCCTTCGTAACTCATTACGTAATGTTCGAGCGCTGTGCGCATAGGAAAAAACGAAAAAAACGCAAAAAAAATGAAAAAAGAAGAGGTCGCGCTGTTGGCGATGAGATTTGTGCTTGACAAAGCGCAACGACGTAATGTTATTTCCACCAATCTCGCGGCAGTCCGTGTGTGCATTACACGTGGCTTTTTCGAGAGCAAAGGATAACACGATGATGGGAATCGTGTTGTCGGAACCACACGCAATTCTATCAATTCTCATGTGAAAATACTCTGGTGTTTGATGTTTTTCAGACAGGAAAAGATGAATTTTAGCCTCATAACGTGGGCCTATTTTTTTATCAAGAATTCAATTTGGCAAAAAATATATTGCCAATTGGCAGAATATGAACATCTGGCAAAGTACCTCAACACATAAATAGAAAGATATGTTTTTATATGGGTAACTTGACGCAATGCACATAACTAATGGTTTCCTCAGATAAAAATGTATTGTATTGTTGAAATCAGACAATATTCATACATGAAATAGCATCAAGCATTACTCGGTGAAAACCAGTATTTTAATCAGCGCACGAAAAAGAGAGAGAGAGAGAGAAAGAAAGAGAGAAAGAGAAAGAGAAAGAGAAAGTGTGAGAGAAAGAGAGGAAGTGCGGTGGCGAAAGTAGCTTGCGTGCGATAAACTCACTGGCGTAAGCCAGTTCTATACATCCCTCGCACATGCCGCAAAAACACAGGGGGCAGAGAATTACGCTAATTTGCATGGAAAATACAGAAACGAATTACACGCTTCTGCGCCTAGTAAAATCAGCGCGTGAAAAAAAAAACAGTTGCCGCTGCTTTTCTAACTGTCTCTTACGGTTCTAAAAAGTCAAAGAACAGTGATGCTTCGTTATCGTATAGTCAGGTAATGGAGAAATAATGGAATTCTTCTTCGATTATTTATATTGGTATTACATCTTTTTCACTCAGAACTACATTGATTTTCTCTTGTGTAATGCCAATGCTTGTTTTAGAGTAATTTTCGTCAATAAATTTCAGAGATACCATGGGATAAGGTATTTTCCAATGGAATTTTCATTTGATGTGGTAATGTGGTTTGTTTGTTTATTGAATTATGGTGCATGTTTTCATTGAATAGCAAGGACTTATTCGTTAAAGACCTACTTCTTGAAAATTATAGACGTAAATAGTTACGAAAAAAGCATTATGCTTAACGAGTGTAAAAAAAATAAGAAAAGTATCCTTCAGTAAGAAATTATTTGACGCCAGACGAAAAGCACAGTACGGAAACCGGAAAAAGTGGAAACGAGAAATAGTCACTTAAACGGGAAGGCTAACGGGCGTGCGATAAGCGTCGCGAGGCTCTCTCCTGACTTTTCTCGTCTAAAATATGAAAGCGACAATAGCTGGCTTGTGGATATTATACCGCGGCTGACACCTTTTATGCGAGCGGCCTAATAATCCTGAGCCACATTGTGAAACGAGTTTCGAATAAAAAGTTTTTGAATCGTTTGCTGTAAAGTAGTTTCTAATGCTCCGCCTATAACAGTTTCATGGAGGCTATGATTTACTTTTAGCGCGCGAGAAACTCGTCAAATTCAACGTTTGAGCTCCTTCAAATTATGTGTCCTCTTGGAGATTTCATTGCTGGAAAAGTTGTGCGCCAGCACGTTTAATGTGAAAACGACGTTTTCTCATTAGCTAGCATTAACATCTTCGTCGACTTTAAAGGGGCAGTCTATCAAAGTACCTACTCTCACATTTACAAAGTCGGCTTTTTCGACGAGATTAAGCGAAGCGAGCTTCACTTGAAAATTTCTCTGATGAGGCAATATACTTTGCGTTAAAGGTGGACCTATTTTGTGTTTCAGGAAAGCAAATGCGGATTTGACGAACTATGGATTTTGCAAACTACGTTAGTATTGCATGATAGCGGTGAGTGTTGGTTCCTTCATCTTTGTTACTGTCATAATCATTTCCTCAATATTGCTTTCGTATTCATGACATAAACACCGCAAATATGCAAAACGATAAGAAAGTTTTACGATGTACGGAATTCGTTAAATGGAGGTTTAGCAAAATACATAAAAACTAGCAACAACTTTAGTACATTCAAAAACCCACGACCCACACACATCCACACACACATTCCCATGGGATTTTGAAACTGCCCAGTGGTCGATTTCTGTCGTCGATGTAAATGCTAACTTTTCTTTGTGATCCCAGCGTTAAAATGTATTTCAAAATGTTGTAACTTGGAAATGTTGTTTCAATGAATATATTAATGGATTATCAAATATGCGCATAAAGTGATAAATGGAATTTCATTATAATTTGGGAGTTCGTCAAATGGAAAGTTTCCCAAATAGGAAAGATAATTATAACGACATATTCACTCTGTGAATGGATAATTGAGGTTAGCCAAGGTTATTTATAGATATATACTATCCAACGACATTAACTGGTAAAGATTTTACAATACTAGTGCCATCTGATCAGACAACAGGCAAATTTTTTTACTTTGGTCTGATTTCAGTGGCACCAATTTTTCATAAACTCTCATCCCGAGACGCAGCTGTTCAAACAATTAATTCGTTATATAAGTAAAAACCGATGTAGAAGTACATGGTATAATATTAATGTTATCGTGTATACATACACTTATGTAAACTCGATTATCTTTTTTTCCTTATTTTTTCAATAATAAATGTACCGTCGAAGTATGCCTGCACTGCAGTTGTGAAAATGTGTGCATGACGTAATCTTTAAATATTATTCTTTAATACATTATTTACATTTATTTAAAATATTATTATTGTTTTACTTCATACGGTGTGACCTCGATTTTCTTGGGCTCTTCAGAGCTAACGCAAGAAATTGAGATCAGGAGCTGTAGCCGCAGTGCGAGATCAGTAAAAGTAGGCTGTAGAGGGGGAAAATCAGGATCGTAACTAGACTCCATATGTTCTTGTCTTAGATTACTTTTTGAGTACGGCTGATTGGTACTTTTTATCAATTTTTTTGCTAAAATCGCGGTTATTTGTAATTTATTGAAAACATTTTTGTGAATAAAAACTAGCACAATAACACCGAATAGAATCAAATATAATTCGGGTCCCATCACAACTTACTCCGTACCTAACTTTTTATCTCGTGATTGTGCGTAAGTATATAGTCGGATTCAACGGTAGAGGGAGATACATAAGAGAATCGGAGTCGCACTGTGTACATTAGTGTGCTATGGATATCGATGAGAGCCTTATAAGTTGAATGAATCTGCCGTAGTTGTACATTTGTTGGACATTTTCAATAACCGCAGATCGTGATATTTGCTTTCCAATAAAAAATGGCTCTAAGAATTCCGGATAAAATTGTAAGTATTCAAAGTAAGTTGCTTTATTAAAATTTGGGATTGCGTTTTATTATTTTTTTAGGACATAGAAAATTTTACCATTGAGGATAATATTCTCAAAGGAATTGATATTGAATTTGACGAAAGTATCAATTTTGGCGATGCTGTCTTAGAATGTTTGAATACCTCTCCAGATCACGTCGCACAGGTAAGATATTAAAAATACGTACGAGTACAATCCGTTTAGTCAATTCTTTTCTCGTTTTAATAAATCGTCGAAGGTAAAAAAGCTACACGATAAATTATTCAATGCAATTAAAATGTACGCATGTTAAAAAAGAATTATTGAATTTTTAAAATTTTTACGCTCGCTAAATTTTGCCCAAAGAGGTGCAAAAAATTGTTGAAAGGGAGCGCACTTGTTCGTTAAATTTAGCCGGGTACCTGCTGATTAATGTGAAAGAAAATTGTATACGAACAGATAGATGCAGAGACCGATTGCAAAACTACCTTTGCTGAAATGAAAGATCGCAGCGTAAGATGTGCACTCTGGATGAAAGAACGTGGAATAAAGCCTGGAGATACTGTAATTGTTTGTTCTCACAATCATTTGGATACATATATACCTGTCTTCGCAACTTTTTACGTTGGTGCCACATTTAATGGATGGGATCATAATATCTTATTGAGTAATGCAATTTATTAACGTCAAAAAGATGATCTTTATGAATAATTACACGAATGATCTTCAACTAATAAAAATTAATTAAGACTTTATTTTTTCATTCTAGACACGGCAAGACATTTTATGAAGTTTTTTGAGCCAAAATTAATATTTGTTTGTGAATCTACCGCCCAGACATTAATTGAAGCAGCAAGGTTGGAAAACGTTGACACTGAGATAGTGGTTTTTGGAAATTATTCTAATGTTAAATCGTTAGACGATATCTTGCAAATTCAATCTGAAGATGAAATTCGATCATTTCGTCCGACACGAGTTGATAATCCAGACGAAACTGCTATCATTTTTTTAACTTCCGGTAGCACTGGTGCACCGAAAGCTGTTAAACATTCGTACCGAAACTTTCCAAAATTGATACAGACGTTCTGGATATATTCAATCAAAGGAGTAAGCTTGTGTATGGCAACAGTTTATTGGTTGACTGGCATAATGTACTTATATATAGCAACTTTTACTCACGGAACAAGGATCATATTTACGAATCCTGATGTAGAAGAAAGATGCAAAGTTATTCAAAAATACAAGGTTGTTATTTTTTTTCGTATTGCTCATTTTTATAATATACAATAGTTTCGTCGTAATATCGATTACTACGTACAATTATTATTATGTCCTTATTACATAAATTCAATTAAATTTTGGAGTAATTTATGAATTATGAACTTAGATTCAACGGATGTTCTTGTCGCCTGTAATGGTTAATTATTTTTGTAAAGCAAGACTTTTAGAGAAATACAATCTCGAATCATTAGAACATGTACATACTGGTGGCCTTAAAGTAAGTCAACAAGTTTTAGAAGAATTCAAACGTCAATTACCAAATGCATTAGTAGTTCAAACGTATGGTTAGTACACGTAGAAAAATATTATAGCGAATAAATATATAATTATCATTTCTGTATTTGACACAGGTTTATCAGAGACTGGTCGTATGGTTACATCTCAGACGGAAAACACGAAAAATTTAGCTTCCGTCGGTATTATTGCATCAAATACTCAAATTAAAATAGTAGATATAGACAATGGCAGTTCTCTAGGGCCAAATAAAGAAGGAGAAATCTATGTCAAACAACCATCTGTTATGCTTGGTTATTACAAAAATTCCGAAGAGACCAAAAAAATGATTGATGAAGACGGTAATTTATACTCTGAAGAAATAGCGTAGATATCACAAAATAAATGCACCATGTTTAATCATACAACAAAATTACAGGTTGGTTACATACAGGTGATAAAGGTTACTTTGATGAAAATGGCGAAATCACGATAACTGATAGATTAAAAGATGTGATAAAGTACCGTAATTACCAAGTATCGCCATCAGACTTGGAAGAAGTTTTATTATCTCATCCTGGAGTGATGGAAGTTGCTGTAGTACCTATTCCTCATGAGATGGATAATGAAAGAGCAATTGCTTTCGTTAAAACATCTACTGACGTATGAATATTTCGACAAACATTTTTGTCTGCTAATGTTTTTTATTAAGGAAAATATTTTATTTTCACGTTCTAGGTCAGCGAAAGTGAACTCGTAGCTTTGACGTTAGTTCTTGGAGAAGATTACAAGTTGAGCGGCGGTGTTGAGTTCGTTGACGAATTCCCTATGACCCCAAGTGGGAAAATTAACAAATCAAAATTGAAAGAGATAGCTAAAACATTACACAAACGTTAATTTCGTACAAATTCTTCTGATGTTCAATCATAATAAACAGCTGCTGTAAGCAGTTAAGTGCTGTATAGTGGTACGCAAAAAATTGTACGAAAAGATGATGAAGCTGTTAATAAGTTTCAGTAGAAAATTTAATAAGCATCAGTTTCGATAAAATCAATTGAAATATGTGTGGATTGAAGTAATAAAACGCTCTAATGATTATTAAGATTTTGTTGCTTCTCTATAGTATTGATTATTATATTTTCCATTTAAAAAGCTTAAGAGACAAAGAAAAGCGTGAATATTCCAATATTATTCTGTGTTATTCCATTGAAAATATGTATCCTCGCAGAGAGTTGGCTGAGCGTTTGCAAATGCAGCAGCTGTTCTTAATTTAGCGACGTTCAGTTCTTCTCGTGTCGGCTCGGTAATCCGCAAAGTGGAATATTCACGAAGAGTTGGCACGACGTCGTGTATTTCAATTAGAAACTTGCGCATTCGCAATCGTCTGCTCCTGTTGGTCTGGAGTCTGTGTGTTATATATTTTCACGTCACGAAGTATGTTTCTGTGTATATCGAACGCGGTCGCGCGTTCAGCGCTTGTTTGCTCTACTTCTAGCGAGCTTCGTTATCCTTTTATACTGTTAAAACTTTCATACTGCTTTAATGATTCAACTTGCAATAGCATCGATATTGCGCACTCTCCTCAAAGTTATTTTGGAATGTCGTGAGAATTTAATACCGAGTCGCATTAAATACTGAATATTCGCACAACTTTCCCAACAATTTCCCACCCCTTTTGTATACAGTTTTAATAACGCCGTTTCGCCCGCGACTACACCCCAACTTTATTTTCATGCATTTCTGATATCAAACGTGACAGACTACGTAGGATTTACCGTTAGTTCCCCGACTGTTGTATTGTCTAACTTGACGGTTCGCGAACATGACAAAGGATTGTCGTACTTGTCTTCTTTTTTTTTTTGCCTCACACCCTCTCGCTGATGTATATATCTTTTTCTCTAGGTGTATGCATGCGTATCAAATGTGGCTTGTTTTCGGCGATCATGTTACACAGGCATCAAAGATCTCCTTCTCCTATTCGATATGTTACGGGTATAAAAAAAACGATTAGGATCTTAACGTAGGTGACAGTTCTGATGGCCTAATCAAACGTGGTTTATACCACTTTCACGCGAAAAAGAGAAGCAAGCTTTATTCTGCAGAGTAAATTTATTTTTCCAATATTTCCTATTGTTTTCTCCCGCGAAATTGACGTCGAAGCAAAGAAAGCAAACCTGATTCTCAAGAAAACTCAATTAAGTAGAAAGCACTGTACGAACTCAATCTCCTCGCGAGCAGCATATTCCCTTCCATCTTTACGACGATACTCGTGCGAGGAAAGAATAAAACCGTGTGCGCGCACGCGGATAACATAAGAAAAAAAGTAGAAGAAAGTAACCGCGGATATACAAACAAAAGCTCACTCGCTTGCTGTGCGCGATATTCTCCACTCGTAATCCTTGGACTGGCATCATCTCTTTCTTACTCGTATGATTGAATGCCTGCCCCTATAAAGATTGGTGTGCATACGCGAACGAAGATTCTCCGTGAATGATATTACGCGAGAAAAAGAGAGAGTGAAAGAGAGAAAGAGAAAGAGAGAGAACGAGGCGCATGAATAATTCAAACCTACGCAAGAGTAGGAAACAAATGAAAAATAATGGGAACTTCGCCTGATACATTTACTATTACTTCCTACTTTTGCTTTTATTTCTATTCATTTTTCTCACGAGCCCAGCTCGATTGCTTCGCGCAGTTTCTTTTGCCATCGACAAAAGTCTCTTGTGCCTCGTTTTTTGTCATATGCTGGAACTGCCAATGGGTTTTCTCGCTTTGGGAATCATTGTTTTCAAAGATTCACTTTAAAAGTTTCGTAGTCGAGACAATCTTCAAATACTGGACAGCAAATCATAAAAAAGTTAAGAGCTTGTCGGAAGAAAACTATACGTTTTATTTTAGAATAATTGTTTTTTTTTGTTAAATGTATACACATAGAAAAAAGAACAATCGAAGCATTCGAAATCAAGAATAAACTCACGAATATTTTTCACTTTGATCCTTCATCAATCAGTCGTGCCGCGAACTGCTTATTCAATACTTTTTGTTATCCCTCTCAATTTACCAGCTCAGCGGCACCTCTTGTTTCAAAACCGTCGATCGTGCCAATCGAGGCTGGAAATCAATCTAGCTCGGGCGAACATCGGCGAGAGAAAAGAGGAGCTCGAGGAAAAAAGAAAAGGGTGAGCTTGCGAGAGACAGACCGAGAAATAATAAAGTCGAGACGTGCGAAAACGACCTTTCGCTCGACCAGTTTTTCTTTTCTTTCGACGAACGAGAAAATTCTTGAAACAGCTTCAATTGGCATACGCAAGATTTCAGAATATTTGTAAGGTTGGGTTTTTATCAGTTTGTCTTGTACTGTGCATATTGAGAGAGAAAATTTGGTAGCGCTGAATAAAATGAATTTAAATATATAGACTGTCAAGGGATTGTCGTAGCTATTCTGAAATTTACCATTCAATCAACTCGGTTATTCAATTGGTAATAAATTTAACGCTTCCTTTGAAGCGTAATGTTCATTCAGTTTAACAGAGAAAGCTTTTCATTATCTGTACCCGATATTTAAGAGCCTTATTATTTTATCAAATCATAATAAAAAATACGGATTTTATGGTTTTCTTTCAATATTATTAATATTTCATTCATCCTGCGAAGCCAATAAAAATTAAAAGTAAATTGTACGATTTATATATGTTTGTATTTTTAATTCATTGGCATATAAAAAAGTTTTATTATTTGTCAAAAGTACTTGAGTTATATATATATACATATAAAGTCCTTATAAACCGGGCTATTAAAAAAATAGTCAACACTCGAGGAAAAAATACACGAAAACCATTTCTCTCGTCACACGAGTACACCAAGCGAATTCCATGCATTAAACATCCTCGAGTCTTCATTATAAACTAGTGTGCATATTTCACATGTTCGCGAGGACAGTTGCTTGGCCATTTATTTCTCATTTCTATCATGGTGACAGTGAGAAGCCAGAACGTACAATAGTTCCCCTTTTGTTACAGAGATGCAAGCCAACTAAGTTATTAAGTTAGACGCGAGAGTTGTATGACGAAAGAGACGTAGCCTTTGTTTTGAGTACTAAAAGACGCTTCGACCAAGTACTGCAGTAGTTGCTGAGGTAACAAGAAGGAACTAAGTTTACTTGAGTTTGTCAAACCTCCCATGACCTGTTTCCGAGCAGGCTTGCATAGTTGCGGTTTGCGGTGATTTGGGCGTTGTTACTGCGGCTAATTAACTAATTAAGTGAGACTTTTAACCGATCAGCGATTAACGATATATTTTCAGCATTTACGTGAAATTGAAAATTGTAAACAATGAAATTTAATAATGTAGCTGTTTCATTTTCAAATAAGCCCCTTGCCAAACATGATTCATTCATACCACTACAAGGAAAATTTAAAAGTGAGTCAACTAATCATCTCAAATCATGTTTGCATACCGTTGCTGAGCGTCAAAAGCAATTGTAGCAAGGCAAATTAGCAGTGGAAATGACCCTCTTCCCCCCGCTCCTCCCACCATTCTCTCTCGCTCTCTCTCCCTATTGCTGCTTGAAATTGAATTCTGTTCCGGGGAATTGTATCTCGATGCATGTGAGTGTGTATGTTCGTTATGGAAAATCAAAAATGGAAATGGATTTCTCTCGACTACGGCCAGTATGGAATCTCGAGCGACGGGAGGACATACCGCAACTCACAGTGGTTGCGGAACCCAGCCAAATTTCCTCTGTCCAACGACGTTAACAATGTTAGCGGGAACTTTCCTGGATGGCTACGTGAGCTTGAATTTCATTCAAGGTCTTTGACGGTGATTTTCGTTTACCATAGCTTGTTAGTCAAATTCGAAAGTTCAGGGAATCAAACTTTTGTTTTTCGTACGTACAAAGAACTAAGGCATAATGGTACTTGATATAATTTGAAAAGTAGCCCTCAGACTCGGTTCACTTGTTTTTTCTTCAAGCATCAAAGTCTCTTTACTCGCTTCCAAGTGCACGTTTGCTTGAATCTTTCATTTCGGCAAACTAAACGCGCTGTATTCTAGCAACTGACGCTCGTTAATCGTTTTGTTCGGATTTCGTAAGCCACTCTTGCGAAAAGTTTCTGCTGTGTCGCGGTTTGTTCTCTCACCCTCTCTCTTTCGCTCTCTTTTTACCAGTCGGTCGTGAGCTTTTACCTTATCCTCTATAGTATAGTTGGGCGAAAATTCACCGTCAGCGAATTGCTTGTTTCGGGCTTTCGCATTGTTTGGTTCTTCTTTTTTCTGTCACTATAGTGCTTTTATTATTTGTCTCTAGTAAATTGTTTAAAATGCCTGGGAATTCGTAGGTCATTGCATCCTGTAGTTATACGAGGTATTTTCATTTTGACGTGCATTACTGGATAATGTATTTGAATAGTACAGTGACACTATTGAAGAGAAATTCAAATCACGATTGAAGAAAATTGCTTATGGCTAACCTATCTCGTCCTCTCAACGATATATACATCACAAGGACGATAATAAGCACGAGCGCCCACATCCCAGTGAATTAGAGCCTACGAAGCGCTGCTGCATGTCACGTTTAGCGTGTACACGTATGCTGGCACGCACACGCCAATTTCACCCGACCGAAAGTCCGACGTTCAAACTGATGGATGTGGATACGAGAGAAGGGATAAGAGCGGTGCCTGTCCTATGGAGATGAGGAGTTAATAGCAAAAGATTAGCTGTTTCAAGTCAGTTGCGTTTACCATTGCAATTTGTTTGACGAACGATTTGAAATTCAGATGAAATTAAAGAAGACAGAGTGTCGATAAATAAGAAGATGATTAAATATCCAAATTCTGGGTAATACAAATATGTGGGGAAGAGAAATTCAAATAATGATTGATAGATGCCAGGCTGGACGAAAGAGAAAAAAGACACGTCGAAGATACGAATCGATACTAGCTTGTTTGTACTCTGCTATCGGACCTAAGTGCTCGTTCGCTTTAGTCGTGCCTTGCTTTGGTGTGGAAATCTAATTTTCCTGACGAATTTTGTTATACATGCATCGAAATTGTGGACTCGCGTTCAATTACATTAACTCTCGATACGCAGGCCATATTGTGATATTTGTTGGATAGATTGGATTTTTTTTAATACCAGTCGCTTTTTTTGAATATTGTGATGATTGATACGTTTCAATTAAATTGATTGAAAGCTTACATGTGATTGCACGAAAATGATTGATTCTCTTGATTACTTGACAGGCTATTATTTGTATGAACTACTCGTATTATTATGTCGATGAATAAATTCCATAATACGATTATTTCACAGTTGGTACGGTATATTGTGTAAACGTTAATACGCACAGAGAAAAGATCAATGCGCTAATTAATAGCTTATCATTGCGTTGTATAGATATTTATCAAATATTTCAGTGCAAATCCTTGAACGTTCAGTCAATTGTATTTTTAGCACTTCAGGATCGTTACGGCGCAACTAAAATTCATGAATTATTTTTGGAAATAGCAGACATCGTGAAAGAAAAAACAAAGCCGAATGCATCGTGGAAGTAAGTTACTATCAGCGATTGGAAAGTACAACATCTTTTTTTGGAACATATCGAATGACCCCCGTGGAAATCAATATGAGAAATCGAATCTATTCATAGCTACCTCTCGCGTAGCGCGTTACGGTCTCAAATCTCATCCGCGTGGGCGCGCAAAAAAAGTCGTTGCATCGGCCCTCTGGGACGGAACCGATAAACACTTGGAATCCGAGGTTGCGAATACTCGTGGCACACATGTCAGACAATGCTGGTTTGCTTTTTTTAATGGACAAACGAAAAAGTTATTTCGGGTTCGCAAGATTGCATATAATACTAAAGTATTATTTAATACTATAGCAAAAATATATTTTTTTTATTAAAATTTTTATTGCAGTTAAACAATTTATTGGATTTAGTTTTTGCTCTGAATATTCGAGAATGATATTTGAGTCAAGGAAGAAGCATCGGTTTTGAAAGCAATTAAAAAAATAAAGAAAAGTTCTTCTGAATTATATTTACGTTAGACTCTTTCAACGTACAACGCCAAAGTTTGCTCACTTCGAAAGTCATAAAAGTAAAAAATACAAGAAGTAGAAAAAGAACGACGATAGAAACAAGTGATCGGAAGTTAGACAAAAATTTCTCTACGATCCTTCTTCTGGCCTTCCGCGTGCCGCAAAAGAAAGGAAGTTTGTCTTTAAAGGACCACGTGCGCGGAAAATCAAACTTCCGGAGCTAATAAAAGGGATGGGCGTCAACGCTGCCCGTCCTTGCTAGTGAGTGCTCTGGTAAATAATGGCCGAAGATAAATCACCGTGTGAAAGTGGACGGGCGATAAGTGTCTTCGATTCCAATATTCAACCGATGCAACTACTAGGAATAATAAGCACATGACTTATCTTTGTTTCAACCACATATATACTGAAAGTGTTGTAATTTTTCTAATTTGAACCTTTTTCGCAGATTTTGTTAAATTTATTCTTTAACTTGTCTTTAACTTCGTTATAAATGATGAAATTAAAAAGAAAAGGAGATAACGTGAAAAAGTTTCGTCTGTTCACTAAATACAAGGTGTGAAATCATTCGAATTGATTCGATGGCGACGCCTCGATTTAGCAAACGGCTCAGATCAGACAAAATCAATTCCAGAGCTAACTGATAGTAGAGGAGGAACGTGGAACACTGCGGGTTGAACTGCCCTTGGATTCTGTCCAGCAAGCATTCTTTGACACTTTTATACTCGCCGTTATAACCTTGATATTCAGCACATTGAATTTTTAATGCTGATACGAGTGCATTTTCTTTCAAAAACCGTTATCATGATTATGATAGTTATTTAATTTTCAGAGTTGCATAATGTCTAATAAAACACAAGTGGAGCATTTGTGCAAAGAAATACATGCACATCACGTCCATTTTGTACATCGAAAAGAGACTAGATACGAGCGCGATGTATTTCCCACGGGGAAGTAAGAAATATTCTGAAAATATCGAGAAAATACGATGGTGAAATCAATTCATCTCAAATTATTACGTACAAGTAAAAAGTATTCGTAACAAAAAAAGTTATTCTGATTTGTTTTTTTTTCAAAAATTGTCGATGTCTCCTTAAACTATTCCTTTGTTCTTTTGAAAGTAAAAATTGCTAGGATTACGATGATTTATAGTTCTTACAGTCATACTTCAGCCCTATGAGTATCCACGTTGGCTTATACGAGAAAGAAAAAGAATTTTTTTTTAAATCCATCCGCATTGCGGCATGCAAAATATCAAACTGCAACTATGGTTTCTACATGTAGGATTTCATATATTTTTAACGCCAACTCTACCTATTCTCGCTTTGTTCTGATACTCGGTGTGCTACGAAAAATACACATCATTTATTCAAACGATCTATTCAAGTGTACATTCGTTTAGTATTGTATTTTTTGTGCGATATTGTCTGACAGTCTTGCTGTCTCAGGCTGAAACAGAAATGACGTATTCAAATATGTAAGAACAATCATAAATCCTACTACTTTTGTCGTGAAACTGAACATTCCTGATCGATAAAATTCATAAATTCCATGTACATTACAGCAACATACGATCACACATATCAGAAAATCGCCTTGGAAAATCAAAAAACCACTCAGACATCAGTTCGCAGTGAGTTATTTGCGTGGTCGTATTCGATGATTGGACTGTGCGACTGCCTTCATTTATCAAAGCGTCAGACTGAACAAAAGGATATAGACGCGTCTCCCGACGGCAGCATCAGCAGCAATAGCAGTAGCAACCATAAAACGCGCCAGCGAATCCCTTTTTCATATTTCATCCTTCCTTCCAGACTAGTATACGCACAGTCACCACGCCGTCGTTATTCCCGAGAGAATATGGCGCCCCGATACAAGACAGCCCCAATGTCTAATTCGATCGTGAACGCTGTTGTTTGGCGTTCTTATCTTTTCTTCTACTGAGGGTTGACGGACAGGTACTTTGGTCGTTCGATACTCGATTGCTTTTTTTACTGCAAGTTGGGTTGTAGTGTATAATATATTAATGTACATCCGTGCTGTATATTATTTGCATCATAGAATAACTTCAAATTTCAATTGGTAAAACAGTTGTAAATATTTAAGTGTAGGATAAATAAATTATATACAAATTTGAAAATACTGCAGGAAAAGAACATTTTTACGATCTCTTTGTGAACATATTCAATCTAAAAGCTCTATGATGAATGCGCATTCGACTTTGTCGTCAATATGAACATTTTCATACGACATATTCCATCTTCATTTTATCTAGAAATATAGAATGTTCTTACACCGTCACTGGATTTTTCGACTTGACGTCGCGTCAGATCAATAGTGATCGAGTTCACAAATGTACGAGACCTAACCGTGCCTGAGGCACTTTTGCGATACAGCGCACATGTCGGATTTTGATTGAGTTCCTAATTCCAGTCTAACATCGAGAAGTCAGTTATGTTTCATCTTGCTCGAGTTAATTTACTTTTTGGATACGTGCGGTTCGGCATCTTTGGAGCTCGAAATAACGATTTGCGCGTCACGTTGAATTGTTCTCTTTTAAACAAACGTTAGCATTGTATTATCAATGATAATTCTTATCTCGCATTCAAGTTAATCAAAACAAGCAAATAGAACTGTAAAAAGCGATAAAATCTCATTAAACATATTACGTGGTAACGAGAAACTCGCAGCACCATTGTCTTGACTTCTATTCATTAATTTGAAAATTTCAGGAAGTTCTCGCGTTTACTCGTTCCATTCTTAAAGGCGTCTCGAGAAATTCGGAACTTCATCATGAGTCAGACACTGTCTGTGACATTTTAATTAGCCGCACGTAATTACAGATAATAATCAACCTTTTCTTTGACAAAAATATTTAAATTCGCGTCTTTGTATTTTTAGCCAATCATTGGAAGTACTGCGTCAAACGAGTCATCAAATAGAGTGAGATAGCGAGCTCAATAAAAAAGGAAAAGAAAAAGTATCGATCCCCTTTCAATGTAATCTAAACTAGGATCTCAATTTCGAGGAGAAAAAAGTAGTTCAGCTTATCGATGCGGCTGATTCTTGCTTAACTCGACGATTGTCTGATGCTGTGACCCAATCTCCACCCTAACTCTACGTCTATCTCCCTGGAGACGCGTGGTTCGATGAATATTCAGTACTCCGCAGTGTGATGCTATACACATACTACTAGTAAGACACCCGCGTGCTCGAGAATGACTTTTAAAGTCGTCCCGGAGCGAGCCTATATGCGAAACGTGTGCGAAGTTTGGTGCAGATCTCATAAGTCTCTAGGGAAGATCATTTATTTAATGGAGCGCTGGTCTACTCGATAACTTGTCTTCTTATGCTGCTATCTCGATCTTTTTCAATTTTGTAGACACACGGGTGCACACGCGCAGTGGGAAGGAATAAAGCTCTGCTATGCGCAAACGCGTAAATTAATTAGTTCTAAGAATGAGTTTTATGAGCTGCTTTACGAGCTAAACTTTTGGCCAGATTTAAGGTGTTACTAAGCTTAAGAGAGCTTTGTTCAAGGGAAAGCTTTGATAATGCAGGATTTTAATGCTGCTTGCATCATTACACGCCTATTGCTGACAGTTTTCTTATTTATTGGCCCATTTTCAACATCTTGGACCACTTTTAAGAGTGTTTGATGGAAATGGCTATTTATAAACTTGTACTTTTTAATATGTGATCTGTAAAAAATCAAACAAATGTTACGTAAAAAAGTGAAATTTATTTTTTAGTAACAAGAGTTCATAAAAAAATGTAATAAAAAGAGAGCCATGATGCATGCAGACGCTTGATGAAATAAATTTTGCTTCGTACAGACCCGAAAGCAAAAGCGTAGTACATAAAAGTAAGCGAAACCCATCGCTACATAGTAGCAGCAGCAGCCGCTGCCATGGACATGACGAGGGCGTAATTCATTTGCGCCTCTAAAGACTTAATTACAGCAGTTAGCTTTCTGGCGAATCGAGGCGCGACCAGTGAGAATCGAGATTAGTTTTAGTTCGCGAGACCATAGGTGAGATAAGGTTGCAGTTATATGATGTGAGGGAGAATTGCGACGAATATGCGAGGTACAGCGATAAAACTTGACGCGTAAGCGAAGGAGTTATGAGAGCCGTGTGGTTTTACAGGTGTGAGTTGTTGGTGAGCCATATAGCCTTCTCTCGTGCTCCCTTCGTTCGCGTGTACCTGGTTTTGATGGATGCTCAATAAAGCTAGACGAGGAAATGTTTTAGCCGCCCAGAAACTTTGCGGTTTATGACTGCTGTCTCCACGTAATCGGCTTTTTCTACTTATCCTATACTACTACTACTACTACTACTACCTTTCGGCATTTTTTTGATCTCCCATCCCAAAATAATTTACAACTTGTGTTCGTGAGCTTTTCTTTTCTCTTTTTCTTTTCTCTTTTTCTTTTTTCTCTATAAAAAATTATTCATATTGATATTTTTCTTGTGTAAAGTAGTCAGTTTAACAAAGTAATGTGCTAATAAATTGTTATATTTCTTTGATTGCAGGTTTTTCGTAACCTCATGACAACGACCCCCTCAATCGCTCAATTGTCTTCCACGTAAGTGAAAAATCATATACAGGGTGGGAAAAAAGATGGAAACCCCTGATGAGTTTTTGAAGGAAGTAAAGTTTTTTAAACGTTAATAATATTTCGTTTATAATTTTTTCCGTTATTACACACGAACTACTAAGTTTTTAGGCCCAGTACTAAAAATGGTCCCATATCGGACCCAACTTGAAAATCTAAATTAAAGATCTCTATTTTTTTCATTGCCGATTCGAATTCAATGGTTTTATAGCTGGGAGTTTACGAGAGGATATGGTGTTAATAATATTAAAATAATTAGTTTTTTTGTTCTGAAAATGGACTCACTATTGAAAATGTACGAATTGAAAGTGTCAAACATGATTATGGGAAAACCAAGTATTTTTTTTCGAAATTAGTAAAATTATTTGTTTAAGACGTATTACTTACTTTAAGGTAATAGAACTTTTTGGTACATACAAATTTTAACTGCAACCCATATAAAGTGACGTTGTATACAAATTTTTCAGGTCTATTTTCAGGTCCAAACAATTATTTTAATATTATTAACGTCATATCTGCACGTGAAATTCCTCGTAGAATTCAAATTTTCAGTAAAAAATAGAGATGCCTAATTTAGATTTTCAAGTTTGGTCCGATTTGGGACCATTTTTAGCATTGATCTCAAATACTGAGTAGTTCATTCAAAGAAAGTAAAAGATCACTAAAGAAACATTGTTGAAGTTTACAAAACTTTACTTCCATCAGGTGTTTTCATCTTTTTCCCCACCCTGTATAATACATAAGTTGTAATATCGTATTTGCCTATTCCACGATTCCATAGTTAATGATTCATGTGGGGTCGCTAGGAAAGTTAGTGTAGAATTGCAATACGCGATAGATCGCGCTTTCCTCTGAATGTTTACTATTACTTACTGCATTTAATATTAGCGACGTAGTATCGGCAAATATGTAATGTGAATGTCAGGTGCAGTCAGATAATTAGTTGAATGCAAACAAATATATAGGAGCAGCCAGCCGATATCTTTACGTGTTCCAAGTGCTAATATATATATATATCAATTGTTTAAATATCATCTACCTGGTATTGTGTCACGTTTAGTGCAAACATTTTTTTTTCATTTCGTGAAACAGCTATTTACAAAAAACATAACGTTTCAACAGTTGATCTATTTTATCAATAACGCCCAGTCAAAGTCTAGGCTATACATTAACAAACACTTGGTAACCACAGCACGACTCCGAAAAGACAACACGGTTGCACTCGGAGGCTTTTTAACAGCCGTAGTTGTAGTAGTCGTCGTCGTCGACGACCGCGAGAGGCTTACACAGTGTGAACTTCGGTGGTGGCACGTTCACTCTCCCCTTCCCCCTTTGGCATAAATATATGTAGGCGCCACGCGGTTATGTACGTGCAAGCGTGAACGTCTGCGATTTATGGGCTTTACGCTCTGCTTTGTGTTTTCGTGAGAGAGAAAGAGAGAGAAGGAAAAGAGCTCACTCCAGTTTGCGTATTTTTAGTTTGCTCCGCGGTGGATTTTCTTGCTAGATGATTAATGACTGTAATTGGAGAGGATGATTTAGAGTGTGGTTGTTATTTCTACGTGCAGAACTCGATTACTGGAAACTGGAAATATTTGTACGATCGGCTATAAAACTCATATTCATTATGTAATATTTCTAAAATAGTTAGACTTAATCGGTTTTTTATTTGACATTGAAATTTAGCTCGACATTCCATGAACTGACTGTAGGATTATCGTGAAAAATAAATTTGACTGAAATTGAAATGTAATACCCAAGCTACAATCTTTTATTTTTCTGGTGAAGCCTGAATTTCCTTTACAATATTTTTCCACTTCTGCAGAATCTGTAAAATCTTTATTAAATTTTTTCCATAGAATTTTGCAATAAAAGTTACAAACAGAATGCCAAATACAAACAGAGAATTAAAAAAAACAAAGAGTAGCTATACGTGTACTTGAAATAGATGGAAAAATCAACGTTCGCGTATAGAGGCTTGGATAGGATGAACCGGTAGTGAAGATCAACTGACTCGAGTGCGAGTGCGCACACGTTTACCTTCATTAGCGATTCACTGGTACTCCGGGGAAATTTCCGAGCGCAATGTACACACATGTGCGGATGCGGCTACTAATATGCACACCCGCGTTCGACGCTGGACGTAGAGAATTTGGACGATCCTATGAAAGTTTTGTATTCAAACCATTGTAGATCGTACCTTATTCGCTTTGCTTCTATAACACTTTATTCGCTCATATTATTGGTATGTGTATATTTTGTAGGTGATTGGAGCGGCTTGTTTTTTTTTCAGAAGAGTATTATTATTCAAACAAAAAAGTCCTCGGCATTTGGGATAAAACTTCCTCAGCGTTAAAAATCGCGCGTGAAAGAAAAAAGTTTTCACAGTAGCCGCAGGGAATATGAGGTCCAGTTGCGGCGTCCGATAATTGACCACTGATGGACTTTTTATTCAGGCCAAATGAGTTTTCACGCACATGAATGAGGCGGCACAGGATTTATGAACAGTGAAAGTTTAATTACGTGTGGGAGCGAGTATTATGTGGTTGTATTGAATATCTTTATTTTTTTTTCTTCAAAGCACGATTTTCCGCTTTAACCGACGTTATCATTAACTGGTTGGTTGCTAACTAGATCAATCACAAGTCAATTTCTTCTTATCTTTTATTCACAAAAAGGAGAAATCTATTAGGAGTGAAGCTGCAGAGGCTGAATAAATTATTGATTGCCCTGAATGACAAAAAGTGCGCAGTAGCTTTAATTACCTTTACACTTGGTAGAAACCTCTTGACCTCTATTATCTATTCTAACTTATATGAAAGGAGTTTGTAGGTTGTTTTCTCCCTCCTCCCCTGTCTCTCTCTCTCTCTCTCTCTCTCTATGATTCTCCTTTCGAGTGTATGCTTCCGCTTTTGTGACACGTCGAGCAGCTCATTTACTCCGAAGCTCAAGCCACCCTATCAAGAAAGTTGGCCGCCAAAGGGGTTGTAAGTTGAGGAGCTGACGCGATGATAAGGTGGAGATGGGCACTGGTTTCTCAGTCGTGCATTGAATTTCAAAAAGATATCCGATATTTCTTTATCAAAGTGACTGCTCTTATGCATAGGCTCGCTTGGTCTTTTCTTCAACGTACATTTTCTCTAGAGATAACTTTCAAAGGGTAAGGTGAGCACGTGTAATAAGCGCATGTACGATTATTTAACTTGGTTTTTTTAATCAAACTTTTAAAAGTAATGGAAAGATTGTAAGAGACATAAGAGACGTGTAAGTCTTTGGCATGATACAATTCGGTAAGAGAAAACTTTGAACTACACTGTAGTCTGACATTGTGACGAAACTTTGTCAATGTGAAACTTTCCCAAAACATTCTAAAAGATTTTCACGTTCTTGCTCAGCAATCGATATAGTGAGCTACCTGCAAAACTCGTTTTTATAAATAATGCAAAATCCATGCCATCTCAAGATACAATAGACAGGTGGTGCACCGAAAAATGTTAGCGAATAAAGCAAACGTACAAAAAAAAAACGGAATCGTGTGAGTATAACACGTGAAAACGGTGGAGCACACGAACTAGGTGAAAAAACATCGCGACATACTCACCACAGACTTACGGGTGGCACTTGTATTTTATAAACGTAGAGGTGGGACTTGAAATAGTGCCTCGATACTTCACGCCTAGCACCTTTTTTCTTTCAACTACTTTTGTATTTCAGTCGTTCGCTCGCTTGTGATCTTGCCGCGATGCCACGGGGAGGTAGTCGCGCGACCTACTTTCTCTCTCTCTCTCTCTCTCACTCTTGCTAGTAATGATGCGACTAACTTTTAGCGATGAGTTTTCAGTGAGTTATTGGCTTGTTTAGCTCTCCGCTTTTGTTTCTCTCAGTGTAATTAGAGTTATCTAAAGTTCTCTTTTGAAAGTCAACTCTCTTAATGTTTAATCCTGTCGTTATTTATTTTACGAGAGTTGTCTCTTTTCAACGTACGTTCATAACAATAGTATAATAGTAACTTTCGTCATTTAGATAAAGTGAGATCATTTATCTTTCAGGAGAGAACATTTTTTTCTATTGATGCCTGCCTTGGTAATTTCATTTTTATGAGCGTGTCTCGAAACTATAAATTGCACTACTTCTCAAACTCGCGAATACTCCGGTACAGAGTATTTGCTACTTTCCTCGAAATCGAGTTATTCTGAATGAAATTAACTACTTGACTTGTCCATTTGTCTCATTAAATGAATTATGGCGCGAACGTACTTCTCGTGGAAACTTCATCAACAGTAGCTACTTTAGTTTCTTATAAATCCTCTTCGGCAGCCTTTGCTCTTCTCTTTCTCTTTTTTGCCTCCTTTCTTGTAGACTCAAAAGAACGGACTCGACGTGACAATCGAATTGTCGAGCTGTAAATGTCTCTGCGCGCAAAGAACAAGCGAGAAGAGAAAAAAAACAAAGAAAATGGGATAAGACACTGACAACTTGACGTATTATCGTTGAAAATGAATAACTGCCGTTTTTCTTGTTTTTTTTTAACTCGAATCATACGCGGCGAAATTCGAAGGGCACTTAATCGCAGTCACCGCGTAAAGAGCTGAATTTACGAGGTAGAGGCGTTTTACGAGCTACGGTTGAGACGACGTCGGAACGTTTCTAATGAAGAGCGAGCGACGTGTCTTGGACACATGCCTCCGCCTCACGTAAAGCTGTACTGCGAAATAGGGGAACAAAATTGGTGCGAACGACGAATGGATTCTACAACGACATAAGTTACAGCCGTGATCAAAGTTTTTACTTAAAAGGCACAATTCGCTTGAGAAAGATTGATCGAAATTTGAAAAATCTTGAACATTTTTATGTAATTTTAGAAAACAACTATTTTATTGATTGCCTTTTTATTCGTCGTATTAAAAGCAAGTTATTTAAAATTGAATCAAAGATTAAGCCATCCTTTAATTTCTTCAGTCAATTCGAGCACTTTTTTGTTACGTTAGTCAAGAATCTTGTAATGCCATGAATCGCTGCTTTTGCGCACCCACTGACAGATTTACTTTATCTCTCTAGCGAATCTGCATGTTAGCTAAGATAAGCTAAGATGTGTACTCGGGTTAATGGGATGTTTTTTTCTACTACTTTGTCGGACAAACATTTAAGGAACAGGAAAGCTTAATGTTTGGAATCCAATACTTTTTAAAAAAGACTTGACAGTGATCAAATTCACATAAAAGTATTTTGAAAGTAGATAATTCCTTTTAAAAAGAATTTCATTTTTTCTCTTGGCATTTTTGATATATGACTTTAAGATTTATGTAGGTGTGCGTTATTCTGAATAAGATTAATTCTCATATCAGGTATCGATAAATAATGAAAAAGGACATTTATGAAATATACGTCTAAGTGAAGCTGCTACAGTGCGCACGAGATAAATCGAATAATATTCACTTCTCTCTCTTTTCCCCGCTTTGCCGGAGGACGCTTTTAAAACGGTGTAAAAATGCCGTTAAATCGATAATCCCGGTTAGAACAGTAGAACTACTGCAATGCCACCGCAATTCTTATCAATGTTGAGCGTTATCAATTTTGAGGTAGAACGAGTGGAAGAGAAAGAGAGAGAGAGAGAGAGAGAGAGAGAGAGAGAGAGAGAGGCTATATCAGAGGGATTTCCCTAGGGATTTCATCTACGCGATCGTACACGCCACAACGTATGGACCCTTCATTTTCTCCTCCTATCCATTTTGCGTTTGCTCGATCGAGATACATTTTCATCCGACCGTGTGTGCATGTATTCTTTCCTTTTTTAGTTCGAATTAAACAGGATTGGATATTGATTCTTTTTTTCTTCTCTCGTTCCGTAAAATCCATCGGTTGAAATTTTAATTGAAAGCGATGTTTTTTCAATTTATCAAAAAATTCCAAGCTGAACTTTCGATATGAATTATTTGTGTTTTATTTTTATTTAGCGACAGAAAATGTGCGTTGATTGTGAACATATATTGCGTGAGTGCTTAACCAAGTTTAGTTGTAAGCAATTTGTACTCTTACATAGACATAGATATGCATTGTATAATTGAAACATGGAGATACGAATGAATGTCGCGTCAAAACGAAAGATGCAATTATTTTGTAATAGATACAACGGAGTAATACACCGACACGAACGTTGTCGAGGTCAGATACCTAGATGAAAAAAAACTCGGCCGAGTCGTCGCTATCGAGCCAATAATTAATAAGGGATTACCCCGAAGGAGGAACCGAGTCAAGAGAAGATCCTGTACAAGTTTTAACGATAGCTTAGTCCGCAGTGCTGACGAGGTTGTTGCGTGCAAATTGAATGGCTTTAAAGGAGAGCTGCTGTTGTATACCTATATGTAGATTGTACTGTGGCTTCTTACCTAACTGTTAGCTCCGAGCTATCATTTTCTTTCTGGAGAATTTCCAAAGATTGGTAAAGATGAAAAAAGTTTTTTTTCTTGTTTCATTTTTTTGGAGAGGAAGGGGGAATCTACTTGAGCGTAATGTGCATAACTCAAGCTATTCTTTCTCTCTCTTTCTCATAGTATAACGGAGTAATATTAAGATTCCCCTTATAAGAATATATTTCACGAGAAAGGAAAAACGCATAATAGGGGGATTTCGGCTACTTTTCTCTGGCATCGGATGTAAGTAAAAGTAAGGTATTCCATTATCCTTAACGTCAGGAAGTCAGCGACGTTCCCATAATTCTTCCAAAGCACTGCGAAAGATAATGAAGATAGAGACAGTAGAACGAGAGACGAGGACAGACTACTCGAATAGTTTCAGTCTTTCGGTTCTCGCTTTCAATTTTACATTCGTAATTAGAGATCTTTGACTGTGGCAGCTCGCTTTAAAGCTAATTTGTTCGTTTGACTATTTTTTCTCTGTCTCTTCTTTTTCTTTTATTCGTTTTGACTTTTGTGGCTAAGACGATTTTATCTCGACTTTTATTGGCTTTGCTATTCCGCTGTTTCTTTTCTTCTGTTTTTTTGGTTACCAAATAAATGACTTGTTTACTAAATGATGATTTCACAGAGAATGAAATCTGTTTCTTCTGTTTGCTTCGCTCTTTAAACTTGGAGATACTCTTTAAAGTAGCGCGTCACATTAGCAAATATATCTCTCTAAAGCTGCTATAAATTATGTATTTCCTTTCACAAGGCCTTCCTTCTGTAAGTACATGAAAAAGATACCGTTTACTATTTAAGTCGACTACTTTTGTGTAATCTCTGCGGATGAACTATATTTTTGGGAATAATATTGATGAATTAATAATAGAATAGCGTGTAATATTTCTGGGAAAAAAAGGGCCGAGTCTACAGAAATAAAAATCGATCGTCTAAATATTCACATATATTTAGAGATATACATGTCAATGAATTAATTACCGTGCACTTAGCTCGTTAATCCCCATCAAACAGTAATGCGTTCCGAGAGGGTAAGGCGGGCTATAACTGAAATCGCGATGTGTCGTATGCCAGATATATAATCCTCCCTTTCAAGCCACGTAATCGAGCGTTGGATGCGCTATGCAAGTTTATAGGTCGCGTGGGAGGTTTGCGTTAATTGAATTGCGTCGCTCATGTTGCTGCCGCTGCGACTAGTGCTACTCTACGTTGAGTCTCACGTGTGTTGGGGACTGATTGCAGGCGACGCAGGGATATAATGTTGCGCGTGCTGGGAGTTCGGCTGCTGTCGCGGCTCCTCGTCCTTGTCTGCACACTCTCGTTGCTCTCTCTGCTCTTCCTTAGCCGCTGTGGATTCAACAATCTCGATGCCGACCTCGATGATACTTCTGGTAAGCTCTTACTATACATTGTATTATGATGCATGCTTATATCTAATCGCGTTCGTTCTTACATCCGACACGTCGTTTATAGCATTTTTTTCTTTGCTATAATTTATAGCAAGTATAGTTCTAACAAATGAACAGCAACGCTCAGAGACACGAATTTAATACAAATACAAGCGGTATTGGTAAAACTGTATTATAATAACTTCACGACACAAGTATTAAAGTAGTACAGCTCGATAATAGTCAGACATCCAACGCAACCTGATTTTCACTATAAGACACTACAAGAAACGAGGATGGTACATCATCAACATATCGAATAAGACGTTTAATTGATGCATTACGAAAATGAACGTTTCCAAACAAATACGTACTGTATTTGTTCTAAACAAATTGCTGTTATATGTTTCGCTCAGTCATAATTGAAGATATTAAAAATTCCATTAACTTCCTTGCATGCAACAAATTGAAATTAAAGCGCAGTCTCTCGTGCTTACATTCATTACCTAGCAGCGTTGAAAATTTCTCGCCCTCTGAGCTCGTGTAATTAAAAAAGACACATACACACGAAGTAAGCTAGGAAAAAAGGCAACACTAGCGCCACGGTGATGTTATCAACTACCAATTTAACTGCATTTTCATATAATATCGAGAAATTCAAGCGTAACGCTTAAAATTTAATTACGAAAGGAAAGAAAGAAACCACGTTTGCATATTGAATTACTTTTCCTTCGGCAAGACGAATAGCCGTTAGGATTAAACATAGTGCATTGTTTAATGAATAGCCAAGAGAATGCATCGCGTTTATTTTACGAGTTCCATTATTGCTTCTTGCGTAACAAATGTTCGCTTCGCGTCTTTCTGCTTTTTTTGGAGGGGGGGGGGGCGTTATGAAATTACGCCGAGGCTGAATGGGAGCTCGTTTAATTTTCATTAGAGGATGCGAGGTCTCGCCCTCTGGTCATTCGCTGCAAGTCCAAGCGGCGCAGCTGTTCATTTATCCCTGGCTTCCGACGTTTTATTAAGTATAGTTAACGCACGTAGCGTCGAGAAATTCGTTTTCTAAATTTTTTTTCATACAACCATTGATATACACTACACGCTCTTGGATGGTGTACTATTTTTTTTATCCTTGAAGAGTATACGTGATTAAAACAATTTATTATCACGTGTAAAGAGAAGAAAAAGCACCAATTACCTTTTGAGAGAACTCTTGATCAAGCGAATTCTTTGCTCTGTCAATTACTTTTATTTCTCCCTAGTACTTCTTATCAATTTCTCTTGTTTCCGTCTCCATTCGTTTCGAAGGAAGAGAGAGAGAGAGAGAGAGAGAGAGAGAGAGAGAGCGATCGGTCGAGGTAACGAGCGAGTTACTTATCTCGCGTTAGATTTATCTCTCAAAGAAAATAGCAGTGCCGTTAAGACGAGTCTTCCCGCGCGTTTTCACGGGCTGTGCTCGCAGCTTTACCGATTTACTTTACGATCGTGAAGTTACTCGTAAGTTAGTGAGCACTAATAACAGCTAGTTAAATGTAAGCTCGCAACTTTCATACCTTCCACGTTTATTGCGTGCATTATTTATTGAATAATGTAATTTCAAAAGAATTTGATCCTTCTACAGAGTACCATTTTCATTAGCTTTTTATTTTTTCTTAAATACAAAAAAATGTTTGTTCACCTTACTAACGCTTTTATTTTCTTCGCGAAAGATTTCTCAAAATCACTGCGCGTTAATACATTCCAGTCAGAACATCCTACCCATGACGTTAGCAGTAATCGTTTTGCGAATCTTTTCACATATAAACTCGCAAGTAATATATCTCGAGCGTGCGGTATAGACAGACAAACCCTCTAACATCTCAGCACCCCAGGAGAGCTCGACTGTTAAGTGCTCGACGTTAAACTTGAATGTGAATAAAGCCCGAGCAACGCTCGCGGATGAATAATGAATTCGCGGTTCAGTCTATTAAGTTCTTGTGCGTGTACGCACTAGACGTAGTCGTCACGCCAGACTGATATTCCCATGCGTTCGTATAATCACGCGGAATGTTAGTCGTTAAGAGATTCGTGTCCCGAGCATGATGACTTCCTCGTTACGAGTCTACACGTCGAGCGAATGAGAATAATGTTGAGAAGGACAACGTTTTAATTGTGTGCTTCAAAAATGAATGTTCTTTTTACGTATATTCTTTTGTCTTCGCATTTCTATGTGAATATTAAAAGATTTTTTTTTGTTTTGTTTTAACATTCTCAAATGTTACATTTTAGCTGAGCATGTACTTAAAGCACTGCCAATCATGAGTTGGAAATGACTTGTTTGATAAATAACGAGGGAGACTTTCAACTTTCACGTTATGTTAAAATTTACTTGTATACAGTATCAAACTCACATGTAATCTCGGAAACTTAACTTTTTAATTTATTTAACAAGATTATAACTACTTTTGGTATTTATTGTTTGCTCATCACTGGAAAATGATTATAATTCATTGATATAACAGAATAGTAAATATTACCGTTCATATTATGAAATATAATACATCTCATAAATTCGAATAATGAGCTTATTAATTATTATCTTATTTCAAAGCTGATCTGTGAAAGTTGCTTTTTCAGTAAATAATTATTCGTATTCATCATATAATACGTCTTTTTAATCTATACAATTTCAAGGATCTGTGAATAATTGTTTCTCGCAGGCTGACGAATCGTTGGACTGATAACAATTAGACAAAATAATCCTTGATCGAGAGCAATCCTTCAGCGATCGTTGATGTATATTATCGACCGTTTAATCAGCTTTGCTAATTAGTTTGAGCGCTAATGCTTGTCAGTATCCTGTGCGATTGAACAATCAAGTACTTACTAAATTTTAATTGGTATCTTGATGTCTGTCCCTGAAAAAAAAAATTAATAAACAAGCACATTTCCCAATACACGTTCGCCACTTCAAAGAGAGGTGGTACAAATGGGAAAAGAAAAACGAAGGAAAACGATCGTCAATATATCTACAGCGGGCTAGTGGTTGAGTGTTGCTCTCGGCATGATTAAATTGCCAGGGCAGAGCTCTCGCAAGTGGGCACTACATGCAGACACGAGCTCAGCTGTTTTTCGAGTGGCGCGCGTATACGTTCAACCCACTCGACTCGTCGTTCGCCTGTAAACAGAATGGGGTTATATCTGTTGAAAATGTCCCGGTGTGGAAATTTCAAGCTCATATGTACATTTTGCTCGATGCTGATTTTCACTCCCTGGCCAACTGTCATTATATACCAAGTGGAAAGAGAATGTCTATAGGAATTAAATTGAATTTTTCGAAATACCGCATATGGATCGCTTTGCGTTTACGTGACTTGCTCTTGAAAACGTTTATTTTTCCAGCAGTGAATGTACATTTTACGGAAATCCAGGCGAACCACGTTTCATAAGCTGAAAGGTAAATATAGACAGTTTGACGTGGAAAGAGGAAAATCTCGACTTGAATGTATATATGTATATTGGTGAATGTTGTATTCGTTATTTTCCACCTCGGCAAACGCAGCTTTATCGTGGAAATTTATTATTTAGCATGCCGCTGCATCGTGCGAAAAATAAACAAATTGATTGCGCGAATTGATGGGAACTCGAGCGCGAGAACGATATCGTGTCGAACCTATTCGAGCGCAATCAATAACGTATTCAAGTTTACCTTGTAGGTTGTTTTTTTATTATATAGAAGCTGGAAATACTATGTAGTATATATATTTTTGAAAAATAAATAAAAACTAATATCAAGGTACCATTGCACTTTTACTATCAACGTAGTTTGTTTGATTTATATTCTACTATATTCTCTCTGTATACCACTAAAGTTGAATCGTTCCTCTTTCATCTAATGAATATCAAACGTAAAAAAGCGTAATTACGTTCGTGAAAAAGCAGCATTTATCTTGAAATTCCCGACGACGATTGAATACGCGGTTGGCATAAGTAAATAAGTAGCTTGGCACTTGGCTTTCGTGGGCCACGCCATAATGCAGATCTAATTAGCGTAGCCTCCTACGAGATAATAATTATCTCGGGCACGTGCGCGTTGGGAAACTAAACTTTGCGCACAACCGGAAGTCAAGAGTTTTTCTACCTCGCTCTTCATTGCTATTTAATGCTCAAATAAATATACTGCTGCCGTTGTGCGAACGGTTTGTAATTTTTTTTTGCCCGCAACGTGAATACAATTTTTTTTATATCATAATCGCATGGTTAGGTAAAAAAATGAACACTGTTTACGTTGTCAAAAATATTTTCTTGTAGGTATATTCGGTAGAAAGTAAATATAATATTACGTGAGATATGGAAAAAAGGATCGTACAGTTTGATGTTTTGTTTTGATGTAAAAAGATAAGTATAGAGGCGTGCAAAAGTCAGCGTTATCTCTTCTCGCGCGTTAGTCCGTACCTCTTTCTATTTTGTTGTACTTGTGCTCAGTTTCAGTCCTCTTTATCCTTTGCCACTTGAGAAGTCAGCGAGCAAAACGATAAGAACACAAACTACCGGTCTACGTGCAAACTTTTATGTATCACTTGTGGAAGAACATTTCTCTCCGGGTACGGTCCTAATATACAAAGACATATTAAATGATATTTCGAATAATTTAAAAAGAAAAACAAAACAAATCTCTTAAGATTCAAACCAAATAATAAACGTGGATGTTTCCTTTGCTATGAAAATTGTTTATGTCTGAACAAACTACGCGACATCAAAAGTAAGATGCATATGCGCATTGCCGATGAGATTATTCATATAATTCCATTAACAGGGCTCGTAAAGTTTTCCATTTTCCCTCGTTTAGCGCTGGCTCATAAAGTCGAACAGAGAACGTCATTACCACACGTGAATTGTTGTTTTAAATGTTCGCATCTTTCGCGTACCGATGATTTACAACGTTTACACGCGAGCGAGGCACTCGTAAAAGTGATACCCATAAAAGCGATTCTTAACTTGCTCAGAAATAAACGGCATTTTATGACTTTGGCGTTATTTATGATTCATTGTTTCTTTAGAATCTATCTCCCATTGACGTTTGACGAGCTGTTATGAAATTCTATCGATTAATTATGACAACGCGTCATCGGATTAACGAAGCCTTATCACAGCCAATTAACAAATTACCCAGCTCGATTAATTCATTTCAACACTGTATCTTGGCAGGTCTCGTATATATACATATACTGCATCTTTCTTCGCTGCTCATGCACGTAGAATCGCATTAGTCGCGGACTCCTGCGCTTGACAAGTTTCTCCTTGTGGCCGTCTTAAGTCCGGCGAAACTTGGACAGCACGTACACGTTCTCTTCGTTGAGTTTCCGCTCTTGTGTAATCGCGCGTGACGAATCGTCGAACTTGCGAGACGACGCGCCGGACTGTCTACCGAGTGAATGCATAATGGCGGGAAAAAAGGTACCTAGGAACAATGGTCTCGCGTCATTGATCAGCATCGATTTTCAAAGTTTGGTGGCAAAGTTGGGTGGAGTCTTCAGAATGCGGATCGTCTCATTTCGGCAAACGCTTCTGTAAAAATCGTAATCAAATACAATTATATCATACGTACTACGCTCCTGACACCTTCTAAAAAATAACCCAACGCTCTTGGTGTGTCGATCGTAATCAATGTCAACGCTACGACCTAATCAATTCAATATGGTAATAGGAAATTATAGGTAAGCCTTGAGGCAGTATACGCAAACAATCGGGCGATCGGCAAAACAATAGGTAACAAGCTTGTGAGAGAAGCTTCTAGGGGCAGCAATATCGAGCACTCTGCTACCAAAGCCGGAATGAAATCACTGAGTACGAGGGCAAATATTATTATTGTTTGATCCAACGTGATCGTATACCTTGTGCAACTGCTACTGTTGTTGCTGGTGCTCGTGCACGGACGCACAAATATGAGTCCGCAGACGGGCAAACAGTGCAGTGATCGCGCGAAACGCAGGATTTACAGTACATCGCTTATCTTTGCTGCAAATAGCGTAATTGGATTGTAAGCTGCTGTTACTGCTACTGTTGCACTGGCTTCTGGTCAGCTCATTCGAACTAGATCCTGCTGTTGTCGGATCAAAGAGGATTTTTGTAGGCGCTAATTGAAATAAAGTGGTTTGCAAATGCGATGAAAGGTGATACGTTGGAAGTGATTGTTATTATATTCTCATGATGAATGGACATTTTTTCAATATTATAAATATCACATTACTTCTCTCTTGTGTTTCATTTGTATGTTTGTATGTTGTTTTGTGCTCGTAATTACACTGAAATAGCCTTCGTAAACTCTCTTATCAATCTGCAACGAGATATTACGATGTTTTGACATATTGACAATCAGTCATTATGCCAGCATTACATATTTCAAACGACCAGGCTGTGTAAAGTAAACTGAGTATGAAGTAGGGTCAAAGTGCGCCGCTTGCTTCGAACTGGTCAGCCGACACTCGTTTACCGTATCAGTGGACGAGCAAGCTTTAGACTAGGCAAACTCCCGAGGATACGTGCTAAGTGTATACACGTCCCTCATAGATTCAGGCAAACAACTCAGACGTAAGCATAGTAAGCGAGGGAGCCTGCGAGCTCGGTTATGCCATCAGGCAAATCGAAGCCGAAGTACCGACTCGCCTCGTGATAACCCCCTTCCCTCCTGCGAACATGAAGCGCGATTGCGTCTGTCAAACAGTGTTGGCTTAGCTGTGTAGTTATTGGTGAGCTTAATGTAGCTGGTGTTTGATCAAATTTCTGTGGTCGAGTTTGTTTTCGAGTTTCCGTTTCCAAGTGGTATAGGTCAACTTGTGTCAGCCATAAGCTATGCTGATTGCATCAAGCTTATATCTTCTCTGCTTTGATCCTCATAGTTTTTGTATGTATAATCGAATGAAAAACAAAGAAGATATTAATAGGTATAAATAGAGTGTAAATACTGAAAATCTTAACGACTTGTATCAATATCGTTTATTGAAAAACCAACTATCGTTTGATCATCTTAATATTTCAAACAAAATTTGAAAATAAGGGAAAAAATCAAAGCAGCAAGACATCAAAGCTTACGAGTGTCACCCAACGAAATAAGAAATCCATCTGCATGCTCGAGCAGGATAATTTAGAGTTCTTTGACAGGCGAATGTCGTTAAAGACGAACTTTCTCCTCTTTCTATACACGATCGCACGACGTGCTGGCGATGACGACGACGAGCGACCCTTCACTCGTAATATCGCTTTCGCGGAGCTTTCTCATGTCACGTTTTACGCTTCGTCGGTAAAGTGCTTTGCCGCGTTTTCTCTCTCCCTCCTCTCTCTCTTTTCCTCTTTCTCTCTCTTTCTCACCCTCTCTAGACGACGAAATGAATCCTTTGTATTTCCGTTGAGAAAAATCCCCGCTGTCACCTCACTTTGATCGCGCGTGTTCTTTGCTCTCTTTTGTTTCTATTGTTTTAAGCTAGGCGTTCGCGGTTCTTCTTTTTCATTTACTTCGTAAAGTTAAGTCGAGCGGATAGAATAACGAATATAGGTATCGAATAAATAATTGCTACCACTTTGATAAATGGCCAACAAGAAAATAAATGTTTAAAAAAAGTACAATAAAAATGTGAAAAACATGAAATGATTCAAATCAAACTCAACAAATTCAACCAAAATCTCAAAGTAAACCTATTAAACATACCTCATTTAACATAATTGACAAGCCTTACTGAACATACAAGCTTTCAAATGAAGATATATTCCACTTTATAAATAATCAAATGCCATACAGCTGCACTGCTTATTTCGTAGCGAATATTCAAGTGGAGCGAGCATTCGTAAATATTCGTGTATACGCCACTCCACATCACGAGTAATAACGGGAGAGCATACACTTACGCAGGCAACACTCGAAAAGGCTTCTTCTTCTTACAAAGTTACGTCGTGGATACAGCCACAACTGGAGAACCGCGCAAATACTCATGCTACTGAAATGCCAACGTCGACGCAATGAACGCAGATACTTATTTGTGGCATTTTTGTTGAGGATTCATATTTTATGATGCAAGTACTTTGTCGCATTGGACTCAATATTCATGCGAATTTAATGCATATTATACATATCAAACTCATTTAAAATTTGTAAATATATTCATTTACAAATTTGTTAATCGATAAATCCGGGTAAATACGTTTAAACACTTTTTAAATATTGGACGGTATTTTATAGCGCAATTTACGGTAATTGCATAATATAACTTTCATCAAGTTATTCTTGTTGAAGTAAATTCAAATTTTATAGAGCAATTTTTAATTTTTCAAAGTATAATATTTGAAGGCATAATAATGATCATCGTATTTTCACAAATGAAATACTTTCTTCCTCCTCTTTCAAACAAAACCATTCAAAAAAAGGCTATCCCTATGGCACACCTGTCGTTCGAACAACACCCAGAGAACGAGAGAAGCTTTCTCAGACCAGCCATTAAACGAGCGCGCAAAGACATTTATTTCACTTACACTCTCTCGCGGCTCGCAATTTATTGTGCTTAACGGCTCGATTCTTTACAAGCTCGTAAAGCCCCGCGGCCGAGCTCTCGCGATTAAACATTGAATTTTTCCGCATAGCAACGGTAGCAGCTCCAGAGCAAGGCGATGGGATTATCGGCCCTCGGGGGTATGCGCACCTCCTCCCATCCTTCTCGTCGACTCGCGAACGACGTTTATTAGCTGCAGCCGCTTTTGAGAACTTGAGGGCATTGCGGTAGTACGGGTTTATATGGATAGAATGGAAACTCGTTCAATATCGTTCACGAAGGAATCTTGTTGATAGATAAAATTTGGCTGCTCAGGATGAGAGATGTCGAGATTATTATAATTTGTTAACGCAAAGGTATAAGTGGCATCGTTATTTCAGTCTTGTGGATGACGTTAGATAGTTATAATCGCCATTATCCCATAAAAAACGTTTCATTTTCTATAAAAAGCGCAACCCAGCTTTTCAGGTTGAATGGAACAAAAACTCATTCTCCTACGTCTCATCTTTGCCCTGCCCGAAAGCATCGAAAATAAAACCATAAATCCTCCCCCATAGTTGTATCTTTCAAAACCCTTTCCAACGGCGAGTTGGTGCGTTGTCAATATCGCGAATTGAATGACATATAGAGGAGGACAGCCCTCCGTTTCGCTTTTACGACTCTCACGGCTGCAGATACGTCTCTGAGAGAGACAGGGAGAGAAGGAGAGAGAGAGAGGGGGGGGTGAGAGAGGGTAGCCTGCACGCGAGTCCGTGAAAATTAGGTCGGCGAGTTTTGCAGCTCGTAAAGTGGAAGTCGAGTGCGTTGTTGCCTGCTGGCGCATGACACCGCTCCACTGCGGAAAGCGTACCGACGAGTTATGCTAGCGAGGTCTTGGCTTGTGTGCACGTGGCTGTGCACTCTGATGTTTTTTTAAAGCATATATATATTTCTTTTCATTTCTCTGATATTTTTTTCATCAGCCCTTTGGTTTTAAAATAATTAACGCACTTAAAAACTATATCAACAATGTCGGATATTTCATTTCCGACAGAATAAAATTATTACAGTTTTCTTTCGGATATATTTATAATAAATTATTTCTGAAATTAAAAATTTTTTAAATAATTTTTCGAGATTATAATCTAAATTGATGAACGTTGATTTCATGTGTCCAGGTCCAGCAACACAGGCAAGTAATAGCCTCCTCGAGGCAAATCAGCGAGAGGAAGAGACAAGGCTGGAGGTCGAGAGGCTCACCGCTGAGATCCGCACGCTCAAGTTACAGATACTGCAGTTGACAGGTTGGTATATCACTGTCTGATGTTGCTACTCAAACATTGAGCGAAAGCTTCTTCCCTCAAAACTCATCCGAGTAAGTAAACTTCTTAGACAGTTTTTTTTAAAACTGTCTGTCTCGTCGATCATTTGAAAATTATCTTCATGATCCAAGAAAATGTCACCTTCATTTACTTATGAATATTCTTCGTCTGTCTGTGGAAAAATACAGTCAGGCGTGAACATTCTAGCAAACTCTTTATCCGCTCATATAATGGCTAAGCCACGTGCTGCGGAAGCCTCCTCTTTTATATGTCTCTGGACTTTATTTTCTTTTCCTTTTGTGGCAAGTTTTCGGGCTACTTTTTCATAGTTCCAAGAGGTCGAAAGAATAGAAAAAAGGAAGACTAGAAGTAGCTGCAATTACGAAAACTCACGGTGTGTGAGAGTTGGTACTTTCTCACTTACGTGCTATCGATCTTGGCTATCGATCTTCCTTCGCGACGTTTACTCATGCTCGGATAGAGAAATTCTTAATGTTTAACGCATCAAGCTGCGAAAAAGTACATACTTTCTGCTTTTTTTGGAAGATAAGAAAGAAAGCCTATCCGTTCTTTGTGAATGAACTTAATCTATCGTTAACAATTTTATGACAAAACAGAATATAAAACTTTGATAAGTAAATTAGAATGCAATACTTATATGTTTGCCTCATCATCAATGCTCTGATAAAAGTATATATATATATATATAGTTTAATGAAATCCTATCGAAAATATGTTTTCTAGTTATTGTTTGTAAAATTCCTTAATTAAATAATTAATTAATATCGTAGAGTATAGAAATATATACATATAGATTCTTTCCTTAGCTGTTAGCGATACCCATTAGATACCATGTCTCCATAAGGAGCTTACACGTTGTTGAAGATGAGAAGGAATGACGTGAAGCAATAAGGATCCAGGAAGTTGTGGGCAGAGAGGTGGAAAATGGGATTGGAAGATGAAAAGCATCATGGAGGTGCTTGCGTGAATATGAAATCTTAATATCGATTAAGCAAATGATTAGAAATTTCGAGAAAACAATAACATTTATTATTATGATATAGGAATTATTTTTTTGAAACTCCATTGACTTTTATTTTTTTTATAAATTTTTCATTTCAAAAGACTTAGAATATAATAATATGGTTTCGAAAATTGTTTTCATACAGGAAAACCTCGCTCTGTTATGAATACAGCTGATAGCTTTCAAAAGGATTATTGTGAATCATACGTTTGACTATTCTTTTTTATTTCATGCCATTTAAATCGTTGGTATAGTAATCTACAATCAATCGTATTGAACTTTTCCAAATACAAATCTACAATGGACGCGATTGAATATGCGTTTCTATAAATAACTGTCAGTAAATACGAGGCAGCCTATTAGTAATCGTTAATTAGACAAACCCGCAGCAAATAGAATAGGAGTTGTTGATCTCGAAATACACAAGAGTGCGTATTCACCTAACCGCGTATTTCAGTGTATATAACACAGATACAGAGTATGGCTTTGAGAAGAACGCGTCGGTGGCAGCCTAACGATCCGAACGGATGAGCATCCGGTTTCGCGCGTTCGCGCTCTAACGAGAAGCAATTATTCCATTCGTGGGGGAAAGTTGGTTGCCGATAGCCATCGGCTTCTCTTTCTCTCTCACTCTTTGTCCACTCAATTTTCAATTTCTCTCTCTCTCTCTCTCTCTCTCTCTCTCTCTCTTTTGCCTTTTTTTTCTTTATCCGCGGTATAACCCATTTTTTCCAACACCAAGCGTCACCGCTTTTATTGGTTGGCGCTTTTGTTTTCTTCTTTTTACGCAAGGCGACCACAAAATCACTAGCCTCGTATTTTTTTCGAGGCTAGATGCCGTTATTATTTTTGTATGGGATCAAATAATTGGCTGCTTTTATGCTTTTATTTTTCACGTGACAGGACCGGGTTACCCTGGATAAAATTTTTTTATGGCTAATGGTGCACGTGAGATTGAGCGCATTCTAGCGAATTTTTTTTCGATTGGTTGCTTAAATATTGAATTGAATTTTGTATTAAAACCGACTGAGTAGACTTTATTGTAACATTTTTTATGATTAATCTGTAATAATTAGTAATAATACAGAAAAATTGGAATAATATCCATTAAACTAAAATAACAAACCGTTTTACCATGCAACGAGAAAAAGTTGTAATTAAACTAATAAAGGTAATACCTTTTTTCTATAGGTGGAGAAAAACGAATCGTATTGTATTTTTTCTATTTAGATAAATTTTGATAAAATCGAGTAGTTCTACTCGATTTCGACGCGAATGAAAATCACGAAACGACAACAGCACTCTTAAAAAGAATAGAAAAGAGAAACTCGAAGGAGGTAATGCACGTCCGAGCCATCGATATCTTGTGCGCACGTGCATCTCTCGAATCTGGGCATCAGTATAAGACGTGCTCCTGTGCTAAGCGTATAAAGACAGCGAGAGAGAGAGAGAGAGAGAGAGAGAGAGAGGCAGCCGCGAGGGATGCTACGCCTCGATACTAGCTTATTACGTTCTATGAATATTCACGAGCGTCGCGCCCGATTAAGCACTGTACTGTTTTGTGGCCGAGCTTCTCTCTGTGCGCTGTGTACGCTTCCGTATCGATAGGCGCGGCCGACCACTAGCTACTATTACTACTGCGTGCCGCATACTTGAGATTTTAAGTGGGTATTTGGGTTTTATTACAATGGTCGATACTTACTTTTATGGCGACTGTTCATTTTCTTTGCAGCTGATGAGTGATGAGATTAGTTTGGGAGTATCTTGGAATATTGGCATGCAACTACATTGCACGATTAAAGTGAACTTTTGATTTTTATTTCAAACGAGTAAATGAGGGTAGGTTTTAGTGCAAAATCAAAACAAAGGATGATCGTTCGACCACGATTGTGAGACTTTTGTTTCAAATGCTTCGAAATGTGAAGCAAATGGTTCAGACGATATTCAACTTTCATGAGTATTTCGAATCTCAGAAGTACTATTATATATAAATAAAATGATAGTAAAGCTCTCACAACTGATCTCTGTTTTCAACAGAATGTCTTCTTGTAGTAGAATACATCTTTGGAGAAAGATATTAGTACGGTTATTTTGACTTTTGTATAAATTGTATCATAATCTGTATTGTAAAAATGTAAAAACTGAAAAAGGTTTTTGCTCTCCGAGTTAATGTTATAATGTTAGTCAATTCCTTTAAAAAGTCACAATACACACTCGGATTCGCTCTGTTTACAATTATACCAAATAAATGTGTATCAATATATCATAAAAATAAATAAAATTGAGTTCATAAAAAGGTTGAATAATAAATCATTGAAAATTTATATCTCGTATGAATCACATCTATGAGAAAACCGAGCAATAGACGAGGCACACAACAAATCACCGCAGCGATTTGCCAGGACATTAATCAAACAATGCAAAGCGCAAAGGTCACATAACTCCTCGTAAACGAATGGCTCGGCATTTTTCTTGGAACGCGAAAGGAGCAATTAAGCGCGGAGGCGCCGCTACCCGCTGGTACCGTCAGAACGAAATCGATAAGTTGTAGCCACGCAAAGCTCCTTCATTAATCTCTTTTATTGAGAAGTCGCGTAGGGAAGGAAGTCGTTCTTGAAGGTTCTTTAAATAGTGATTGGACCGAATGGGTTCCATTGTTACGATTTGGTTCTATACGTGCATCGCCTATGAGAGAAACAAAACGACGAGCAAAAGAAAAAAAGGAAAAGCGATTGAGAACGTCGTAAAGCAGAAAAAGACTCTAGAGAAAGAGATGAGGGGAGAGGAAGAAAAAAATTCCTTTTTCCTCTTAGCGTGCGCTTAATTTCTCGTACAGGCGAATGTCTCGTCGTTAAGTTTTAAAGCGGCGCTGCTTTTTCAACAGTCGTAAAAGTATCTAAATGTGCCGTAGTATAGGAAAGAAACGAATAATTGTTGAGTGTAAAATGGCTTTATTATGCTGCCTGTTATGGGATTGGCAATTAGGTCAGATAATCCTATCGCTGTTTTCTTTTTCATCTAACACTAGCTATTTCAAAGAATAAAATCAGTGAAATTACAAGGATCTAACTGATGTTGAAATGAAGAAGTTGACATTTTAAAACGTAAAAAAGTTTTTTAAGTTATTAACTTAACGAACTGCAAGTTTGAAAAGTTACTTACAGAGTTATTAAAAATTTTCCTTAAAAATCTTCGAGAAGTGAAGAGCATCGTTAGAAGTAAAAAAATAACAAGTTTAATCAGTTTTACCGTCAAACATAAAAAAAAACTTTGCCTTCGAATGTTAATAAAAATCCCAATAAAACCTAGTCCAATATCTAACAATCGAGTATTTTCTCATTTCATTTCCTCGTTTTACACGTTCCCGAAAGTCTAAAATCTCCTTTAGTCTGCTCGGCCGTGTGAAAACGAACGTTTACGAGGAGTCACGAAGTTGGTCGTCTGAAAAGTGCGTCCGTCACGTGGATTAAACCAAAGGGGATTTAGAAGGACTAAGAACGCATAAAGACGACACTGGCCGGCCCATAAAAGTCAAGCCAGTGCGAGCGCGAAACTTCTCGCGCGACTGTTTCCACTTCGGCTGATTGTTTCCCAGGCGACTTTTATTCTTTCGACCAGGATTAGAGTGTCGAGTAAAAACATCCAGTTCTACTATCGTTTTACGAGGAAAAACTTGCCTTTGAGATAATTTCTTTCGAGTTTTTTGCCAACTTATTAGGGCGAATGGAAAGAATTTTTATATAGATAGACCGGCGTCTGAACACTTCAAAAGGAGAAAATATGTCATTTTTGTAAGAGCTTTAAAGTATGAAATGAATTAAATTTTTTAAATCGTAAAAATTTCACAATTTATTGGATTGCACTTTTGAAATTGAAGAATCGAAAGCATCGATAAAGTCAAAGAGTCTTCGAATTGTTCTCTCACAAATGTTCAAGCAAATTCTGTCCCTAACAATTCAAAGCGCAAAACCTAATAACAAGAAAACATTTGAAACAAAGGTGAATTAACTCTGTTATAGTTCAATCTTAGAGCAGATTGGTGTATATGGCAATTTGAAGTACATACAAAGATTTAATTTAGATGGAAGGTCCAAAAAAGTCGAGATGGGAAACTGCAGTTTGGATAGCCATTAAAAGATCGAAGACGAATGTTGGGCGCGTCGTATATAAGCTGCACGTGTAGATGGTGGTATAGAGCGGCCGGAAAATTTATGTCGGCCAAGAACTTTTTACCGCTCGCTCTTTCTCCAGAGAGATTCTTCTGCGTTTTATTGCCTCGCGTGCACCACGCGAGAAACAAAAGAAATGATGAGCCGCTACGATGCAAAACCTAAAAACACGCACCAACCGGCCGTAAAAAAAAGAAAAAATACGCACACTGGATGGCTTTTTTATTGTGACGAGCTTTCTTTGTGCTTCCAACTTCGATATAAGACGCGCGCAAGCTCGTAAAGGCCATCGATTTTACTGTCTTGCTATAAAGAAGTTTCGCTTCAGGCTTTTTTTTGCCTTACTATTCTGTAGTTGTGAAAGTTCTGTTGAAATTGTGTCGATATCACCTTGATTCTCGGTTAATTCAAACCGTTGCTCACTTGTCAAGATGAGGGTAATCGAGACACTTGAAAAGTTCTTTGCTCTGGTTTCTGTCGATTCCAAATATCGTTCAGAATTTCTATCGGATACAACCGTTTCTGCAAAAGTCTATTAAAAAAGTTTTTAAAAGTCTTAGATGTGTTTTGTTATCGACATTCAATATGCTCCCTTTCATTCCTGTAGAAGAAGTTATGTTAGAAAATATGTATTTTTCGTTACAGGTATAGCACCTGGCCATGGGTTGGATAGCTCAGCAATGCTCAACAGTAGCGAAATCAGCGATTGTTTGGCTGCTCGACGTCAGGTGGACCAAGCCGAAATAAGCCAAGGCCTCTCGTTGAACAACGAGTACGAATTGATAGCGTTTAGCCATTTTACTCTTGCGAGAATGTACCCGGTCGAGTTGGGCTTAGGAAAGCGTGTCGTCGAAAAGCCCATCGGCTTCAAACGCAAGGATTTCGTCGAGGCACTAGCCAAAGCTCTCGATGTTCTCAACAGAAACGTTACAGGTCTTCAACCAACGTATACAAAATACAACGAGGATGATTTTCTTGAAGGACTGTACAGGATAGAGCCTACTACTGGGACACAATACGAAATGTTTTTTAGGACAAAGAATTTAAATAAGAGCAGTGCACAGACGAGTTCGCAGAGTTCTGGGCCTCAAGTAATTTCATTTTTTTTTATTTAACAAATGTGAAATTATCAATTAGATTTTAAGAGAAAAACGTTTCTTTGATTTAATTAGACTAGCCAAACAAAAGTAACACTGATGAGGCCGTTTGCTCCGATCCAATATGTAATGACGGAACATCGTCCCCACCAGAAGGAGCTCATCCATATAATTTTGCCACTATCCGGTCGGACGAGTACCTTTCAAAGCTTCATGGACAAGTTTGTAAAGATAGGCCTGAGGAACGACAGGCGCGTCCATCTGACTGTGGTTTACTTTGGCACTGAAGGCCTAAGCGAAGCGCGTGCCATCATGTCGAGAGTACTGATGACTCGAGGCAGTGGGGGAACTAATCAAAATCTCAGGTTGCTCGCTCTCAACGAGACTTTTTCCCGAGGAAAGGGTCTTAGGGTTGGTGCTGAACGGGCCTGGGGTGGTGAAAAAGACGTACTACTATTCATGTGCGACGTCGACGTTGTCTTCAGCGCGAGGTTTCTCGACAGGCAAGTTATTTCCTTTGACTTGTTTCAATTTGACATCGTCGACTGGCTACAAAAAATAAATGCGAATTGTCGAGTTATGGATTTATCTCATTTTGCTCCGTAAAAAAATGACACGTTTATTTTGTTCCTTAGATGTCGATGGAACACAGCCCCAGGGCGTAAAGTCTATTACCCCATTGTCTTCAGCCTCTATAATCCACACGTTGTGTACACGCTTCAGGGTAGAAATGTACCCCCGGAAACAGATCAGCTAGTCATCTCCAGGGATACCGGCTTTTGGCGAGATTTTGGTTATGGCATGACTTGCCAGTATAGGTAACCATAGCACTTTCTCATATTCCATTCCCTTGTATCTTTCTTTTTGCTACTTAATATAGTGGTTCATTGATTATTGGATTATTGCTAGTTGAGAAATTACGAGCTTGACTGGATTTAGATTTTAATAATATAATTTAATTTTCAATAAATAGACAATATAATAAAAAATTTTGGAAATATAGTTATCGGTGAAAGATAATTTAATGGAAAAAACGCTGTAATTATTTTTTGAAAGGAAATATCTGTACGATGAAATTTCAATTGCTTGATATTTATGAAAAAAACGATAGATCGGATTTCCTGAGGGTACGTGGCTTCGACGAAAACATCGTTGGCTGGGGTGGTGAAGATGTAACCCTTTACCGCAAGTACGTCAAGAGTAACATCAAGGTGATCCGCGCCACCGACCCTGGCATCTTCCACATCTGGCATCCCAAGGTAAACGACCGTTTCTCTCCAATAAAACGAGCTTCGAGATTTCCTCCAGAATCGGTAGTCACTAGCGTTTAGTGTTATTATTATTTCCGTTCGTGACGGGATTCTGGCACGCGCATTCTCTTTCTTTCTAGTTTTATCGCGTGTAAGCTGCTCCCAATTGCACTATCGTACACTGTATATAATCCAATTTTCGAACCTAATGAGGCGCTTGACTTGGTTGTTTTTTTGTTTTTTATTTTTTCACTTACGGTCATGAAATTTTACAATTCGAATTCAAGAAAAACTTAGATATGAGAACTGTAGCTATTTTGAAAATTTATTTCTAAGTCGACTTCTTTAAAAGAATGTTTTTAACGAATTTTCCAAAATTATTTTCGAAATCTAACTTTTCTTTCCGTCTATTATAATGGGTAAAATACTTCTTTCATAATCTTACTAAAATGCAATGATGTATTTTTAAAAATGCGGTTTTTATTCAGATATTCAACATTTGGGAAGAATTATAGGTAAAATAATTCAAAGCTATCTAATTATATCTATTCGCAACGAAACGAATTTGTTTAATGGCAGCGCAGAGGTTGGAAAATATTTTCCAAATATCGATATTGCATCCAATATCGAAACGACGCTGTCGATGACAATCCCTCTTTTAAAATAAAAATCCGTAATAAAAAAAAGGCCAACGCTCTGGCAATCCAATTTCGTAGTCTCGACATTTCAGCTCTTCATCCGCTCCGATGAAAGCCTCGTGTCTGCAAAAAGACTTTAATTAACGCGAGTGATACAATTCTTCACGAAACTTTGAGTCGCGTCAACTGACGTTTTCCTCGATAAACATTATTTCATGTAAATGCTCGTGTGACTTATATATACTATTGGGAATACTAATAGTCGATGACCTGAAAAACATCTCGGTTACCAACCCAATATTTTCGTGCTCCAGCGGCCCAGATCTGTCATTCATTTGTAATCAAAAAGATTATTAATATGCATTTTGTAACGCTCGAACTAAGAGATAGACGTTTTATTGGTAATGCATGGATAAAATAGACTTCTTACGATGACGTTATTCAAATATTTTATAAATCAGCTAAAATGTATATTTTGACAAAACTTTTTTTACGATTTTAATTAAAAAAAATACAATTATTAGACAAATTATACAACTCATCATCTGTTAAACGTAATAAAGTCACGTGCTAACTGGTGGGTAACGTCAACGGTAGTCCTATACCTAACGGATACTTGATATTTCCAAGTATAATGCTATTAGTTGAAAGTTGAGCGCATTAATTAGCCGGTCACCGATTGAATTTAGCTGGCGTGCCAAAGGCGAGAAAATCGCCAGATGGAAAATTCGCTTACGCAGGAATCATCTTCCTTTTAATTTTATCGTCTCAGTTCCACCGTGTCGAGGATACGGGTGATCAAAGATTAAAGTAATATACGTCGAGAGTTTTTTTGTCAATAGTGTCCTCTTTGATAGCCCAATTATTTGAAATGAGTTGTATTATGAAATAGGTATAATAATTATAAGACATTCAAGTTCGCCTGACTATATTCTACTATTTCTACTTAATTTGAATTCTTCGCAAAGAGGCACGTAAATGTGCTTTGCGTGGATCAGTAACGATAATCTCAAATTTCGAAGTATTTCGAAACTGTGGGAATACAAGTATTGGGATAAAGTAGCGTACAATCTTGTATACAAACTCTGGTGTCTAATTAAATGGGTAAAATACCTCTACACAGCAGAAACTCGTTTTCCTCACAAGACTAGCTCGATACCAGTCATAGCAATCTCTTTCATATTCTGCATTCGAGATCGTCGGCCAAGAATGAAATCGAGACTCAAGCACGATCCATAAACGCAAGGCGCTTATACCTTTGAATTCACGAAATATCTTGCTAGTCGAATTACGCTAAAGCGCCGCAGGGCGCCGAAAGGAAATTCCAGATCCGTAACTGCTTTACTCGGGCTATTAATAGATATCCGATACCACTGCAGACTCTGCGTATAGACTCCTTCGTGAAATAGTTTTCGTACTCCTTTCTCTGTCTTTCTAATGGCTTCGCGATGCTCAAAGGGTCGCGCGAATTTTCCAACGCTTATGTATCTGGTTTGCTACAAAGTAATTTCGTGACTATATAATACAATAGGTTACATAATAGTCTTAAACTTTTCGGTAACCGTATTATTAATGTGATTACTAAAATTATTACTTCGAAATCGAGTGTCCCTCGACGAGACATTTAACTGTCCATCACCCCAGTTAGTGGTACTCGATTAATTTAAATTCATAATCGATGTTGTGCTTGTTGATTAGACGCATGCAAAAAGCCTTTTGATCTCTAGTAGTAAACACAGCTAACAGAGTACTAAAAATGCTCTATTTGTAGTGTTGAAAAAGCTATTGTGAGAGCTAGCAATCTCTTTTGGCACTTGTGGCCGCGTGGAAATGTGCTCTGATCCCAACGAACGAGCGTAGAGCAGCCGAGGAAAAGCCGCAAATGCCAAAGTTTCAAAGCGAGCGAGCAAGCGAGCACGAGCAAGCGGGAGTGAGAGAGAAGAGCTCAATCGCAGGGGATGTGGGCAAATATTACGGACATGTAGAGTAAACTACAAGTGCTCGGGCTATCGCTTTTTCCATTTACCGTTTGTTTACGCAAGTCTTTCAACAGCGTTGCCTCATTAATAATGCATTTAATTACGATATGCACTTGGCTGAGGGTAGGGACTACTGTTAGCTCACTGAGGGAATTTCGGCAAGGGATTTCGAGTTTTAGAGCGAATGAAAGTTGCATGAGTGAAGAGCGGATACGTGTAATTCTAGTGGGCGAATTGAATGAATGGATTGGGTTACCTGCAATGTAGTTTTCGCGGAAATTTACCTATATCATTTCAACGGGTTAGCAAAAAGTTCGATGAAACGTTTTTTTACTTTGGATCACTTTTAAATACAATCATTATTTGTTTTTTTCAACTTGTCATGACTTGTCGTTTTCTAAATGATATTGTTGAATAGTATGCTGATAACGAACAAATAATGAATTTTCATTATAATTTGGTAGATTCCGCGCTAATTTTCGCTTTGATTCTTTGTGCAATTACTCGTGCCAATACAAAATTACCGAAATTTGCATCTAGATCGTTCTTGATCCCGCTGGATAGATTCATTAAAATGTCATTAAAGAGAATAGCAGTTATATGATGAAATTACCAATTTCTAAATATGAACATTAATATTACATTTTCCTAGAGCACCGGCTACCTTATAATTTTATTGGAGTATTTTTAATTCCATATCGATATTAAAAAAACATTGAAACGCTATTTATTGAATAAAAGTTTATCGAATTTTCTAATTGTATTATCTATGAATTTTGCAAAACATTTTGAAATTTGTTCTTTTTTAAAAACACGTTCACGAACGAGAATCAGTGATCATCCAATAGAACATATTCGAAAGTCACCTATAAAAATCCTTGTTTTTACATTTGTCAACAGGTATGCTCGGGAGGTCCGGGTCAACGCCTCTCGACCGATCAATACCGCGCTTGTATCCGCTCTCGAGCACTCAACGAAGCATCACACGCTCAACTTGGCTTTTTGGCGTTCCGCGAGGATATCGAAGGTCAGTCGATCAGTAATATCAAAAGTTCGACAACTAAAAAGAAAAAGCCAGCATTAAAGAAAGATAAGAGGACCAAGCCGGTACCAGTGAGGACCCTTAAGCAGCGTACATGATCGCTCTATCTTACGCTTTGAACGTTTGTAAATACGACCGAGTGCTAATGTACATATTGCCGAATGGTTATCTAGTCGATTTGCCACGTGATAAAATGTTTTATTTAATATCAGTATGATTGGCGTGTGAAAAATTCATAATTATGCATTTAATTAGAATTTTTATTCGTTCTAAATTATCAATTCGTTATAAATATTTCAAAGTTTCTATTATTGTTTTCCCAAGTTCAAAATTCGCTGTTAAAAATAGTTGGCTGGTTTAAGCAAATCATTCTATTATTATGAATAATAATAATAAATTTAACTGTGTTATTTATTGCTTACTTATAATAAAGAAAAATCGATTTATTTCTAGTAAAAGACTGAATATGAGTGATAATTTCAGCGTGTCAACTGATAGAAGACGTATTTGGAATTGTAAGCGTGGTTTTGTGATCATCTCCTTATTTGGAGGTTAACGACTATTCAAGAAAATTTGTATAGAAAAGTTTCTATTACATATAAAGTAACTCGTTATAACTAAGTTATTCGAGCGAAAACTATGAAAAAAAATGTTTTAAATAGATTTGACGCACTGTATTGGTCAATTACGGAGATGTGTATATGTGAACGAAATTTTGCGTCGCCTATCCAAGCAAATATTCCACCATTTCCACCTTATGTCCATCAACTATTCAAGTATCATGTACAAAAGTACTGTGTATAAACCAAAGATTATATTATATGGATATTATATACAACTCATTATATCAGATATCGAACGAGCTTTGGGAGATAAGACAAATGATTAATCGTAATCGACACTCGATTAAAGTACATTTTTAATCAATTTTTCTTAAACATCTGATTAAAACCCAATTTTTACTAAATCAACATTTACGCACTGATTAGCTGAATAACAATTTCTATCAAGCATTTATTAAACAAGATTTTGTACAAATCAACGCACAAAAAAAACCGTAGTGCATCGCATTTACCGATCGAAATTTTTGAAAGCTTATATTCTACACCAGAGAACTTTTTTTAGACTCTATCTCGAAACGAAACTTTTTATCATCCGCAATCCACTGAATTCAGCGTCAAGTTTTTCCGTGAAACCAAACGAATTCAACGTCGTTTTCGCGTCTTACATTCGGTCGAACTTTCTGCGAGTGGCTAGGTGCGTCAAAAGCACAGCGATTCAAACTATATGAAAATGCCGAGGAAAATGCATTCTGTTCGATGTACTTCACGCGCGAGTGAAAACGTATACCACATACATATACATACCATCTGCCCATTACATACGGAGTAACTTTATAAAAGAGGTGAAATATAGTGGTGGCGGAAATTCGATCAAAGATTCGCGAAAATTGTTCTCTTTGTGGGATCGCGAGGAAGATTTGACAACTTTCTTTGTCGAATGTACGTGGATTTTTCAATAAAATTTTTATCAATTTTGTACTTAACAAGTGTAAGATTGTCATATTCTTTAGGCGATATGAGTTTTACCTTTGATTGTTTTAATTATAAGAAAAAGCGTGTTTTTGTTGTATTTATTTGTTTTTGTTAAATTTATCGATGACAAATTTTACGAGTACGTTATGTATTATTATGTATAGTACAGTGCCAATTAAAGATAATTCCGTTGCGTAATGCTTTTTCGTTATCTATAAAACAGACAAGATTGATGTTTATTAAGCAGTACCTTTCTCATCACGTTGTTTTATGTCTGCAAATTTATGTCAGCGAAAAAAAGTTTGTATTATACAAAATGTAAACAAATTATGGCAAATATATAATATAAATACATTAATGAACTGTCTAAACTGTGAAGTTATTTATACATTTTCTCTTTTGATAATTCATTTATTTCATTTCTTACTATTTTCAACCAAATATGTAAGTTGATTTCAAGTTTCGACAAGGCCTCTGATGGGAAATCGAACTATTGAAGTACTTCTAAACAACACCTTTCTACTTTTCCTCCATCAATCAAAAGGACTCTATGTAATATTGTATACATCATTCTAACATTAAGTGCTTACATCTATCACCATCCATTATTTTTACTAACATTAAAGTCGTGTACACTTTGGTATCATTTCTCACGTACAGGCTTCCGAGAATTTCGCAGAATCATTACATCAACATTACTAATTGTCCCAACTTTGCCAAAATAGACGTCAAAATATTAAAGCGTTTTCTTTGAGATCTACAAGTTTGGTAATTCGTAAGGGAGGCGTTGATTACTTCCTCGATAACGAGGTAGTCGCTTTACAGAGAGAGGGCACAGCATCGTTTTTACTGTAACGAGACGATAACGAGTCCGACCGTTAGAATGATAAAGAGGCGTGCAGCTCCTGCATGAGTTATCAGGTTAATTATAGATCCTCTGGACCAAACTCGCGCTGCAAAGTGCCTTCCAACGTTCGTTAGCTAAATAATGATCTTCCATTTCCTTCACAGACCGTGTAGACTGCAATAAGAAGCACCATTCAGACTCTATGACTTGTCTTTCGTTAGTGCGCGCAGTTTGCAAAATATTCTACATGATTGATTTACATTAATATCAATTTTTATCCAATGTCTGTCGATGTTCCTTCATTGTAACAAAAAATTAAAGTTGAACAAGAAAGATCGATTTTGAACTTGTACGTCTGACCGTATCTATGTATTTTCCACTGAAAGCATGGAACATACGGAAAATCGATAAACAAAAACGACATTTTTTCCGATCAAAACAATACATCAAAATTTTACTACTCTTTAAGGTAATAAAATGTTTATGCTTATAACACTTCTATTCGAATGTATCCGTTCTTGACAGGTTTTGCACGATTTTATGGGAGCAATTAAATCAGAACGGGTGTCATGAAAAAAATTTAAACGATCGAAAAACGTACGTTTGCACTCTAAATGCAAATAAACCGCGCATAAAACGCAACTACTCGTTTTCCTATACTACCAATGTATATATATATACACGACGACATGCGTAATTGGGTCAAGAAATACGCTTCGATTGTACGGAGAACCAAGATGCTTTTCGCACACTGATGCGGGGAAAAAGATGAAAAAAGTAAAAAGACTTATAACTAAACGGCGTGTGATACTCTCGGAATACCTCGTGTAATCTTCATTCCCTTTTTACTTTGACTAATTCTTTTTAAATAGATAAAGCTTCTGCCTTGAGTTCACGCTTTACTGGTTTCCATCTCTACGAATTATTAATTAATGTACCGGACTTAAATTAGCATCAAGTTAATTCTGTAGTGAAATAAGTGAAAAATGATATATTGCGAATAAACTGTAAGACTCATTATTTCTTTGCTTTATTTCGATTTAAATGCAGCAGATGTGACAGTAATTTCGAAATAATTATAGTGACAAACGACAAGGCGTAGATCTTCCATCAGCCAGCTATAGTCGCAGAGAACAATTCAAAGCTAAGTCGGAATCAAATTACTCCGAATGGAGCGATGTATCATTTATCGCGTAATCGAGATTCAGTTTCTCAGCTTGCAGGAGTTTCACGAGGTTCTCAGCCGCAAAGAAGCTAAGGCGGATTAGCGTTCCTCTCGAGTTCCCCATTTACATTAATTATTCTCGAGCTTCTGCTACTACTGGCGCCTCTGCTTCTGCTACTACGACAAAGGATTTACAAGGACTTAGGAGGCCTCACAATGTGCCAGCTCGAGATAACGCTTTTGAGATGGATCGTATTTTTATCGACGTGTAAGCTCAATCGGTCTGCATCCAATTAACTGTAACATCCCTTTGTTATACTGGTCATTTGAGTTTGATGTATTGTTTTAATTTTAATTAATGAAGCTGCATATCCAAATGCTATTTATTACTTTGGGATTAATTTTGAACGATGACATGATTACGAATTTTCAATGAATCTTCATTTAACGATTTCAATAAATCAATATAACGTGTAATGTCATCTCGTTAATTTATAAGCTTCTAATTATTGTCGGATGTACAATTCTTTGCCTTATAAATATCAAATATATTTGCAATGCAAATCTAAAACAATATTGTAAATTACTCTTTTGCATTCATTCGAAAAGTTTCTCATATATTATGATAACTGTCACCCATTTAAAATAAGATTTTCTGTAAAAGAGGCAACACAAGAATATCATCTACGTGGTAACAAGGGAAGACGAGTCACACTAGGTTGAGCTCGCTAGAGGTAATTTTTCCGCCATCATCGTCCAGCAAGCGTGAAAGTGGCGTATAACTTGCGGCAGAACCAAGAGAGCGAACCTTTTATGAAGCAATATATCAGGAAATTACCCTGGAAATGCTCTTCTTCTGTTTCATACGGTAATTTGCTGCTCATACTTTTTTTTTCTACGATGTAACGCGTCGGCTGTGACCCTGCGATCTTGTAAGCTTCAAAATGAGACTTTTTTAACTTTAGGTTCAATTTATATAGAATATTCTTGGAATAATATCAAATATCTGATTAATTCTGTTGTGTTATGATGGAATAGAACCTTCACATTTTCTTTTTATATGAAAATTGAGCTGAATAATGAGTATCAAGTAAATGTTGTTGACGAATAAAATCTTCTCTGTAAATAAATTGAAAAATTACAGTACATTTGTAAATATTATATGTATTAAATGAATTAAATTTCCAAACGACAGAAAATATATGCAGAGCAATAATTATCATAGACATCAGCATAAAAACAACCATAGCTAACTACATTCCGTTATCAATGCTTGCGTTTACCTATTTTTTCTCCTGCCTCTTTCCTTGTAAGCAATAATCGCGAATCAACAGACAGAGAATTGGGCCCAACTTTATATCAGCGTCGCAAAAATCGTCTACGTGATAAATGATTGCCACGTTTATTCCATGCGGAGCAGTAGTAGTAGCAGTAGTAGCGATTAATGGGTCAATGATAACGCATTGTATCTCGGGACGTCGCGCCCCATTACCCATTATGACTTCACGATAATGAGGGTTGACTTTTGCCAAAGAGTAATTTGCGGAAGAAAAAAAAAGACAAAAAAATATGTCGAATAAAAAGTTGTGACTTATTGATACGAAAGTGCAACGTTGATTGAGATTCCACGAAAGACATACGATAGAAATGAAACAAGTTAAGGATAGCTTGTAATAAAGTACTAGCTGTTCGACAATCAAGAAGAATCAGTCGGCAATTGAACGAGTGACGGAAATACCATGAAATTATAGATCAGGGTATAGACAACATACGATATCAAGAGATGTAATTATCGGTAATAATTGGGTCGCTTTGATAAACAGATTGACGCTGCATTTCTCGCTCTCTGGTTTGATTAACATCGTTCTCTCTCTCGTTCTCTCGCACACAATGTAACAGGACAAAGAGGAGCCACCGAGGAGGATGAATTAAGGGAGAGAATGAGAGATAGAGAGAGAGAGAGAGAGAGAGAGAGAGAGAGAGAGATGCAGACAGACAAAGCTTGTCATCGGTGTTGGCTCTGTGCCGCGCGTATACGACGCTTATTGCGTATTCGGAGCGTGCGCTTGCGGTGAGGTACCATGTACCACCTTGTTACCTCGTGCGAAGCTCTTTATAAATCATGCCCTTGTGTCATTGACGGTACATGTGCATTGTGGTTTGTTTCGCCATCGTTGACATGCATAGTCAAGTTTATTTTCATGGCTTTGCATTTTAAGATCTTAAATATTCATAATATCTTTTTTCATACATCGATTTCCTCCTAGTTTACATAGGTTTGTTGACTGGGAAATAAAAATCAGCAAGTACCTATGTATTTTTTCACCCATCAGCGCAAAATTCATACACAAAACGAGGTGACTAAAGTTTACAGCATTTTTACACCTTTTCCCAGTTCGGCCACTTTCTCACGCCCTTTTTTCCTACATACACGTGAACAATTCGTGCGCAGAGTCAGCTATATCCGGCGCACATACTCTCCGAAACTGTGAGTTCTGCGACACTCGCTGTATACATAATATATAGTGACAACGTGGATGCTGTTTTTAGAAGATAAAATGTTTCGCGAAGTATATAATGAGGTCATTTTGTGTTGGTTGACTATAAAATAAATGTATGTTTCGTACTCAAATGATCCATTTGAATAACTAGTTTAACATTTTTTTTTAATATAGTAGCAAAAGTACTTAAATTTATAACCAAGCCTTACACGTTGATGGATAATCTAAGCTCGATCGTTGATCCGAAATCCATAAAAATGCGCTTAAAGCTCACTTTTATCGTAAAACCTTTTATCAGCAAGTAGGTATTCGTAATTACAAAGAAAGTCCAGTAGTCTCGGCTTTCCGCGGTGACTTTGAATAAGGAAAAATGGAAATTAGAATGGAGAATCAAAGAGTCTAATATAGTTGAAATAACATAGGCCAAGCTTGTTATCTAATTAACGTTGAGGAAGTCGTAAATGCGCGTGGTCGTAATCCAGCCAATGAAGATCGGCTCGAGATCAGTTTAATTAAAGGATAATCTATAAATCCCCAGGTGTCGATTAACAGGAAAACTCGACGTGGAAGAAACCCTCACGAACGCTAAAATGCCTCTACTCTGCATAATCTTGATAACTTAGGCTTCTTAAGAGGATCTTTCCTCAATTTGTTGTAATAATAGCTACCAATGCCAATTCAACTTGGTAAGTTTAGTAATTTTATTATGCTTTCAATAAATATTAAGTATCCGTGATAAATACTTCTCAATGAGTTTTCAAAAATACCTATACCAATATGCAAGAAGTGGGTATAAAAAATAAAGTTGAATTCTTGTTTTTTATTCAACTATCATTCATTTTTTTAGAATTATCTTAAAATTATTAGAAATGCAAAGTTCATCTTGGCTTATTCGCATACATTATTCAATACCCGTAACTAGAGCGGCAGAAATTATATAATTTCAAACGCACAGCTACAAGCGCCAATTTACATTGGAAGGTGCGACGAACGCTTACAACGTAGATTTTTGCATAGATTAGTTGAATTATACCTTTGCGATAAACAAATTTTTAATCAGTAAATTTTTTATACAAATCAAAGAAGGCTGACACTATGAAAGTTCAATGTTATCGAATCGGTCAATCGTCAACTCGCAGGATATGACACGCACATGTAGATTTATGTCGATGATTAAGTGGATACCACCTGTGCGCCTCGAGCGTGACGAGTGCGCGATAATATTGGTGTACATAAAATAATTGTGCTTTTTATTTTTTCATGTTACTAATACATTTTTTAAATCATAGAAATGTAACGTGCGAGATGAACTATTTATGAAAGTAACCTACGAGATTGCTAACTCTACTTCTACTTTATGCAAACTGTCACATGAATTATTTTTGACTCTTTCAATTTCATACACATTTTTGTTTCTCTTCATTTTTTCTTTGTCTCAAAATTTGCCTTAATATTTTAATTATTTTTCTGAACATAAATATAAATTACTGATGAAGTGATTTCACAATTAAAATCAAATTGAAAAGACCATTCGTGTGAAAGATAGTCGCTGGCAAGTAGTTAGTTAAAAAAAGAGAGAATAGCCGTGTAAAAGAGCCTCTATTGCTCGACTTTATGAGAGGGTCGAGTCTGCTCGCACGCGATCCTCTTTACTTCGCGGCTCCTCCCACGAGCGCAATAAATTACAGCACCAAGTTCGCGGCCGAAAAGACGCTCGTTCTTCTCTCTCTCTTTCTCATCCTCTCGGGGGGCTGTTGCGTGTGAAGGCGTCTTTGAAAAATAACGACTTAAATATATCACCTAGTATTTTTTTGCTATGTCTTACGAGACTTTTATACTATCGCTAGGTTAGTTTTGTAAATGATACTATTCAAATAATGAAAAAATTGGAAAATGTAAAGAAATTCTGGGAGCTGGAAATAACAAGTGGATAAACTCGAGAAAGAGCATCGATGGAGAGAAGTTTTATAAAATTTTTAAATCATCCTAGGAGCTTCTTTCAGTTTATGCGTTCGCTTCGCTTATGAAAAATATTCGAGCCGAGCCGCCCAGAAAGAATCGTAAATAAAGCGTGTAAAGTGAAAGAGCTGCATACATTCTAAGAGTACCTTTCCTTCTTTTACACTCATGCTTTCATCGACAGTTGCTGAAATATTTTTATAAATTTCTTATAAAGTTTCACTTATTCTAAAATTGATTTAAATATATGCTTATCTGAATTGATAGTAATAATTGGTGTTAGTCGAGTGATTATGTCTCGATTGCGTTTCATTTATAATAAAAATAAATTTTTGATGTGTATTAATTGAAATCGTCCAAGTAAGATTTTATTTCACAGATATTTTATGAATTTAAATCACTGTCATTATTCACGCTCATGCAGTAACTGTTAATCCAATTTCCTTTAGGTACAAGTCTCTTTCCTATAGCTGGTATATATTCACATTTGCAAACAATAGATCCTATTGCGTCAACATTTCCAATGATCAGTTTCAAGAACCGAAGATCGCAAGTAGCGAAACAAGACGAATGCTCGGACAGTAGTCGAAAAGCATTTCCTTTGTTATAAAAATCATACACGCATCGTGGCGGATGTCTTTCGTGCAGAGAGCGAGAAAGAGAGAGAGAGAGAGAGAGCACGAGGAGGGAGAAGGGAAACAGAAAGAGAGAAAGAGAGAACAAAAGACGTTTTTCCTGGGGGAAACAAAAGGGAACGAACGAACCTCTCGATGCGAATCTCACGAGAGATTGCGAGATTTTTTGCCGCTCTCAGATATACTCGCGATAGCACGCGCGAGCATCTTTGGCCATCACAGAGAAAAGTGCGTCTCACTTTGAAGCTAGCAGTTATTGGGTTGCGTTTGCCTTACTAGCAAAACTTCCTCGACTAAATTTTTTTTATTTCCTATTAACTAACCAGTCATTCATTTCTCATTAAATAAAAAGTGAAAAAACTTGAAGGTCGCAGGATCTTACGCCCACAAAAATTAAACTTTATGTACCGAGTACATCCTGGTTTCGCAACTCAAGGCAATCCGACCTATCCTTGATACGGTTTCTTAATGAGGAAAAAAAAATACGCAGAATCATTTTTCACTTAGGACCACGCAAAGTTATTCGCGTATAATAAAGCCTGCGCAATATGCGTCACGCTCGCTTCGTCTTCCGCCGCCACGTTGAGAAATTGAGGGAGAGCAATTCAATGTTTCTTCCACATGTGAGGCGTTGGCCAATGTTTGCTATGGAGAGATGAGGTCTTCTTTTACGCTGCATGAGTGAATAGATAAGCGCTCCGTTCTCTTGAAACTGCACAATTGCTCATTCGGCTGGCGTTTATTAATAAGCCAAGTTGTGGAATGATGTACTACGTTGTTTGAGCTCCTACCTCGAGGAATCCTTATCGTTATTATTCGTTTTTATTAGTTAATTAATAACTATGGAACGTTGAATTTATAAAAATATAGCGACACTATCGGTAATTATTTTTTCTCTATTATTTACATTTACGTATGCTGCAGAGTAATTAATGCTGTAGTACATTAAATACTTTGACTGATAATCATAATCCATGAGAATGAATCGTTAATAAGCTTTTTGTCAAGAGACATGTACATTATTATGGACAAGACAGTATTTTTATCACGTAGGCCACTTCATTATCTTAATAAATGGAAAATTCTCATCAAGTCCGTTCGCACAGCGCAACAAATGTATAAATGACTCTCGGATGGAAAGTCGTAAAATCACGGAAGTTATTACGCAATTCAACGAGAGTCAGAGAATTCGCATTAATCAAGGTGCCTCTTGTTTACCTCGGCAGTAAATAAAACATCTTTACGACAAATTGCAGACTCGGAAAAAGCCTTAATTACCGATTGGTCGCTTGCAAGCGCCACGGCAATTTGTCGTGGCTAGTTCGATCGATTTTCGAGCCCCTTCCCCCTCTCTCTCTCTTTCACAGCGGTAAGAAAATTAAAGTGAGCTATAGTAGATTCAAGCGAGAAACTTCGTTACTTGCTTGAACAGTTCTGAATAAGATTCTTGCCACAAGCTCAATTGTGGAAATCTATTCGAAGCAGTATTGCCATTTAATGATCTTTACGGCTTATACTTCAAACATTCTACTGGGGGAATATTATAATATCAGGGTAAGTCCGTGACAGAACAAGAAATCGAGTAAAGAAAAGGCAGTCAGCATAATGAAAATGATTGCCGGATGGACAGTACTGTTCCGACCATATTCATCATGAATATACACGTCCAAGTTTACGGTACCTCAAAATTATTCAGTTCACTGTAAAGGTTCGCTGATTTTTTATCCGAGGAAGTTGAAGATCGTTCACCTTTTGTCGATTTTCATCATCCTTGTATTACCAGCGTTTTATCAACAATCGAATGTTCCACAATTTTCTTAGAAAAATGTATTCATGTATTTACATACTCTGGCTGTTTACGAGCCATTGTTTATCACAATTTTCATAAGTTTATCACGAATGGAAACTTACATAAAAAAATCAACTGCGCAACGGAAACATTTTTCAATGCTGCTTATCGTAGCAGCATCACGTGTATGCGCGTGGTAATTTTTTCATACGACGTATGATGATGACATCTCAAGTGTACTAAAAGAAAATTAAGTTATTTATTCAATACTCGTACTATCTAATTAAATAACAGCTAATTAAAAAGGGACAGACACGTGTGCACACTCGCACAACACTATCAATGACAAAAATCAGAGCGCTGTGGTCTGTATAAACCTTTTACTTTGTGGACAAAAGGCTGAAAAAAGAGCATGCGAGGGAACAAGTCATACACCTGCAGGTATATATCAGGTGTATCACTCATGTTGGGGGAGTACGCGTGGTTGATGACTGGGTAAAGTAGGGGGAAGGGACGACAAGGTCAGTTGAGGCTATAAGAGCACCTGTCAGCTCGCACGCTGCGAGTTCGGTGAAGTGCGCGAAGTTTCACTCTTGCAGTTGCCGCCACGAGCGGATTCAGTTCGGTGTCTGTATGGAGACTCCTGAGCTTTGTGGACTTTGTGCTGTTTTCGATTGTTGATTTACATCAATTTTTTCACGGATATTGGTATTTGGACATTGAATTGCGGTGAAATTTTTCAAAATGGTGAGTGCTTTTTTTATTTCAAAAGAACAAAAGGATCCGAGTATTTTAATTGAAAAAAATCAGTGTTCCATAATTATTTCAATTAATAGAACGAAAATTATTCCGATATCATTCGACTAATTTACTCATTGACTAGTCGAATAATCCATATCTAAGCTAATTTGAACATTGATTACATATGATTTGGCACCCTATTCTTAATTAATTAACTCAATATTAGGTATTACTGTTTGTTGTATATGCTAGTTTCGTGTAAATTCGTGTAATCGATAGTATTAAAACCCAGTCTACTACAAATATCTAATCTATTCATGTTTAAATTGTATGCAAAATCGCTAGTACGAATGTCAAATTATCTGCATGCTTTCAAAATACATCGATAGCGTTAATAAGTTTTAATTTGCAAAATGACAAGGTGTAAACGAAAACTTCGACTCACACGTGCCAATACCATCGCTATTTTTATCACTGTTATATTTTGTCCATTTAAATAATACTCGAGTGGCTTTATCATTTATTGAGCCTATACCGTTCACTCGATGATACGTGAATACGTTTTTCAATTATTATCTTATTAACGCTGTGTAGCATTGGACAATGACATTTTTACTAGATGAAGGTAATGCTTACCATAGCGCTTTAACTTTGTAAACGATAACAATGAAATAGTTGAGTGATTGGCAAATACAATATTGAGCGAGTTCGATTACAATTGGTCGTTTTTACTATTTGTTTTTGTTTCGATATTTCGAAAATTCCAATTTACTTTTTAAAGAGATTTTAATGCTCGTCCAGTTTAATTATAATGATTATATTAGAGAGTACTGGTATAGACGATTGGATTTAATTAATAATTATTGAAATTCACCTGTCGAAACTCATCATATTGGACGTTGATTGAAATAATAGATCTCAAATGAAATTGCAACTGTTCAGTTCTCATCCGATTTCAACAGTCAATTAAAAATCGTTGAAGCAATGATAAATAAAAACAAGCAAATTACGCCACTCTACCTAATTGGCACTAGTTAATGTAAGAAACGTAGCAACGTGGTTCGCTCGATGGAACGTTTATCTTGGCTTAGCAGATTGTCCAAAGCTAAAACGGTGGGGGTCGTCCTTTCTCTCTTTTTTTCTCACCACGTTCGCTTTTGTCCCAAGGCAAGGAAAAAGATAGAAAATTCTCAAGCGTAAATAAAGCAGCTTTATCAAGACCTCGGGACTAATGAATAAGAACATTGAAGAAAAAGTAGCAAAAGCTGCTCGATGAGAATTGCCTATTTTACATTTCTTTGCATGAGTTTAACGGCTGATTAGTATCATCAATTTAGTTAGTAGCGATTCGCGATTCAAATACTTAAATTCTTTTTAATTATTTATTTGCTTGAAACATTTATTAACAGATTGTAGCTTTTTCTCAACGGCCTTGATACAGACGCTGACTATAACTTTTTCCTCCTTTAATCTTCTTTGATTTCAGTGCAGTCGCACAATTGTAACCCCTCGAAAAATTGCCCGAAAGTTCATGGCTTCATTCCCTTGGTCTATCTTTTCCCAGGCTCTTCATCCACCCGTATCGCGCTCTAAAGTAAACCCAATCGATTCGGAACAGGCACACACATACTCTCTCTCTCTCTCTCTCTCTCTCTCTCTCTCTTGGTTTTTCCTTCGAGCCAGACCAAGTTTTGTCGATTGAGCAAACTAGCTTGCGGCAATGTCCGTTTATTCTAGTAATCTTTTTCTCCTTTGGCTCATCGTAGATTGAACGCGATGACTTTAAAATGACTACTCTATCATACCTCGACTTCTTGTAGAGAAATTCTCAAAATTCACACTAATGACATTTAAAGATACCGATAGATAAAATTGACGTAGTAATAATCTCACGTCTAATGCTGTCCTAAAAACTAATAAAACCCTTCAAAAAATTGGAAATTTATTCAGAAGCAATGCATTATCAACGTGGTGCCTTAAAAATTCTCACAAAAAGTAGGAGGGTTTGGCACTAGCTCTCTGACTTTATTGCCGCAGCTCATAAAAAGGCAAATCGCAATTCATGGTACAATAAAACGTAGTGATATTCAAAACGACGAATTCAATAACGTAGTAACCTTGGCATGAGAATCCGGTGGCACGCGGTACGAGAAAAGCGAACGTACACATACACGCAGGAACCGGAAGATCCGGCGCGCTTCGTAATTTCATCGTCCGGCGAAAGCTCACGCGCTAACCGCAGGCCGTATAATTACCAAACGTGCACAAAGCGCGCCAAGTTAGCGTGACTCGTAAAACCCTCACTGGGCATAGGGGAAACCCGAGTGCATGTGTGTGTATGTGTGTGTGTGTGTGTGTATGTGCGCGCGCGTAAGCATAGTACTCGAATCGAATAACCAGCAGGCCTATGACAGATTTTACTATCAGCCGGTTGTCTAAGGGAAGGGAACACGCTTTATCAATCGTACTTTTGTTACCACTGTGGGCGTTATTAAAATTGTTCCGCGTGCGCCTGCTGTAATTATTACTAGCGGGAAGTCTTTTTTTCATATTCCGTCCTCGATATTTTTTTTTTCGTAGAGATATCATTGTTTTGGAGAATCCGGTTATTTTGTCCCAATGTTCAAATGATGAGCGATGTACTTTTTGTAAATAAAATTTTAAAACATTCCAATGATGCGACGCATGCAATTCAAGCAGTAGCAAGTTCAGTCGTACGACGTAACTTACGTAGAACATACTTTCACTGCTTGCATAATTAAGTACATTGTATTTCCATTCTAAACAAAATTAGTTACTTGACTTTATGTGTTAATTAGCCAAACCTCTTCGTCCTGTAAATTGTAATATTAGGTATATTCAATTGAAAGTTGATGGAACCTTCTTAAGGATTGACTTGCATTGCTCTCTCAATTAACATAGTTCTTCTAGTTAAAATTGGCAATAATTAAAATACTTCTACTCAAATTTTCATATAGCTCTCTGTAGGTGTAAACGTTGTTTTGAGATCACAGGCGCTGGTAAAAAAAGGATAATATTGATGTTATGATCAGTTTTTCTTTTGAATAACAATAGATTGTTTTTAAAAGAATTTAAATTAGGCAGCGACGGGACATTCATATTCACATACCATAACTCACTTGCGTGACACTTGGGTCGTTGGCTATCTTGCTCCTCTCTAGTAACATTTGTTCGAAAATTCAATTTGTCAGAGCTTGAATTTATGTGCTTCATGGAAAATTCTAGTAACCTTGTGACTATATATATGGAATGAAAATTTTACGCAAAATTTAAAAGATAATTTATTCTTTTTTAGGACTAGATTAAAATTTACAAACAAAATTAACTAAAGACATAGAGCGGACACACATTTTCGTGCGTGATCACTCTTTTCTCTCCTGAGCGAGAATAAACGAGGCCGTAATTAACCCGAAAACAATGTCAGCAAGCTGCAAGAAAAGCTCGAGCGTGAGAGCTTGCACCTAAAAATACAAAAAGCTCAAAACTTATAGTTACTGTGAAAGAGATGGAGAGAGTTGAATACAAATGTGGCTAAAACGAAATAAAATGTAATAAAAATAGCAAAGGGACGAACGTATTCGCGCGCGCGCGCGCGCGTCTGCGTGTGAGTATGTGTATGTTTTGACAAAAAGGGAAGTACATTGTGGTGTGAATAATGGGGGGCAGGTGAGGCGCGACGGGGTCCCAAGGGGCCAACCAGGCCATTGTACTCTGTCCCATACACCTGACGTCACTTCCGCTCTCGAGCATTATTTTGCGTGGATGCGCGTCCAATGCACGAATATACGTACTACTATTTACGTGTATCCTCGCGACTATAGCGCTTTTATATATATGCTATGTAATGACTGCCTATTGGGATAGAAAATTGAATTCCACTCCACATAGGCTACACTTTAGCCTTTTAATTGTCTGAAGGCGATATATCGTTCTTTCGTTTAAATTATTTATACAACTTCGTTGAAGGTGTATTTGGGTTTTCGTGATTACAAATTCAATTTCATCAGTCCGCTATTCATCTTAGATGTCTAATCATTTTTCATCACATCAGTCCAAATGATAAGTTAACAACGCAAACATTTTATCTGTCTATTTTACGTAAAAAAACGTGAGTTTTGTGCTTCCCACAATTATTTTGCAGTGAAGCTCTTAAGCGTTACAACGCTGTATAACATGTAAGTGACCGTGAGAGGTCAACCCTTTGTAAATTTTTTCACGAGTGCAGACATCATTTCCGCTCTTTTTATTCGTACATCTCTGGCTTTGCGAACTAATAAAGTGCACCTCTGCGAGCACGCGAAACAAAATCTGAAAGCGAGCAGTAAAAAATGAGGCATCGTGAGATTTATGCGATAGCAAAGAGCACTTGACGCGCACATTTGTAATCGAGCCTTTTAATCTTAGCGTTATTCACGCTATCGTGAATCATGCGTGGTTTCTCGATTATAGCTTTACGGGAGATGATTATCAGTTGTGATATGGATAACTTAATTTGCAGCAACTCATTGGTAGTGATAATTAAATTTTGAAATTAAATGAATTTCTAAATTCGAGGCCCTGTGCACGGAATTAAATAGACATAAGATTCAACATTGTACATCATCCTATTAAATCCACTTCTCCCTCGGAATTCTTTGTAGCCGTCGTTTGCATAATCGTCTATTCTACGATTCCATCGCCATAAAAAAAAGGATAACATTCAAGTCTTATGGCGTATACGATGCTACGTCACGTAACCAACGAATTGACGACTCTCACGAATAGTAAATATGTAAAGCCTGTGGGAACAATGTGAAGCGCTTAAAGGAGATAATCTTGAGATGCGACAGAAAGAGCGACTCGTCGGAACGGATGGGCGCGGTAGAGGAATTACGTCTCTTAATAGAAACCGTTCGTTTTCTGTTGTCGCAAAATGGCCTCTTCAAGAAGCCTCTTCGACTATTATTGCAAGAATCACCTTCACCGTTTAAATTGCCTAGAATTAAAACGGAGAAAAAAAACGAAAGAGAAAAAAAAGAAATTGCCCTCGTAATAAGGTGCTTTGTCCTTGTATCTTTTTTCACGAGGATCTCTTCATTTCGAAGAAACAATTACTCCACGCGAAGGCTAAAACTACTTTAGCTCGGGACTTCATTTTCTTCTCGCTCTCGGCAATTTATCGTTTGTTAGAACAGATTGAAACGTAATCCCACGAGGAAATATTTCGTGTCACTTTGCCGCGCGCTTTATGCATTCTCCCAACTTATGATGTAGAAAGTTTTTAACATTTTCTTTTATCTTTGGATCAACTTGCTAACTTCGCCGTAGTAAACTTTCGATTAGAACCAGTTGCTTGTAAATAATTCTCACCTATTATGCCCTTGTAATCAAATAAAAAAAGTCCTACTCATTTCGTGGAAAAAAACTGTATGCCCTACCTCAGAAACAACAAAGGAAAAACCCTCGTTCCCTCTCCCTTGCAAGAAGCAGTCGACGAATTATGAGCGTCCTAGCTTATCCTCGTTAGACTTGCAGGAGCATCGTCCAAGCTCTAATCCGCTCCGTTAAACTTTACGGCCAGCAACAATAGCCAAACTTAACGACACCCTGAGTTTTATCTGCTTGGCCCAGGAGGTACTCCTTTGTAGTTTGTCTCTTATTTGAAAAAAAACAGTTCCCAGTAGAACGTCGCATGTTTTATTGACACTTGTATGTTGAGCGATTTCCCTTAAATAATTCATTAAGCACGAAATTCTGTTTTCGAATAGAAAGAATCTGAAAGGTGACAGCAACTTTTACCCTTGCATAAAAAAGCAGTTAAAAGAAAGACCAAAAGTCCGTCGCTCGTAAAAGTGAATCCGTTGACTTCCAACAAAGGCGCGAGTCTTGACAAAAAAAGTAAAAGCTCTTGTCGAGCCTTGGATTTTCCATTCCAAATAGCCATTGGCACGACGAGCATTAACGACATTTCAGAAGTAAAAGCCGGAACTGATGCAAGGAACTCGGTATACAGCGGAAAAAAGTATTGGAAAACGATTGAAAATGCCATTCATTCATCACAGTCGATCTATGGTCATTTTTCCCAACTGAAATACGTATACAATCAAATTGAGAATATTTTATTCAGAATTTAGTGTAATAAATTTATCAAATGCTCTGGGTATAGTGACACTTATAAAGTAGAAAAAGTTGGTGATTATGAATTTCCCCTGCGGTAGCAGTGAGCATATTCGCCGCGACGCACTGTCGGTACTTGAATTTTAGATTCCTTCATTTAAATTCAAATAAGCCCTTTTTTCGATATACATGCAAGAGGACAGTGTAATGCTTGGGTAAAAAAGGCAGAGAGGAAACGGAGCGAAAGATATCGCGGAGTTGTTTCGTCACACATTGTTGCGCATCTTTATGCCACGCAAAAGCCTTCCGGTTGCAAGTTCGCCGAGGACAAAAGTTAAGCAGCGTGACTCGTGAGAGAGAACAAAATACAATTCCAACTTTTCTTTGTATATTTGTTTTATTATACGCTCTTTATATTTAAAATCTTTTTCGTGGAAAATAATACGCATGGATAATCTGGACAAGCGTGTGAAAGGATAAATGATATTTCGTATAATCTTGTAACGACAATGGCATATGAAAATGAAAATCATGTTGATAGTAGCGCGTAGCAATTTACATTCAAAATTTAGTTATAAGCCTTGTCTGCGAAAAATGAACGAAGCGTCGAGGAATGAAAGGAAGGCTATGAAGCTTCTCGGCTTCGTGGCTTTTGTCGCGTAATTTCTTTGTTAATCCGCCGATGAGTTTCGAGCGGCGGGAGCGAAGATTGAATTTTCAGCCGAACGTACCGATTATCGGGAAATTGATTTATTCCGCGGGGCTATTTCAGTACTCTGACTTTGTAAGTAAGTTCGTTAATTTTTACGGTAATGCGATAACAGAGAGAAAAGAGAGATTTCTTCTGAACGGACTCTTTTGATTTCATTAAAATTTATGGATTCACAACACGAATAATCGAATTTTAAATTTAATTTTTTTGATTATCGAAGCATTTATCATTTCGATCAATATTCATGAAATCCTAGAGCATCAATGACAATGTCATAATCAGTCACCCTCGAACAATCACCTGCGAAACAATCATCGCTGCCCTTCGTACTCGTATAATATCATTGACTGCTCGCTCATATGGTCATGCTTAGTCGAGCAAATCCATGGCTTGAGTCAACTCCTGTCTTGAACAACACAATTCGGGTGCGCATATCCGTGAATTACCCTTTACATGCATTATGTATTTCGTTATAGAGGAGCGATGTATGATGAAATGGACGCAATTTCACGCAGATTTTTAATTAGGCAAATTTTTTATTTTTTTCTTTTTACCTGTGTAATTTTAGCGTGGCTAGCAGCGTTTATGTAAAATTGCTTAATGCAGAAATGAATGAAGGTAATATTTGATGTTGAATATGATGAAGGCTCTGCTTGCATTTTTACCATGAAAGATACCCTGCATAATTAAGAGGATGAATGGAAATGTAGATCGACACAATTTTTATATTCAAATTAATTTTACTGAATATTTTTGTCTTAATTTCGATTGAAGTTGAACTGATTCGTCATAGTGACGTCATTCTTTTCTTAAATGAGGACTATTAGAAAAGTGGGTAATTAATTTAAGATTGAAATGCTTATATTTATAAGTATAATTTAATACGTAAAATATATCAGCCTTTACCGTAACAAGGAAGAAAAGCCAGAGAAAAAGAAAAGTAGTGGTAGAGGAAACATTACGAGATCTGAGGCGCACCTGACCAAAAAATAAAACAGTATGGCTCTTTCTCGTGTGTAACAACACAGTGTTTTCGGCAAGAGGAATGGCATGGCCGTGTCGCAAGTACTAGGGTGCGGCTCGTGTTTCGTGGACGTTCTCTCTCGTTCCCCCCCTCTTTCTCCTTTTCCCAGAAAGTGCTTTTCTGCTAATGGCGCCGAGAGCCGTCTAATGGATTTATGTCTTTATCTTGCACTCGCTTTTACTCTTCCTTTAACAATTTTCCAATGTACCAGTAAATGTTGGAGAGCCGTCTTCTCTCTCTCTCTCTCTCTCTCTCTCTCTCTCTCTCTCTCTCGCTCAAAAACTCGGCTTTTTTGTGCACGCTTCAACAGCACGAGCATGTCTGCATGTGCTTTGGTCTGCTCGCCGATACGTAAGCGTCTGCTTATCGACCTTTATATAAAAGACACACATGTACCTATAGTTCCTATCTACGCGACCATCTGGCGTAATCATCGAACCATGCTAAAGTGATACGGTATCATGGGGATAAAACGAGACTTGGCTCTATTTTTGCCGTCGAGGTGCTGGTTTAAAGCCATAACGTCTCTTGTAAAATTCGACGAAGTTTAGTAATTGTAACATTACCGTGAGATTAAATCTTGATGAAAATATAAAATTTTTTAAAAGCTTCTGGGAATACAATGCATTAATTACGTTGCATACTCGCTGCTGTACAATATGGAGTGATGAATGAACAAAAATGATTTATACCGTTGACCCCGAAGAGCTTTTGCATCTTTCTCAATTATTTCGTGATCACAACGACAAAAATATTTGATATAAATCATGGATTCTCTTGATTAAAAATTGATAGCGTGGTAAAAGGCGCATGCGTGCCTTTTGTTCCAGTGATAAATGTAATATTTATGAGTGGGTTAATGTTGGAAAGAATTATTCGCAATAACGATATCCAGTTTAATCCCGCAGTTTTAATTAAAAATGATGCATTCTCCCGATATATTTCTCGCAAGCAACTTCACTGAATTAGCCGCGTCGTAAAACAGGGTATAACGATAACGCTTGGCGCGCGAGGCGAGTACGACAAATCTCCGTGCGATATCGCATATTTTCGCGTTCGCGCACCATAACTTGTTTACTCGGTAGCCGTACGGCATTATTCACTGGTTTCACGCGAGCGCGGCCAACGTTAAATTTAGCTACTCGTTATTGCGCGCTCGGGCAATCGTGGAAATGCTCGTAAATAATTTGGCACCGAGAGCAAGAGATTTCGGATTGGCAAATTAATTCGCGACATTGATTATCAGCGTATGTTTGGCCAGGGTCATTATCGAGCGAGTTAGTCGTCCGTCGACAAGCGACGTATATGCATGGTCTAACGGTCAATCCACTTATCCCATCCCCATCCCCGCTCCACTCTCGCTCTCGTTCACTGGGAACAACGTATTTGCCTGTTACGGGCTGCCGACCGAATCCAATTTTCTCCTCTATCGTCCCAAAGTCTCGATATGGGACCAGAAAGCCAGCAGCCGCTCTCTACGAACAAAATTTTAGCAGCTAATTCGCTTGTACGACGCCACCAGCTTTTTATTGGCGTGTCTGCGAGCGAGAGCTCTCCACTCCGAAAGTACATGTACGTTCTGCGCGTATTCCCCTCTGAAAATACAAGCTTAACGTACCAACTGTAATTGGGTGCAGAGTTAGACGTAAAATCCGAAACTTGTCGAGCCGTTTTGTTTTGTTTGATCCTTGTACATAATTTACTCCACATTTTGCTTTGGATATTTAATCAAAATTAATTTAAGTGCACGTTACTATAACGGTAAATAACGATATCGTTCATCATTTATCACGAATTCAACTCAGACTTGATATTTCAAAATGTTCGATCTGTACCTAATGTAGACGTACAGTACGATACTCTCTTAGCTGGGAGTGTAGCGGCTCCTGTAATCCAGCGATTGGAGGCTAGTTATGGCGGAGGGTCTGAGATCGGGAACCACTGCTGTTGTGGGCTCCACGTTGACTGGGCGTCCGCACTAAGCTCGCCATCAATATGGGCACCCTGGCGGAGGCTAGGGTGGCCAGGTTAGCTAAGGAGAGGCGAACCGGGCCAGAGGGGAAACCCAGCAGCCAAAAGTCTCCGTGGCGGGCAGTAGTGGGATCGCGCCCGGGAGTGGGACTGCATCGGCAGCCTGGTCAATATGATTCGACCCATAACTTTTTTGCATTTTTTTTTATTTTTCACCATTTCCTACAATTCCCTCGAGCCATTGGCAAAAAGAACGACGTTTTTCCGATGACTTTTCGCGAAAGTAACTTTTTTACACCGTACCTTATGCGCAACATAGAGTGCGCTACTTTTACTGCTGACGTGTAGGTATATACACAGCTCGAAAGAGGAAAGTGCACTCGTATTGCCAGTAGACCGTGACATGATGCTTCTATAGTAATACACATTACTCTGTAGCAAATCCTTTTAAGAGTAATATACTTCAGTCATTATTGTACCAGTATTTTATAAAATAATTATATCGTCTTATCCTTCATACAATAACTGTAATTTAAGTACATTAAATATATTTAACTGTAATAAATGTGCCTGGCAGGCTATATACATTTTACGCTATGCTAATCTTATTCAGAGCTAAAATGCTGAAAAAGTATTCAAAAAATTATCTTGATTACAGATTTTCAAAAAAACGGCACTTTTTCTTTTTCTCATTGTTGTACACCAAAGCATCGCTGAAGAAGATTCAACAACGCCAACTCAACCATCTGCAGCTACGACATTGGGCACGTTGTTCCGACAAGCACGTTCGGAACGTTATTATCCAAACAGTGGCTCGTCTTCGAACGGATATGCCGAGGACACTCTGGCAGCTTCGCGAGTTGACTCTTACGAGGGGCGTGATTCTGGTTACTACGACCCGAGGTGTATCACCTGCGATCCCAACAAAACGCCTGCCACTGCGGCTGCCAGTATTCCCGAAACGAGAGAGTAAGTCAGCAATCTCTTGTCGTCTAAGACTATAAACGACGTTCTTTTGCATGTAACGCGAAGGATGGCCGGAATAAATTAAGAGTAAATCTTGCGTCTATTCATACGTAGATAATTTTGTCGAAAGAGAATCATCGCATTGAAATCAGTCGTTTTCTTCAGAGACTCACTTTACGTATATTGAGAACATTGCTTATTTTAGCCCTTACAGAAGATATAGGAATAGACCAAAATATGACTATTCGATGTACGAGGAAGACCAATTCGGAGCAAACGATGATCGTAGGTATCGTGATCAATATCGCGATCAATACCGTGATCAATATGATCCATACTGGGATCGAGCACGATCACCTAATTATGACTACCGTCAATATGACCCTTATGTCAAAGGCAATGAGCTATTCAGACCTTCAACGTATAACGATCAAAGGTAAGACATGAAGGAAATACAGGCCATTGGAAGAATAATTTTTAGTAAAGGAAGGTAAAGTTCTATTTTTCAAAATGCCATTAGTAGGTACGATCCTTTTCGACGAGATCCCTACTATAGGGATAGACCGCTCATGGACCGACCAATCAATAGACCGCTGATGGAACGTCCTCGTGATCGTCCCACCGAAAGACCATATGACCGCCCTTGGGATTCAAACTATGACGGTATTTATGAAAATTATGATCCATCATATCCATACCCAGACGACGATTATGAACGTTATGGGTCACAACGGAGACCACCCTATGAGGAATATGGTCCACCAAAATATAACCGTGGCGGTAGCAATCGTGGATATGGACGATATGATTCAAGATATGATAGATTTGATCCGTATGAAAGGAGTATGGGTAGAAGACCACCAAACTATGACGACAGGTAAATAACCACTTATCGATTGATATTTATTTTATTGTGGAATCATTTTACAAATGTCATGTATTTACAGATATGATAGTAGATACGGAGGTAGTAGAGGACAAAGTCCTGATCAACATCGAGCTTACTACGGAGGTGGCTGGTCTTCCGGAGGAGCTATCGATCGACCAGCTTACGCCAGTGCATGGAACTACGCTGGAGGCAATAGAGACAACTGGAGGGACGTAAATCGTGATCGTGATCGCGACCGTGACCGTGACCGTGATAGAGACCGAGACCGTGATCGAGATTATGTGTAATATATTTTCTCTTTTAATCAATTAAGATGTTGCTTTCTTTGTGAGAATGTTTTTTTTTCTAATTTCGTTGAATCTTCTATTTCCTAATAGGTACTATGGACCAAAGACTTATTATTACGATAGTACCGCGGCGCCAGGCGGCTCACGAGGCACCAGCTATTATGACCGACCTGAATCCTCGACCAAGCCAGACAATGATCGCGACAAGCCAACCAACTCGCCGCAAACTCAAGACACCAAAAACTACAAGGAATAAGCGGTTGAGCCGAAAAAACATTTTCAGATCCCTCTGATCCGCATGAGAAACGTTTCTTTGAGAGACTTTCACAAGGAGACATTGTTTCGTTTTGCAATTAATTTCCAACTGATGCAATCTACTCTGAATGAAATAACTACACATTTTTTTTCATTGAACGTCGAACATTAAATAGTCGTGTACTGTTATAAAACTTGATATTGATCTTTCTAAGTAATATAATCTATAGCGCGTCATAAACGAATTAACGAAGACTGTACGTAATTTGAGTTAGTTTTATTAAGTCAATATACGGTTTTCAATATATTTTGGTAATAGATTTTTCATTCAAGAATTTTTTAAGCTCCAAGCTAATAATAATGAATATGATAAAAAAATATAATAGCTAAAAAGTATTGCAGCTTCGAGCTGTAAATAATATATGTAAGTAATATTTAAATTACTAGTAATACGCTGATGAAGATGTGACATTTTTCATCAATTTTGTCATGAGAAATTTTTATATATGAACGATAATCATGTTAGATTGATAAGAAGCGTGAGGTTTAAAAAATTACATTTAAACTTTATTTCATACTGTTTTAATCTCAGTAAGTTATACATTTTGCAACACTTTTGTACGAAATAACATAATAAATTAATTAAAACATGTACATCTAAACGTACTTTTACTAACGAACATTCTATCTAAAAATATTTTTTTTAAAATGTGTTTTAATATCGAATAATCAAATTGCAACTTAATTTCGGCTTAACATATCAATTGAATTCTTATTCTAAATGAAACATAGAATATACATCTCCAAGTCTCGCAATTAAAAACAGGAATTCATTAATTTACTAGGCAAAAATTTATGCATTTAAGTTGCGAGGAGACAAAGACATCTTGGTAGAGAGAGAGAGAGAGAGAGATGAAAAAGAGAAGGTAAAAAAATGTCGTCCAAGAAAAAACGAAGGTAAGATTGCAGCAAGAAGAAAAGGTACGTTACGAACCTCGGTTGAAATTTATGTTTTTCTTTCGGGCGGGTATTGCGAAACATTGATTTACATCAGGGGACGTGCGACATTCGCCATCGTCGCGTATGTAAGCTCAAAACTTTCTGCTCTTGTAGTAGCAGGTTAACGGCAGAATTAGTTTTCAACTTTTTCCAACTGCGCGGAAATTGAAATCTGTATTATTGATGCATCATTGTCGGCGAAAGAATCAAGAAGTTTTGTTACGCAAACTTTTGTAAACTTCTTGATTTAGATTTCATTAAAAGTTATCTTGCTTTTTTCAAACTACTAATGTATACAAGTTTGTTTAACGATTACTATAAGTTATAAGATATGAAAATTGTTAGTTAAAAGTTTCTCTAAAAATTTTAAATTGCATAATTCCCTTATTCAATTAATCATCGGAGTTATACCAAATAATAATCAGTACTAAGAAAACGCACTCGACCCTCTCGTTGAAGAATGCATTTTTGAAAAAGACTTCGATAAAATATAAAAAGATGCCATCTCAGGATAAACAGCAGCAATGGGACTGGGGAGGAGGAGGAGATTCAAATGAGCAGCGACTGGCTTTCCTATTACTTTTTTATCTCGGCCGAACGAAGAAAGCGTCGCATGCAAATCTCGATGGAGGTCGCTTTTACGGCTTGGCATTAAATTGTCGAACGGTTTGAGAGGAAAGGGGGATCGGGGAGGGGGAGAGTACTCTCTTGCAAGAAGTCGCTCTTTTTGCACGGGTAATAAACCCAGGCTAGAGAGTCCTTCAGGTGCGCGCACGAAATCTGGCTATAATTTCGCGGCTTTCGCCGATCCCATTTTCGGCTATGCTATCTCCTCGGTTACTCGTGGTAAATTGCACGCAGAGTATTCTCTGCGACTTGTACTTACGTTAATAGTATTAATAAATTTAAATATGAATTTTCGCACCAACTGTCACGTTAGTTTTTTTCATGTATAAATGAAAAAGATTTCAGTTTATTGAATGTACATGACCACCACTTTAAAACTCTTTACATAGTATAGTTTACAGGGTAGCAACGCTTAAACCTTTTATTTTATGTATCTTAAGCATCTAATCAAAAAATTAGCATCGAGATGATCCCTCGGCACGTTATAAAATGATGAATCTTTAAGAGGATGGAGTTCTGAATTATGAAAATGATTCGAAAAGTATAATGGAAAAAAGTTGTTCCATTTAATGGAATATGATGCATTAATGACTAAACATTTAATGACTGATGATTTGCTATTATCAAAATAAAACCCATCTAGATACACGTTGATATTTTTTTTCTTCGTGGCTCGACGTGCCGTCGTACATAAGAACGCAGAATTATTAAGCGTTGATTACGAATTCAGACTTGATTGCAGTTCGCTGCACGAACGATTTCCCTCAGAAGTCCTTTTCAGTTTGAAGCTCGCCTTCTTTCTGCTTCACCAGGTAAACCCCACAGAGTGTAAAGAAGAAGAAGAAGAAGAGGAAGAGCAAAGGAAAGTACGACCAATCAGGCACCGATCGCGAACGATCATAAGACGCCGCGGAATTGCGCGATCTAAATGCTAATGAGCTCCAGCTGCTTCTTTGTGCATAAGATTCCATCTTACCATTATTGCCTATCGTTATCAACGGGGTTTCCGACGTTACTGCAGATTGAACATTGATTATGTTTGCATTTTTCTCTCGGACTTATAACCCATTTCTTTGTGGATAGGAAAAACCAAAAAGAATGCGAATAAGTATTTGAAATTGATGGCATCTAACAAGGGAATGGAGGGTGTTGATAATGAACGCTTATTTTCACCTGAGATAAGATTAAGTGGGCGAGGGTATTAAAGCGAAATCTCACGATCAGGCAGCCGATCGAATTCGAAGTTAATTCAATTTCGGCCGGTAACTATGCTTCACATAGGCTAGTGGTGGTGGCGTCGATGAGCTCCGCGAGGCTCTAATGAATCTACCTTGGGAGCTCAGCGGGCTTGATGAGCTAATAGGTTTCGCTTGCCTCGCCCACTTTCGTAATAAACTTCATTTATCCGTGTAGCGAAGCTGCTTCTCGTTCAAAAATTATCGCACATCTCCTAAAATTCAATAAGTTTTCAATAAAATTTTTTAACATGACGGTGCGTTTCCTTGATCTCTGTCATGAGTCTCGCTTGCTTGATCTGCATACGTGCGCAAGAAATCGAAATAACCAAAATCGCCCTGGTGTATTGGGATTCAGACAAAGGCAGCAGCAGTTTTCTTTCTCCAAGCGAGATACGTATCCTGTAACTCAAGCACGTCTTCCTCTCTCTCTCTCTCTCTCTCTCTCTCTCTCTCGTATGTGTCTTCCCGTGGGAGACGTATAAAGAGGCTATCTTTCTCTCCCTCTTCCTCTCTCTCTCTCTCTCTCTCTCGCACGTGCGTTCTAGCTCTTCACCGCGGGCTATTTGCATATCGACTTGTAACTTTTGCTTGCAAGTCAGACAGAAAGAGAGGAAACGGAGACGTAAGAATTTGGCGAATATATCCCGGCAAAATCTCATCGCCCACACGAACAGGTGTTCCTCCAGAAAGTATATCGCGCATTGGAATTTCATGAGGCAAGATGCGAGTTCTTTGTTTGTTTTTTCTATGTTTGTTGGCTCGATGATTTTTTGATGGGAATATGAGAACGACGACGTTGTATACTGTCTCCAAGTGGATCAAAATAATTTTATTTATTCATACTACCTCGATTCCTGCGAGTGACTTTCCTGAATTTCGGCTTAATCGAATGAGCACTCATTTGTCAAAATAAATTAAATCATTTGAAGAGCTGATGGAATACTTTTTAATGTACTATCATAATCATAATGCGGAATTGATTAAAATATCCGTAATTATGGTATTAAATATAAAATACAAAATAATTGATAAGCTACTGTACGGTGTTAATCAAGTATCGCATAAAATACTTACGTTGATGAATCCACGAAGAATGGCAAATGACACGTGTTTGTAGGCACCAAGATAGGCTACGTTGTAACTTAGCCCCTGCACGCATACTTGAAGTAATACACCAAAGTAAGTCGTGAGACGCCAATGCACGGCGTCACCTGAGTCTCGAAAACGAGCTTCATCGTTCCAAACAACCTGGCATCCACAGCTGCTTCGTATATACATATATATATGCGAACAATCGATGGCGCACCAAGTTTGTCTTTGTATATATAGCGCTATCAATGTGTAAGCGTGGCACTAATACTCAAAGCATGCTTAGTATACGTAAGTATAGGTATATATACATATATATCAAAAGTAACGAGGACGGTGTCAATAATCTATACGCCTAGATTACACGCCGCAGTTTGCGGTCGTCTAGTCATTGTTGTTCTTGTTTGTTCGGCGTAGTCTGCTGAATCGTTTCACTTGCATGCCCAACTTTGCTTGTAACACGTGTGTTTGTTAATACGCCACTGGGGACAAGAATGGGGGTCATTTTATAAATTGTCTTACAATGGATTATATTCTAGCGGATTAGTTGTATGCAAGTTGCTTTATTATTTGTGTGTAAAGTTACTAAAGCTATTTTAGTTAGAGTCTTTTTAGAATGTACACTCTCTACGCGTAAATGTTGAGATAGAATAGTACGTAATTAATTCTGTGTGCAAACACACACATATATACGTACATTCACTCCAATATTGTCATCGTCTTGCATATCGACTTATCTGAAATCACATATCATCCTGAGCCAGCCAATTAAAGGTATCTTGGCCGAAACTTGCAAGTTGACGAACTTTCGCGGACGAGCGCAGCTGTGCACAGATCGATGACCCCCAGCAGTGCAATTTCTCGGACAGAGCTTCATTGAATTAACGAGCCCCACCGAGATAAGAGACGCATCGACCGGGAGAATGGACAGAGCCGATTGAGTTTTAAAGTAATGAAGTCGTATTGTGAGGTTGTGCTGAGTGATTGCCTAGTGCAATGGCTTGGATTAAAGCTATTCTCTGAATTTAACCTAATACTCCATTTTAACCCTTTTACATGATTAACAAGCTTTCTATAGAAGCTGGAATTTTTTAAAAGAATACATTTTACGTCATTTTCAAGCACCGGTACACCTAACAACTATTCACTAATGAACTTCAAATCAGAGAATAATTTACATTTTTACAATATTTGCAAAGTACCGGGGCGTTTATTACACTTCGTATAAAAAAGGCTAAATAATGACAGATATATCGCACCTAGTGAGTGTGATCGCCGTGAAAAAAAGATGTGATGCCCAAACCACGAGATTCGACGCAGAAACAAACATCGTTTTGTTATCGATAAAAAATTTACGAGGCGCCAACGTGACCCATGGCAAAGTCTGCAGCTACAACACTGCAGTCATCGTAGCCAACAATGTGCCACGTGTGTGTCACTATCGCGTAAAAAGGGGTCAACTGTATTTCGTAATGAAGGTGCTAAATGTTTAAATTTTCAGGCGTTGTTTCATTAATTTATAACACGTTAATGAAATAGAACTTGTCTTTATTAAAAATGTGCTTTTAACAGCTTCACCGAGTATTTTTTTAATGGCTAACTAATCTCTTACTAAATATATCTAAAACATAAAAAAACCAGCGTAAAATGTGACTGTTTGAAGTATAATCATAGTTATAAAATTGAAAAGCTTTTTAATTGCTCTTTATATCCCTCACACGTGGATATATGTATACCGACATTAAGTCACAGTCTCTCCTTGGAGACAGCAACTTCAGCGCGTTAGCTCACGTCGAAGAAATCCCACGTGTACACACGAGGTAGCTCTGTTGCGATAATAAGGAAAGGTATGGAGCCTTTACGGAGCTGTAAAACTATACAGCCGAGGTAGGTCATTTCGCAGCATTGCGCTTTTTCGATGATGCTTTGTAGCCTTGGCCGCCGTCGTTGGCGCTCATAATGGATTTTATGTGAGAACTTTTAATTTACGAGGCAACGCTATGAAGACATTGTAGATAAGACGCCCGGCTTTTAGTTCCTGAAAAGCCTTAAAATGAAAGTTTTCCTTGTTTCGCGTCGTTTTTCTCGAACAAAAATTGATTTTTATAATTATGAAATAGTATCGCGAATTTTTAATTTACAAAGAAAATCTGCAATTAATACACGATAAAACTGCGTAGATTATTTTTTAACTATTTAGCTCAACAAATGCAGGTCACTTGAACTCTAGTTGGTTCCCCCACCATATCAACACTGATACTACGTACAAAAAGTAGCGATACGAGTGCAGCGCCAAACGGCTTAGACCTCTTTTTAAAGAAAAGGTACTTTCGCGAAAAGTCATCGGAAAAATATCGTTCTTTTTGTCAATGGCTCGAGGAAATTGTGGGAAATGGTGAAAAATAAAAAAAAATGCAAAAAAGTTATGGGTCGAATCATATTGACCAGGCTGCCGATGCAGTCCCACTCCCGGGCGCGATCCCACTACTGCCCGCCACGGAGACTTTTGGCTGCTGGGTTTCCCCTCTGGCCCGGTTCGCCTCTCCTTAGCTAACCTGGCCACCCTAGCCTCCGCCAGGGTGCCCATATTGATGGCGAGCTTAGTGCGGACGCCCAGTCAACGTGGAGCCCACAGTAGCAGTGGTTCCCGACCTCAGGCCCTCCGCCATAACTAGCTTCCCAATCGCAGGATTACAGGAGCCGCTACACTCCCAGCTGACAGAGCGTTGTACTATTCGTCTACATTAGCGTCAACTCGCTCGTTTCTAAGATTGACTATCTTTTTAAATTTATTAAAATTATTTTTTATACTGAGACTCGATATTAATAGGAAAAAATATTATTGTCACGTATTAATTTTATTTTCGTAGTTCAGATTCGAACCCACAACCTTTCTAATTAAAACCAGTGCATATTGCGTCAATTAAAAAGTTTTAATTATTTTATATGAAATGGTTAGTGCATTCTAATATAGGATTTATTAAGATTATGACTGAAATGTTACTTCTTCATGAGAGTTTATTGAAGTAACTGCATATTTCATGTCAGATAGGTAATCCTCAACAGTTTCGAGTAGATGTAAGGATGAAGTCAAGTTAAATATTACATTTCTCATGAATTTTGCAGAAAATTCGTAAGAGGCAGGTAAGTGCTAACGTAGCCATCATGACGTATCCGGCTTTACCTCTTACTTTTGAATTTATGTATCGCGCGTAAGACATACACAAAGACACGTACACACAAAGAGCGAGCACTTGAGCAGTCCTAGTCTTGCTAGCTTTATCTTTACGCTTCGTCAACTTCTTAATTAGATGCAAGTTAGCTAATGCGATTAAAAGTTTTGTTACTGTAAAGATTCGTACGTCGTAGTGCGTGCTTCGGCACGAAGCAAATTAATTTCTAGAGAACAAGCCATGGATACACAATTTTGAATTATCATTATTACTATTATTATTTTTCTCAATAGAATTTGTTTTAGGTACTGGACTAAATTCCATTATCGTTGGCGTACGAAGATATGGGCCACATTAAAAGCTGCCCTTCAATTGCTGATTTCTCGTGTGGTAATGATAATCATCGTCATCGACATTCTTGGCATATTGTCACGAAATTACAGTAACACATAAATGCGTACATAATTAACGCCCGTGAAATATGATCGTACGATTTAATGCTCGATATTGTTCAGTCGAAAGATAAAATTTGATATATTGGATGGCGCTTTGCGCGTATTAATTCGATTTGTGAAAAATTCAAATATGTGCATTTCAGTTGCAATATAAAATAGCCGAATATTTCTGGATTTATTGTACCAACAACGTCATACAATTTTTACCTTTTCTAAACAATCAATAATTCTATGCATAACGTATAATTCATATTGATTTCCGGGAAAAACAATATTTAAAAACCAAAGCCGCTACGACCACAACGATCGAGGTTTGTAATACGGAAGACGAAATAATATTTATACAAGCGGAAGAAAGCTCAGAGATAGAATGTTCGTGTTAATCCAGTGGAATATACAATTTTTTGTCGATTGTTAAACTGTCGCACGAACGAAATAAAAAGAAACAAAGAAGGATCGCACGTAACGCGTCATAAGCGATTCGGTGCTATTACGTACCATTATAGGCATTAGCCGAATGAAACAGGGATTTAATAACTCGAACAACGCGCAAAGTAGTATAGATACAGATCACGCGGAGGGGGTGTTGGGAAGCTGCAATTTCATTTATGCGTAATTAGAACGTCCGTTATAAAATTAATTACCGTGGAAATATGGAGCGCGCCAAGTAATTTTAATTATCTCGACTAATAGCCTCTCGCGCTCTTACTGTCGCTCTATTAATGTTTATGTATTCAGGTTTATATACGTGTGCCAATGCACGCGCGCGCGTGTGTGAAACATTGGCGATTTTCCTTGAACATGCGAGTGGATGGCTATTCAAGAGCAAAACAAAGCGGCTGCATTATAATCACGCTATTTGCGTCGCGTTCACGAGGACTCTTTTGTCCAATTCGATGATTTCGATCTGCTGTGTAATAATGGGATGCGCGCCCAGTTAAAAAGTAATTATAACAACGTTTTCATTTTTGGTTATAGCTTTTATCGCTATCATGTGTTAATAACTGCGTTTGAATATGTTGTCGGCGGATCGAGTGGATTACTCGTTGTTTTTCACATTTTAGTAAAATACCATTTTCCAAGTTTATCGACGGTATTCTGATGTTATAACGTCAAAACTCATTTCACAATAATTCACATTCTTTATCATTTTTACGTAGGCGATAGATATCAATTTTTGCCTACATTTTACTCTGGACAAAAGACGTAAATTGATAGAAAGTCGCTTATCACAAGCTGTGTCGAGTCATCTTTGGAAAAAAAAGCAACACATTTTTTTTCTCTTTTAACGTAATTCTCTTGCATGGAGTGTATGTTCATATGCGTACCTTTGTCAATAAATTTCATTCTCGCTATTGCTCGAATGTCGTGTGGTATGCGTCAATCGAAGCTCGCGAAATATTGAAAAACGTCAAATGCATAACGGTATTTTCATCTCTATCGCGATGAACAATCGAAAAAGCTGGCGAAATCCCGGAAAAATTCATATGCACGCTAAAAGTACATGAAGCTTGCGTGTGAACAAAATTGCGTAGCAGCTTCGTGAGCTTTAATCCTTTTGTTAAACTCTAAACGCATTGAACAATTTTAGTCTGCAAATAAAATGTTTGTTTTAATTTTTATCGATAACATTTATATTGTTAAGTGTCATCTTTCAGAAATATTAATTTCGAAATGCATTGATCGAATAACAGAATTTTAAATATTCGTTATATTCGTCGAATGATAAATTTGCACGAAACCTCACAAAGCAACAATTCAGCATTGACGCTCGATGATTGCAGCTGCTTATCCCATACTGCAGCTGATGCTAGGTTGAAACGTATTGGTGCGAAGCGGCCCAATGCTATTTACGATGGTCCATTGAATTCTGGCTGCGATATTACACGAGAGCGCCAATAGTCCTAGAAATTAACGAGGAATATCAATCAACGTCATCGCCAGCGGATAGGTAGTCTAAAGCTTTTGCCTATGCGAATGTGTAAATGGCCTGGACGATAGATCGGCCTCGAAGTGCTGACCGTTGAGAGCTATGTTTTGCGGTACGAGTGATTGAAAGATGACTTTAACCCATTATTGTGACTGAATTGTAAATACGTCTATCTATTGTTTCGCTGAATTGTTATTCTGCAAATATTTTCCAACTCCGAAAATTGTCTTTTTATTGTAGAATGTGCGGTAAAGATTCCATAAGAAAGAAACGGTACAAGTTAATAAGTGACGCTAGGCATGGACAATATTTAAATCATGCGCCGGATTTATCGATTGATCAAGTGCCGACCTCTTAGTTTCAATTAAAATACAAGTCAGTATTGGGTATCTCTTGTTGATAATGTAGGAATCGTTAAAAAAGATCATTTTAAATATTTGTAACAATGCTATATTTTCCTTTTGACTATGCCTGGAACTACATTTAATATTATAAAAATGAGATCACACAAATATTATATTTTTCATTTTTACACTGAACACTTTACAAAGAATTTCTTGAAAAATTTGGAATTTTGTTAGGTTCACCTAAATTTTCAATAGTTGTGGCCACGTTCTTCATTGATTTCTCCAGTTGATTTTTTAAATAAATTCGTAATACATATCCAACAGTGTACTGAAAAATAAGAATTCGAAATCATTAAAATACTTCTTATACAGCTGGTAATCTATACTTGTAATGGCTGGGTACTATGAAAAAATGTCTTAAAAATTGTCATCAGTCCAATTATTCACTTTAGATATCTTAGATAAATAAGATTTGACCTCTGTCAATAATGATAATAAAAATAAATAATAACATTTCTTTTTCTTTGTTTTTTAATCTATAGAATTGCAACGTTGTATAAATTCACGAGATAGACTTTTATACGTGAAATCAAGAAGCTCCAGCAGTCGATCCTTTCTCTATCCACTCACTTTTCAACGTAACAGCATATCTACGACCCCCGTATTTCCGCCCTATGAGCACAAACAAGGAGATCTCGGTAGGGAAAAATCTTTTCTTATCGCCCTTCCTTCTTTCCGCACGAGGAAAAAGGGAGACGAAAAGATGAGAAGCAGCTCCCGGCAAAAATCATACGTGGATGTCCAGGTGCAAGAACTCACCTTCGTTCGGGTTTATGCAAGAGAAGAGCGATTTACGTTCTTTGTTGCGAGTTTTAAAGATCGTAGCTAAAGGCACGCGACTAGAAGCTTAGGGGTAGAATCCCCTCGCACATGCTTTCGATGCGTAAGAAGAAGCAAAATTGCTATATGGCTTTTATATGTGCCTTTGTCACGTTTTTTTCGATAGTTTTTGTAGGACTAGAAGTGACTAGACATTCGATTTTGGGCTTTATTCATCGTTGTGCAACCGTATTAAAAATAATAAAAATTTAGATTTACTTTAGTTTTTATTCATCCTACTTACTTGATACAGAAATGAAGTGTCACGGAAGTAAACAGTGGTTTGCAAGAAAGTTCGATCTTGATAACTTCGTGCTTGAATAACGATTCTCTGTCTTAACAAGTCGTCGGAAAATTCGAGAGCAAAAAGTTTTCCTGGCCTGTAATCAGTGAGAATGGCGTGGAATCGTCTTTTTCCTGAAATATAAATTTAAATTGGTTCAGAATTAAGTCGAAATTTACTTCGGTTATGCTTTATCTTACCTAAAATAGGCACCATTATTAAGCCCGTATAAGATTTTTTGGCCGAAATTGGTCGTGTATCTGCCTCTTTGAACCTTGTCATCCATGGCAATAGCTGTAAAGTATTGTACCGATTACTATTGTAGCTACTTATAAATACATTTCTGAAAATGTGTTATATGAAGTACAAAATCTATATAAAAAAGCATATAAGGATATTTTGTGATTTGTAATATTTAAAGAGGTCATTTTATTTTAGTTCAATTCCAAAACGAAGATCACAAGTTTCGATTATAGTCTTTGGTGAGTAACGTTACGAGAGAATCGTCTAGATTACAGTACTCCAAGCTCGTGAGGGGTCAATTCTCGAGGATCCCAATTGAGCTGACGATCTAATGCCTCATTTGCTGGATCTCGAAATACTGCTCGTCCTAGTCAAAGCGTCCACGTCGGCAACTAGTCGTCCGATTCCGATTGCGTATGACGACGCGCGCGTGTGTTTCCGTTTGAAGCGAATTTCAAAGGCTTTGAGGCGATGGCGGAGCACTGATTTTCACAGGAACAGAGTAGAGTTGACAATCTTGTTAGGTATGTCAATTCGAGCTACCGATCGTATTGACGATGTGAATTCAATAAGTTCTCGTACTATTTGTTCAAGATTATTTGATTTTTTATGGAGAAATTCCAATAGAACCGTTTACGAACTAAGAGTGATAGAAATTAATTGTACAGAAAATTTCAAACACAATAGAAAAAAGAATAACGCATTGATATTTGTCGATCCATTTACGCATGATAATATTTCTCACGAACCAAATGATCTACCTAATCATAAAAAGTTTGAATCGATCGTTTCATCTTCTTTCCCACTGAACGTTTGATGCTCAGTTAAGGGTATAGCGAGCTCCAACCGGAGCCGGAAATCTTTGCTAGTTTAGTCCCTTGGTTACTCACTGGATTTCGAAAGGATGCAGCGGCTTCTCGCTACAAATCCGGTCTTTGAGTAAGCGAGTTCTATTAGCAGGCCTCGACCCTTGACCGGCTAACATAAATTTGCTCGCTCATGCAAACGTATGGGGTGGTAATAGGACTTTTTTTCTTGATTATATCCCCTCTTTGCAAGTAGAAGATGTCTCATTGTTGCATAATCTATGAGCGCAAAATCTTCTCACGTTAGATCTTTCGACATATGTGCGACTGTACTTATTTGTTCTTTTGTTAGACTTTCCTTTGAAGGCTTCGTGAAATATTAACCGCAATTTTATAACAACCACTGCATGAGTGTTGCATGAGTATACATGTAATTTTATTCTTATACACGACGTGTCTAAATAGTTCTAGGAAAAAACTCTGCTTTCGAGAAACTTATCGAATTGTTCAATCAATCAATCATTAATCCATCAATCTGTCATCGTTAACATTAATAAATAATTTCAAATGTGGATCCGAAGTATAAATAATCCTTCCTCTGATTTTATGAAATAAATATCAAACTATAAAAATACCGTGAAATCGAGTAGACCAATACTGATAAATGCATAAACGAAGTGAACGATAAAATATTTGGCTTGCTAATACCATATTTATGTCCGGAATAATCTCCAAATTTAGTTTTCACGCATTCGTATCAATTTTCATACGGTCGTTAATAATAACTTATGGAATTTTCATCGCACTTTGGTAAATGCATGTTGCTATATATTTATATAACAAGTTAAATATCACGAATATTTTGAATAAAGATATTTTTATAATTCAATATAAAGTTTAAAATAAGGTAAGCTGATCTACTGAAATACTTATTCTATCGTGACTAGATATTGCATAAGTTTCCATTTGCATCAGTCTCATATTAGGATTTGTTTTGTTGCCTACTGATGCGCGGAAAATACGCTTCTTGTTATTTATAGGGAGCCATGAAGCATCCAAAACAGTGTACCTATTTCCGCTATCTGAGTCAACACGATATTGAAGCGTTTATTAGGGTTTGCGTAAGAAGTTAAGAATATAATTGAATGAAAAATCAACTGTATACTTAACTAAAGTAAAGTTACTTTTAATTTGCAAAATTAACTCATCTATCGCTAATTTATTCAGTAAAACATTCAAGCTTTCTACTGAATTTAATTTAGATATATAGAGTTTCACAAATACCTTTTCCAATGCACGAGGGCTCGTTACAAATTCAAACACCGTTGCAGGTTTTCCTTTGATTTGTTTTTGATGATTACACGTAAAATCAGCTGGGTTGACTTCTAATGTGTAGAGTATGTAAAGGCCAATGCTGATCCAAGGTAGCACAGCAATGGTAATTAATTTAAATAGCATCACTTTTTACTAGTTTTGCCCTTGAGTTTCTTTTTTCTTTGAGCCCATAACATATAGGTAAAAGTATATCAAAAGCATATTCGTAACAACTAGTACTGTAAAGTGCATTGCAATATAAAGTAGGTATCGTTCGTTCATTAAACTAATGCGAATTTCGACGTAAAATAATTTAAATCATTAACAATACGCACGTAAAAAGCCTTCATTTTACGTTTTGTTTAAAAGATTACCATCGAATATATACATATAATAGTGAACGAGTAGCCTAAAACAAAAGGATTTTTCTCGAGAAGTAGTTTAATTCTAACTACTGAATGGAATATGATGATTTGTTTCTTCACAATCGAAAGCTCTTCGCTTTACATTAGAACTTTTTTTATTTCAACCGATAAATGTTAACAAAACTATTTTTTTGTATAAATAATACGAAGTAATAAAAAATACAAATATTGTTATTTAGAAAGTGCAGTAGTATATTACTTATCTAGAACACTATATAAATTATATGGTATTCAATCAAACAGCCAGTAATACTTCATCTTGGCCTGATTGCAGTGGCAGCACAAATATTACACAACACTCCGTATTCTACGATGACTCGATTATCTCATTGTCTTAGCTATATCAGTGGAAAAATATCCGGTTCATCGAGGTTTCGCGACGGAAAGCAAAATGACAATTGGGGCTGCAAGTTGCAATAGTTGTAGTGCGAGGTTGCGAAGCCTTACTGCATTACACAGGCTATGTCATCCGATAAAATGAAATTAGGTCTCGTGACGTTGGTCTACTCGCGTTTTCCAACACCAGCTTTCTTTTATTGAGAGATTTATTTATTTACTTAGATTGACATGCTTTAATTTTTTGTTTAATTGTGTTGATAATTTTAACTTTTCTAAAAGTATAATAATCACTCTATAGCAATTCGTTAACGTTCGAGTATCGTGCAAATAAACGACTCGTGAGAAAAAAAAAACAATCTACCCCCATAAAGTTGCATAAATTTATGCTATACGAGAGCTAATAACAAAAGCAATATCATAGAATACAAATCCCGCATACAATCTATATCTATCAATCGTCAAAACCAGATTCCCATGACGGTGCGGCTTTCGCGCATCGACTCCTGACGAAATCAGGCCCTGCGGAAGTGCAAGTAAAACTTCCTGCGCGAGGGTGCATGCAAATCATGACGTTGGGCATTCCGTTGAATAATTCAGCCGGAGTGTGTATGCGCGCACCTCTAATATCCGCTCCCCCGCGACCCTTCATTAAATCCATGCGATTCCCATGACGATATATACCATTGTTGAGTCGTCGTAGTCGTCATCGTCGCTTATCTATATAGCAATAATGCATGCGTGCACCAAACATTATTTACAATAACGCTTAACAAATTCGCACCCCCTCCCCCTCTCTCTTTCTCTCTCTCTCTCTCTGTTTGGTTATGCTTTTGAGAGGTTCTACTCTACAGCATTATCGGATGCTTTCCAAGCTATTGTCACGTTGCCTCTAATGGACGTACTTGCTGGCGAGCCAAGCATTACGCGATTATGATAATTTGATCGACTATAACGAATGCGTAATGAATGTGTTCTGTTCTATTTATCCGTCGTCAATTGATTTCTCATCGATAAAATTTATGACGTGGCCTACTTTTCAATTGAGATTTAGCGACCGATTTAATAAAGTGTTTCAATGATTTTAAAATGTATAGTCATGAGGTTTTTAACAACAATCAATAATTTTATATATTTTTACTAAAAACAAATCGTATGCAAACAAATGTCTACGACACGCAACGTAGCTGGGAAAGCACTTAACACAAATTACCTCAAGTGGCAGCTAGCACGCGCGCCAAATTCCGCTCTAGTACCCCCATAAATCCACAACGTTCACCGCAAAGTCAAAGAGCTACATTCGGCTACATGAGGGTGGTACGGCATCAGATTAGACGCGTGTGTATGTACCACTCTTCATAATGAGCCCCCATAATCGACATATGCTTTTAGGAAAAGAAAACGAGAGGCGCGCGAATGCGTATAAACTGCAACTTCCGGCATGCTTTAACTTCCCATAAGCGTTTTATCGAGAATGTCTACCAACCTCGTGGGGGGTGCTTTAATGGAATGATTGAATGCTGACTAGCAACTAACTACTGCTCTCGTCGTTTCTATTTGTTTTTGCTAAATTTACGTCTGGTTGAACTTTATGAAAAAAAAATAATAAAGCTGCAACAAGGCTACATGCTGATGAGTAAAATACATGTTTACAAGAATCTATTAATAATTATAAATTATTGTTGATTACACCGAATTACAAGGCTGATAGATAAGATATAATCTTTATTGCATTTATTATACTAGAAAATGCATTAAAATCCGTCTAGGATAGCAATTCAACAAGATTACATTAAATTCAATGGAGAACCTTTTTTCATCCAGTCAATCGATACTTTTTTACGCTGAAATTTTTCTTTTCAGAAGTTTTCATTGTATTTAAATTTCACCGAACTAGATCAGACGTGCATCCACGGAATGAATCGAGGGTAGAAGCTCGAACGCTTGCACAAAACTCAAAGAAAAAAAGGAGTACAGGGATTGGGGGTTGAAAAGAGAAGCTCTGCTTTTCTTCTTTCTTTCACCTGGTTCTCGATCGAATGTGCGCACACATATTTATACGAGGGATGCAGGCGTGAGAACAGATTCGTTCTATTTATCGAATGATACTCATAACTGTTTTAATCATCTTTTCCAACATTAATAATTTTTCAAAAATATCTTTGTTAATTTAGAGAAATTATGTCTGGGAGATCTATGGAATTTCATGTTCATTTTGTAAAAGTTTAATTGGTTTTTAATTCATCATAATTTTTGTTTAATTCATAGACATTGATTGAGTTTAAAAATATTGCATTTATAATTTATTGTGTAAATATTTATCTTCAAAAACTAAAAAACACTCGATCATCAAATGAAATGTTATCTTTCAGCACAAAGCAACTACTCGTGGCGAGATACATGAGAGAATCTCAAATTTAAATTCATCGCTCTCTAAAAAAAATAATGAAAAAAAAAACAAAGCAGAGTTAGCTTTCAAAGTGTATTGAAGAGCACAGTCTCCAATTGCTCAAACGCAAACGGTCGCAGTTGACCCCAGTTGAGCTGATCTGTGTCCCCCTCAGTGCTGCATAGCCATGAACCGGAGCTATTTAAAAGGGAGTGGTGCATAGGTACCTGCCGCGATGCCGATGCTTTACTCAAAGACGAGGGGTGTGAGAGAGAGAGAGAAAGAGAGTGTACGTGACATACGAGGGGGACGGCTAGAAGGCCTAAGCAATGAAGAGGGTTAAAGCACTTGTTTCTTGTGGGATAACAATTTTCTCGGAATAATCTAGTCGAACTCTTTTTTCGTTTTTATGAGCGGGTTTTCGTTCTTCTGTGTAGAGGAAATGCGAAGATCGTCTTATATAGGCTTTATTAAAAGTTTAGATAGAATAAAAAAGCATCTTTTACGTAAAGTTCAAGAACCCTTTCATGATACTAGCTAAACCATATTTTAAAAATAAAAATTTCGCTTCAAAACATTAGCCTTCAGAAAAGGCGAGTACGTGCTGAGCTCTCGACCACATTATAAGAGAGGGCAGGATATATCGGACTCGAGATCTTTTTTTGATCTCGGTTCCTTTTCAGCTTTCGTCACGCTCATGCTCTTCTCTGAGTCTCCTCATATTTCTCTTTTTCTACTATCGACTCATATCGTATGACCAATTGATATGCTTTTGAAGGAATAAAAACAAGATATCGAGGACAAGTTTATCTAAACTACGCTCTTACAGAATCAACTGAAGTTTGTTTATCATTGAAAGCAGTGATTTTTAAGAATGACATTTTTCCATGTAATTAATTGGTCAAAATAAAATGCAATAGTGTAGATTTGATTTGATTTTTAATGTAATTAATGTCAATATGTATTATTATCTCATCGCAAAATTTCCGCGTAGCATCGAAATCAAATAAATAAATGGAGCATTAACAAGATCCAATAATCACAAAGCGTCATAATAATCCTAAACTAAAAAAAATCGAAGTCGATCCGTATCAATCAAAACTTGAAAATCGCGTTATAGCACGATGTACGTACACTCGCGTGCCAATGTGCGAGCAAACACAAAGAGAGAAAACAAGAACGATAGGTGTCCCCTTGGTCTTAACACGAAAACAAAGTCGCTCGACATTTTTCTCGATGTACAGTGAGTTCCAACCATCTGCGCAAATACGATATTGGCGCGTGTTGTGCAGAAGCAATGGAGAAAACAAGGCAAGTAAGAAGCTAGTTGCCGGCTGCATGTAAACCGTTCGTGAGAACTTGGGGCAGATGCGTCGACACAGAAATCAACGCTAGGGGCCTTAAAAGCTCTGTGCCCCTATTGCATGCAGAGGTCCCCTCCACTTCTTTTGCCTTTTCGGCGCACGTGCATCGACTAGAAGAGACCGTACTTTTCTTTAAATTATCAACGTCAAACATGAAAATTAATGATTTTGTTCTTTTCGACGAATCTGACTTTCTAATTCACATTTTTTTTCATCGACCCCGATAATGAATATTTTTACGCAAATATGAGTACATTTATAGCAAAATATCCACTCCAATTGTGGATTATATTATTCTGCTATTATATTTGAAGTCACAATTAAAAGAGAATATATTAATACGTCAAAAGATGTCGAAAAAACTTTGGTTTTAAACTGAACGTTTATCGTCGTTTTACTTTGAAGAAGAAAAAAAGTCCAACAGCAGGAGGTTAACAAAGCAAAGGCAGCCATTATTGCGCACAGCGAGGGGGGGAGGCAGAAAAGAGAGGCTAAGGGGTCACTAGAAAAACCGAACGGTCCGGAGACACCGGATATCGAAGAAGTCGATGCAGCATGGCGCATTGAACTTTAGGATTTACGATATTGCGTGTAAGCCTACTTTGTTGTTGTCGTCTTATTTGGGGGGAAATCTCGATATCGTATTCAAGGTTTTTATGCTCGAAACGGTTAACTCTTGTTAGATGTTTGTCAGTGGGAGGCGGCTTTGGTGGTTTAATCGTGAAGCTTTAAAAAACTAAAAAGAGGATTAGATTGCTCAAACGACGTTCTTTATAGATTTTATTTTCGTTTGAACAAGCACTTGATATATAGTTTTGAAAGAAAAATGTATTTTTTAGTTTTTACTCATAATACTAAATACATTCGTTATTTTGCCAGAGCAACAAAACAAATTTGTAAGCTCATTAATTTTACTCTCCTTAGCTTGATGCAAATTATTCTCCGTGTAATTAAAAATGGAACAAAATATTTCTAAATGTAAATTAGAAACTCAATGCTGTAACTCTTGAGAGTATAAAGTTTCCAATTCCTTACTGCACGCACGCGTCTTTGTCCGCACCCCAAGACAATATCTTCAAGTGCAGGTACCTAGGCGCACGCGCAAGCATAAAAAATAAGACGCGTGTGCCAGATGGAAAAATTTGAAAAAAAAAGAAATAAAATGGAAACCATATATAATGACGCGTGCACCCCTACAACCTGCTATCCACACGTGGGAAAACATGAAACGTGAAAATTCCAACAGAGGTTGAGAGCTACGCAAACGGATTTATATGTGACGATCGAACCCCTTCCGATTTTTCACTTCCCCTTTTGCACGTACGTATTTGAATTCGAAAATGTGAATAGTCATAGGAGTGAAAATTAAATACGTAAAGGCACTCGAGTTTTGTTTCTGTGTGTGAATTGCCTGCAGGCCAAAGGGTAGATGTAAAAAAATACTGGGGTGATTAATACCTGTACTTTTGATTTATTCGAATGGCACGTTCAGAATGGCACTTGAAAAAAAAAACATTAACAAGCACATTCGTGAAACGTCATTAAGTGCAATAGTCTTGAAATATTTAGAAAGATACAAACCGTAAAGAAAAGTAATGCAATAAAAACTGTAAAGAAAACATAATTAAACGAACGATAATAAAATGCACATACAACTCAAATGAATCGACAGTGTTGACTACGACTGGCGGGTGTAAATGAGATTCTGCACAAATATGAGCTAGCTTGGGTACAAGCCAAGGGACGTATGCATATATATAGGTGTTGAAGCGGTGGCGGTTGCGACTTTGTGCTAACACACAGCGAGAGCGACGTCTCTGATGGCTAAAATAACAGCACTGCTTCCTTTGCATAATTAGTTGGCATTGTGAAAGCTTTGTTGTTCTGGTTTTGATAATTAAGACGGGAATTGGTATGGCACTCTCCTTCTCTCACTTGCTCGCTCGCTCGTTCTGTGTATGCACCTGGATGTAAATTAATTTGCAGATGCGCGCGAACGCGCCTCTTGTCGTTAAAATATTATTCGTTGAAACTTTGTCAACTAGAGGCTAACTGCAACGAATTAATTGTTTCGTTCTCGCATTTCATTTAAAGTTTTATTGGTTCTGTTGTATTATCCTCTCGCTGCTATTGAAATGATTTACAAATTAATCGAGTTTAGAATTTTATTTATAGACATGATTGTTTCATGTTTCGATGTCATGCGCAATCGTTTAAAATTGATATGAAATGAATGCTTATAATCAAGTCATAAATGATATGTATCGACAATAAACTCCATTAGTATAACTATTATCGAACTAATTAGAAAAAATGCGACAGTGCTCGTAAAATTGGAGCTTTAATCGTTTCATATGGCAGAGCACGGGTATGAAAAAGCGTAAGAGCCATTAAGTAATTATCTTCCCTCGCCCGCATGTACATCCCCATCGCGTGTGCTGATTCATCGTCCCTCTTTCTCTCTTTCGCTCTTCTGATGGTACTTGTCTAAAAATCAATTTACATTGGAAGCCGTCGTCGACTTTCTGCTGGTAGGTATTATTGTTTCGTTTTTTTCGATTTCGTACACGCCAGTCATGTGCCACGTTCGATGATAATCCCGGGAACTTGATGATGTATTTAAATGACGACGCTGATGTATGCGATCTGTCGTCGAGATGAGAACTATCATTTTGACGGGAACTTTTGATTTACAGTATTTGAAATTGAAAGGCGATAAAAGGTAACGAAAAAAAATCACAATAGATGATGAGTAAAAAAATCATAATTCTAAATAGGTCTACCACATTTTAGCAGTTGTTTGTTCAGTAATATTTCATAGACATAAAACCAGTTGATAAAGTAGAAGTTATCTTGTATGACTATCAACGAAAATTCTCTCCCTCGAAAAGTCAATTTAACAAGGAATCAAACAAACTTTGGAGTACTCTAAATTCGAAGTCTGAGAAAGAAAGCGTTTCACGGGAGATACAAATCTTTAAAGATATTGTCGCCCTTCGGACAAGCTATCTTTTATCAGCAACTTTTTCTTCTTTTTCTCGTAAAGTATTATCGTCATTCTTATCTCTCGCTCAATTTTAACCGTTTTGGCTATTTGAGAAGAAATAAGCTTTTAAGCTTTGAATGTTTTAATCAGTTACGAAATGCATTACATGAATAGCCTCCCCTCATCAATACTGATTTCCGTTCCAACTGTGAGAACTGTTTGCACGGCTATAAGGCGCATCTCTTTCGTATACTCGGGGAAAAAAGTACCACACACGATGCACAGTGGTCAGTATAGCGGTTCAACTAGCCATCGAGCGACTGGTTTTTCCGCTTATTATGGGTCTGGGAAGATTTAGTCGTTAGAGCAATAAAGAAGAGGCTACACCTAGTAACCGTCGCGATTATTATTTGTCTGTGAACACCCTGCCTCTCAACATCTTGCCTTCGACTGGAGCAACCAGTTCGCAGATACACGACGGTTTTGATATCGAAGCTGGAGAAACGATCTTATGTTAATTCGCGTGAGAACGGTTATACGGGTTTGCGCATCTTTACGAGGGGTGACGTCCGAAATATTCTTTTTAAAATATATGAAACTATAAATGGTCAAATTACTAGTTTTTAGCTGGATACAAAAACATTAATTTTCGGAGACTTACCGAACTTACATATTGTCATTGCAAAAAACAAATCTTAGCCCGTCAATGATTACTCTTTTACATGCATTTTGATAAATAATACGTTACCCTGACCACTGTAAACGAACCAAATACATAGTCATTCGTTTTGTATGAAACTTTGAATTTTTATAGTTGAACCGCTTCGGCCACGTGGTTTCTCTCTTGAAATTATATTCGCCTTTACGATCGTGGCACGCTTCCTTTTCCGCATCGGGCCCAAGGAACTTTTTTACTGTCGGCTCGCAATAAAAGGTGCGCGGATGCATATGCACCCCTGCGGTAAATCATATTGTGCCGCGTGTATGCGCGACCATTTATCATGCGGCCGTTACGATACACACGCGTATTGAAAAACTTTTACTACTTTTTATTATTCTTCGAGCAAATAACTTTATTTTCATTTTTTTTCCCTTTACTTTTTAATCGCGTGTTATAGAACGATTTAATATCGTTTTTCGAATGCACTTGAAATCTAGGAAGATTGATAGTTTGAGAGAAAGCGAGAGATCGAGAAAAAACGTTAAGGGACAATTTTTTTTCTCCTCCCAATTAAGAATCATTTCGTGTGTGTACAACCTGTTTCCCTCAGACGAGACCTCTCCACTGTTCCTTCAGAAGAATGTGGGATTTCCCATATTTGATCTTTTGTAATAGCATCAGGTGCCTTAAAGAGCTGGAGAATCGTATTTTTAGATACAAGTCTGAGAGATCGCCTTACTTATAACGAAAGTTACGACATGATTCAAATCTACTGTTCGAGAAATCCGAGCCCTTGCTGAATGAAATTTGAGTCTTTTGTATTTTACGACTCGCGCAACAAATCAAGATTAATAATTTACGAATGAATATACAAAAATCGATAGGAATTTTCATGCGAATCAATTGAAAAGAAATTTAAAAGACGCCTGCATTCTCATACAAGTAGATCACTCAATGATCCACCCGAGATCTGATTCGTCGCGAAAGAACAGCTGCGCGTAATTCGTTGTGCAGAGAACGCTACGAGTGAGGGATGCGACCTTTTTCTTATCCAGGGTGTACTGCTTGCAATTTTCGTCAGGTAAGTTCGTTGGTTCTTTTATCCCTCGGTTCGCTGAACCCCAAGGACTGAATCGAGCAACATTGTTCGAAATCTTGACAGTACCGTAACGACTTGTTGCCATTGCTCCAATAGGAGAAAACGATTCGAACAACGATGTAGAGCAGATTTTTAGCGGTTGTCGACGCAAGTATTTTGTGGTTCAAGAATAAAATAAACCTGACAGTTTTATTTTTTCTGCATTAACAAAGCATTTTTCTTCACTTTGAGGAAATCATTGAATTCAGATACTTTTACGAAATGCACTAGTTTAAACTTGAAAGATTCAAACATTTGACTAGACTTCTTGTTTTAGGAGAAAAGTAAAATTAACTTTGATATAAACTACCATGAAAAAATGTATGCAATACAATATCCCTTTATCTTATTAAAAAGCAAGATCGCACGCGACATGAATCTTTTAAGAAAATTTAAACGGTTAAAGAGCAGACATTGAAACACTCCACAAGCATATGCAACTACTTCAACAAAGAGAATCCGTTTGCTCATCCACTTCACCATTTTTACGCCCTTTATCTAATCTTATTTATTGAACGTTTTCTCGAGATCCTTTTATATTGACAGATAAATTCAAGATATCGTACCGCCCCTTTTCCATAGTACTCAATAATCGACTACCTGAAAAATTGTGAATATCAAACGAGGTATGTTACGTTTCAAAGTCCTTGTGATCACATGTGCTCTTGTACACGTGGCTTAGAGGTAGAAAAAAGTCGGTAGGAGGAAGAAGAACAACGAACAAAAAAGGGAGAGAAGAGAGTATTCGCCTTGCAAACGGTCCATGAGAAAAGTATAACGGCTGGGCAGCTTTCGGGGGGTGCGCGTGTCCTCTTTCGTCTGGCAAGCTTGTTATATGACTGACGCAAGCGATGAAAATTACGCGTGCCAATAGCGTCAAAATCGTCGTAACTAATGGCTTCGAGGGTTGTTATTAGCGACATAAAAAGGAGAGAAAGACTTTTCAATGTTACCGTACTCGCGTATGACGAGCTCATTGTCTCGAGGATGATGTTTTGACGGGAAGCTTTGTTCTTGGTTTTCGGCCGAATGTTCATAAGGAAGTTGAAGATGGTCAAGTACTGTTGCAAATTGTAATGAGGCTTTGATTTCCAACAGATGGCTCGCGAATTACTGATTTTCATTATCGAGATTTTAAAATAATGGGAAGTAATTAAAATCAACTTGGCAAAAGAAAAGAAAAAAAAGTATAATCAAAATGTAATAAATCAGCCGAGGAAGCCCGTTAGCACGTTAAGTTTTTTCATCCCCCGAAAGAAGAGCATCGTTGATTAAAAGCCCGCGTATATGGGTGAGTAAGAAAAGAAGCGCACATCAGCGTTGTCACCTGGATGAGATTCCCAGGGGACATTCATTCGGTTCACGAACAATAACAAACCTATACACATAGACTTTGAAATTTAGCTCTGCACACGTATGTGGCGTAACGCTAGTTAGGAAGGAGGGGGGGGGGGGCTTTCTGGATTAGACCAGTACACAAAAACATTGTAGAATTCATTAATGTTACTGAATAGGGTGGGTTTTTTTTCCAAATTTTTTTTCCTCGATAAAATTTTATTTATTTTATCGTGTGATTCTTGCGTGGCAAACATACAAAAAAACTGTGAGCAATGAAAAATTAATATTGAATGTTTTTTAAACTCAATCATATGTTCGTATAGATTGAACGATGTCGTATGTACTGAATATGCCTTTAAAAAGAATATTTCACACCAATTTAATTAAAAAATGCTCAATTATATAAAAATCAAACGAATTGCTATCGCGCTAATCGTAAAATATTAATATAAAAGCTTGTGCTTTTAATGCAAATGTCGCTCTAAAATTTCGAGGAAAAGTGTGAATGGATTAACATAGAAATGTAGGCATAACTTTTTAATAAACGTCCAATTGAATTTTAGAATGAATAATTAGACTCCATTTGAGTCATTGAATTTCCATGAAATTTTGTTGAGAAAAACCTTGTTCGCCTCGTAATCCATATTTATGGAGAGTTTTAGAAATAAAAATCAGCTTGACGAGTAACTATACGGTACTTCATAAATAACAGCTCAACTTTACAATGTTCGTAGTATCGCGACACGGGCACACTTCTACACCCTGTATAAACCAACTCGAGCAAAATTTACTGAACCACGCATATAGTAACAGCCTCCCCCTGTATTTTTATTTCTTTACGGTACGAGCATATGCTCTAGCAAGAAAAGAAAAAGAAAAGGAGAAAAGGAGAGCTGTACGGCATTAAGGAACAGGTATAACGTACGCGATTCGAAGGGCTACTGCTCCACGTTGTGGCCCCCTCGTTCGCTCAACTTTAGGGGAGGTGCGGCGTGGCGCAACAGCCGATATTTTCCCAGGGCCTCTCCCTTCGCTCACTCCCCACCTAAGGGCCTTCCACGTGCTCCCTGATGGGACTATAAAAGTCACGGTTTTACTCCGTTGAAGCACAGTGCAGGTCCGAACGCAGCAGTCGTCGCTTGGCTCGCAGCCGCAGTGACACCGGCTGGTCCGGTGATCCCGGCAATAGCGGCCCGGCGATTTGCTCGTTCGACCAATTTCGTTTTATTTTTCGTTTTTCTTTATTACGTTTTCGTTTTGTTTTTTCCTCTTTTTATTTTCTCTTCATCCATTACTGGACACGCGAAAGAACGCAACGATCGCAATTAGTCTTCTTTTTCGATGACGCTCTCGCGGCGCCGTAGTGCAACGCAACGCTAACCCGCAGTGCTCCGTTCACAATTTTCTGTCGCAGATCGAGAGGATGACACATCACCAGGATTATCTTATCGGCAGTGGCTGTTTTCGCGACCTGGAAAAGAGGATCTGAAAACTTAGTGGTGAGCATCTTTCGGCCTTGCAAAAGTATTAACAAAAAACTGAAAAATAAAAAACAGAAAAAAAGAAATAGCTTCTGGCTGAATTCCTTTTTTTCGACAAAATATCTACGGTTTTGGTGCCTCGATAGACTACTCAAAATTCGTAAGCCCGAAATTGGTAATAAAAAAGAAACATGTTCTGTGTTGATTCAAATCTTGATCGACCGGGAAATCTCGTCGCTCGCGAAATTTTTCTTCGTATCAATTACACATAAACGACGAATGAGGAAAGGAAAAAAAATCTACAAAATTTAGTTACTCTCGTAATAGCAACGGATTTTGAGTTCACTAGAACGTAGTTGGTTATGACGTGCTCGCGAGTGCGCGCACGCACCCTTCGGTCCAAACACGAGCAATGAAGCAGTTTTAATATTTGCAACGTCGCGTGTACGTTAATTTGGATATACCACGTAAAAGCTATGATACTTGGCCGTTTTACAAAATTTGCACAAAAAATTAAACGGCCTGTTCCTCGGGCTGATTTTTTGGGGTTTCGAAATTATTCTTCTTTTTTAGAAACACCGCGAAAAATTCAAAAACACTCGAGGAAAACCGAGCGCAACAGGAAGATAAAACACATTGGATTATCCACGCCATACACACGCAGCCGTTCGCTAGCACGGATTTCGCGTATCCCGAAATCGGCGATATAGCGACAAACGATATGATTATATTTTCAAAACGAAGGGAGGATTGCGAGCACCGCGTGCGAGCTCATTATAATTGTTAATTTCTTATTAAAACATAACTCCGATTGACCGGTTACACGATTTCCGACATCAATTCCGAACTATTAAGCGGGGCAGAAAAGATTTTCAAAGTGTACTATTGTCATGGCTCCGCACAAGAGAAATATCGCGATGGTTGAACACGATAATTAAACATGAGTTTGGTTTTAAGCAACACACGCGGCGAGATTTGTCGGTCGATCACACAAAATCGTTACGTGATTTTTTAGCTATTCTCCTCACGATTATTGCGTTAGGCCTTACTCTATCCAAGCACTAAGACCCTTATCAAAAGTGTCAAAATTTTATGTTTGGTTGTAACACTGATTGGCTATTGAAATGATGTGCAAAATTCAATGTTTAGAACAGTCAAAATTTATTAACAAAATTATTACAAAATTTGCTGTACTTTTCTTTGTCTTTTTTTTTCTTTTTCTTGATTTCACTGTATTATGAATATCACAAATATGTAAATGCAATAGGAGTGTTTTTTTATTTGTTATAATTTTTATTTGCATCAACATCTCGCAAAATCTAGTGCAAACATTACTAAAGAAATAGATTATCGTATGTGTTTTTATAGTAGAATATTTTGTTTTTGTCGTTTGTTTTTCCACAAAAGTCAGTAAAATTTAATAATTGATAGTTGGACATGCTCAAAATCTGATGTATAAAAGTAATAATACATACGTAGAAAACCGTATACATTCCATAGATTGCTGCCCACGTAAGATAAAGCATCTGTAAATAGAACTGTAACATGTGCAACTAAATGTACCTGACACTGAAAGAATATTATTGCCGAAATTCACTTTTTCCAAAATTCATTGTATTCTGTATATATCTGTGTGTTGATGTTGTGAAATTCTAAATTTAGAAGACTCGCATTGAAGGCCACAATAACAGTTTTGGACTCCAAATTATCATGGAAATTGTTTTCTTGATTTTAATTTCATGAAATCCACCAAACGACAGTATTGTAACAGCATTTACCATCTGGTCCGTCAAAAAAATACTCCATAACTATTTGGCAATAATATCAAGCTGACTCATATTTGGCCATTGATTTGTCATACTACATACACAATACTCTAAAAATCAAAAGATGTTATTTCAAAAATCCGTTACAGCTGCTCAACCCTTCAATTACGAGTCTTCGTCTCATTGTTACAAGTTATATTTCGTTTGTATGTCGTATATGGTATTGTTTTGTTGTATTTGAAGCATCTGTATTTTCCAAAGTAGAATATTAAAATTGTTGTTCAGAGTTCCATAAGCGTGAATCATCTTCAAAGAATCGACAAATAAATCAGGACATACTATAAATTTGGCCCATATTGCATCCCCGCACGGCCCGAAATTCATCAAACAATAGTTGCTTCCGGTCGGGCGAAAAACGCACTGTTTTCCCAAGAAAATTCCAAATTTATCGTCAAAAAATAGTTATAACTGGGACCTCATAAGCAGTAATAACGAAAATATAAATCATTTCAATCTTGGTCGCGATTCAAAGCACTTATTTGTGAATAAATGATTTTGACTATACGAATAAATATTTCAACTGAAATAAGAGTCAAAAGCACAATACGCGATCACTGGTGATGAGTCAAAAAAGGGTTACCGAATGAAAAAGATAGACGGGGTAGGGATAACAAGTGCTGTTTCCGCTGAGTGCCGGAAGTGACAACTTCCCTCGTGTACTTGCCACACAGACATACCTACATATGAAAAGCGGTTCGCAATTTATGCACCCCCTCATTAACGCACGTCCTAAATAAACCTGTCACGATTTACGACGCAACAAGTACAAAATCCGATTCTCGCTCCCTCTCGCTTACTGTCTCGCTTACGACCAAAGAGTCATGAAAACGCCCAAATCCATATATGTATCAATGCGATAACACAAGGGGACGTATTTACTCTAGATAATGAATTTTATTTTTGGGAAATCGCACATAAACTCAACGATTCCATAATTCCAAATTGAACTCTCGGCCGGCGAGATGGAGGATGAGAAGGATAATTATCGCAATGGAAATTCGGGAACACATATACATTAAAATTTTAAGCTTTCGGAACGCGCTATTAAATTACGGGGCGATACCGAGAATCTCAAAAATATACGTTACCCGAAACTGGTGATAATATAAATAATAGGGCTGTTTCCTTAAAAAAACCATTTATTCAGTTTGGCAGTTTTCCTGGTTTTTATTTTTATCAAATTAGGCGTGATATCGGGACAGGAAAACTTATAATAAGAGGACAAATAGACAGGAAAAAAAAATTCACAATTTTCCGTTCCAAACAAAAGCAATGAATAGTGATAGCCGACAAATGATCTGTTGGAATTCCTGGGACAGAAACTCGAATCACTTGATCATAAATCTTCATTCAATCGCTCACACAATCGATACCCTCGTCAGAAAAAGATCTGTCGAGGGTTTGAATTATCCAAGAATCTACAATTGAAAATATAGCAAATTCTTATTTAACTATTTATTTCTGTCAAACTGGCTGTCGATAATAAAGTAATAAAAACTGATGCAATATTTTGACCACTAAAAATATCAATATTTTATAACGTTACTAAAAGAAGTTTTATTTGATTTGAAATAGTACAAAATTTTTTTTCATCAAAGATTTAAAAATTGTTATTCACTGATATATTTTACGAAAACTAAATTCTAAGAAAACAGTTATCCATCCAAAATTTTATATTTGTTACAAATCTTAAAATATTACATTTCTTATTTATTCCAAATTATATGACTCTTGAATACATCTAAAAGTACCCATTCATAAAATTTACCAAGCTATTTCAGAATTTAATAACTAAATGTGAATGTAGTACAGATTAGAAAAAGAAAACGTAATAGTCATTTAATAAAAGTAGAAAACTGCACAAAAATCAAATTGTTCCGATCATAAAATTTTCTCCAGAAGGAAAGTTCAAAAATAATCGGTTTTCATCAGCCACAAAAAAGATAAAAATTGATCGTTTAGACATATTATTGTTGTATTAACTATTTCGTCACCATAAAGCAATACATTCAGATACATGGCTATAAAAAATAAATCATTTTGTCATATTCCTAAATTCTTTGTTTGAACATAGCCATTCAAAAACATAAGACATTTTTTTTATTTCAAATGCAACTTTAAAAATTATGAATATGATGAAATAGTTTGTATAATAAACAATTCAATAGTTGAAATTGGACATCAAAGCATCGAAACACGAAAAACGTAGCAGAATAAATGTAAGAAAATTCATACAAACAGATTTTTGAAACGAGAAATTATACAAAATCAATAAGTTCTTGAAACATCAAATCACGAAAATTAATAGCAGCAAGATAAATTATACCATCTGGATAAGACCATTAACACTTGAAAACTTGAAAGCAACAGATAAAAAGTCAAAGGAATTCAAAAACCAATTCCCAATATACTTTTGAAGCATATTCAGCAATATAATGAGCATAGCAATCGATCTTGGTTTATCAATGAACATTTTAACCAATCAAAAAGTATATATTAGCAAACTTTCAAACCATTGGCGCAAATCGGAAGTTTAGAGTCGTGTGGCACAAAAGGACCTGACTTTTCTTCACAACAATAGCCAGTCTGCTCGGGCCGTTTTAGTTCTCTTGTTTTTTTCTCAAGAACCCACACAGACCCATACGCATACAGAAATGTGACAAAAGGTCCCTCATTTGGTCCCAAGCGGTGCACGTCTTTCATTTCGCGCAATTTCTTAGACCCCATCCGGCGCCGTTTGTTTTAACTCGTCTCTTTTTCTCACCCTTGGAGATTTCAAAGAACCGAAGTTTGCAAAAATCGAGTTCCTACAATGACGTACAATAGTTTTCTTGTATGACTGTTTTTGTCTTCGCATCATTCAAACTGCCTACCTTTTTTCTTTTCCTCTCTCTCTCTCTCTCTCTCTCTCTCTCTCTCTCTCTCTTTCTTTCTCTATCCCTTTGGTATTGCTTCGTAGCTAACGCTCACACCCTTCCAGGTCCAGCACATGGCGATGGGAACACTACTGCAAAACCACTCCACCATTGCTGAGAGCGAAGGATCAACGGAGAGGCACTCGCAAACACATTCACACATACCAGTCTAGGAAGAAGAATAAATAGATACATCGGCGTAGCAGAAAGCTACCTTTATCTACAGCAGGCTCAACCGCGAGACGAACACATCGAACCTGTATTCCAAGAAGAAGAAAAAAACATACGAGTCATCAAGAAATCATCAAGAATTACTCGTTCCGGCCTTAATCTGGCTTTACAACAACGATATGTTACAACAAGTCCGGTAAATTATCAGCAAATCAAAAATATTATTTCGCAATCGACAACACCGAAGTCGTCTTAACAAAAACTTCAGGAACATTTGCAATGAAGAATTTTATGTAAAGAACCAAGCACATTGACAGAAGATCAGCGGAGAAGAAGTGTAATGACAACCATAGACATACACAAAACATTTACTCAGGATAAGCAATAGAAAAATGATGGTTTTATATTGAAAATACTACGTGCTTCACGGTGTAGGCAGTATAACATTCCAAAGTAGCAGTTCTGTCGTTCAAGTCGTCCACCCAAATCCTTCCAAAAGCAACAATAGCGGCTAGTTTGAGTTTTTGCAACATTGACCAACATTTCATTTAGAAAATATCAATAGGATTACGTTACAGGAAAAAGCTACCATAAATTCAATCAATTCATTACCAATACGATGCACAACATGGGCTTAATCAGAAACTTGCAATAGTTTACAGAACATTTCCACTATCATATCCGCAACAAATTGAAATAGAAAGGTACCTTTCAAACAACAAAATGCTTCAAAAGACAACAGATAAAATCAAACGACTCTGAACGACCGCACAATTGAAATAGTAACTTTTCCAAATAACACTTTAAACTTGGCGATGTCACATTCAGGAGTAAACCATGAAAAAATCCAGCACATGCTTCGCTTCTGCATATTACCACCAAGAAAATAATTGAACAGCATTCAAGATAAACAAGATTGAGAAAATAAATTCGATTATCGCCTTTGCAACTGGAGCATTTCAAATTTATGTTGCAATTTTATAACGTTTATTTACAGCAACGAATCAATTTAGTTTTATGGAACTTTCTTTTCTCATGAAATAACTCAACTACACCTTAGCCGTGAAGTACTACATGAACTCTTTCACTGAACGCAGCTCACCAGCCCAGGACACAACAAAAGAAAAACCAAATCTCCGAAAATCTCGTCGCTCTCGGCTCGGTTCTAGAACAGTTTTGTTTTGGCTTCAAAACACCATTTACTTTTAACTCAACCTACAGAAACAATAAATTTTGTCTTGTGCCACACAGGCAAAAAATATTTTTCAGGACTCAAAATCCAGTTCCGGCCGAAAGAGTACTAAAGGAAATTGAACATCGAGATCCAGCAAAATCTAAAGCGACGATTCATTTCGGTAATAAGTCATCAGGAAACCGAGAAAAGCGCTAAATTTACGCGCATTAAGTACATCTTTGAAGAGTCTGAATGATTTCCAAAAATATATTGCAAACTCAGGCTTCGTTTTACACGAAGCAAGCTAATCAAGTGGGCATTTTTACGTTTATTCATCGTGGGACCTTTTTTCTCATCGAGGACAGCCGCCGTCGTGGGATATCACCGCAGCTTCAATAACGTAATATATTTTCGTTCCACAATTCATTATTTCAGTTTATAATATAATAATACATAATCCAAATAACACTAAGAACAACAACAAATATTTCAACCATATAAAAAATCCAATAGTGGCTATTTTAAGTATTACAATAGTAGTTGACTATAAAAATTCATGCTATCAAATTAGAAGTAGAGTGTCAGTGATAAACTTACCAGGATTATGAAATTAAAAAAAATAGATTACTGTTGCGATATATTAAAATAGCATGCCAAAGGACTTTGATTACAATGACAATGTATGGATCTAATAAACACGGTCAACCTAAATTCAGGTATTTTAACAAGTCAAATTAATAAACTTACATATCAAAAATTGGGATATTATATAAGGTTGGTGGAAATAGTTACACAATCTGGAATTTTAAGAAAATCAACAAACCATGCCGTCGGAAAATTAAAGTCCTTTCAATATAATTCAACAACATATTGTATCAACCAACAATACATATATACATTAACTACATCTACGGCTGTCTTGTAGAGTTAGGAATTATCGTACTCTTAAGATAGGCTAGTTATATAGATTTATTTTATTGCGTTCTTTTGCGTTTCTTTATTATTTTTGTTAATGCGCTGTCACTACGTACAAAACGCCATAGTAATTGAAATAACATACTAAATTTCACTTCAAATAGATAATTTGATAATTTCTCAAGAAAACGGTTATTCTTTCATAATATTTAATACAAAAACTATACTTTCAGAAGAAAAGTAAAAGTTTGCATATTACAAAGCAAAGAAAATCCGTCATAGAACTGTTTATTTTCTTACTATGGCGTCTATTGTTTTTGTATTTTTTTATTTCTTTTTAGTTTTGTTATATTTTTTTTACATATGCGGCCACTTCATAACGTAAACCATTGATACGTCAATATTGCTCTCGATTTGAAACTATTCTACTATAGTTTTGACACATACATTTTAATTTGGATGTAGTACACTCTATTATTTATCAAGTTCTAAAGTTATCTATAGTACATAGCGAGCAGCTCGATGGTTTGTGTAAAAGTAGTTTCTAAATTTTTGTTTTTATTAATTTTATTTTTGTTCTTATTTCATTTGATATCTTATTTTTTTACTTGATAACAATTGAAATATAAAATCTAAAAAAGAAAAGAAAGAACAGAAATTGAAAGAACAGTGGATAAATTGGATAATCAGGAATTTTTAATAAGTACATTTCATGAATACTTCAGAAAAATACATATAATGAATGTAACTGAAATTTTTGTAATCCAAATCATCTTTAAAATGGCTTTTAACTTATACTAAAATAATTTTTATATTCAAATTACATTCCAAATTAACAGTTTTCAATTTAAATTAAAAAAAATATGTTTAGAAATCACATATCAAAATTCCGAAGATTTATTGTTATTTAGTTTTCTAGGTTTGATGTATGCTGATGAGAAAAGAGCGGGTGGTTTTTAAAAAACGCCAAAAATTTTATTTCGAAGAATTCGTCAAATAATAATAGTACTCTCATTATATATCGAGTATTATTATAGGCGAATTTTTTGAAATTAAACTTTTTTTAGGAATCACCCGCTGAACGCTGAACTTTTTGAACGATCAGATTCATCCGCTTCAAAAAGTGAAAATATTATTTTTATTTTTTTTTTATTTTCTCAAATTTTATTTGTTTTTGATTTATTGTTTTAACTGAATTATTATCACGAATTTGTAAACTAACCTGTTTTTTCTTACGTTTTATTTTCGTTATCCCAATTTTTCAATCGGTCTGTATGTCGCTAGCTGCAAGATTATGAAACCATTATAAAATCGGTTTCACCTTTTCTACAACTGTGCGTTGATGCAATAGCAATTAAATTAATATATGAAATAGATCTTTTATCCTTAACAATGTTGTTTTGCAATAATAGGACAGTTTCTAAATATGCCATAGCTTATAGTTGAATTGTGAATAGCGACCTAACAGATCGGTAGTCTTGCATCAAATTTTATTTTAGTCTGATTTTTTTTTATTTTTCAATGCATTCCGAGGCTTTGATAAATTGGATGAACATCCCAGTGAATAGGTTTAGATTTTTTTCTTAGTACTTATTATTTGTATTCAAGATTACTTCAAAAAAAATTTTGTTAGGTATGTCAAATAATTTTTGCGATATTATTTATATCACAAAGATATTTGGCGGAAGAATTAGGATTTTTAGAGTTGTGTATTTTTTTTATGATCATGCATTTCATTCGTAGGAATAAAATTGTGTAGTGTAGTTTTGTGTGTGTTTCTGCATCGTATTGAATAATTCAGTTGTTTGTAGACGATAGAGTCAATGGATTAACAATTCCTTTACATTTTATTTTGAGCTTTTTTATTATGTTCCAACTTTTGATATTTCGAATATAACAGTATTCGAATATAATCCATTGTTTTCCATTTTCAACATTGCAGCTGAAAAGCTAATTAGGTTTACTAATTTAGATTAGGAGGAATTTCGTTTCAAACTCTAGATTGTGTCACTCAATTTGCTACTTTACATAATCAAGAAAAGTTATAAAAATTAGATTTGGATAATTAGCTGTAGGTATAACGCATTCGTTGGAAAATTAATGAAGTTAAAACATTTTTTTTATTTTAATGCTTTTTTAATTTGTTTATTTCTTATTTTTTTATCTTTTCATTTGCACATCTCTTGAATATTTTCCTTTTTTTTTTATTTTGATTTCGTTATTCTTGTTTACTTGATTTTTTTTTTCATTTTTTAAAATGAAGTTCAATGTTGTTAATAAATACTGTTGAATTTCAGTTTTAGTTAAGTTTGAACCAGTAATGCACTTTTTCCATTCTTTTGATTTGGCTTTCACAGAATTGAATAAAATTCATTTACAAATTTACTCTTTATACGGTCATTATTTAATTTTCAGTTTTATCCCTAGTTTTTAGTTATTACATTTTAAAAATCATTTTCAATTATTTATAATTCTCCAAAGTTTTAAAAATGTTGTGTTACCACTCGTGCCTTTCATTACAACCAACTGCTTTCAATGTATGTTTACATGTTTTTGTTTTACCAATTAAGTTATAATCAAGTCTTCAGACTACTTTTGTTTATGTTGTTCAATGACAGTTGATTGAAAATTCGTTTATGTTGATTTTTCGTTTGATTATTGTTGTAATTGTGTTTGACACTTGCATTGAATTTTTGTTTGCGACCGTCTCTATATATTCATTTTTTTATATATTATTTTACATTTTTGCCGACCTTATTTTTTTGAGTTTCTGTTGATATCCTGAAAATTGTTTTAAATGTTAAACAAAATTAAGTTTTCTTTCAAAAGGTGCCGCCTTAGTGGCGTTGAATACGCTTATTTTTTTATATTTTTACATTTTTAATCAATGTTTACTGTTTGTATTATTTAGCATACAAAATTTGAGTTTTTGTTGATTTTTAAGGCTATTCAAAGGTTAAGAAGTTTTTGTTTCACCTATTAAGTTTTGGTTTGCAACTTTTGATTATTCTGTTGAAGTTACTTGTTCTAAAAATAACCATTACCGCTTTGGAAGTTGTTTTAATTAAGCTTCGTAGTTGTCATAGAGTTAAATTTTCAATTAACTATATCAGTCGTTACGTGCTGGATAATGCATGCAGTTACGATTTGAACATTATGTAGACAAAGCAGGTCTAAACTTTTTCAAATGGCTGAATATGAACTTTTACATATATAATTAAATTCGACCAATGTATTGATATATACAATTGCCTTAATCTGAGCGATAATCAACGCCTGTTTCCAAATTGATCGATTCATAGAAATTGATTAATTGATTGGTCTTTTTTGTCAAAATTAATGTCATCGAAATATTTTTATGAATAGTTCGTAAGACATAAATACTTTAGTTGAAATTCATCAGTTTTGTAATAATAACTCATGTATCAGAACAGCAGTTACCTCAAAAAGCGTTTAATTTAAGTTGTTATTGTTGTTAATATTGAATATTCAGAATAGAACCCAATATCTTATGAATTGCTCACAATTTCATGATTGTAGGCATGTGAGTATTCTTTATTTTCAAAACTCCAAAAATGTGATCAATTTGTTGAGTAGAAATGATAGGTTGGGTTCTATTTTGAAATGAATTATTAAGTTTTGTATTGTTATGAATTTCATTTCATCATTTATACGATTTTTGGTTTCACCAAGGTGCCTTATGTTAAAAAACCAGTTCACTTCATACTTTCCACGATGCGTTAATTATAAATAAACATAACATGTAGCGAATGTATCTTATATAGGATAACGATTATAAAACGTGTGAAAAAAACATATTATTCTATATTTTTCGTGTGTGTTCAAATGTAATATAAGAATAAATCTATATAAAAATATTTATTGTATTCCCTGTCATTTCTTTTCACCCTTATCAATAATAACAGTCGTTTTATAAAAACAAAGTTATAACGAAAAAAAACCAAATGTAAAACTACAGAATTGATTGAAAGTTTGACTGGAATCTTCATAAATATTATTAAAAAAACTAACTAAATCAGATCCTCAAATCATCATTCGTTACGTGCGTTTCTTTTTAAATCAAGCGCATGTAACGACATCTTTTGGAAATGGGTAGAAGCAAACCTTTGGAATGCGTATACTTGTTTCAATAAATTAAATTACATTCACGTGGGATATGTAGCAATACACGATTAAATAGCTCGTAATAACTTTTAACCAAAAATCTATTGTAAAATTAATTTCACAAAAGATATTATCTAGAGCTATATCATCTTTGAATAATTCAGAAAATCAAGTGCAGCAAGTTACCTGATCAACTATTGGTAAGTGAAATTTCTACCAAACGGGTTGGCGGCAATTTCATACTTGGGAAGAGACACTGTCCAATCAGTAGAAGCTAGTTGGAAAGTTTGGTGAATATCGCAAGGGCGTATGAAAGGCGCGTGCGCCGCATTCTCGTGGAGTGCATAAGTATTGTGTACACTAATACACCGATACAAATGCCGTTAACGCGACGTTGACATGTCTGCCGCGCGGCGCCGGGCGACGACGCACAACAACAAGTCGCGGCACGAAGCGAGTTTTACTACTTGATTTTACGTGTCGCTCGTGACATGTCGCCCGAGGACTTGATTTTCAAGCTTGTCGGCTCCTATGAAAATTGTAAATTGATCGTACAGCAACGATTGCACGATGATGGAAAGTGTCGGAACAATTAATCAAAGCGACGCCGCTGCCGCCACCGCCGTCGCACTGCAGGTTCAACGACGAGGTCTGTTACACGCACCTCTCTCTATCCGTAGTCTACAATAGCCATCGCTTTATATTCTTTTTCCACGTTCAATCGTTTTTTTGCAGGTATGCATGTTGACACATTAGTTTAATTTACGCATGGGACTTTTAACTTCAGATGAATGTGAGATTAGCTATTGCGTATGTCCTCCCGTAAGTTTTGTGACTTCTATCGCGTGCTTCTTTTGGAATAATTAATCGCTCCTTACGTTTCTGAAAAGTAAAATTTCATTATAAATTGACTGACTTAAGAACGTACAAATGTTTTAATCGTTATCAAATTAAATACTAATTAGCAATAATAGAATTGAATTTGTAACACCTAAATAAGAAATATAAAAATAATATCGTTACGTATTCAACTAAATATATCAACGCAATACATTTTACATAACCGAAGAAGATAGAACGCTCCAAGATAAAACATGTTTTCGATAAGTTCAACCAATAAGACCCACGGTTAAACTTTGAAAATTCAATTCAAACGGATTCCAAACAGATTTCTCAACTACTTAAAAAACAACGCGCGAGTTTTCTTTCACATTTCCTTATTGAACTTTAATTGACAGCGAAACCAAAAAAAACAAGCAAGAAAGAAAAGATCATTAATAATTAAGAAGCTTGAAAGCCCTACATCGTCGTCCCATTGTTTTCCACCCCATCAATCAATCGCTGACCTAGTCTTGGTTTGCTCAGTCAAAGTTCCGCATAGACAATCTGTGTGAGAGATACTACCGCGTAAGATACGGCCAAGCGTAAATGGCGAAGAGCACGCGCCTCCACGTCGCGCTCATATACACATTGCGGCGAACGAACTAGACTATCCGGTTTCCTCTCACGTTCGTCGTCAATGAGAAATGATCTTGCATTGGTAACAAAAACAAAAAAAAAAGTGCTATCGCACTGGGTCGCGGTCTCATCGTCTATGGTGTTTTTAGTAATTGGTATCTTCAATGAGCTTTTTTTCGCTAACGTAGCATCGTGATTTATGGCCGTTAGGCGCCGAGGCATCATTATTCTTCATAACACTTCGTTACTGTTCTGTTCAAGCTTTCAATTTTATTTGACTCTCAAAGACTGCACTGTGCGTAAGATTACTTTTGGATATTGAGTTAAACGTCGAATAGGCGTTTTTTTATGATCATACCATGAAATCGGACTCCTGAGACAGATTGATTATATCAGTCTTACGAGCGTCGAGGAATATTCAAGCTGCAAGATTAATCACAATTGAATTCAAATCAGTCTCAACATGCATGACAACGCTAGTCTTCACTTTCATTTATATCTCGTTACGGCGCGCTAAGGAAATCTTGTATAAAGAAAGAGCGGCAAAAAAAGAGAAGAGCTAAACCTCTTATAAAACCCATTTGAGCGACTATATCTTTCAACGCATTTAATCCTTGACACGTTATGCGAAACTGCTCAGTTTCCCACTGACTTAATTATCGCTCGAGGACTTCTGTGTACTTATAAATTAGGTCAGTCGGCGTTGCTCATCATTAAATTTATCCACTTTTCTATTTCTCTTCATCTCTATCTCTCTCTCTCTCTTCTCGCTCGTTCTTTTGTCGAACGAACTGACTCGTAAAAATAATCACGGTCTTCGTATTAACCTATACTGTCGTGAAATCTGCATTTTATTGCGGTCGATAATATTAATTTAAAATCTCAATAAAACGTGACTGTAATCGGCCGCGAATAAAATTTCCGTTTATTAATACGACGAGGAGAATTATTAACGTGATCTTATGGCATAAATTGAAAAAAAAACCCACCGATTTGAGAATTATAAAAAATAATTGTATGTATATGTACACAATGGAGCTACCTATATATTTAACTGAATTTGCCACTCGATACAGAGGCGCTTAAAACTTGAAGTTGCAGACATCTTGTTTCCTGTACACCTCTCCAAAGTTAAGCTCCTTTTTTCTTCGGCGACAGCTCAAGTATATATGTGTCAGAGTCGAGAAGAGCATGCATAATGTGTCTTGTTGGACGAGGCGACAGCGCGGCAACTTTGTTAATTAACTAATTAGCCACAAGTTCGCTCGATTTTGTCAACGTTCTTGGGGACGTGCTTTTCGAAAGCTCGGCGCGCCGCTCAACTGTCCCGCCACTTTTCTTGAAAATAACGAGTGACATCGCGTTGCGTCTTAATTGGAAGGACTTACTTTCGCTTCCAGTACTTTCGGCTGCTGTGCACAGCTCTTAGTCGAGTAATTACAAGATGTCGAGTTGAAGTTTCAATTAGCGCTGCATCAAAAGGAGGATTATCGCGAAAAAAATTGCCGGCTCTCAAGACAAAGTAGCCGGCTTAGCCGAGATGGATTTTTATTTTTATTTTCCTTCCTTTTACTTTCTCCTTTATCGTTTTTAACAAAAGGTATTTCAAATTTGTTTATACGTAAAATGCACAATCTGATATTATTCGGGAAAAAAATTCTTTCTTTTACCGTCACTATTCGTAATTTATTTATTCAAAAGTCTTTTACTTTTATTCGAAAGATAAAATAAAAAAACGACTGTTACATGAAAACGTTAGGAGAAAATCGAAGAAAGCTTGTAAAAAGTTGTCAGCAAGTTTTTCAAGCTACAATATGACTATATCCTCATCGTTTCAGCTTGCGTCTCGCCGTTGAGTTAAATGAAACAACCAGAGGAAGACGAAGCCGGCAATAAGGTGATCGTTTTCTACAGTGTGCCGCCGACGAGGAGGAGTTCACCGGCGGTGGGTGCTGCTGCTGCCAAGCTCCCACTACTTTGTGGCTTTGGCGCATCGACTCTCGTGCGCGGTAGTGGCGTTCGCTCGATCAGCTGATCGTCCGCTAGCATAGAAGTGCCGGCTTGTCGACAGTACGCACCTGCGAGCGAGCGAGAGAGCAGCAACAGCAGCAGCAGCAAAAGTAACAGAAGCAATAGCTAGGTCACACGTTGATATTGCGCGGGCGCGACGTGTCTGCGCTGGCCGGGGGCGGGTGTTGTTGGCTGTCTAGTAGTATAGTGTGGCGCGAGCCGCGAGCCGGTAATGACCATGTGTCGCTACGACTTTTAGTGTCATTGTTGTTCCCTCGAGAACAGACGAGAAGAAAAGTGTTGTTGTTGTTGTTATTGTTGTTGTTGGTGGTGAAGGAGGTGGTAGTGGTAGTGCTGGTGTTGAGACATGAGTGCAAGGGAGGTGTCCTTGCTAGGCGGGTCGCCTTGGGGCTTCCGCATGGTCGGCGGTTGTGATCAGAATCAGCCATTGCGCATCTCGAGGGTGAGTATCAGATTTGTTTAATTGTCAATACTGTAATTATCTTGATATAACAGTCGTTCTCATTTCTTTATCGACAGATGCTCTTTTTTTCATTTCAAAATAACCGATCAAGATAACAATGTAGTGTGACAGTTATAAATGAGCTACAAAGTACGTCGTAGTTTTCTCGTTAACAGTTTACACAAAACTTAACAATGCATGATAGTCTTCGATATTCCGTGAATTGCTTTGTCTTCGTCGTTCACAGTAATTTTTCATTTCAAAGCTTCTTTCATAAACTTTAGACAACGGTTTTTTGTTTATGATTAATGAAACAATATGAATGTGTTAATATTCACAAACAAAACACACGGTGTATTGTCGAACGTTCGTTTCCTCGTATACATTCATTCGAATGGCTGCGATAAAGAAAATTACTGACACATATTTTTATCACTAGTAAAACAAATATTGCATGCCTGTCACACTGAAGTTTTTTTAATCCGCCCGCAAGCAAATCATCCCTGACTCGTCGTAAAACTTTTGCTAGCGGGTGCATCTCATCTCGCTAGCAGCAATGCATATAAATTCAAAAATTCCACGCGTCTAACTGAAAAAGTGAGCACATGTATGTATGCGATGAATATAAGAAGCGCCGATAGCCAACGAATGTGTGTGCCAGCGGCAACACGGCCTTGACACACGCGACTCCACATCGCTATTAAATCTTCTTATCGCTCAAGCAGATACTTTCGGAAAAGTATATCTTTCGTTTTTCTTTGGCGTTGCGTCATGTCGTAGAGTTCTGTTATTTTATGCTAATGTTTGCCTTCTTACTACGTTTGTTTTGTGTGTCTAAGCTAATACTCTGAGTTTTGAAGAGTTCATTCGGTCTTTATAAATTTGAGATTCACTGAGAGAGTTTAATCCTGGGCATAAAATACAGCACTACTATAAAAACAATAGAAAATAAGAAAAACAGCTCCGACACTCTTGAACCCAGACAGAGGTAGGTGTGTCAGCAGGTGCTTATACCCTTCAGGCGTGTGTAAAAAAAAAGAACAAGCACATGGCGGCTCATCTTCCCGCGTTACATTCGCGCGTTCTCGTTATGCAAATGCGAAAGAGCACTTTGCTGCAAAGCTTCTGTGCAAAGTGTAGGGACGAGGTGAGGGAGGGAAAGAGAGAGATAGAACGAGGTTGACAATGAAAAAAAAAAAACTATGCACTGTAATGCAACTGCAACTCGCATGCTAATTTTTGCTGAATTAGACATTCGCTGCTCGTTTCGCTCTAACCCGTTATGCTCGTTAAGCTATTCAGCGCGAAAGTGTATGCGAGTTGCACTCATGACTTTGACCGATAGAATTGCTGTTTCCTTGAGCTTTTCCGAATCGACTTTACTGAAAGAGTTGGTCTGATGATAAGGAATCGAGTTACTTTGCTTTTTGCTATTTCCGGGGTTCACATTGAGTAAGTTAAAAGTCTGTCGACTTGTACGAAGCTTTCAGTGCGAAAAAAATAGCCACGAGCAAGTGCTTGATTTTACATGTTCGAAAATTGATTTTTCTTGAAAACCGAAAACTTTTTACGTAGCTATAGCTCTATATCGTCTGATACTGATAGTCGAAGAGCACTGTATAGAGCGAATTGACCTTTTTACACGTTCATTATCGAACACATTTTTTTCTGTAACCTTTTGTGAAGAGTTTTCTGTTCAACGTCGTACAATAGATTTATATTTTTTAAAAAAAACGTTCTATGATTGAACAAAACTGTTCTGCCAACTACGTAACAATTTTCGTCAAAAGTGTCTCGTAACTATAGCGTGCCTTCACATTTATTTTACAGAAATTTAATGTATTCTCTTATCTTTTTGTATCTATTGTATGGCGTACTCAGTCATCTTATCGAAATTCTGCGTTCAAACAAAACACTTTTAATTTATAAAAATGAATCTGAATTTTCCAGAACTCTGAGTAATTCTAAATTACAATAAAATCATAAAAATTTTGTATATCTTGCCTCTTCCCAAAATTCATGATTATTGAATTGTTGGTAGTACTTTATTAATATTGATACCACGCATAAGCGACGCGAATCATCGTATCAATTTCTCTGTTCATATTTTAGTCACGTGTACTCAGCATTCAACAATATTCTACTAAATAGGAAAGCTTTTCCACGTCGTTGTCGCAAATTATGAAATAATTTATTGGGATTGGATGTTACGTGCTTAGAAGCTGTTGATTAGCTTACTAAATATATAGACATTGCGTGGCTTGTATAGTAAGTTTCAAACATACACGCTTGCACGGTCGCGTAAATATGCAAACTGCGAAACTCGCGGCAGAATCGAGTTAAAAGCTCGTGGATTTTCGCATCTGCATCAGTGGGTGTCTCCCGTTATTTTGAAACTCGCGCGCGTCAATACTTCAGTGTACATGCAAATCGTATTAGAGGCTATGCATATGTTGCTAGTTAACCGAAATTGCCGGGAAATGAAGTATAAAAAAAGAGCCTTCTCTACGATATAGGGTAACCTAATCGCCATGTGTTACGTAATAACTAATGACCGAAATCCAGCACGAATTTAACTTTTCATTGGATGGCGTTTCACGTGGCAAGCGCAGCGAAAGGTGTGACAGTAAAACGGTATAACAGCTATGCGCGCCTGTTATTAACAGTCTTATTCGACTAAGTGCGTAATTACAAGATTACGACGTCTCTCTTCTCTTCTTCCCTCCCCCCCCCCCTCTTCTCATTTGAGACACAGCTGCTTTGATGATCATGTGCGCTTTTGATTTAGATGTTTTTTTTTCTCGATATGGCGTACATAGTGTGCACTGTCGACATTCGTTGGACCGCAAAGTTTTTACGTGTCTGGTGAGTGTTCTTTCGATGTTAGATAATTTATGTCAGATTTTATGTACATTTTCAACATAAGACTCTTTGTACTTGTTTCTCATTTACTTTTCGTTTGTATTTTTATATCGTTGTGGTAATATTAAACTATGCTGATAATTTAAAAAAACACTTTTATGTAATGCAATAGCGTAATCCACTGTAGACACAACATTTCGTATTTGTAAACGTGGTCAAACGTATACACGTATTTATTAAAATCATCGACAACGTATTGTATTGAAGTTGTCGACACGCTTTGTTTGTCGGTTCTCCTCGAGAAACGCTGAGACAAGAAAATAGAAAACTCACTTATTTACGACGTTTATTTCTATTTTCGTTGAATGTTTATTGGCCAATTGAAAGCACTTGAAGTAGCAGATAAAGAGTAGTACTTGAAATAAATAGACGATTATCAACTGAGCAATTTTCATTGGTGCAACGTCAGTAGAAAAGCATTAATTAACAGCTGATTAAAGTTGCTTGTTATTCGCTTTTAATTGTTCAGGGTCACTGGGATCATATCCTGCAAATTCGTTTGGTAAATTTTACAGGAGACGAGATGATAATTGTATTTCGAATGTAAATTAGAGGCACCGCTACAAAATGACTTGGAAAAAATGTGAAAGCGACATGGTGGAGAACGAGAGAAGAGGTGATAAAGTGCAGGCATGAAGAGCGTGACGCTCGAGTGACTCTAGCTTTACGATATCCCCTCTGGTTGGAGAATTGCATTACTCTATTCTTCTCTTCTAGAAAAAGGTGTTTTGGTTTTATTATCCATAAAGATAAAAGCTAAAAGGTACGATTGATATCTGGCGCGAAGATATAAATCGATCAAAAATACTTGACGTATCTAAGACTCCATTCTTGCTAATCCGAACACAACGTTTGTAATTCATCAATCCTCGGAACACTTTTCAAGCGTTTCACTACGACAAAAAAAAGTAGCGCAAAAAACTTCTTGAGACGCGATATAGAAAAAGTTTAGATGGGACGTAAATACCGAGATCATTTATCAAAAAAAAAAAAAAAGAATAAAATCTGGTAGAGTGGATCGTTAGAGTGTAACGGGAGATTATGCATAGAATAGGGAATGGAAGAGTTATATTCGTAGAAGGGATGAACGGATTGGTCTTTTGTGCTTGGAGAAATGTAAATGCAAATTTTAATGAGAAAGTTTGTAATTAATAGGTTCGTATGGCATTCCCTCTTCGTGGTGGAAAATTTAATACAACTGCAAAATGTAATAAAGTGAAGCTGTCGCTTTTGTCGGTTAACAGTGATAGCTCCGCGAAATGGATGCTATAGAAGTGCGATTTATTCATCGACACATTTGATAAATAGACGTACAGAAACGTTTTGCATGTACTAGCTATAAAAGAGCAGAGACGATAAAGATAGATTATGAATGGACTTCGTCTTTCTCTCTTTAGATTGGAAACTGTAATATGATAGTTTCCAAGTCTCTGATAAAATAAAGAATAAATATATGTATCGCAAGTATCCAAGTAATTAACATCATGGAAATTGCTGGCGTATTTTTATCAAAGCCGTGAGAAATGAGAATTCGAATTACGTAAGATTCTAATAAGGTGACTTATGTTGTTGAGTTTATCGAGCTTTTTGTAAGAATTCAAGTATTTAGCATACCCAGAGATGGTAAACGACGTCGATTGCGCTAACAAATAAAAGTAAACGAATTCAATTAAATTAACGGCGATTTTTCGATACTTGTAGCATTTATTCTCAAATATCTCGAGAAGATTTAAATCAATCGAGAATTTCCAGGCTCGTCCGGTCCAATTAGCTGCCGTCAATTTAAACAAGACAATAATGCTTTCGCTATGAAATGAATATAAACATTCGCAATATAAGGTGTGCTGTATTAAAAAAAATGAATAATAATTTATAGAGTTGATACAATGAGATTTTTCGACATAGAGAAAGTATGTATTCGTTATAAGATCGTTGATGGAAACAATGCTCATGGGCGTATCCAACTAATCGAATCATCAATTAGTCGAACCGCGCTCAGGGTGCATTTGTTTTCAGTTCTGGCCAGTAAATCGAACAGAAACAATCGAACATAATGAACTCTGATGGAAAATAACGACACGTGCTTTTCGCACATTCACGAGCACATTGTACATCCAAATACTTCACCGACACGACGAAGATCTCTTGATGAAGTCGGATTTTATATTTATATACAGGCAACACAATTATTTTTACCAACGTTGGCTTGAAACTCACGAATAAACTATTTTGAAAAGACTGATTTACTTCTTGACAAACTTCGTTCTTTTTCAACACCTTGCAGCAAATATTTCGAATAATCGAGCTATCCGCATACTCGAGATATTTGTACTGCTATCGTATACACGCAAAAGGTGTATGCTGTCGACGCGTTAGTAATATCCGACTCAGTATTCATGCACAGCTTATAGCCCGGACGAAATTGGAAAGCGACATTCTTGCGGTTTTTGGCTATCCTTTGACCTCGGCAATGAGCTTCGCTGCTTGATACGTTCAAATTGTTATTCAGATATGTGTACTTTAACTTTCTTATTCATTTTCAAAGCTTCTGTTGCGCATTCAATAAAAAGTAATAATGGCAATCAATATCAAATTATACCTTGGTCAGGATTTTCATTGTAAAAAAAAAAATTCATTGCGTAATAAAAATGAAGCGACCTATAAAGTTATATCTCGCCCGATCACGGCGATTTCTCCGGCAAAGTGAACAAAACAACAAAAATATTAAAAAAAAGTCGTCGTACGTCAAAGTAATAGCTCGCGCCCGGGTAATGTCTTTTTATCGAGCAATTATTATCGTATCTATAGCTAGCACAAAAGCCTAGACGCTATTTCTCACAATTATCAATGGAAGAAAAACGAAAAGCTCTGGTATTTCAAAGCGTAGAGAAACTGGTTCGTAACACGTGGCACAATTACAAGGCCCAGCGTGCACCTGTCGGCTCGTTAGTGCGAACTTGACAAATGGCCAGCGAAAAAGAGAGTAGAACACCGAGAGTAGCGGATTTTAGCAGCAATATAGTATATAACACGAGCAGCAGCAGCAAAAGCAGAAGCAGGAAAAAAATACATAGGAAGACCTGAATTGTCATGAGCTCATAACATTGCACGACTAATTACGCAGTCAAGGTCAGGTGCACGCTAGTCTCGTAATTACGTCGTCGACACGAGTTGCTGCTGATACTATCCGCACTGTGGCACGCAATGGCACAACACCTTATTCACCGGATTCGAACTTTGTATTGCAATTAAAATCTTTTTGAGGTGGATCGATAAACAGAGCGTTTATTTCACAAGGTTCAATTAATCTTTGAAAAGAATCAAATTAATTTTTAGATGAAGATATTTGACATTGAGAATTTTCTTCTTGAAAAATAAGCTCAATGTGAAAATGTGAAAAAATGTCTGTCGATATGGCTTATCATTGTAGTCGATAAAATGGATACATACGCGAAATACGGTACGTCCGACAGAAATTGAAACCTTACGCGTACACCTGTCACGAACACCGTTGTGTACGCTTGATTACTTTTCAGGTTGCGCCGCTCTTGCGCTATTATTTCAAACTTGACGTGATCTCCATCTCATTAGGGATGATTTTGGCGTAGTGCGTAACGTTACTGTTAGTTGTGACAGCTTGATTTATCGACGGGAGCCCATTTCGTTTTTTGTTTTATTTTTTAAATGTTTTTTTTTTAATACATATACGGAAGCCACATCGTACAAAAAAAAATACAATCAGGCCTTTACAAACCAAAAATTGCCAAACTAAAAAAAATCGCGCTGACAAATTTTCAGCATGCACGTGTATACGTGCATGCAGGTTTCCCAAGTCGAGCGAACGTTTTTCGAGCTTGCAGACATAGTGCTTTGTTTTTCAGAGAGTGAGCAAAACTCTCCCTCACTAGTGAAATGCTTTCGGCGGAGAAAGAAAAATATAGAACAGACAGCGTGAACTTTTTTACGGATTTTTAAAACTCGACTGTTTGCCACTGCACGAAGAATATTCTCAGACGAAAATGGAGAGATGATTGAAAATATGAGAAAAGATGGGCTTACCATTGTAAAATGTCTTGTCTAGTTTGCCGAAGGATGAGTGTTTTATGGAAGTATATATAGCCTAAACGCGGATCAAGAGTAAGTAGTCTTACTCGATTCTCATCCATCTTTCTTTTGAAATTCTTTGATTAATCACAGAAACTTGATTGGAATTCATAACTTTTTCAATATTGCTGTGAGCAGCAGTCCAATTTGACGAAAAAATTAGTCGAGTCGGCCATTGTAATTAAATTCCAAAGTAATAACTCCTGGAGAGCAGAATTTGTAGAGACTACACAGCCAAAATCCCATTCGTTCATCCCTCAGCAGCGGAAGTTCCGGAGTAGACCGAAGGAAATGGAAAGGGGAAAAACTGAAAAGGGGCAAATAAATTGCGCGTGGGTCTCTCTTATCGGCGTTACTGCTGGCAACAAAAAAAAACAATAGTAACTGGGCCGGTATGCGCTTCGTTCGATATTTCGATGACGACGAATACTTTCAACAGCTGGGGCTTTTGCATAATTCTCTTTATTCGCTGAGTGGGCACATGGAATAGGATTGAGTTTGAACGCCTACATTTTGTGGAGGATAATGATATTATTTCTGAATGAATGTCGTGGTGAATTTTTTGGTTCAGCTGAAAGATAACCCATATAATATGCTCGGGATAGTGGCAAATTTTTGAAAAGTAACGTGCAATTTCCTAAATTATATTAATGCTACTGAATTGGAACTTTTGTAGTAATATTCGATGGTTGAGGTGTTTTGATGGAAATCAAGATCAATGGAACGGACATAGTTTGGCAAACTATACAGCCACAAACGATGTATTATTAATAGTTTGTTCAAAATAATGCTGGGCTTTGTTTAAAACTGAAACAATTTATCAATATTTGTATTGTTGTCATTAAAAGAATGTCCGAATTCGAACGTATCGTAAATATTGTTATAAAAGAAAAAAATTCAATTTTAGTATAAAGCAAAACATGAAAAATATATATCTTTTTTATCACTGAAATATAAACATCCCGAGTCCTTATTTTTGGCTTTATTTTTCCAGTGAATGGTTCATACACTGGAAAAATAAAGCCAAAAATAATTTCCATTCAGAGCATAAAATTTGCGTTCGCTCAAAATCCTGGCATCTCGACGTGCGCATAAATGCATATAAATCCTAGTGAAGCACTCAGCTTTTCGGATGCGTCGATTATTCCGATCGAGCATTCTCCGAATGGACGTTTTGGTGGTATCGTATATTTTAAAAGCCAACGACTGACCGGTTCTGTCTATGTCTAGCGATGACGATATAGGTGAAACAGAGAGCGAGAGAGAGAGAGTATTTTCCTCGTGCAAAAATAGACGACTAGTCCAACGCGTCTCGACTAACGAACGAGTGCAACGTGCAGTTCTCGCCAACCCCCTTGTCAAAACTATCAGCTTTCTATTATGCTATTTTTGGACGTTTGATATCTGATGGCTAACATCGATAGATTTGTGCGCAGAATAATATTAGAACGTTTATTTTGTAACCGATCAAATATTCAAATAATCTCGATCGTACTTTTAATTAATTTTATTTATTTATTTTTCTTTTACTTTATCAATTGCATTCGTTCGTTTTTACAGTGAGAAATCGAATGCAAAGGAGCTTTCGCAAAAAACTGTGTGTGACGCAGTCTTTAAGAATAATGGTTTCGTTCTTCTACACCAGAAGAAAATCGATTTGAATTTACATTGGCAAGACGTATACGATCTACCCGAAACGGTCTTAGAATGTAAACTAACAGGTTGTAAACTTAGCAGATCGTATCGGCATAGAATACATATATAGTACCGTCTTACGCATGCCAACATTGAAGATGATCGCTGAAAAAAAAATGTTCCTTGACACGAAACAATCGTTTCATTTTACGAGCGTGAGATTATTTCGATAAGTTTTTCTTACTAAATATACCTGCAACAATGACACACGTTGTTGAATCGTAATAAGCGTATACGTATGAAAGCCGAATAGTTGGAATTAAAAAAATTAAATAGTCGATGCACATAACGATATCTAGCTTGTAAACATGTTTTTATTTGAACACTGATGTCAAAGTACAATTACGATTAATGCAGAAGCTTATATAATAGCGCAATACAAGCGTCTTCGCACCGACATTAGCTTCAATGAGCATAAAGACCCATGTCCGGCCTATCACTGCAGAAATTTGCATTTTCGAGCTGCTCCCTTTCCGTACCTGCTTGCGCATGCAAATCACGCCTGCTAACAAATGAACCTTCGTTATAACGGCTACGCCGCTATCTACGCGACAAAAGCCTCATACAGTCAGCGAGCAACCTTCGAACAGCATATATATACCATAAAAATTTATCCCGAGATAGCAAGGAAAAAAGTTAGATTTTCTTTCTTATTTTTTTTTTATTCACGGAATTGCATTTTAATGTTACGAGCTTTTGGAGGCTACTTGTAATTGCCTGTGAACTTGCGATACGTTTACGAAGAATTTATAGTTTCCTGAACTTTTAATTACATGTAACGGTAGAGTTGCACTCCATTAGATGCGAAGTATTTCCTTGCCGCGAAAGATATTTTAATTAAATTTTGGTGCAATACCCATGTGAGAAGTATCTGAAACTAAAAAAAGCGCAAGAAATAAGCAATATCATTGAAAATACTGTCACGTTATTGATCAAAGCCCAAGCGGTGAAGTTTATTTTTGTCGTTGGTGTTAATTTCGAATTGAGACCCTCCTGAGAAGATAGGTCAGCCAACTTAAATGAAGTCACGTGCTTGCGCGAAAAACGACACTATGCATTTTCTACTTGGGCGCCTGGTGACGTAAGCTCTGACAATTTGTCAGTCCTAATGAACAATTGAAGTAATGAATCAAGACAAGCCATGCAAACGAACTTTTATTAAATGAGATATGAAAATGCATTATTGTGCACGGATTTCCGATGAAACGTTATGTACTTGGTAGAGCAATTAAATTCAAGCTTATGATGGATGGATAAGACCTCAAGATTATCTGTAACACCTGGCGTTTTCAACGAATTCGCCAAAGTATTTCGTTATGTTCAAATTTGAAGAACATCTGTTTGCTTTTACCAATAAAGCAACTAAATAATTTTGAAAATATCGGCTTTTTTATTAATATCTTACTACATGGATAGCGCGATAATTGGGTTGATAAATGAAACGATATTTCATATTCATAAAGTTAAATAGAAATTTCGAACTCATTAACGCGCAATGTAATCTCTTATTTACGTAATGTCCCAAAATAAAGTAAAATACAGCGTATGTATTTTAAAAATTTCTAATATTCGCAACGCTAATCCTCGCAATTCAAATTACCAATTGTTCTGTAAATCTCGATACCTCTTCTTTCTTAAAATTATGTCGATTAATTTTAAAGACGTAGAGGATACATAAAATAATTAAACCCAAAAGGCGTATGATATAATTATTAGGTGTTTAAAAAAACGTGTGCATCCAGGGGACGGTCGTTGCCCTCGTAGCCGCACTGCGCTTCGCTCGTATAATTAAAATGACGTGGCTGCTGAGTTTATTTGCGCGAAAGAAATTTTCACTTTTTTATGCCACATACACAGTCAGCTGTATCTTGTTTCTGTAATTAGAAACATCATTTTTTCTAAATTTCTATTGACAAACTTTCTTTTTGAATAAAATCTGCGGTCAAAGAGAGATGTTTTGACAAGTTACAAATAATAGAGCATGCAAAACTAGTATCATTGGGACACATACGCACATGAGAGAGAACTGATAGCGAATGAGAGAAATATAGGGAGAAACCGTTACTATATTACAGGATGAACTTTATAGACGCCAAGAGCACAATTTCGCTGATATAATGAAAATTCGAGTGCAAGCTGCATTCGACGCTGCAGAATTTCAATTAAATACACTTCTCGATTATATTCATTGAAATAATTATCGTTAGTTACGGCCTTTAAAGTTTTAACTTTTTTTATCGTTGAAAAGTGTACAGCTATCGTGGTAATCAAGTGGTATCGTTGAAATAAATCAACAAAATTTCTTGTTGTTCAATCCAATGTAACTTTATACCAAGCGAGTGGAAATTTTAATAGCAAAATCATCGCTTGCGTAATTCAAACTGAAAAGTCAAATTAATTTTAAACTAAATGAAAATTTGGATGTTTGAAAGTAAATAGATTGAAAAGTAATTTTGTAATTTTCGTGGCAATCTCCAATAAATGCCTTATGATGTACAACTGAATAAACAATTGTTCAAAAGGCAGAACAGAAGAAGAGAGTAAATCTAAACGAGCACAAAATAGCCAATAAATATGCCTGTCCATTAGCGCTCGAACACTTGTAAATGCTCTAATGAGGAGGCCGCAATTGCCCGACAAATATTTCACTAGTGACAAGTCGAGACTCATTCACTCTTTTGAGTTCATTCACATCCGTACAAAAAGAAAGAGAGATATGCTTTCAATGACATCAGGAAAGTCGTCGGTTCGTGTGGCGTATACCTTAGATGAAATAGAGTTGCAGTCTTTGATTAATTTCTTTGAAGACACGCCTCTCACGCATGGTTAAATCACTCAGCTATCCCCTTTCTGAAGAAAAAAGTGGGAAATAACAAACCCGTAAAATAAACGCGTAAACGGGATGAAAAAAGAAAAGATCTTACGATGACCTTAAGAGGACACATAATTAACGCTTGTTAATACTGCAGTCTGTGTGCATGTATACGTATACCGACTGACCCACTTTCAAGAGTTCGTGATGTTGGCTTCGTTGTCGTGGATATTAAAACTGGCAATGTTCGCTCGAGTTCAATCGATGCGCTCTCGCCCACCACGATCGTCATGTGTCGTATGCTTGACTACACATGCTTTGTGTAACTTTTTGATATCTAGCTTTTCGCAATCAGCCGCACCACAATGTTGAAGTTTTCATTTCCCTTCGCTTCTAGTAGTATCAATTATATATATATATAATATACGATGGATCGATAGTTATTTTTAAACGATTCCAACCGAGAGATTTCAATTTAAACTATACGTGACTAACATTTTATAAAATTCTTGAAATTATTTCGACTGCGATCAATAGAACATCATCACGATGGATCGTTCTAATAATATAATTTCTAACTAAAAAACGATATGAATAATTTATCAAAGCAGCAAATAAATTTGTACGTGTATTTATTGACTGAAGATTGCATTCGTCCCAACTACACTATTAACTCATAATTTCTTGTAGACTTGTGTGTTACTCTAAAAATAACCAAAATAAGATCTGAACGTACGGCGTTACTTGAAATTTATACATAATAATATTTTAAACGGCCTGGTGTTGACAAACGGCATATAAATTTAAAGAAGGTTCCGCTTTGAAGTTGGGTGTCATCAACAGATCATCAACAGATTCACCTCGACGAGAGAGAAGAACGCCTTGCTTTTAGTGGTACTCGCCTACTGGCTTTATCCACCTTCGATGGATATCGATTACGTGATAGTTTCTTACTGAACGGTAACTTGCTGAAGTTTTCCTCTGGCGAAGAGATGAGGTAGTGGCCTCGTTTGCGCTTCAGTATACCAAACTCAACGCTACGTTTCAGTGCAGTGCATATCTGAAAATGTTCGCGAGAGCTTAATCGTAAGGAATATGTGCACACGTTTACAAATATTTGCCCTCGAGTGCTGACAGCATTGGGGTTAGTCTATAATTAGAACCCAGTTGGCCGTGCAATACCAAAGAAGATCAGCTACGATAAATATTGGCTTGCGTAAATATACGCAAACGCGCATTTTCCAATAAGCTGTCCGAGGTTATGTCGCCAAAAACTGTCTTGTTTACCCATGAATTCACCTAATTTTTCATCTAGCTTACCTGACGTTTGGTGGCAGGTTTGGCTAATACGGCAGCGACGAACTTGACGATTTCCGTCATGGTTGGTCCTGCAGCATTATCCGAATTTTTTAACGCGGCCATTATTTGCCCGACAGCCCTTGCAGACGGCTTAATCCTCGATGACATTGTTGTCGAACCCTCAACTGCTGACATTTTTTTTTGTATTTTCTTGCTTGTTATTGACGACTGGTTGAAGCCGGGACGGAATGAATAGTAAAAAAAAAAAAAGAAAATCGCCTGCGTGTCGCGTCACTAGACATTTTTTTGTCTTTTTTTTCTTTGCCGCGAAACACGTCGCAATTTACACTGTCCGATGCGAAGTTGTTATCGGTGGATAGAGTGCCAGAGTACGACAGAAGTGTGAAGTCTGCATTGTTGGTTTAGTATGACTCAATGATTGATCGGGCATTTGATGAATAAGGGAATATAGCTCAGAGGTAGAGTATTCGAATGCAGATGGACATGTTCCCAGTTCAAATCCGGGTGTTCTCTAATGGATAACATATTTTTGCAATTCGTTAATTAAATTTTTGAAAAGGGAATTTGGAATTGGGCTTTTTCATGACCTATATGTTATACTGATTTCCTGTACGAAAGCTTTGCCGAGATTTTATCAGGAAAAGTTTTTCATGAGTGGTAATTTGTAATTTTGAAAGGGAAAATTGTACTGAAAAGGATTCCACAAATACCTCTCTATAAAACGAGTAAACTGCAAGTTAAATTTGAAATAAAATTGGAAATAAATTTTTCTATTATTTTACATCTAAGTATTTGTATCTCTTGTTAAGCAATAATACATGAAAAGTTTTATTACGTAAATTTCGGAGTCAAACAAGTTTAAAAGAGGGACTGCCCAAAAATCTGTCGTAATTTACGATTAAAATATATTTTTTTGAGTGTATGTTTCTGATATTTTTGAGCAATTAATCATTACTGGGTCACATCACTGCTGCATTTACTGAAATGTTATACATATCAATTAAAATTCTATCGTTCAATTTCAATCGGCGATTCATGTATTAATTACAACTTTGCATGTTCTACATAGCATATCTATCGAAGCTTTTACTCTAGTCATCTGCATCAGCGAACCAAGTGAAATTCTCACTCTCCGCGTCAAAGGGAAAATTGACGACGACTGTGTTCTCTCTCCCGCAAAACCGAAAGCGAAATCGGCTGGTCCGAGATACACATAGCCATTCGCGAGAGTGAGAGAGTACAAAGACCTATTGAAATTCGCAAAGGCCATCGTTGCTGGATTACTCTCTCTCTCTCTTCTCTGTGCTTCTGTCCTTCTAGCTAAGCTTTGTCAGCATATTTTTGTAGAAAAAAAAATCAATATTCGCATGTAAAAATACACAACTTTTCTAAAATTTGTTGTGTTTCTCCATTAAAGACTTTGACGCCAGTGTCGCTCCAGAAAATTAGTTTACGCGCAGATTGTTCGCGTTACGCGCAAGATGCCGGCCCGCCAAGTTACTCACACTGAAATTCTTACGATGAAGAGAGAAACAGAGAGAGAGAGAGAGAGAGGAAGGAGGGGAGGGATTAGTTGAGCCGCGAGTTCAACCTCTTTGAGCTTTATTAGTTTACGGCGCGCAGGATATTATAATTGTACTCGTGCTTGCGAATAGCCAAGTAGTATTAGCATTTGTTTGCGTAAACAAGATAATTTGACGGAGACGAAGACTATGTTAAATATTATTTTACAGACAAAGAGCTTCTTACTATATGTATTGTTATACGGAATTTCTTGAAACGACAAACTTCATTCTCTTAGTGAGAGCTTATTGTCTTGGATAGTTTAATCGTCAAAGTTTTGATGTTTATATGGTACGCGCTTTGTTAACCGATTTAGACTTTACAAACAAACTTGGAGTAATTGAAAACGCGGCAATTCGTAACCCCTGAGAGTACTTTATGCGATTATACGTAATCAAGTTTTACTTTTGAAAAGTCTACCAGTTGTTTCCGAACGCCATCACCACTTGGAGATGAGTTTTTCATCAATTGTTCGAGTGAATAGGAAGCCTTGAAATAAAAATTACTTCTTCACAGTCTTTCGCAGAATTTCTCTACAGTATTCTCAAATGCAATAACTTGAGAATAAGAAAATAATACTGAATTTTCTTCTTTGAACATTTCACTATCCTTTGTGACAAACAATACGCAGATTTATTTGTTTCGTTATCTCGCGTCGCTGACAAGTCCAGTGAATTTTTCATGCAAGTTTCGTTATGCATTTGAGATATAGCTTCACAAAACTTTGTATAATATGCAGAATGGAAGCTCCTAGCCTCAAACATCGCACTTGAGCCTCAAGTGCACTCGAATCAAAAGGCCATTGCACTTGCTTAAACTCGTGAGATTTAGAGCCTAGGAGGGTTGTGTCTTCCGAAAATCGCGTAATCACGCGTGTAGCGCCTGCAACGACGTCGGCGCTACGCTCCCAGCTGTATGCACGAATGCCCGCTTGCTGGGGCTCGTAGAACGTTGCTGGCTCGATTCCAAGTCGCGTCGCACACAAACAAAGTGGAGCTTGCAAAATTAAAAATCGGAAGTTCATTCTACTATTCCTGTAAATCGTAAAAAAGTGAATTGCTGAAACACTCGTTATTTAGATTTTTGATCTTTTAATCAGGGCTTAAATTACATGGAAGTTGGCTGATATTACGTAATACCCTATCAAAATCAACTTGGTGCTTAATCAATATTTTAGTTCCTTGCGCTGAAACCAACATCCTATATGGAAACCCGATAACGTACTTTTGCTCGATTAGCCGTGAAACCTATAATGGAATGTTCATCCTTGGTCAATATAACAAACTTCTCTCCAAGATTCAACGAAGTTATTCGCGCATCGTATGATACGGAATTGAAGACACGTTTCAAGCAACAATAAGCAACAGAGAGCACGAGGCAGCTTTGAAATAAGAGAACAGCGGTAAAACGGGGCGCAGCTGCAACGGAAGGAAGAATAATCGCGGGGGTGCGCCCCCGGAATTTAATATAAAAGTCAGTCGGCTTGTGCTTTTGCTGCTGCTTCTTCTTCTGCCGCCACTGATGCTGCTGCTGCCACTGCTGCTGTACGTTTGCTCAAGAGATGCGCTTATAAGAGGCGTATATAAACGGTGATAAGAGGACGCTTTTGATGCCTTATGCTACTTTTTATGACGTTTGTTTCTTAGCAGATGAAAGCACTTGGGTTTTTAGAAGGCCATCGTTTCGAGCATCCTTCAATTTTGACATCATTGCAGAAAAAAATGTACTCTTGAATTAGATAGGATCAGATCGCGCTCTTATCACTATACGTAAATAAATGAGTAAAGTTGTTTAATATTCAGCGTTAATATTATGCCGATCCTTTACACTAATGCGTTTTTAAAGCTGCTAACCAAAGTTTTGGCTAACGTGACTTTCATGCAGAAAAGAGGTTGAATTTTACGGTATGATTGTTATACTCGTCCGTGCAAGTTTTGAAATTACATTTTCAGAGGAAATTGGTTTTGAAAAATACCTCTCGAACCTGTATTTTCAACGTTCTGCAAACTACACTTTGACTTTCTGTTGCAACTGATAAAGTGAATTGTAGGGCATACGCTGCTAAATTACACTTGCGTAATCCAAAAACTTCAATCCGAATTAACATTTCAAATGAATGAAAATTGGCTTTGCGCCACTTTGAAAACATATATTAGCAAGCAGCTGCACCTTTTGTTTCAAAGTCAAAGGTCCGTTTCATTACTTACCAACAAATGTAAATGAATTTTTTAATTAACAACATAAAGCAAATCAGTAGTTTCTATAGAAATATAATCTCATTTCTATTCAAACAAATCTAATATCACGTTGAATATACTACTGCTATACACTCTATACTTCAATGAAATCAAACGTCCATTCACGTACGGATTGCGCAACCGCATTTCAACGAAAGCATGCAAGTTTCTTGAAATTTCACTTTCAAAACTAAAAATAACAGTAACCATAACCGGTAAAACTTGTCCCATCGCATCGATAGTACTTTCGGAAATAGGCCACAAACACAAAACCCATAAACCTATATTTTGAGAATCGTCCTTTGCCGTCAAAGGAAACATCACGCGTACAAGTAAAGCACCATCCGTTAGCACCATCCGTTAACATTGTATCCGAAAAGAAAGACGTCAGAAAGTTCATCGACCCAGAAACACGCTTATACACACTTATGTACGACACGCCGTACTGGAGAAAGAGAAAACTAGTTGACTCGCGGGCATAACTTTATTATGCGATTGTCTCGGCCTCGATGCATTTCTATAAGCGAAGCAGCTTCTTTTTATACGTATATACGTATCCCGCACTATACATTCTTTCTCAATGATCGCGGGTGACACGTGAAATTGGAGAGCTCGTTTCGTGATTTATAAGGATTGACCATTTTCCCTATTTGCTTAATGTTGTTCGATGAAGACTTCTTTAGCAACAAATTTGAATTGTATATCACACTTTCAATAACAATCAGAAGGTTCTATCAAACGATAAATCGAGGTTATATACAATTTAAACAAAAATTTCACAATCTATCACCAACCACAATCAAATATTGCGTGGTCACACCACGACTGCATCCAATTTGTTACTCTTTGATCGTAAAAATTAACTAAAATAATCGCAATCTACAATCAATGAAGCTTTTAATAATCGTAATCAAGCGCACTCGCTCAATTTTTCCCAATTAATTCATCAAGCGTAGAGAGGCTCCCATAAATCAGTGTCCCGCCAACTGCAGTAACTGGCCAACCATAACAGACACATGTATGTACACGAGGATACAATCCTCTCTCTCTCTCTTCCTCTCTCTCTCTCTCTCTCTCTCTCTCTCTCTCTCGTACTCTCTCCTTCTCTTGTACTGCAGCATCTCGATATCAGTGCGCCGCCGTTGACTCATTGGTCATCGGTGAGTCAGAACCACCGATGCTCTATAGCTGTGGACACGATCTTACTCGCAAGCATAGCCCACCCAGCATACGTGAGCATATACGTGAGGCACGTATGTATCGGATTTGCTATGGGAGAGCGAATTTACGAAAGGATCTATGAAATTCTAATGCTTACTTTCTGTAGATATGCCCTTTGCTTCGTGATACAGGATTATTTGTAGATCCTACGCTAGATTTGTTCTTCTCTCCTTCCACCTTTCCTTGTAAACATATCTGGCATTTATGTACCTTCACCATAGTTGTATTGAACGGATTAAATCGTGACCTGCAAAACATTTGTCGTTACAGCTACGAGATCGTCGTAATCGACTTTACGAACAAAATTCGAAATTTTTGGCAACTTTTTTTTCTTGAAACAATCTGTTTTCAGGATATTTCACGATATGCTATTTAATATGGAGAATATGAATAAAAATGAATGACCTAGATCGTTATATATTACTAGCAAAGACAAATTGCAACAGCCGCTAGAAACGCGTTTATCCAGAAATAATTCAAAGGTCTTTACCAAGAGATGAACCTGCTGCGTGAAAGACGTCACAGAGGGTTCGCACCGCAGCGCTTTTCGGCTCATCTCGTTCCGTGTGAATACAATAGTAGCGTGCTTGGAATTTCCTTCTGGGAGATGTGCTTCTGGGCTTTATATGCTATACGTTATGTTTACTTTGACGCCGAGGATACGATGTATTAGAGGGGAGAATCTCATCTGAGATTCACTTTTCTTTTTTATACTTTAAATGCTTCGCGTGTGACGCACTTGTGTATTTGACTTGCACAGGAAGCGACTTGTTAATTCTTTTATTTTGATGGTTTCGAAACCGTGGGTACAGTTTCTGGTTTCTGGGATTGGAGTCTACATTTTTATGTTGCGTTTTTGACACTAAATTTAAAGTTACAATGGCTATATAGAAATATAAGCTTTATAAAAAGTGTATGTGATTATTAGAATTTCAAAAGAATCCCCGATATTTTTATAAGAATCTAAATTTAAAAATTATTGGAATATAAAAAATATGTTTTTAAAGTTTATATAGGATTTTTATAGTTATCCATAGCACTTCGGTGAATTGATTACCAATAGATCTTCTCCCAAGAATGTCGCCCTCTCATAGGTATGCAAACCGCAGCGATTTGACGCCAGATCCACGCCCGAAACTATAAAGAGTAAAAAAAGTAGTTTCCGAACAATAAAGACTCGAAAAAAAAACCTGTTGGCGTCTCCGACGAGTAAGAGAGAAAGAGAACGGGTATTATCCTCGCCGATCTTCCAAATTCCTCCAACTCAGCATTCGGCAATCGATCTCTCTTTGTCAACGGAGGCTCCTTTTCGTCCCACGGAAAAAAAAGAAAGAAAAACGTCTTATCAGCTTGTTTATATGGCAGTAAAGCCTCCTCCCTCGCCGCCTTTAAGTCCTCCCCACCACAGTTTACCATCTCGGGGGCCCAAGAGTCAGAGCTGAGCGGTACACTCGTACACTCGACTCTACGCGCGCGGCCAGTTCGAACGTCAGTCAGTGTGCTGCATTTAATGTGGATCGTAGCTGTAGGTGGTGCTGGTGTTATTGTTGTTGTTTTTTAGTTTTATAAAAACGAGTGTTAAAAAGAATAACAAAGTGCCGTCACGCGGGTGTAGTAATAACGGGGAGCTGACGCTCAACTCGTCCTGGGACGGTGAGAGCAGCGATACCGACTCAGCCAGCATGGTTCACATGAGCTATGCGCAATGGGCGTGCTTGCCCAGCACCTATCGCAACAAGGTCCGCATCCGTACTCTTTTCTCTTCGTTTAATATACTCAAGTGGAATGACCGCAACGAGCAACGCGTTCTTTGAAGTTCATTTGCGCTTGGGTTAGCGAAAAATAAAAAAAGTTTTATCTTTTTTCCTTTCGCTCGTTTACCAGATTACGTGTAAATAGAATAGCTCTCGCTTTTATTGCAATTTTAATTGAATACTCAATACAATATCGACGCACGATTCATATGAATAATGCATATTGATTTAGCACGGCATTATCGTAAAATCTACTCTACTGGGTTTATAAGTGAATCTATCCATCATTTTTATAAATTCAATTCAATTAAAATATTTAAATACGACTCCGTGTACAAAGTTAACTACAATAGTCACTTAATTCATATCGAGTATTAATAAAAGCTTAAGAGATTACAACTCAAAAGTGGATTAAACTCTCGACGATACCAATTAATAAATCAAATCAAAAAGGAACGTCAAACTCGCATTAAAAGGAAAATCTGAAATCTTCGCTAAATCCTTGCGTTTTCACGATCGCCTTGCGCGCGAGTATATTCACTCTCGCTATTAGTCCCCAGAGGCTGTACGACGTTGCAGCGTCTTCGTTAGGATTCTACGCCGACTTCCGGCAGGGCCGCCGCCACTCAATAAGTGCGCGCACTTAAGGTTTTATTGGCGTGAGTTCGCGTGAGGTGCAAACGAGTCCTCGGAAGAAAAAAAAACATTTTCTTTGATTATGTACGCAGGTATATGCAAAATAAGCAAGCGGTTCATCTTCAAAGGTCGACCCGCCCCCGGCAAATTTTCGGAAAGGAGCGTTTAGCATGTGCGAAAGAGAAGAAAAACAAGATTTATTAATACCTCCAAGATTCGCAGATTCGATATGCTTTTTTGATAAATTGGTTACGTTGAATTACGACAGGGATTGATTTTTTCGGAAATGTGTAGTCGTTAAATTAAAGGAGTTTAGCAATATTCGACGACTGAATATGATTTAGGCGAATTGACTAATTGACGTTCAATTAAAGCAACATCCTCAATCAATCAAAGCTTATAGACGATAAATTAATTGTTCCTAATAGTATTAGGAAATCAACTGATGATTGAATTGCCTATACGCGTACTTTGTAACGACACAAAAATACAAGGTTATTACCGAATCAATTGGCGCAATCCAGAAAAATAAATATATTTCGAAAAATGCAAGGTATTGCGAAACAATGGTAATCGAAGCGCCGGCGCTCCTTACCGTGGGTGACGAGTATTTTTTCCTTCTTACTCCGTTTTATTTCTTCTCAATTGATATTTCATTACGCCAAAGGTCGACTATCTATAAGTAACCGGATCAAGTGCATGCGACGTTGTCTCGATTACCTGTACCACTTTTGACGCGATCGATACTCGAGATGCGGAACCCACCGCGCCCCTAAGTTTTACGGTGATTCGGGTGGCGATAGGAATTTTTTTCTTCATTACCATCAAGATTATCGTACAAAACTATCTAATGCATTGTAAGAAGACACTTGACAAGCATGTAATAAATCGATGTGTCTTTAATGGATTTTTTAACCGATGTGTTCAGTAAGAAAACAAAAAATGTTCACGATAAACAACGATTCTCGATAAGTTGTTGGAGTTTGATACATCGAAAATTTCAAACCTCATTTGTCTAATTACGTATTACTTTTCTGTTACAGGTGAGTTTCAAAACAACACTGTGCTTAGTTTATAAACTATGCGGATAACGTAAGTTGAAATTAATTTCTGAAAGTACAAGTTGCAGTAAATATATGCTTTGATCTACGTTATTGGAAACGCTTGCGTAACTTCACCTGAATTTTGAAAGGTCATCAAATTGAACGGATGCAGTTTGAATTCAAGTGAAATGCACGCGACGAACTTATAATTCCCCGATGATACTCGGTAATCAGCGAAATTTCCTAAACGAAGTCACAGCGATATAGATAGTTTAGGTAAAAATATACAGGTCACGCGAGTGCATTCAATTTTTGCGCCAAGTTTTGTATAATTGGTTGTTAATCGCATGCATGCCATTTGATCACTCGAGCACGCGACGTGCCTGTCTGTAGAAAAGTGAATGATTCATGACCGCGTTTCATTCGTCTTTTTTTTCTTTTCGGGTATATTACACAATTAGTGAGAGAGTCACGCTCGTTAGAACCGATAAAATAGTGACTAATTGAATTGGCAGTTCTCCGAAGGTTTTCCTAATCTGATGTATAGGTCGTGTTTTACGAACTTACTCGGCCGCCGTTGTGGTATGATAAAAATACTGCGATTGTTGTCACAGCATAATAGATCCTACTATTCAAATATTAGCGACTGGCTTTCAGTATTCCCACAGAGTCTTGTATTCCTCCCCAACTGTTGTCAATTCAATCTAATTTCTTAGTATAATGCTAACCATTATGAACAGCCATCGAGTACAAGTCCCTAAGGGGATATCCGAACATGCTGTAGATCGGACAAAATGTCCAATTTATGACGCCGTGCTCGAGTACGATACACGTTATTCCCATTATGTCAGGACGTCGAGGAAAAGTGAAAGCGGATGTCCCGAATATAGATGATTCACCTATATATGCGTATATCCTATTACAATTCATTTACTTCTTTGCCAACGAACAAAAGCATTCTCACGGAATTCCCTGCTCGAGAAATAACGATTGCGTCACGGATTGTATTAGTGCAATTGACAGACTACGCGTGTGCATTTCCATGTTATGAAACACCTCGTATGTATCAGGCTTTGTTGATACGAGAAACGTTGTCCTCGTTACCGGAAGATTGTTGGTTTTTAATAATTAGCGGTGAACAAGGAAGATTGCAATTAAAATATCAAGGAAGTCGTTTTAAACGCTTAACATTTAAAACTTGTATTATCCGAGCGGTAGAAAGTTGAGTTTCGTACAAATTTCGTACGTTCCTAGCGTGAAAGTAAAAGTCCATCCTGCTTTTCACTGCAAAGAAACTATTATCGCAATTCATTTTTTCTCTCTTACGCTCAACCAAAGAAAAAAGTATTAATAACGCAGTAGATAAAAGTCGAAGTCGTAATCGTAGAAAACAAAGTTTCTAACGATAGCTCGTAAGATTAAAAAGGTTTAAAAATGAGACTTGAGAGCAAAATGGAGTCACCTTTCCACGAGCAAACTTGATTACGCTAAAAATGAATACTGATTATCCGAATTCCCGGTAGGCTGGTGTATAAAGTTCTCGAGAGGCCAAATATCTCTAATAACGAACAATTTCCTTACGTACTAGCTTGAAGAGATCTCTTTCTCTCTATCTCTCTTTCGGTTACAGGAAAAATCAAATGTCGACATCGACAAGGCTATATTTTTCGTTCTCAAAACCCACTTAAACATCCTCGATAAATCGATAAGCCTTATATCTGAACAAAAATGAACAGAGTGTGTCGTCTCGGTTTTGTCGCCCATTAGCTGTTGCAATCATAGCTAATTAAATTCAGCAAACTGTGAGCGCAGCGCGTTACTTCCGCTTCGAAGGAAGCGCAGCATACCCCGGTGAAAGCGATACACTGTATTAAGTGGAAGATCGATTAAAGGCGCAAGAAGATCGGCTACACCAAATTGATGTCTCGGACGATTTTTATTTTTTACATTGAACGGTTTATACACAGGAGTTTTCCGTACGTATGGGAGAGTATGTAACGATAAAAGTTGAAGTAGAAAATTATGTACTAGCTTTTGTAAACATGTTCCATTCGTTCAGGCGTTTAGATAAGATAGAATTCTGCTCTCCTTACCAAGGAAAGAAAATATACAATTCGACAAAAAAACTAGTAAGATAATTAATCAAAAATCTGAAATACCGCTATAAATGCGCTACTATCCAGGTTATCTGAGAGAACACAATAAAACTTGGCAGAAAGCAGTCTCTAACGTCAAATCGCATGAATTATTCTAAAAAGATATTCTTGTGGGTATCAGCAACGGTCATCGTTACGGGGCACTGCCCATAACAAAAGCTAACTCTCATCTGCATATAAGAAACGGTAATTCGGAAGGGCATTTCCGAGTGTCTGTTTTCTCGATAAAACAAGAGAATAAAAAAAAAGAACTATGGCAGTGGCGAGAACTCGATCGGTCGCCTCGATAGAGTCCGAACTTCGCGTGCACACGAGAGAGAAAGAGCTCTCGCGAATTGAATTTAGTCAGGCGCGGAGAGTCATATGCCGCGCGTTCACTATATTGAATTTCCTGAACCCGTGCATTGCTCCTTAAAAATTGATTTTAAACATAGACTTTTAGCGTCACAAACGGAGTATATCTAGCTTTTTATTGATTTTCTTTTTTATAGCTTCATGAAACGAAGTTAAAATCAAATATTGACACGATACAGTCTTGTTAAAATATTTCATATTTTTCAATCAGATACAAGTAAAAACTCGATAATCTGCTATATTCGAAAAAAAAATAACAGTTAAGAAAGATCATAAAACTTGAAGTTTTTCATCGAAACAGCTTTTATGAAAAGTATAATTCCCTTCTATCCCTAAGGAATAATAACACGAAGATATATTTAACTAATAAAAGAGAATTCCATTTAGAACTTGTTGCATCAAATAAAGCGAATCGACGGCGCTTTATGCGCGCAAGGTATCAAATCCGCGGCACGAAACTCGTTAAAATGCATATTTCCTCTTGCGCACCCCGTTCTTCATTACTCGACACACCCACGGGATAAGCCGTTGAAAAGAAGAAATGGAGAAAGAGAAAGAAAAGAAGTACCATCTCTTTGCTTCATCATTAGCATAAAGCTATGTCGTATAGGTATATATACGATACGAGAGGCACCCAAAAGCGCGCAAGCGAACCAAGACTGAGTTCTCGAGAATTTTTCACAAAGTGACTCGACGCTGCATGACATCGACACTAATATCATTTAATGCCTTCATTCAATTGATTTAATATTTTTCAAATAATTATTTCCACTGCACTGCTTCGCTCGGTTTTTTCTGTTTCTTTTTTTATCGTCCCAGAGACAAATGGATTATCGATGCAATTATATTTTGGTTAACAAAATGATATTAGTTTCGTACAATTTCTTCAAACTTGGCTCATAACAAATATTTTACAGCTTCAAGTTTGTTACTTCGACGTAACAGCATATTCTGAAATAACAAGAAAACGGTATAGTTCCTTTACAGGCAATTAGCATTCGAAAAACCTCAGAGAGCGTCGTAAATTTCCATGAGAATGCATAACACACACGTACATTTTCTTGGAAGCGTACAATGTGTCGTCGTACATACGCATATACGCCCGATCGGGCGCAAATGAGAGAGAAGGTCCGTTACTTTACGCGCGCCCGCCATTATCGCCATTCTAATTCCGATGGCGCCCCCCTCCCTCTCTTGCCCCTCGTGCGCGCATTCTCTTTCGACGTATGTACTAAGCCAGATCGAAGATAGTGCAAACTCTTATGGACAATGACAGCGAGCATTGTTTCTTTCTCTCTCCCTCTTTTTCTTTTTCCTAGGTGTGATTGTCACGCATTCTTAACGGTACTACGTTTGACGTTTCTCAATAAACCTACAAGTTCGTGAACGAATATGTATAACGTCGTGCATTGCATCGAATTAAATAACGTTATTCGTATCCAAAATTAAAAAGAAAAAAAACAGCCGATTGATTTGCATAGACTCGTAGGAGATTTGGCGTGTTTTTGCTGTTTATGTTAATAATCAGTGTCTTGACCTATAATCCAGCACATGAATTTCACATCCGCTTGTAACAGTCATACGGTACACTCGGGGAAATGCCGATAGCAATATTGATCGGTACCTATTGGATTTTCATATTGTAGTTTTGCTTGCCAATGCTCACAATGAGACAATAAATTTCATGATTGACAGCCGATCTGCGTGTGTATGTGTTCCACGCTGTCAACTGCGATATATCGATGATTTTTACTCTTGCTTGCGTGGACGTTTTGTTACTTTTAAATCACTATTCATGGATGAATTTTGGCGACTTACTGTGCGAGAAATGCTATAATTTCTAGGTGAATTAAAACGTTTACCACGCGTCTAAAGAAACAATGTGTTCTTAGCCATAACTACTGACAGGCTTGTCCTCGGTAACGGGACAATTTATGACATGTTAGGTATCATATACATTGTTTCCTACTGCTGTTGTTCGAAATATAAGTTCTCCAAATAAATTCATGATACCTTGTACGTTATAAATATGTAATATAAGCAGAAAAAGCATTTCCTTAGTTAATTTTCAGTAGTAGTAGACAAAATAGTCAGGCTTCATATTCGCACAACTAACCTCTTCCCTTCAGTAGTGAAATTTTTGTTTGAAATGTATTTAAATTACATCTACATCTGTAAAACTATCGCTTTCGCGATGCAATGTCGTTGGCTCGCGGGACGTCACTCGTCAGCAATCTAAAGGCGGAGGCGCGCAAAATCGCGTGGTTCTAATATTGTCCTACCTAGTGGCCGTTCTTTGTAAGCGCGTTCTCTTTCGACTCTTCTTCCACGCTGAGAACAAGTTTGTAGTTTGCGTCCAAGCGCCGGTCTGTCGTCTTACGACAACACATCCCAACGGAAGTGTATATATACCATACATATATGTGAGTGCGCAAGATAAAACTGCCCTTCTTGAGTGGTGAACAGGTGCTACAAACATGAGGGCGGACATGGACAAAGGTCAAGGGTGAGTAAGCTCGAGGGATCATGAGAAAGTCTGTGTGTTTGTTCGCTAATTCGCACCAACTTGTAGTGCCTATTATCGTTTACCGCATTTGTTAGTTCTAAGAGGGGTTGAGTCGGGAAGGATAGAGGGGTCGATTTCGTTATTCCGTTAGCAAGATAAACCGTCGACAGTTATCTTTATTATTTCTATTAACACTGAACAAATAGAAATACGTTTTTTATAGATGTCGATAATTTATTCTTAAATTAATTTTTCATATTTTGATACATTGATGATCGATACTAACTGAAACTTTGCCGTAACGTTCCGTACTCTTCACAGTTTGTATGATATTTTTTTCTGTCGAAAAAACTCGAAAACTAAAATAAATATTCAATGCTACGGAAACTATATTTTCTTGCGAAAGTGGGAAACCTGCTTTTAAGAAAAAAATGACTGATGTATCTTTTAAAGTTCTGACGCATGAGTTTTTAAAATACTGGAAAATTAATAATTACTTTTAATGTAAGTAAAATAAATGCAATAATAAAATATTGTAAATGTCTCTGTTTTCAAATATATTGTCTGTAAACAAAATAACAATAAAATGTAATAAAATTGAGTTGCTTTAAACGCCGAAACTGGGCAAACAACACACAATTGACCAGTTACAAAATAAAACTTAACAAATAAAACGAGTTATTGTACGACACTCCACTTTGAGCTTGCGTAGCATTAATAATCATAGCCCTAGAATTATTCAGAAGCCATTTCGGTCGACCCTTGAGAGCCTCACACTTCAAAAGAGCACGTCGTATACATCGTAAGAATAACAAATCAAAAGTGACAAAAATACAACTTTTTTAAATTTCTCCCGACATCAGCCATTTGAAATACCATTCGTTTTATTTTTCATTCGTTACGCAATCAACAACACACGTATTCAGCGGCAAATATAAACACACACGTGGTAAAATGCACGTAGTAGTCTTGCGGAGGGAAGGAGTATGTGCGAAAGAAATGCGAGGCGAGATAACGAGAGTGAAAGAGCTAGTGCGAGGCCTCGCCAAAACACAGTCGCGTGCTATTTTTAAATAGCCGGAGGCAACCTCGAGACTCGTGTCTTCTCTCTCTCTCTCTCTCTCTCTCTCTCTCTCTCTCTCTCTCTCTCTCTCTCTTTCTGTGTCTATCTTTTTCTTTCTCCTTTCGTCGTTGAAAAGTTCACGGTGATTTACGCGGAATCGATCGATTAAAGATGTTCTCTCGGCGCCTTTTTGCTATACGCCCGATCCTGAATTACGACGACTTCAGTCCACTCGACTGCCGCGAATTTTGTTCAGTTTACACCTGATAAGGTTGCATTTTATTCAAACAACCCCATTTTTGTACGTTAAAGAAAAAAAGTATCTGTAAAAGTGATTGATTATACCGAAATAGTTTTCTAAAAAAACAGAAATACATTTGTTCGATTAGCATAGTTTGATATACGTGCGAATATTTAAGAGAACGCTTACGTAAGTGATAAATGGTACTATAGCTGAGTCTACAATAGGACAAAAATAAAATATATAAGCATTGACCCAATTAAAATGCCTGAATCTAGCGTTGCTCTGGGTCTGTCGATGTTCTTGAAATTTCCAACAGCACTTTGCCATTCACTTGGCTCTGATGCTTAGCATTGACCTCGCGCGCTGCCGTCACGCCGTGCTGCCACAGCACGATGAAATTTTACAGCCGATTTGCAACTCGTTAAATAATGCATCGGCCCAGCTAATTTTTCTTTTCGCTTTCGTTTCTTTTACTTTTTCTTTCCCTTCTCTGTGTCAAATTGAATTCTCGTCTATTAATTAAAAAATGAATTTATTACATACTTTGAATGCTGAACAATTTATTTTACGACAGCAAGTATCAATAGACTTTAAAATTAGATGCGCTTAATAAAGCAGATTGCGCTGTTACCGAAATGTAATATGAGCCGAGGAAAAAGCCACTCAAGTTTTATATCATTTCTAATTAGAGGAATAATTCGTCTACATAGTGCATTTGATACATGCAACAAATTGATCATTCATTGAAATTCATTCCATGAATATTTGTTAACGTTTTCTTTTTACCGGAGTTCAAGGCGACACAGTGCAACGATAGCACACAACAAAACAGCTCTGTATAACTGGAATGCGTGCGTTAGCGCTCTTTAATCAGTCTCCTGCACTTTCGGCTCGCCCTCCCTCGTTTTGAATCATCTTTTTTTTTAAGGAGTCTCTAGAAACTGTGCATTCAGCGTACCAGAGTGAGCAGTGTAGCGGATTATTAAACGTATACTTTTTAAGAAGAAAGGGGGAACGGTATGAAAATGAATGGGTTTCGCAAGCGCGCCACGCTGATTACTATTAATTTTTTTGCAATATTACCGGTGATCTGAGCGGCATGGGAACGTGGTAACTAGACGCCCGACTCATGCACTAAATAGAGATTATGTAGCCTATATATATGTAATTGCGAGTGTATTTCGCAATGATTTTTCTTCGACATTTTATAATTATAAGCTCTATTATTTATTGTTAAGCAAACCAGCCATTTGTTACGCTAAACAATATCCTCACGGCTCGTACGAATCTTGGAATTACTTCTCGTAGTGTTATGGATTACTCAGCGTCGTGTTATTAGAGTTGTTGCAAATTTTTTCATACTGTATTATTGCGATGCGCATGGCAATCGAAATGATCTTTTTACACACAAATTTCACGCTTGGAATTCTTTTCACCGAGATCAAGGAATGCACAACGCTTGGAATTGAACTTTACATCGTGCAGTTATCTCTTGGAATTTTATTCGCTGAGAAAGAGAGAGAAATCCAGGCGTTAAATCAGCTACACTGCGGAATTCTAGCTCCGATTAAATACTATCTCACACGCCTGATTTTAGCCATTGAAAAGCAATCAATTTTTTCCTCTCTCGTGTACGCTGAACCCTATCAAATTACGGTACGCAGACACTGACGTAAGTTTTCAAAACAGGACTTTCAGTATTGACAAAATAAATGTGTCTCTGGCATTCGTTTATTCCCCCCCAACGAGATTATTTCGTTTTTTCTTTTATTTTGATAGCGAGGGGCGTGATTGTGTTACGTGTTAACGTTTAAAATCGACTGAGTGCCTCGACAATTGGCAAACAGTTGAGAGTGAACTGAAAATTCGAGTGCTCGCGAGTGTATCAAAAAGAAAGCATATAAAAGAAAAAAAAGTTGCGGGCTATAAAACTTTACTCAACTGAGTTTGGTGGCGGAGGCGGCGTAGCTAATGGCGCGTGTGCAAACTTTGCTATTAATGCTGCCGTTTTTATGAATAACAATTTTCACGCTTTGCAATCGAAAGCTAAATTAAACGTAAATTTTGGAGTAGTTTTATCGACGATTTGCTAAATGAAAAAAAGTGCAACATGTTAAATAATCGAACGAGAAACCTCTGAGCACTAGCCACAATGATAAGTCAGCTGATTGAACGCTTGTGCCATTAACGGATTAAAGACTTGACGTTCGTTTAGCTATTGTTCGCGAGTGACTTTGTGTCTATTTTTTACCGTAACTTCCTTTGGCAACGCTTGACGGATTTGCAGATATCGGATTCCCGCATATTCTCCACGAGAGGACCGCCAGCTTCTCATTTTCTCTCTACAGAGAAAGAATCTTGTAGCTCGATCGACTAAAAATTGCCAGATGCGCACAATTGTGTTCAAGTATTTGATCGCATTTGGTCTTGCTTCTCGTTTGTCTCTATAATTCAGTTTTAATGGTGAATCTTCGATAACAACCTTGGAGCGTAAAGCGTAAATGTCGTGTATAATTGCCAGTTGCAACTCTAATTGTTGTGACTATAAGACCGTCAATTTGGACAGATCTTAATTACGAGACATAGAAACAATCGTAGTTTCAACAAATGTAACGAGGTGCTTCAACGTCCTGTCAGTTTAATTTCAATTGATTCCCTGCGGCGATGTGGCGTACATGAAATAATCATCGTATCTCGTCTCCTATAGATTCGTAACGCTCGAAAAATAACAATGGAATTTCCACAATTATCATAATTCGAAATCCACAATTCGCGCGATTCAATTAGGATTATCGTTGCCAAAGTTTTATCCGAGATTAGCCGAATTTCCTCGTTAATGCGTTCTGGAGAATAGCCTGCAAGCACAATTAAAACTCATCTATCGACTCGAGATTAAAGTCACTGCAGTGAATGTTAACGAGTCGGTAGGAAGTGAAAAAAAGTAAAAGAAATTTCGTCGCTCTCTGAAAAGTCTGTTTACACCGAATGCTATATATATGTGAGTGTGGAGGAGCGCAAATTCTTGTCACGTAGTGCGAATGTACCTTCGAGGAATCGTTCAATGCGTTGCGTGTAGCCTCACTATGCATTCTCCGCGTGCGGCGGCAGAATGTCGTTTTAGCCCTTTTCAAGCACGATTTCTTGACGCTTCTTCTCTTTTATTTGCTTTGAAGTCCTGCACTTTGAGTTTCAACTTCACGATGTTACTCGTCTATTTAGCATTGCAATGTAAATATAGTGACGAACGTTCTCTAAAATAGAATTTCCCAACACTCAGCACACCATTTCACTTTACCTTTTTTCTTTATTTTTCGGTTGCCTAAACGGTTTCACTACTCGGTTCTCCATCGATATTCGATAATGAGAAGCGAACATTATCGCGTGAGCTTCTGAAGGAAAATAATTGCGAGCTGCAGAGTTAACGAACTTAATTGGGTATAAAGGTGTTGATACACGCACGCAAGACATAGTCAAATGAGAGAACTAAATAATGCGAATTAGAAAGATGTAGTTTCGATATTAAATAGAGCAAATGGGGACGGATGTGAAATTACTCTTGACTCCAAAGTTTTTTTTTTATTTTATCAAAGATGTATATTAGTTTGTATGATAAACAAGTACGTTGCATGCATTCGGAGAGAGATAACTCGATTCCATCGTCAGCCCGTCAAATCAGTCTATGAGGAATTCGCGTCGCGTGTTACATTATGAGATTTTCTGCACGCCTACGACACCTGACAAAGTATTGAGAAATGCGGATGTGCTGTCATGCGTGAAAAGCCAATGTTTTTCTCTTTCGCTCTCTCTCTCTCTCTCTCTCTCTCTCTCTCTCTCTCTTTCACTCTTTCACTTTCTAGCTGTACGCAATGCATAATTAGCTCCAATTATTGGTTGAGGCTGCACATTGGGATAATAACGGGGAGCAGCATGAAGAGAGTTTGAGTGGTTTTGGGAGAGTAGGAGTGAAGAAAAACAAGTTGTTCGTTCATTGATCGTTGCAGGCTCTTGCTCTCCTTCGTCTTTTTCCTTCTTTTCTCGGCGACTACTTTTGATCTTTTGAAAGACAGCGTGTGTGCACGGCCTTTGTACGATCTCGGATCTCTCTCTCTCTCTCTCTCTCTCTCGCTACTCGATCATGTAGAATGTAGAAGCTTGCATGCGATGTGGGTGGATGATGAGTCGCAAAGTCTAAATATTTGACTTTCCGCACGATGCACTATACGATGTGTACTGATGCGCGATATGCGAACTGCGGATAAATTGACGATTCTCTCCCTTTTTATTCTCTCTCTCTCTCTTTCTCTCTCTCTCGTCCTCTTTCATTCACAATTTATTCCAACGAAAATTATTCATTGATTTTCCAACGCATAAAAAGAAATAAGAGCGAGCGAGCGAGTGATTTATTATTGGAGGCGTGAATGCAAGTGGGCCAATTAAAAAAGCTCAGCTTTCATTGAATAACGTTTTATCATTGATGCGCTGTTTTTCGCCCAATGAGTACTCGTCCCACCGGGATTATCATGGATTTCACCGACGCGTACAGGCAACTTTTATTGGAAATTGCACGCGAGACAATTTTCGTTCACGAGATATAGCCACGTTTTTTCCCTTCACCTTTTTTTTACGCGATTCACATGCTTGCCTTGTATTGTTGCTTTTGCAAGGTCTTTGCCTTTCAGTTACTCACCGAAGGGGTAGATAAATTTGTATTCACAGAAATAGATATGAGCTTTTCAAAATGAAATTTGCACTTTATGTCATTGTTATTGAGTATCACGTAGATTTTTGTTAACATTTGTTAGTACGCTCTGACAGTATGTTGTAATACAAACAAATGTTCTTGATATTAATCGTACATTAACAACACGGCACACGATTTGAATTTGCGATTGTACGATAAAGTCGCATCAATGCGATAAAAGGTAAACCTTTTGAAATTTATCGCCTATTGAACTTTGTCGAATAATATTTTGAGATCTTTTACGCAACGAACGGAAAAAAATTGTCATTGACTCTTTATCAACGCAAACTTACAAACTTTGCAAATTATTGTCGCGTAACTCCTCATCGGCGAATAGCCAAGTCAAGCAAAAGCTGCTGGGTGCTTTCCTGAGTCATTTTTCATGTCGCGCAACGATGAAAAGAGCCTGGCTGCCTCCCGGCGTGTCTTCATTCCGTGCTGAAATATGACTGGACTGACGCTCGATTACCCCCACGCGAATTTTCGATTTTCACATCGCGAAAACAAAGAGAAAGAATGAGAGGGAGCGATGTAGGAAGCTCGTGGTATTAGCTTCTAGTCGAGCGAATAGCATCGATCCACTGCAGAAAGGGCTACCTTACTACCCTTGTACTACCTTAATGGATCTAATGGCACTCTTCGTTGCTTTTATCGGATTTGGCTGTTCTATTTTCTTTTTTTGGCGTAATTAAATTCACTGGACAGCCTAGCTAATTGAAACAAAGTTGCTATATCGCCTTAAATTTTCTCCTGATAAACAATTTAACTTTATTTTATTTCTCTATCGAACAAACGCTACCTCGCTTATATAAGCGTAAACGCTGCATATTTTTATTGAGCTTTGAAAGCGTGCGAGCGCTCTAGCTATTTTGAATTTCATATTTTTCAAGTTTTCTCGCGTAAGTCTTTTTAAAATTCAAGTCGAAGCTGCCGCTTCTCTTACAGTCCCCAGAAGGCAGGAAATTGCGCTGCTCAAATTGACTGAGAATAATAAAACCTGTGATTTTATTATTTTTCGATTTTTTTCCTCTTTACTCAATAATAATTTTCCACCATCTTGGTCGCAGCGACAAATTCAAGCAAATTTAACCCATTTTTCTTTAGAAAAATTATCTTTCGATACGTTACCATATGTCCTGTAGGCTATAAAATCTCCTGTAAAAATACTTTATTCACCGGATGCGCAAGAGTTGTCAGTAGTTCGAAAACATAGTTTCGATCGCTCAAGGTTTTCATCAGCTAAAAAGTCGTTTAATTTATCGACCAAAAGCCATCGCCTTGTTTACGACTTGGCGCAAACAAAGGCTAAAAACAATCACGTTTTAGCATGACACCAGATAAGAAAGTCAATCGAATAGACAGGCAGGTAGGCATACAAGTAGACAGGCGAGTAATAGCAGCATTGGACGTAGGTGTATAGGTGTGCGCGCGCGAGGTCAGGACTTGCGCATTTCGCGCAAGCAACCCCAAGTAAGCAAGCAAGCAAGCCATAGTCAGTCTCTCGCGCCCGGCTACCGAGGATGTGCGCCACTCGCGTTGTTGCTTTTATGCTGCGCTTCTCTAAATTGATCTGTGCACTGGTGGCTAGTGCTGAGACGAGGGCATAACATAAAAAACTTTGTTCTCGCTATTGCGTCGATAAAAATCATTGAAACAACAAAGAACCGACGTGAAATTACCTATAGGTGAAACTTTAAAACGACCAGCTAACTTTTTAATATCCACAGGCTAAACTTTGGCCATCGGCAAACAAGTAAATTCAGGCGAATTCGAAGGAAAAGTACGTCGCGACAACTTCGGCTTGAACTATACGTACGTTCGTACACGTTTCTTAAAAGCTCACTGGCCGGACCGTCATCTTCTCCTTCTTTTCTATTTTTCTCACTTTTTCTCGTTTACTCCTGCGACTCGCACTGCACCAAGCGTGATCGGCATGCTCAAATTCTGCTCACCGGCGCAACGTCGGCGCAACTGTAACGCTGCTACCAACACTTGTCTTACTTACACGGTGAGCTGGAATATCATGTAAAGATCTTTCATTGTTTCATGTTGTTTTATATTTTCCATGCACCTTATCGAAAATTCTTATGAATTTTTTTACGAAACTTCTAATTAATTTTGAATCTTGTGGCATTTCGAGAGCTTTGCTGATTAACGAGACACCGAATACCATTCCCGACTCGTGATTTTTTTTTTCAATTTTTTAAGTGAACTATGTACTGCGATGGAACGTCAATCAATATTTTATCCGCGGTTTGAAAAAATGTTTCACTCGTTTGAAAGTATATATATTTAAGAATTTGCTTCTTTTTATTTTTTTTAAAACTAAATTACCAAAGTTTCATCGATAGTTATTCTGAATTACAAGCAAACTATTAAAATTTGCCGATTACAATTGAAATTAGTTCTCGGCTTCTCTCCGCAATAAAGCGATTTCCGAAAATAATATAAAATCTTTTAATTGCCCTACAAACTATGTACCAGCAACAACTTTACGGTGTATGACCAAACACAACTTTTATCATTTAGTCGATTAGTAGACAGGTGAGTTTGAAATTCGAATTCCAATATTCAATAACCCATAACTATGGCAATTAACTTACCAATTTCAAGCTGTAGGTTGCAAACGTAACTGGAGAGAGGAAGAGTGATACAGAGGGAGAGTGCGCCCGCTGGGCAGGCAACCCGCTTCGCGCAGCTGTACGCGGTTGAGGCATTTGGGTGGGGCATATTCTCTCTATCTCTTTCTGTCTCTCTCTCTCTCTCTCTCTCTCTCTCTCTCTCTCGCTCTCGCAACTGTGCATTGTGATTTTACGAGCTCGCCTCGTTATTTGCTAATCAGTCGTTTTATTTGCGGCCGCTATCGCGGTCAGCGCGATGATTTAATGTGCTCTCTAGCCACAATGCGCATTACTCCCAAAGCTTTTAGCGAGATTCCGAAAAATGCTTCGCAACTTAACGTATTAACTGCTCTCAATTCCAAATACTTTTTTTCACGTAGGTATACTATTCAACTTGGTGTTCTATTATGTTGTTATAAGAATAGCGCTGTAATTCGTGTTTTTCAAACAAAACATCGAATTAATTTAAGAGGTACAAATTAGCTCGATCTATTTTTAATTTCAATTCATGCACAATTGTCCTTATTGGAGAACATAGTTGTGACTATCAACCCGAACATTTTGAGCGAATACCAGGAACATACAAATGATTCGCCTCTTATCCACTCGAATATAAATGTTAATCTGTGAAATTTGGCGTATACAAAACGTAACGTATCTAATAATGATCATTTCGACATTTTTAGGTGAATCCAGGCAGCAAAGCAGCCCAGCAGGGAGTGAGAGAAGGCGACCTAATTAGCAGTATAAACGGCAAAAGCACGCGCGAATTGACGAACGTCGAGACACACGGACTCCTGCGCAACGCCGGTGACAGCCTCAAATTGGGACTGAATCAGTGAGTTTCAGTTCATTTGATCTATTGTTACCCATGCCGAAAGCTAGTCTATACTATAACGCTGCTCAAACTTTACGACCCGCTTACCTCTTATATACCAATCCGTATCTCCGTGTCGCGTTGTTTGTACTCCAACGCTCTAGCACTGGATTATAATTGTCTTGAAACAACAATTTACTGAATAAATGCGTATCACACTTGCTTAACTTAGCTGACAACAACAGCTAACTTGACAATTACGTTGATTGCATTTTACAATTGTGAAGCTTTATTCATTGTTACGTTTAAACTATTTAAAAGTTACACATCAATTCATCGAAAGAATGAAATGTTCAACAGTTATTGATTGCCTGATATAACTGATAACGATCTTTTGCATTTGACAGCTGTTAATTAACACGCGAAATAAAATATCCGCTATTGGCAGAATTAACCAACCTCGCGTACAATAAATATCACGCTGTTCGAGCGTATCAAAATATAATTCATCGTTGAATGGGCATTATGGAGTCGCGTGTTCGCTGCAAAGCGTATCTAACAAAAATAGACATTGTATTGACGATAATTGAAAGTTATATCAAACAAGCATGAATGTCACCCGATTAACGAAACAAAAAACGCGCAAAATAGACAGAGAGAAATCATAGGAGCGGCTGAAATCGGTGGATTACCGCAGTTTATGTTAAAAACGGAAACACGCCGATGGAGAGCGGGGTCACGTAGAGTGAAAGAAACCTGAATATGACGTCATGTGAGATAGGGTGCGCCTTGCATTTTCCGGCGAGAATCACAGTCGACCAATTGTAACATGACCCAGCCTGATAAAACAACGCTTTCACGCTCGCGCGTACTTTTTGAATCGCCCGCTATGCTGTCGCCACGTTTTCTACCAGTAGACCTATGCTTAGCATGCCAAAAGAATTATGGGTTAAGCGACAATCGAATAACGCAATTATTAAACGAATGCTTCCGAAGCCTATGCGAATTAGAGATAATATTTTTTTCTTTTTGAAAATTTGGAATGTTTTCCAATTTTCAACTCAGAACGTTAAAACGGTAAATTCAACCAATAATATTTTTCTTTTCAGGGAAAACGGATCACCAAAGAGAAGAATCTACAAGAGCAGCCTACAGGAGAACACTTCGATCGAAACGGTCAAAAGTAAGACGACAACGCATGAATTTATTAAAAGATCAATTTAGATCACGGTTAACGGTTAACATTTTTTCACGATTTGTTTGCAGAAATAACGACGACAAAAACGACAACAACAAGCATAATCTCAACGGAAGCAAAGAAAAACGGAACCGGTAAGTGAACTTGGAACGTCGATAATCTATGCGCAGCAGTCGTGTATCACGTCTGCACAGTGGTAGCGATAATTTTGCAGCTTGTCGGGGCAAATCTAATTCCCCCGTAATTGAATTTCACCGCGTAAATTCAAGCAAACGCTAGAGCAATTCAAAGTTTTTTCTCTTATAAATCACGTACTTTAAGGGAAAAAGAAGGAAGGAAAAAATAAACAGGAACAAGAAAGTATCGTTCTAGGCCGATTCTTTATTGACTGTTTGGCATGGGGAATCAGGCTAATGGAATATTTAGGTATCGTGAGGCCGACGATTACCGATCCAGGAAGTGCACACATAACGGAGACGATCCCTCGGCTTCTTTTTCCCCTTCTTGATATATCTCGAGAGGCGGGCACTTGGCGCGTCACGCTATGCTGATTCTCGGCAATGCAAGCGACACGCGGTGTTCGTTGCTGGATCGCGCGCGTCCGAGCATCAAACGGCGAATTCTTTTTACTGTTCAAGCAACTGATGGATACCCAACCTCATGTTGATGATAACGATGATAATCGCGATGCACGTGTGTGTATGTGCGGTAAGCGTTTTGGTATTTAGAGCAAAATTAATGTACAGCTAATTAGAGTACGCAATTGTCGTCTTGTTACAATCTCAATTTTGTTCTCGATCAAGGTTATTTGTGCACGACTTTCCCATCAGCTATTTTCAAATGAGTAGCTAGAGAAATGCATTATCTAGGAATTCAATGAAACAGTAGAATAAATATTGACTTTTTGGAATATAACAGAAACGCCGTTGAAAAACCTTTATTGCGTGTTTTTTTTTAAACGCGCAATTATTTCTCTTGAAAAAATTATATAAATAAGCGTATATATTTGTTCTGAAAATAGAAGTAAGTACTCGAGTGCCCATTCCATTGTCGTCAAAGTATTTCACCACACCCACTCATCGGCAAGAACTCTCGACCTTCCTCCCAATAACCCGTCATCACGAATCGTCCGTTGCGTTTCCCTCAAATGGGCTCGTCGTTCAATTGGCTCGAATCATCAAAGCAATTCTTAATCGATGTCGAATTAATGTGCACAACAGACAGGCTCTTCTTCAAAGCAAAAAAAAGTAAATTAAAGAAAACCAAAAGAAGAAGAAGAAGAAGGGAATTTAAACAAATTGCCTTGACATCCGGGCAGAAAAAATGAGTCGACCGTTAAAGAATCAAGCGCTTCTCTTTCTCACCTTCTCTCCCCGCACCTGCCGCCCACGTGCACGCTTGCACGACGGCGCACCCTAGCCAGGCGCGTAAGAGCCCTCGCTTTCCTTTCCTCTTCTCAAGAGTAAGAGAGGGAGTCGTACACTCCAAAGGAGTTCAAGCTCGTACGCTCTTTCTCCCTTTTGTCAGTTCGCGGCGGCGCGACTTTCGAGGACGACGCATGCGGCGTTCGCGCTTGATATACTCCTACTCTTTTTCTCTCTCTTTCTCAGCCGCAAGGTGATTTCATTGTTTGCTTCAATGTAAACGATTGAAAATCATGCGTCGCGCTGGAAAATAGAACTTACGTAACCAACAACGCACAATGAAGTTCTTCGTGTGCTCGCGTTGTCTCGACGACGAGGCGGTTCAGAAGCGAAAGAAGAATCGACGACACCAGCCGCCTCAGGATATTATCAACCCTTTGGTGATGACGAAACGACCGACTCCCAAAGTTCTTCAGCCAAGTCCGCCGACTTCGCGTAAAAAGAAGGAGTATCCGTCGTTTCTAGCTGCTTTGGCTGCATTGTCACGACGACCGAAGAAAAATCCATCAATAGCCGTGAAAAACGTGAGGAGTCGCGTGGTGATCGAGCCGCCTTTACGGCACAAGCCAAGACAGCGCCCAGTTTCGCGCACCCAACGATTAATTAAGTTGTACGAGGATCGCGCGGAAGGCAGTTATCGGCCGTGTAACAGCGAGTTCCTCATCGATCCGCCTGCCAGCTTCAGCGGAGACGATAGTCTTGAGAGTCATCAGAATTTCAAGAACAAACTCAACACGTTAGATTTCAAGAGAATGAATACCGTTGGCGTGGAAACTGATCCTCCTTCGATTTACCGTAAAAATAGCTACGAAGAATTACAACCGGTGCCGATTTCCAAGTTTACCAGAAAAACGATGCTTGAGGATTTTTTAAAGGAACGCGTGCGCATCGAGCAAACGATGATTGACTTATTGAACGGTCGCGATCCAGGATCGCAAATTTTGAAAAAAAGCCGTAACGACGACAAGAAAGTACGTTTCAAGGAAGCTCGTGTGGATGTGTCCTCTGATGCCAAGGTCAGTTTAACCGATGATGGTGGCTTGGAACAAGAGACCGAAATCAAACTTCAAGTTGATCCTTGTACTAAAGTTGAGGATTTCTATATCGAGAAGAAAACAACTTACATGAAAGACGTGAAAATCGAAGATAAGGCGCTGGTGTTGAAGATTGCTACGAAGGACGAAGTCGAAGCACCGAAGATGACCGGTAGGGCTTGCGACAGGGAGATGGTGTTCCGTAATTTTGGGAAGTTGACTTTGTAGGCAGTGCCTCTCGGTTGAGAGTAACATTGTCATTACATAGTCTCGCCGAGGATTTTTTGTCTAATATTATTATAATTATTTTGAAAGTTACTTTAATTTTCACGGATGGTTTTCAACCGCATTCATTGTAGTTTGTGATTTTACTGTTAATGTAGACTAGAAAAGCACATGATTAATTATTATTAGAAGGGTATTCAATGTTATTAATGAACAAGCTATGCTTATTTTAACAAACAACGAGAAATTATAATTATCCACGTGTATTCCATTGGAAATAAATACAAATTTACACAAAACTGAATTATTATTATTTACTAGTTATATTAACAGTTCAATCATAAGCTAACAGCCGGACAATAGAACATTTAGTAGGGGGCTTTATTTACATTTGAAGTTATCGCATAGCATGACTCTAATTACAATTTTCATATCTATTACCACGTTGTTTGATTTAAAACTTATTTCGCTGCTAACATATTAGCACAGTAAAAAGTCTGTAGCCACGTAATAAAACAAATCGTTCCGACTGACCACGCGAACAAAGAAAATCATAGCGCGTAGGTATATCTAATGGGTTTTGTGACGCTTGGCTAGAAATGGCCACTTGGCGGATGATTCGATACGGAGTGTAATACTGCTGCGGAAATAACGAAGCCCCGGCCAAGCATCGTATACCGGAAATTGTTCCTTTATCGGGCTGCCTCTCTTTCTATCTCTCTCTCTCTCTCTCTCTCTCTCTCTCTCTCTCTCTCTCTCTCTCTCTCGCTCTTTCGCACCTCTTTCCTTTTTGTGTATATGACTATCTCGATAAAATCCTCCGATTGGCAAGACTTTATTTGCTTGTTATATTTGATTTTTATCTGCGAGGATATAAAGTATCGTAATATCACTAAAATAAATTAATAGGGAAAGTAAATCATGAAAATTCAGTAGCATGGGCAATCAATCGAGATCTCGAGGCCACATGTACGCGCACACACAGAAAGCTCAATGAGCCGCGTCGGACGGATAGCATCGATTTCCAGGAGTACATGACAAGAGCGCGAAACCACCTCCTCTGCGTTTGTCTTTGCTTCGCAACGTGCTATTTACTTCCTCTCTCTCTCTCTCTCTCTCTCTCTCTTTCGCTCGAACGATATCTTTGACTTTTGATAGGCCCGTCGTCTGTCTACTTTGTTGATGGGTTCGAATTCGCTTGTCTGTATAGCTTCTGTATGCATGTGTACTTGATATTACTTTGAACTTCATCATCAGACACGCTCTATGATTATAAATGCATAGACTATGCTATTCATACAAGTTAGATGCTACAACCTATTGAACATTATGCCAACGGATAGATTTAATGTCGTTAGTATTATAGTCAAGTGTTGTATCTTTGAGGCATGAAATTCGATCGAGTAGGAATGCTCTAATAATCGTTTTAAAATATGGTTACAACTCTGGATAATCTGCCTTCGCACACAAGATCTCTCGATAATCATTAATTAAGCAATCATTTAATTTTAAATGCAATTCCGCAATTAAGTACCAGATATATGTCACTATTAATATCAGTGGGTATTCAAACGCAAAATCATAGAGATTTGGTTAAGGATCGACAGGTCAGTGGCAGCAGTACCAGTACCAGCAGCAATAGCAATCAACCTAGGCTTTAAATCTCCCACGAATCCTCAGCGTCAGCAGCGTACTGCACCTATGCTCTCGGCCTAGAAACCACCGTACACACGTGCAACGCGTACAATGCACACTAAATACACACACCCACACACACACACACACACACACACACACACCCGGGATTCACATACGTATGTTTATGTGCATGCGTCTGTATATGACTGTATATACGTATATCCATATATATATACATATATATGTAACGTTCGTATCGAGAATCTCCGCGTGCATGGGCGCGGTATAAAGCGTCATGGTTTGGCTGGGCCAAGCCCAACATTTCCGTGATTTTCTCTGGTTGCGCTTGCTTTTTTTAACATTGCTCGGGTCGTATTGTCCAAAGAACGATCGAGCGACGTTTCTATGGGACGAGAGTGTTTTGGTCGAGCGCCACTGATATTTTTGTCGCATCTCTCTCTCTCTCTCTCTCTCTCTTTCTATCTCTTGCGCTCGCATACTCTCTAGTGCTACTGCTCGAGACGAGATCGATTAGATAATCGTGTGTCTGTTACATCACTAAAACCGCTTGAAGATTATTCGCTTTGATGTACGTAATTGAAGGCTTTGTGTTTTTATTGTTGTTATTGTTCCGACATACTGAAAATGAGAGAATCATAAGTAAAATTGCAAATGTTCTACGCTAAGTGACTTCCTTTACCGTAACTCGGCTAAATCGATAATCTCGTGCAAGCTGTACCCTCGTTATTTTTCCACGGTAAAGCACTAGCTCTTGCTCGAGAAAGAGAGACCCAACCTAATTAGAGAGTCTCTCACCCCTCTCTCAAGAGTGCTGCCGCACATTTTTTCCTTTCCCTCTTTCTCTCACTCACAATCGTCGTGCGGATTTATTTAGAGTGGGACTGCGAGAGAAAGATATCATATACCAACGACTAACCAACGGTTATTAATGTAATTGGCAAATTAGGTGTGGGGAAAGGGACATGGTTTAAGTGCACTCGTGCGGTCGTCCCTCCGGAGACTCTGAATTCGTTCTGTGAAATTATCTAATTGACCGGTCTGCTACGCTAATGTTGTTTTTAACTTGGCAGTAACATTGCTGTTTATCTTTATTCACGATCACTTCTAAGTCTAATAAACATCGTTGTAATATGGACATTTGTCAATCCTGCCGTGTTTGACAGTACAATATTTATTCAACGAATTACAAAGTAAATAGATAGATCGTTCGTCAAAGTTCGCATGTAAATCGGAAATCAATTAAAAAGTGCACTAGATGTTGCGAAAGTTATCGCTTCATTTTTTTCACAGTATGCACAAACACCGTCATCCCATAGTTGTGGTAGCGGCATCAGCAATAGAAGCTCTCAGTCATCCGAGATAAAAGCTCGACGCGCTTAACGATAAGCCTCCTTAGTATAGTTGTACGCGTTCGCGATTTAATTATTCAATCAGTTGCCCCACCATTGGCTTCACGTCGAAGCGCGTGACATAATACAAAAGAGGTGCGCGGACACCTGGGCGGGCGCATTTCCAATTGGGTGGGGTCCCACTCGTATTGTCTCGGAAGGAAGGAAGTACACACACTCACACATATGCGCATGAGTATTTGTATGCAACGTATGTGAAAATCTGAGTGTGGGTAGCAAGCAACAATTGTCCGGCTTTTAACGTCGCCCCACACAACTATATAGGAATTTGTCAACCAATGCGAGTAGTATACGATCGCTCGCAGTTCAGTTTGCTTGTCTCGTCCGGTTAAACTCGCGTCCGTACACTTGTATCACAAGCGTTCAACTCTGAATTGTTTCAAGCTGCGTACTACTGCTGTGGCTACTACCACTTGACATCTTATATTTTACTTTTTTCTTTCTACTCTTTCTGATTGATTAGATCGAGTGGATACGCTTGAGAACTTGTTGGTGTTGTTGAAGTTTATTGATTGCTGCTTGCATCGTAATGAAGTAAGTGATGGAGAGAATGAATTTTTTTTCCATTACTTGCTTCTTTAAAAGATTTATAGGTTTCAGAAGTAAAAATAATTATACCAACTTCGTAACGAATTTCGTTTTATTCTCATTCCTCAAATAACATACTTTCATTTTAAAATTACACGTATATCAAAAGCAATTTACAAAAAATATATTCAGACTTTGTATGCATATCTTCATTCACATTCGTGAATACGTAAACACACCCAAGACCTATAGTTTGAGTCAATTATGCTCGTACTTCTTCACGCTCGCATACCTCCCGAAAACACATTCGCACAAAAAACGTGTCAGAAGCACGCATATCGCACATCACATACGATATGTATATATGTATGTTGTATATACACATTGCCTATTAGCAAACGCGGTGGGGACATGACAAGACTGAGAGAGATAGAGAGAGAGAGAGAGAGAGAGAGACAGACAGACAGACAGAGCGGGTGGCAACAACTGCATATTCCGTCGTCATCAGTGACTGTCCGCGTTCCGAAACCCTGCGTGCGCGACTCTTGGCACGATTTTCTCGACTCACATGCGCACTACTTTCCTGTCACTTTGTACGTAGTTATTTATGTTTTGATTCAAAATGATATAAAATGGGTTTCACGACGAGCTGGAAAATAAAAAAATTCTTTGTTAATTTGAATTACACGCTTTTTCAATAAAATTTATATGAAAAAATGACTTGTTGATTTTCAGAAGCGAATGAAGCGAAAAACGAACCAAGCTATGAGAATCAAAACGGCAGTTTGAAGAAAGAATCACCTACCCAGAAGGTCGAGAGCGAAAAGAGTGAGTAATACACGCATTAGTTTGCTTCGAAATCACACGTGTTGCTTTTACCACAATTAATCCTAAATATCATTCACTGTCTATTCTCCAGTACGCTAAATATCACTGTCCGCTTTGGTCATAGTAAAAATAAAAATAAATTTTCGTTACACTCACGTGAAGTCTGTTTGTGATCAGCGGATGATTCCATCTGCGAAAAGGTTATTTTGAGTATCGTATGCGCGGATGTTCTTGAGGCTTAATTTTGAATTTTCAAGTAGCTTCTTCGTACCATCTCAGATATAATGAACTTGAGAGGGTAGCAGATTAGACAAGATTTGTTTCGTTAGAAGTCAGCAAATATCGCTCATCACTGGGAATCAAAAGCTCAACTCCCTTTGATCCGACGCTTTTCTTCACTGTACGGAGAAGTTTCTCGCGTAGCTGTCTTTATTGTTATTGTTAATAGTACTGACATTCCTCGTGTTTCCTTCTTCCTGATATATCGTACGAGCCTATTGAAGTGATTTACTAACTAGTTTCTCTTCAATACCGAGAAAAATATTTCTAATTGTTCATTTGAAAAATGTAAATGTCATATTATTATGCGATATTTCTCTCTGTATTGTCATATATCTTCCTCTTGTGATTTTGAAGAGTGAGAACCCTCAATCAATAGGAAACAAACAAAACACTTCTTCAATTCTCTGCGTAAGAACCCGTTTCACCCTCTAATTCACCACCTCACTTGGACTACGCAACCGACAGCGAGTCGTCAAAGAGCTTAAAGATGCCTTGCGGCTCGCGAAGTAGGCGAAATCGGCGCCATCGACAGAATAGAAGATTGCCACTACCTTCTGTCAACGCTTCACTGCACGACGGCAAACTCGTTGGCGTTACCAAGGAAGAATCGTCTCTGGAAAATTCAGAAGAAATACCACGAGCGAAATCGATGGATGAGACGAAAATCGATGGCGGTACGTTAAATATTACGACGGAGAAAATGTGTCCCGAAGAATTGCCTTATTTGGAAAATATGCCGTCGACGAGGAGTAGAACGTCGAGTAGACATAATCGTTACAAGATTGAGAAAAAGACCATGCAGACGGATACGCAGATTTACGAGATAACGACGATAAGGAACGCGGTGCCTCTGGAAGCTCGACTTGGGCATATTGCTGGAGTTGGCATTGTGGAGACTGGCTTGAACGCCAAGGGAAATTCGTCGATAAATAAGCATCCTTGTAACGTCACTATTTCAGAGCCTGTCGAGCCCGTAGAACCCTTGTCCAAAGATCTCACGAAAAAAGTCGAAAATTTACCAGGCGTCAAAGAGTGCTGGACCGTGGCAATTCCAATAAAACGTTTCGATTTCCTCGAGATTCAAGAGGTGAGTGAAGGTGAGACGGAGTTGGAAAGCGCAACATCTCGACCTCAAACTCGTGCAATCGTCTCGGAAGCTGAATCCGACGTAGAGAAAGAATCGAGTGTTGATAGACTACGAGAGGCCATTAGCGACGATGAATTTATGCCATACGAGGTAGAGAAGAAGCTACGCAACTTCATCGAGGGTCTGAAATTGTCAAAATCCTCAACTGACGTAAACAAAGTAGCCGAGACTCGCGACATACCTCATCGGAAGAGAGCCAGCGTACCTCTTGGCTCGCAGATGAGTCAAGACAAGAACAGGTGCCTCGACATTATCGAGGAGGAGGCTGAGGCACAAAGCGAAGACAGTGGCAAGCAGCACATTCGCGACTTCATTAACGAGGAAATCGGCAAGTTTCATAGACCGCGACGAGACTTGCGCAGTGTGCTTAGAGATCAGAGGCGCTCTGTCGAGTTCGACGATGAACAAACTTACGTAGATGTTGTGAAGACTATCGAAGCGAATGCAAGTGAAACAAGACTGACTGTAACTGCAGAGAGTGATGAGATGTCGGAGAAAGATGAAGACGGCATACAGCACTGTGATAGTAGTGTAGATGATAATGCTCAATCGAAAGAAATTTGCGTTGTGCCAAAGCCATCAGAAGCTAAGACAAACACAATCGTGAAAGAAGTAGCGCAAGAAAGAACAACTGAGCCAGAGAAAGAAACTAAAACAGAAAGTTTGTTTTCCCAGAGCGAGAATGTCGTAACTTTCATGAATCTTGTTCATAGTTTGACAGAAAGTGTGATTAACGACGTTCAGACTGAGAAACCTAGTAAACGTGTAACATTCGAGGAAGAACATCAAGACGAAGAAAAAAGTGTTATTGTTGATTCTGATTCTAGACATGATATCAGTAGTATTGTTAAAAGCGAAGAACGTAAGAAATTTACAGATAATGATAACATTAGAGTAGAAACAACAAATAGAGCCGACAAATTAGAGCCTTGTAAGGAATATTTCAAGCAAGAAAATCCAACAGAGAAAGCTGCGATACGAGTTAAAAATAACGAAGGCAATAACGATATAGATTTAGAGGAAATAGTGATACACAGTCCATTGCAGCATGACTCAGACAACGAAAAAGCGGGAATAGCGAGTAAAGTGGTCAAAAGCGATGACGCACACGATATAAATAACAAAGCTCGAATTATAGATCAAACGAAATTATGTAGCAGTGACGCAATTTACACGAGTAATATCGCAGAAGCTGCGAACAGTGTGTTGAGTAAAATTGAAAAAGCTGATGAAACGTCGGTATCTTCGATCTCACAACTAGCTCCGGATATGGTTAAATCTGTCGATCAAATTGTAGTCAATATTGAAGAATGTTTTGTTTATGGTGAAAAGCAGCAAAATATTAGTAATAATGCAGACAAAACAATGCGACATAAACAGAGACCCAACGTCATTACTGAAAAATCAATTCTTAAAAATAAAAGTGAAAATGTAAATGTTGGAGAGTCTGCCGAAGAGTGTCGTATACCTATCAAAGTGGAAACGGCTACGGAACATACAATTCCAATAACAGTAGAAGATGGATCGCAAAGCGAGACAGAAATTTTTAATTTGAATGTTTTAAAAAGAGGCAAAGAACGTACAATACCTGCCCAATTGCAAGACATAGCTTTGTTAATAGCCGAAACTGAAAATAAAATGGTTAACGAGTATGAAAAAAAAATCAATTTCTCACAAGTGGACAATTTGAAATCCACTGGAAAATTCAGTAAATTAAAACGTGAAAGACATTTACTGCCCATAAAATTAGCTGATAATTGTACTAACAACGATATAAACAATGATGTAATGAAAGAACTCGAAGGGAAGATAAAAAATATTAACGAAAGTATTGTTCCTGATAAAGTGAAACATAACACAAATTTCGAAATAAATAAATATCCTCTTGATATAAATTTAGTACGCATTCCCGAGCAAGTAGATAAGATACTGCATATTGAAAAAAATGATAAAATTGAAGATTCCGAAGGGACGGAGAAGAGAGAAGGCGGTGAAAACCATATAGTACCTATCCAATTAGATAGTAAAATATACAAAAGATTGCATGGAATTCAAGTATCCGAAGAATTGAATAAAAAAATTGAAGAACGAATAAGTCTTGTACAATCAGAAGATTGGATAGTAAATAAAGAACGTGATAAAGTTGAAGAGCACGGAGGTACTAGAGAAAGAAATAAAAGGAGAGAACGTTTCATACCTATAAAATTAGATAATAATGTTAGAGAAAATGATGAGTCTACGAAAAAAATTGGAATTCAAGTAATTCCCGTGCACCTAGGGGAACGTATCATGCCGATAGCAGTCGAAAGAAATTTAGGGCGACAGTCATTAAAAAAGTCTACGAAGGCACGGCAGATGAATAAATCACTGCTACGCAAAGAATCCATTAATAGCGAGAAAAGCATATTTATAAATAGAGCACCACCGCCTCCACCTGTTCGCTATCAGAGGCTAATGCTCATTTCAAACTCTCATCTTTCTCACGCCTACGTTCCCTTCGTATCTAATCCGTTCGCACAATTTCATCATCGAACGGCCGACAACATCAAGCAAAGCAATAACAGCGAAATCGCTGAGCTCGTAAAAGCTTTGCTCATCTTAGTCTCGAGCAACGCAAGCACAAAGCACGACGTATACAACCTACTTGCGCGTTACGACCTTGAGTCGCTGCCCCAAAACATACGCGGCATAATCGACGAGTTGCTGGCGCCGTTGCCGCCTCAAGGCTTGTGCAACGCTAACGAAATTGGCAGTAGCGCGAGTTTTGAAATAGCGACTTCGCCGTTCACCCACTCTCAGGAAGAGGAAGGGGAAACTCCTCCACCACCTCCTCGACCAGCATCACCTCAGACGTTCTCAGGCGATAGACGAACAACGGACGAACTTGTGGAACACGGCGAGTCCAGGACCGTTGGAAGTACGCCAAACAAAGAAGACTACGACAAAGAAACAATAGCGAGCGAGGAGCATCTCTACTACGTGCCTCTCGACCGTGCCAATAATAGCCAGCAGAACGGAGACTATGCAACGCCAGTCAAGTTCAGCGACTCGTTGAAGGATCTCTGCATCAAGAAGATTCTGTCGATGCCCCGCGGCGAGAAGCTCATTAGGAAGATCGCCTTTCCTCGCTTCAAGACCGATGTCGTCGCCGTGCCGCTGCCCGAGTACTTGAAAGACTTGGAGGCGAACGAGACGAAGATCGAGACGATGGGTAATCAAAAGTCCAAATGTTGGACAGGCGTGCCTACCAAGGAAAATCCAAATGTCCTTGTCTGTTTTTCACCGGCACAACGTCAATCGGAAATCAAAACTTCAGCCGACAATTTACTCGACCTGCATCAAAAGTTCATCAATCGACACGGCTACTACCACGAGAATCCGAAGCCAACTTCTCCGCCCAAGTACTTTGTAGATGTGAGCCCAGTAGACAAAGAAGAGGTGGAAAGCCCGAGTAGACTACTAAGTATCATTAAAGAGAATCCTGTTGTTGCTCGTCAAAATGGCATGGTGGATCGACTGCAAGCGAAACGATTGAGCGATTGGTTGAACCTGGCGAGGCGACCCGACGATGATAACGTCGAGTGGCCATCTGGTCTGAGCATTGATAACAAGCCACTGGCGCACTCGACACCGCCTCGTAATATAACGCCCAACTTGCGCAAGAGTCCAATTTCCTTCAACAGCGCTATTATCGACAAATCACCGCGAGGAGTCCTCAGTCCGGTGCCGAGGTCGCCGAGCGCGACGAGCTTGCAGCGCGAGCCTCGCTACGTCAACCCAGCGCTCATAATCGAGGATAAGCCTCGAGTGCCTTCGCCCGTTAAAAAATTCGTCATGGTTGACAAAGATTGCATAGATACGAGGAGTATTTTTGAGCAGGGACCAGATGTACCAAAGAGCAATAGTAGAATTGAGCAAAATTTCGATAGCCCAGAACATACGGTGGCCAGTGAGATCTTGGGCAATTTAAAACAGCTGCAAGCCGGTATGAAGGAACAGATGGACAAACGCAAAAGATACTCACTACCACAGGAATATTTTGACCGACAGCTCAAGTACATCGAGCAGTTGGAAAATCAGTTGAAGAACGTCATTGTCGCCGAGGAAGAGGAGAAAAGGGCGGCTAAACAATTTCAAAAGGAACTAGAGATACGAAAGAAGCTGCAGAGAAAGTCTCGGCCTTTTACTATCACCGAGTGTAGCTTCCTCGATAATCCCTCCAAGAGGGCTAAGCTGCAACAAAATGGTAGTAGAGCGCACAAGGATCAGTGTCAGGAGTCGTCTACAACGACAAAAGTCGAGACCGCCAGCGAAGAGTACGAGAGCAAGGAGAATTCGCGCGAGTTGAAGAGCGAATCGATGAACGAGAACGGCGTCTCCTCGAAAACGTCCTACGAAACAATCGAGCGGCGGGAGCAACGTACGTTCGGTACAACGGACGGTTCGAAATTAAAAGAATTTGTTCGCTATATAAACGAGCCGATGTCTGAAAACACACGAAAATCGGGTGAACAGCTAACAAAGAGGCATCAACAAAGGCCACTATCGATCGCCGCGATTCCAACCAACGGCGAAATGTTTCGCCAGCAAATGTACGACGAGTACGTGCACAAAGTCCACGAGCGAGAAGAACGCCGCCAGCACAGACTCATTAAAATCAGCTCGCACACCGATTTACCTTCGAAACACAACGAGACCTTATTGAACACAGTCGAGCACGAGTTCATTGAGAAAGCGAAGAATCGACTACACAAGCACGGTATCAAGTTAGACGAGTGCACTGAGACCGAGGGTAATGGCAGTGGGAGTATTGCTGGCGAGACCATAAGCGCCAAATTCCTCGTTGACGGTCAAGAAGTCAAGGACGCACGGAATCTACCCAAACATCTTCAGGAGTTCCTTAAGCTATCAAGCTGCGAAGATAATGAAGAGGCTGGTGAGTCGCGTATACGCCTCGAACTACTCCTGGCTCGAGTGTGAGTGTGTGTTGCAGTGAGAGTGATAAGCGAGCTGACGCTATATACTACTGCTGTTGTTACTGGAGTTTGTCAACTAACCAGTACTAATACCGTTGCGTCAACAGATTATGGGTAGGCGTATCCTTGTTTATTGATTAAGTTGCTGTGGAGTTTGGCCAGTTACTAACCAAGCTTTAATTTTTTGCGCAGTTACGCGCTAGTATTTTCGAGTGACTGATTTTTGCTGTGCCTACATATCTGTTAATATACATTGTGACTCGTGACATGGATAGTGCAAGTAAGATACACGATCGTTGCAATTTAACGTTTTTTTTATTATTCATAAAAACGAACAAATAGTCTCCTTACTTACTCATCCGAGATTAGCTCTACGTGTGCTTAATTCATTTCGAAATCTATTTGAAAACAACTCTCCGTATTAAAAATGGACAATTCTAATTTTTTTTCTAAATAACATAGACGTTTTAAACTAAAACCTATTGTTTTTATACCGTCACTTCTGAATCATTTCTGAAAACACTAAACGCGCGAAAATCCAAACGCTACGGACCATTTCCATTTGTCGTCCCGACGAAACATATTGTACGTAATATTGCAAGTCATCTTCCCATCGTGTCTACTACTTCAAAACATCGTTGCGTAAGAATTACGGAATGAAAACAAAAAGCTTGACGTTGAAAGCTTTCGTTCGTGCCAACAATTTCTCGTACCATCCTGCAAAGGGAAAAAAATTGAAAAAGAGACCAAATTTCCCAGGAAAAAAAATCATTCCTAAAGCTCACTTCTCACCTGAGTGACGTCTCGAGGCAAAAGAAAGGGCCAAAAAAGCAGCGACCGTCGAGCTTAAATTTCCCGCGGCGAGAAAATCTGGCTTGCGGCAAGCGCGTGCTTGGAAAACTATATTTAGGGTCTCTTGAAAAATAGGCCAACAATAACGGTAGCGGCTGGACTTCACGACGTGCGGGTATCCCGTTTTACGGTACTGACTTGGTTTCTCTCTCTCTCTCTCTCTCTCTCTCTCTATCTCTCTCTCTTTCTCTAGCAGCTATTTCCGAACGTTGCGAAAGCGCGCGCGCGCGCGCGTGCAAGAGAGAGAGAGAGAGCTTAATGGAGGGCCCAGTCCGACGATTACCAAGCTGATGGAAAGCAGATTCCAACGAGACTAGCTAAGCCCGAGGGCTCGATTAGCCCGCCAACGCCTAGATGGATGGCGGCATCGAACTTCGTCCGAGTACTCTCTGCTCAACTCAACTCGACTCAATCCACCACCCGTTGCTACAGTACTTTTGTCTAATTGATTTCCATTATTGAAAGCCTGCTACTACTGACTATCTTCATGGAACGTTTTAATTCGTGAATTATGAGTCTAGATTATTAACATTGCCATTTGGAACGAGAGTCTGTGATTATTATTGCTCAATGAAAATCAAAGTTCGAAGTCCATTAATATTCGGTAGTTGACGTTCGAATATGGAAATTCGAATCGATAGTCTCGAGTTATCCTCGAGATTCGACACTAATTACTCGCAAACTTTTAACGATATCTGTTCTAATTCACTTGTGTTTAATTCATCTTTCAATCGATATTTACTCTCATTGGAAGTAATCGATTTAACGTTCATCAATATTCAATATCAACATTTATGTGTTGTTTTATAACAATTTTCATTTATAAGGAGTATTTGTGAAATAATTCCATATAAAAACACAACAAACACAACTATGCATTTGTAAATAAACTGTCGAATCACTGGCTTTTCTAGCAAAAGATATTTCTCATAATAAGGGGGCAAAAAGTCGAGCTGATAATGCCTCGGATTTGCTGCACGAGATTGACGGTGCTTTGAAGCTCAGCAAGGGATTTTTGCTTGGTAGAGGTTTGTTGGTCCTTTTGCTTGTTTCTCGTTCTCTCTCTCTCTCTCTCTCTCTCTCTCTCTTTCTCTCTCTTTCTCTCTCTTTCGCTCTCTTTCTCTCTTCCTCTCTCTCTCCCCCTCTCTCTCTCTCTCTCTACTTTCTCCTTTTATCAGCGTCCCACTTGCACGACTTTGCACAATGCTGCGCGCGAAAATAAAAGCTGACGAACAAACTGCAAAGAATATTGTGATAAGCGACGACGACAAAGGACATTTTTTAACGTGCAAATGCGCAGTGAGCTATATTCATATTCCAGCGGAGGAAAAATTAGGTTGACAACTCGTGCAAATTACATTCATTCATCCAGCAACAATATCTCTCCCTCTTTGAAAAGCAAGTACAAGCGTATATTTATATAATCAAGGTAACATTTTCAGGCAAAACCAACCAATGTAAATAAAGTTGTTGGACATTCGCATATAAAGAAGCTTAATTGCGAGGGTAGTAAACGTTAGCTCCTCTTGTAGTTTGATAACGCACCACCACCATCGCCACAACGGTGTACGAGCGCGCTACGCTATCGCCTCCTCAAAAGCAAGAGCTGCATATACGTCCACCGCACTGCTCTGCGGATAAGTGGGCTGTTTATAACGGGCCACTACGGGAGCTACGCCATAGGCTGCGTACTTGATGATCCGTGCATGCATGCAATTGACGAGCTAGTCCAGTTATTTTATCCCCGAGCTGTGGTGTGACGAAACTTTATCCCAATCTGTTTACAAGTTAATAAGAGATATCAACTTTATTATTACGATGCCGCTACAACACCTTAATAACGATACTTACGTTTTGCTGCAGCAATGTTTTACTGCTTAATAGCAAAGAATCGTGTGTACAACGATTTTGTAATTATTCGCGTTTTAAACACAGTAGTGCGAAATATATTGGTTTTTTGTCCGACTAGCAAATATCTCGTTTTATTTTTTTTTTTTTTTAAGAGAGAATGACAGAGGATTGTTTGGGGGTTCACAGTACGTTTGTCAAGTTCAAACGGCACTTTTGTTCCAGTACTAGTCACGAGAATGAGCATCATAAAAAGTGCCCTTTACGAATTGGCTATTTTCGTGTAGGCAGATGATGGCGTTTCGGTGTCCGAAATAATCGTGTCGGCGTGAATTTTATGAATGGAAAACACGAGATAAAAATTATCTCCTTTTGCATGACAATCGTAACAAAAAGCGTCAAGTGCACACTGGCTTTCAAATATAGCGAGCTATTCCAATGATCACTTGCATCGTTGGAAATCAAACAAACAAACGTATAAATACAATTATTAAACAGAAAAACGAGACCACGGCCCCTACCAAAAAACACTTGTTTACTCTATATCGAACAGAATTAAAGTAAATCTTTAGCAAGAGTTTACGAATATTGACCAATTTCAGAAGAATTAGATGAAACAAATACCAACAAAAATTATAGCTGTGATGTATTATTCTTATGGCCTAGTTTTCGAACTTTGCGTCGTTGCTTCCGTCATCCGTCACTCTTCGGCTTTGCTGCACGCGACTTCCGTGCTGCTGTATTTACACCGAGCCTACTTTTAGAGCTTGAGCTGTAACGATGAGTTTGTCTTTGCCGACAGATAGATAGATAGATAGATAGATAGATAGAGAGAGAGATAGCTGTCGATCGATTTGATTGGAAGAGGTGAATTTACGTGTATGCGATGACTATATGATGGATTCGAGCGCCTGCGATTGAGTCTTGTCAACGAGAATTTGTGAGAGATAGATTCACGAAATATAGGTCAAATTTCTTTCGCTTGCGATGTTTTAAATGCCGTTTGATAGACAGCTTTTTAAAACTTGCAAACTTTCAAGACAGGTGGTTCCGATGGAAACACCAACAGTTTTATCAAATCATTAAAAAATCTCACCAATGTCTTTCAAAAATTCTAACAATCAACTTTTAATACTTGGAAAATTTCCAGAAACGCCTCTCGAAACATTTGGGAAATCCACAGAGCGAATAAAACGAAAATTAAGTAATCAATGCATCAGGGCGTGGTTAAGCCATGCACGAGTAAACGTAAATTGATACTCCCCGGATAAAGCATCATGGCACGCGCGCATTCGTGTTCCTTCGTTTTTTTACTCTTCTTGTTCTTTACCGTGGGTACGAGTCGCGTCCTTCACGCTCTGATTGCTCATACGCGTGGATACACGCTCGCGTAAGACACTCCACCTCGTCGAATATATCGCGTTACTATACTTACGCGATTGTTGCATTCGCGCAAGGTCTAGGCTTTTTGAACCCACCCTTTCATTCACCTTTTCTATGAACGCCTTGGCGATATTGAATGTTTACAAAATCAACATCGTGAGAAATTAGGGATACATGCTCCATTCGGTAAATGAGATAAACGACAAATTAAAAAACGTGGCACGTGCACGCGTGTATTAGTTTGATACGATAGTAAATTTTTCAGCAAGACAAGATTTGTTTATTGTTACGAGTCATAAGAAAAGATAAATAAAGCCTTTTGACTGACATAGTCAGATAATTAAAATAAACGATCGTCTCAACTGTGAAAAAAAAATCATTGAAAGTCGCAATCAGGAGAAAAAAATCGACGTTGTTCATTTTGGTTCTTTTACTCTCACGTCTCTGATGTTTGGAAGGTGTAAACGTAAACGGAAAAAGAGCGAGAGAGAGAAAGAGAGAGAAAGAGAGAGAAACAGCGTGAGCGTCGCGACGTTGAGCTACTACTGCCGCTACTGCTTCTGGTTCAGTTCTGCGCGTACTCGTGAGCCGACCGCGTGTCTTCCCAACGTCGCGCTGATTATGAACTGAGCTGCTTTAGTCTCACGGCTTTACTGCTGTTATTTCTCACGATGCTGGAGAAAAGTGAGTGAGCGCAAGTCATTTTTTGGATTACCTTATATTTTTATTTTTAGATGCTCTCGGTGTTAAATAGTGGAATCGTTTTTACTTTGGTGATACCTGAGTGCAGTGAGCAAAAAAAAGTGTTGCAATAGTATTTTGTGTACGAAATTTCTTTGGTGGCCCGCAGAGTTAGCATCGAAAAAAAAAACGTGCAGTAGCCAACTCAATCGCCGCAAGCTCTCTCTTTCTCACTCACTCTCTCCTTCGGTTGCAATCTTTTCTTTTGCTGTGCAAAATAGAGTCGTCTATTCAAACGATCGAGCTTGCAAGCACACACACATACACATAGAGAAAGAGAAAAGCACAGTCGAGGGTACTCGACTAAAAGCATACCGCGAGCTGAAATTACGCAACCGAAATATCGTGTTACATTTACTGCGTCCCTCCTATGTATACATTTTAAAATCCACGTATATCTCTATGAATAACCAATTTAGACCCGACCAGGTGTGCATTGCTACTTCTATTTTTTGCTTGCGCAAAAATTGCTTTTTCCTAAAGAAAACATTGTGCAATCAAAACAAACCTTCCAACGTTCAACAACTTGTATATAGCATCGGAGCATATCCGTAGAACGCAGAGATTTTGTAGATTGTAATTTTACTCGACGGAAATGAAACGCGTGAGCAGCCTTCTCGTGTCTACTTTGAAAGTAAATGTCAACGCGAACGTTTCAACCCAAGTCAATTAATATTTCGCTAAACTGTACAATAAAACCGAGTAATTCCACGAGAACGATCTTGTAATCGGATTTTTTGGACAATTTTAGAACACAACAAACCTGGAGCTGGAGTATTAAAATAGCGACATATCGTACGATGAATGATACCATAAAATTAGTCGAGATCTATCGAGCTACGAAAAACTAAAAATAGTCTACGCGAAAAAGCATGGATTATAACCAATGTTAGCCAAGTAAGAATTTAAGTCAGTCTTCCGTTGATTTTCTAGTATATCACGTGTACATTGTTAGACTAAAAAATCAACGCGACGGTCAAACGGCGAGAGAGAGAGAGAGAGAGAGAGAGCGAGAGAGAGAATGAGCAAAGAGCAGTTGTGTAGTAGTCACGTAGGCATCTGTGGCTCTCGTACTCACTTCCGTATTAATGAACCGTGAAGACTCACGCTAGTCCGTGTTTGAGCTGCTGCACTCGTCCCAAGGGAGTCGAGACAGGTGAATGTCTTGCAAGCGATAAGGGAGAAAGCTATACAAAACGAAGCTTGCACTGTCGTCGTCGTCAGAGCGAGAGAGTGGCTTCGTTGCTTTCCGTAGATTTTCTCGGAATTGAATTTTTCGGTGAATGTCGGAGTGAGCTTGCATTCTGCTGATCCAATCCTTTTATTTTTTTCTTTCGATTTTCAAAGTGCTCGCGCAGTTGAGTCTTCGTTGTTGATTTTGTACACTAAGCTCAGTTGGAAAGCGTTCTTTTCTTATTTCTTCGACGTACATAGAAAATATTCCAGTATTCAGTAGGATATACTAATAAAAGACCATTAATCGTTAATACATTCATCGCAAACGTAACTTGAACTATGATAAAATCTAAATTGTTGTTAAAAAGTCAAAAAGCGGGAAAATCCGGAAATTAAACAGTGATTAACAGTGTTCGTCTTTGGTGTTTTCAGAAATGATTGGTCCGACGTTCAAAGCGTCGTCGGCAAAGCCAGGTAAAAGTCACTAATGAATAAGTTTTATTACCCAATGTGTGTGTCTACGTATTCGTATATTCTATGCTAATTATAAACTATGCGAAAGAAAAAATGAATTAATAACGAAGTACCTTATTAACGAATGTGCTCGCCTGAAATATTATATCTTTCGAGTGCTGAGTGGTTTATATTAATATTGCAACAAGCTAACATTAACTTGCATGAGAACCAAATCTCGGAAACGCCAACAAAACCCATGAAAAATATCTCTTTATTTCGAACAATAAAATCTCGATAAATCAGTCGGTACTTTTTAATACCTCAAATGCAGCCAGATGATCTATAACAAAAATTGTTCAGCGAATTGGAAAAAAAAAAGGTGAGCTGTGGTGCAAAAGCGCTCCTAAAAGCCCATCAATTAACCTACTTTCGATCGCAGGCGTATAGATTAACGAGTGCCACGTCCAAAAAGATCGACTCGCGTAAACACACACCGCAAAAAGCCTTGGGTTCCTTCTTTTTTTCCTGATTTATCGATGCATTAACAATGCAATTTCAATTACTCGGCAGAGAGACCAACAGTTAAATTTACGTTAAGATCGCAAAACGACGATGGGACACAGTCGATTTACTTCCTCTTCGCCCACGCTTGTTCGCGAGACTGATTGCTATTTTCGTATCTCGTAGAAATTGCTTATTAATGTTTCAGTGTGCTCTCAACGAGTGTTTTATTACACGTACTGATACCAAAATACACACGTACACTTTCCATCGTCAATTGTGCTGCGCGTTGTTCTTTTTCATTTCTCGTCTTGTCACGTGAACAAACAACTAGCGCGCTTTAACAAGAAAAGTAAAGTCAAAGTTTTGTCGCTGGCCGACCCGTTAGCCCAATATCTCATCAGCCTTTTAATGCCAGGCGTGTTTACCTTGCGTCATTGTCGGGAACCCACTCGCATCCTCTGAAATGTGTTTGCAAACTTTACGCGATTGTGCAAGTTGATGGAGTTGTCGCAGGGCATTGTTGTGCTTACTTTGCCGAGTAACAAAAACGTTGCTGTATAACTGTATTATTCGGACGTTTTGTAGAAATGAACGAGACTGAAATTATCAACAGATTTAGCAAACGTGTGCGTAATTTATGAAGTACAGAGTCGATTTGAACAAATTTACAGGTGAAGAAATTTGCCAAAAACTAAGTATCCTGGTGTTGAAGCCAAGCAAAAATGATCATTTATGTAATAGCTCGAGTCGGCTGAATTTATATATATAAACGACGTTGATATTTCGGCCGTCGCACCTCGTAAATTCGCGTTGTAGGCGGCGACTCCCACAAACAGTCCAAAGACCCTAATTATTCGCGCGGCTTCACGAGGCGTACCCACAGAGACTATTCTGAAAGCTCGAGGGAGCCTCTCTACTTGTGACTCACGTTGTTGAAAAATCGAGAGCACAAGCGAAAGCAGCTTTCTCAATGGATATAATATACTACGTCTCGGGCTATATATACGCGAGATTTGTACTTATACGCGTTTAGATTTTTTGTCGTTTTTTGGCTTATCGTGCTTTTATTGATTGCACAACTAAATGCAAACGTAATTGTATATCTACAAGCATTATGCATAGCGTTATATACATATACGAGCGAAGGCAATCGATATTGAAATTATTCAACTTCGAGATGACCATGTTGAAAACAAGAAGAGGATAAATAAAAGTTTTCGTTTGTCCCAGAAAAAGTTTTCTAATAAAAGTGGTTATACGCAGGTGTCTGGTCGCCAGGAAGTGGAAGCAGCGAGTCCGCAAAGCCACCGAGGCAGCCAAGTCCTGAACGTGGAAAGGACTCAAAGGATGATCCAATCCAGCCAGTTTGGACCCCATCGAGTGCTGGCCCGAGCCCCGTTCCCGAGAGAAAAGAATTCCGTCCAGTTTCCTTCGAGAGCCCTGTTCTGAGCAGAAAAAAAATCGCACAGGTACGACTAAGAAAAGAAGTTAACGTTTGTGTTCTACTAGCTAAACTTTTATTGAACTTAAATTGAATTTTATTTTCGACAAAAGAATAAACTTTGCCTTAGGATATGCAGACTTTCAATCGTGTTGAAACTGAATTATGCATCAACGATAATTGGGCTTTTATAATTTTTCACACAACGAAAAGTTCTCAAATCTATGAAAACTAATTTTATTTATATTTCGGCGAACCGAGGAGAAAAAAACCAAAACATTTCATAAAATGACCAAAATAAAGTAATACGCACTAACGTGGACTTGCAGCCGCAGCCGTCAAAAACAGACAACTCTGTAGCACCGCCACCGTGGCAGAAGGAGCAGCACAAAAACGAGACCACGCAAGTCCTATCGCAGAGTATTCCAAGCTCGCGTATCGTCAATTCGTACTCTGCTCCAACCCAGGGTTTGAATACGCTCGCGGGTGCGCCGCGACTGCCAAGGGCTCAAAATCCGACCATTACTCTGCTGCAAAAAGCACGCGGTACGTATACAATAGCTATTCATGCGCCTCGTTATTTCCTTTGATAGAGTTGCTAAAATGGCATTGATGCATTTTTTAAATTTTATTTTAAGAATCGCGAAAGATAAATTTCTTTTATTCGGTGTTAAATAGTTTTGAGCATTTGTGCTAGAGTTGAATTTAATTTCGTTTTATTCACGAAATTCTTCTATACCGGAACAGAGGGACAGTTGCCAAAGGGAGCGGCCTATTTGGACGAAACTGATCATATTCCACGTTGCAAAGCCGAGGAAAAGCCTCTTCTGAGTCCTGGAGAAGTCAGTGAGTATCCCAATCTCGCAGATTACTTTTTTTCCTCTTTCTCTCTTCTCTCCTTTTATTCAAGCTTAGAAAACCCCTCACGTCGCGCAAAGCAAAAACTCTTTCACGAAATCTGAGCACGCATAAACACGCTGTTCATCCATCTGACAACATGTATAAAAAGAAAGAAAATTGAAATTATTGCGAGCGTGAAAATAAACAAAAATAAACAAAAATTTTGCGCAAAGAGAAAATATCTAAAATACTTGAATATTCGAGCAGTCTACACATTGAAGAAGGAGTACGAAAGCGAACCAGAAAGCGAATATGTACCGCCAAAGAAGATGGCCGAACTCGGCCCCCGCAAGTATGAGGGTATTGGCCCAACAACAAGGCATGGCATGCCACTCGTTCTCAGATCCGTAAGTCATCGATATGTTGCCTGCTGCTGTACTACCACAAAGTGATCGTGTATAATACTTTACCGTGCGAGCGGTAAAGAAATAACTTGAAAGACTTTGAAAATGTTTTGTTTAGTTCGATTTTTTTTCGTCTTGCTCACGTTCTTACAATTGGAATTAATTTTAAAGTCGGTTCGGAATACTAATTGCGAGTGGATATGAAAAATTCAAAGATGTAAAACGTAAACTTCTTGCAGGAAGTGAAAGAAGGCAATCAGGAAAGGTGGTACAAGCAAATGTATAATTCTCTTCATCGCGCTCCACGAAAGGGTTAGTTTCCTTATTCCAAAACGAATTAAATAAAAATGTAGTTTCGAGTTAACTTCTATGTTGAGAGAAAAAAAATGATAAAAAAAAACAACAATTGTTTCAAATTTGCAGACGACTACGTAACCATCCGCTACAAGCCGCACCGAGGTGATTATTCCCATTTCTGTTGAATTTTAGAAAACAGCAGTACTAAAAGCTCGTGGCGTTGTGCGAACCAATAACGATAAACATTAACTTAGCTGCTAATGTCTAAGTTTACAGCTTAACTAATTTTCTCTACCTGTATCGCTTACCATTTCAGCCGAAACAATCAGTGTTCCAGCGAGAGAAAAAAAAGAAACACGATTTTTTTTTCCATTAGGATAATTGAATTTATGTTTTAACGTTTTTCATTGTTGATATTTACGATAGCAGGAGCTGTCTGATTGATATTCCTAACAATATTTATGAATATGTTCATGTGCAGCGGCGTAATTGACAAGGCAATGCGATAAATTACATGCTTACTCGTACGTCGAAAGCGAGAAGAATGATCTACGCACGAACTGCTCATTTATAAATCACTCATCATTTGCTGAAATTTACAATAATCCATGCATAATTATCATTACTATCATCATCATCATAACCATCTGGTAATGCGCTTAGTGATATCTGCAAATTTCCATCTAATAGAAAGCACCATTAATGATTGAAAATTAGATTTTCAGATTGTGTATAGTTAGAAAAGCTCTATGCTTGAACATTATAAACTACTTGGATTAAAATACGAAAATGGATCGAAAATGAATCTATGTATATTATAACTGCTGAATTACTAAAACGACAGTGTTGACTTGACGTTTTAACTGTATTTTTTCTACGACCTCTTCAAACGTCGAATTCAACTGATTGTTTTATCTTGCGTATTTTCCAGGCACGAGAACTGGCTACAGTGGTACTTCAAGTGGATATCTAAGCGAACCCGAACCAGGACGCAGCAGTTACACCGAGAGATCAGCTACACTCGACGGTCGCCGTCACAGGCAGCGCAGCAAGGAAAATGACTTTTCTACTCTACCCAGGCCGTACGTAGTGCTTTTCTATTTTATGCGTTTAGTTTTCATTTTCTGACAATCACAACCGAGCTTCCTTCCTATCTAATGGCAATGAAATAGTCTCTAGAAAACCAAGTTTATTCTAAATTTTGTTAGGCTCGAATTAGTCAGATGAAAATTTAAGTCCTACGTTTTAAATAATATTTATTTTTCGCTGAAAGATGGCATTCTACTGCGTGTTTGATATATTGCAGAGCTGCACGCGTAGATGGGCACTACTCACCCGATACGTATCATATGAACCCGGGGAGAATAGAGAATTACGAACCAGGAAACTGCTCGATACAAGAAAAGGAAACCAAAGAGGTATAACAATCTCAATTACTTTATTAAAAAACGACTAGCACACCGCGGTTAACACATCAATAATACATTTGATAACTTGATATTTCATATCCCAAAGATCGCTCGTCATATAACAGTGGTAAGTCGCTGCTAAATCGGCCAAGGCATAATCAAAGCGCAACGAAAATAGTTAGTTCTCCGAAGACGTTAAGTCTCGTTAAACCGTTGCAAAGTACGCAAACGATCGAGGCTATATCTCGAATAAAACGCGAATCAAGTTTCATAAGTTCCAAATTTATCTCACGAGTGCCTACACGATTTCTATAATCGTATTAAAGCGACAATAGCAAATCGTGTTTCGTTGCAACATCCGTCGCCAGCCAATTAGTTGTGGTTATCGAGACTGCGCTTGTTACAGTTTTGCTTTAATTGGATTTCGATGGCATGTTAATTACTTTGCGATAAGTCCTGAATAAATTGCGGTTAGCACTATATCACATACAAACCAAATGTATTTCTCAACGTTAGGAAAAAAATACTCACCTCCATTGTTTAATCCAATAATTAATAACGGAGTAAGAATCGTATGTGACAGTTGAAATGGCTTTTCTTCCAGCCGCCGTCTGATCTCACTTGGGCGAAGCGGAAGGTAACGTCGTCACGAACTTCAAACTTTCAATTTTCTCTAAAATTCACTTGCATTTATTAACTTAATTTTTCAACATCGTGTGTTTCTGTTGTGATATTTTCTTGCGTGGCGTGTGCGCTAGGTACATACACATACTTATTTCGCCAGTTGATGCAAAAAGTATTTATAAATATGTACAGATTTTATTCAGACAAGCGAGCTTATTTAATTATTACGTTAACAATTATACATAATACATATTTATTTAACAATACACTTACTATACATTACATTTTATTTATTAGCTTTAGTAGTTTACGCTTCATAGAAATTTTTAAATTTATTTCTTTAATACAAATGGATGTCGTCTATGCCTAATCATAAGTGTGGCAATAAAACTAATGATTGCTTCGCGAGATATGAGCAATAGATGGCTTCTACTCATGTTTCTTTTTTAATTTCCAAGTTTTATTATATTTAACCATTAACAATTTTTTTTTTCATTGTAACAAACATAGCTACGACGCATAGTATAATGCATTATTTTAATCCTTTTTTCTAGTGGTGGGACGAGGTCATGGACATATTTGATGGGGTACGAAATATTTTATTCTCAAACAAACCCGATAAACTTAAGAATGAAATCCTCTATAAACAAATGTATTTTGCACGTTTACTTTTTCTTCGCAGTTCTGACTACTAAAAGAATTTCCTCAATTTTCGTACTTCACTAACAGAGAATGCCTTTCTTTTCTCTTGTTGTCTGAAATACAAAGTAGTTGCGAAGAATAGTAATACATTTGAATTTTGTATATGTCAAAGTCGATGGTTACAATTTTTAATTGCGTTCATTACATCTGAAGGCCTATTTATTTTACATTTACTGAACGTAAAATCGATCGACATGTAACTTTGTACAAATAAAGCGGGGTTTACAATGTATAGTAATTACATTTGCAATTTGCTTTGAGTATCAATACCATTCACGTAATTGACTTGTAATATGAAAAAAGCAATCCAGTCTCCTTTACATCTCACATTAATTTATTTTCTTCACGAGTGATTTTATTAGTTTTGTCCTCTTTTGATTACTAAAAATTAACGGCTTCATCGTAAAGCTACAATATACGTGTGTTTTTTTTATTGCTGCACTTATTTTTTATTAACCAATCTGTAAAATGTATTCAATTTTACTTGCAAATGATTAATTACGCTCTGTGAAAATACAAATGTTTTTTTCACCGGCATTGAAAGTTAAAAAAAATCGTGTAAATAATTAATCTGATGCGGGTGAAAAAAGCTAACATTTTTTCTCTCAAAGATCAGAGAACAATAAAATCCCCGATCCAATATTGATCATTAGCCTTGAAACTAACGACTACAATTAAACTGTGTGTCCAATATCTCTTTGTGTCTCGTGCTCGCACTGTGTTATCCGGCAATATCGACCGACTTTCCTCATCTCTCTGTCGCTCCTCCTCTCGCTCTGTCGCGCTTCGTCAGTGGTTGGACGAGAATGGTCGACCTGACCCACGTCAGCATTATCAACAGCAGCAACAACAGCATCATCATCAACAAATTCAAGAGGTGATCACAACTACTCCGGCAGCTCGACAATTGATGCAACGTACACGCTCACTATTGTCGCACAACGTAAGGCAGCAACAGCAGCAACATCAACATCATCAGCAACGCGATCGGCCGCTGCGCGGATCCTCACCCTTGAATCGGCTGTATTCGGAGCGTCGAGAACTTGAGTTGCGTCAATTGAAACTACTTGAAAGTTTATTGGAGTTGAATCGTGACAGTCAGCAGGTGCAGGAGGCTGTTGGAAGGCCGCGCAGCGGTTCTACCGGTGGTCGTATCATTCGACCTCTCGATTGGCATCAACCTATCATTTCAAGACAGCCACAGTCGATACAACAGCAGCCGCTGTCCTCATCCGCTTCTTCCTCGTCCTCCGTCACCAATTCGTCTTCTAATGGCACCAGCACCAATCATGCCGCGGTAGCGCCCTCCTCTTCTACCTCTTCGCCACGTCTGGTTAGATTGCTGCCACCGCGATGCACAAAGCACCACACTTTGTCTTTTTCCTTTCTTTCACCGAAAAGCTGTCTTGTAGTTCATCATGCATCGCAACGCCAGCATCCTTTACCCTTATAGAATAATTGTTATTCTGTATTTGTGAGAACGTAGCTTGTTGTTCTTGAAGTCTTCCTCATCGTTATCATTATCATCTTCTTTTTCCTCTTCTTCTTCACCTTTCGTTTTGAATTCTTCTCCTCTTCTGTTTATCGTTTTTTTTTCCAATTGTGCACGGCTGTGTCAATTTTAGTTCTTTTGGTTTTTGTACTCTGGATACAAATTTAATTACGACCAATCGTTTGTAGGTGTTTTTTGCGTAGACTTTGGTGTGATAGAATAATTCTATATCGTTTACGTTACAGTTGATATCGAATCCGTTGACGAATATGATAGTTTGAAGAATGAAGATCATTGTGAATATGCTTGATAAAACTAGAATCAATCGATCATAATCACCATTTTTTTAATGTCTGATGTCATTCTACATAAACATAAATACATTATCAAGAACCATAACAATAAACATGTAAATGTAGATGTATCCGTTGATATGTACATACGCAAACAAGTAATACGTAGATTATTTTATATCGCCAGACAGTAATAACTATTGTAGTCGCGGTCATCAACAACTCTCATCTACACATACGTCTAATCATTGTTGCTGCTATAATCTAATTTTCTATCTCTCCCAATTGTTATACTACTATATTGCCTCTACTGACATGCACGAACATACTAACATATCCATGGCAGCTTCAACATGACACGAAGCATGTTCTCATTATTAACAGTATAAATCAACGAAATACTTCACCACAAAATGCTTATCCAACATAATCAATCACAACTACGATAATTCACTCTGAATCCTTTTGTATATACGTCTTAATTACACCACAATATAATTTATACACAGTAAATTGGTGTCGTATTATCGTAGGATATTATTATCCAGCGTTAAAGTTACTAAACTTTGAGCACGTGTATTGTACGGTGTTAAAATCTTCAATCTATAATTCGCCACGAACGCTTATACCATTTTCTTTTTTTTACAGCCATTTGAACAATCAAACTCGCCGAAGTCGTATATGACTCAGTAAGTAACTTTTTTTTATTATTTTTAAAAGTATATTTGATTTTTTTTTAATGGGTAGAGAACTCTATTGTGAAAGAAAGCAAAGTTTGAATTTCCCAATTGTTTCTCAATTCAACATTCCAAAAAATCATCTTATCTTGTCCAATTGTTCGATAAGAGCCATTGTGAAAAGTTACCTAATTGTAAACGTCATTTACAGTGCCCTAAAAGAGTCCGGATACGAAAGTGACTCAACACTAGTCTTCCGTCGACGCGAGGACGCCAGTCCATTAAGTCCTCTAGAACAGAGGATAGCCTACAAGACAGTTCAAAAAGGCGGTGACGTACCTCTTCATGGTCTGCGCAAACCTGCGCCTGAACGTCCCAAAGGTAAGAACTTTTCGTTTCGAAAACTTTGCTCTTCACAAAGTATAGATATGAATAAGATACTTCTCATGGCTATATCATTGGCATACATTAAGAATATAGCTCTTTTTCTTGACTTTCAACATGAACATTTGATGCTGACTTACGAGTATTCTAAATGTATGCTCGATAAGACGGTATCCCCCCCCCCTCTTCCCCCTTGCCACCTTTTCCTTTTTTATATTTTATTTTTTTGTATTTTTTAATATGGTGACAGTGACTTCACTAATTTCCGCATGACCTCGTATTGGAAAGAGATGAAACACCTATTATCATATCGTATTAAAAAATGTTCCGAAGTTCAATTGCTTAGACATGAAAGCTCGTAGTGATTACCTTTTAAGTAGGGCATGATTAAAGCTTTTTTATTATTATACTTACAATTTATGTTCTTAAATAGCACACATTTTATCTGCACCGTATAATTTGTATTTTATTACGTAGCTCGGTTAACATAGAAAGCTTTTTTTTATTATATTATAATAAGCTGTAATAATTCATTACTGCTTACAAAACTATTTTTAATACGCTGTAACTTTTTTTCTCATTTATAAAACTCAACTGAATTTTATATGGCACTACTCTTTCAATTAATGTAAAAAAATAGATACTTTACATTCTTTCAAATAAAGTCATTTCTTAAAAATTAAAAGAATCTATTTTGTAATAACTCACTCTATCAATATTTGTACGGCTCCATAATATTTATGAAACCACGTTTTTAAATTCATTTTTCGTAAAACACACGCACCAGTTCACGCACCAGATATCTTCATGTCACGCGTGTGCGCACCTGTATACCAATAAACCAGTAAAATCAAACCAGAAATCAAGGATATCTCGGCGCACGCTTGTACTACTTCTGGATCGATAAAAGTGAGAAATCATCCGTTGATTCGGCGAAACTCTGGTGACAGGGATGTATGCCTAATTTTTACCAGCTGGCTTTCACCACTACTTCACTCACCAAATCAAATAAACAAAAAAAAGTATCCCTGAAACTTCGACACTAGTTGAGTACGCATGGACAACGGAAACAAAAACACAGATATCTCTGTCCACAGACGACACGGAGATCGAGTACTTTCCGATCTCACCGACACTGACAAGGATCCGCGTGCATCGGAAGAGCAGTTGCAGTTCAGCCACCGCTTCACCTGCATCCTCGACTTCGTCGATGAACGTCTCGCGCATACCCGTCAGTTCTATGGCGTCGAGACGTGCCTACTCGAGAGGCACTACCCATAATCCCCCTACGTCTTCGTCATTGCGAAAAGTCAATAATTCTTGTACGATTCCCTCGCCCCCAAAGAGAAAATCCTCACGAAATAATCGTACCCTCAAACTTTACTCGAACGTCCCGAACTTGCAGGAAGCCGTTCCAAGACACGACCAGTGTTTCGTCGAGGAACACATTTCCAACATACGTCTACTGAAAGAAAAACTCAACACAAATTTAGAAAAGCACCGGCGCGACAGAGAAGAATCGCAAAAGCAAAGACTCGCGAGAACTTTATCGACGAGCCCGGTGCCGTTGCTAAGAAGACCGATTACCGCTAGTTCGTTAGATTCACAGAAAAGAAGATCAGATCCCTGTTTAACGCGTACTTCTAGCGATCGCATAGTCAAAGCACGGCATTCGGTCTCAGCCAGTCCTGTTTCAAGATCACCGAGAGTCCCATTATTGAGGAAATCTGTGGAAATTAAGCCGACTATTAATAGAAGTTGCTCCAGAACTTCGTTGAACAGCCCGTCCAAGGACTCGAGAGTTTGTCAGCACGTTTCTCGTACAAAAATTGCGAATTCTCCGGCAAAAAAGGAAATCAAAGTACGCAGAACTAAGAAAGAGGAAGAAGAGTCTTGCAGAAGACTCAGCAGATCAACTGTCGATCTGACGTCTCCAGTTGAGGTTAGTCGAATACTTCAGAAACAGAAGGAGAAAGATAGACACTCTAGAGCCGTTACCACGAGAATATTGCCTTCCGGAACTGTCGTTAGAAGCTCATCTGCCCCGTACGTGTCCAGCATTAGCGGAAGTAGGTCGAGATTGGATGATAAAGGTTTGAAGGTAACTGTCGCAATTTCTCAAAGAGGGCGAGACATTTTTAGGAAACCAACGACTGTTGGTAAAACTACTTCCTTATTAAAACAGAAAAATTCCGCTATGGAAAATTTAAGTGAAGCTAAGAAAAGAAAGATCAGAGACAAGTCGCCATCTATGAAGAAATCGGATTCAAAACAGTCGCTAATGAATCAATCGAAGATGCGAAAATCCACCGAAATTAAAAGCAAAAAGAAAGAAAGCTCGAAAACCGCGAGTAAAACAAGTAGTATCGAGAGATCTCAAAGTGACAGAATGGTAAAATCGGACGTAAGCAGTCCTACCCTGACTATAGAGATGTTAAGACAACACCATGAAGCCACAATGTCAGATTCATTTTTTCAACACCTATTCCTTCGAGGCATAATGCTTACTTCTACTCAAACGAATCCACCTAGGAGGTCATCTGTGCTTGATCGAGCACGCATGTTTCAAGAAATTAATTACAGTGATAGTTACAAATCAGAGCCGTCCTTGAAATCGTTGAGTACCTATCTAGCTCACAAACGGCCTGTATCCAACTCAAGATTCAAGAATTGGGAACGAGAAAGTATGTCTTCCAGAAGCTCCAGTCCTTACGGCTTGAGATCATCTCTATCAAGATTCAACAAATACGATAGTCTCCTGAGAGTTGATGAATTTGGATCAACAAGCTCATTACGAGGCAGAAGTCCTGATCTCACGCGCGAGTGCATTAAAGAGAGAAGCTTGAGTGAGCCGCCACTGAAGACTTTACAAGAAAATCCTGATTCAGTTTCGCGTCGATCGCCATCGCCATCTCCAGTCAGATCTCCCTCTAGTCGCAAAATTCAAACTTTACGTCATGACCATAATGACAATGCCAGTGAAAATATTCTGAAGAAGTCTAGAGCTAGAAGCGCTAATGAAATGGATTCTATTCACGGCTACAAGCAAACTTTTGGTTCTAATACTTCGCTTACCAGAAGCACAAACTCTCTCATGAATTTTCCAATCGAACGCGAAGGTTATCAACAATACATTTTAGAACGATTACATTCTCGTCAAAAATCAAAACGCTATCGAGATTTATATGACTTTTACACGAGCTTGGAAAGAATGGGTACATTGGAAAAAACCACATCGAGTGGCGATCTTCGACCAAGATTAAGAAATGAAGAAGTTATAGATTATGAGCGCTGGAAGCAATTACGGGCTAAAGAAAAAGCAGAGCAAGAACTAAACAGCTTATATAACAAATTAAAAATGGTTCAAAAAGAAAAAGATTTTCTATTCATTGCAAGCGATGTAAATCGCTATAAATGGCGAGGCGATTGTAGCTTGAGATGCAAAGAAAGATCCGTTGAAAATATCAAAGAACAATTTCGTAAATTGCAAAATCAAGAAAGTGAATTAGAAGCTTTGAGACAACGTGAGATATCTGCCAAGAAAGATACGTACAAACCTCTTTGGCGTGGTAATTCTGTTGTGAACGTTGCTAATACGATGACTAGAAAAGCGGCCGAAAAAGCCGAATTTGATAGATCGTCGGTTCAAGCATCACTACAAAAAAGTCTTGGTGGCAGTAACAAATTTTGGAGTAGCTTATCTGTAGAGCAAGTCACAGCTCTTAAGAATCAATTGAACGATATTTATGGAAGCGATCTACCCCAACCTACAAAATTCAAACCTCAATGTTCCCAAGCGGTATCCGACGTTTCGCTACACAATGGCATCTCTGAACATGACAAACAAATTCCGAGGCTATCGACAATCGTGCCGCCAGATGTTAAAAAGGACGCACTATTATCAGATAGCGAACAATCAAGTCTGACCATATCAGATTACGAAATAGTCGTGCAAAAGAAGAAGAGAGATTTATCACCGGAAGGATTGCACGTGCGATGCCACTCGATGCTCGTTCCTAATCATCGCTCAAGGCGTAGCGATGAAACGGACGCGATGAAGCGTAGCGGATCTATTAGTCGAGTATCAAGCTTAGAGAGATCAAATTCTGATCGTGCACCAAGTTCTTCACCAATGAGCGAGGTCGAAAAGAAACGCTTGTCCTTGACTCTTGGCAAAGAAATGTTGGAAAAAGTAAGCCAACGGTTAAAAGCGTCTATGATAAAACCTCGAGAGACTCGTGGCGCACTCGCAGCAGTGCTGGCTAAAAGCTCGTCCAACGTTTCTCCCCGAACTTGTTCTTCCATCGATGCACCCACTAGTGATGATGCGACCAAATCGAAAGCAGATAGAGATTATGTTTTAGTACTCACACCTACAGATGCCGGTCGTGAGCAAAAAGAACGTGTAGAACAAGTTATGAAGGAATGGTCCAAAAAGCCACCGATCGTAACCCTTTCAACGACAGAGGGAAACGATCAGATGGATAGCGCAACCGAGAGCTCCGATACATCTGTGAAAACGGTTGTACAGCGTTCAAGCGACTGTGATGATCTACAAAAAAAGGTCGAATTTTACGAAAAGAAGATCGAACAGAAAAAAGAAGACAAGCTAACCAAATCCACATCAAAATTGACGGGAAACCTCTCTTCTTGTCAAAGCTTCGCAGACCTAAAGGAACTATTCGGTGAAAGTGCAGCAGCGAAGTACCGGACTATTCCCCTGTTTCGTTCTCGCTCGAGCTCGCCAACCAAAGCGGAACGAGCTTCCGGCTCGCCGGACGTAATGGTGAACACGCGACACGAACGACCACGCAGTGCCAGTCCGTGCCGCGCTGCCTCGCCCGCTATCAGCGAATCGTCCAGTCTCGAAAGCCTCTGGCAACGTTGCTGTTCACCCGATCCCGAAAAATACTGGCGCACGTATTTGAAGTTGGTGAGAGATGGCACCGTAAGACGTTTACGCGCGAAATTCGAGAGTTTAGAGGAGCTTTCGCACAGTCGGCGTAGATTAGCATTGATTCCAAAGAGATTTCAAAGTGATCCAGAGTTAGCGAGAAATCTTCTAAAAAAGGTTACGGATACTACGAAAAATTATATCAAACCGCAAGAAATACCGGATGTCGCCTGGTTACGTAGAAAGTACGAACCAACACGAGGTAGAAAACGTAGGGGAGGTGTATCGCCGATTCCACGTATACCATGGAAATTGGAAGATCTGACGATGCCGCATATCAATGTTATCAGCAAAACTGCCGAGTTGAAAGAGTCTTCTAGTCGTAAGCCTTCGAGCTCGGTGCCTCTGAATGAAGAAACGAAGGAGTTGAAAGCCAAAAGAGCCGTCAATCGTGTTCGCGAAATGTTTGAACGTAGCTTGAGTCCAGAATCGAAGACATCCCTTTTGGGAGAAATGTTCACATCTGCTCCGAACGTTCACGAGTTGAGAGATATCGCACCTTACTTGGCAGGGCGTTGGGTGGCACATCAATATCCCAGCCGTTACGATAATTCTCGTTCGTTATCATCACCGCCAGATCTATCTCGCGATTCCGAGACTTCGTCATTGAAATCCAAAGCATCAATAACACCACCCAGCCGAAAGAAGAAGTTCTTCAGCTCCAGAGCATCTTCAACTTCACCTGTCCGACCAAGAACACCGGTGTCGATTCTCAAGCCAGCGCAGCAACAGGAACCGAAGCAAGCTAAGACCGATGTGTTTGCTAATCAACCGTTCGACCCAAGCAAACATAGACCGAGGTTTAGATACCAGCCGACACCACCACCGTTACCTCAGCCACCGTCACCGAAAACCAAATATAAAGGTATCAGACAATGGTGCCCGTCGATGCCCACCTACAATGCAAGGCCAACCGTCGTCACCTTTGAGAGTCCGGGTACAAGACTTCCTAAGGCGTATCACCACGTCTAGATTTTTCCAAATTCACACAACTAACTTTCTTTTATTTTTTTTTCTAATCAATTGTATTTTTAATTATGTATCGTCAAGTTTAGTGTACAGTGTAAAGAGATGAGTTCCGGTATTGATAGAGCCGACCTAGACTCACATTGAGAGTGAAAAGAGTAGAGCACTATAAAACTGACGTTGAAACGCAGAGAATGAAAGAGGCTCTCATTGAAGTCGATTTTGGCGATCATTCATCGCGTAGACAAAGCATTAGATCGGTTTCACTCATCGTTTTTTATCTTTTTTTTGTTTCTTTTCTGACCGCTCGTCCATGTAGAGTACACGAATGCACCGCCACCGCCACCGCCAAAAGCCCAACACTACAGAGGCGAACGCCAAGGTAAATTCTCTCCCATCTCGTTCATTTAACTCAATAATCATTGTATTTTTTTTTCCTTTTTTATTTTTTACTTAATATTTCACATACTTACTCTTAGTTTATTATAGTCCTAAATTTTATGTTTTTTGTGTTTTTATGCGACGTTCTGTTATAGTTTCTGATTATATTATCCATAATTTTAATTGCTTTGACACGTTGATAATTTTTCATTGAACTAAAGTAACTTTTCATTGATTTTTAACTTTTGCAAAATATTCAAATAGAAGCAAGATAATTGAAATCACTCATTTATTTCATCGAATCACACGTAACGAAATCTCAAAAATCGTATCATTTGTCATTGCATTCACCCACATACGCTTGAAAATACCATATCTGTCGTACAAAAGCATGCGGGCCAGCATTTCCAGATGCAGCATGTAGTGAACGCGTTCGATTGCATTTAGCGTGCTTTGCGTGTTGTATCTGTGCGTGTTGTATGCACGTTTCTATTATTACGAAAGAAAAATAATTTGGAAATAATAGAGATACGTATATGTTTTATAACATAATTGTCAATCTCAGGTAGGATATATAAGAGCAAAGTAGCATCGTGCGCTCAAAAAAGCGTAAAATTCCCAGATATAATACACTAGAGAAGAGAAAGAGAGAGAGAGAGAGAGAGAGAGAGAGAGGAGAGAGCACAAATTTTCAGTAGTTTCAACGCTCTCTGTCTTTCTGTTGCCCGTCCCTCCAGCAAAAGTGCACTTTCCCATTTAAATTACATGCCGAGCGCATTCTTCCGCAATTCTGCTCTCCTCCCGCGACTAAGCGAGTAGAGTACGTTGCTCCCATACTACGATCGTCGTATTTTCCCCTTCTCCAGATCCCCTTTAATGCAATGTCAATCGACTGACCAATGACCTGTACCAAGAGCGTACGTCTCTTTATCGATGATTCAATGCTGAACAAAAGAGAGATAGGACAAGATGCAAGCAATCTGACTGATTGGAATTTAGTTGACTCTGCATAATTGAATTGACTCGTTGCGTCATTACTACATACTCTCGCGGGCGCTGAGCCAACTGCTGCCGTTTTCATTGAGCACTCGTTCGTTTTATAGATTGCAATTTATTTTTAACGCGACTGTTTGTTCTTTCATACTGTGTTCTCGAAAGATCGAGCCAACGAATCTTTTTTTCATTCGTTGATAGTGGATGTGAAAATGTTGGTTTCTCAAATATATACCGTCATAACATTAGATTCAATTTTAATTTCAAGAATATACTCACACTTGTGGACTATGTATACTCGACTAAAATGTAGTCATTAGAACTATTGTAGAAAATGTTTGAGATTTACACAAGACAATCTGTAATTTTAAAATGGTTTTGTTTCAATAAAAAGTATGTTATCTAAATTTCGTTGTTCTCATACTTGTTTTATTTTTTCACTGAATAATACACAGACTCATGCATAAATTCATCACTCTCTATGTAAACAAGTAGCTCTATATCTTCCAATGGACTTCTAAAGAGCGACAACGAGAGCGAGAAAAAATCGTTCAATTTAGTCACTTGCTACTGAACTTCCAACAAGTCTGCTCAAGACTTAATTAGTTGAATAACGCGCTACGGAAAAAATCAAGATCAAAGTAATTACTTAAGATGAAACCTCAATACCGTCTATAAATAAAAACACGTCTCTTTTAAACGATCCGATAATGAAGTCAATAAACGCTTACGTATCTCGTTAAAAAAGGAAGATAAAAAAAATTAAAGACCACGCCGTGGAACGATAACATCAGGAGAGAGAGAGAGAGGGGGAGGGGGAGAACGTATAAAAAAAGTCAACCACGCATCGAACAAAAGGCGTCCGCCTGGAAAGAAAAGAGAGCTTGTCGAACAAAAAAAACGCGTCTACGCACCCACGGAAGCCAGAGGCATGTGCCGTGACGCGATTATTGGATGCTGATAACACGAATTTTCCATGTCGATATTAACGATGCGAATGAAAAATCATCAACAGCTTTGGAAGATCGTGACTCCGGTAAAATATAACCAATGATCCGTAAATCATCATCGTTGACCTAGTTTGTCGTATTTGTAACCTATAACGAGTACTCGTATGATACGAATGTCAACATTCATATTTTGCGTATAGGAGTAGCAAAGAATTTAGAAAAGCATAAGAAAATGTAGTGTTCACTTTTACTTCGGAATAAATTTCAATAAAGATACGGCGTTGTAAATAAACAACTAAACTCCAAGTACCTCGAAAGTACTTTCATGCAGAAACGAGCGGCGATAATAAACGCAATACATGTTTGAGAAAAAAAGCGTAAAAATTCGCGTTACTCCTTTACGATTCACCTACGTTTATGACGATGTACGTGTACACGTGCCAAAAAGCATTGCTTAACTCCAAATGTCTGTTTTGTTTATCTATATAAGATAAATAACTTTCGAAATAATCATTTTTGGCAATAAACCAATATTAGCAAATTCCACTACGATAACATACTTGACCCATTTTCAAATACCTAATCTTCATTAAAGAACCGTTAGGTGAATCAGCGGATACGGCGATCAAAAGGAAACGAAACTTATGATTAAGCCTTCTTCGATCTAGGAAAGGAAAGCCTTTTATTAAGTACTTTGCGTTTTTTGCTGTAATATGAGCGTTTAAAATTCCCATATATATCACACTACTCCATCATTATTATTACTATTATTATCGACATAAGCAACCAAAGACAGTTAATCAATTATGATAGCCATCAATATCAATCAGGAAAGCCATGTCGTATTATCTAATCTTTAAATATTTATAGACACACGCATCAACCAATTAAAATAATCGATTGAAACGCAAGCTCCAGCAAATAAAGCAAAGTTCAGAACTAAATGCAAGCGTGTACGCACATCCCAATTTGTATAATTATCCAGCTCGATAAGCACGAGACAATTATCGATCACTCAATCGGCAAATCAATTATCGTCGAAAAGTTAAACTTCTTTCTGTTCTCAAGCGCGCGAGTTAAAGCGACAGCTGCTCGACCACGTGACGATCGTGTAATTGCCTCCGCACTGACGACAACACTTGAGTTGCGCGCCGCACGCCGAGGACGCCGCGCGTCTTCTCGCGATTAACGCGTTTTAATCTTTTATTCGTGCAAGAACGTGAGTTTCAAACGATTTTTACAAGTGATACTTAGTGATACAGTGTTGAGTCACATTTATTTCACTGTGATACGAATAATTACTTTATTGATTATATTTTGTATTGAAAAAAGAAAAAGATAAAGCACAAAATTCTATCGATGCATACAACTTCGTGACTAATTTATGAGTTGCACAGCTACATTAGAAACTTAGCAATGCATATTCGTTGCGTTTATCAAATGACGCAGCTAATTAACAATTCTCGCTGCTTAGAGACTATGCGTTACAATGCACGCGTGCGTGAAAGCCATAAACAAAAGCGCACGTTTTCGTGTCCGAAGCCGTAACATAACATTAATACGACTAGAAACGGAAATTGAAAGGCACGCATACACGCGATAAATTTTTATTTTTCAAGGGAAGTGTTTCATCGTTATATCGAAACGCGTATTTATATCGACAAGAATTTATATTTTGTTTTTTTTTGTGGGAGTAATTTTTTAATTTCAAAATGGACGAAACAAAAAAGCAGTTTTATCGAAAACTATATATTCCACAATGATTGCGAATACATACGTCAAATTAGATGCACATACGGTATTTTTTATCTCACAAATTTGCAACTAATTTATAACAGTTTACTTTATTGAGAGGACTGATCTAAAATCTAATGAAATCCACTCACGAATAAAAAGTCACACTCTTGGCAATATTTACGAGTACAAGAGACGTGACTAGCATGTTAATAAAGCCACGGCAATTGAATGCGGCAAGTGTGCCGAAAAGAAGTAAACCAAGCTTCGGTCGGGCATGTTTTTCTCCCAATTACCGACAACAAATGGAATTTCACTTTTTTTCCCAGCTCGTACGCGAGCGCCATATAAATTAATTGCTCGAGGAAACCCCAGTGAAATCGGGTTCGAAAAATCAACCCACATCGTACGTACGAGTGCCTCATTAGAATAGAATGACATACTCAGCCGTGAGCGCTCACAGGTGTGAAGAGTAGTGCAAGTATCGACTTTTCACACAGACGTTCTCATTAAACTCACGACGAGGATGTTGTTTCCGGAAGCGAATATGTCTGTATTATTTAGAGGTAAAGAATGAGAAAGAGAGAGAGAGAGAGAGATGAATGGCTCCGTAATTATCAGCTAGTAAATTTCGCGGCGACTTTCTCGTAAAATATAATTATTATGCACGCGATACTATGCAAGTGGTGCAGAAAAATTCGGCAGTTTTCCATTGTAACTTTCTAGGCGGCTATTTGGAATATTCGGTGAATGAGCTTTTGATATTTTGAATGAAAGTCAATTCGACTTTAGATAGAGGCCACTTATCTGCTTGATACCCTCCCCTCTTCCGCTTATTGTTGACGATTTAATTCGCGCTTTTGTCAGTACTGCTGTTGGTCCAGACAGGTTAAACTCGATAATGCCACAAAATTGATTTTACGTCAAGCGTGAACACATCAATACAAGTCCTAAAAAAAGAAGCCGCCATAATTTATTCAATCTGATTATCTTTCGCTCTGTGAAATAATATTATTATTCACTAGACTTTCAGTAGCAACCCGGTTTGTTATGTAAGACCACCTGAATGGGTCATTTCTAATTTTTGCAGTACACATGTATATTTGTTTTTTTTTTCAAAAACAACAAAGTGTTATTTCAAGGATACGTTTTACTCTGACAAATTACAAACTATCTTGATTATACACGTTTGAGAATACCCGTACAATTATAGTTGGATATGCTTCAACGACTTTGAAAATCGAATTGCAAGCCACTTTCCTTGCAACTTCGGCACGTACTAGGTGCAAAAACAATAAGGTCCAAGCACTAAGGGCAGCCGCGTGCACAAAATCGATCTGACCTTGCCGTGAGTACAACGAGCGAAAGGGCATCGCGATAGACTTGCAAAAATAGCACTTTAACAAAGCGAGGACGTATAGTGACTGTGTTTCAAGTGTTGGTGTGTACAGATAGTCCAGTTATAAATTTATTTTATTCATTATGATTTTCTACGAATTCCGATTATATAATTTGCGTCACACGTATATCTTCGCGATCAACGTTGCAAAATTACAGATATTTCAGAATGTTTCGTGATGCATGCACGCGAATAGAATATTTTAGAATTATTTTTGGGTAGTATTACCGTATTTCGATATTTTTTCATTGTTGGTAAATATCTTCGTTGAAAACAGAAATGCGTAAATTCAGAGATGCAAGTGAATGTTAAATATTTCTAGACAGCGTACAAGCAAAATAATAAATTATATAAGCTTAGTCGATTCTCGAATAACAAAAAAAATGTTTTTTTTTAACTTCCTATCGACTATATTGATATTGGAATTCGATCGTTCTTCGTAAAAGGAAATTACGTCGTAGCTTTTTGTTTCGTTGTTTTCAAAAGCATTCATTTATCGAAAATCAGAAAACTTTTGTAGGTTAACTCTTCAAACTTAGTTGTACAAAGAATTTAACTTTTTCTGGCTTGCATAACGAACAATTTTTCAAACTCCTATAATCTTTGAGAGCGAATGATCTATCGAGAGAATCCTAGCTCGAACTCTTTTTATATATTTTTTTTCGAATTTATCTTCGTTGCGAAATAGCACTTTCGTTTTCTTGCCTTGTTTCGATTTCAGCCGAAAGTAACTTGTGCACTTCGCACGAGATAAACTTTCAGTCCTTCCGGCCCTCCGTGGAGCAACTATTTGCTCTTTATCGCGATGCGGAGACAGCCGGATGAGAACCACCGCCGTCGAGTGGCCCGCAGAATAGAGACAAGGGGGGATTCAGCAAGGAAGACACATGTACGCTTATATGAATGCCTCCTCTGTTCATCTTTGTATTTTTCTTATTGTTTTGTACGAAGACGTTTTGGTCTCTTCATCGTACTCTTCCTAAACATTATATTACGCGTAAACTTTTCGAACGAAAAATATATCAAATGAGGTACGAAGCTTGGTTTAGCGCAAACAAGATAAGAAGCGGCGCAAACATAAAAATGCCGAAAAATATCCCCACCCATCAAGAGCGACGGCAGCAGCATCGTCGTCGTTGTTGCACAAGAGACCTTTAACCGCGAAACGAGTAACAAGCGAGCAAGCTGAAGCCAGTTGGTAGAGGGGCCATTGTCTCTCTTTCTCTCTCTCTCTTTCTCTCTCCCTCCCTCTTTCTCGAGTGTGCGGCCCCTACGAGAGGCCCTCGCTTACTCGCGAGAACTCCTTCCTTCTTGAAGTTCTACAGTACCGCCGAGGCTATCGACGCCCACGCACGTCAGCAAAGCCTTCCGTTAATTGAGTAATTTTTTTCCGGACGTTTGTTTTTCGAGAGAAGGGTGCGCCGAAAGCTTATTGAGTGCATTGTTTGCTTCAAGAAAAGTGATTCGTGGAAAGAATTGTTCTTTTTCGTTTCTTTTTTCATAATAGATACGTGTCTTGATAAAAAAAATTTTAAGACAGAATGATGATACTAGAAAACCTTATCTTGAATTTCGTGTGGTGTTCTTATCACGGTGAAAAAATGTGACTAGATATCTATGATTTGGAAAAAATATAAAGATTCACAGGCGATAAGTACGATAAACGTGTAAACGATTGAACGAAAAGAAAAATGCCGACACGATGAAGATGATCTCACCGCCTCCCAGGCTACATCCTCCAAACGGCGAAAGTGAGTTGCCGGATAAAAGTCGCGAGTGGTGTCAGGATATCGACAACTTACAACGTTTCTCTCGTCTATCGCGTCGGTTGCGAATGCGTCTGTCTAACGGCCATCATCATCGTCATCAGCACAACTACGACAATAGTAAACTTAGTGGACAATTGCATTGTTTCGAGCGTCACGCGGTGCAACGTCGCTCGATGCCCGAGATTCAACGAGCGGATTTGGTTTATCTCCGTTGGCAGCCTGATCAAGAGTCTACGATGACTGATAATCAAGCCTTCAGATCGGAGCAACAATTAACTAGCGACTGGAAGCCCAGAACGGAATTCGAGCGTTCGTACTTTGGGGATATCCAAGATACTCCAAGACCGAGCTCGAGTTTAAATTATTACGAGTGCAATGATCAACATTTACTCAAGGACGTTAGTAAGAATGACGAGGAAATCAAGAAGTTCGATCAGAATAGAAACTTTATCGTGGCTGAGAGGTCAACGACGATTCTAGATGACGATATTGATCCAGCGGAAATTCCTAGGAGAATCGACGACTACGTGGTGCCGCACAGTCCAGAATTCCGTACCAGTCGCGAGCGACTTCATGAAATTTTCGAGCACAATCGTTACCTTCGCCGCAAATTCTTCGAGGATGTACCGACGACCAACAGCAATAGTAGTAATAATCACAACAATAGCACTGACAATCAGAGCCAGATATCACCGAAATTCCAAACGGCTCGTAACTCGGACTTACAAAAAACCGGCTTGGGTTTCGGTAGTACGGAAACGCTGACGAGTCACTCGGCCGGAAGCAGTACGGATGGACGTAAATCCCGCGTTGATAATTTCGGTAACACACCCGACTCATTACCTGAGAAGATCGTTGAGCCGCCATTGCCCTTGACGTACTTTGGTGCCGATCGCAACGGTGGCACCTGGCGATGTATGTCCAATGACTCTACACGGTCCATTGCTCGACTGACTATGGACGTTCAGCAGTCAGTTGAACTTCGAGACGAAACAGCTAAGACTGATGACAAAAACGATGACTCGAAATATTTTGCCAGTTATGTGCAAATCACCGATTCGTCCGATACCGATTCTAAGAGCGTCTCGCCAACAACGACTATTCAACATCGTAAAAACATTCCACCACCATTGGATCTAAGTAACGTGAAAAGAAAGCACGCTAGTTGTGACGAACTCGAGCGCTCTTTTCTACAAAATTACGATATTGACAATTGGACATCGAATGACGTCGAATCGAAGATTGAGCATAACCACAGCAACATCCTTCAAGCAAGTCGAAGTCTTCTGGAACTTTCCTCGACATTATCAACGATCTTATCACCGACACACAATCACCGTGAGACGAAAATCGAACGCATGATACGTCGTCGTAACCAAAGTGCTTTCAACAAGTCCTGTAGCGACTTGAGCACAATGGTCGACGAGGCTAACCGACTGTTGTCACCACGACTTGTTGGCGACGTTCTTAGAGAGGGAACAACGTCCGATAGCAGCAATAGCACCGGAACTACGCTCCCCTCGGTCTACGGACCGATGCCTTACAGTCAGTAGTTCTTCTACAGTTCTTCTTTTTCTTTTTAATTTACCCTCTTAAGCTATGCGTGGAAAGACTACCGGCGCTACGTCCTAATTACTACCCGTGTTCCACTTAGATTTTTAACAAGATCGGAAGTTTCTTTGTGTTGCCTCGAGTTGCCGATGTACTTTGTCCATAGCCAAATAATATCAGACATCCGATCATGATTCATGTTCTTTGTTCAAAATATGAACATCTGGCGATTGATTATTGCTACGTAATCCTTACTGGTCTATCGATCAATCTGTCGGATAAACACTTCGAATATCTTCCCTTAACAAAGAAACCCAAAGAGATAAAACATCATTACGCAATTAGTCAGTAAATTATCACCAATTGCAAAAAGGTTAATAGCAACGAATTGAAACATTGACATTCCTTAAATCTTTTTAAGCGAGAGCAAAAACCACAGGATACTTTGAAGGTGGAAACGTGGTCGCGATTACGTCAATTACATACACGCAAACTGGATTATATTATGCGAACGGCATCGGTAGGCGGCACTTGCCATACAGCTGCAGAGGCACGTGGCGCGGACGTTTGAGAGAGAGAGAGAGAGAGAGAGAGAGAGAGAGAGAGAGAGAGAGCACCTGCTTCACTTTCGCTACATTCGTGCGCTTCGATGCGCCAATGAGAACTCGACCGGATGTGCATATGTGCACTCGACGGTTTTTAATTGCCGGCTCGACCCAACCCTACCACATTGACTCGTACGCACATTTTTATTAGTTTACGGAAAGTGCGTTGAAACTAGTTGATGGAGCTACTTTAAAATGAATTAACAACTGACAGCTATTTAACATGCACGGTATATTTTAGTGGCAATCTCAAAGACGTGTAGATACGCAAGTGTATACAAACAGCTTGTTCACAGCCTGGAAATTGATTTTACGTTTTAAGTACACATTTGCAGAATAAAGTACGTTAATTAAGAAAATTATAAGAATTCATCCTGACACGATGAAAATTAGTTGACGAGATCGCAAATTACTAGGAAACTTTAAACAATGTAAATATGTGATTTACTGATTTTTTGTAAATATTTCCGAAAATGTAAGACAGCGTACATAGTAATCAGAGTTATAGTTAAAAATGAGACCGAACATCAGTTCATCAGTAGCTTCAGTTTGATTAATTTACATTTCACCATAGGCCCATATATTACATATGTATCTGCGATTCCTATTATCATATATTCAAAATTTTTGCGAGCTATGTTAACATTGTACTCGGGCCAACTTTTGATGAACACAACTTAAACTCGTTGAAAAAGAAAGAGAGAGAAAGAGAGAGAGAGAGAGTAAAAAAGAAAGAAGCGTGCACTCTATACTCGACAAGTTCTCAACTTTTCCGCCTAAATTCCACGTACGCTCGCGGATATAACCGGACTTCTTTAATTCCAACCATTCTCGAACGAAACTTCTCTCAATCTTCCCCCGTTTCTCTCTTGATAATAAGAAAAAAAGTAGAAGACGCATCTCTAAACCAGGAACTGCCATATTAGAGCGATGACTTTAAGAGTCAATACATGACGAATTTCACTTCGACTTCCTCGATCGGTAGCACATCCTACTTCCGAGCGAGCAAAAAAAAAACAAGATTGCATAATGGACATTCCTGCGTTAGTGCCGCCGCCAGCACCACTACCGCAAACGAGATATACGTACACACGCAGTGCAAACATATAAGCTTGGAGAGAAGCTTGCAGTCTCGTCGCCGGCACGGACCCAAGCAAACGCGTCGTCGTCGTCGTCGACGATCAATCGCCCTGCCACGTGACGAAGCAGCTATATTTATATGCGTGACCCCTTGTGTCGACCAACCAAGGTACAGCCTCTGTACTGTACTCGAGTAGACGTCGATTATGTGCACTACTACGAGCAGGATAAAGTCAAGTAGTACACTTGGTGAAATGGCCATTGCAAGGGAAGTGTTTTGCTGTAATCACGAAGTTTCGGATTTCCGAGCTTCTTTGGAACAGAGGGGTATAATATCTACAGTATCTAAACTTTTTTTTTATCATCGTGCGCAAACGAAGCAGTATATAGTTGCATGAAACGAGTCTCCACGTTGACATTCCAGATGCTACTTATTATGAAAATACTATTTTCTCGTTTCAAAACAAGTCGCGTTAACGACCGCAAACTATAAACGTACTTTGCGATGCGCTGCATTCATTCGTTTCACGAAGCTCGGCAAAACGTCGTACCGAGTTACCTAACGATTGAATTGTTTTTAATTTCGTTTTTTCACGAATACCTGCTTCTTTTTTTAACAATAAGCGTTTAAATACAATTGTAACATTCTCCAAAGTTTATACTAGAGAATCAAGTTGTTGGTTTAGGGTACCTCCATCAACGCGATACATCGTAAACGAAAGTGCACTGTACTCGCGAATATAACAAAGATACACATCTATCTCGACAAGCGCTATCATCAAAATTTGCCGTATATTGCGATCCTATCTATTTATCGTGTGCTATTGATACACCCCGAAAAGCAACAAATAGTTAATCACGTTGATTAACGAACAATACGGATTATAATGATAATCAATATAACGTATTTGTATAGAAAAAATAACGGCTGTCGAAACAATGGAGAACAAAGTCATATCATAGCGCATTACTTAGCAAGTTTCCAATTCACAAAGTCGCGATCGGAAGCCATAGAAAGGTAGTAGTTGAACTACTTAAGTCGTCGAACGCGTTGTACGTTCCATGTGGGTCACTTATCCGAGATCCGATTTGTTTCTCTTCTCTCTTTCTTTTCCCGCCGTGGCATGTAACGTACACAGCTCCATTTGAGGAATCTTCGTTGCGGGTCACGTGACTCGTGTTAAAATTTCCGAGACTAATAAAAATCTCCGGATCCACGAAGGAACAATGGGAAATTAAGCACGGATTTTGTAGCGCGTGACGCTTGTTTTTCCATACTCTATTCCAAAATGACAGACTACGGTTAATAACAAGTTGCTCTCTCTCTCTCTCTCTCACTCTCTCTCTATCTATCTCTCTAGCACTTGAATTCAAAATCTGCACAATAGTAGCGCCACCCTTGGGCCAAGTTTACACGTAACTTAGGGCAAAGTATCGTATTATTCATTTCTTCATTCGAACGCGAATAAAAGAAATCATGATGATTTAAAGGGCAACACGAGAAATATTAACAAGTTGACGTGTAGCTAACGTTCGATTTTCTACATTTATAAATTCACAATTAATTCCACTTAACTTAATAATCGAGAGTAGAATCGATCTCGACGTTAAAATTCAATTTTCTAATTGACCGATTCCCGGCAATATCAAACCGCTAACGGGGGAATCGATGAACCAAACGCGCGTATTGCCTTTGTTTGCCAAGCGGCCGGATGGATCCCCCCCAGTGGCTGAATGCGCTCCGAATTCGTCAATTACAACCAATTAAGAGACATTTATACGCGTCTACTTACGGAGACTCTACGTACCGCATACATGACGGTGTTGTTTCTCGCTGCAACGTGTGTTTCACTGAAAGTTTTTCCTAATTTCAAATACAGAGAAAGCACCGAACAATTTCACTCGAGTGTTTTATTGTATTTTGAGATTAGTTTATTTGGTTCGTACGATGATTGCAGCGGTTATAAAGTGCATGTATGCTATGAGGATTTCTAAGCAAAGCTTTCCGGGCAACCACTTTTGAAAGTTCGAAAGGAAAGTACAATTGTAAAATTTGTTAGAGAATCAAAGTAACCAGGTTCAGCTCGTTTACTTATTTAACACATTTTAATTTAAAACAAACGTATAATTAGTACATCAGGAAGCAGGAAATTATGAGAAAATTACAAGCCAACAGCTTGCTTTAATAACAGAACCCGGGAACGCATAGGTAATATAATATTTTACGAACAAAACTTCCACTGAGCATTTGCCGGTCAAATTTATTTAACTCAACGTTTATTGTAATAATCTACAAGACTTTTCGAAATTGAGATAAATCGCAGACTTTCCTTGTTCATTTTTTGGTCTACGCTAAGGGAAAATAACAAGTAGATAACCTAAAGAAAACAGATAACCGCCTGAGCCGAGTATAAAAGGCCGATCAATCTTTCCGGGTAAAAAATTCCCGTCTGCTCCATTATTAATAAATAGATAAAATTCCTATTGTTTGTTCGCCTCATCTCAAATTACTTGATTAAGAATTCTAATACATCGTGTCGGAATGTTGCTTTTTCAACACTCCAAGATTACATTCTAACAATTTTGAGATCCCTTAACAAAGCAAACCGAATTTTAGTTGGAAATAACAATAACTGATGAAAAACATCAATCGCTTACAGAATCACCGAGGCGCTATGTAGAGGGTGAAGTGACAATCCACTATCGTTCGCCAGTACGTACGGAGGCAAAAGAGCCGTTGAGCGAAGAGGAATTGGCACGACGTAGTGCCGAGAATATGCGCCGGGTCTATCAGGAGGAACGCCGACGCAAATATCTTCAAGAACTTCACGACATCGACTCGCGTAGACACACCGATAACTTCGTGTAAGTTGAAGCATGTGCGCGCATAGAGCTTTTATCGATCGGCCAAGCTTATCGAGAGAGTTTTTACCATGAGAGCGCATGCATGCTACAGTAGCGTTGACAACACTTGCCGAAAAATTATTTTCACTTGATTGGCAATTTTTTTTTTTATATAAACCACTTCGTTCTTTATCTTAAAATATTCTCTTATTTTCAAATTTAATTGCTATTATCGATATAACTGTTACTTGATATTGTAGTGTAGCTTTACCCATTATGAGATAGCAATATATTTATTCGATCAAATGTTTGATATACTAAAGATTTTTCGCAAGTTATTTTTATTTACACTAAATGTTATAAGTACAAAGTTCATAGTTTAATGAAACTTTGAGCAAAATACTGCTATACCGTCTGCTGTAAATGTGCGTGCCTTTATTTACCTGCGTAAAGTAAGTTTCTATACGTGATATTGATATTAAAAATATTATCTGACTATAACTCTTATCTTTATTATCTTACTCGTAAACTTCACTATTGCAAACATAAAGTTTCACGTGAGTTGTCGGAAAATCAAATATTTATTGCCTACTATCCCGAGTCAATTTCTGGTTTGTCGATCAATATTTGCAGTGCAAACCCAAAATGTACATTTTTGCAAAAGTTTTGAGTTAGTTTTTATTTTGAGCGAAATTGAAAATTGATAAAAACCTCAAAGAAACGTTCTACCGTTTTGTTTTAAATTCGAAAATTGGAAGTTTTACTTTATTCCAAAAATATGCGCGATTGAAATGAAAATTCCATCTCGAAATCGAGATACATTTAACACAAAAGTCATGAAATAAAATTAATCGTTCCAGCAGTCCTTCTCAAAAGTCGCCAATTCCATTGAACCGTTACGACGACTTCCTCGACGATCTAAGTTATAGAAGTCGCTCGCAAGAACAAACACCAGAGCCAAGATTGGTAGCACGGGCACTGTATAACTTCATCGGTCAATCACCACGCGAACTGACCTTCCGTAGGGGCGATCTCATCTTTGTACGTCGACAGGTTGACAAGAACTGGTACGAGGGCGAACACAATGCCATGGTCGGCCTATTCCCCTTCAATTACGTCGAGGTAGGTTGCTGTTACTGTTCGCTTGTTTTCTCTTATCAGTGGCTACCCAGTATTTCTAAGAGCGTTGAATTATTGTACTCAACTCTGCGATTTATCAACTCTAGCAGCCGAATGATCAATGTTTCCGAATTAATGTACTTTCTCTGAACGTTATTTTACCATTATTATTATTTTGCAGATTGTTCCTTACGATGAGATTAGGACATTGCCGAGAAAGCCTTATGAGGGCCAAGCACGAGCTAAATTCAATTTCATCGCACAAACTAATTTGGAATTGTCTCTACCAAAAGGTATGTGTATTTAAAAGAAAATTGAACATTATAAATCGTCATCCTGATAATGTATCTGACTATTTACTTTAACGTATACAGGAGAGCTTGTATTTTTGACCAGGAGGGTCGACGAAAATTGGTACGAAGGCCGCATTGGCAATAGAAAGGGAATTTTCCCAGTGTCTTACGTAGAAGTTATTTGCGAGCCTGGTCTCAGGCCAGGTAAGATACAACCAGATGTATAATTAATCAGCAAACTCTTCTATTAGACAGTACTTTTAATGATAATTGAACAATTGATTTGTAATTTGTAATTTGTAATGTTATTTGAATTAGAAACACCTGTTCAGAGCAAACCCGTTGCCTCGCCAGCTGCACATAGCATGCTATCGAATGGATCAGCTGGTGGTAAGCTCAGTATGGGAGCCCATCATTACTCGCCATCGCTACCAGTGAACATCAACGCAACCCAGCCCCACTATAATTCACTGGTATGGTTTCCACTCTTATAATCTGTTGACATTTTGATTTCGTCAATTCACGCTATTTTTAATCAACAGCCAAAAGGAGGGAGCAAGGTGAATATGGCACCGCTCAACGAAACATTGCACATTGATACTCACACTGAGCCTATACCGTAAGTATACGAGTAATACGAACAATCGAGAGCGTAATTTTGTAATGTATATTGAGTGCGAATAAATGATTACAGATATCGAGCACTGTACAATTACAAACCGCAGAACGACGACGAGTTGGAGTTGAACGAGGGTGACACGGTATACGTGATGGAGAAATGCGACGACGGTTGGTACGTTGGCTCGTCTCAACGTACGGGCTACTTCGGCACGTTTCCGGGTAACTACGTGGAGCGTTTGTGAGGTTTACTTCCCCAACGGGAGCCTCGCTCCTAGGGTTTAGCCTTGGGGCAGCAGCCATTACCAAGGCTGTTGCTCCAGCTGCCATCGCCGCCACGACGTAGCACCACACGAGCTGTACTCGAACGTGTACTCGCTGCTCTGCTACCACCTGGCTGCGCTAGTACACGACACAAGCAGCAACCTTAAAATAACGAAATACAATAACAAAAATAAACAGAAAACAAAAAACAAATATATACTAAACAATACACAACACAGTATACAGCCAAAGAGCCCAATTCAGTGTGTTTCTGTGCGTGATTGATCGATTGATTGAGAGTACTTGTAAATACTAAGATTCGTCTTCCGAGTGCGCTCCATATATATTATAATACATGCTCTTTTGTAAATTGCTTGTTCGACGAACTTACCAAATATATACCAGCTGTAAGTAGTGTACATTATAACGCTGAATCGATATATCGTGTCACGCAGCTAATTCTATTCGAAAATGCGACATCGCATAACTCGTCCTCGAGTGAACAACCATCCAAATATACCAACACTCACACTCACATACTCATGCATACTTTGTAGGTTTCTTACCGATTTAACGATTTTACACGAGGTTCTAATTAAGACGAGTCGAGTTGTCAGCTTTTGCTGATTTTTTTCATCGAAACACTTTGGCTGCTTTAAGCACCTAGAGAGACAAATGGCTGACGAAGCGTGTGCGCAACAAATAAATCAAAATACCTATGGTACTATCGATCGAGAACATTCAATTCCCGTCGACCGAGAAATAAAAATAAAACCATTTTTACCATACTATTTGTCAACGAGCTCAGAATTATACAATACTGAGCTTACTTTCTAAAATATGCGAAATAGTATATGAAACATTTATGATTATTGTCGAGGGGCAGCAAGATTTATAGAAATAAATTATAAACGACACAGCAACACAAAAACTTGGGAAACACTTATTAGGATGTAAGCTTATACTTTGGTCTTAATTCAATTTGTATTTGCGCGAAGGAAGATTGTAACTTGATTTTGAAACACTTACACAATCGCTTTTTCGACTTACGAAACTAGCGAAATCGATTTATTGAACGATCGACGTATTTATTATTGACAAACTTTTGCCTTCCCGAATTCGTATTTTTGTAAAAGATTATTTCTAACTGTCGCATAAGACGAAACGTTCGAAGCGAACGAAAACAAAAAATCGCGCTGATGGAACATAACGCTATGCTAAATCAAAAATTTACGCGTACGAAAGAATATAAGATGATAATATTATAATAGCCCGCTATTGTTAACGATAAAAATATTGTAAAACTTTCGCATATTGTATTACAAGTTAGCAAACAATACGACATAAGCAGCAAACATGATAAATATGATCTTTGCTACGTTTTCTTCGGGATTGTTTAGCAGGAAAGCGACACTGTTACTATTCTCAGATGTGTCTTTTGCATGAAGATCAGTTACGAAAAGTTCTGACAGAATATTACTATTAATTTGTAACATATTTTAATGGATTTCGAAATAGAAATCGGCATTAAATTATCTAATTATTACTATGATCATTTGAGTTGTTGAAGACAAGTTCTTAAAACGTTCAACGTTGTATGATAAATGTTTTTGACACAACTCGCAAGTGTAAATGTTATAACTATTATATTTTTCATTTTTAGTAGTATAAGAGTACGTTTATAACATTATTCATACAGTTATGTTACTAGTTTTTACGTGGTATTTCATCATAAATAATTATTTATTGTTAATGTTTAGATATTTTAAATATTTGTTATGACTGTTAAATTTTGACTTTTGGCGCTCCATTAAAATTTACATCAAGCCATCATCATAAATATTAATTAAAATTTTGTTATTCAAAATTTTTAATTAGTATTTCACATGAAAATTCGTCGTTGATGCGTTAATAACTTTTGTGTGCGAATAACTTTTCTAACAAGTAGCAAAATGCACCAAAGGGAACAGTGACAACGTCGCTTGCAATATACATATACTTAAGCTACAGGTAACAATTCGCGAAACTCAATGTCGAGCAAGGAACGTGTACATTACGCCGAGAAATTAAAACGTACAGGCGTTGTTCAAAATTCAGACAATACAACTTTTTTAAAACAGGTTAGCTAAAAATTAGGTCCAAGAATTAATCTGCATAAGACACATATGAATAATCAAGCTACACACAATACATAATGAAGCTGGAGGAGGAAATATGAATATGATTATACCGGAGGAAAGATCGTATATAATTATGGTGTCTTCATCTGCGTAGATGTAAATGTTACGAGTATTACTTGTAAACAAAGCTATCGTGTCTTAAAAATTGTTTTATTCGTTTTTTTGTGTTTACTAATACTTTTTCTTAACTTTTGTTTTGAACACTTTTAGGTTGATGATGTGATAACTAATTTCCTTTAATAAATTTTCTCTAAAACCAATATTTCTTTACTGTAGTATGATATTAAAGAAAAGCATATTTATATATGTATTTATCCATGGTAAAACGACGGATATTGCACACGACGAGAACATCGGAGAAAGCGAAGAGAGAAAAATAAAAGAGATTTTGAAAGAAAGGGAGAGAGAGAGCTTCTAGTCGGTACTATTATACGAAACATATGTGTGTGTGCAGGCTTCGCCGTCTCCTCATGTTACTATTAATGTCTAACTGCTGGCTGCGGCCCTTTTGCCGATTTGCGTGTTGGCACATCTGTCAAAACATATCTTCTCGGAAATAATGTGTATCTTTAGATGTGAACGTACGTCGCGGGGGACGAGCAGTCACGATTATTATTTCGCCGATTAGAACCACGTTAATCCGTCGTGCGAAACTGTTTTAAAGGGGCGATCGATATTTTTTCCTTTTTTTTTCTTCTTTTATTTTTCCGTGAGTTGAGAATGAGAGAAAGAGTATTTTTTCAATATCTACCGTTCGATTTTGCTTTTATTGTGCTTCATTGAGAGTGAGACACATAATGGAAGAGCGCAAAAGTCGGCTTTATTATCATTTTGAATTTACGTCGACTTTTATTGCTACGTTGAATTAGCACTAACGATGTTACTATGCATTGTACACTTCAAATACAAATAAAACCTAGTCTAATACTATTTCAAATGCTGTGTTATTCATTTCAATACACCATCGCGATATTATTATAAACGATAAAAAATTATGATCGCAATATCATCGTATATCATACATATCTTATTGTCAATATCGGATAAAAATGTAAGTATCGCAAAAAAATACGCAGATTCTGCACATCGACTATTTTCAACAAATTAAAATGTTATATTAAATAAATAGTTCTGATCTCCAAATAAGTAGTTCAATAACGCATATAGTCGTTACGGACTAAAAAAAGTTTAAAAGCTGAAATACATCTCTTCCATAAGGATCAACAACAATCGATGAGTATTTTTAACAAGAGTTTCAATATAAAAAATACACATTAGCCGGTAAAAATATAATTAAACACTTCTACAAGACACGCAACATCTCCGTCTGAAAGCTGTATTCCTGCAATGATTGATCAAATCTTTCTCGGCGCAGTATTGACTTTTATCCTTACGACATCTGAAACCAATGCACTCGATACTGTGTCTAGCGAAACCCTTACAGACTCGAGTTTCGTCCGGCGCATAAGTCGCATTACACGAATCTAACAGCAAATGCTGGTACTGAATTTGCGATCGACTAATCAAGCTTCGTACGCAACGAGCTTTACGTATTTGGAGACCTCTACCGCAACTCTGTGAACACTATAAAACAAACAATTTATCTTGTGAACGTAATTTCTCACGAAGTACTTAAATAATGAATATTTACCGATGACCAATCGGAATAGATCCAATGACCGTCGCACTGTGTACTTCTAGTACATTCACGACGAGTAGGTGGTTGTCTTTGATCGCGACATTTAGCTGGCGGAACAGTGTTTCTATAGACTCTAAGCTCATTTTCACGCGTCACTTGCTGCTCGCCAAACGTCGATCTCACACAGTAGATCCTCCTCTGTTGCGTCCCAATGCAACTTGTCGTTGATGGAATATTGCATCGTTCCCACATGCCTGGAATCCACGTATATTCCACGGCGCAACTGGAAAACAAGAATGCAAAAAAAACAAGCAATTTTCTATGTTTGATGCTTTACTTGTAGCTTTGAAGTTTATTTTCGCGCAAGCCAGAGCTAAAGTCATACAGATTGAGATATTTGTTTCGCGTGTTGCTTGATTTGTCGAGTGAGAAATCTTATTGAAAAATAGGATTTATATTTTTTTGAAAATCAGACAGATATTAATGCGAGGACATTAAATGTAATATCGATCCAAATCGTAACTTAATCTTTTTGACTTTTTCTAAAACAAGCACTGTTTTATACATATTTTCCGTAAGAAAATTAGAAATGATTATGTAATAAAATACCTCTGGGTATTACACCTTTCAATATCGTGTCGAGCAGACGGTTTGACACTAAGTAGGCACTTCCTACGAGACACTAGCTCTCCTGTCAGATCATCTTGGCATAACAGTTGCTTACGTTTTATACCGCCTCCACAGGTAGCCGAGCATGGGCCCCAAGGTCCATCGTTATACCACGTAAATCTGCTATCTTTTATATTAATTTCTGATCGAGATAACACGTATTGCCATGATGCAGCGATAGAAGCTCCAGTTCTGACAATTTCACGGGTAGTTATGAACTGTAATGATTGGAAAAATTATAAGTTTTGATAAAAATTATCTTCACGATTAAACGTACTTACTGATAGCAATTTCAATCCACGGTTAATAGCATTGCAATTAATTTTAATTTTAGCATTATAACGATTGATCAACATTAATTCGGAATAACGTAAAAAGAAACTTACCGAAAGCACAAGATTTGACAAGACAGGTCCTCTGCTCAACAATACATATTTTTCTCCCAAGCGTTCTACACGAAACGCAGCCGTCTCGATAACTGTAACTGCCGCTCGACCGTCATTATCAAAGTCACTTATCTCATATCGTCTTTTGTCAGAGTCGCGTATAAGAATTTTCACATTTCCCTCGTGCGGTACGGCGTCCATTAGTAAAATCGTCACGACGAGTTTGATATTATGAGCAGCCTTTGGCACCACCGCCAGACGCGTTGTCTCTATAACAAATTACATTTTCTTCACATTCGCAAAAAAATGATATCTAACATTTTAGTTCAAAGTAAAATTTCGATCGAACTATATAGACACTTCTACGCTACTTGTCGACGTATATAAACTTTCATGGAGTTTCGTACTTTGACCAAAACTAGTTTCTGCATTCGATTTATCGACCCCCGCGGTATACGTATACGTATATATGTACACACCCCGTCGCAGTTTCCTTTGGAACTTGCCGTTAAAGCTTTCACATGTCGAGTTGTCACCAGAGCACACGCCACATATGTCCCTCGTGCGACCTGAACCTAATACACCATCGCAACCCATTGGATGGCATAAACCCTAAAGAAAGGAAAAAAGTAGAAAATCTATGTTACATGCTTAATTGAGAAAATATTCAAAAACACTCACATCAACGCAAATGTCATTGGTCTCGTACGAGCACAAAGTGGCATCTTCCACATCCAATCCAGTGTGGATGATTTCACCAGTATCCTTTCGATGACAAACAAGTTGGCAATTGGAACTACCGTCAAAGCTCTCATAGGGAAGCCACGTACTATTATTGTCAAAGAGTCCTCTCTTTGAATCTGTGTGGACCTCGAAAAAGCGTGAGCATTGTTGAGATCGTAAATCAACAGGCTTTCGACATTTCGGCTGGTCGCAGACTCGAAACTCTTTCGAATCACCCTCGCACCTATAAATAGATATTTTATTTCAAATTAGATTAAATAGTCGCTCTTCCCGAAACAATTCCAATATAAACTTTATGACAACTTCTAATGATTCAGAGTAGAATATGGCAGATTATAAGGACATAAAACAAAGAAAAAAAGCTTTATTCTGCGCTATACTCGTAATGAAAATACTTTACGATATCCATCAACCAAGTACGTGCTTTCTTGTATGTAAAATTTGAAATTCCTAGAATAGCTCGGTTAAGGATCAAACTGAGTTAAGATAATTGCACGTAACTTTGCAGTAAATTCACTTACAAGCCACTGCAATGCCGGATTCTGTATTGCACAGCAAGACCACAAGTCCTTGAGCACTCGCCCCACGGGCCCCAAGAAGCCCAAGTATTTTCAGTACTACCCCGCACTGCCAGAGGCGTCGGCTTGTAATGCTGCTCCTTCTGATCGATTGCCTCGCATAAACCGTTTATACACCACTGTTCAATCGTTTAATCAACTTTAGATTTTAATTACTACAAATTTCGCAAATGCCATTGTAAAAATAACGATATTAACGGAGTGGATAATAAACAACTGCTATAATCCTCATTGTTATTCAATAATTGTACCAATATTTGAAATAATGTTTTTCTATTAATTATACAAATGCTTATAGCATTATCCCAATTTAACAATTTAAACAAAAGTATTTTTACGTTTTAAAAGTAACCATAGTTCGAACCATTATTTTACGTCCTCTTATTACTTCGTATCCAGCGCTTTTCCAGGCGCTTGTCAATAGGTAAACTCACCTTATTTTCAGCGCAAAGGGTACCCTGGAGAGGCGGTCCTTTCTTCGTCTTGCATCCCGGTTGTAACGAGTTGTTCGCTCGACCACACCACAAATGCACGCACAGCTCGGTCGTATCCATACTTCTACAACGTCCGTATCTGCGTAAATAAATATTATAGTTTGCGAGCTTTCTCGAGACATTTGAACGTCCAACGTGTTTCGCGTATATATTTCACTCGGTCATTTAATTTATTAGCGAGGCTCGAATTTCATGAGCTTGCCTTTAAAATTTCACAATCGTAAAATGAATATTGCCATGAGGTGTTATAGTCAATTAATTCATACGAAAAATGTTTTGGAAGATCGACGCAGGAAGAACACGCTGATTGTCTGCTCGGAGTAATAATAGAATAACACGAGCGATTCTGTAACGTGTTTATATTTATCCAAGAGCTCGAGCGCGCAATAATTATTTCCATCGCTTCATTAAATTATCTTGCCACCGGAATCAAGCGTATTTTATTTGAAACGCATCTCCACCCTCGCGAATAAGTTCAAAATTACGATACTCGGACGTGTAATTCTCACTAATCCTGGTTTCAATAGCGGCATATGGTGATTACAATGAGCGACGCCGATAGTTGGGTTTGGTGACAAACTAGGCCATGTTTTAGAGAGAAAGAGAGAGAGAGAGAGAGAGAGAGAGAGAGACAAAGAGAGACAGATGGATAGCCAGAGAAAGAAAGTAAAATTGAAAATACTAACACGATGTGGCTTTTTTTAGACGAAGATTTTCCTCGAACGAGTTTAAAGTACGCGCGTTATATTTTTGGGAAGCTATGATGGCAGCGAATTTTTAAGTTGTTAATAGATGTTTGAACGAAACATTATGAGAAAACTGAAATATTTACATTGGGTATCGTATTACAACAAGCAGTACCTTTAGACGCGTACAAAATATTATTTCATCATTTATTTCATTCGAAAAGTAATGCCAGTAGTGCAGTTTCATACATACCCTTCACCAAACTCCATTCTACATTGTTCGTCCATATTGAAAATTTCGTGTGGACTGTTCTTTGAATTTTGAGCAGTACTACTATCATTAGGCTCATTTGTTAAACACGACCAGTGCCTGAATCAAAAGTATTTACGATAGATCAATATATTTATTCATCGTCGAAAGCTATCACGTTAGATCTTACTTGGCTCTCCTGTGGAATTCTTTTCGCGAACAGGTCGACCAGTGAAAATTATGAAAAGTTGCAGCAACCATTGGAGCCATAATACTACCTCTGGTCGCTTCTCTTGCACACGAGTTTCCAGCATTTTTATCTCCGTCGTGCGAGAGGCCCAGTCTAACGAACCACAATAATAACTATTGAAGCGTAGTAATATAAGATCGATCATCGATTTTAACTCCATGAATATTTATAGCGTGTTATTATAATCGATGATGTTATTGATTAGGATAGAAATATTTGCATTGTTAACGAAATAACAAAAGTAAATACCGCTACATCAATGAGTCATAGTTATCAAAAGTAAGCAAAACAAAGTTGTACGAACATATGAGCAACTTCGTGAGCAATGATAAAAGCACTTGTGAGGCCTTCATCGCGATTAAGAGCACAGGATCTGGCAGGATCGCAAGCACCAGAGACAGGCGCATAGCCCGAGGGTCCACCAATGTCAAGTCGTGTGAGCCACACAGCCACATCGTGGCGTGTCCTACTCTCGTTCACCAGCTGCTGTACACTCAACAGCTTGCGGTTCCACTTGTTCACGTTCTCAAGGGACCTTCTTGCATTACCTTGCTGCACCTATACACACGTACACACATACGAGGCGATATTTTAGACGAGTAATGAGATTGTCTCGCCTCGGGGATATTGAACGATTGTATCTACGTAGGAAGTTCTAGACTTTGCAATATCTGCAGATTATCATTCGTTTGATTGATTAAATCGAATTTTTCGCTCGGAATCTTGAATTTCTTTTTCTTCGTTAATTTTTAAAAATCGAATTCAATACCTTATTGCAAGGTTTCAATCAATACGGCGTAGTTTTAATAAGTATAAAGTACATATTTACTTACCATTCCGTCTTTTTTATCTGTATAAAATATCATTCGCACAACTACTAATTGCATATTCGAATCGAGAGTTGGATCTTTGTAAATTGAACTAACCTGTAAAGTAAAAAATTTATAAATAACCGTAATAACTTGAATGGATGTTACGTATTTACTAAAGTAAATATTTTTTATGGTACTGACAGCTGTATATCATTAATCAAGTGACAACGATATTATTTGTCAGTTACGAAAGATCATATAATCGACGGCACCAAGTCAATTATTCTATACTCCGAATTCCAACTGTTTAAGCGATTTCAGAAATCGCGTTTGTCAGATTTTAACGCGTTTATCGGGTAACGTTTCAACTCTAGTGCTTATCAACGCGCTGCTAACGGCGATTTAACTTTCAAAGTCGCCAAAGCTCGCGGGTAGCCAGTGCGACTTGAAAGTTGGCTAATCATTTTGATCCTTGCGTGCCGGCTTTCTTGAGCCGCTAACTCTTCATCATTATTGAACCGTCAATTCATTTCAAGTTTCATTATTCGAGCTACATACAAATCATATATTTGCTATAATGGGACTACGTCGACTTACGATGTTGAGCAATGCTAATATGTATTGCTGGACTCGAGCGCCATGAAAGTCTATTACCGAGTAGTCAGCCGCTATTGCCAATTCCATCCACTTTGGTGGTGAATATTTATTATCTGTCTTGCGAGCTATCGAATCATCATTAAACATTAAATCTAATATTTCGTACTTTATTAAAAGTTCAACCAGCATTATGAAAATTGCACCTACTTGGAAGTTTTTCCTTCTGCCAGGTCTTATCGTAAAAGTATTCCACCCCTTCAACATCTCCAACGCTCGGAGTGTTCTTCTCGAGTTCATTATTCCTGCCAAGATTACCGTGTTCGAATAACAATTCAGGGCTGTCTTCGTAATTTTCGACGTGAAAAGTATCACCAGACAAATTATAAAACCGTCTATTTGCCTCGTAAACCATAGAGTTCGACGACGAAGACGTGGATTCACGCCTTGTACGCGAAAATTCAGCCTCGTAAAGCAAATGTTCACCAGTATTGATCATTAGCGGCTCAACGAAGTAAGTTCTGTTATACAAATTGACCATACCGAAAAATTCACCTTTACAAGAGGTCAAAATCACTCGCGAAGAATCCTCCAAGCCATGTACCGTTCCTGCTCTTAACTCGCAAGAGTCAAGTACATCAAAGTGTTTCGTCGAAGCTCGAGTGCCTTTCCACTCGACATTGAACTGTCGCGAAAGCATAAGCTGATGATTGGGTTGTGTTTTGAGTATCCATTCGCTGATTGAAACAAACTGAACATCTCGTGGTAATGCTGGCGCTGGCACTGAACGCCGATCGCGAGACAGCTCGGCGCTTGGTATAATTCGTGGATGCACGATTCGTGGATAGTGACGCTCATAATGGCCATTGACATCGGTGAAGATGAACACGTACAACGCTATTAAAACACTTGCGAACAAACTCAAGAACGAGCTAGTCATCGTAACATCAACTCCAATCGCATTACATGTTTTATTCTCTTCTCACGAGGATTCAACTCGATGTATATAACTGCAGCGGCTACGAGTTGTCGACTCGTGCGTCTGCTTATTGTAGAGGGAATTAATGCTTACAATAACAAACTCTGTTTTCCAACTCTTTGCTCTGGAGGACGCTCGCTTTCAATTAAGTACACATGTGTTCCTAAGTATCTTTATCTTACGTCTTTTGCTGCTTCGAATAACAAACGGAAAAAGTCATCTTTATAAATAAAACTTCGTGCAGCTCTTTTAAATAAAGTTTTGTATTATCGTGACCTCTTCATTTTCTATGCCAGTTGGAACCAGTTTCACGATAATTGAAAAATACGCAACTTTCGACAGCGACAATGAACTTTCGAAAGTAATCATCGTGTTGGTAACTTGCGCACTCGCGGCGGGATATCAACCGGTGAGACTTGTTAAACAAATGTAAAAACTTGCGAAAAAAAGTGAATATAAGGGTAATATACGCCGCAAGTCGTTGACTGTCAATCTCGCTAAGATTATACGCGCCAGGCACGCGCGAGAATTCTGGCTAATTATCGTGTAATTAGGACGCGTCGGATGACAGTGCGGTGGTGTGCACGCATCAGCAAGAGCAGCCGAGAGGCGACTGGCCGTCACATGGTATACACTCGACGAGAAAGCTCGCGTCATGGGGGCAGATCACTGACTGAAGAAGAGAGAGAGAGAGAGAGAGAGGAGACGACTTGGCGCTTCACGGCATTCTAATAATGGCAGCTTTATATGCTAAGAGAGCGCAACGGCAGCCTCCTCCCGACATAGAGCGGTCACTGTTCGCTCGTTTAGTTTCGTCGTGGGAGCTCCCATTTTTCAATGCTCTTTTTCCTACACTGCTTTCGGACGAGCAGACGAGACGATCTGGTGCCACTGACTGTTGCAACTTTTAACTTTCTCGTTGAAACACACGGCTCAAAGCAACGCTGCTTTTCTGTTCTATTTTGTGCCCTCTTCTGCTACCACTTCAACTTTTTTCCACAAAAATACGGAAAAATCATTCCAATTCCTCACGTTCATTTTAATCTTTGCTATAACTACGTATATTACAGTAATATCGTGGAAATTTCATATTTGCCAATAAAATCATATGTACCCAATTTCCTTCGTTTACTTTTTAAAACTACTCTGCACAACACTCGAGCAATTCACTTCAACTTTACTACCGATAGGCAAGTCAATATCAGCAGTAATTCAACTTTTCTCGTAGAGTTCCAAGTTTCGAGATAACTTAGTTTTAACGGTTTATACTTGGTGCACGTGAGCAAATTTTTAACGTTAAGACTATCCAGTAAGGATATTCACAATTGACCCGAAATATTCAACTAGTGTATTTTTAGTGCGTTCAAAGTTTTCATAAGATACATTACTTAAAATATACTAATTAGATATAACATTCATAAATAATTTCAAATTGCAAAAATTTTAACAAACATAAATATAAATTACAATGTTTCAATAAAGCTAAATTCCAGAAATCATTGCATGTCGCTCATTGAACTAGTCAGGAATTTCATTATCCTGAACTTTATTCTCAGAATTCACACAAGCGCCTCAGGCTTAATTGCATTTAATAAGCAGGTTCTAAAACACGTCATGCGTCGAGAACTGCGCGTACAGCGAACGGCGACAAAGGCAATTGTCAATCTCCCGGGGAGAGCGTGTTTGCGCGCACTCGTACTTGTCTGAGAGAGAGAGAGAGATAGCACTCTGGAAATAGGCAGTGTTTAACATCGTCGACCAACACGCTACTTGATGAGGCAAATTTCCTTCGTAACAGACCTTTTTCACCGTAGGCTAGTCATGGAATAATTACCTCGTTTATGCTGCTTCAATAAATATTAATTGTATTTTATTGATTTTTGTAATAAAGCAATAAAATGATAAATAATGCTGTGAAATCAAGTGAATTTATTTTTAATTAAACGAATGATTCTATTAGACATGAAATTCCATAAAGTAGAAGCGTTAGGCGATTTTGACAGTTTTTGCCTCATTAGCCACGTGTACTCCGAGTTAACGATGAATATTTTATTTTTACCGCGTTATTTATAAATTCTAGCTAAATTAAAATAACTAAATTTATTTACTAATCAATTAATGACAACAAGATTTATAGTAAGTAAGATAAAAAATTTGGGCAAAAAATAACATGAAAAGACACCATTAACTGGTAAGAAAGACTAAACAATCATTCATTTATTGGATGTTTTACAGCGACTGTCACGAAGGATAAAGAGTGAATGTAAGGACGATTTGTAAGATAAGAGCCAGGATGAACTCGAACTCTTTGAGGATGAATTCGTTGGAAGTACCATTACCGGTATTGCATAGAGTTTTGTCACAACAGCTGGTGCAAGAGTAAAGTTTCGTCCGCTCGCCGATGACGATGCAACCAGGCTCACATTTATTCGTGCAATTGCGTTCATAGCCCCACACCATTGGTTGAGACGTCATGTTTTCCGTACTCGTTGTGTATGAGAAACGCTTTACCTACAAATATTCCAGCTGATTAATGAACTGAATGATTTACTATTCATATTTTCATAAATATAATAGTATTTTTTGAATAAGTTTAATAAAAAGTATGGTAACATACGTACCATACATGTGCGTTTGTCATTTTTGCATTTATGTATAAGAGATGAATGATTGTGGCTAACGTCAATGCACATTTCTCCATGGTCAATGGTATCACATTGATAGCACCATAAATCATCTTTCCTCTCTGACGCCGCATGCGTCCTATGCTCCTTTCCCATCAGCTGACCTGCAAACGTGCGCGTGTATTTTAAGTTGTCTAAATCCATTTGTTTCGAAACCTGCCTCATTGGTTGAACGCCATCGGTAAAGTCTTTCGATTTAAAAATAACTTCGTACTTTATGAATTGAAAACGATTATGAAGGTATGTTAGTATGTGAAGAGCAGGAAAGTAATTTTGTAAAACGAGCGATAGCTGTAATTTCGCGAATAAAGAAATTAAAACTAAATCCATTGTCCCAGTTTTCACACAATCGCAATTAAGAATTTAAAAACTTGAGCTTAAAAGCGTCTCATTGTTGTTGTGGATTTGCGACGTCATATCCATTATGACTCGTAAATAACGCAAAATCCACAGAATCACCAACAACCGTTTATGACGTTATCGTACACATAGTGAAGCCTCTTATTTCGATGATATTTTAAATGACTGACATTAATTTAGATTTTACATAGTTCTTGAAACGAGATCAGTGCTTAATAATATTATCAACTTACCATCAGTATTGACAGTGAGATAGATCTTAATTAGGAAGAAGAATAGCAGCGAGGTTTGCCATCCATGTGGCATGGTGCTTGACATACGAGTAATCGTGATTAACGTAAAATCATTTCGGCTATGGTAGCGAAGAACAGTTCGTACATAATAGCTGGTAGTCAGTGGATGTAAACGTTAGTAACTGTAGCCGAGTAAAAGCCACAACAGCCTTCCGGGCTCCTTCTTACGCGTCGCCATTCTTCGATGAGACTCACTCTTGTGTACCGGCGCACGCGCGCAACGAGCTTGCAGCTGAAGCTTATTACTACGGCTCTTTTACTCTTCAGCGTAAAGCATCCGCTCTTTCACTCGTATTCCATGGGACAAGCACATTTAATATGTACAATTAGAGCAACCGTAATAAAAACAAATCAAGTATTTTTAATTCTTCACTGCGATATCGACGAACACGTTGCCGACAGCAGTTTTAAAAGATGTATTGGAGAAAAGCGTAAAAGGGGCAACTGCTCCAGAAACCCGGAAATCGATTTTCTCTCATTCCTCGGTTGCGCGCCCCTTCGTTCGGCCAGATCCGGACGCATCTCTCGTTCTCTGCGCCTTTCTCGATTTCCGTGCGTACGCGCGTACATCACAGTATGCAACCTCGCCCTTACGACAGCGTCCAACTCCGATTATCGATTGCCTCTTATACCCGCATCGGCACTGTCGCCCCCTGTAGACTTTGTTGATTCAATCAAGAACTTTAACTTTGGTTCTGAATTTCGAATTGAACGAGTGGTACGTACTTTTTACCACTGAATGGAGAATTTTGGATATTCACGGTGAAAATAAAAATCTATGCGCGTTATTGTGTTATTTTTGTATTTTTTGTTCTTCGAATAAAAATAAGTCGACAAATTGAAATACCTTACTTAACTTGTACTTAACCCAATTTTCATATTTGTTAATTATTTATTTTATCCGAACGATTCGCACATCTTAATGTTCCTCCGATGCTCTTTAATTAATGTATCAATTAGCACGTGACCTCTGCTGCGCTTGGCTTATTCACACTGCATACCTGTTGAAAACAATACCACGTGTTGACTTGACGTGTATATGCGTTGGAAAATGTTGCGAGAGCTTCTAAGGCCTATTTTTCGTTGCATCTCCGAAATGTCAGCAACTCGTAATACGCTCGAGGTGTGAGACAAAATAATACATCACACCCAAAAATACTGAAAAATGTTCATCTCCCTTAGCCCCAATCAATATCGCGCAGTCTCGAACAATCGAGATTCCTTTAAAAAGTTCTATCTCGTAACGGCGTGTCGACTGGTAGCAATTTTTCTTTTTTCAGTTCGTCAAAGTATAATGCTATCTTCGTTTCTGCCCGACGAGATAGGTATAATAAAGCCATGGATTACGATGAATAGAGGCATTACGAGAGGAGTGAGGGCTGAGCAAGGAGTTCCTTTCACGTTAGGGTTTGTACTATATCCATCTAGCTCTGCTAGAATCTTGCTTTTAGCCGGTAAATGTATACTGGGGTTCAAGGCTCAGCCGCGGCTTGATTATAAGCTTGGCTAGCTTGCGGCTTGTCCCACAGCTTGTACCACAGCGATAGAGGTTTCACATTCGCGGTCAACGAGGCGACCATCCTATGCTTCAATAGCATATGGGTTTTTTTTTGCTAAAATCTGTCAAATTTTCACATTACTCACACGTTATTATTTTATTGTTGCTACTTTTTATCTAAACGCAGCGAAATTGGATTCTTTGCTACTTAAAAATACTGACGACAAAGACATAAATCAGACTTTGATCTCGTTTATTTTTTTTACATTCGAGGCACGTAGCAGATCGACATCATCGAAGTTTAGCTTCATGCCTTCCAGAACGAAATCTCCAATAAACCTTAAGCAAAATACGTGTAAATTGAGACTTTTCTGACAATAGAAATAAAAGTTACTTTTTAAGGGCTTTATAGTTCTTTTATCAAAATTTTTCAATAGTCGCGAATAGGTATATGTGTTACATAGAAATTCTTTTTAAAGCTCACGCAAATATGAATAAGAGGATAAGTATTATTAAACGAGCATATTTCTGTTCAAGTTTTAATTAAAATATTCATTCGACATCGTCATTTCATCTTTAATTTATAATAATCTCGTAAAATAGCGCAAAATAGAGAGTTCTGTTATTTGTTCCATTATTATTTAAACCTGAAAAAAGTTATGTATTGATCAAAGTAACCAAATTTCAGTATAATAAAAACACATATGACCTATGAGATCGTATCCTAGTGATCTGCTCGAATTTTCTTAAGGGCAGTGTTTATGTGTTCAATATCTCAAGACCAACCATGTTTGACGGACGGAGTGTTTATTAGTGTGTGTGTGTGTGTGTATGTGTAGAAGTGTAATATACGTATAAACTCGAGTGCAGAACACTAACTTTTTTCTCTGCCATCAATGCGTGAAATCGAGGATAACTTGCACGCGAAAGGGCTACTGAGATACTTCGAAATGCCGCAAGCGAACTACGGCTCTTTTTTATAGCAATTTTATCGAGCTTTTTATTGACACGGAAACTCGTGACGATCACATTCTTATGTATTTTTAACTTATTCTTAAAATAGAATATTTATTATTAACAAATGTATTCGATCTTAAGACTAGCGTGATATATCTTATTTATTTAGAAGTTAGTTCGATTGTATAATCAGCTTTATGCAGATCATTATAGAATAAACTGCTTTCACAAGTAGACAAAATGTCTTTGCTCGGCCTTCCAAAAAATTGCAACAATATAAAAAACACGCAGGTGTACAAGAACATGAAATTAACGAATGAACTACAAGACGACATGCGTGAGAGCCGGATACGTAACTCGTTGAACCGAAGCGAATCCCTTTGGTATTAGTGATGTGCCGCGAGTAAGCATATAGCTAGACACGTTAAAACATCAGGTCAAAGGATCAGAGGAGATTCGTTAACGAAATCCCTGCGAAAGCCTCTGCTTTCAGAATTAGAAATCACGTTGGCCCTCAAATTTCTTCTCTGATTCACTGCGTTTATTTTCACGCAGTTAGCAAAAGTGATCTAAAATCTGAACCAATTTTTCTCTCAAAAACAATGTTGTCCTTCTCAACCCACATGCTCCCTTTGGTTTAACGAAATCTCTAATTCGGAAATGACGTACATCTCTTTCACTAAATTTCTAGAAAGATGTTATCAAACTAGCTAGTTCGCCTAATTGAATTTCAATCGTGAGGACTCTCGTTCGACTTTCTACGAAAATTAGTTTAAGCCCCTTCAAACTCAACGAAGAGCAACGTTTAATAAATCCATTCTCCTTGGGATCCGATAAGGTAACTGGTTTGATAATGAGGCTGGAGAAATGACGTAATTTCATAGCCTGCGGCTAACTGTGGTGCACAGTATAAGCAAGGTCGAATAAGAGAACCCAGCCGAGCATATAACGACTTGGACTACACGCCGAAATAGCAGCAACAGCATCAGCTAGCTACGTTGCCTTTAAGGTACGCTCGCGTGTCGAGCTACGTCTCTTGCTGAACCGGAATTAATTTGATATCATGGTAATGCAACCTCGCTCATACCATAAGACTATCATGGCTTTTCACGCAGAACTGTTTATCGTGTAACATTCTGCTATGAAACCACGTGCTTAAATTTTTGACCAAGTTAATGTTTCGACGATAAGAATTTTAATGAATCGACAAACCACTCCACTTCTCTCGAGACAGCGTGTATAGCTAGTCTAATTTTCGTGTTGCGTACGCTAAGCGTTTAAGGAGCTTTCGTTCGTGTGCTAACGCCAAGCTTGCAATAACATTAAGTTAAGGGAAAACTGCACCGTTAACTCGTAATACTCCATTGCTAGCAATGTGCTTTCATTCGCACGGCTTTCTCTCAATGTTGAACGAATCTATGGGTTTTATAAGACGGGACAATGACCCCGTAATTCGGTACGCTAAGTTATTCATGCTCCGCATAAAATCTCATTAACCCAGCTCACTCCTGAGATTCCTTTGTATTAAAAATCTCAATATCGCACAAATTTCATTACGAAATTTTATCGTAAAAACAACAGAAACTCGTCGTTAGTCGAGTCATTGATTAACGAACGCCCAATTGAAGCAACGAAACTACACTTATAATTGTAAAAACAATGTACACGAAGTCAAAAAGACATGAGCTGTCCGATACCTAAAAATGGTGGCGCTGGAAGTTTTAAATAGACTTCCAGCGCATCAAAAAAAGCTTAACTATTTATAGATGGAAGTTTGGTAGTATTGGAAAAGTGAACTTAATGTTACTAGAAAAAAGCATCTTTCATCGACTTCTTCTTTATTGAGCAACTCAACGGGTTTGCCATCGTTAACTTTCGTTGACGTGAGATCGTAGATTGTTGGATGCTTACCTTGCGCAAATTTACATGGGTTTGCATCGATTGACGGTAACTGGCATATATACTATATAATTTACTTCAATGTAAACTCGAAAGTTAAATTGACATTGAATCGAGCAATTACGGAGGTGCGTATTTACATTTGTTTTTACGTATAACATTTTTGCTATACACCATTTATTGAGCATGTCACGTCCACTTCCAAAGTAGTATAGTAGTGATTTAGGTCAGCCACAAGTAATAGAACGATTTAAAAATGTATCTTTCGCTTGTCCGAAAATATGCTCAAGTCTACTTTGAGCAAATAGATTTGTATCGATTTGCATATTTGACAATAGTCGAATTGAAGAGAGCTTAAAGAGAGACCTATGACAAACCCTTATCTCAGAATAAAGAAATTTATAAAAAACTGATATATTCGTAAAAATATACGACAATATTTGCATCGACCTTGTCAAATCAAACGGGAATAGTATAACGACAAAAAAATTGCTATAAAAAACCTATTTTAAAGAGAAATCCGATTTTCACTCGGAAGATTACGATTTGGCATGTAGCGCAAAGTACAATGCAAACAGTAAAGCCACCACAGTATAACGATGTTTTCTACTAAAACACAAGAATAGAAAATCTGCAAATATTTTTCCGTGAACATTTGAAAATCCATGCGAATAATATTGGTTTTTACCATCATTCCCTTTTACTTTGTTCTTTTTTTCACCGCTTAAACACGTTCAAGTAATGGTAAATTAAGTCAGAGAAAAATTAAACAGAGCGAAAGTTTAACAACAAGAAAGATACATATTTAACTTAAAATTAAAATCTTTTAAAAAACTTCACTCGGTTGTGTATACAAGTTTTGAAAAATTAATTCAACTGTGTTTAAGCTTCACTAATTTTCCTTGCAAGCTTCGCTCGTGGCAAGTGCCTCCTCTTGTTAAAATTAGATTAACTTTTACTTCAGTACACTTTTTAATAAACTGCGTTACAAACCAAGAGTTGATTCTATCTGATAAACAGCTAAATGTGTAAACAAGACAATAATATTAGATCATATCTGAAAATCAGACGAAAACTATTATTGAAAATATCAGAAATTAAGATGAAATAGAATAACACAGGCAACGACGAGGAAGATGAAAATAAAAAGACATTGGAATCAGTAAATAAATAATAAAAGGAAGAAGAACATTTCTCAGTGCTGGAAGTCATTTCTTTCGTTGTTGATCCCTTAGCTTCATCATCGTTCTTTCTTCGCATCGTTCCCCTCTTATTCTTTTATTTGCTTGCAGTCACGCGCGCCAACGACCCTTTACGCACAAACTATTTTTGGCGCTTGGCTTCTTACCTCCTTTTTCCGTCTTTTTCGACCCCCTCGTAAGCTCATCTGGTGTATATAAGTATCTACGTGCTAGATACACTAAGAGGCAAGAGAAAAAAGCTACAAGACCACATAGAATTTTGCGTAAGCGTATATCTCACTATTCTTTCGTCATGTCCAAATCCAATAGCTTACTTTCGAGGCTTTATTGGTTCTCAGTTTATTTGTGAGATTTGTACGTGAGGAAATACGTAGGTTCAGTTAGTATATTTATTGACAGTTTTTCGTTTGGAAAGCTAAATAAAAGATGATTTAGATGACTTGACGTGACAAAAAAATTTCGCAACATAAAATATTTCAAATATTCTCTTAAATTACAAAAAGCCCATGAAAGTTGCACGAATCTCTTAATATTTTCATTTACCACAGCTATCCGAAAGCTCCTAATGTAAAATAAACTACTAAGTACAATCAACATTACATCAATCAAACACCTAGCTTGCGCCGAACATAAATCATTCGGTTGACTAGATAAATACATGGAAAAGACAGTTATCACAAAGCTCTTATATGCGCCAAGTCACTCACAGTTACTTGGTAATTAACCCCCATGAGGCTCCCACGTGAGGGTCCAGTCTGAAACTTAAGCTTACAAGCAATTGGGAGACCGGTGTGGCGCTCTCGGCGTGCGTGTGCGCAAAGCTCTCTCTCTCTCTCTCTCTCTCTCTCTCTCTCTCTCTCCGACTCCGCTGACGGTGATGTAGCTGTTCTCTCAGTTACTTTCCGACCGGCGGCTTGCTTGCTGGCGCTCACGAGCTTGCGATATCCGCGTGTGTGATACAACTGTGCGCTTGGGATGCATTGAAAAAAGGAGTAGTGCGCTCGCCACGTGTTGGTGGGTCCCTTAGCTCCTCAATCCATTTTTCGATCTTCTTACCTATTCTCATAAGTGCTTTCGCTCTGTGCACACAAAAGGCAAAGAGCTTTTGTTCTCTTTAATCTATTTTCGTACCGATAGCTGGCTTGTACGGCTTTGATATGCTAATTGATCGAAAACAAGTTGGGTATCATTGTGGAATTGGCTGGACCTACAGCAGGATTGAAATAACTTTGAGAATTTCGACTATATTTGACGTGTAACTAACATAGTTTGTAAAATTTATCTAAAAAACGAAAACTTCGTAAATGTCCAAAAAGAAAAAAACTGTTGATTAATTGAATAGCAAGTTGTTCTATGTCACGACGGTCTAATAATACCCGCAACAGTACGAACACTTGTTGAGTTACCAACAGAACCCCGTGCTTTTAGTTGATTGAAATCATAGCATAGGCTTGATTACTCTTAAAAATCACCTCGCTACTAAATCAAATGAAATAACAATGAACTTGAAAATAAAGTTGTTACAAAATCATAAAAATGTCATTTTGTGGAATAAAACATCGATACATCAATAAAAATCTTTCAAAATTAGTGATCGTAAAATTGCATTCCAATCAGAGGAAAAATAAACTCACAATTGCCGGAAGTGACGTTCGCCCCAAATCTCGCGGCACAACACACATATACTTACGTGCGTATACTTGTCATGTGCCCTTCGTAATAAACCTTTCCTTGAACCGAGCTTTTTGCGCACGTGAGTTAATAGCACCGGCTAGCATTGTTCTCCGTGAGCTTTTGTACTTCTCTTAAAAAAAAGAAGATGAAAAAAAGGAAAGAAAATAAAACGCGTCTTCGAAGTCTTTTGAACAAAGGTCAGACTCGTATTTAAACAATGTCTTGAGGAACGTTGCACACTTTCGACGATTACTTTTCAAAAGTTTTGAATATGTATTAAGATTTAAGATTCCAATGAAAAAAATTCGCTGGATAAACTTCTTATGATGAATAATAGTAGAGGAAAGAAGGAGCTTTGACGTCAACTGCGCCTTGATTAATAGCAAAAAATCCCGCGTAACTAAATTAATTTTCAAAGTCCAATCGATGTACAGTATTGACATAATCGATTAGTAACCGACTATACGAGAAACCCTCCTTACGTTACAATTCGCACATCAACCAAATCTTCAAATTTCCAACAATTTAATTATGTATATGTAAACAATTGCAAATACATAATTGACTTTGAGAAATCTAACAGCCGTATTTGCCGGCTCAGGTTTAACTTGAGCTTTTCATTTAATTAAACTTTTTTTATTTTCTTTTAAATTCATTTTGCACTGTTATTAAATGAACATATTTCTTGCAACAGTAAGTTATGAAAAGATAATCCAGGCAATATGAGGTACTAATTAACTTAAGAAAAATAAAGAACAAGTGAAATTGAGCTACAAAACAGTAGTATGATTCCAAAATTAAGAGTTTCGCCGGAAAAAGGTATGCGACTCTCATTAATGTGGCGCCAGAAGATGTAAAACACACGAAAGGAAATCAAACTCACGCCGTAGGTGAAGGAATCTATAATAGGTGAGCAAAATAAAACTGAGTCTTTTCGCTTTTTTTATTTTTTTTTATTTAAAAAAACTGTTTTCACCCAAACCTAAAACAAAAGCTGTTGTTTCGTTTGGAATCCGGATATATCAGGCATGCTGCGTGAAATATTACGTTATAACGCAAACTAAAAATCAAATATTTATAAAACAACTATCGATTCGTTGACAACAGAAATATTATAGTTTTTTCGTCTTTCAAATTGACGTCAGATGCACATATTCTCTCTCGTTTTTTCACGTTAGATTTGAACTTTGCCATAATAAAGTTTACCCAAAGGTTTATTGGAGACCGATATACGTGCAATTTAAGGTTAAATTATCCTATTACAAGCGCGTCTCCCCTTCATTGATTGAGTGCTCATTGCGTTTCTCAAACGAACGCGCAAAAATAGACTGGCTATCCGTCTAAATAAATCGATGAGCGATTATCTAAAAAAATAATTTTTGAATCTATTCTATGAAGAGACAATATTACCTTCTACGTCTATGAATCGAATGAAATAAAAAATTATATTTATTTTTTAATGGGATCCACATAGAAATGTAGAAAATCTTGTCAAAATCTAGAAAATACACTCTGAAAAGGTTATGCAATTAACGCTCGAAGCAAACGAAGCGAAGCGAGGTGTATTGAAGCTGCAAGCCTACATTATCGGCCTTGCAATGCTTGGGGAGGATGACGCGAGAACGCACCCCCCCCCCTCTCTCTCTCTCTCTCTCTCGTGTACATATCAGCAAAATAACCTACCGCCACGTCTTTATTACTTCCATTGAGTAGACGCGGCACAGAGTTTAAAAATAGATGCACGAGAGGTGTGGTCTAGAGATGATGTTTGTACGCGATAAAAAATAAACAACCTATTTCACAATCTCTGCAGCTGCTTTTGAAATAAAAATTTATGAATAATTAAGTCATTATATCTAACGAGAGATCACGCTGTACTTGAAATATTGATGTGCTAGATTAACATTTACTGCGCCCGTTTGCTAAAAAAAAATACGCCTGTAATTTAAAAAAATATTTTTTTTCTTTTATAACTACAGATTAAGTGTGCTCATAGAAGGAAAAATATTTATTTGGAATTTGTAGCATATACTCTTTTCATACATTGACGTGAGTTTTGGCACGACAAATTGTTTTTTTATCAAAAGTAACGTTATTATACCCTAAGATGTATAGGCAAACTCAGAGATGTACTAATGAGATTCAAAAAAACATTATTTCTCAAACAAAGGGGTGTTTTTTCATACTCTCATTGTGAGGTTAACAATTTATATATATATATATATATATATATGTATTTTTTGGGTTATAAATAAAGATTGGTAAACAAATTTCAGTTGTAACTTCTTTTTAAATTCTTCGGTAAATATATGGCCATTTGGAATTCATACATTTTTTCAAAAGTAAAAAAGGGTCAAATTTGTCAAAGAGTAAATAAGGGTTACGCTTAGAATTTTCATACAAGTTTTATTTCATACTAAGATCAATTGAATTCATTGGCAGTTTCACAACGTGGCTAACTTAATTAATTGAACGGCATTCGTAAAACCACTACCGCTACACGTAAAGAAATTCACGTCAATGCCAAAAATCAATGCCACGCCTAATACACGAATCCAACACACCACACGTATGCAACAGTTATATCACTATATCAAGTTTTTGTATTTAAACCAGAGCACTATATTCGCCGAAAGAAAAAAACTAACGTATTTGCCCACCTTGATTTAGTGAAATATTCACCGTTCGCAACTGCCTCTTTGACAATCTGTCAAAAGTAGAAAGTCACAAGAGAATTCAAGACTTATTTCTTCGTGAATAGCTTTTGTTTATTTTTCCAGCGCGATTTTCTCAAAGAGCAATTCCTCATTCCGTCTGTGCGTACATATTTTGCCTCGAGGATGGACAGATCGAAGATTAGATTGAGAATAAGAAAGAGCAAACGGCTGCGATAGTATATTATCAAATGTTTATTTGAATTCGTCTATTTTTAACATATTTTTGAGAGCACGTGAAACACCATTTTCTAATAATTAAGATAAATGCAGTTCCATAATTATTTGATATGCTACTAAAATATACAAAATATTATAATCATCAATTGTGGGAATTCAAATTTCGATGGCCAAGAATGTTCAAGCAAAGTCACAGGTTTCAAGGACAATCAGATAAAAAGTTAAACGTATCTCTCTTGGCAAACAAAAACCGTTTGAACCCCTGAACATTCGCAACGATGTCACGACAAACAAATATTATGTAGAATATGAACGGTCGTTTGCGTAGGCAGAAATGAAAAAAAAAAGAATAAAAGAGCGAACGAATAAATGCTGATATATAAACCCTCGTCAAACGTATTTTTTTCTTCTCTTATTGAAATTTCAAATATGTAACAGGTTCATTCAATCCTCCAAAATGAGGATAATATTCAAATGATTGTGCGTTATCTGTCGAAGGTTGCCTTGCACGCGTAGCTAGTCGACAAATTAAATACGTGATGTTATTGGGGATGACATGGACATTGAATTATTGCTGGAATATCATTTCTCGGAATCCATTATGTAAAGTTATTGCTGAATAATTGAATAGGAAATAATGGCAATACCTTAATCAATCTATGAGAAATTTTTAAGAGCATAATTGAAGCAACAATCGTTCATCCACAAAGCATAGAAATTAATGAGAGAATAAACACGTCAAAATTAATGGTCAACGCACAAGCTATCTGAACTACGTATATTCGCGTGGGAATGGTGAGTTTACCGCAAAATCAATGCCAATACAAATGGATTCAATTTCAGAATTTCATATGTAGTCGGAACGGCAATCCGATCTGTTTCCAATGGTGGAGTTTCGCAGCTGTAAGCCTTTCGTTTTAGTTCGCGGTTAACACGCATAATGGAAAGACTTACTCCTATACGAGATTATTATCGATGAACTTTGCATACTCTGCGAATAGGAGTATTAAGTCGATTCGAATCATCAACATTTTTAATAAATGTAATTTGGTTGGAAGTTCATATATCTTATTTGATCAAACGACAATTATCTATAAAATTAATTGCTCGATACATGTCCGGAAGCCCTGTAATAACGAGCTTTGCAATTTTCACAAACATTACATATCGTAATAACTGCATGAATTTCCAAGCTTTGCGAATTAAATTAATAACAAGTGATTTTATCCAACATCTTTTCTTACGAACAAAAATTGATAAAAAGAGAAATCCGAAGCGGTATCTAATCACATTACACAAATTTCATCGTGACTTGATGAACAAACCGCAACAAAACAGCATAAACGTACAAAAAAAGATACGAAAGCGAGTCAAGGATAGTCAAAATGTAATGAAATTCCAGTGCATTGCTTTCCACGTACTCTGACTTATCGGCACACATATACACACGTGTAATTGATTCGCTGCTTGCTACTGCTACTGCTTGACCAAGCGTGGATATGAAAATAAAGTTTGATATTAACATATTCAACAAAGTGATTTCCCAATTAATAAACTCGTGAAATGGAATAAATATGACGACGTGGAAAAGCTTTCAATGCTGTGAGTGCAAACATTGAGATGATTAATGTTGGACCGCGAGCAAGTGCAGTCACCACAAATCAGCGTGAAAAATTGAGTTTTCAGTGCTTATCAATCAGTCGCAGGCATCATAATCTCGCTTTTCCATTCAAATTGAGCGTCGGTTTACAGTCGAGCAACTCAATCGATCGTGCGAATGGTAACGTGACTTTGCATGAAAATTTCCACGCGAGCATGCAGAAAAAAAGAACCTCTAAAAGAGGGAGAGGACGAGAGACGAGAACGAATGAAAAGAGGGAAAAAACTTGAGGTGTTATCGATTTAACAAACATACGGGTGATGCGCAGAGAGCAGCTCGTCAGTGGTTACGTTTCGATACGGTCAGACAAAAGCCAAAGTGAAAGTTTTACGGCCTACTCCGCGACGTATGATGAAATTACAATATGACAGAGAGGGAGGGAGAGAGAAAGAGAGAGAGAAAGGGGGGAGGAGTTATTATCTGGTAAATTTTTTTTCTGTTGCCTTCACCTGTTGATATTCCGTGTATCGAACGCGCTGGTTTAAGCGTTGAATAATGTCCCTTGAGATAGAGTAATTCAAGAAAGATCAGGAGATTGCGTAAATTATATACAGTCAATTCAGAAGAACGTGAGGTAGCCATTGAAAATAAATGAAGCAAACAGACATGTGCGAGGTTCACGTCAAGAAATCCCAAATGAAAACGTCTCGAGCTTGTTTGGCTTCCAAGTCATATAACTGGACTCGCGTCGACATCCAGACACAGAAAAAACGTCAGTCTCTTCAACCCTCGAAGTCTTCAACGAAAGAAAAGAAAACAGGGAGAAAGTGAATTCAATAGGAATCTTGTGTGCGTGTCATTTTCTTGAATGCGTATATATATGGGCATAAGGATACGACCTCATTTGGTAAACCACTATAGCTACGAGCAATACAAACTGTCGATACATAGAGCAAATGAGATTATAACTCGATATGGATTGCACGAATACTAGAGGAAGTAATACGAGATAACTCGGCTTGACGCGTTCAATAACAATCAACCATGTACTCGTTGAATGGTATAATTGCCGAAAACGCAAACGGATCTTGAAACATGTCGCGCGTGCGTGTCAGAATAGATGTCGCTAGATCTCTGGTATACTGTTTCAATTTTAACGAGGCCCCTGGAAATTCGACAGACGACGACGGAGCGAGGCATTAAATTCCGAGCGCAAGCGTCACCATAACGAGATTCCCTCTCTCCCTCCCCTTCTGCCTTGACTATCCCTGTACGTGCATACACGATAGATTTATCGTCAAACTGTTGTCTTGTTACCTTGATTATTTCTTTTAACGACGACGACAAAAAACACGTATCAAACATTGATTATCTAATCGATAATTCAGACGCCTGCTGAAAAAGTAACTAATTTTACTGTCGCATTATCATAATTGACAATGATATTATTAGTATTGACAAGAGTTTCACAAAGTATCTGTTAATTACAAGTAGCAATGAAATCGATTGCATATTTGAGTCGATACTATACACACATACTAAAATGTGCAATGAACCGGTACTAAATATACGGCAAATCGTGTCGAGAATAGACTATGAAATTCAGGTTAAAAAGCAAGCTTGCAAGCACGCGCACATTATTTTTGCTCCATATCGATTGCAAGGGCCGAGGAAAGGGCAGCTATTACGCTCGATTGGGCCTAGAGGTCGGTAGAGGGAAAACCCCTTTTTTTGTTCAATCCATTTCTTTTATTTTCTTTCTTCGTCGGAGAGGATGAAGAACTCGGATGCAGTTTCTCTGGCAGTGATGGAATTTCAAAGCTGGAAAAAGAGTTTCTTCAATTGTTCTAAATTCCGTGAATTCCCAAATGTTTACTTTTCACGATGTTTTTCACACGTGCTATTTGAAAACCTTGCGAAGAACTTTTTTTCTAGTTATTGGGATTCTACATAGTTGTTGCGGCTAAATAATAATAATAATTATAGTATCGTTTTCATAAAAGTAGGACAGTAATTTAATGTACTTTCTCACTCATTTTCTCTCTCTCTCTCTCTCTCTTTCAACTAGAAATAAATATCGAACAGAATGGAAAAAAGGAATACTACGAACAACAGCTTGTTAACGCCAACTTTCTTTCTTTCTTCACAGCCTGATGAATGTAACTAAAGAAATGCATCGCGAGAAACGATATGAATACTAATATTTCAATATAACGGAACAAAAACAGAGAGAAACAAATTACCCTACACCTTGGGAAAAATGATTTTAATTCTGCACCTCGACAGCAAATGAAAAAAAAGAGACAAAATGAAACGATCAAGGAAGCCAAATGTGCACAGAGAACAAAAAAAACTTGAGACTAGCTCTGTTTGTTTTTTATGGCCAAAGATATAAGACAAAGTAAAGCGCTCGACCAATAAGTAGTCGCGCGACGACAAAATTTTGCCGAAGGGCAAACGTTGTACTGTGAGAGATCTTTAAAAGCCCAAGGCTTTTACGCTATGCTTGGGCATGTCATAATGGTAATCGCGCTGATTTATTTATTATAGTTGCTACAAGTAAACAGGCCTGCAAAGCTTCGTATTATAATTTCCAAGAAGTTTTCAGTGAAAACTTTGTGCTCTCCAATACGTGATACTTACAATACAAAGAAGAAAAAGATAGAATACCATGTATTCTAGCTATTGAATCGATTTCCATTATAGTACATTTCGATACCAGTGCGAGAAAGTGGTTGTAAACTCGACTCGCTTGAACACTAACATCAACACAAGGCTGAAATCATCTTCCGTGCGTGTGTCGAACCGTATTTTTTTACACTACCCTTAAAAAGTTTAGAATTTAGCAAGGAGCATAAAAACAAATAGTACGGTAAAAATTCTTTTTTTTTTCGTTCGAGTACATATAGTATCTCGGAATAAAAGATGCGAAATGAACGGTCAACCTAATAAATGAATTGTAACAAAAATATTCTCGTGCAAATGAACATCGACAAACTTCTATCAAATCTTCGGTCAATCATTTTTCAAGCATCCCACGTACGAAAAAAACCTCGCTAGAAGAGAATCTAGTAAAGTGAATTCGAAATATCCCTTAATCGTTCATCGGATTCAATTGCATGGACGCGCATGGGCTCGCGCACTTAATTGGTTCGTGACCCATTCGACTGACATCGTCGAACAAACAATTATCTTTTCTCGTAAAGACTCTTTTTTACATTCGTTACGAATCTTTGGCCTAACATGTGATTCGGCTATTTTAGATGCCATTTAAACGAATGGAAAAAAGCTTTAACGCTTGAATAATGAGGCATTTATCACAGTAGTGAAGTACGATGAATCTCGTAAAAATTCCATTTACACATTCGTATAATCCTGTCATAATGCACATGTGCAACAATTATTACGAGCTACAATACTCATGGTATTAACGTATATGCTTAACGTTGATATAATCAAAATCACTTAGAAATGTGAATATTCGCTCGAGTGATAACAATCAACCATCCAATTTGGCTCAGGAATTAATCAGATGAATCGAGACGGTATACTGGAGAAATGAAGTATAGTCGTTGTCGATAACACTCGTCGTACATCTGGCAAAATTGGATTATCGTACACAGTTCCATAAGAGCATGATAATTCATGCCAAGCACTACTCCATCTGAATTAGCCGTGAGAATTGCTCGATTGCGCGTATAGTCAAGCACATACCCACGTTGCTCTAGGAATCCGATGTCTCTCTCTCTCTCTCCCTCTCTCTCTCTCTCTCTCTCTCTCTCTCTCCATATATCTCTGAGTGTACTGCTGAATGTATTCGACCCTTTTGAATGAATAAACAATGAGCAAGTAATTAAATTTGCATGAGTGCTTTAAGGATAAGAGCTTCCACATCGACGAACTCGAGAAAACCAGTGAGTCGACTTGCGTTTATGTATTCTGTGTAACTTATAAATCAAAAGTTTGCGATGCAATTTTAGGAAGTGGGGAGGAATCAAAATCTGTTGGAATTGTTTACAACTAGTTCGAAAAATGTTTTTTAGTAAGCAAAGCTGAATCACATAAAATCTATCTTTTTACAAGGTTCAAGTTGAATAAAATGAAAGCTAGCATTTTACCTCATTTGTATTCCGCAAATCAACGTGCATGAGAGTATCAAGAAAATCCGCAGTAACGTTAAGGAAGATTACTCGAGCTCTCAAAGAGTTTGCAGATGGCCCTTAAAGAAAGCGACTAAAGCAAATTTTCATGGAATGTAATCCTCTCGTAAGGTTAAATCGGACTTATTAGTCTCTCCCTCAAAAGAATTAGCTTTTGAATTCTTTTGATTTCGTTCATACGCAGTTGGATCTACAAAAAAAGAATTTTTGGCGTCTATAGTTCGGGCAGTCGCGTCGCTCCTAATTTTGCCCTTGAGAGGCAAGAAAAACAACTTATTTCTATAGCCGAGGACAAGTTCGCTCGAACGATGAGACGCACACTCGAGCAAGTTCTTAATTAAATTGACGATAGTTGGTTATTCCAGACGCGCCCACGACGATCGATAATGAAGCTATGCACATTTTTCAAAAGGCAATCATTTTCAGCGGCTGATAGCCTGCAGCTCGATATCGGAAAATGAATCTTTTGTATCTAACAACTGCGTATTCGTTGAGGCAATGACGTCATGGCTTCATTGATTTTTTCCTTGGATTTTTCTAGTGTAATCATGGATGTACAGCGAAAATAATGAAATAAATACAACCGAGAGATATAAATGAAAAGATTGAAATTTTGCTATTGCTACGTGGTTTGCATTGGTAATTCAGTAGCAAAATTAATTTGTAAGACAAACTTTAATTAACACCGAGATCAGGTGTTATTATGATTAGGACAAAAAGATGGAATGGGGCCCAGTGTCGATTTGAAATATCTTATCTTTAACGCTTTGCCACTTTGATCGCTTTCCCAGCAATTTTATCGCGCGTTTTTAGCCTACCTCCAATCTTGACAGACATCTTCTCTTTCCCGAACTATTTTCATTTAAACTCAAACAGATACTTCGCTAACGATACGAAAAGAACTTCAATATCTATAAAACAATAACGTCCACAATGATCCTCACATTAGTGTTCGGCACATCAAGTTTTGTTCTTCTTATTTCAACATCGATAAGCGAGCAAGCGAGCGAGTATCTCATTAATTAGATGGCGGCTTCATTACGGGGCTAATTGACGTTTGAATTCTCGAAACGTGCTACTACAGACTTGAATGTTAAACGATTCTACTTTGTCTTGCTTGCAAAGAGCCAGTTTAGTAGAAGTTCACGTTGAAAAAGGGTTCAATTAAAAATTTTTCAAGAGCACTTTTACAATACGCTAAATTGTATGAATTTCAATTGGCGCATGCGAAACGCTTTGACTTTGTTTTATTTCTATGGCTTAGTTTTATCACGCATACGAAATTTACAGACTTTTCTTTGCAATGGACTTCATTTGACGTGAATTGGAAATAAATTTTGCTTGCAAAAACAATTCTACCAATAACAAAAAAATTTGAATCGTAACGTTGCGGTAAAAAATAAACGTTCAGCTTGCAGAAACTAATCGTGTAAAAAGAACAGGTACGAAGTGGAAAACGCAGAGCGCGAGTTGTCGGTTAAAAAAAAAATAAAAAATAGCGCCATTGCGTAAGAGAAATGAAAGCTGGGATTTAGCGTGAAAAATAATAGGCCACACGACGCATCCAGGGTATAAAGCGGCTGCTACCGAATACTTCTTTTTGTTCAAGCGTGTTGATGATATCGCGTAAACGTGATCGACACGCCCAACGTCGAACGATGAACCGGGATTTCAATATTCACCGCACGAATTCAATATAATTTTGTCAGCGATTCGACAACATTTTTTGCTCCGTAACAGACAAGAAAAAATATGAACTATTGCTATAAATAGTCGAACTCATTTTGTCACTTGTTATGTTGCTTTCTCAGTAGCAGTTTAATTAGTTCAAATCCTTAGTAACGTGATTACAACTAAAACATCGTTCATTTTCCGCGTATTCGGATTCTCGTACGTGTACTTTCAATTCTGTACATAATTCATATATTTTTGCCGCGTTTCCGGATAATAAACCTTCTCTGAAAACCATAGTTAAAAAAACAACTAAAACAAAAAAAAAACGATGCGATGAAAAAGCTTTGCGTCTGATTTTCCAAGAACCTCGGTTGATTGATTACAACGTAAATGAAACACGAGGGAACGTTGTGAGCGTGTAAACGACAGATTTACCATTTTGTTAACTGACGCAAGCACGGTCCAAACAAAGCTTGCAAGTGAGTTAGTTATTGCCTCGTATTTATAACTTTTTTCTGATAGGCCACACGGAAACCCTTTCATTTTCATCGATAAATTTTTAGTGCTTCACGGATACTCCCCCTCGGATGTGGATACCTCATAAAAAACCTACTTTTTTACGTCACATACCCCCGCTTTACATTTATCAAGATTACTACATGAAAAAAACTCATTATGCGCGCGCATTTGTTCTCATTACAATTACACTCGTAAAAGTGGGTGGAATAAGAATAAGGGTATATTGTAATCTGAATGATAAAGTCATAAAAGCTCACCCCGAGTGAGCATTTATTACGAAGACGTGAAAGACGCGCGAGTCGTGTAAAATGAGAAAAAAAGAAAGGGACTGTCTCCTTTCTACCTAATAAAAATTAAATAAGTCGTCCGTCGAGTAAACCAAGCATTTAGCGCATTAGTGACGAAAGTAAATGGAAAAATAGGTATTTCCACTCGTAGTGCTAACATCAGTAAAACTCAACAGTGAAATTCGTCGATGCATAATTTACCATGGCACCAAGTCAAACGAAAATTTACTCGACCAACAAATTTTTTAATTTACAAGGAAATTCACGCTTGACAAACTGACGCGTTGAAAATTGCATTGCCAAGATAAAACGACAAAGAAAGAGGTGCCTCGACGCAGACACACGCCTTTTGTAATTAAAATTAGAGAGATGTTGAACTTGAGCGCCACGAAACTTCTCGCTCGTATGCAAATTGCTCGCTCGCTCGTTTACTTGTAGACAGTCGTGCATAGTTTACATAAAAAAACTCCTCTTAGCCGTCTAATTTACCTTGGATATTCAAAGAAAGCAAAATATAAAAGAAAGGGAAGCATGTATTTTAAGTTTGATTTACATGTGTACTTTTCAAAACATCTTTTTTTTATGGAGCGGGGAAAAGTATATTTTACGAGAATTATAGTTATTTACTACGTCATCTCTCATCGATAAAAATGCAAATAAAAACTTTACAGTCTAGAACGACATATAGATGGTTGTTGTGAGTCGATATCGATTTCTCACGCGGTATTATATATTTTCTTGTATGCACAATGCGCGCAACGTTTTCCATTATTTTCACTGAGAAATCCAGATGTATTACGTAAATCATACGAATTGGCATACTTCTCGAGCAAGACGTTGAATCGTCTCTGTCATTTTTCAACGCTCACGTATAACTCGCTGTAAAAGAAAACCACGCCTTTGAGAAATCAAAACGGTAATAGCCATGACTATTACGTTTACGAGCGAACGCGAGTCGCCAATTAAGAGTATGAATAATTAATGTGACAATGCGCGTGGCGACATAACGTTTAACTTCAATTACTCGTTTATCGTTTTGAACGATCTTTCTTTTTCCATTATTTTCATTATCATTTTTGTTGAATTATTAAGGGTATTGCGTGGAGGTCGCAGATGCACAAACGTTATCGAGAACCGATTAATAATTTCAATACTGCTCGCGTCTGCAGCTCCCGGGAAGCCGTAAATCCCACAGCTGTATGCTCGACAATATCTCCTCTTCGGTTCCTTTGCGCCAATTTATTGCTTTTTTCCAGCTATACGTGACCATGACCAATCATACTTCGCAGTTGCGTCAGTATTATAAATTGCCATGATTCAATTTCGCGTTGAACTGTTGTATTTGAGTATCTACATTTGGAATTCAAGAGATCAAGTATTACGTACTTTTGATTCGCATTTACCACAGCTAAAGTTTTACAGAGCATATTTCCGTTGGCATTTCAACTGCATCTTGGTCGATCGCAGCTGCAACAGCGCTTTTCCGAGAAAGCATTTTTCTCATCCTTTGTTACTTCGGTCAGTCTGTCTTTTATTTGTATCTATTTTGCGGTAGCGTATCACTCGTGCGTGTTTTTATCGTACATACATACACACATAGAAGCAGAAACTCAGGTATCGACAAACAGTAGATGCATTTCTAGTTGCCTCAGGCTCAAGCAAACGTCGCGTTATTAGATTTCTTGTTGGCTCTTTGTGGCGAGCACTTTTCTCTCTCCTTTTCTCTTTCAGTGGTAGCAACGATAACTTCCAATAAATGTTCTAGTGGTCGGTGCGCATCAGCGCTGCACACTTTGTGGGAAATTAAAGAGAATGCCTTTAAAAATAGCAACGAGAACGTACGCTATCGCTGTGAAATTTATACTACTTGTTCTAAAAAAATCATAATCTATAGTTGTTTGGAATGATGTAGATCGTATTACAATGCTCGAGAACGAATCAACCGAGAAATCGTCAACGCAATACTGAAAACCTTACTTCTTCAAATTACGACGCAACAATGTGCTTTTCTACTGTCGTTTAAATTCTTACTTCGTCGTAACTCATTTTGAAAGGAATAGAATTGCAACGTAACCTCCAGCATTTGCAAAGAAATCCAACCTTGTTTGTCGTGTAAAAACTATTAATTTGCAAAAAGTGGCAAAGTTTCTTAAAAAGCGCTTGTACAATACAGAAATACAATTGAGATTTTTATAGAGCTGCGCCTGTATGTTCGTTGACAAACATTGTCCATTTCTTACAAGCGGATCATTTGAGGAAACTTAACAAACCAAAATAACAGTCAGCTTCTACTTTGCGCTTGATATACACTTCTTATTTATTGAGTTTGCCGCATTAAGACAATGTCTAACTATTTTTCTTTCATTTTCATTGCGAATTGACAAATAATTGGCGATAAACACTGCGCGTACGAGATATTACATTAGTCTAGATTTACTTATTGGACAATTATTGAGCGTTCGGCAAAGTTTCAATTTTCAACGCGATATCCATCAACTAGCTGTCGAGCGGAAAAATTAAATATTCACCGTGGCTCGAAACCCTGTTACGTTAAAACGCAATTATGAATATTGCTCTCGCGGGAATCGAACATTCTTTGTGGGCTTGCATTACAATTTCGATACTTTGGTATTTGCTATTTCATCGACGCTATGCTCCAGCTGTTTTTAATATGTCAGCAATTTCGATTTCATTATGTTCGTTTATATACAAAAACTCAGCTTTTATTGTAAATTAAGTAATGGAATTATGAAGCATTTATGTGAATTCGAATAACAAATCCAAGCGAATCGATGAAATACTGAGTCATGATTTAACAACGCTTAGCAATCGCATTTAATAAATCATTCGTAATTTTCTCTCGTACGGTAAAATAAAATATTAAGTTATTCATTGAGAACAATTGCCGAATATACAATAATACATGATAATTCAACGCTGACGAAGACAATGAGACCTTTATTAGAGTATTTCAGTAAGTCTAATTATCACGTAAATGTAATAACACATCGACCTTGTTAAAAATATAAACAGTAAATGGTATCAATTTTCCCGACTAAATATAAAATCAATAGTACGCGCGCAAGAAAAAAATATTGTCGCGGGCAGCGTTCAAACCCAATTATCGGTTATAGTATAGCGATGGCCTCACCGTGCTAAAATCACTGGTCCATCCAAGCAAACAAACTCACCCCGGGAATTGTATTTTCAGTGGCGCCAAAGTTTTCACGAAGGTCATCTCTCTACTATTCATCGATCACGATAATGCGCTCGTGGATCTTCGATCCATTTCAAGCTATTTTCGTGAAAAGCTTGCCACTTTTTTCTTCCTTGTTTGCTTGTTCCACAGTGAGAAAGTAGCTTTAACTGCTTATAAACAATTTCGTAACCATTTTTCCGAGGCTTCGACAATCAAAGACACCCAAAATTAGTAGCCAAAGAGATTACAAATATCCGCACAATCCACATTCGCGAGAGATAAAGTGTAATCAGTAAGAATGAAAATCAAAAGCTTTTAGCAAACATATGTCGAGCCACGCATTTGGACACGCGACATCGTTAGCCGATTGCGTGCTCATTTTTCGAGCACGTGTCACACGTTACGACTTTTTCAAACGGAATTTGCGTCAGTCGATGTATGAGCGTGTGACGTGAACTGAAAAGAAAAAAAACATCCCGATGGCGAATATGACGAGGCAAAAAAATAGCACGAGAGTACGTTTTTTACCATCTCTCTTATAATATTTTATGAAAAAAAAGAGACAAAATACGTTTTTCCTCAGCAACAGCAGCAGCAGTTACCAATGAAATTACTCGTCGTTTAATTTTTCATCTTGGCATTTTTTTTCATCGCTACCGCTCAACATTTTAGGCCTATAAAAACCATCGACCTTCGCTCGTATCACGCCACCACCACCGACGACGATGATGACGACGTGCGCTTGACGTCATTGCGATAAAAACTCTCGCAGAGCAAAGCATCTCTAAGAAACCAAACAATAGTAAAACGCTGGAAGTTCTCGGGAAAATACAGTTGTACCGAGTGAAAAAAAAATTAAAACAAAAATAACTTTTTTCAAGACGAACAGAATCAACCCGACGCCCGCTTTAACATAAATTACTGTAAATCGCAATAGAAGGGCACGATTACCGACCTTCCTCGTACATTAAAAAGCTCTTCTGGTATTTCGTTTCTTTTTCTTCGCGAAAGTTACTTTATACTTGCATTTCACTTAGCTACACAATGTAAGTTTACGCATTAAAAAAATTGTATTTCAAGGCAGTCGTGAAAACGTTTCCAACTGTCGGACAAGCACCAAAAGTTTTTTCTTTCATAGTTGTCAAGCTATAAATCTTCACTGCATTGGGAGTAATTAACCCGTACTCGCTGGTTTGATTTGAAAAAAAAACAAGCGAAGTAGTAGTGGTGTCTCAAGTTACTTTCTTTGAGAATGTACTTCTTGTAGGTGCAACATTTTTCACTCACTTGACCTCAAGATACTTTCGTGCGATCCGTCTTCTGATACAATCACAAGTTGCACACTCGCAACAACCACATTCAATTGAACTTGGTGGTCGCTTGAAACGCATACGACCTACACCTTAATCAATCAACTAGCTGCGGCTAAGATATCCTACGAGAAAATCGCTCAATCAGAGTTTAAAAAGAGAACCACCGACGTACATTTGCCACGTGCCCGGAAATATAATCGTCGCCGACCTTGCGATATGTGCTTGTAGCCGACACCAACTTCCTCCAGTTATATCCCACTTTGAAGAATTATCGCACGACTCGAGCTACTTTACTTTACTTATATACTTGACTTTCAGCATCTCCAACGTAGATACCAAAATGCTTCTATTTACGACTGAACTCTGTACAAGATAAGAGAACTGTGCATATAAGTGTACTACTTTGAAATTCGTCGCAATCTCGTATTCCGTACAACGATCACATTTCCGATGACTATATAAACTACTCAAGTACGTAGTTTTACTTAAGAAAATTGCACTCAACACTGTATAATCTTACTGAAAACAAGTTGAAATTACTAAAATTGCAATGTTTCACCTTTGGACAATAAGGAACTCGCAAAGTTTCTACTGCAATTTGCAACAGAGTAATCAGTGTAAAATCATGGATGGCGCGTTACAAATGACATTGATCAAACAATTGTAAAGTTACGACAAAAAATTCCATTAAACTCGATGTCAAACACTATATAGCGGATGCTCACACACGACGAGGCAAGCTTATATTGACGGGGACTGGACAATCAATCAATGAGTTTGCTCTCGCGGATGACGACACTATGCCTCGCATCAATTACAGTAGCGTTCAACATGTGTAACACATCGGAGAGGCTTCTTTCGCAGAAATTCCAAACTACTATTGCTGCTGCTGTTTCGAGATAATTAAACGCAACCATACCTTTGTTACTCTCTATGCTTTGTATGTGTGCACCTATTTGATTGTCTATTTCGGAATCCGAACCAAAAGTGCAACCACAATAGAGTACTTTAGATTTTTTTGATCATTTTATACATTTTTGAAATTCGAGTATGCTATTCGCGCGCTTGAGTATTCTGGTATTTTCAAGTTCAACTGTAGTTCGTTATATTGACTCGTCAACCAACGCCGATGGAACTTACGGAATGGCATATCGCCCTATCGAATAATAAATAGTAAGTATCGTGAGAATATTGTTTAATTCAAAGTTTTCAGAAATTATTAACCCAACAGACTTATACGATTGAATACATGCATAATGACCATTCAACTAATTTGGGAAAAAAACTACAGATACTGAAATATTTCAATCCGATAAGACTACCCGAGAAGTATAACAATAAAACTATCTATAGAAAATCGACGAGGGTATTTATACGCCGTGTCGGAGAAAACAAAGCCCCCGTCGAAAAAGTGTTTATTCTATAGTTTTCTCTCTCTTTCGCTCTTTCTCTCTCTCTCTCTCTCTCTTTCTTTCACCCTCGGAACTTTTACCCTTCGTGAAACCTTGAGGCTAGACGAACATATATTACGTGATGCTGTGCTCAGTCACTTCTGCACGCGCTAATTATTTCGCATTCACACGCGCGCTATTTAGCCGACGCGTTAAGTGCGCTCTTTGTGGGCTGCGTACTTATCGAGCTGATTGTATCGGGAAAGTTAGCAAACAAATACGCTAGTAGAATTATGGTTTTATTTAATATTTTAAATCTTCATCTTATTCTATTTTCTTTAACAACAGTATTATGCAACAAATTATAACCAATCGAACGTGTAATAATCGCACAAAACAAATCCATCTAACGAATCGATTCAATCAATCGACAAAAAGCGTTTACTTAACATCGATAAATTTGTCAGTCAATCCAATGGATAACTTCTAGAATTTCCGAAACTCGTACAGTGTCCAATCGTCATCGGCAAACGTTCTACGAGGAAACCTGACTCGGCAAATCAGCATCTAACAAGTGGCACGTTGCGCTGAATCCCAATTACGTTGGTCAATCGTGTGCAGTTACAGCGAAATTGTGCTTCAACAAAAAAAACGATAGGAAAGAGAAGAGAAACGAACACCGCAAATCGATACCTTCAATTTTATACAACCGTGAATAAATACCGCACGTGAATTGCTTCACTATTCAAATTTCGTTGTGATCGAATAGATTATCGAATTCGAAAACACTTAAACCAAACCTCTTTTTTTCGATCGACATTGCGCAGAAAAGCACTTTTAAAGGTATTGAAATAATTGACTTTGATGACATTTTGTCATATTCCTGGTTGAATTCACAGCTTTTACAAACGTTAAACGAAACAGGCTGATTCGTCGATTTCGAATCACTGTTAACTCCAACTATTTAAAAAAGATATTTTACATTTAAGTCGCTTTTAACGATATAAAAATGTAATGATTTTCTTCATTCAGAGTTAATCAAATTATGCTCAGATAATTACGTACGGCTCTTTACTTTCAAGTTAATCTTAGTTAAATCGACGAGAAATAGAGAGAAAGAAAAAAGAGGAAAAGGAGAGAGAGAGAGAGAGAGAGAGGAAAACGTAATCCTGTTAAGGGAAAATTCCGTAAGTTAGTAACAGATGCGATGACATTTGAAACTGAGATATATCTGTGCTCAGTGCAACTACGACACTGTACTGTATTGATATTTTATAAATAAATCTATGAAAATTAAAAACAATAATATTATTGAAATTATTTTGAACTATGACGTATCGAATACGATGCATTTGTACGCCTGACCATATTCGATTCCTTCTACTGAAATCTAATATATGTGCCATCTCTTGCCTATGAATTTACAGTGCGTTTCATATAGCATCGAATGGAATATAGAAATTTACACAAAGTTACATGAGCTGGGATTATTTTTTCAGCAAAAATTCATTTGAAACCAACGAAAATCAGACAATCGTGTGTATTTGATAGCGTACAAAAAATGTTTACTCTACGGTTGTTTACCGAAACGCAATGTACGCGCTTTGTTTGAAAAAATATCTGAATTCGATTGTTGGACATTGCATTGGGTTTTGTTTGAGATACCTGGTTTATTTTACAATTCATTTAGAACAACAATGGATGAAGCGAAACTAGTGTAATGGATTTTGACATTGGACATCCGATTTTACCCCAACGTTCTCCCGAAGCTAAAAAATTACTTCAGCAATAAATCGAATCCTCTATAATACATTGAGAGCTAGAAAATTAATGGAGAGCTATCTCCATTTCGATAACAGTATTTCGCTGTAGGAAAAATTTAACGGTACTCTGCTCGAAGTAGCAGAAAAAAATTGTCGACCCTAATTGATCCATAAGAAGATCGATTGCAGAATAAACCAAAAAGGAACGAAGAATTCACGAACTTTTTTTATATATACTTTATTTTATTTTCAATAGGTAGGACTTACATTTAGCAAATGATTTAACTTAATAACATGTAATTGAGGAATAACAGACGAGCTGAGACGTAAGTGTTACTCATTGGAAACTCTTGTATTGAATTAGTAGGTATATTCAATTGAATTATGGTATAATTTGTGTTTTTTCTATTCTTAAGTTCATCATTTGATTACATAGAACATCCTTTGCAAGTTTATTGACATGGTTTTCTAATTTTGTTTTGTACTTCCGATATTATGTGATTATTTCTTCTTTGACTGCAGGAATATCTAGATCATTGTTAATTAGGTTATTGAAAATAAACGAGGGTACATTCACTATATTTCTTAAGACTTTCCACTGGAATATTTCCAGAATTTCCACATTCGAGTTGAAAGCTGTTAACCATAGTTGGATACCACATGTCCATACTGGCTTGAAAATTGGTTTGTAGATAAGTAATTTCTTTTGTAGGTTAACTTTTGATTTTCTATGAATTAGCCAATAAATTTTTCTTAATTTAAAATCAAGTTGTTTTCTTTTAGTCAAGATATGCACTCTCCAGTTTATTCGACGACCAAGGTGAATTCCAAGATATTTCACATGGTTATTGTGGAATGGTCTTCTGACTTTTATGGTCGAAGGAATTATATGTGGAAAGGTATCTATCCTTAATGTGAAAGTCACTTGGTTAAATGTTTCTTCATTCACTTTTATTCCCTAAGTTTTAGGCCATTTACCGGTTTCGTTAATATGACTTCGTTAATATAGTTTGATATTGATTTGGCGATATAATATGATATAAATAATACTGTATCATCTGCACATGTGACTATGGTTATATTTTTCACTGTAGATATGTCAGATGTATACGGAATGTACAGAATTAAACCCAAGATGCTTCCTTACGGCACTCCAGCCTTAATTAAGAATATATTGGTAACTACGTCGTTAATCTTTAAATAGAACGTTTTATTCGTTAAGAAGGATTCCAGAAACTTAAATAAATTTGTGAAAAAGCAAGTATTAATTTTGAATAAAAACCCTTGGTACCAGATTTTGTTAAAGGCTTGCTGTATTTCCAGCAATTCAATAGAGTAGAACTTATTTCTTCTAGCGCTTTTCTTATTTGAACGATTATATACTTTACCTGTTCGATTGTATTGTCTATATCTGAATCCAAATTAATATCTTGGAAACAAGTTTGTTTTTTTCGACTATAGGATTTTGTCTTGCGAGTACAATTTTTTCAAAAACCTTTAAAAATATGAGAAGAAGACTTATGGGTCTATATGAATTAACTAGTTCTGTTGTTTTACCTAATTTAGGAACCAATACAATTTGAGCTGTTTTCCATTGTGCAAGAAAGTAAGAAAGTCATAGGCATGTATTGGAAACTATTGTAATATTTCTTTTTGGCTTTTATATGCTCTTATCTTATCATCCTGACTATAACATTGTCCGAACCGGGTAAACACAAAGATGTTAAATATTACAAAAAAAATAAAAATTAAAAAATTTTAGTTTTTTATAATATTAACTACTTTTGTCATATTAATTGCTTTAATCGGATTGCTGTTCTATACCATATGACAGTTTAATTATTCGATATTTTTTCAGTTGAGTAATGTCTCTAGGGTTGGACGTAAATACATTACTGAGATGATTAGCAGACACAGGCCTTTTGCTCGTTAGTTATAGCCCAACTTCCAGAGGGCTGGCGAATATGGAGAATAAATTGTCGAGTTTTTTTTAATTTTCTGTATTTTCCCGAAGCGAATAATTCGTAGCTACGGTAGGTGTGAGGTTTGATAGGTATTTTTGTATTTCGCTATTTTTTCTGCATAAAATAGAATTTTCAGTTCCTTTATTGATCTATTCAATTTGTTCTTGTCTTGAGTGAGTCTAGTAGTCTGCTATACCTTACGCAATCTCCTCTTTTCTCTGATTTTGTTAAAAACTATTTTTGAAACATTATAGATACTTTTTGCTTATTGTTTTTGTTGATAAATCGTGCGATCGTCTTATGAGTTCGCTAAAATTATCGATATTTTGTTCCATATCGTTTGTTGTTTTTAGTGAAAATTACTATACATTTTATCTTCTATAATTTGTTTAAATTTTAACCAGTTTGTTGATTTTATATAAGAAAGAATTCACGATGAATACAATTTTTCTTTTCTAGCTAAAAGTGACTACACTGTGACGCTACTGACTGATGAGAAACAGCATAGCTTCATTTCAAAGCAAATGTTACTTGTGTAGCTTATTCAACTTTTCATATACAAAGGAACTTACTTTAAGAATTTGATTATGAAAGCAATTGCTCACTTGCTGTGAATTCGAGATCTCTTAATTGAAAGTCTATCAAGTTTTTTTTAAAGTGACGTTAATATCTAAAAAATCAAGAAATCAAACACAACTAAATTTAATATGGGAAAAAGCCGTTCGGCATAAAAAACCCAATTTATTATCTTTACAATGCCGTTCACATAGTAACAATTTCGTCGCACGCAATGACACATATTACAATAACGTAGGTAGCTACACTTAAACACTGATTCTCACACTCACCACGTGGTACTCGTAACTTCGTTACATGACCACGTGCACACGATGTTGACGTTCACTCTATAAGCGAACGTCTTGTTGTTTGCCTATACAGGCGATTGGAGAATCTATCCGGAAGACAGATTCTCGCTTGGCCAAAAGGCAGATGATGCCGCGAGGGCAGGTAGTGCCGCGAGGGCAGGTAGTGCCGCGGGGGCGGATGATGCCGCGAGGGCGGATGATGCCGCGAGGGCAGGTGATTGCCGCAAGGGCAGGTAATGCCGCGAGGGCCGATACACGAGATATTGCTAACTTATCACACTTTCTTCTCACTCGTATTGGCGATTCGTTGATGACAGCTTTATCGTGTCATCCAATACTTACAGAAGAGCCAGAGACGTAGCAGAGATGCACACTCTTTACAAGACAGTTCGCAACTGAGAATCATTTCGAGCTCCCCGCGCTCCCCGCTTCGTGGGGAAAACCCAGGCACACATGTGTAGTCGCCTAGGCATGCGTGTGTTGCTAGTTAGGCACACATGTGATGTTGAACATACAGACATCCACATATGCCCAAAACGACTGCCGCAACCTAGACTGTGTTACCACGTAACAATATCGTTAAATTCTGATATTGACAATTGATAAAAGATCAGATTCTTTAGAAGACGTTCCCTAATCTGATTTCGAAAGTTTCATTAAAAAAAATATAAAAAATGGAAAAAATGGAAAAGTTCAATGAAATTAGAAAATTATTCAAAAAGTAGCTAATCTACTGTAAAATTCATGCTCAGTATATTATCTCCTTATCACGTACACAAATTTTTTCAATACATAATACATGTCAATATACCAGAGTACGACACATGATAGGCAAAGAAATGTACACGAGATAGAAAAAGTTTTTCTTTCCCTCAGATGCAGCAGACAGTTTTCCGTCTGCGTCGTTTCTCTTTCCCTACCAAGTGCAAAACCAGCGTGAACAATCACATACGTGTCACGCCAAGTCGTGAAAAAAGAATGCCTAGGGACCGTGTGGGTGATTTAATTTTAAATAAAATTTTACGAAAAATCTATCATTACTGTATCTGAGTTGTCAAAACCCTTCAAAGTGTTTTACGGACACACAGACCATGATAACTTATTTGACGGTTTATAACTTATGGGAATAGGAAATAGGAGCTGTGGTTAAATCGTTTATTAATACATATACGAAATTTCATAAATTCAAAATGAAAAAGAAAACAATAAATTGCAAGGTCATTTTTGAACCTCGATAAGCCTCTACATCAATAATAGTATGCAACCCATTGTTTCGCGAATATTCAAGCACATATCGTAACGGTAAAACTCCATCGCATAAAAATTCCGTGCATGGAAGGTTGAGCCGCAAAAGAGAAAAGAGCAAAGCACGCGTCTTTTCCATTTATTCTCTATTCTCAAATGGAATTTGTCGATACTCTTTTATTCACTCGTTCGCTAGCGCAGTCCATTTTATCCAGCGTTGGGAAAGCGAGCAAGACCGAACTCAAAGCTTGCATTGTGCGTGGTGAGCAAACTCAATGCGAATCCGGATTATTTATTAGAAAATACAAGGATTTCCAGGAATTCGATTTGCTGCACGATCCAAGTCATCATCGCCTAGTGGATTTAGTTCTTTCTCTTTTTTTGCAGCTCGTTCTACGCCGCGAGTAGTTAAAACGGCTTTTAATCAATAACAATATTTAGAAGTAGAAGAAAGAACGGGACAAGGAACAAATCTAGGCATCGTTAACTTTCTAAGATAACTAATAACTTGCAGAATAAAAAGTTGATAACCACAAAAAAGTGACGTTTTACTACACTTAGCGCAACCAAACAGCTGGATACGTAAGTTATACGTTGTATACATGACATGTATCCATCGCACTGTATTGGCCAGGATATTGTACGTTTACACATCAACGATGCTAACTCGACGTTCAAACCCATGAGCCTCGCTTTACGTTTGTTCGTTTACTAGAGACCAGACTCACGCACATGCATATACACCCGTTTATGCGTACTGAATTTGGCAATTGGATAAATAACCAAGCGAGATACGTTGATAGACAAGATTGAACGCTAATGACTTGTACGTTGCTTGTACACTACTGTCGAAAATTATTTATCCAATGGACAACTTACAGTTAGATTTCGTAAATAGAGCTTTAACCCAACGGTTACGCCATATCAAAAGTAAACAAGTATTTATTTAGCATGATCGTGATATGACGACCGTTTATATATTATGCTTCGTGATTAATAGAACACGACTGCAGTGAAGAATCCATTTTGCGACAAATAATTATTAGAAACATGCGGTTGTATACGTCTGACTCGATAATTGTCGAACATTGCGAAAGAAGTAGTAAACACATTGCAACAAACGGTCCGTTTTTATTTCTTTAAAAATGAGGATAATTTTTGTTGTTGAAAAAATACGTGATGTCAGTAATAAAATTTCCGTCGTCACGTTGTCGATGTTATCATAGCAATATAAAATAACTTCTTCAGGAAGCATACGTTAGCAATGCATATTCACCGGTCGCCCATAGATAATTACATTATGATAGAGGTGCAAATAATGGATAATCGAAAGTATCTGCTACATAGACTAAGCTGTTTGTTCATACTTTACTCTTAAAACGCAGTTAAGCGACATATGAGATGCAATGTCACCTAGCAAAGATATCTGCATAGCATATCCATGAAAAGCACAATCATAATAATACCCTAATTCACTTTCATCGGTAATGCTTAGAATAAAAGAAATTCTGTTTATATCGATGGGATAAACCAACTTTATTTCGAAACATGTAGATTAAAAGATTTAACGGCATATTCAATCACATACAAACCATCAGCCAACCAACGAGGCTACTTGGGAAGGTTTCACTTTTTGTTTATTTTTTCCTTTCCCTATAACGTGTTTTGGTAATGGTGTTACTTTTTTTTTATTAATGGACTTTCTATTCCTTTTTTTAATACTGTTACTATTTCTTTTTCTAATGGCTTTACAAATTCTTTTACTATTGGTGTTTCTATTACCTCCGATCTATGACGGTCCATCACTTGGTATATCCAATTGAGGTAATGCGAGACTTTAATATGGACATCTGGAAATTTTGGTGAAGCGCAGTCTGGATCTTTCAAACCCCATGATATCACTCCAACTAGTACGCGTTTTCCCCAAACTACGCCAGTTACAGGCCCACCAGAATCACACTAAAATAATATTCAAGTATTTTGACGAGAAGCTTTGTGTTATAAGACATGCTAATTAATATTCTTAACCCACGCACATTACAGACACCTCTTCTACGCGTAGCATTCTTCTCGTATGCATGAGTACAGAATTGAGTTGAATACACGGTTCTTTTGTATCTTTTATACAACTCAATACAATTTTCATGATTAACCACCACAACTGTAGCTACTTTTAAAGTTGAAGACAAGGGGGAGTCAGGCTGTAATAGTATTTTTTAAATATACTATGAATAATGAATATATTATTATAATCGAATAAAAATTCATAGAAAACGTTGATAGCAAACGATGACGTTATAAATGTAACAAGAATGTTATATCGGACTAACCCCGTACGTACGACCCCAACCAGATATAGCAACTTTAGTACCGGTGACTACTGGTTCTAGCAGTGCCGGCAAGTCTATAGGGGCTACATTGACATAGTCAAACAGAATTGGTTTTTCAACCTATTAACAGATAATACATATCGAATTATAATTAACCTTTTAGATGTCTTTGCACAGTTTGATTACCTTGATTATTCCAAGATCATTTGTATATTGGTTGGGATTGTCGAAATATTTATGACTGTACATCCCAATCGCTTTCCGTGTAAATTTAGGATCATTGTCATCTATTATATCGTTTAAATTAATTACACCAAAAACTATTTGGACGTTTTCCATCTTCTTGCTAAACATTAAAATTAGAACAATTTCGTTGTTATGCAAAACTTGTCGTTTGTATTGAAAAAAAAGGATTTATTCCTCGAATGAAGCGTATAAAATTTCTCCTACATAAAATATTTGAACCGTAATATTTTTCAAATCATGACATACGCTTTGGTACAATGTGCCGCTGTAAGGATAAATTGTTCATCAATAATAGATCCACCACAAAACTGTTGATATTTACCGCGGCTGTTATGTCTCACGGAAACCTTAACATGATTAATTAAAATTTATTAATGACATGAGAAATCCAAAAAAAGAATTATACCTGAAAAGAAAAATCTTGACGTAAACCATCTACCCCGTCGACTATTCGTTTGACACGCCTCCCGCGAGCGTCGCCTTTTGACAAATAAAATCAAATGTAAAAATGTTCTAATACTACTTAATATGTTGAAGTACATTAAGACCACAAACTTTTAGCTTCTAATATAAAAATTATAAAAATAAAAATTATTATCTTGATCAATTTCTTCATTGTACTAAACAATGTAGAAATACTTATGGAATACTTTTTGTTGAATGCATATGCTGCGCCAACTGACAAGCATTCATTTTTGAAATATAGTATAAAATTAGCGATAACAACACGCGTGACGATAAAGTCTTAAAAACGAACAATTCATTCGCTCTCGTTACTAAAATAATAAACGAAGAAACTTCTAGGCATTCGATCACGACGAAAACAGTCTATTAATAGTTTTATTACTACATAATGACGAGGTATTAGTAGCTGCAAATGGAAAACTACGAAGTGCATTGAAAAATTATGAAAAGAAGGAATAAGTAATTCTAGCGTTATAATTACCAACAAGGCCATTCAAAATATAAAAAAAGTATAGACACGGGGTAGACTTGGCTGCTAGGACAAGATATTTGCTATTTTCAAATATTTGCTCGACATTTTTGTATCAAAACCTACTCATATCTATAGTGTACACTCGGAAGAATTCATCAAATAGATCTTTATAAGTAGCTGTCACTCACCGATTAAAGATGATGGAAACGTCTTACATTACAAACAAGTATCACCAAAGTAGCGTAACATTTAAGATATTTTCAATTTTTACTTTCACACTGCATCAATATTATACTAATTGCAAATTACAGGCGTTCAAGTTCAGTGAGTGTTTGCTCATTCCTCGTTTACGTACAATGTTAATATACGGATATCGAGCGTGAACAGTTTTGCGGTTTATCCGTGTGTTTACTGACCGGAAGTAATGAACTTTTGATATTGATGCAACACTTTTTAATTAATTTTTCTCACATTCGTTGTGTAATATTGAAAAATAACACTTAACATCTTAAATAGATTTCTGAGTGTTCTTAATTCAACTCATCTCTTTTTTATATTTATTCTAATGCTAAAAAGTATTAATACAGATTTTTTTTTCTTACAAAGTTCATGTATTTATTGCACAACTTTTTTTGGTTTGAGATGAAAATAAATAAGTTTCACCTCGAGATTTCCAAGCAGAGATAAAAAATGTTACAACAACTTAGTAATATATATGGTAGAAAAGTACCCTCGGAAATTACTTCTAATTTTTCCAAGTCATTTCAAAACTTTCCACTCTCTTTGATGGTCAATAAAGCACAAGAAAAACAGGTTTCTTTCCTCGCTCAATAAAACCTAAACGTCTCACACTTTTCACTTGTCCAATAATCGAATAACTCGAAAAATATCGTTATTATTAGCCCAAAGATACTCAAGGGATGAATCGCAAAGAGAAAGAGAGAGAGAGACAGAGGAGGAAAGAACATAAAATATTATACGTTTTCTTTTTTTTCTTTTTATTTGTTGTCTTTGTGAGCGTCGACGGCAAAGATAAATCGGGAAACGACTCCATAGGGATGCATTCCAGCCAAATTTTGTTGGAACGCTCGTGGGAAGGATATTTTTCAGACTACACAAGGTTACACCAGATTATGCTGATTTATTGAGGGACGATGCTCTCTAACGATAAATACCTATTGGCTTGTAATGGGAATAAATCGCTGAAGAAGGGAATAAGAACCCCAAACTTTACCTCTACTAAAATCAGATTTACGCAGGCTTTACATTGAGCTTAATACGACAATTTATTTTGTCGAGTTATGGGCTTTTGAATTTAAAATGAGCTGGGAATTTATCGTCCCTTAATAACGATAACGTCTGCTCAACTCTATCTGGAAATGTTTCTCAATGGTAAAAAGGTAAAATTCCCAAAGGACTGTTAAACTTTACGAAAAGTATTGTAGATTTCTCCATAACACGCATCTTTACGTATTTTCCCGCACGTTTCTCTTCAATGATCTCCAAGTGCAAGTCATTGATCACAAGTGAAATGACCAGCGTATTGAGTCTCAATCTCAAAGCAATTCGACCACTATTATATCGCGTCTATCTCAAAGAGTAACGTTCCAGCAAAAGAGAAAAAGAGAAAGAGAGGGAGAGAGAGAGAGAGAGAGAGAGAGAGACAGATAGCAACGAAAAGAAAAAAAGAACTCTCTCGCCTAGCAAAGTAACATGATCGAGGGGGAGAATGGTCCTCGAGAGCGAACTAGCGTGCACAGCATCCACTTGTTAGCAGAGCAGTCGACGCGTTGTCGTCGAGAAATGTTTGATGCGAGCACGCGGAGTACAAGCGAGTCGGATATGTGTCTCGTCTCGTCCCGCATTGTTCCCTCCATCCTATTGCTCTGCGAAATTTTCCAGAGAATGCCCTAGAAGCTATATCTGACTTGGTTGCTGAACTCTGGACTACGCCTTTTTTTCCTTTTTTGTCCCTTTGTACAAGCGGAAAAAGAAATTTTTCTATTCCCGAGTAACGTCATTTTTTTATTCTCTTATGCAGGTAATTTTAGTTTCAGTAACCAACTTATTTCAATTATTGTCTTTTTTTTCAATGTTAATTCTACATTTATGGAAATTCAAGGATGTATTTTCACTGCAACTTTATAGAACAATTACACGTGGAGCGCGCAATCAGCGTTGAAATTAGGTCAGGAGATAAATATTCCGCATCATTAACCAGATTCAGTATGCAAATTAATTCTCCGGAGCGATAGATAGCTGTTATTACAATGGAGGCGTGTTACACAATTCCTAATTGCCAACAGACAAAAAACTTGGCTCATCGTCGACGAAGAGTAGACCGCAGGCATTAACTCGGAAATAACCATACCAGTGAAAAGTTCATAGTTTATACAATAGTTCAAGCCCTTTAATCGGCAACTCACGAGAAAAACTGTAATTACAACGATTAAGAAGCTTTCCTATCTAGCTAACCCGATAAAAATGTCATCAGCAACGAGCATTGCGGGGGAAAAAAGCAAGTAAGCAACCAACCATCACCTCAAGGATTAACTTAGCCAGAGTTGATCAAATAAGAGACTTCATCTTTCGTAACCACTTTTCAATTACACTATATCTTCATGAAAATAACGCGCGCATGCATTTTCTCTTCCCTTCACGAATGTTTTTCAGAACAAATATTCGGGACATCCGAGTTATGCGGCAAATTATAAAATATAAATTCCATATAGCTCGATGCTATGCTCATAAGATGGAATACATAAAACAACGAAGAAATGCTAACCGTTCGTGTTATTCTTGAACGATTTAATTTATACGACGACTAGAAATAGCCAACAATTAAGGATCGTCGTGGTCACATCTCGGAATTCAACGAGACTGTCTACGCCGTACCCACGTTGCTCGTCTCTTCGACTCCGACTCTGAAATTTGACGCGTCCTTGAACTCTCTATTGTTTGTTGAGGAGGATGAGATGGGTTCTAATAGCTTTGCCGTTTACTTGAAAAATCCGCTAATGTCAATGTTTTTCGTTCTTACAGAGTATACGTATGTTTTAATAATGTGTGATATTAAGATCATCCAATTAAAAAAAAATATATACATAGTCTATCGAGTTTCTAAAAATCATGAAAAACTAATTTGTATTCGTAAACTTTTTCTCGCGTGTTTTCTTAAAAAAAAAGTTGTTGCTATAACGGATACGAAACTTTTAACAGAGTTCATCGAAGTTTTTATAAATCTTCATTTTATTTTAATAAATATTTCTAACGCGAGTAATAAATCTCGTTGACGAACTGTCTAAAAAGAATATTAAATTTCTGCACCCTAGACCTCATCTTTTGCCAATCTCTTTCTTAAAAGACTGAAATAACGTTTCTTAACGTTTCTTAACGTTTCTCTATAAAGTAACTTTTCAAAATCTGACAAGCCGGGTAAATATGAGCTCGACATTAGTTAATTTTGAAAAATTAACCCTCGCCGAGCCAAAGCTCTTTGACAAACAACTACCCGAAATGTAAACAAATATCATTCGTTATGAAATTACGTTATTCCCTCTCGAGGGAGATTGACGAAAGAAAAAAAATCGTAAAATCCAAAGAGGGAAGATAGCGAATGGGGAAAAGGTCGCACGAAACGAGAATGGAAATGAGTGGGAAGCGCGTGAAAAAAGGCGTATATAAGGGAGTTGCCGGGTAGTTCGTGAAGTAGCGTGGAAAAGCCGGAAACACTACGGAAAAGTGGAGATAGCCACTTTACGAAGTATTCTGACCTACATCAAACTCTGCAAATAGTTTCTTTCAGTATTCAATTTCTTTTACAATGTCTTCCTTTTGAGCCAATTTTATTGTGCATGAATTATCATCTGAAATATTTTCTCCAACGACATACAATAGTTTTCAATGGACATCCAAACTTTTCTCTATATTTTTCTTCAATAGATGGATTTCCATGTAACAAGAGGAGAAAGATGTTATTTAAAACTTGTTGATAGTACAAAATGAAGTTTTTTAGTTTGTGATTTATGAAATAACTATTAACCCAATCGTACAATTGCTTCCAAACGCTCAACACCATGTTAAAACTTGATATCGAACAGTGCACAAGTAATTCTAATAAATAAACTAACCTAGTTACACCGAATTTCGCCAGAATTTTAGGTGAGAATTTACCTGTACCTAGAGCAACAATACACTCCGTAAGAGTTTGCTTTTCGGTTAATAAATGAGCTGATCTGGAAATATGTCAGGAACACTTAAGCTGCTCTTTTTTTTCTCCCTTTACTCGTTGCATCGCGACATAATTACACGGCTGTCCCTTTGTGTGGCGGAGCATGAATATATTCGATATATGCAAGCGACAGCGATCTGTCGCTAGAGGCCGAATGACGTCTCAATCGCGTTTTACAAGACGCGATGCTGTTGTGGTTTGTGATATAAACGATGTATATATATATATACTGCGGTGTTTTGGTTTCAATCGATATACCGCCGCAATAATACGTACTTCCAGTTAATCTAAACGCAAATACTCGTATAACGTACAAAAATTAATTTTTGCAAAATTCAACTTGACGTGCGGTGAAAGCATTGCGATTGAGCCAGTGCATAGCTTTCGAATTATTATTTTATCGTAATTGGCATACGTTAAAAGCTCACAAACGTATAGCTGTCGAAGCTACTTCACTCGAAGATCTGTTTGATGCCGTTGAAAGCTTCAATGCAGAGCTTTCACGCAGTGGCACTCACTCTACTGTTTGTCGTAAAGAGATTTATTAACGAATTCAATTTCCGTCTACCTCTACAATTCACCAAATTCAGACTTTTCATTGTATACAATGCGGCTGTATTGTCTCATGCATAAGCAATATTATTAATATCGCAAATATGTGTATTAACTCGAAATACATTTCCAAATAAAATCTAGAATATTAAAAGCTTCGCACAAAATTCCCAATATCGTCTCTTTCATAACGTTGACAATGTCCATGTGACAGGTGTCACGGATTGTCATAGTCACGATGGATATGCTATCGTAGTAACATTGCAACAATAAAAAATTTGTCCCCGCGATAAGTAGCTTTTTCAAGATTAAAATATATAAAAGCTACTATAGAACCTCCCCCACCCCCCGAGATGCAATAACGGTCAAACAAGAAACTTTTTCTCTATTTAACCATACCAGTTACTAAAATAACTATTATTAGAAGCTGATGGAGTGTGTGGGAAGGAAATGCTAGTTTATGGATTGTTTATCGATCTCCCAACAAATCCTCCGTCTAATCGTTCCACCACCAGCTTCATACTCATCTCTCTTTCTCACCATTACTAGTGTGTTCTACGCTGTTTCTCCCTTTGTCTCTGTTTCTCTCTCTCTCCTTCACTCAGACCGTTGTCAACGTAGTTAGAAAATAATACCAACTTCCAACCCAAATTCCAACGGAGCCACGTGTCTATTTTATGAAAAGGGTATGTGGGTTAACAGGTTACTAGACAAGGCCGAATCTTCTTCCACACTCTTGAGCTGAATATTTTATGAAGCAGTCAGTTATTGGTTTTTAAATATATGTACTTCTAGGTAATAAGTGGTACGAGCCTATTTTTCAGAGGCACACGTTTTATGCGCGCGTCTTCGCAATAACAATTTTTTCCACGTTACTCGTGCATCTCACTCGAGCATTTAATTTAATTTTTTCCCTTATTTCATCCTTCCTCTCTCTCTCTCTCTCTGTCACATACACTTCTTCTCTCTTTTTGTCATATCTTTATGGAGCCAATATAGTAGAGTTCTACATGCAACTCATCAACGTCCTTTGACATAATTTATGTATTTTACATGTTTGCTCGTTTGAAATATTGATCAATACGCGAGAACTTATGGAAATGAGAGGATATTGGTAAATTATAAATATCGTATTAAGCGTTACGAGATCGTGGGTATATGTATATTCCCATCATACTCTACGCAAACAACAAGCATTAATATATCGTACACAAACAGCGACAGTTCAATTAAGTAATGTCAGCTGTATATATTTAACGTACAAAAAATAAACCAGAAATTACGATTTTTTAGTCAGAAATCTCTGGTGGAAAAGCAGGACTGTGATTCGAGTTAAATAATTGATACACGTAATTGATGGTACGTATATCGAGCTTGTAGTTGCTAGTCCCATTGTTGTGATCCCCCAACGTACAGTTAACAAGATAATCCGAGTCGTGTTTACACGTAGATATACACTGACGTCAGGATGTGAAATGATCAAAAAGCTTATCTCTCTGACGTAAAGCAGGCATCTCTCCCATCTTACAAAACAATATCGTCGTCGTTCCAAAGGGGTCGGAAAGCGCTCTGATGCTGTCTTCTCTTTTTGTCCTCCAACTCTCCCGCTCTGCATAAGTAAGAAATAAAAACACAACAAATATACGTAGAACGATGATGTCACTCGAGGATAATAATTCACACGCTTCTTTATCATTCCATGCAAAGCGTAATAACCATATACGTCGCGGCCGAGCGCCTCAATAAAAGATTCCAAGGCCTGCTGCAGTCGCGCGAGCGCTCAACTGTCGACGAGCCATAAATACCCATCCTCTCGCTTGCTTGCTTTATTTACCGACCCTCCGATATTGCCCTTCTTCTTTATATTGAAATCCTACGGTCACAGCGAAAGTATAGTATAACTGGTATTTTATATCTTCGATGAAATGTAGACGATGCATACGGTTCAACTTATTTATCGGAACAATCCTCGCTTATTTTCATCTGTTTTCTTGCTGTTACTCTAAATACTGCGTAAAATAGTTTGATAATACATTTAGTCATTGTCAATATACGAGAATTTTCAACGAGTGTTTTATTCCAACGTTAAAGTGAAACCCTACAATAGCCAATTTTCTCGAAGGTGACAAGTTTCAATTTTAGAATGTGACAATTGCGGCGAATTCATCCAAATAACACCAATTACAGCAGAACCAATTCAAGTTGCCAGAATAAATAAAAAAGAAAAGATGCCTCAAAGGAATTGAACAATGAACATTTTAAACATCGACAGAACGGTCAAAACAATCTGGCCATAACTGGCCATAATTTCCGTACATCGTACAGAAAATCACCCATCGGTAAAGAAAGCACGCTTGGGAATTTTAAAATTTACGAAGTTTGGTAGCGGTTAATTAAATCAAGCGAATCAACAAGCGCAAAAAATAATTGGATCAATTGGATTTTTATATTCTACAATGGGCGCTAACGACGCTTTAAGATGAAGAGGAGATTACCACCACAAGTTCAATTTTGAAAATATTATGTGTGTGCGTTCTCATTGCATTTAACAAAATGAAAGGTTATACAAGAGCAATGAGCGATAATTTCATAGTTCATTTATTTCCAACAAAATGAAGTACCGTATACTTTGTCACTATACAATAGTATTTTTTAAGGCATCGATCCAAACTATAAATATCAGTAAAATAAGATTTATCTTATGAGGTAGTATCGTGAAAGTTGAACCCCTTTCAAAAATTGATTCACTTTTCTTTGTATTGACGTTTGCGTGAATTTTTTGCTCAAGCCGCAACAAGTGGTGTGTTTTATATACTCCATCGTAACTGGAATATTATGAGATTTACGGTTGAGTGTGCCAAGGTACGTACTCAAACTTAATAATCTCCCTTTGCGCAAAATTTAACGTCGTACTAGAATTCCTTTAGACTTTTTTTTATGCTAGTCGCCTAATTAAACAGCCAGTGCCGTGATACGGAATAGCCACGATAACCACACCGAATGCCGAGCTTCAAGCCACACAGCGGCGTCAAACTTGCGAACGTACTTTGGCTTTAATTATAAAATAGAACAGCACGTTGGTTTGTCCGTTAATTGCACTCCACTATTGTTGAGACAGAGAGAGAGAGAGAGAGAGAGAGAGAGAGAGAGAGAGAGAAAGAGAGAGAGAGAGAGAATAGTCAAAGGCACACGCAGCGATCCTTTTGTCGAGCGCGCGCACGTCTAATTGTTTTACTCCTTACTTTCCTTCGTTTTAATGGTCGCGACAGTAATTAAAGAAGTTTAACGCCAGTGTAACTTTCTTGAAACTGCAGCGCCAAATTTACTTTGCGTATAATTAAAAGCCTCGATAATTTAGCAAATATGCTGCTTTTATTACGATCACTAAGAATTTAGATAGAGAGAAAGGGAGAGAAATAAACAGATGAAATAATATACGTCTGGCTAAAAACGGGCATTTCTACTTGAGACAAGACAGCAACTCAAATATACTTCCCCTAGAGGTATTGAGAAGCTAATGATTGAAAAATTTAAGGTCGAACCTATCTAGGCTATGATGTATACAAAAACTAAAGGAAACTCAGGTCAACATTATGAATAATGAGCTCTCAAAAGAACCAGAAAACAAAGAACTTTATTGTTCAGGGGAAACAATGAAGATGAAATAAACTTGACCGAAATCTATAAATCGTGCATCGAATAACCTTCATTTAGATAAACATAGAGTACAAGGCTAATTTTTAAACGGACGTAAATCTCGCGTCCTTGTATAGGGCCAAAGGGAAAAAAGTAGAGTCAACTGCCGGAAATTGAACTTAAATTTCAAATCGACCTCGATCTAGTAATCATTGGGATCTCTATTTTTCCCCATCCCTCTCTCTTTCTTTCTTCCTCTCGGGGAAGTGATTTCTCTTGGCACTGGCCAAGCGAATTTGATTTATACGACGCTTTAACACGGATGCGCTCAGAGATATTGGAGATGAAGACACTTTTGTTGAAGAGTACTCAGTTTTCTCTCATCCATCGTGATGAAAGTTTGGAATATCAGGAGCGTACGTATCTCGTTTAAAAGTATTAATCAAAATAATATCGTAATTATATTCGATTCACTAATAATGTTTTCATTCGATTGAAACGTTTGCGTAAGCTTATGTCGTAAAGCGTAGATTACACGAAAAGCTTTGCAGAAGTGCCGCTTGGAATTGAAATTGCTGTGCAACTATTGAGTAATGTAATAGGTAGGTACTTCGTTTACCTTTATTACACTGAAAACCTTACATTTCAATCACATTCGAGTCTGTTTTGACATAAACTAATGTTCATCAACGCAATTTGTCATATTTCCAGGCGATATGTGAATCACAAATAAAACTATGCTGTAATAGCCCATCAATACTATAATAACTTTCTCGTCTATATAATAATTATGAAAAGAAACTCTGCTCTTACAAGATGATGGCTGAAAGCTAACGAATAGCGGTAGTCAATCGGCTCCTAATTTCCCCCATCGTCCTTGAAGAATAGGAATGCCAGCCACGGATTCGATAATTCTCAACGAGTCACTTTCGATATTAACGCACCTTATATTTGAATATGTTCTTTCCATCCGTAACGACCTCTTGATCTCGCACAGCAAAGAAAGAAAAAAGCCAATCCGACTTGTCGTCATACACCCCTTACTATGTTTCAGTTTCTTCGCTACAACGGCAAAAGACGAAAGAAAGAGAGTCTCAACTCCTTATCGGTACACAGCCATAAATTCTCACTTTGCCGAAGGGTATCGATCTTCGACTGTAAGCAACGCACCCACCCAAATAAAATCCATCCGTTCGAATTGACCCAAAGACTGTCTTGGAATATGCGGGAATGTCAAACAACGCGGATCATGACAAATGCGAATGAACCTGAGTTTTTATCATCGTCTTTATCATTGCTATGAAGCAAATTTGCGTTACCTTCAATCTCAATAATGGCACTGAAACTCATCTGATACGTTTCATTTATCTTGTGTATGTTATCGTGAAATATTTATTGATTGAACGAGTAACATTCGAGGCAATGTGAGTGGGTGTATTCAATCTACTCGATATGCTATTTGTTATCGCTTCAATCAAAGGTATCCTCGCGCATCGATATGTAACCGTTGACAGTATAAATAACAGCAGTAAAAGCTTAGCGTTGTTTCAAGTAATTGAATCTATTTAGGCATGAAGCTCTCGAAAGTAAACCCAAAAAAAAGTCGTCAACCCGTTATCTCGTTAATTTTAACATATCCAAGATCTAAACGAAAACTGCGAACAGTTGTAAATATTAAGCCGAATGTTGAAGAATCCATCCTGAGTTAAATTACCGTTCGAACTGTAATCAGGCGGCTGGCAGTGAGCACACCAAAAGTGAGCGAATATACTAAGTCAAATTACATGGATTAACCTGAAAACTTGGATCCCGCTCTCCTGTTCTCCTCTCGAAGCAACAGATGCCCCAAGTTTCTTGACGTTGCTAACGAGGTGACCCCCAAGAATCGAGAATCTCGCTCTCTATCTGTCTCTCGTTACAAGAGATGTCAATCGTCGCGATAATACCCAACTGCGGATCAGACGAATTCCGGTGTAGCGTTTGACCCTAGCCGATTTACTATATACTCTTTCAGTTGATTATAGCTTTTCGTATATTATGTATATTATAACATCTCATGAATAAAGCATGAATGAAGCCATTTTTAAAGGCACTTTGAAAGATTTAATTTTTAGCAGCTTAAGACTTCATAAATAATAAATTGATAATACAGTAATGAAAATGAAAAAGGAAAATCAAATGCAAAACTTTAATGATCTATTAGAAATACACGTGGGAGTGAAACAAATGTACGGACAAAAATTCGATAAGATTGTACTCGACCGAGAAAAAAAATAGATTACACATTAACGTATATTGATGTTGTTTCGAACGTGCACAAGAAAATGAAAGATCGATCTAATTCAAGGAGAAATATTTAGACAAATTGCCGCCAGCGAAAGATAACAAAGAATACTCGTGCAAGTTCTTACTCGTACAATCCGACTTTTACCTTCTTACGCGAGGGAGCAAAGTTATCACTAGAAACAACAAGGCGCTCGATCAGATCTAATCAGCAATCAGAATAAAAAATACATCCCAAATGTAAAATTATTCAAGTCGAGAATATTTGCAAGGCTAAGAAGATTGCGAGAATCAACAGCCCAACCAAGAAAAAGCCTCACTCTCTCTCTCTCTCTCTCTCTCTCTCTCTCTCTCTCTCTCTCTCTCTTTCGCTTTTTATGACGATAAATCAGTGGAGTGCAAAAATGAATGAAGATGGCATGGTTTCCTCGAGACAATATAATGCTCGCTATTTCTCGGATTACCCTCTCCTTCTCTATTTTTCGTTCTTCTTTTATGCATCTTTGACTCGTCTGATGGCCATTTCTAGAGACAAATTATTGTTGCGCGTAGCGCTACATGTACGTTTTATTATTGAGATTAGTTTGAAAGCTCTCAACGCAGATTTGAATGATTAATCTCAACTGATTGTTATTATTGGGTTGCAAGATAATCTCGTAGTAAATGTTTAATAACTACATTCGTACATTTTGGTAATGCCAACGCGCATTTTATAGAATACAATTAATTTTTCTAAAATTATTGTTATATTTCTCAAAGTAATAAACATCCCTTTTTTATGTTACAGGTGAGCGAGTGAGTCATTAATAGATATAAACTTTGTGAGTACTAAATATATGTGGAGTATATATCTCTAAATTACTTCATATTTATATCAGCGTAATATTTTATACGCACAATAGCAACGCAAACATTATAGTAGGTGTCCGATACGATTTTCGTCGCTTTTCTCTTCTTTCATACTCGAAACTCGTCCCATGTATTCGTAAACAGTGTTACCAAAATAGTTTTCTAACTGTCAAGTTCAGGATCCAGCTAGGAAAGTATTTATGTATGTAAAATAGAAAACTAGAAGGACACACAAAGACTGAGGCAACCCCAGGAGAAATATGTCAGCGACTTTCTTGTCGTATTTAAACTGAATCGCGGTACTAACGCTACATCAGTCCCAACTCGAGAAACACTCCAGAGAACACGAAAATATCAAGTGTATATACGAGTTTTTGCTCTGTACTTTGCTCTCTGTTTATGCTACTTTAGCTTGTAATACAATTTGTTTTGTATAGAGCCAATTACTTTTAGCCAATGAATTTACTTTCAACAATAATTGATTATCATCTCGACCAAACTATTTTTTTTTCTTTTTTCACGTGAGATTCATGGAGTAGAGACGAATATCGCTATCATTACTGTTGAGAACACTCTAAAGATCATCCGCAATATTCCATACGAATGTTCCCTTTTTGTCGTTGATTAGTAAAATATATCTCGGTAAATGTTGAAAACGATGTACTCTTTACGATGAGGAATATACATATTTGAAAAATCACAAAATAACTGCACAAATAGTTTTCTTTGTGGGGAAAAAGCTTCAAAAACATAAAAAACCCAATTTATTTTAAATTACAATCCCGTTCGCAGAGTGACAGTTTCGTCGCACGCAGTGACAAACTTTACAAGAACAAAGGTAACCACACTTAAAATCATACCCTCACATTCACTCAATCACCACGTGGTACTCGTAACTTGGTTACACGACCACGTGCACACGATATTATCGTTCACTATATAAGCGAACGTTTTGTTGTTTGCCTATACAGGCGATTGAAGAATTTATCTAAAAGATAGATTCTAGCCTGGCCAAAAGGCAGATGATGCCGTGAGGGCAGATAGTCCCACAAGGGCGGATGATGGCACTAGGGCGATTAATACCACGAGAGCAGATATAAAAGGGCTTGCCGATTTTATAACACTTTCTTATGACACTCGTATTGGCGATTCGTCAATAGCAGTTTTACCGTGTCGTCTGCTACACAATGTTGTCTTTGCTATCTACCCACTAGACGGATGGTACTGTGATGGCACGGATACTCAAAGATGAGCAAGAGACGTAACAGACACGCACATGGTTCACGGAAACTTTTTAGACTGATCATCAATTCGAGCTCCCCGCTCTCCCCAGTTCGTGGGGAAAGCCCAGGCATACATGTGTTGTTAGTCATACAGACATCCACATATGCGTAAAACTACCACAACCATAGACTGTGTTACAACGTAACAATATTCAAAATCTTTTAAGTAAATTTGTCAGATGAGAAAACAAAAGCCAGAGTAGCGCTAATTAGCGTTGAAAGCTCGTCACTGACGGAGAAAGAAGCGAAGGACCGTCTGAGCAAAGGTGTTATTTTCCTCGTTGTATGCCAGAGACCGCTTGTTTCTCCATTCAACGTCGTGATAAGGATGTTTGCGACAACGGAAGACTCGAACGTGGATGAACCAGCTAATAGTCATTTGTTGCCTATTTCGATGAGATAGCGTCTTCTCCAAATTACTTGGATTTCAATTGTTCTTATAGAGGGTTGACAATAAAATATTATTTAATACGATTTTTTTTAAATTTATAGTTATTATCGTTGTACCGATTATTCGATCAGATATAACGTAAATATACCAACTTCATTGATAACAAAATAATGTGTAGACTTTACGAGAAGTCGGTAGAAACTATATTCGAGAATCTCATAAAGTTTATAGTTTACCGAACCCATACCGACAAGTTTTAGTTTTCAATTTATAGACTATTTGACCTTGTGCAAGTTACCATCTTACAAATTTAAATCGACGTTTTGTAAAATTTCCGCTCGCAATAAATACTTGAAAACATATAGCAACGTATAAAACGCTTTATTAGCTTTTAAATAATAAAGCTCGTGTTCGCTGAGCGAAATTTGGGGTGTTTTCGGAGCTAGACCATGCGAAAATTGCCGAGTAAAGCTTCTTTGTGAAAATTTAGATGCAAAGCAACGCACGGCCTGAGAAGTGATTACTCGTGAGTTTATACGAAGTACCTTAGTATGCGTATTTCTTGATATCTAGAGCTAAGCACTTTATCCGTTATTTGTTTACTTTTATCGAAATACCAAAGTATCATAAAATAAACATAAAATTGATCATTTTTTAAATCCGTAGATAAAAGTTGCATTCTAACCATCGGTATAATAACGTCGTATATCTTCCGAATAGATATTAGAGAGTTAAAAGTTGCAGAGTTAGCTATTTCTAAAGATCCGACAAATTGATTTTCAGAACGTGCACTACTTTGCAGCTCGTTTTCGACAAAGACGCTTGACTCAACGGTTTTCGCACAATCACTTTGAAAAACACTCGAGATCTTCGACCTCCACGAACAAACGGTTAGATCTTCCATGCTAATAAGCCGAATCATCGCTTTTCGCGATGATTTATCATAAGTTTAAACGATGAATAAGTGTTGATTCAGAATCAGCAACGCTATAAGCCTTATAAGATCGAATAAATTGTAAAGTCTGGACGGGAACTTGTCAGTAAGAGCTCGGTAAATTGTGAACTTTGCCTGCTTCTTAAGTACAGGTGCTGCCAACAACTTGTAACGCTTCGGCGTTATTTTTTATTCAATTAAAGTTAGTCAGTTGAGATTAATGAAGTTATCATTATTTATGTTCGCGGCGAGTTATCAAAGTAATTTTTCATTATACCCGGCAATAACGTATGTTTGATATCATTTTCATTTTAATTTGATGATAAACAAAACAACCTTTAGTAAAATAACAAAAAATAAATAGAGGTTTTTCTATCAGTTATAAATAATAATTACATACAGTTTAAAAAGTCATTAATTTCGCGTTAATTATTGAGCGTGCCAACGTAGTTGACGATAATCTAAGCAATGATTAATAGTTCGCAAACGACGAAGACAATGAGAAATTTTATGTTTTTGGCTTTCGTCCAACCGAGTATCTTTGCGTCTCCAACTATCGGTTTACTTTACATAACACTGAGAAACTACATTCACATTTTTCCTCCCCTTTTTATTTGGTCTAGAGTATATGGTTTATACTTCTCTATCTATAGAAAGAGATGATGGTTATTTTAAATTCCTCAACCGTAACAGCAAATATGCGCGACTTCAATTTGAAATGATTGATACGTTATCTTTGTTTTATTAAACGTAATCCAACCCTTTTTTCCATTAATATCAATTTAAAAAAAATTATTTTCTGGTGAAGCATTTACGTATCCCATCGACTCACTCAGCTGTCGTAATATACTTTTTTTCCATGAACACCGATACTTCGTGCGCTTTGAAAATTAGGAAAAAGGCAATATTTGATATCGAAAAGAACAAACTCGCGATTACGTAAATTTTTTTTAGCTTACCAATGCCGAAAGTTGCTGAGTGAACGATGATGCATAGATTTGAGATTGTCAAAATGATCAAAAGCTTCATAATTCTGGCCGAGTTCCAAAAATATAACTGATGACCCTCGTGAGCTACTTCCTTCGTTTATATTCAACTCAATGACGGAGGATCCTCGGCTGTATTACTTATATACTGTTGGATCAAGCTACCACTGCTTGGTAATTAATCATGAAATTGGTATAATCATATACGCGAATGATTAATTAAAATTGATTGCGTAATCGTACTCCCGTATTAATTAAAATATTGAAACATCGATAGCTTTTCATTAAATTGACCAAATATCGATATTTTATTATTTCTTATTTGCTTTAGAGGTTATAACTGAATTTTTACGGAGCAAATCAGTTACGTGTGAGCAAAATGAATATACGATACATAAATATGAAATATCGCCAACTGATTAATTTCCTCATTTAATATCGATACAAACACCATTCTCCGGATGTGTTGTGTCTGTACGGCGCTGGACGAGACACCTAATCGCGCAAACCGAATGATTGGATGAAAACCAATTGCACTGGAAGGACAGCACGTCGCAAGAGAGTCAACGTGCCCTCGCTAATCCAAACGTCTCGTTTCCGACGCGCCCCTTGATTGCTTTTGTAATTGCATTATAGAAATTTAGCGATTTCGCGATGGTATTCCATTGTTTTATCACTTCATTTTATGTCAATGAATAAACAACGAACAATTGTTGCTGTATTTTATCGCTTATTTAAGTTCGGTACTCAATGAATAAAGAAAAAAAAACGTAAATTAACAAAATATTTTTTCGCGAATCATAACAATGTGTTTTATAAAAAAATTTGACGCTGCGGAAAATAACGATAACCAAGCAAAGTTTATCAAAAATCGAGCACTAGAGATGTTTGAAGAGTATCATCGACGTGCTTACCAAGATCGTAAATAGATTGGTTGTTAACGTCGGACAACGCTTGTGCCTCGAGCACCAATGAACAACATGCAAACAGCAGCATTTACAACGAGGACCTTCGTATTCTTAGCCTGTCATGCATCGTCGTCGTCATCGTCGTTGTCGCCTCAGTGAAACTTTAGAACTTTGACCGCATGTACTGTCAAGAAAGTTTTACGGGCCTTTTTACACTCGCTTTCCTCGTAGTTAACTCGTGATTCAACGTTCACACTGGGTATGTACACGAACAATGATTCCAATATATACTTATACCGCTAAAGTTAAACTTGAATTGACAAGAGTTTAGCAAAACAAAAGTTATTGATTTAAAAACATCGCAAGAAACGCGGTAAAAAATGTTTGCTCGATCATCTCTTCTTTCTGTCGCTTAAAGGCGCGTCAGGTGCAGAAACTGTCGATGCACTTGGCCAGGAGGACACAGGCTAGCGATAAACTCGTGATCGAACGAGAATAGAGCAAATATTGAGAACAAATTCTTAAGTACTACGACGACGACGACATTATGTTGTACACAGAACTTATAATTAATTCAATTATGTGTCGTTCAAGTTTGCACGCCTTCTGATATTGGTCAAGAATATTGCATTTCCAAGGAAAGAGGGAATACATTATAAAATTCTGCATATAAAGGACGCCAGTCTATAGTATAAAAATTACCATCACGCGTCATTTTGCCAGCTTTTGTAAAAAGTGCACAATTGTCTTCTCGTTTAAAGACCGTTTACATAGCCTACGTCATACCTATGTGGTCGGTAATACGTCACTGAAATATCAATTCATACGGAATTACGCGAAGCCAAGTAGCTGGTAAAAAAATTGTAGAGCGACGACACTTGTAATACATAAATACAATAGATTGTTTATGCTCGATGATCGAATTAGCCGCTTAATCGATTAGTAAGTACATTTAACTGACGCTAAACATGATTCCCAATAATAACACGTGTACTAATCGCATTTTAAAAGTATTTTCTTTGCAATAATGAATTACTTTGCGTTGCATACTTGACGGAATAAAATCGACGCAAATGCGATCGACTTACTTATACTCAAGCTTTGTTCGCAAGCGTACTAGATTCTCGTATCAATCATCGTTTTGTCTTAAAGTGACTCAGACCGAAGCAAGCACAGAGAACAAGCAAACAATAAGAGTCTTGTGTAACGTTGAGCTATTGATTGCTATAACCGTCGGAACTACAGCTGATGTTTACGACGGCAAGACTGAAAATAACGATGGTGAATACATTGTTGCGCTTCACGATTGACGCGTTTCGAGTATTCAATATTGCAACCGACCGTTCATTTTTTTTTACGTACACGACAGTTTTTAAGATTTTCTTTTTTTACTGCAAGAAACAGAAATTGCTGAAGCAAATTAGAACGTTGTGATTTATGAACAACCCAACAAAGTTTATGATATCGAACAAAAAATTAAATTTTTATTATTTATGAAAGTTAGTAAACTTCGAAAATACATGGAGAACGAAATAAATTCTCATTTTGATACAACAACGATTTACGGCTGAAAGTGTTATAGCCTATAAGAATCAAGCTCTTGTATGAATTGCGAAAAAGCTCACGTATGTAGCTCTAAAATTTACGAAAGTATAGAGTTATTGACGAATCCCACCGTTGGCACAGTGCATTCGGACGAGCCTCGTAAAGTGCGTCAAGACCACTTGGTCTGAGAGTAGTACCTAGAAAATAGAGCGCGAACATCAGTAACAGCACGCACGCTTTACGACTCTTTTTTTCTACGCCCAGATTTCAAAGTCGAATGCTTCAACAAAAACTTTGATCTCTTTCATCGTTTACACGTCTGAGATTTTACAAGAGAAAACCTAATTTGAAAACTCGTGGAGCTATGAATTATGAATAGAACAAGCTGATCAAATAAACGTCGAGCAAACTTGCTTTTAGACAATTATCGACTAATTTATTAACCACAGCTTAAACGCCACAAATTAGCCAACTTTGAATATTTGACAGATAGAAACGAACGTGGAAATTCTCGCCGCGTAAAAGATGCATCGAACGCCCGCGGCATAGCCACTCGCGAGTTTGAATAAATCACAAGGGCACTTGCAAGCTTTTTCCCAGTAGAAGACCAACGATTCGCTTCTACTTCTTCTTCTTCTTTTTTATTGTGTGTTATTCGACGCGAATGTACGTATCTAGGGACTAAAGTAAATTGATGTTGGAAATACTTGGCAAATAGACTACAAGTTTTCGTTCGTTTGAATTTGTAATATCACTTTCTTACTGTCGGTTTAGCACGGCAATCGAAAAAAAGTAAAATTAAAAATAACTATCAACTATTTCGCGCTGGAGCTTGAATGATTTCGCCAAAGTAATTTTCAGGTAAGTACGCTTGACGTACGTTTCTCCAGAGAGATTCACGCAATGAATTGACTTTGTTTCATCGAACACCCAATGCCATTGCCCGATTCGCTCTCTCACCTATGGGAAATCTTTTCAGCAATTTCATCGGCTACTACTGCTACTGTTGCTCCTGCTACTGTTACCGCTACCCCAATCAACTTTCAACCAATTGATTTTTCTGATTAATTACGAAAACAAAGTTTAATACAAGAGGGAATTGAATTCTCCCAATTATATAACGATACTCTTCAAAAGAAAAAAAATCCCATTATTCCAACTTTGGCAAGGTTGTGAAAAATGTTCGGTACATTATGTAATTCACGACAAGATTATCACTGATGATATAATAATACACAGTGTTTAGCGTAAGAGAGCAAGCTAAAGGAAAAATCCATTAGGCTTCCGTTAAAAGATAAGAAAACTCGACTTTCCAGCATCCACTTCTCGCGTTCCGGGTACTTTACCGCGAAAAAAAAACATGGTTGATGCCGCGGTGTTACACGATCTCTACCGCGGTGAAATTCTGCAAGCACGTTTCTAAATGAGGTTTTTTTTTGTCGACAGATATCGAGCTTTTAATTAAAGGATTAATTTTTTTTTATAAAAACGTAATAACCTCAGTGTTTTATAATTGCTTCCTTTGTACGTGACGTATCGAGCTCATTGGAAAAGATCACGGCGATCTTGAATATACGACAAGTAAAATCGCTGAACCTTAGTCATCAAGCTTAGCCTGTATGTAGATTTTTTGTGTCAGATATACTACGCAACCTTTAACTTATTATCACTGATTACAAGTGGCCTTAAACTTAAGCGTGTTACGGAAAAATTAATTACGGATTAACAATACGTAATAGCGAACAATTAACCAAAGCTCTTGCAAGTTATGCAAATAAGATTAGAAACAACGGGAGGATTGGCAAGAAAAATGGGAGCCACAGTTGTTCCAGCGTGAAAATCGCAGTGGTGCACTATCTGCGTTCTCGTATTTTTATGTTGTTATATGTATGTTGTAACGTGCGCAGGATTCGTGCCACGGAATAATAAAAGCGAATTTTCAAATCCGGCCTCGAGAAGAGAGCTGAAATAAAATGCAATTTGAATGTTTGTTTCAGCCATTTGCATTGCGAATCAATCTTGTAAAAAAGTTGGAAGAAGACGAAAAAGAGATTATTGTTTTTCTTCTTTGTAATTTATAGTTCAACTGAATTTGTCGCACCCACTCGAATCGAAAAAAAGTAAAACCTAGCGAAGCGTATTCTTTTCAATTCTTCAATCATCACTTTTGCAGAGACTTAAAGTACTTTCCATCAACGCGACATTCGTAGCTTGCCACCCTCGCACTAACGGAAAAAAGTAGAAACTTTTAGGGTTTTTTTTTAATTTTTCTCTATCTTGAATATTTCATAACTCGTGCAAGGCCAACACGAGTACTCGCGTATCAAACAACCATTTCAGTTTTTAATCAGCAATGGCGCGAGCTCTACCAATGTTATACAAATTCTGTTTGTTTTTGAAATATCATGCTTCATGCGCATGAACACAATTGTCGTTGAAATTGAAACGTAAGGTAGACTTTAATTCAGTGAGTTTGTTTAACTCAACGTTAAAATTGGTCGAAAATGAAAAAGAAAAATGAAATAACAATAAAATGACGAATTCAATTTCAAAAGACGCTCGTAAAGCTCAAGAAACAAACGCGAATAATTGAAATGCGAATGAAAGTTTGCAAGCGCTAATTCGAGTTTACGAGAGCTATAAAACGAACAAAAAAAATCAAAAAATCCACAAAGAACTGCTGAAACAGCAGGCCAGACAGTAGCAGGAGCAAACATTGACCTAATCGCGCTGAAATCGACTAAAAGCTGTAACTTTTTTCATATGTTACAGCTGATAAACGTAGTGTGAAGGTAGATCGTCGCGATAACCGTCGAGCGGTTATCGCCATTCGACAAAAGCAAAACTGATTCCACGGGTGCAGGCTTATCCGGAGGGAATAGTCGCAGGGATGAGACGACAATCGTACTCGTCGAGTTTATCGTCGTCATCGGGTGGCACAGGCGAGCCACTGATCGTCGTTGAGGAAAGTGCTCAAGGCGAAGAGGAGGCGGAGAAACGTCGTAGCGAGTCACCACCCAGATGTCTCGATCCAGACTCGCCCTCGCTCAACCCCTACCTGCTCTCGCCGTGGCGCGAGGCACGCAAACACTCCCTACCTACACCTCAGTGCACGTCTGGCATCACTGCTTCGCAGGTCAGTCTTACCATCTTCGCTTCCTCCCTTTCTTATCCCCTTTTTATTTCGCTACACTCCCATACTCTTGAAAATCGAATCATTACAATAATATCTCACGCGAACGACCTCGTCTCATTTGCGCATTGTTTACGCCCACGAGCATGATATTTCAATTTGACATTTCCATCAAGGACACTATATACACGCTATAATGTGTTTTCGCGTATCCTTCAACAAACGCGCATAGGAATGCATGTAAATATCGATCGTTGCTCGTTGCAAACGTCACTTCTAGCTCATTCGACCTTCAAACTTGCACGTATTCAACAAAAGAATTCAATTGCAGTAGCTCTTATTTTTTCTTTTGCGTTTCATAGATTTTACGAAATTGGTTGTCGAAAGTCAAACGCTCCCGCGATCTGACTAAATCACGAAACGCGTGTTTACACTTCCGTAAGATGATTTGACACGACGATTGAGAAATACACGATCTCGAGATTATTTTGCGAGCTCTACGGTCATATTTACAATCGCGCTCGTCTACTTTGCGAATAATGGCACGCAATTTTTCTGATTTATGCGGCAAAAAATGTGGAATTCCCAATAAAATACTGAAATGTTTTGGATACGCTACAGTTCATTTTATCGGAGGAAATGATGTATAGCTGGAAATTCGTGATATGATATTGTTACGTCAAGCTACGAAAGCAAGAAAACTGTCAAATATTACATCGGATAAACTTTGAAATACTTTGAAAAGTATGACAATTTAACGAAAGTATTTTATCGCTCCGTTGGATGATATTTCGTCAAATACACGGCGATAAATTAAACGTATCCAACGAAGTACAAAATACGAAATCAAAGTGCAATTTTGAAGCCAAAAATCCAAATCGCGAGAAAAAATTCACTAAATAGGATCAGAAAAAAGTACTACTGCCAAGTGTATTCCCACGAGTGTAAAATCTCAAGGAAAATCCAGTGCGCAAAGGAACTTTTCAAACTTTCACTCCGAAGGGCGTTTCATTAAAGGAATGTAATTTAACGTAAAGTTTCTAGTTCTCTCTCTCTCTCTCTCTCTCTTTCTGACTCCCTCTTTTTTTGACTCGCTGACGTTATTCGACGAGATCGCTCTAAAACTTTTTGCCCTCGACACGCTCCATGAACAGAGCGGAATAACTAAAATTTTTGTATTTTCATTTGAAAATAATTGAAAGCCCTAGCGAACACTTTTAATTTAGTCTCATCCTCGAATGAGTAATAAAACCAGTATATGCGTATCCAATGAACATTATCATTCCACGAACATAATGAGTTGGCAAACAGCTGCTCGATAAAGTTTGGCAACCGAATATAATGCAAGGACGTAACCAGTATTTAATCGAATAACCGTGTAATGTGTAATATTCTGTAAAAGCTTTGCTTATTATGAACCTTCGGGCAATATCGTTCTACCTTCGTTATTTACCATACAAATTTTTTGCATTTTTTCGTATGCAAGTTTAGCGGACCATCGTATTATCGCTTTACGAAAGATTATATCAATATGAAGAGTAAATCGTTACTTAACTTTATACAACTCGATAACTTTGGAATCGAACGTATAACTTTTCACAGAAATACCAAATCGCAGGACATTTTAAATACATTTTTTTTTGGTGAAACTATTTAACTTTTTAACGAGTCTTATCGAAATAGAAAAAGAAAGTAAGAAAGAGAATAGTCCAACGTACCCATTGCAAATTTTCCACTGAAAACTCAACGATCCTCCAAGTAAATCACTCTAATAACTAAAACTAATGAGATTAAGGAAAAGTCCCATAGAGCACAAACGACAAAGAGCAAAAAGCTATTATATTCAAATTCTCGCAAGATGATAATCCTATTAACGCGTAGAGAGACGAAATGAACAAAACATAAGAAAAAATAAAAGATATTCGGTTGGAATGGGGTTTCGATTTTTTTCCTAATCTCTTGGGAAGGGTCGTCAACCCGACGGTTGGCACACTCACACACACAAGAGTGAGTGACGTACTAATCGCATGCACGTATACTTGGTTGAGTCACGCGATGGTCGACTGTACGTATCAAGGTGTATGTGTGTGTGTGTGTGTGTATACATAGTTATATTGGTGTTTGTGAGCAGGTACGTCGACTAAGCGAGCGGGGTGGTGACGGTTCGGGGCCATCGCCACGCGAAGCAGCTTTCCTGGCAACTCTGTCTCAGTCTCAACCACCTCAGCCGGGCGGACGGCGTCACTCGGTAGTCACTATCTCACGAGTACCGCCAACCTTATTTGGGCGCAATCGTCGTGAATCCATTGCTGCCTTTCCCATGGGCGGTGCCACTAGGATACTCGGCAACAGGAGGGACTCAACTGGACCTCCGTCCAACAGTGGTAGTACGCACAATTTGGCACTTGACATTATGGACGATATCGCCGAAATCAAAGCTGCCAGAAAGGTCAGTCCTCCATACTCGTTTTCCTTTTTTTCCGTTCTCTATACCGCATTGCGACGCCAAAAAATCGTTTGCTCTTATCTCATCGTTCCCGACATCGTAGTTTTTTATCGTATATTTTTAATGATCCACCCGGTATCTCTAGAATCTCCGAAGTGTACGCGAGCGGGAAGTTTATTCGATGTTTTGGATCCAACGTTTCCGGTATTGTAATCGATATCGATAGTTCCTCGTAAACGTTTGCCTTAATTCGTCAAGATCCGTTTAGATCCGGCTACTGATCAAAGAATAAGTCGGAGTGTACGCTTGGCGAACAAAGTAAATGGCCTAGGCTAAAATTAGATTTGACAACATATCGATTTACGTCCTTTCAAAGGACTCTCGTTGTCTCGTACGTTATTCTAATTGCTTCGGAAAAGTGAAAGAAGCATAGGGTATAACACTAGTTTTGTGGCATTGAAAAAGTAAGAAACTAGCAATTTTCATACGTCTAGGTACGGCTAAAAATGTGGCGAACCCCATCACGAGAGCGCGTGTGCGTGGTAGAGCCGTTGGAGGGCAACGGTACGACAGGTACGCAACGTTATACCCAAGGCCAACAACGTCGATACTCGGACTTCTCTTTGGCAACGATCCCAGCTGGCTCCCTCGCACCAACAAATCTTGGACGACGCCGTGCTTCGGAAATGCCTGCTCGTCCACCACTTGGACCACCGCCACCAATACCACCGAGAAGTGGTGCACCGTCATCAGGGAGCAGCGGAATCGTCTGCACCAATACCGACCTCATCTCCATCCTCAGCTCGCTTACTTCCTCGGCTACGGAAATTGATAGGTGTGGCATTGAAGACGATGCGACTAAACCTAACTCATCCACTAAGTCTGTCGAGCAGAAGAGGGATAGGTGAGCGATCAAGGTCATCATTGGGTTTTCTTATGTGTTACGCACACGCGCACAAACGAGCACACATCTCGCCATTATTTTCAAAAAAGAAAGCATCAATTTTCTTGTATCTTTGTATTATTAACGCACATGTATGTTGTTTTCGTTGTCACGTTATTGCCGTCTCCTTATCCGAGTATATATTTTTGACGATAATGATGGATGTCGTGTTGGCACTACGACAAACCCTGCGAAACGTTACATTTACGTGTGCGAATTATTTAATACAGGCTAAAGAGCAACCGATCGAACAGCTTCGACGTATCGATACTGCACGGCTGTGGCGACAACAACAAATCTTCGGCGGTAACTGCGTTGTCGAAGAATCCCGGCAACGCAGCTGCTTCGATGATCTCGCCGTCGTCGTGGTTTGCCAAACGTCATCAACCTATGGCCAAAAAACAAAAGAGCGTCGAGTCGCCATCGACCACGCTCAGCTTCAAATTCGAAAAGTCGAAAGTTGTAAAAGCTGTGAAAGATACTCTTACCAAAACATCACCTACCAAGGACAAAACCGCGAGGAACAAGGTCGTGTGGGACGATACCAGTGGCACCAAAGTCGACGCCCAGGTACGCCATTATCGTCGCTGATATTTTAGCCTTTCGATTGATTAATTAATCAATCGCGCGCTGGCGGTTTTTAACGAACGACTATTGACAAGAGGAAAAATGTAGAACTATGTTTATTAGAAAAAGATAAAAATTACTTATTTTAATTTGAAAAATGCAAATGGGGTTAGATTTAAATGAGCTCAATACTTTGATTAACGAGCTTTCAAATGGAATGCAGCGATTATTGATTTTCGAATTAACCGAGAAAGTAATCTCTCACCAATCGTATCGTTCGTAAAAATTAATTAATCCAAGTAAATTCGATCGAATTTTTCCATCTCGTATCAAAGAGATTCATTTGCACATGACTCGATGCTAAACACCTAGAATCAGTGCTCGTGTTAATGGGAAATGTTATCATATGTACGTTTAGAGTATTACTCATAAATCAGATATTACCTTTACTGTCATCCAATAAAGAAAAATCCGTTTAATTACGCTGCTATATCAACTCGAGTAAACAGAATTTTACAAATAAGCTTAATTAATGTTTTTTATATTGATTTTAACATTTCGACATTCATTAGTAGAACATTCGTTAAAAGATTAAAAAGTTGACTTTTACACGTACAATATCATACGGTAAAAGGGACAAAATGTTTTCAGGTGCTCGGCAACGCGATCGAGGAATTCCTACGAAGCGGTGTAACGGCAAACGAGTCGTCGGAATTGCAAGATGCTAATAAGGTATTGTCCCCAGGTAAGCCACCTCGAGGGGGTAAAGTTGCCACGTGGTTTGGTGCCGCAGGTAATAGCAACAACTCTAACCCAGCCGCAACACCAACAGGTAGCAACAAGGAAAGCGAGCAAACGGAATCGTGCGAACCATCGATCTGCTCGTCTCTCAAAGATCTGTTCGTCAAATGAAAACCAATCGAATTCGTGAATGTATAGAGAACGCGTATTTTTGCGTTGACACGCGATTATACTTTGCCCTGTTCGCTTTAATTTTGTTCGTTCGTTTCTCTATTTCTGTCTTCGTTTCTTTGATAGAAAGGTGATTTGTCCTTGGGACGAGCGATAATAAACCAATAAGTTTTATACGACAATAGTGAGCAAAAAAATAAGCAAAAAATACAAAAAAATATTAATAACACTCGCCGAGGAGAAGAAGGGAAACAGAGAGAGAGAGAGAGACAGAGAGGGAGAAAGCGAAAACCGTCACGTACACATTTTGGGCACTCGAAACTTGACGGATACATGCAAACCCTCGCAAAGTTCCTATGTGTTTTCTTTGACTTGTGTCCTTGATAACCAAACCTATATTTGTAACCAATGATTGCGAGGATTATTGTATTTTATTCCGTTGCACAATCGACGAACAAAGCGCACACACGATTATAAATAACTTTCATACAGTTGAGATTAATGACGATTCGTCAAATTTCGAGTTGCGAACTTACGAGATAATATGAGCTTGAACGAGATAAGCGCGAATCCTCGTGAGTACGAAGCGTTTTTCTGTGGCTGATTTGCCCGCGTATTTAAAATACATACATGAAAATCGCCTATACAGCCTCACACCGCTGCGCCTCAAGCGCTTCAATAGGAATAATATATTTTTTTTGTAGCGTTATTCAGAATATATTAGAAACATTTTAGATATTATCAATATTAAATCAATATTTAACAAACAAACAAATAGACGGGCAATTAATAACTGTCGTTTACAGGGATGAACAGAGGTAAATAAATTTAACGAGCTGCCTTCGCTGGCCGAAGGGGGCCTTCGGAATTGCACAGTCTTGTATAACAATAAAGAATGACACACATTGTATGATATTAATATAATTGACTTTATAAGTGTTGCGATTTAAATCAATGGTTCGAAAGAATAATAATAAAATAATTCGCCCCCTCACATTGCCCTGAAATCCGCAAACCCTCATTTGTATATGTAATAAAAATAAGTTGTGGCATACATACAAATACTAAGAACATATTTTTTTTTTCGAGCGTTGAAAATTACGCTTTAACTCTGTACGGTGTAACGATAATTATATGGACGTAAATATTGTTAACGGGAAACGCAAGCTGACTTTTTTGTCAATCAGAGCAAAAATGTCGTTACGTAGAATGTGCGCGCTGTTCTATTAAAACATAATAAATCTAATGTGTCCTTTGTAGCTTTAAAGTTATAACTAAATACCTCCAGTTATTAATTTTTTTCATTCGTATACGTCAAGTATCTCGGCTCGATATGTAATACTATCTATATTACCATTTTTAAAGTGTAAAAAGTATTTTTCATGAAGTCAATATGTCGTCGATGAGTGCATACTTGGTAGAGGTTAGCCCTACTGAGTATACATCCACTGTATTGTATATACATTCTTGTTGTTCGACAAATTCGTAACTTTTTTATTTAACAGACCGCAGACCAAATCAAATTGAATTTGTACTATTGAAACAGTAATCGATGTATCTTTATTTTCTCATAGTCAGTTACTACGTGAGATTTTACCGCCACAATCAGGTTTTAAAAAATATCCGAAGTCAAATGATTTCACATTGTATAGAAGCGAATAAAGCAATTACGAGTGACTTTGTATTAGCTGATCTGGTTTTATCATTCTCGATGGAATTTTAAAACAAATAAATTATGGACCACTTTCATGAATGTATAGACAATCGTTAGCAAGGAAAAAAACAATATGTAATTGTTATTACTGTTCATCAAAGCGTAGTTTAACGTACAAAAAATTGTCGAGTTCGTATGTACGTATGGAACAAATAACATTGAGAAATGATGAAGACGTAAACGAACAAATAAATAATTAAACATTTGTCAAGAACGCTTAAATATTGAGAAATGATTGTAACGTATGAGTTTGACGGGATTCGTTGGGATACAACAAAAAATTGTAAATAAATGTGACACTGAGTCGCTTTGAATGTTTCCGACGGTGGGCACCAATCGACAAAGAAATAATCACCGTGCGTAGTCGGGATTGCATAATAGTGGCAAATTTGCGCGTGTCGCTGCTGCTACTATACGATCCAACGCGTCTACAGCTAAACGTTTTACCTATTATTTCATTAACGCTCCTTAGAGAGTTGCTTATAGTCAACTTGTTATTTTCATTGTAAATATTTCGAGCTTGAATTTTAAGTGTGTAAAACTCCGCTTTTCTTTCGATTGTCGATCGCGACACTCAAGTGCAATCAATTTGTGAACGAGTGATTTGACGATTATTTCCTTTCGTTAAGAGCGAAAACACTGTGGATTCTGAATAAGATTGCGTATTAATGAGACTAGAATTCGAATGAAGTAATGCAACCAGCAATACACTCAATTGTACAGGCAAACGAAGTATGTACGATAGAAGCATAATATTTTGTACGCGAATTAAATCGCTTCCATACTCGAAGTATTGATTATTGATTTTGAAAGGAGAGCTGGCCACGTTATTCTTACCAGTGGCTTATAGCCCTTAATATTTGCTTTGTCGTCTAACGTTAAAAATTAAAGAAGAACGCAAGGTCGCATCGATGCCAATGTTTAGTGATCAAATACAACGATTTCTTTAGCTTGGCATAGAACAACCAAACGATGGTGGGTGCTGCTATTCGACGTCCACTTTAATCGTATGGTATACCACTAATCAGCGTTACGTCTCAAATGGAATCAACGAGCGAATCGAGTGAACATTGCTATATCCGTTGAATCACGAAAACTTGACATCCTTGCGAGAGACGCGAGACAACTCGTTATATAAGTGGCACGCGTCGCCGGACGGTGCGGTTTAGCTGCATATTCTAAAATCGAATAGATAATGTGTGAAGCAAAGGTGTCACAGGGCGGAATATATTAACGACGACGTTACACCTACGAACCATAGAGATATCGATGTTATCGCTAGATCCGACTTATCTGTATTAAGTCAAATTCAAGTGCAGACAATTACCAAATGTTGCCCAAAATAAATCTTAAATGTTGAAACAAGCTCATTTTATTTTCCAACCTTTGTGCCCTTTTCGCTCAAGCATCACAATGTACAGTACAAGCAAATAAAATGACGAGTAATTTTTTGAAAACAACTTTATTTTTGTAGAAATCGATACTAACATAGATCGATACGGCTACACTCTTTGTAACAACTTGCCCTCTTTTCCAATCCATCAACACACGGTTTATTCGTAAAAAACAAAACACGGAAAAAACATAATATAGTGCATTGGTTTTTTCCAATATAAACAAAGAGTGTAATAAAGATTCAAAATTGTATCAGAAGAGTGCACCAGGCATTATTACGTAGAGAAAGAGTGTGTCATAGACGTAATATTCTTGATAGTCAGTTTCATCTAAATGCTTCCAAATGTGCTCTTACGCAAACACACATGCACGTGTATACATATATTAATCTGGGTGTCTTTAAGAAATATCGGCGTAGGAAATCCGTCCGACGTGCAAGATTGTGCGTCGCCCAAGAAGATAGGGCAATCGTAGATGTATATACGTGTGTACATATATATATATATATATATATAAATGGCCGGATAAATCGCCGCGAGATGTGCAGTCGCACTCTGCATATCTATATCTCTCACAGCCATGTATTTTCTAGAGCTCTCTTACGCCTTCAACTCGCCGCAATCTTGAACGACGATTTTCTTCGACGTCTTTCCACTTTGCGAGCCCATTGCTTCAATCTGTGAGAAATAAAATTAATTAATGGTAAAACAGTAAAATTTCTTAATTCAATAATTAACAGTACGCCATACGACATGCACATCCGAGGGCTTTTAATACAGCTGTCCCCCGGCTATCGAATTACACGTGCAAAGAGTATACGTAGTACCGGTCGTCGCGTCTATTTTTGGTCGCAGCTGCAACGACGGCGGCAACGAGTGCAAAAAATGCAGGGACCGATACCACCACCGTCGCCGCTACGTATAAAAGCTTATTTCCATGCAAAATTTAATTTTCATCGATTTTTGTTTGTCTCAACCTTGAGATTCGCATTATCGCCTCATAGTTGTCAGGATAACACGAAGCAATCAGGTCGACTTATACTCTCCTTCCTTTTACTAGCACACCGATCAATAAGGACATCGGTGTGCGGTGACTGTTATCGGAAGGGTAAAGTAGAGAAAAAAAATAATAATAATGAAACTAATAATAAAAAGTAAATATGACGTATATATTTGCGCGCACACACGAACCTTTCTAACGATATCCATACCCTCGACGACCTTGCCAAAGACAACGTGCTTGCCATCGAGCCAAGCCGTTTTCACGGTAGTGATGAAAAATTGCGAGCCATTGGTGTTTGGTCCAGCGTTCGCCATCGATAGAATACCTGGTTCGGTATGCTTCAGCTGGAAGTTTTCGTCCTCGAATTTGTTGCCGTAGATGGATTTACCTCCGGTACCATTGTGGTTCGTAAAATCACCACCTTGACACATGAAGTTTGGGATCACTCGATGAAAGCTACTACCTTTGTAGCCGAAACCTTTAGCTCCGGTACAAAGTGCTTTGAAATTCTCGGCTGTTTTTGGTGCGACGTCGTTTCGTAACTGAAATAAATAATAAAACAGGATGGATAATGAACATTGAACGTTTGATCAGCGGGTAAGATAAGACAGGTTGTTTGGAATCGACGACAAACTCGTTCATATATTTCAGCCTTGAGGTTGGCGTCCTTATAGGACATTTGATGGCAAATCGATCGACGTCAAAGAAAAACTAACCGAATTAATGAAAGTGTTCCGAAGAAAAGGGGGAAAAAAATGGAAAAAGCGAGTGAAAGACGGGAAGGCTATTTGAGAGAACTAAAGCGAACAATTAAGATATAAATGCACGTACTTTCGTGCAATCTTTTCGTTAGGAGAGAGGCACACAGCAAGGAATGTTTAACAAGTCAAAATTACCGGGTGTAATGGTACTTGACCTCCTTCGGGCAGTTAAAAGAAGGAAATATCATTTTGAGGACAGGGTCAAATGTGTACAAATGCTGTATCACTATCAGACATACACACACACGCTCTCTCTCTCTCTCTCTCTCTCACCTGCCTCGTGCATTCAAACACACTATCATTCGTAAAACACTATAGTTTCCCTTTGATAAAGAAATAGCGAAAACGTTGAAAGAACTATAGGCAAATGACACCGAGATTATATACACGCGCACAACACTTTACTTACAATAATTGCCAACTATACGAATTTCGATCTACGCTATTAAAGCTCGTACGCGTAACTTTTTACAAACAGCTTTGAATTTCAATATCGCAAAAGCATCCTTCGAGCACCCCCGGAGATTTCTCGCGAATGCACTTTGGAAATTACGCTTTGTCAGAGATTACTTGGAATAACATTTTCATGGCGTTTGTCGTTTTTTTCATTTTGTTTTTCCTACAAAACTTTAAATTTCTTTTTACTTAAATATATTTGACGCGCGTAAAATTTAATTCATCATCGTTAACCAATCTTGTTTGCATTCGTTGGAGCAGTACAATGAGAAGCTCATCGACGTTCGCGAGACAAAAGTTTGCAATTGTAGCAGCCATTGAAAATAATGCGAATTCTGTCCAAACATAAAATTATTATTAACTTGCATTCAAGTGAAGAAATTAAAGACTAAACAATTTTGAATAAAATGCAATAGAATCAACACAAAAACACGCCGCGAAAGTAGCGCCGTTCCCGACCAAAACTCAACAATTCAAATAAATTACACAGAACGCGATACGCACTCTGTATAGAAACTGATAATTGTGCACGTAAACAACATATCGATTTAAAAATCGAAACGATGCATGTGTGTGTGTGCGTCTGTGTGAAAAGAAAAAAAGGATAATCTCACCTCCATGACAATGCGACCAACAGGTTTGTTATCGGCGCTCATGTCAAAGAACACTCTTGGTAAACCCATTTTCTTGGCAGCCTCTTGGGCGAATGTCCTCACAGAGTCAACGAGCAAAAAGCTGCGACTCGTCCGGGCGCCGGCTGCCGAGTGTCGAAGGTTTGTACCGCTAAAGGTCGAATCAATTGTCAGCCGCCGGCAGATCGATGCTAACGCCATTTTTCTTCGTCTATTCGCGTCTCGCTCTCTGTTCAACACACCACTCTACACTAAATTGTATACACTCTTTTTTATTATCACTGTATGGAATGTAGTCAATTGTTTGTTTTTTGTTTAAACTTTGGTATATTCAAGTCGAAAGATGGTAAAAGGGCTGAGATAAACTCTGTGTCGGTCAGCCGGAGAGACGAACACGTGCTTTTACAACAGAAAGAGATGGATGATATGTATCGAGATATAGAGTGGAAGAATGATAGAAAGGATTACGTAATATTGGAATTCCGTCGGAGAGAAGTTTTCATTGGTGAGATTTGACGTGAATACCAAGAGACGGAGCCAATCACGTCTCAGATGAGGTTACCTCGTAAACCGCCAATTTAAAAAAATAATCATAATGGTATTTTCCCTGTATTATTTATATGCAATTCGAAATAGAATCTTATTTGGGGTATCGTATCGTAGATATCAGAAAAACTTGACACGTTTAAAAATTAATACCACATAACAAATTTTAATAATTTCTTATTCTCTTAATTAGAAAGAAACAACGTCTAGCGTAAAATGCAGCAGAAAAAAAGTACATATTATCATTAACGGAAGTAAGACGGATAGTCAGTTCGAAAATTACGTATAATAATATCCATAGGTCAGGACAAAATACCATTTGCATCTCGTCACGACTCAACTGATAAAATAGAAAACTATTGCGCTTGACAGATTATCGAAATTCAGTCATCTTTTTAAACGTGTAAAAATCGAAAGAAACAAATAGAACAAGAAACGGCAGGCGACAAACGCGAAAAAAATTTCCATTGGGAAAGAAATAGCAACAGCTCAATCGACTCACGCAGTAGAAAGATCACGATTAGAGAATAAGCAACGTACTATATGTATATACATATCAGCAGCGGGCGCGTGTATCACACGTTTGGGCGATATGCATGTGTGTATGTTGGCGGCTGGCAAAAGGGGAGTTAGAGAAACATGGCGCCGAAGTGAAGGACGCTGTGCGTGGTCGCCGACCCTATAGAAGAATAATAAGCAAAGCACACCACCAAAAGTAAAATTAACAAGGCCGAGGAAAAAGTAGTGCTCATTTAGTGGATAGTGGATCTTTAACAAGATGAGCAACATATCACCCTTTGGCGGTGGCAAGAACCCGCCCTGGGTCCGCAATGCAGGTAAGAGACAACACCGTGTGTGACACATGACCGATTGCCCAGTTCGTGTACGTTGCAATTAACTACTCGATGCACGCACGACCTGCGCTTTTCAAATTAATGCGATTCGACTCGGGAAAGGAGATATTTTCACTGACTGGCCTCGATATGTGTTTTTGCCAATTTTCCCAACTCTGCCAGCGCTAATGTTTCAGTGGGCCTCTCTAGGAGTTATAGCTCCGATCGACTAATTTATTTCTTGCTCGCTATGATGAATTTTATTTTTTCTTTCGTGTATTTATCGAAAAAAAACTTTAAGCCCGTGACATTTCACCTCATACTTATCCATTAATCAATTTTATAACAGTTGTGTTACAATGTATTTTTGTAAGTGCCTAGTATTTTTAGTAATCTTGAAAAATAGTACTCTCAAGAAAAGATAACATTTTTTTTAATTTTATGATTATTAAAAATGATGAAAACTTTTTAGAGTAATAAATTTTAAATTATGGAGATAACTAGAAAGTTACTCAAACTTTGGTTAACTTCTGTTATATAATTTAATACAATTATATTTATACGATGTATGGTAGGCCAAGGAATTCAAAATATCCAGCAGCAAATGCTGGGTCAAGCAATGGGTGGCATGGGTGGACAACCAATGGTTCAGTATCAGCAACCAAATCAACAAGTTTACCAGCAAAGTCTGGGATTGCAACAAGTTAGTACAATCATCAAAATCATTTGATTGCAATCTTAATTCAAAACTATAAGCTAATTGACGGCCTTATTTTTACTACAGCCAAATATAACGATGGCATCCATGGCAACTTTAGGTTCTAATTTACCTTCTAGCATTGCTGGACAGTTATACCCTCAGGTGGCTACAGTTTCTTATCCGACACCACGAGCTTTAAATACTAATGCTTTTACACAATCAGTTGCTGGAGTTGCTCAGCAAGTTCAACAAAATGTGCCTCCTTCATCGACAAAGCAAAGAGTCTTTACAGGTACAGTTACCAAAGTCCATGACAATTTTGGATTTGTCGATGAAGACGTATTTTTCCAGACAAGGTAGAAGAATAATATTTCAAGTTTTATTGCTTTACATCTAATTCCCAATAACATTGGAACGTATGATTTTTCAGTGCATGTGTTAAAGGTTCAAATCCAGCGGTAGGTGATCGTGTTCTAGTTGAAGCATCCTACAATTCCTCAATGCCATTTAAATGGAATGCAACTCGAATACAAGTACTGCCTATGGGAAACAGTAACAATACTACATCAACACAGCAAACTACTACAAATACACGACCAACCCAGCCTCCTAGAACTTCTGGAACATACAATGCTGTTCCACCTCCAAATGAAAATAGCAGGTATTTACGAACAGTGCTATAGCAACAAATAATTTTCAGTTGTCTTTAATAACATTCTTTATTTTACAGGTTCAGTACAAACAATACAAATACACCAGCAGTGACAAATCGCAATAAGTCTGGAAGAGTTAGGGAGCGATCTCGCGATCGAAGAGACGATGAAGAAATTGAAAGAAAACGGCGCAGAGAAGATCGAATCAGAGAAAGAGAAAAAAAAGAAGAACGCAGCCCTTCAAGGACAAGAAGAAGCAAATCACCAAGACCACGTAGGAGAACAAGAATTGTCCCTAGATATATGGTACAAATACCAAAGATAGCTCTTGATATGTAAGTACTGTTATTGATAGGTGTTTCAAGACATAATTTGTACTAGGCTAATTACTTATTCACGCTGTGCAAATATTTATAGGCCAGAAGCAGATGTGTTGGAAGTCAAGAGACGTTACCAAAACATGTACATTCCCAGTGACTTCTTTTCTACGAACTTTAGATGGGTGGATGCATTTCCACCACACATGCCATTTACACTTAATAAGCCCTGCTCATTTCATGTTATGAACAAAGATGTTGAATCTGTTACTGAAAATACATCTGCATTAGAACCTCCGGATGCGGATTACCTATTTTCCGCAAAAGTAAGCTTTTCATTTACATTAAAATCGCACAAAGATAGATATAACACAAATGTTTCTTCGTTAAAATTTATAGGTCATGTTGATCTCCATGCCTGCCATGGAAGAGATTTACAAGCGTTGTTGTGGAGTAACCGAGGATCGCGATAACGATCGTGACTACATACATCCAACTCGCCTCATTAACTTCTTGGTTGGTTTACGAGGTAAAAACGAAACAATGGCTATCGGAGGTCCTTGGAGCCCATCACTAGACGGACCAAACCCTGAAAAAGATCCATCTGTCCTCATTAAGACCGCCATTAGAACTTGCAAAGCTTTAACGGGAATTGACTTATCCAACTGCACGCAATGGTATGAATAAATCAATAATGATTAGTATCATATTTTATGTTGATATGCCAGATAGTAGACCGTCGAGGTTAATGCACTTATCTCTGTAAATACGTTTACGAGTAATAATTTTATTCAAATTGTGTAAACTAATTGAAATTATTATCCAAGATTGCCAGAAATATTTTTGCAGTTTGATTAGATGCTTTATTTATTTTCATTTGTGTATTCTTGATCGAAAGATTTTATTCTCGATATCGTAACATAATTCTACATTGATTTTTTATTCGAATTGAGTAACGAATCTTTTGAGTCAATGAATAACACGCGTAACGCAAAGTTTAAGAAAAGAAACGAGTTGTTAGCTCGATAGACTAGTATTGTTATAGACTGGAGAAAAGTCACATTAAGGTATGTATATGTGTACCTTGACTCTGAGCAACCGACCGAGAGAGCAGCAAAGATGCGGCGGCATATTATCAATCAGGCTTTCACTTTATCATTATTATTACTTTGCCTACCTTGAAAAAAAAAAACAAAAAAGAAAAATTATTTATCTCTCTTATTTGAATCTGTCGGCTTATGTATGTGTATGCTGCGCAAAAACAGGTGCATCAGTATAATTTCGTTTTATTTGATTTTTGGACGTAGTGAAGAAACAAGTTTTGTTTAAATTAAAGGTAGAAAGAAAAGAAACAAACGATAAAAAGTAGCATAGCACAGAAGGCAGGCAGGCATTAACCTCCTCTTTCTCTCTCTCTCTCTCTCTCTCTCTCTCTCTCTCTCTCTCTCTCTCTCTCTCTCTCTCTCTCTCTCTCTCTCTCTCTTTGCTCTTTCATTCTCTCTTTCTGTCTGTCTCTCTGTCTCGACGAGTGTGACGCATTGGGTATTGTTTTGTTTTCCTTGCGGCGCAGGTACCGCTTCCTGGAGCTCTACTACAGGCGTGCTGAGACGACCCACAAGTCCGGCCGTGTGGTACCCTCTCGCGTTGAAACCGTCATACTATTTCTCCCAGATGTTTGGCGCTGCGTGCCTACAAGGCTCGAATGGGACGGTCTTCATCTCAGCTACAAAAAACAACTGGAGCGTAAGCTGCTGCGAACTGATGATACAAAGGAGCCCGAAGCTCCTTCGGTTGCTGCTTCTGCTGCTGCTACTGTTTCTGCTGTTGCTGCTGCTACTGCTGCTGCTGCTGCTGCTGCTGCTTCGACGACCATCAACACAGCTGCTGCTGGTGGTGCTTCAGGAGAGAACGCGACCGATGGCGATGCTGCTCAAGCTGTTGGAGCGGCTGATCAAAAGGCACTGCCCATATCATCATCCCATACGATTCTCGATATCTATCTATATATTATCTCTATCACATATTGTGCACATTGTTCATATCGATACCTCTCTTACCTGTCGATTATTTCCTGTTTTGACTATTTCGATCGTGCAAGGTGTCTTCCCGTTGACTATACTGGTCTCTGTGTTTTTTTGTTTTGTTTCATTTTTCGCCTACGTGACGCGTGTGTGCTCGTCGATATGGAATTTCATACTTGCATTATTGAATAGCCACGTGTAATATTACTAGGCCAATGTTTGCTATTTGCGCACTTTCCAAAAAGCGGAAATTCAATCAACGAGCACGCTCGTGCACTGTGAGTCTCTGGCAGACTGATTATTACGTTTAATAAGCGAAGCGAGAGAGCTTATATAAGCCGATGTGTGTGCAGCTGAATAATGTTATCACTTTTCCAATCGATACTTTTGAACAAATTTTATCGAAAGAATAATTTTTTATTTTAATTTTTATTTCTATATAATAGTTGCTATCTTACAATTAGTACTTATGAACAATTATTAAATGTAATTTTGAAATCCACCGTACCACACCGACACCAGGCCCAGGACCCTAAGAGAGTCCAGCAGTAACTCGAACCGTGTTGAGAGGCCATCGTGAACGAAGAGATTTATCGCTGTTATTTTTTAACATGGACAATAGACTGTGTGTGAATGATCAAACCAAATAAGTAGATGAACGATGATAAGAATGTCGTTACGTTTGGTTATATAGGCGCTGCTTCAATTTTGTAGTATCTCGTCTAATACTATCTTTGTACTCGCTTTAACGATGTTCTAATCTCGTTGCAGGACGAAGCAGTACCAGAAAAGAAGGATCCCACCCATTATTCCGAGTTGGATCCAAAGAATATGAACGTATGTTTCCTTTGACGATTTCTTAATATAAGGAATAGACAATGTATTTTAACAAACAACTGATTATAGGTGAATGAGCTACGTCAGGAACTGGTTGCTCGAAATATCAACTCCAAAGGCTTAAAGTCGCAGCTCCAGGCAAGACTTGCCAAGGCCATAAAGTCGGAACAGGCCAAAGAAGAAGGTAGGCAAGACGAAGTCGAAGAAAACGACAAAGAGAGTATGCCGTCGCCCAAAGATGAACCGAAAGAAGAAAAGCGATCCAATAAAGAAAGCAAGGAGGTGAGGTTTTTTTAATAACTGTCGCTTATATTTGACATTGTCCGTAAAATAATCTAATTTGTGTATCTAGTATGACGAAGATAAGAAAAAATTATACGAGCGAGAAAGAGCTATATTAGAAAAACGCTATAACCTTCCGGAAAATCCGCAAATCATAGTTCATCCTTCGAGAACTGCTAAAAGTGGTAAATTCGATTGCACTATGATGTCTTTGAGCGTTTTGTTGGATTATCGACCAGAAGATACAAAGGTAAATTGTTTAATACCAAACATTCTGCAATAATATAAAAAACAAATACATATTTTGCTGTTTTTACAATGATATCATAGCCTGAATAGTAACTATATTAATCATTGCCTTTTAGGAACATTCATTCGAGGTTTCTCTGTTCGCCGAATTATTCAATGAGATGCTTATGCGTGATTTTGGTTTCCGAATATATCGCGCTTTGTCTAATTTGCCTGAAAAACCAAAGGAAAAAGAGGAAGACAAGAAGAAAGATCGTAAGGACGATAAAAGGAAAGATGACGATAGAAAGTCAAAGAAAGATGATAAAAAAGATGATAAGAAAAGTGACATTAAAGACAGAAAAGATGATAAAGATGGCAAAAGTAAAGACGAAAAAGATAAAGATAAAAATGACGATGAGGACGATGACGACGACGATGATTCTGAGGTAGTTGTAATGTTCTTTCAGGTTCACGTAAAAATTGTTCCTTCAAGAATGTGAAGTAATGTATGAAATAATTTTTATAGGATGATGATTCGGTAAAGGAAGGCAAGAAAGATAAAGACAAAGATAGCAAAAGGAAGAAAGTGAAATTATTCACTCATGATCCATATCTTCTACTATCATTTGTATACTTTGATCAAACTCACTGCGGTTATATTTTTGATAAGGACATCGAGGAATTAATTTATACGCTAGGACTTAACTTGTCGCGTGCACAAGTGCGAAAACTTGTTCAAAAAGTAGTTACAAGAGACTCATTACACTATCGTAAATTAACCGACAAGACTAAAGAAGATGACGGTAAAGATTCTAAAAGAGACGACATTGATAAATTCGATGGAGCTTCTTCTAAAACAGAAAATGAGGAAGAAATTTTAAAATCTCTAGCCATGGGTAAGCTTTTATAGAAATAAGATTGTTATATGATTAAAGTGTACTTTTTCTAACGAAAAATCTTATTTAACAGGAAATAAAAAATTATTACCAGTATTTGTTGGAAGTGGGCCACCTTCAAAACGAGCGCGCAGAGAAAATACTACTGACGATAGTAGCGGCGAATCTGTACCGGATGGCTTTATCATATTCAAGGGATCTTTGTTAGATGTAGAAAAATTAGTTAGTCAATTAACGAGGTCAGAAAGCGCCCGCGCGGACACTGAAGCGCGAATGATGGAGATACAGCATGAACTAACTGCTGTTAGCGAAAAATCGACTAAGCAAAGCAATATTATTAAAGACCTTTCAGATGACTTAAAAGTGTACAAAGATAGACTGAGAAGTGCCGATGATAAACTAAAGAAAGTAACGGTGAGTTAACATTTGGTGTATTATCCTATCTCAGATAGTCGAGCGCATCAAACAATGTATAATATGTCAATTGATTTGGCTTTCAGACTGAGTCACATTCGTACTTCACATCTTTAAAAAGTATATATCATATAGCGTCTAAGTGTGTGCAGAGTGACAACAAACGCGTTGAAATTGTTGAAATCCAAGATGAGAAAAATACTGCTGAGGTTAATGGAGCTCAAGTTGAGTGCAAGTCTAAAAGTGATAGTCGATGGAGCGACAATAAAGTCACAGTAAAAAAAGAGTCGAGCGAGTGCGACAAAGACAAAAAATGTGACAATAAAGTATAAAATTACACTATAAAGTCATGTTATTTTGAAGTTACGTGTAAAAATTGGTTTGAGCAACGTTTTAATCAATCTAGTTTTACAATTCATTACCACAAATTGTATTTAAACTAAATTTTTTTTTTCAATGTACATATAGTAAAAAAAATTCAAAAATTTACTTAAAAGTTTTTGTTACCGTTTTGATGTATGTTTTTTAATAATAAATTCGAAACCCATGAACGAAAATGTTTTGTATTACTATTTTTCTTATTAATTTCAATGTAAAGATTACTTTGTAATAGTTTTGTAAGATATTTATGAAAGAGAGGAAAGGAAGCGAACGATAAAGTATGTTATCAGCAAATATACTTTATTTACTGTACTTTTGTAGTTTAGCGTCGAGACAATACGGCCTCATCACCGTAATTGTTACATTATTGGATTTTCATTGATCAGTTTATTCAGTTTAGAGTATATTTCATAAAATTCATTGAAATTAGAATTGGGTGGATGTCCTCGATATAAGTAATTTTAAATGCCACACATTTGTTAGTTTTTTTTCGTTTTTACCTTATTTACAAAGACATTAGATTGAGAATTTTTCCTCAAATTGCATTTGACGTAATCGTTAAAAGTTTTCGTTAGCAGCTACCTTTTTAGTCGGTGAATGTTTCAGTACAAAATTGTTTAACATTCGTAAGAACTTCGAAGTTGGCGTAATTACAAAGTATCCTCTACGTTCATTAAAGATAAATCACAAGCCAATCGAATCTAAAAATTTCCATCTGTTTTGCACTCAGGGAGTAACACTAAAATGGCTTCTAATATTTAGACATTTTCGTACGAAATACATTTGATCAATTTTTGTTAATGTTGTAAAAAGCTCGATCGATTCACTTTAATTTTTGGTTAAACTTTAGTAATTTTAATCAGGAACAAATTTCACGATAATAGCAGCTGCTAAGAAATTACATAGTTGAGTAAACTATATTTGATGGATAATTTCGGATTATTAATTTATTTCATTGTTATTGTCGCTACTGAAGTTTGTTTAAGTACATCATTTGCCATGTTGAAACTATATAAACTATATATAACATATATATTATATGTATTATATATAATATACATTAGATTCAATATATATGTTATATATATATACATATATATATACATACAGATATATGATATAAAGTTAAAAATTGATATCTGCATAGATGGAATGCAGAAAATATGATTTTACACGTGTAATCACAAAATTACAGCATCAATAACAATACAAAAAATAAATTAAACCTTTACAAGTTAAATATAAAATAGCAAAGCTCAAAATAAACCCTGCTATATTTACTTACAAAAATCCCTATATCTTTCTCGAGAAATACTGTTCAACTTTTGTTTACCGTTTAAGCGATGACATTTGTTCGTTTACACCGAATATACAATTTACAGGGAAAATTATTCACGTGGTATTACAGATTTACAGTGCCTTAACGAAATTTATAAGACAATTCAATTTGCTTAAACAATATGAAAAGACATTGCACTTACGAGTATCCACTAGGAATCGGTATGATCCATGCTAAAATTAATTAGAATCCAATCTAAAACGTTATTTGCCGTATTTCATATTCAAATAGTTACGCAACCGCTCGTATTTACAATATTCTCAAACTAAGACAAATATCACGCTAGAAGATGAATTACTACTACAAAAAGTGAAACGTGAATAAAGCGAAAGCGAATGATATGCCGTACCACTATATACAAAAGACTCGGAACAAAAATAGTCGTGATATACAGTGAAACACGAAAATTGACAATTGAATCGATGACAGGACTCCTCAATAGTAAAGCAATTAAGAAAAATATTTATCTAAAAATTGATCAATTAGCATACGTGTACCACACACCAATCGTAAACAATAAGCTTGAAAAAAACTTGGCGATTAAATTAAAACGACACGAATGAATAATTCGATAGAAAAACATCGATGAATGGTCGCGCGCGAACGATGCAGACGAGTGCTTTCGAACAAGCTCACCTGTTGGAAGAAGTGAGTAATACTTCCAAGAGCTTGCAAGCACCAATTCAATGCTAAACTCTATGGGAACGATTTAGGGAAATCAAGAGCTGCATACGAAAAAGGAAACAAGCTTCTGCTATGTGTTGTGCGCTCGGCCGGTTGCAGACACAGCCCTCGCAGCCCTTGGAATAAGCGTGGGGGTAGCAATCCTGCTTCTCGGTGTAGGTATAGCCGGTCTTGTCCTTGGCGAATCTGGTGGTGTTGCTAGTAAACCATTTGGTGGTTTGAGACCGCGTAAACTATTTGGTCGTGGTGCTGGCTGAGGCAACGAGTCTGACGAGGAACGTCGCGACGACGAAGTTGACGAATGCGCTGTTATCTTGCCATTGTTCAGACTATTGTGAGAGGAGTTTTGATCGGATCGGCTACCCGTGCTTCCCGTTCTTTGACTGCTCCACGAATCATTCCAGCTGCAATCAATTCAAATGACATTTTAATGCCCACCAATAAAATATCGCTTAGTATTATACATAGACATGCACTTCGTCTACAGATTCGTCATCGTATAGTGCGACTATATAGGGAATTTTCAACATTGACAAATGATTGATCAACTCACCCCCAACGGCTAACCATAGCAGCGTGAAACGTTATTTAACGTCAATTGATTATACTTTCAAGTTGCAAAATAACAATTGTTTGGCAATCTGTCTATGAATATTTTTCTATCTAGGGATTTCATGCTTCGCATACTTTTCACAGTCAGCACATAAGATTAGACAATAGGATTTTCGAACAAACAACGATGGTTATAGTTATGGCGACTTTTTTTTTAATCGATTACTTGACAAAACCAAACAAAACTGGATGAGGAAGATACCACAGGACATTTTGAGTCGTACGTTGTTTCTAATAGGACATACCAAGTTTTATTGTACGCTTTGTATTTTTTTAATTAAAAGTCTTACGTATAAAGTACATTACTTTGATACCAAAATGAAGTAAAAGATGGAAATTGATGAAGTTGCAGAGAAAAAACTTTAACAAACAATACGACGATTCATGCGCATGTACGTAGAAATGAAAAGCAAACAAGTATAAAACTACGTAAAGCTGAACGAATAGACTGCAAGTATTCCAAGTGCATGTAAATAAGAACGTTTAACGCGCAAAGTAGTACGTATCCCAACAGTAAGTCACACAAACTGACGCACTCTACCTTCCCGATCCTGAAGCTGTATGTTATCACCACATCACACCATTCACCAGGCCCAGACAGCAACAACAATTCGGTTATGATTTAATGCGTTAAACTCATTTTATTATGGAGGATGATAAAATTACTATGATCATCGTTACAAATCCAATCGTAATGATTTCTGGTTTTTTTATATTCAAATTGAATTGTACGAGCAGTGCGCACGTAAAGCGCGACAAATAAACAAATAAGCTTTGTCGTACTTGGTAGTGCTGCGTCAAAGTGGCAACGCAAACATTGCGATCAAATTCGTGAAAATCATGTATTATTTTGTATGCAACTATGAAAAATGCGATGATAATGGAATCTCACCTGACGAGTGAACCCATGCCGTTATCCTGTGAAAGCGACTGCAAAATTGACGTTCCCGTAGACATTGGTCGTAACTTAACAAAAAAATGTTTTAAAAAAATCATTGTTTTTGCTGCTCTTACGTGTGTATGTACAATTTACAACAACTGTTGGTTGTAACGTATAAAAACAAGCTGAACATCGTATAAAAACTTTAAGAGGCTTCCGTTGAAAGATGAATTGAAAAACATCGATACGAAGGTGTTGCATTCGCAAGCTAAAAATCTACGCTCATGCTGATATCTTTGGAAAACTTTAAATATCAACAAGTGAGAATTAACTCGTCGTTAGTAATACGATTGCTTTCGTTGTAACGTGATTTTGAAGCAACCGTGACAAGTTTTCTGGGCCGTTTAATCCTTTTAATCAATTGCGCGTGTACGAAACAATTTCTACGAAAAATCGCACTTAAAAGGATTAAACTCGAAATCAAAAGTGTATCGATAGAAAAATCACTAAAGGATTCGATACCTTTTCGGTTTGAGTGGCTGCGTTACAAGTCTCTTTAGCCTCGTCGTCGTCGTTGGACGCTGGTGAAAGATCGACCGTTCCATTTTGATATTTGGCAAGCTGAGTCTGTAACAATAATAACAATACCCTCTAGCTCGTCGATAATTGCAGCTCTATTACCGAGCGATAATTTTGTCTTGTTCTTTTTTTTTCCTCGAAACAACGTAAACCATCTCCTCGTCGCTGTACACTTTTGGCACACTCACGACGAGGTTGAACGATCGTTGAAAATTGATAAAAATTAAACGTTGCCACGAAGGAAATTCATACCTGTAAAGAGTTTATCGCGCGATCCTTATCATCTACTTGACCCTGTAAGAAGACCACCTGCCGGCGCAAATCAGCCAGCTCATCAGCCACGGCGGCAGCAGCATCTCTTCCGTCGTTAAGAGATGCATCCGTCGTCGCGTTGCCGTCGTTCAGGTTGTAGAAGAGACCATTCTAGTTATTTTACCACAATCGTATCGTCAGTTTTAGCCCATAAAGCTTTCGCATTTTTGCGAGCGCTGTTTAAAGAAACGTTTGACTAACCTTTATAGTATTATCGAATGGGTTGAGAGTTTCCGACTGCAAAAACAAACACGATACTTCGGATTACACCGTGATAGGACGTTTAAATCGATAACAAACGTAATGTTTATCTATTGGCTTACGCAAACAATAAACATACAAAGCATTAAATGAACAGACAGAGTTAAAACCTACCCTCGTCAAACCGTTCTCTCCTGACTGAAAAAGGTGCAACACCAAGGTGGACGAAACAAAACAGAACGGAAAACAAAAAAAATAGGCGTGTTAATAATAATCGACGATGGAGACAACAAAATCAGTGCTGTGACAAATAAATTTTAAATCGGATCGGGTTTAAAGGATCGGAGTTTGGATGTATTTTTTGAGGACTATTCAATGCAAAAACGTACAAAAATGAACAACATTGAACGCAATACGACAATGGAACTTCAGCGTTGAATTACCTCCTGAAGGACTCGTTTTAATTTCAAAAGCATCGTTTTGATGGAAACGATATCCTGAAACATATAGTTGTAAGACCCTCGTTCGATCCTGACACTTCCTTCATCTCCGGAATCTAAACTTGGCGACTGTATCTGAAACAAACAAATAAACGATTGCGACAGCCAATAACTAAGAGTGAGATGGCAATGACGCGCGATTTTTAAACGTTCGCCTACATTTCTTGGCGTTCTGAGGGGACTGAAGGCTGGAGTTCGCCTACTTTCGAGGGACCTTGGTGACTCCGAGCTCGACCTGCTATTCAACAGCCTTGTTGTTCTATTATTGCCGTTCACTCTGTAACAAATGTAAAAAAAAATAAAACAAATTAACCTCTAATCGCAGTATACTTATAATATACGGTAGATCGTTAACTCGAGTTATTTGAAATGGCATTGCAAGTGTGAAGTATAGGAATGTGATATTGTACAGCGATAAAAGCAATAAAAGTAAAAGTAGCGAGTTTGAGCAGATATCGGCAAAGTAGTAGTGTGTAGCTGCTAATAGCGCTACTGCGCCGGCGCTCCAGGTCAACGCGAATTCACAGTGCAAACTCATCGCGTCGTATCAATCCAGTCGCCTGCTGGTATCAGTCGCAGACCGGCACTCATATATGTTGTTAACCGTTCGCAAAACATTCAGCGCTTATCAAACTCTATCTAATCTTTGTCGAATAAAACATCGCGAGACAACTGTATTTGCATTGTTCGCGTTCGATCGAACATCAGGCCAAGTTTCCGAATTAAACATTTTGAAAAGGAACATGGCTAGCGAAAAGAAGCCATTCCACCGGCTGCCAAAGAATATCAAGCCCTACAACTACAAAATTCAACTCAAACCAGACCTAACAAATTTTACATTCACTGGAAAACAAGATATTTTTATCGAGGTTTGTGCATGCTTTTCCGTACTTTCGTTTTTACACATTTCGCACGACGCCCTTACTCAGCGATTTTGAGGTTATTGATCGTGTAATTCTACAATTTTTACGCTCAGAGTACTCGGGTTTTTTTGTTAGCTTGCAATAACGCTGTACGTTATTTTTAGACTATTGAAGCCACTGACAAAGTAGTTTTGAACACCTATCAAATCGTTATTAATTCAGTCAGTTATAATAACGATGGAAAAGTAATCGAGTGTCACAGTATTCGATCTGATGACGAAGATGGGATCTCTACAATTGTTTTCCCGGAAGAATTGCCCGTCGGAAAGTCGGGATTTTTGAGCATGGAATTCCAAGGTATCATCAACGATAAACTCGCAGGTCTCTATCGCAGCAAGTACACTGGGTAAAATCACAAATTATTCAATTCCAAAGTAATATCGTTTCTCTACGATTTTCCTATAATATTGTGTATTATCAAAACTTGTAGTCTTGATGGAAGTGTGAAGTATGCAGCAGTGACTCAGTTCGAGGCAACGGATGCCAGACGCTGCTTTCCTTGTTGGGACGAACCAGTCTACAAAGCTACTTTTGATATCTCCTTAACTGTCCCAAAAAATTTAGTAGCACTTTCCAATATGGTAAGATTTGATAAACAAATTTGGCTACTTCTTAAAATTATTACTATTTAACTTCTTTGTTAATATTTGGTTTTTAATTATAGCCAGTAATATCTACCACACCAGTTTCATCCGACTTGCATACTCTTGTGTACGACACAACCCCTATAATGTCAACATACCTGGTAGCCCTTGTCATTGGTGAATTTGATTATGTGGAAGACCATACCAGTGATGGAACACTAGTGAGAGTGTACACTCCAAAAGGAAAACAAGAGCAAGGAAAATTTGCATTGCACGTTGCCACCAAAGTTTTGCCGTACTACAAGTCCTATTTTAACATTGCCTATCCTCTACCAAAGATTGATCTAATTGCAGTTGCAGATTTTGGCTGTGGTGCTATGGAAAATTGGGGTTTAGTCACTTATAGAGAAACTTGTCTTTTGGTTGATCCACAGCATACATCGGCTATTAGAAAACAATGGGTTGCTCTTGTCGTTGGGCACGAATTGGCCCATCAATGGTTTGGTAATCTAGTAACCATGGAGTGGTGGACAGATTTATGGCTTAAGGAAGGCTATGCTACGTTTGTTGAATTTTTGTGCGTAGATTATCTCTTCCCAGAATACGATATCTGGACTCAATTTGTAACAAGCACATTAGTCAGTGCATTAGAATTGGATGCTCTCAAGAATAGTCATCCCATTGAAGTGCCAGTTGGTCATCCTTCGGAGATAGATGAAATTTTTGATGATATTTCATACAGCAAAGGAGCAAGTATCATTAGAATGTTACACTCTTACATTGGCGATGAGGACTTTAGGAAAGGCATGCATTTGTACTTGCAAAAGCATTCGTACTCTAATGCCGAGACTAAAGACTTGTGGCTTGCTTTGGAAGAAGCTAGCAAGAAACCAGTAGGTCATGTTATGTCATCATGGACAAATCAACAAGGTTTTCCTCTTCTTAGAGTTTCTGAAAAATCTTCAAGCAAGGAAAGTAGTCGAATTCTCAGCTTTTCACAAGAAAGATTTCTGGCTGATGGTTCGGTAGATCAGACAAATAGTCAATGGGTCATTCCAATAGGAGTCAGTTGTTCTAACGATCCGAAAAATGCTGTCAAGAATGAAATTTTGGAAACCAAATCCAAAGATATCGAATTTGAAAATATAGCCAAGGATTCTTGGCTTAAAGTCAACCCTGGATCTGTAGGTGTTTATAGAACACTTTACAGTAATGAACTGCTTCAGCAACTAATGCCTGCTATCAAAGATCAGAGTTTACCACCTTTGGATCGTCTAGGACTGTTAGATGATCTATCTGCGCTATCTCAAGCTGGACACGTTTCCAGTAGTCAAATCTTGAAGCTAACGGAAGCGTACAAAGGAGAAACCAACTATACAGTATGGTCTAGCATTGTTAATTCGCTGGGCAAGATAGGTATTCTCTTATCTCATCTTGATATACATTCGGAGTACAAGGCATTCGGGCGTGATCTGTTAAGAGACGTTTACCATCGTCTTGGCTGGGAGAAGGAGCCCAACGAAAGTCATTTGGATACATTGTTAAGGTACCGATCGTTTTTACTATCTTTAAAACTACGCTGACTGTCGTGCATATTAATTGATACGATACTTTAACTTTGTTACTTTCAGGGCTTTGATTATCAATCGTATGGTAGCTTACGATGACGAAGCCACCATTGAAGAATCGAAAAGACGTTTTGCAGAGCATATCTCGGGAAAAAATCTATTATCGGCCGACCTTCGTAAAGCAGTCTATTGTGCAATACTGAAAGCAGGTGATGAAAACACTTTCGAGACCTTGCTCAAATTGTATCGTGATAACGATTTGCACGAGGAGAAAGATAGAATTCTCAGCTCACTTGGAGCAACGCAAGACGAAGCTCTTCTTCGTCGCGTTCTTGACTTTTCAATGAGCGAGGAAGTCAGATCGCAAGATACAGTTTATGTAATTGCATCGGTTACAATGACTTATAAAGGTCGCATTTTGGCTTGGCAATTTTTCAAAGATAATTACGACAAATTGACTGCTCGATACAAGAGTGGCAGTTTGCTTACGGCATTGGTTAAGTACACAACTGAGAATTTCGTCACCGAAGATTACGCTCGAGACATCGAAGAATTCTTCTTGAAACATCCTACCCCAGGTGCACAGAGAAACATTCAACAGAGTATTGAAACAGTGAGACTGAATGCTGCTTGGCTCAAGAGAGATCAGCAAGCCATTGAAGATTTTTTGAAGAGCGTTCGTTAAAACGATGCTATGATTGTTTATGGAAACATAGGATTTCGAGCTGTTCAGCCTGTCTTTTTTGTACTTAATTATTCATTTAATAACGTTGCAAAGTTTTTCAAGTACAAATCATTTGATAATAGAAGAACATTCAACCTTGCGAATGTTAATTTGTAGCTTATCGAGTGTTTTTCAAATTATTTACTCTACCCAGAACAATTCTATCAATCTATATTTACGCATCGTTTACTTAATCTGTACAGCTTCTTTAAATATAACATTTACATTACATCCTTATGAATTTTATGAAATCTCTCGTTGTTTCTTACTATTCCAAACCTCAATAATCATTCTCGTGCAACAAACAAAAAAATACTACAAAAATCATCCGTCAACCTCGCAGACTCCTGTAATCTGGCTTTGGACGCGGCGATGATATCGACCATTTTTCTACGTGGTATCTGCGTAGGTTGAGGCTCAGGCTTCATTTGTCGAGGAGGTGGCGAAGCATTTGTTGGCGTTGTACACTCGGAGGAGAGACCCGAATCTCGACCCGGGTCTTCCGCGGTTAAGCGCTGTACATCGGGTTGTTGAGGAAGTACTGGACGTGCTGTCGTTATTGGTGCTCTTAAGGTAGGAATACAACTACGACGTTTTGCACCTTTCGCGGTGTCGTCCATCCCGGGTGTCAACGACATTTTTTGTGTCGTCGACGATTTGCTTCGATAATAAACTAGTTTTTACTTTTCTGAGTGTTCATTTTCTGTTCGTTTTCGACGCATCTGCGCGACTCTAAAATCGAAGATTGTTGACGTTCAATTGATATTTGTGACATTTTCGAGTCGTATATGCATTTCATCTAATCGTGATCTATATCGAAGTCGTTCCCGTTGCTATTTCAACAAAATCGCAGCAAAAAATCAACAGCTTACGCATTACGCGGCTACTAATCGCGTGCCTGAAACGCAGCTTACTACGAAATTATTCAACGCTTTGGCTTGCCACGCGTCTCTAGGTGTAATTCCACCAAAACACGAAGCACAGTCTCGACTGATCGCGTTTGTTGACAGTCCTGATCTTAAAGATTTGACAAAAATAACATTACACCCAGAAAGGGAAAAATCGCCAAAGGTGTATGTATACCTGCTTCGTGGAAAATTACAAATACGGAGCGTGCTTATCGCCAACGATATTTTCGACAGTGACGCGTTACGATATCGTTGACACGACCGACTAGCTATAATCGTGCGTGTTATTTTTCGTACACGCCGTTAGATATTTTTTTTTCGAGTAGTATGTTTCGTATCTATGAGAGGACGATTGTTTTTTTCTCATTGCAAATTTTTCATGCAGAGTTTCTACTACTATAATGACTAGGTAACGTCGTGATATCACAGAAGTGTATTTTAGTTAAAAATGGCATTAACGACACGCGCAATAGAGGATTCTTTTTAAAATATGCTCGTTACTACGATCAAATATGCTCTGATAAGCGTTTTCTTTTTACCGTAACTACAATTTTTACTCGATACCATTCGCGATCAAGCGCAATAAAACGCGCAAAAGACGGCAAGTTATAAACTCCAATTATGACGATTGAGCAATTGTGTAAATTTAGAAGACTCCCGCGCGACAGTCGAAAATATCAATGTAGATGTAGTTTATATATATATATATATATATTCAAATATTTTTCTTTTCGTTTATTGTTTGCACGCACGCGCGCGCGTGTGTGTGCGAGTGTCTGTGCACACAATTCACGTCACTGAACATTACGTTATTAAAGAAATCTATTGCATTGACCTGAAATCACAAACGAGTTTATTTTATTATTTTTTTTATCTACGTTTAATGATTGATCGTTTCCTCAATTTCCGTAAAATGCCACAAACATCAATTCAACGCAAAAGTAGATCGTTGCAATCTACTCTCAACATCCTGTAGCGATTTAACAATCTTGTGGTACACTTTGAGAAAAATCGTGCGTCTCGTAAAATTGAAAATCAATGATAGAGCCCACGCTTTCAAGGTCAACTTTGTCATACACGAAAGTTACACATCCCGAAAGAAAGTAACGTCGATATGCCTACGTAAATTGAATCGGTAAACTATTTATACGATCGCACTCGACACTCGCGATAATAGCAGTAGCAGCAAGCAGCATGTCAGGCTGAAAACAAATAAAGACTCCAAGTCCTAGAAGCACACTTTGCTCCGTTTTGGTCGCGGCGATCGATGCAGTTGTATATCACACGCGCGTCAACGGGCGTCCAACTTTACATTATCGTCACTTGCACTTTGGCTTTCGATTGAAAACGAATTTACGAGTAGAGCTATTGTTATCGATAGCAAAAGATAAACAACCGTTAAAAACCCTTAAAAAAAGCGAAATTAAGTGATAAACACCAATCGAGAGTGTTATAAGGATAGCTATTGTCGTCGACGACGACGAACAAGCAGCAGAGACGCGCGCACACTGCCTCTAGCTGGCTGTACACGCGCTTGCGCGACGAGCTAAGCGCTCGACTCGCTCTCAGGCTAGGAAGAGAGAGACGTGCTCGATACTTTTTCGCGTAACTAGTCAACGTTACAATGTACGTAGATATTGATATTTAAAACGCGGCTGTGGATGAATCACGAGGATCTCTATAAATGCAACAGCCACGATAGTTCGATTCGACGCTATACTTTGCTGTACCTTTACTAGAGGTTTACTCTGAGTTATAGTTAGGATAAGTAGGACTTTGGGGGATCGATGCAACAGTTGAGAGAGAGAGAGAGAGAGAGAAAAACATTGATTTATTTTTAAAGCTTGCAAACTATATCTTTTTCGCAGCTGAGTTTATTCGAAGATGAGGCATTTCTTTATTTTTCGCAATGCATCGTTTTTCAGCTTTACAAGCAAAATGATTAAAGAGCCATTGAAATTTCTCAGATTATAAAATCGCGAGTTAATTCCAAACTGCCAGCATACCAAAAAATTGCATTGTAAATTTGTTATTCGTCAATTGATGAATCATAATGACTTATTAACGAGAACGCATAACCAAGCGTATAACCAAGCGTATGGTAATAAACTAATTAAGCAAAAATTTCCTTTCCGACAAAATGGCAATTTATAATTAAAAGAGGCGCTCCCATAGTCCCACAAAAGGGGGATAATAAAAATTGTTGTTGGCTGAATCACGAAGGAAGTGGAAGATGAAGGCAAAAGGTTTACTCGGTACGCCTTCCTCTCTCTCTCTCTCTCCGCACTTGATACGGCGTACGCGCGGGATCATGCACTTAAATTAACTCGTTGATCACGAGATGAGATAGGAGCCACAAAGTTTACTCGGTACGGACAAATTCTGCGCTATAAAACAACGATATTACCTGCAGTTTTCAACGTGCGTCGTGAGAACAAAAAAAGCAAGCAGTTGGCAATGCACCGAAGCCGCCGATGCATAAGACACGATATTAGTACTGGCCAAACGTATTCCGTGGTTTCTCATACCTCTCTCGCTCGCTCTATCTCTCTCGTAATAAAAATTCATACGTATACGTGTACGCGGTAAGGGTAGATGGAAAATCGATCGTATTCCACTCGGGGGAGGTAAAGGCTCAAAACGTTGGCCGTCAGCCAAACTGTCTGCGATCTTCCATGGCGCGCCTGAGGGAACTAACTACGGGGATGAAAGTTTTAACGTGTCTAGACGATACGTTCCGTCGCTTGCATGAAATACCGATGCGCAACGGGCAATGTTTTGCGAGAATACGATAAAATCAAGTAAATTAGCAACTAATTTTCTCTGACATTTCACAACTCATTTTCTCTAACGAATAAAACAATGAAAAACGAAGCGACAAGATTCACGAACAAAATTATGAGGCAGTTAAGCGTTTTGGCGAAAATTCAAAGGCGACCTCGCGCTCGTGTATATTTAGCGTCTAGACGACGACGCTGCATTCTACGGATCTTTCTCAGTGTCACGTACACGTTCGTCTCTCTACCACCATTTTCTCGTAAGAAGGCACCGCAAGTTCCCGCAGACTTTATCAATCGTTGATTCGTCTGCGACGCTTTCAAAAGCTTTAGTGTTACGTAATATCCATTGGAAAATTCAAAATACAACCGAATATATTCTCAAAAGTAACTTTCTCTCTCTCTCTCTCTCTCTCTCTCTCTCTCTCTCTCGCTTGTGTCGCGTCTTTGTCTTGCAATTTTTCTATTACATCGCGAACAACAGTCTTCTTCCTGCCCCCTTTTTCTCCTGCTTTTTTTCTTTAGCAATGCGCCTCGAGTCTGCCAAAGAGCTTTTATATACCGTATTCCGGCGTTTCGTGATAAGTTCCATCTTCCGCGACGAGAAAGTCGATAGCTTGTATTTTAAAAGAAGTTTTATAGTAAAACGTATAAATGGAAAAAAAACGTGAAACTGATTTCTCCTGTTTAGCAAATGAATAAAAAGACAAAACGTAATCGAGAGTGAGAAGGAGAGAGAGAGAGAGAGAGAGAGAGAGAGAGAACAAAGCGTTAGGTGTCTCGCGACTCGCCTGATTACGTGCCTCGCCTACGTGTAATTAGGCACGTTGATTTTAAACACGTGCGCAACTCGGTGAAAACAAAAAAAGAACAATATATACAATACATATATATACGATAATTTCTCGATACTTCCGTATATAATTGTACTGACGATGCGCACACTTGTATATTATACCATGGCACGCACAGTGCCGGCTAATCTGGAGCTACATCTTTGGTTCAATGTAATCGCGCGACGCGATTGTGCTCGAGGAAGAATAAATAAATAAAAATTTCAATGTAACGTTGTTATTCGATGGTCCAAAGCTGTAAATTTCTTCGTGCCGTTACATTGTCAAGGTGGTATCTTTCTATTTTTTTTTGCAAAGATCATGTCTCGCTCCGCTAAGGAAATCTCGTTTCAAAAAAACAACAACAATGCAATCGAAGCCCGAGGCATTGAAACGGTTTGGTGGATAAGTTTGCAACAACGACAAAAAAATTAAAAAAAGAAGCTTATAGCGACGTCGTTGTCGAGCGCAACGGAGGTCAGAGAGCGTGAACAAACGTCGTCGCGTTCTGTCGAAATGTAGAGTGAAATTTCTATTGCAGGACAATTAAGATTCCTACGACAGTTGTATATGGCCATTGTCACTTTTTTTGTGTAACCAACGACGTCACGGGTGAACGAACGCTATAGTCAAGTTAGTTTTCAAACGTCACGCGACAACAGAGCGTGATTGCAGGTAGACAAACGCGTACGTCTCTGCGTAAGTTTATTATTGAGATTTAGGGAGTATACGCGCGCGCGAGAAATCGAGGTAGCCTGGAAAGTGATCGACTCTTTACAAGTGGTTGGCCGCCGACATAATCAGAGCATTACTTGTTAACCAACTAAGAGTATAGGAAAAATGTACGATGGGCATGGTAGCATTTTACCGTGCGTACTCGTGGATCAAATTTCTCAACGAAATTCATAATTGATGGGGCATCGCGCGGTACAAGGTGTTTTTAAATAGTTTTTCCAAAAAACACAACGTGGGATATTATGCCGAGCACGTAATCGTTAACGAGTCAAGGTTGAGACAACTCGAAAACCGGTTTAAGCGTGCTCTTTAACGCATTACACCGGATCTTTCGCTTCTGCAGAGTAATTGGATGAACTTGGACGACTGTAACAGCGTCATCGATGCAAAGTGAGCTTGATTGATACAATTAATGCCGCCTTTGCGTCTATAAAATACTCTTTCACACCGAGTAGACTAGATTTTCCAAAATAATAACAACGACAATAACGATGATAATCATGATAGTAATATAACGACACAAAACCAGGGGAAAAAAAGAAAAGAAACAGAAAGCGTTTTGCGTACGACGCTCAGTGCGCAACAAAACATTTTCTCTTTTCCAAACGACACATTGTGGAAATCAATCTTTGTGCAATGTATAGGATTTCTTCTAAGCGGATTGCATTGGAAGCATAGTTATTTTTTTACACATCAATGACCATTTAAATAGAATCACGTACAAGTTGAACGATATAGTGTCATGCTTGAAAGAAATGGAAAAATTTGATTGCGATGAAGCTGTGTGAATGACGAAAATGTTAACGAAATCAAAAAAATACGTGAAAATACAGCATTTTGTGTAAATTCGTTCCAATGAATAATTTAGTCAAAGCGTGAATGTTGTGCTTCGTCAAATAAACTTTTATTGCGTATCTTAGTAGATCTATGAACAATAAATGTTAAACATTAGCGCTAAACGACTCAAATGTTATAATGTTCGCTCTTACCATACACAAATACGATAAGCAAAGAAAGTTGTTGTATATTGTTAATATTTGAGCAATTGAATATAGCCATCGTATACGTCGACTCGTTAGAACCTGCTTTGCCGATCAACACACCACAATTTGCACACGCATTCTGTCGAAGAAACGACAACTCAGCGCAGAGAAAAAAAGAGATAGAGAGAGAAACAAAAATTTCTTCAAATAAATCACAAATAAGCTATCACAAAGTAGAATCATTTTGTCGCTATGTATAGTTATATATCTCGTACTAACGTTATTTGTTTCTCTTTTATCAAAAGTGCCTCAGTCCTGCCAGACTACGTTATTACAAAGGTTATAATTGATTTATCCGCGTATACAATGCTCTATGTATAAATATATGTAACAGAACGCGTATGAAAAAAAAAAAACAAATAAATTACCCGTTGCTCGTCGTCGGTGAAGTTAGATTGCTTCCATTCGACGACTTTCTTGCTTCCGCAACTTCCTCGCCGTTCTTCCTCATTGGACGAACCATCTTCGTCACTTTAAAGCGTTGCACTTGTATAAACTTTGCCTTTTTTCTCACTCTTCGCGGCACTTCATTGAAATCTTTGCCGAAATACGTTTTCTTAGGTCCGTTTTTTTTCTATTCGTATGAAAATGACATGCTTAATTGTTTCTTGTTCTTTTTCGTCGTTTGCTGTGTGTGTTTTGTTTATAATGCAAGAGAGTATATTTATAATATATTACGTATATAAAGTCTAATTGTAGCGTTGGTCTACGTGTAAAATTCGGTGCGGAAGCCACCTTATATCACCACGGAAGGGACGTATAATCGCATATATAAATGCGTTTCAAGTTGACGCCTATAACTTTTATCAGGGAAGAATATTAATTGGCGACTTATTTATCCGTCGAAACAAATTGGAAGAACTCTATTTCTCTTACGAAGACTTATTATTGAAGTTAAATGGGCGGGAACGATCGACTCATTGTTACAATTACAATTGTTAGTAATTACGATTGACTTTGGATAACTTTTTAAATGTTTCACTTACATTGGACGAAACATCGATAAACGATTGGAACAATTTCTTTTTTTTTTCTTTTTGATAATTATCTTTTAGATTACACGTTGAGTACAACGGTTAAAAATCACATTTAAACTGTCATCGATAACATTCAATGTTAATCTTTGATTATATATCCAATCAACAATCTGACGGAATCATAATTCAACAACCAATTCCATCTCAATAATGCCGATTCATTGAAAAATTCGTTTAATACCTCATCCAATAGCAATGATTCAACGATGCTTCACATCGCAATCAAATGGTCACGCGCGATAGCGCAACTTGTCTTTACGTCTAATCTCGTTGCAGAGAACAGACAAACTGGAATGTCTTCGTTCCTTCGATATACTTATATATGTATAAGGTACAGCAGAAATGACAAAATTTTGTTTAAATTTTCAACAGAAAGTCAAGAGAACGAGGAAAAAAATGCTCATAGCCACATGCATACACACACACGCGCGCGCGCTCGCGTACATACATGTGTTTTCAGTTGGCTATCTCTCTACGGTAAATCCTATTTTCGGTAAGTGAACCGAAATAGGATTGTGGATAGGGAGTCGGTTGGTAATTTTGGACGAGTGCACTTAACACTTCTTTCCCTTGGGTTCTTTCTCTTTTTTTTTTGTTTTCGTTACAATCAGCTACCATGCGTGTAGGCGTTAGTTAGGGTACGTCAGCTGGTAGTAGTCGCCAGTCTGTTCATCCTCTAGCACGCTAAAACACAAAACATTTGCCTGATGCGTTTTTCCTTCTCTCGTTTCTTTATCGGCTTTTTTTGTTTTTCTCTCGCACTGCAAGCGCGACACGACGCACGGAAAAACAACATAAATTATGCATAGAAACACGCAATAAATGTGCGCGCGCGCGCGCGTGTGTGTGTGTGTGTAAGTGTGTAAGTGTGTAATCGTGTGTTTGTGAGAAAAGCTCTCGATCCCACATCTCTCACGGTTCTCTTCAAAGTGAGCCTACAATCATCGTCGTGCTATCGCATCTCTCTTTATTCTCGAAAGATCGTACTTAGTTGCGTTTATTAACTTCTCTTAGCTTTTTAGAGAATCTGCAATGAAAATTAATAATGTCCTTTAATCACAATTGAATGCTACAATATGCGTGTTCAGAGTGTAAGTTTACGTTTTTGTTGGTTTCACAATAATGTATGCTATTTGATTTTATTGCAGAAATAAAAATGCGTCTCAAGTGTAAACATGTTATCTTAACACTCAGTTTCTTGAATGTATTTCTTTATAGTTTTCTCGGATTTGAAGCAATAAAAATAACTCAAAGATTTTTCAACGGAAACATAAAGAACTAAGTAATAATCGAGAGAACAATGATTGAGAAATGATTAATATAGAAATTCAGACTATAGGCTCGCCTTTACAATCATCGTAATTAGTAAGATTTCGTAAACGTAAGTCGCGTCTCCAACATCTAACTATACGATAACAGTCTATATAAACTACTGAAAACCTCAAACGCTATTCGATCAAACTGTTCTACATTTTAAGGATTATCATTGTTTTCTACAAATTTTTTAGAAAGCTTCAATCACAACTTTTCTCGTTCTTGCTATAAAGACTTTACGTGCAGTTAATGTCCCATGACGACAAATCTTTTCGATAATGCCAATTTCAAGCATGAAATATTTTATAAATTTAAACGAATTCATTCCTATTCAATGATCCAACAGTTGTTACAAGGAACAACAAAAGAAATATATACACACAATGTAAGAGACAAATTAGCGGTAGCCTAGATACGCGATTTACATGAATTCCAGTGAATTTACATAATTATCTAACCACCATCAGTCATGGACTGGTGAATCTTGAAAAAAATAAGGAATTTCTTGCAGAGAGCGTGGGAGAGGGGGGGGGGAGAGAGAGCAATTACAATTACTAACTAAAATAGAAAGTAAGACGATTTTTCTGGGGTTTCTTTCGCAACCAAAACGAAAACAAAACTATCATGCGCCACGAAACTGATACAAGTATACGAGAAATGAGAGAGAGAGGGAGAAAAAAAAACAAAAAGCATGACTGCAGTTAACAAATAAAAATGGATGAAGTTCAAGCGATATATTGTACGTGTTCTTAATGAATTATATTTCGATGTAACGATATGGCGACCCAACACGAATGTACATAGACCATTTGATTTTGCAATGATTCTTACAACGTAAGCATCATCGTTATCTATAAATCTTTCTTTATAATTTTGACTCTCTGTCTTATAAACAAAACGCAAACAAATTTGTCTTATTATCGCACTTGAGTCATTCTGCGTACTGCATGTCAAGAAAGTCTAAAGCTACGATAATAATAAGTAAATTGTCGGCCGTCGCTTCGAATCTTATTGACTTTTGTTGTTGTCCATTATAAATCAACAATGATTTATCTCGCAAAAAAGGGAACAAAATCGTCTAACCACGTCCTTGTTCGTCCAAAAACTGTTTCAAGATAAAAACATAATCGAGTAGCGCAGTCATCCTTGAGACACAGACGCACACATACACAGTAGAATGACTCAATGCAATAAATAATATCACTCTCTCGTACCCAAGTCGATCAGCTGATTGGAGCGCACTATCGTTGAACTTGTTCCCATTCACTGTATTTTGCACCAAAGAAAAAACAACCACAAAACGAGTTATTCGCGCGAGCACTTCCGTAAAAATGACGAGGAAAAAGAAAACGAGCAACTAGGTACAATAACGATCACGGAACGACAGTAGTCCGCACAATCCGACGGTGCAATGCCGACTGGAAGTTTGCGCGAGCACCGAGAGAGAAAGAGAGAGAGAGAGAGAGAGAGAGAGAGTGTACCACCGGCTGTGCGCTCGAGCAACCGCGCGCGCTGCGCAACCGCGAGTCTCCTTATGCCCTTTTCGTTATATACTTCGTAGTAGAGACCTTCACGGGGGGCCCGACCTTTAGCGACCTTGAATACTCGTGGGTCCTTGTAGGTTCGCTATGTTTAGTGGCTAAACGACTAAAATCTCTAAAACGTAAAAGCGAAAAATTTCATTGACCCACATCAAGATAATCAATATATGGCAAATGGACCAACAAACAAAACAACAACAAAAATGGGCATCGCTCCAATGTTCATTAGCCTTCTTTTTCAATTGGAGACAACGAATAGATAAAGTACTCGAGTGAAAAACGAGCACGGAATTTTTAACGAGACTTTTCCGAAGCTTCGAAATAAACGAGTATAAGCCTGCCTTGTGAATTGAAAAGCAAGTCAGAAGCTCCGGTACCTAGGTAAATAGTATATTTCGAATGTTCGATACGAGTCGATATAAAAAGGCGCATCCATAGTCCCGCAGCTGTCTACAAAACGTAGCTGTATAATGCGGTAAGGAGAACGCTTGAATTGTTTTATTACCGAAGCAGGCGTCGTCGATCTTCCGAAGCCAAGCTAGCTTGACGATTCTTACGTTGCACGGATTTGCCATTTGGGAGAGCTTTCGAAATTGTATTACTACTTGACTATCAAGTTACGTGGGGGTCTCTCTATTTTTCTTTGAGTTTCATTCAAATGTCAACTTCCGCAAAGTTCATCGACTATAGAACAATCGATCAATCGAGTTGTTCGAGTACTACCATTAGATCGTTTCTTTAAAAGTACAACTTGTAGCATCACGCAGACTTCCCTTTGATCCTACGTACGAGTGTAGGTATATGCACGGACGATCATCTACTTTACACACTGAATGACTCCATTTGCGAGAGCACGGAAACTAAACCGTTCGAGTACAAGGATTGCAATAGCAAGCTCGTTTACATCGACGTCTCGTTGAACGTACGCAACGATTAACAATAGTAAACTTTTATCAAGTCAAGTCAATTTTTTTAAAAAGACATTTTTGCATTTTCGTTTCACACTGTGTTCGCGTGAAATTCATTCGAGGTAAGTAGATTTTTTTCAATGACAAAATCATATTACGACGAACGCGCTGATAAATCTATAAAAAACAAAACAGGTAGGAATCAATGAACAGTACGAGCCATGTTTACAATTTCATTCTTTCGACGCCGACCGTGCTGCCATCGAGTGAAAGGTACAAACCGTGTACCAGCTACAGTCGAAGTAGTAGCTACCTTTATACCTACGTTTTGGTCATACATCACAAGTCGATAATTAAGATTACTTGAACGTTCCATTGAACGTCTTCGCTAAGAATTTGCAAAACGTTTGCAAATGACTTTGTTTGTCTGCAATAGTCAAATGTGCAACACAATAACAGGTATCGTATTGAAATTGTATCAAATAGTCGAATAACGTTATTTCATCCTTTTCTTCGTCACAACGCAAATAAATAAACAAATACACACTGACTGTTTGTCTGTTATCTTTGCTTGCCAAGTCATTCCAAGCGATACACGTTATGAACGCTACTAAAAACAACTATCGTTAAAGCGCGTACTTTTTCAAACAATATAACAATAAACGAAGATAATGACAACTGAAAACAGCACAAAGAAGCATGCAGCAAACGGAACGCAACGAGGAGGTACGGATAAAAAAAGCTGGTTAGGAATAAAATTGGAAGAAAAGCTGTTGTTTGCATAAAGTGCCGCTAATTCATGTAAATTTGTTGCTGTCGATAGACTGTAGAATTATGATTTGATAGCTATGCCCATTTCGACAAAGAATATCATTTCATTTTCGTTTTTGCGAATAAACAATATTCATCGAGTTCGAGTTATCGTTAACAACTAATTGATTGTTCGCAAACTGATTTTGGATAAAAGCGATTATACACACCCAGACTCGGTATTTTGATTATTGTTGAGTCCAACGCTGACATTGTTATTCGTCGAATTGGTGAGCGATTGCTGAGATTGAGCGAGCAAGGAGTTCCAATCTCTCATGGCATCTTGTCCTTGTATTTCTAAATCTAACAGACTTGTCGCGTCATCGAGATCTTTCATGACGAATCTCGAGTTACCTCTGTAAAAAACAAGAAACAATTATACAACGAGACAATAAGAAGCACGCTCAAGATCGATCGTAGTATTATGTATTGAAAACGCTATCGGCATACCGATTGGTGATATCCCCGAAAGAACTAGCGTCGCTACGCTCGTAGTCCATCATGAGATCGTCGGATGCGAGAGACTCGCAGGAAGACAGTGTGCTTACGCTGCCAGCGCGATTCATTTTGCGCCCGTGTACGGGACTGTTCTCCATGCTTCTACCTTGAAGCGCAGCTGTAAACGAGAAATTACGAGTTACACGACCATCCGTGCAGCCTGTAGCAACGTGTAGCAACGAAAAAAATGTAATGACTACGTTATTGCTTACTGATTTTTGGTGCGGTTTCCAAGAGGGTCTGACTGTGCTCGGCGGTATTAACGCCAGAGGCTTCTCTTAATGTCTCGTCAAAGACCAAACCTGGCTGATCGGCAATTTCGTCGTCGAAAAATTCTCTGCCTTCGGACAAGCTCAACGAATTGGAAGCATTTGTCGGTGTGCCAGGACTGTCGTCGTCGATCGTGTTTCCAGACCGTTCCATCGCGTTTGTCTCCTTCTTGGCTATTTTAGCTTCACCTTGAGACACGCTAGCAGTTGGACTGTCGAAGAGACTGTCGACCGGCGAAGTCTCGTCGTCAATGAGGGTCGTCGTAGTGGCCGCCACAGCCGCGAACGCTGGATCTTCGATAGTGAGTAGAACCGATCGCAAGGTACTGTTGGGGAGAGCTCCAGTCTTGGCTGCGTTTGAGATAGCCTTGAAGTGCTGGACGGTCGTTTGGGTGACAGTGTTGCATGGCATCGCAGGTAACACGTCGGCTCGGGGACGATTGAAGTCTTCGCTCGAACTAAACGAGTACTCGTCGGCCATAGCCTCTCCGCCATGTCCGGCAAATTGCTCGTCTTGCTCGTCCGAGCTTCCAGGACTGAAATCCGACGAGCGCATCATTGACGAGGTCGTCGAGACGGGCAACTTTTCCGACCTCGATCTGTCCTTGTAAGCTTTCTCCTCGCCTAATCCTTCGTCGTATCCCTCCGATGACGTGGTCGACATCGAGGTACTCGAGTCGGCAAATCGGTTGTCCTTGCTGAAAATAGCCCGCTGGTATTGGTTAGCTCGCTCCCTTACCAGACCCGTGTTGTAAGGGCTGGGATTATGCTGATTATGCTGAATGGCACGGTTCAGTTGTTGCTGCTGTTGTTGCTGTTGTTGCTGTTGATGTGCCACGGTGAAATTTTTCGGCAGAGGAATAACGGAAATCTCGGTGACGACGCGATGATCGTGGTCCACGTCGCGCACGTCGAAGCTCTTGCCGCTGACGACAACTCCAAGCTTCCTAGGTCGTTGTTGCCTTTCGTAATATTCGTATCGCGACCTGCTCTCGTCCGAGTAGCCTCCGTGTTGGCTCCCGACGCCAGAATCTTCGGTGCCGGAACCCTCCTTCGAGCTACAGGTAGCGATGGGAGCTCTTCCGCCAACCTTACGATTCTGATTAGCGACGGTCTTGGCGATCTTGGAGCTCGCGTCGTTCATCCTCACGGCGTATTGTGGCTGAGGTAGATTCGACGAATGTAGCGTGTACTTGCCTATCGTACCGTTGTTGTTGATGTTGTGAGTAGCTCCATAGACAGGTTGATTGACGGGAGAGGGTCTGGGTTTCTGCTGTGGCGATCTTCCCTGTCGTCCTCGAAATTCCGTTTGGAATGCATCTTGAGCAACGTGACTGTTGTACGCGGAGATGTCGGTAACCTTGTCGGTGAATCTAGTCTGTTGATGATTTCGAAAACCGAATCTATTCACTCGGACAGGCAAGCCGCTCGATTCTTTTTTCGGTGGTGCTAGTCTCGGCGTTGATCTGCCGGACGACGAGTATTGTTGACATCGCGACGGTGCTGCGTAATAATCTTCGTCGGTTTGCTGACGACGACGAGACTCGTGTTCTGGACCCACGGATTTCGAGCGTTGTTGATGAGGCTCCTGATAAGCATTACTAGGCGCTATGGGTACCGGGATAGCCGAGGGTGCGGGTCGCCGTCGAAATCCAAACGATATGGCGGTACCGCGAGTGTGCGGTTGACCCCTCTTCGACGAGTTTTTGTCCTAAAAACAACGACAAATTGGCAATTACTAACGATTCGTTGGGCAGCGTTGGTACATCGCCAAACAATAACAACGTCAAACAATGGCTTTCTTTCTTTCTTATTGTCGCTGTTTTGCGTGAACTTCACTTATAGCAATTTCATATATTGTTCCTGCAACGAAAGATTCAAGTTATGGATGATTGTTACAATCACTCGGGTACATAAACAACAACCGGTATTTATGGTTTTAAATGTATTTATGCAGCCACATAAAAATTTGATTCAATTAGATCAACGACCGGAGAGCGCGCATGCATGCATCGTTTATCCATTACATACCTTGAATCACGCAATGCGCGCGCGAATTCGTTCACGATCGTCTAACACGCGATTATACCTCAAATGGTCAAGGTCAACACTTTGGTTATAGATAAATTTTACGTCTTTCGCGATCGATGAATCTCGTAAAAAATTAATCGGACCCAAGTCCATTAGCGAGCGTCGACCTATAATAGGGATATTTGGCATAATATAAAAACTGGCGTAGTATCACGATTTATTAGGCGACAAAGAGGCAATTTCACACGAGGAATATTTCGTACGAAGTGGCTTACCATTTGGCTGACGGCACAGGAGACAATGTGCGTTCGCGCGATTACGAAGACAAAACTCTTAACTGCGAGATTATACGTTGGCTATCTAAATGCGACGTTGATAATGCTCGCGCGAAAGAATAACGAACGATGATAAAACGTTAGTCACGTTGGTCATCTTTCGCAATGGCGCGCTAGAATCGATTCAGGGACGATTAACCATTTGTTTGCTTCAACTATCCAAAGTTGTGTATTATAAGCTGGTTTACAAGAGTCTGTTGTCGACTAATTGTCAATTGTCAAGGGTGATCACTCGAGTAACCGTACACAATCAAATTGCACGAAAGAAAAAGGCAATTTCTGTTCAGCAAATACACTACGCGCCAGTATCATTATGCCAACATCTGCAACAATGAGTTTGTGCAACGATCCCCCACTGGTCCATCGCGCACCCTCCATTCCAATCGAGTACACTGAAATCGTTTCTATTAAACTATCGCGAACACCCTTTCCCCTACACATACGAGAAGTCATACGTTGAACGAAAGTAAAAGGAAAAAAAGCTCGTTTATACGCTTACGGCCCTTACCAAACTAACCCCACGTCCATAAGCTCCATCGTCCTCGTCGTCGTAGCTGAGTCCATAACGTAGATCGTCCTCCTCCTCGAAAAACCTCTGTCTCGCCATCTTCCTTTCCATGTCTCTCTCTCTCTCTCTCTCTCTCCCTCTTTCTCAGAGTCTACTGAACATGTCGACTTTTTTCTGTTTCGTGATTTTGCTAACTATCAACCTTCGTTTACTAGTCCAGTATACGTGAGATTGTACCCCGGGACGATCCGATGAAATTGGCCAGAAGAGACCTGGTGGTTGGTCGTCGTCTGCGCCTTGCCGGGGCTATCTGCGACGTAGTGCTGCTGCTGCTGCGGACATTGAGGCATCAACGCGCGAGCGCCGACACACGATTGATCCACCCCAGTGCGCCGGCGTCAAGTACACCGGGGGGGTTGGTGCTGACAGTGCCGTATATAGAATTGAGCTTTATTCATTTTATTTCGCGTGTATACAAGTGTGCAAGCACACCTGACGTTTAAGTTTTCTTACCGCCATTCGCGCTTCGATATATCGATGACTTTATCGAATTCAGATAAGCCAATTCGACGAAAAATAATAAAAATATAAGATTTTTAATTTGAAGTGAGATTATATATCCGTATTACAGTTAAGGGACTCTCATTTTGCGTACGTATTGTTAAAATGGATTATACGTTTGTTTTAAAATCTCATCGAGGAGAAAGGAAAACAAACAGGCATTACGTAAAATCAGTTATGAAGGCGAGCCATACATATATATATATGTATGTATTGCAGGGCTTTTGTGTTATAATAAGCTGTATCAGTTCAATGATTTTACTCAATTATTGTAAGCTTACAAGTCTATACCATCTGCGCGCGTGACATGCACAATATACGATATACTTTCAAACATATTTTGTTTAGCGATACGATGCTACATCGTCAAGTAAAAACAACACACACCACGCTTTCGAGTCAATCACCTGTTCGTCATTTCCTTGTTGGCTCGTCGAAATGGCAAAATAGACTTTCGCTCCTTCTCCCAACGAACAACTGATGTTACATCAACTCTGTGCACGTATATAGGAGTTAAAACAAAATGCAATTGCACGAGCCTCGAGCGAAAGAGTAAGAAGAGCAAATGCTAATCTCGGCACTCGGTAGACTTGCGACTGGGTCAGACTATACGCGAAAACTCCAGGTCCAAGCGACCAATATAGACTAAACGTATTCACAGAGAGACCACGATCTCGAAATACATACATACATACACATATATATATATGATGTTTCGCTTAATTACGCATCACGTTTACAGATTATATATATATCGCCAAGTGGAACAGACCAAAGCGGTCAAAGCATAGGTGTGACTTTGTGCGACTTGGATCAATACGTCACTTTTTTTTTATTTCAAGTGTGAATCCGAAAAACTTATCGCCGAGAAACTAATTTATAAATTATCGCATAGACTGTAAAAAAGCGGCATTTATGACTCGTTACTGTTTAAGATAATTGTTACTTTACGTGGTTGCAAAGTAAATGATTTCCCTGAATATCAAGACGAAGTGGGTTTACGAGGTAATCAAACGAAGAAAAATCGTTGAAGCATTTGCAATGTATTCGCAAGCTGCAAATATTAACGATACTAGTACGTAATGGTGTTTTCTTTTTTCTAGGTAAAATCCAATGTCGTGACTTTTCTGCGCGATAGATCATGGGCATAAAGGAAACGCGCGTTTAGGTCAAAGGGAAGATTCGAGATTATAGCGAGGAGGGGCTGATGGCCGAAGAGGCACGATGAGTCATCTACATCCTCAGTGCCGAATCAATAGTTGCGCCTGTGAAGTTGCTTGTTGGATACGCGTCTCGAAAGTTAATTGACTTTTCGTATACGTAAAAATCTTATTCGATCGGATGACTAACGACGAATTGTTTTGACAAGGATCTTGCAAAAAATATCGTCTTTTTACGATCTTACAATGTACTAATAATAGTTGTGCTATGCGTAAAACGATCGTAATAAAAGTAGTCTTTACGATCGAAGGACAAGTTATTGGCAGTCGATTTCAAACCGGAAATCATGGCTTCGGGCAAAAGGGTGTAAAACTACGCTCGCACGATCGTTGCTAATTGCCGACACTTTTAATCTCCCTGAATGAACATTCTAGGGAATTAAGTTCTCGATTAACGTCTTAAATAGATTTCTTTTTGTTCGTTTTATTTTTAAGTTCAATTTGTAATTAATAGCCAATTTGAGTCGACTGCCCATAGAGAAAGTAGCCTCTAGGTGTGACAAAGGACTATCGAGTGGCGTGAAGTAACGTTCTACGAATAAAAGAGTAACGCGAGTAGGTGCCAAACGGAAATGAATTCCACGGGCCAAACTCAGCGTGACGATAGATCGCATGCCTTCACTTTGGCAGCTGTGTAATCTCCTTTGTTTTTTATATTTATTGTTATTACGAGTTTGAACGTCTTAATTAGTAGATAAATCGGCATAGTGAATGCGGTTACATCGACAACGCGCGCGCACGGCTATTGCGTAAAGGATGCCGTCGTATTATTCTTTCGCGAGAAACGATGGAGAATGTGTTTTCTTTTTGTCCGGTTGTGTAATTTGTACATTGTCACATTTAATTGGATGTAGGATATGGATGCGCAATTGGTATTTTACCAAATTCAATGATAATACTGATTGTATTCGATGGGTTATACGTTATACGTGGAATTCTCCCAGATCTTGAGTTTCGCAACTCTCAGTTCAAATGTTCTCAGAGCAAACTTGTTATTGACAAAGTTTATTTTTATTGAAAAGCTCGCGTTATTGATTATCGAAGAAATTGTCCGACTAAATTACATGTTTCGACAATGAATTTCTTTGAACATTAAAAATCTTTCGATAGCACAGTACATATTCCATAAGAAGAAGAAAATGTGCAAGGCTAGGAACAAAAATATGTACAGGGTAAAACGAGTTGCCGTCATCTTTATTCCTTACTTTCTCACGCATACGTAACCAAGGAGAGTAGCGAGTCGAAACGAGAAAGAAAGAGAGACTACTAAGCTGTCACGCAGTATGCTTACTCTTGGCAAACAAGAAAAAAAACCAAGAGAAAAAATAACAGACACACATACACACAAGGAAAATTAACAATTGGGCGTAGCTAGAGAATGGTAATGTCCGGCCGTGAATGAAGCAGCGTACAATAGCTCTCGTATATTTATCAAATTGCCAATCGCAATATGCATATATTTATGCCTCGCACTATTTCAGCTGGAATACATACGTGCACACATATACACACATATATATATATATATGTTCAAGGATAATTTCCGGAGTTCTCTCATTGCGCGGGTGAAAGTATGTACGTGAAAAGAGAGAGAGAGAGAGAGAGAGAGAGAGAGAGAGAACTGAATCATTTTTATCGCAACATCGCTCTGATTCGAGAGACTATTACGGACTGAAAAAAACGCACGAATCACTTTTCTTAATTGGTTTACTCTTGCGGTTGATTTTTATGTGTATCTAGATTCTAGATTGCCAGAGTTCAATGGATCGTTCTTTATTTTCGACGACAAGAACCATATGGGTGTTAGAAGAAAAGCTTACAGAACAGGTAAATCGTCGTAAAAAGAAAATAAAAAAAGTCAATGTTATATAGCTTGGTTGCATTTCTCTTAACGACGCATCAAGTTTCCCCCGCGATGAATCATACAAGGTGTAACGTATGTGTACGCATAAAACCGCAACATCGTAAACCCATAGACATAAAGTTCTCTCTCCAATTTATCAAGAAATGTAAAACGGGCGAAAAAGAAAGAACGAAAAAGAGCAACATGCATCACGTTTACACGTACACACGCATATTTGCTATAGCGAATAAGGGCGAGCGAGGTTATTGAACTATACGTGTGCCTAGCACCGCGAGTAATCAGTTGGGTGCGCGCATCTATTATCCATAGCCAACGGCGGCCATCGCCACCGCCGCATATAACTGTGTACAAAACGACTGACTATACTCGGACAGTATTGCAAGTTGCGTTTATATACGGAATGCCTTGATATTCCCTACGGGATATACCGAGTTAGATTTATCGTCCGCAAAGCGCGGAAGCCAAAGGATAAATCGTTAATCGGATATTGTATCGGTGTACAACTACAAGACGAATGTGGCCCGACATTTATCTCGGATTACTGCGAAATTTCAATACGAGCTTCCTCTTCTTTTGTTTATTTGTTTGAAAAAATTACGTTATTAGTGTTCCACCACTTTCTTTCTCGTTCTAGGTATTACTGAAACCGTACTTGTAACCTAGTACATTTATCGTTCGTATTAGATAATCTTAACGTAGGGATAGCGAAAATTTATTACCGAGAGAGCAACTTGTGCACGACTAATCAGGAGAACCTTTCACACAAGTATCCTCGTTATTAGCTACCTCTACAACGCTAATAAAAAGTTTTAAGCCGCCCCAAGGGAGCAGTTTACGCATTTCACGTATACTATTTAATTCACATCCGCCGCCGTACACGCACAAACGCAAGGCAGAATTCGCCAAGTATAAAGCGGATCTTTTAATTGAGCGTTGTCGAGCTTATCTTGGCTTACTTACGGCGCACATTTTTTTCTTCTCGTTGAGTTGCACACGTTTTGCTGAAAGGGTGAAAGCGCGAGCTAGTGCCTGAAATTGTGTATACGTATATAATTTATTCTCCAATATTCTTCCAATAGCAAGAATATCGTCTTTTTTCCCGTTTGTTTATACGGTCGCTTGTAGTCAACAATTGTTGGATTATTTTCGTAATTCTTGAACCTTTGCAAGCGTTTGTTGAATAACGGATTCGTCACGCTATAATTTGAAACTTGTGCGATGAACACATTGTTTCTGCTGGAATGATGATGCGAGAGTAGTCAAGTGGTTACAGCTCTATGCCACAAGGTGCCGAGAGTGAAATCACCAGATTTTTTTCATTCCTCTTTGCGATGGAAAACCACGTAACGATCGGCAATTTCTTTGTTTCTTTTTTTTGTTTTTTTTTGTTTTTTTTTGTTTTAGGGGAACGATTACTTCACTTCTATTACAATGTTCTATCTACTAGAATAACTTTGTTGCTTTTAATTTCAAGATCAGCTCATAGTCAAATTTCGTAATTTTTACTTGTTTTCTTCAATTGGAAATACGAAAAGATCTAATCGAGCGTTCATTTATCTCGGAAAGTTCACTAGACCATACGATCGTTTCTATCGTTTTCGTTTGAAAAAAATCAAACTTGAAGAAATGAGATTATTTTCCTCGTTGATCCAAGTACAACTAAAGTGTAAACGTCAACGGTAATCGCAAAGAAACAGCATCCATTAGCGCTGTACGCCTCCTCCGATCAATCAAACGACTTATACGAGATGCAATAAACTGCATGCGCACAAATCAAAGTCCTCTTTCACAAATTCATATTTACGCGCGCGAGATGAAATTTGCCTGTCATCGTTGTCTACCCAAGAAAGTCACTGTCAACGGAGATGAATAAGCTTGGATTCTTTCTTTTTCTCTTTCGCACACTCATACGAGTCAGATGCGACACTTGTGTTTGCAAGTGTTACGGCTAAGTATATACTTAAAAGAGTGACGTGACACGAATTTACCATGGTAATCTACAAAACCACAGACTAAATATTATATCGTATAGTATATGAGAGAGAATAACAAAAAGTCGGTTTACTTGTAAAAATGGATTGACTCGAATGACAAGGAAATTGAAAATGGTTTTCGGTTAGACTGCGATTAGCGAAACAAAGAACGAGAAAAACGATCGAGTTAATTTTTACCTTCCACTCGACACGAATAGCTTTCCACGTGATTCTAAATTATCATTCTTCATCGACGGGACTCAAAGTGGATGACTACTTTGTATAGACGCGCGTTGTAAGTTACAAAGTAGCTGCTCTTTTGCATCTCAAACACGTTGTGTGTATTAAAAAAAAAGCCCCACTTTTTCAAACAAATTGTCCGTCTAACGTATTAATAATACGATTGGAAAAGCCAACTAGATCCTTGGTAATTGGTTGCGTGCAACATTAATTCGTCTCGACATTGATTTATTCGTGCTAAAATTTAAATTAATTGACGAGCAAAAACTTTCATCTTGTTATAGCGATCAAACATTCCTTCATAGTGAATAAATAAATCAACATTTTCAATTTCACGCACAACGAAAAGAAAAGAAAAGAAAAGGAGAAGGTAAAAAAATTAGAGCAAAAGAGCGGCAAAAAAAAAGGAAAGAAGAAAGTCAAGAGGCCCGTAAATTGAACGCCGCCCACGTATCCCGTTATCCCATGTCGCGTGCGCTCACGCGACCTCCCATAGCCGATTTCTCGCAAAGCCATACAGAATCCGTTAGTTTATATATGCACATGCGCGAGAAGAAAGTAGGAAACAGCACGTCATTAAGGGCCATTGTTGTCGATCGTGCGAGCGGATATATCTATTGCCTTAACCGTGACCCTGAACGTTCAATATAATCCTGGAGAACATTGCGGTTGTGCGTTATTTTATTTTTTTGATTCGGATTCTACATTTCAATTTCCAAGTCAAGTGGCTTCTCAATGATCAGATACGAGAGTATATCGGTTAAAAAGCTATAGACGGTAAACAAGTGAATTATTACGCTAGCCTTATTAAGTGTTTTCATTTGCAATTACGCGTTCGCAACGTGAACTTTGCAATCGGATTGGTTTTATCAACGATTGGATCGCCATAATTCAAGATGAGATACTTGCGATATTTCACGTCAATGTCTTACTCGTATATAAATACTCGATTTTATCGAAATAAACCTGAATCGGATCGTACACTTTCAGCATTCCAAGGCGAACGTCTTAATTTGTTCTTTATTCGACGAAAAGTGCCACAACGTACTTGTCGTCCAGAGGCGAATAAACTGCAGCTTGCCTAAACGTCAACGTCGTAATTTCAGAGCTACACGGTTGAGAAACGTAGCGCGCAACTTGCATAAAATCATACGACCACTTCTAAACAATTTACCTGCACACACCCACTATGTTTGTACGTATGCGTGTGTGTACGTATGCGGTTTGACGCGTTAAAAAATATTCACACGAGGCTAATTATCGCGTAGCATTAGCATTCCCCGTACATGGTAAAACTTACAAAAAAAAGGATGTTTAGACCAAGAATAAAGTAAAATACAACGAATTTACGCTCGCAAATGTATATACATTGTGCCATTGTCAAGACAGCGCTAGCTGGCGTTTACCGGTTTTCGTGTTTATACCCAGCTAACATGCCAGATAATAACATGTGAGCGTACGCTGTTTATCATAACGGTAAGTACGCTTTGCGTAATACTCGTTTCCTTTTCTTTTTCCTCTCTTTTTGTCGCGTTTCTCTCGATCTCCTCGTTACTTCATTTTGCTTTGATTAATCTTTCGACGTCGCCTGTTACACGTCCGTCGCGATTGACGTGTCGTTGCTCGAAAAATCTCATTCGTACACGTAAGTACTTGTGTTGTGACAATAACGGAATAATTTTTGATCGGAATGGGCGATTTCGTTGCAATCTCGTCACGATACGTTTCAAAGCGACTATACAGAGAGCCTCGCTCGCACGCGAACGGTATAACCGAACGATTCTTAAGAATGAAACGATATCGGTTGTACGGCTTATCGCGAGCAAATCCGCGTCGATGAAATAAAAAAAATTAAAGCCGAAGACACAGCTGTAGAACGGAGGAAAACAGGTCATACGGCACACGAAGGATCTCCTTTTACCTTTTACCGCCTTTAGCAAAGAGCGGCTGTACACCTATATGGCATTCCAGGCCGACTTCTTAGCTTTTCTCGGCGCGTGATTGACGCCGCCACCGCCGTCGCTGTTGCTGTTGCTGCCGATGGAAAATTCGCGCTAACTGGCCTGCTTTTTTCGGGCTTTCGCAAAAGAGATCGTCTCTCGTTAAAAGCGTATAGTAACGCTATTCCAGTTAATTTGACACGACGCGGAAAAGCGATAATTACGGGGTAAAAATAGAAGGAACCAGATAACTATCTCTGCTGAGTGAAAATTAGCGAACGGATGAATATTCGTCGTTACGCATTCTGACCAAAGTCATGAATATTAACGAGATATTGCTTCTGTAGGGATACGCAATACAATACCCTTCATAATTAGCAAACGTTCTGCGGCTAACGGAGAGAAAACGCATAGCTTGGGGAAAAATTCACGTTGAAATTCCAGCGATTCGTCAAACTGATTCTCCTGACCTCTTGGCGGCGTAAATCAGCAACGTCTCTCGTTGTAAGCCATTCAATGGAGCAGCTACGCTTACTTTCGTAAAATGAATTTACTCGTGACAGAGAGCTTAAAAAAGGAATCGGCATGCCACGTCGCGTAGGAGTGAAAGTTAAGTTCTCTATCTTTCTTTCGGCTCGAGCTTTGTCGTTTTTTTCACAGCTGCAACGCTATCGTTAAATATTTGTGCCAACGCAATCGCTCAACGCGTGAGAGAATCGTCGTGATTTATCATCAGATCCACGATGAATTCTGGGAGAAAGTACTTTTTACAACGATAAACTCCAGTGGGAGGAGTTAAAGCTTTTTTTCACCTCCTCGTCTGTACACGAGTTTAAAGGCCGGAAATGCATCTTCTTTTTCTTCTTCTTCTCTTATTTTTTGCTAACTTGGCATTGTGTGGTGTAGTACGTATCGTTGGATCGCTTCTTGACGGACTGTTTCAGTAATGTGGCACGTTTAACGAGTGAAAGACTCGTAAACAACGGACGCCTATTAAGCGTGGAAAGTTGTATTTATCCAGCATTAATGGCTCTAATTGTGTTTATGGTGTTTTCGTTAGATTTCCACTTTTGTATGGTTATTGTATACAATAATATTTGAGGGCCAATTTGAGATAATATCGATGAATATCGTATACCTATACAACGGTATATCGAATGCTTTTTTTCTCGAAACAAAAAGAAAACGACAACAGGAAGTCGTCCTTTTTTTAAATATGTCTCGCGCGTTTATCCGCAGCCTGGACATTCCAGCAAGTGCGATAAATATTTCACGATCAGCGCGCGACAGCAAGTCCGGTAAAACAGGTATTCTCGTGACTTTCACGTCCCTTTAACAATACGTATATGCAGTTTATCTCTTTCTCTCGAACGATTTGAAATTTCGTAAAGCGCATTGCTCAAAACCCGTAATTACGCGATCCGATATAAATCATCGTGGAGGCATCACAAAGGAGCCCTAATACTCCATTCAATGATATTAAAGTTTCGTCAGTAGATCCAAGTACTCGTTCGGATAGTCAGATTGACCGTACTTGTGTGTATGTGCGTGTGAATGGCACGAGAACGACGAAGGTTAACAATCCGTAGTACAGTGGTAATTGCTGCAAAACACGAGCAAATGCCAGAGCGGTCAGTCGACGAAGCTCCTTTTTTTTCTTCTCAACATCGATCTCGCGAAAAAGTCCGTAACGGCTTATTAGTCGTAGCGGGATGAGCTCTATTGGATATTTCGTCGTGTGTAACGTGTGCGTGTACGTGTGTGTGTTGCACGCCGTCATTTTTTTTGTCGTTAACAGACGATATATACGAACGGGTAGCTATGAGCTTTTTGTTCTTTTTTTTCGAACGACGAAAGTCATTAAAAGGGAAATTGATATAATTGTCAGAGGTATATCGAGGTTCAATTTATACGTTTCTACCTTGCGTTCAATGGTTTTTGTTTCGCATGTGCCAGTTTCTCAACGGGCTTGTATCCAATGAAATAATTAATTTGTTCTTTCTAAAAATTGGGTAAATTGTCGAGACCCCGCAATAGTTACGAGTGTAAGAAAGTACCTTGCGTTCTATAAAACTCGAGTGAACTACACATCAATCAAAGTACATATATATATAGGGATAAGTCGACAGCATTGCACCGGACAAACAATTTCCTCTTTGATATAGAAAGTACGGGCGGCACAAGAAGCCGCATACGCCTACTGCCAATTTTTCACGCGTTATCCTATCGTCTATATGTATATATATATACACACACACACACACACATACTTTCACGGCTGCTTTCCATCAGTGATAAATACGAATAGTAAGAGTCGCGTCGATGCCCAGCAAAAAAGAGAAGCTGCTGCCACCGCCACCGCGCGGAAGTCGTAAAGTGCCCCCATCACGATCGACGTGCATCGTTGTATACCTACCGAGAGACTTTTACTTTTCATTAACCCAATCGTCATTTTTTTGGAAATTATGCGAATCGCAAACAATTGTCGAGCGGAAAGAAGGCATTACGTGAGATTATCGTCAAGTATTTGATCGCGAATTCGTGGTGAGAAATTAGACATTGGATCTTTGTATAAATCAAAGTCTTGGCGTGTTTGCCAAAATTGTTCTCGTCTTCTCAAGCACACTCGATTTTGTTACCGAGTAAAACTATAGGCGATGCTTGAACGACGATTACGGGTAGTTGTATTGCATGCCCTAAACAAGACGGCGACAACGCAACAACTCGTTGTGAATCCATAAAGAAGCAGGAAGTTTCGCGTGTCGCGTCGTCTCGTAGTCAAGAGTAGCTTCGTTTGTATATCGACGTGACGACCAAGAAAAAAAAACAAAGAAAGCCACTGACGTTTGTTCAAGGAACAGACAAAAAGTTGAAGTACTCACCTGTTTCTTGGAGGATTTCTTTTCCATGATGCGATAAGATGGCGAGTAGCCGGATGCTGCGATGACGGCGCCCGCCTTACGAGATACGCATTGCCCCATATAGATCTGACGTTCTCACTCGAGCACAACCTACCGATCACACGTTAGATAGCATTGTTATACCAACTTTATCGAGTTAAGCATTGATTTTTCTCCGCTGTATTTTGCACAAGTTACATTTCCCGTTGAGATACAGCGTGAATCGTCGAATAATTTTTTCGTTCGTTCAGTTATTCGATGAATCGTCAAATATCGTATGGAAGAATCGTTCGAACGAAAGTATATCGTTGGAATATCAACCTTACAAATCGTATTATTTTACAAATACAGCGCCTCTCCGCAAAAAGCTGTACACGCAGATGAACCTTTTTGTTTTTAGCCATAAGTAGCCAACGACCAAAACCATAGAATACCCGCAGAGAGGTGAAAGTAGATTGATAATTCTTAAATTACAGTTGAAATGTAGCTTGCACGTGCAAGAAAAAATGCGAGAAACACACGAAGCGAGCGAGTTATAAAGCTGAAAATTGAATTAGTAGTTGTGCTACTGCTATTTCTCATTTATACGCGGTTATGTAGCAACAGCAACAGCAAACTGTTCATCGTACTATAGAAAGCTTTGGCTTTGCTCTCGTAATCTGTGCTTTCATATCTGCGGAGGATCCGTTACGTAAAAATATCGTCTTTGCAATGGATCGTAGCGTTTAATGATTTATCGTTGTTGTATATCCTATACGTTTGCGTTGTACCGCGATTAAATGTCAATAATATCCTGGAGCGCGTGCTTTGCAATTAAAACCCTCGGCAATTGATTGCCAGTCGAGTGAATTTAATAGCCACATTAGAAATAAATCGGCGTTACAAGCCGGCGGCTGGCGATTTATCGAAAGTAAAATCCTCAAAATTAACGATGTCGATGACGATCGCGTGTACCGTAACAACAATACACGATTGTATGCAAATTGTCACGTGTCCTTTTCCAAAAAGCAATCAACGCGTGAAAAACTACGGGACACGCAAAAATAACACTCCATTAGCATACGTATACGTACGTTTGCTCGTTCGCGCGCGATACGTTCGAAAAGTACATCTCGCGCAAACGACTCCGACGATTAATTGTTGATTCTTTCCACGGAAAGAATAGGCACGAGAGTAGTCGTAGTCGTTCACCTGTATAGCAATGGCAAAAGCAGCAGGAGCAGCAAGTAGGCGGAGTCGTACAAAATTCTTCTCTTCGTCGTGTACATCATGCAGTGGGTTAGCGCTTGAAAATCTCGTGGCACGATCTCGATAAAGTGCAAAAGGCCACACGATGCCGTTGGCAAGACGACGATGCACGTACGTTATAACGTATCCGGTGTAACGTACGTCTACGAACATCGTTTCACGCGTGCAGCTATTGCCGAACTGTGAATACGTAAGCTTTGCCGATTGTTGTTGTTGAACACTTGAAGAGCGACAATAGGTGCATTAAGAAGAAGAAAAATAAAAGGGAATTGCGACATAACGTCGACACGCGGAGATACATATCCCATAGGCATTTCTTTTGCAAATCTTACATTCCAATGGCTTCGCGCCTCCGTCTTATCTGATACTAGCAGCACGCTCGCTTTGATTATTTCAATTACAGACCCCAGTTCCTCCCTCGCTCTATTGGAAGCAAACGAGCTCTTTTTCTCGCGCGCGAGTTCGTCTAAAACGCGATTCCATCTCGACTTAATAACGAGAATGAATCAATCAAACTCCGCGCGAGGTGTCGGATGGAAAACGAAGGATAGAACGATGCACGCCTACCTCTCGTTTGTTCATTGATTTATTTTCCAAATTGTTGTTTAACTGGTCCGGTATAGATAACTGCACGACTTTTTCCTTATTTGAAAAAGATGACAAAAATTGCCTATCCAAGATCTCGTTACGTAAAATTCGCTTCTTCTTCCTATTTATTTTCTCTTGTCTTTGAAAGATGCATCGAAACGGACGACGTTATCGCATTCGACCATCGAAATTTAACAGCCTACGAGGCTTGTATCGGATGAAAAGTACTCCAAAAATAACTAGAACGTAGCAGCTAGTAAGGTGCCGATCAAGCATTCAAACTAAAACCACAGTTTTTTGTCTCTTTGATGCAATAAAATATGGACGCAAAGATGAGTTTAGCAAAATAAACTCGATAGCCCGTGCTTTCGGTTTCGTTCGTTTTTTATTGACTCTCTTGGCGGCTTCTCAAGCAGACAGCCGCAGACATGGCGCGCTTGAGAACGAACGATCGTTTAAAGCGTATATCTTGCTCGTGCACCGCCCCGTTCAGACTCGTAAAACCGACGCCCTAACGCGACTATCGCTCTACACTTTGTACACTATGATTTCGTCAATTTCTTTTTTGTTTTTTTTTCCCGTGGCGAATCCGTTACGGTGAGAACGCAAATTACGAGTTTGATCACTTGAACTTATATCCAAGACTTTTACTTATTTTCTTCAAAATACTGCGGCGTTTTTACAGACAATCGTTTGAAATCAACCAATCGAGGTTTATAATCCAAGCGCGCAAGGTGAAATCTGTGCTCTCTCGGTTAATACGTGCATTAATAACGTATGAGCATTTATTTTATAAGAGAACAACAATGAAAACGAAGGTAAGTACGGTGAGAGAGATAGAGAGAGAAAGAGAAAAATCGATTATTCGCAATCACGATCCGTAACCGGTATGCAAGTGACTGGCGGCAATGAATAGAACACGCCAATCAATTGAATGCGACGTGCGAAAATTATGCAGCTTGGGGAAGTCATTGAACAACGCGCTAGGGAACCTTTCACGCGGGACCGGAAGCTTTGCGTTGGTTTTTTTTTGTCACGCATCAGCTCGCAACTGAGCAACAACAATACAGGGTGGATGTAGTATCGCGAGAGAATCGTAGCAATCAATTACAACTCAAAACAAAAGCCTACTCGAAACTCTTGTATTTTGGTGTGCGAGCTTGCGGATGTGCGTGTGTACGTGGATCGCCGCGAGGGAGGGAGGTGCGAAGAAAAAAACACGAAGACGCAGACGAAATCGATCGCGAGTCCAGCGTAATGCAAGGGTGAAAGGCGGGTAAGCATCTAGTGGCGCATCCTTACAAGAGCTGCGTTTGAAGCTTTGGAGTGACTTTTCGTTGCAGTTTACGTGGGGTGTTTGACGTTTTATTCGTTATTTGACACAACATGGATAATGTATAACGTACAACGTTCACGATACATAACAATTTGACCATTTCGTAAGAGCGTCAATTAGCAATCTATTATGCTTTGCGCGAACAGTCGTGCGAGCGCGTTTGTTTATAAAAATTATAAGTAGTTTTCCTTTCAAGGACTTTCTCGGCTGTATACGTGTACGCTCACTTCGAGGCATTTGACTTTCATGAGAGGCAAAGCGAGCTATAAGTAAGTCGGTGTATGTGTATATATACACACTTACATAGCGTAATTATTTAGCACGTGTTACGGAGACACGCGCGCGTATCCAGTGACGAGGAGTCGTATTATCGTCTTTTCCTTTTATTATATTTTTTTTGCCTGCAGAGCAAACAAAAGCAACGATATACTCTTTTGACAAAGAGAAACTCAGGATGAGAGTGCATCTCTCCATGACGATTCGTCTCTACGCTTTGCGATCGCGCAAAAACTCTTGGTAATAACGTTATTGGCCAACCTCTCGTCAACCGTTCGTGTTAATGTTTTCAAATCGTACAATACATTTACCATGTGTCGACCGCTATAAATAAACACAAGTTATTAGCATTTAATTATCTACATTTAGTTATGCACTCACCAAAAATGGAGTGTTCGCGCGTGGGAACGCAAGAAAAAAAACAACAAAGTAACAAAAAAATTACCGTCGCGTTTGCATATTTTTTCCGTTCTCTCGTACGTCCAACACGCGTAACGCTATAACTTGATTACGCTCATCTGTACAGAAACGTGCACGCACGCCTTGCAGCGTTGTAGAAAGGTTATCGTTGAGCTTCGTCGAGCGATTTTCCTCCGCATCGTAAAACAATAACGGTTACAGAGAGAGAGAGAGAGAGAGAGAAAGAGACAAAGGGCTTTTTAGAAGATCAATATATACATGTGCACGGAAGGAAAATCCAATCGATATTCCATTCGCGTAATGCAATCTCCATAGCGCTCGACGATTAGCCAAATGATAGCAGAGAGGCACGATGGTTGTTCGATGTTACAGATTACACGTACATTCGAATACAAATAACTTGCGAGTTTATAAAAATCTCGTACAACTCATGCGTCTGTAATGATAATTGATCGAACGCTCGCTTAGACGATGTTGACGAGTTTTAGCGCTCGTCCGTGCGCTATAGATACTGATAATTTTAGGAAATTGCGAAAAACTTTCACCGGCAATCAAGAATAAAAGCTGATTATATATATTTATTCCATTTGACTCGTAATTGCCGAGCTTTTACCGGCAATACTCTTCTTTTTTTCCTTTTTCGTTGCCATTGCTGTTAGCTCGTTATTTTCTAAATGTTTCAAGCACATTCACCAGTGAAACCACCACCTTGCGCCCAACCACGCCAAAATATCTATATATAGAATCGGATAGAAGGCAAAAGAAATAGAGAGACCAACACCATCCAACAGAAAAGTTTAGTAGACGATCGATCATCCGAAAGTTAGATATATACGTATAGATCAGCGAGAAGAGCGAGAGACACAACAATACTCAAATGGAAAGCGATTCACACGTATGTGTTGCATCGAAAGCATCTCTTGCGACCCAATTCCCAACTATCTCTACTCACAAAAATGAAAATCCACGTTGCTGTTTCTTCGTTTTTCTACTGGTGCTGCTGCAGCTTCTGTCGCTGTTGTTGATGACTATAGGCCGTTGACGCTCGGCTCCCGCGTTAACTGCAAACATCCACAAATCGAACAAAACGCTTTTCTGCTTGGTTGCACTTACAACAGAGAGAGAGAAAGAGAGAGAAAGAACTCGAGATGAGTTCCGAAAACGCATTGCTATTACACGTTTTTGCCGCAAAACTACGGCTGTGTGTAATCAGTGGTCGAAGAGGAAGTAAAAAAAGAGGGAAGGCGATTGGACTCGCGATCCTTGGTTCACAGCTACGGATAGTTTGCAAAGACATTGTTATTTTTTTCGGAGAAAAACAATTTTGTAAAGGATGAAATTGACGACCTGGCTTGTGGAAAAAATAACAGTCAACTTTACTTTCGTTTACAAAGTATCCACCGGCTGTGTAATTCGTAAAAAATTGAAAGTTCTACCCGTAAAATTACAGGATATTCAAATAACTTTTCCGTTATATTGATTTTGTTCTGTTTTCATTATTAACGGTCACAGAAACTAACAACGTAATGAACAAAATTGTTCACGCTCGAAGGAAATCGAGTCACTCGACACTCAATTAACCATCCATCAAGTAGTAGCTCACAACTGTCAACGCGATCACAAAGACATGGCCATAATCCAATGGTAAGTTGGAATAAATAACAAAAGAAGATAAGGCTGGACGAATGCGCGTAGGTGGCTTGTCAAGTGGCTATTTACTTTGAGAGCGCAATCCATATGTGCAAGATGAGTCCGCGGAACGGTCCACGTAGAGGCACAACACTGGGGGACAGAGATTCTGTGCGCCGCGCGATCAATATTCTCACTGTACTGGATTTTATTTGTCTTTCTACCAGCCTCGTACCACCGCGCGTTTCTTGTTTCTTACCACAAATAAAACTGATAATTCGCGGATACGTTATTTTCGAAAATGTTTCAGAGCTTTTGCTCTCTCGCGTTTCGCAAGCTCTGACACGCGATAGGTTATACAAGTAAAAACGCATCGAATTCGTTATTTTCGAGGCGTATTTGAGACGTAATTTTAACAATGACGACATTCTGCTCGAATAATTATAGAACGTGACGTGATAAAGTTAAAAACTTGATAAGGAATTGACGATAAGCTTTTGGAAAACAATGCTTTCAAGTGCACGATGCTGTACCACGTTATTCTATCGAATAGACTTAATGGCGAAGATCCAACTCCACGTATGCAATTTAAAAGATAAACAAAAGAGACTGTTATTTGTATAATGCAGTGGAGACGATCGATTGCCGCCAATGTCACTTGTACAATCTCGTGTCATTTGCATATTTACGACGCGTACGTACGACACTTGAAAAACATCGAGGATATTTCATTTTTGTAGACATTGTTTCGACGCGTAACGAAGGAAAACAAACGAACAAAAGAAACGAACCGAAGAACAACATTTTCCAAACGACTCACGCGTCTTATAGTCGCCCTTATCGCTGCGAATCAATAACTACACGGTCAACTTTTCCTCTGGCAATCCTTCGAATCGATTCGAGCCTTCGAGAATCAGCTGTTCGATACTACGTCCAAGTTTATTTTGAAAGCCATATAATAATGTACGAGAACGGAATCGAGTAATGGGACTATTGCGAGTACACGCTCGCCCATTGATACGTCGATCGAAACACACGTTGATGACCTTTCAGCGAATGAATCAAAGTCAAGCAGTCGAATTACCAAGAGGTAACCTCGGTCGCGAGATGCTGCCAAAAAAGGAGGCTTAGTTGCCAAGTGGCCTCTCTCTCTCGCTTCTATATCTCTCCTACCGAGAAGCACTTAGCATTCCTTTCGGTTGCTCGCATTCCGCAAACAACAGCGTACCTTTTCCTCTGCAGCCAAGACCGTCGAGCGTGGAATCCCGGGGACTCATGGTCGCTACACTTAGCGGCGCCCCTTCAACATGTCACACTGTATTAATCGTTTATTCATTCACGTTTATATCACCCGCATTCACAGACCGTTGACTCGATAACCAGACCACTATCGCGAACGCGAAACACGCTTTACACTTTGTTTTACGAACGACGACGAGGAGAAGGGCAGTTGACGCGAACGCACGCACAACCAAACAGTCGAGCCGCACCACCTGTCATTTGAATATATGTTTCGCCAACGAGAGGGAGCACACGAGCAAGAGGGAGAGAGAGAAAGACGACCCCACCAACGCGAACATGGAGGGAGGCCAACCTCCCATCCCACCTACTCGATGTGCGTGAAGTCGAGCGAGTGGGAGGCGAAAGACGCTCACTTCAGGATGAAGTTTTTATCGTCGTTACGCGATAATACAAACTGCAATACACGCTCGACTGTCGAGCGATTTTTCCATCGATTTCCATATATTTTAATAAAAAATATTCTTTGGAGCTTTCGATCGAATATTCGACGAACATTTTTATTTCTTTGAATTCGAGACTGCAAGTTTCATTGAGTGCTGCCACCTACAAGACCACAGCTGAACTCGACAGTGTTTTGGCGCTGTTTTTTTCAGCCGATACCAAAATCATCTGATGACACAATAATAACAACACTTTCGACTTGAGAACTCAGTTTATCAATTTAAAAAATGGCATCTTCAATGTTTGCTAATTTTTTATTTTTTTTAAAAGTGCGACCATTCTAGTTCTAGTGTTTTTACGAGTGAGTGTTTACAGCTGAATACAATTGTAGTGGTTATATTTGTTGTATTATTGCGATAAAAAACTTTTTAGGCGGTACTTACACACGTTTTTACCATGTCTGAATTGAAATTATCATTAGAAGAGGAATTACCATCCCCAGATCTCTTTTCTGAGCCAGAAGTTGGAACAAATGCATCCAATGCAGGAACTTCAGAAGATTGTATGACTTGAATTTTAAAGTTCCCACAAACGTGCTCAATATCTGATCCTTGATTAATCATCTTTTCATAGCAAGCTCTATATCAACTGGTTATGTTGAACCAGACTTAAACAGCGATGACCCTGAATGGAAAGGTGTCAGCATAGAGGAAATCCACAAACATCATGGACCATTTGACTGGCATCATTTTCCTCCGATACATCCGTCACCTTCCCATACAGTTTTATTTGACGTAAGTATACTATACCAAATTTTTAAAATTGTATAAAAAAGTACACATCATGTGCAACTAACGATAATTATATTGCGTCAGATACCTCTTCCAAATCGGGGACCACCAAAGCCTTTTACTGCTCAACCTGCTGATAAATGGAACCAAAATTTTGTGCGAATGCCTCATTCGATTCAAAGTCTGTACCCGCATGATTCAGTAGGTATAATAACTATTGCGTATTCCAATTAATCAATATGGTCCAGAGAATATATTGGCATTTTTTTTTTTAAAGACGAAAGAAACTGCAAATGGACTTAGACAGCGATGGGAAGTTATTCAAGAAGCTTTGCTGCAGAGTTTTGTATCTAGCCAACAACTGGAAACAGCTATTTTGTCTTACAACCACAAGTATGCTGACCGATGGGACTTTGCGGCTCTTCATTATTTTTTCAACGAAGTAAATATTATTACTTAGAAATTGTAACAAGTATATTTAATGTATGTTACCTTTTCGAATAATTTTTATCGTTTTAGTTCATTGATGAAGAGGAAATGAGCATGTGTTTGAATACATTGATTCCAAGAATGGTCCAACTCGCTCTTCAGCTTCCCGATTTAATTACTGCTCCTGTTCCGTTATTGAAACGACATACAAATCGATCAATTAGTTTAAGTCAACTTCAAGTGGCTTCTTTACTCGCCAATGCATTTTTTTGTACATTTCCACGACGTAATTCTACAAGTCCTCAATCTGAATATGGATCATATCCATACATCAATTTTAATAAGTACTTGATACATATTTCGATATTAAAAAGAATATGCATAAATGCTGATTATAACGAGATATTGATTGTTTCAGATTATTTTCCTCCCTTAGAGAAGACAAGAAAGCCAGGTGTCAGTCAGTCATGGAAAAATTTAAATGTTTATTTCACTATTTTCGTAGAGTAACTAGTAAAGGTGTGTATACATTGTGATAATTCTTCGTTTTCGTTTTATTTCTATTTTCATAATGATGATGCGTTACCCTGTGGCACAGCGCCCGAAGGTACGATAACAATACAGAGGCGGTATATACCTAAAAAGAATTGTCCGCGGTGGGATAAGCAGCAAGCAAAGTTACCATCGTTGCACATCACGAGCAAGGGCACTATCGAAACTCAAGGAGCTGGTCTTCTACAAGTTGATTTTGCCAATAAGTAAGATTTTATTACAGGCTTTTTAAACGTTGACGCTGTCGCATTTATAATAGCCGATATTTGTTTCAACAGATATGTAGGTGGTGGAGTATTGAATTACGGCTGCGTTCAGGAAGAAATTAGATTTGTTATCTGTCCAGAATTAATGGTCACGATGTTGGTAACTGAAGCTTTAGACGATACCGAAGCACTTATTATAAATGGCGTGGAGAGGTACAGCCGGTATGAAGGATATAGCAACAGCTTTAAGTGGGTCGGAGATTTTATCGACGAAACGCCAAAAGATAACAGCGGCAGGATGAAAACTTGTATTGTTGCGATAGACGCGTTGTATTTCAAACAGCCCAATGTACAGTTCAACATGAGCAATGTAATACGTGAATTAAACAAGGTAATTCATAACAATTTTCATTCGTGTTGAGCTGATTTTAAAGGCCGAATATCAAGAGAAATTTTATGTGTATAGGCATACGTAGGATTTACATCGGAAGTAGCTTCAAATGATTTGCCAGCTGTGGCGACTGGTAATTGGGGTTGCGGCGCCTTCCGTGGAAATCCTCAATTAAAGGTTTTGGTTCAATTGATGGCTGCAGCAGTTGCTGGCAGATCAATGGTATATTTTACGTTTGGAGACGGTAACTTAAGAGATAGCGTCGCGGAAATGTATTGGCATCTCGTTAAGCAGGACGTTGATATAGGTAATTCAACAAACATTTTCCAGGAAAATAGAAAGATAATTCAAGTTGTCTAAATGACGTATACTTTATTTATAGGTCGATTATTTATCATGATTTCCGAGTACCAAGAATCAGCACCGGAAAAGCGATCGGATTTTTACCGTTTTTTATTTAATCGCAGCAAGATTAAGCCTGTAACTCATTACTTCAGTAAAAGTTCGGCAAAAAAGTCGGATAGCAACGACGAGAGTAGCCAAACGTCTCAAGAAAAGCAACGATTTAATTTCGACTTTAAAAAGCACGCTTCGTTGGCGAAACTTAAAGAAGACCAACTGGAAGATAAAATCGAAAAGTGGCTCGAAGAAGTTCAGGACAATCCCACAAATGTAGATGAGTTTGATGAAACAGAAGTACATAAAGGAGATAGGGAAGACATTAAAATGCAACAAGAACGCGAAGAATCTGGAGTAAACGATGCCCATAAGACTGAATCTTACGGGAAACCGACTCAAATAAAGAAGAAGAAACAAACTTTTGCAGAAATTTTCGGAGAAGAACAAGTACCCGAAACTTTGCCTAAGAAAAAGATGTCTGGACTTGACGCCTTTGACCAACTGCTGCTTGAAGCAGCTCAACATGATAAATTCGAAAATCTAGCGTCAGCTGATGTTTCAATGGAAGTAGACGTGAAAATTGAAAAGAAGAAAGAATTTATTGGCAAGCGCGAATCGATGAAAAATCCAACTAATTTCAAAACTACGAAAAAGGTATCTCAATCGAAAATATCGGACTTTTTTCAAAAGAAAAACGCCTAATGTGTACAGATATGTTCAAATAACAATAATTAAACAAAAATTGTACAAAGTACTTAATGAAATTGTATATATTTTTGAAAACTTGAATAAATACATGCATTTTGTTTTCGTCCGGAAAGTGAGTTCTCGCTATTGATTTAACTGCGCAACCATTGAGTACGTGCTCGTTATATCGAGTGAAAAAAAATGAAAAGCGTAATACGATATCAAAAGCCCTCCTCCATTGTACGAAAGTCAAACAAAGAAAAATTAACTGCGTGTTATCGAAAAGTCTATCAACAACAATCAATCTCAATTAAAAACACCCGCAAAGTGGCACCATTCGCTCCGTCGTTCAAACGACTAATCGTAACGTCAAAAAGAAACTACTCGAGCTTTCGGTAAGTCAAGTAAAATCCCGCTCAAAGCAGATTACCAGTTTCCAGTTTGCCCGTGTACGCATCCTTTTTTCTCTATGCGAAAGAGAACCAATGATCGAAAGCCGCATAAAAAGCTTACGCGGTACACGAAGCTCTGGGGGAACGTGCGATAAGTGTGGCAGCATGTTTCCATCTCCACGTTTAAAAGAAAATCTGCTGCATTGTACTAAAGCAAAGAAATTTCAATCGACGGAAAGCTTTCCAAGGTAAATCGAATAATGGAACCTCAAAGCTGTCCATCAGTTTTCAGTTTGGCCTTGTACGAAAAGTTTTGGTCAACGGAAAAAACCTTGGTATGGAAGCACGCCGATCAAAACGTCTCAAGATCTAATAAGAGCCGCTCCGGCTACGCGCAAGAAGAGCAGGACCAAAGGGGCCAGCTGCGAGTAAAAGTGCATCTGCTGTACGTGTCTTTCTTTCTCTGTTTTTTTTCCTTCCGTCGATCTTATACGATTCCCGCTACGAAGTTTGATATTGCCCAATAGTCTATGGTACGTCGATCAAAAACTATTTCCTCGTGATACGACCTTATAAAAACCCGCGTTTATATTCATCGATCGTAATTCTCCGACACGCCTACCGCGGATAAACCATGCGGTAATTGAAGAAAATTACAATAACGCGCTTTTGCTTGCAAATAGGCCACGCGAGTGAATTTCAAACGTAAGTAACTGCGCGTGCGAGTGCATCCTGCGTATGTTCGCAATCGACCTTGTATCCTCTCCCTGTCCTTTTCTTCGTAATCCTCGTCTTCTTTTTGCTTTGCTCGCGCGAGTTTGAACGTCTCTGTGTGTGTGTGTGTGTGTGTGAGAGGCGTTCAAAGCCGTGCAACAGCATCCCAAGATACGATGCAACACACCTATGGGGATATTCGCTCTCTCAGCGGCATACGCCGTGCTTCAACCGTCCGTGCATGAAAGAGCGAGAGAGCAATACGTGAAAAACGCTCGCAGTGACGGACTCGAATCTCTGTTCGCCCTGCGCCATGTTCCGTTTTAATTCGTAAGATTGCAACTATTTTCAAAAGAGTGAATTGAACGCTTTATTTACCTAGTCTGCGTATATTGGCTGTCAATAAGACACGAGATCTACTATCGATTACGCGTTACTCGACAGCGGAATAATAGATACGACAAGTCAATGCTGATAACAGCGCTAAACGATAAAGTGCGTAAGGTATTGTTTTACCGCGGATAGTGTTCCTTGAAGCAGTCAACCGATACGTGTACAATCCTCTCTCGGAAGACTGTTTGATTTTGACGTCGCTCAAGTTTATTTGATGGGCGATTAGTCTAATCGGTCAAATTATAAAAGATACCGGTAGCCATAAGTAAACGAGCTCACAATAGCAGCGTGCCATTAATCTTTGTATTCTACATCTACGACAACTTGCCAGAATCCGTTCAGCTCCCTAAGCTATCCAAGTCGTTTTGTAATAGTTGCTCTTCGAGCGAAACCTCTGATGATATAATAAGTTACGACTTGCTCGATGGCTGACGCATGTCTGGCCGTATCCCACGTTTCACACGTTTCCGCTAAAATATCTAAAGGTACAACAACAACAACGATCGAGTTTCTTTTAACGAGAGAGCGACGCTCCTTGAGTCCTGTTTTAAAATGTAAGTAACCTTGACTTGCTCCAAAATCATTATTTGCTCACGTTGAATTACCTTGAATTTCAAATAATGTTGGTCGACGAGTAAACGCGCTGTCGCAATCGCTATTAATTACTCTTCTAATTCAGATTAGAAAGACATAAAGCTAGTCTAGCCTTGCGTATGTGATCGTTTCAAAGATTAATCCGTAAGTCACATGCATCGAACACGACCGCATTCTTCTTCTTCTTCTTCTTCTTCTTGGAGAATAAAGAAAGCAATTAAAGAAAATAAAAAAAGACAGGCATCCGAGTTGGGGATTCGGCGAGTGTATCCGAGGCTGCTGCAGAGGTAGGGAGAGCCAGTTCTTTGACTCGGCTTCTACTCAGTGTACATACGATGTGGCGGCGGCGCGGCGCTGCTGGCCTTCCACCGCTCCGTTCTCTCTCTTTCTCTCTCGTTCGCCTCGCGCTTGCCGCGTTCAAGTCAGTCAACCCGGTGACGGCAGCCGTACGTGATCGTACCGCCACTGTGTCTCGCGGCTTTATAAGCGCTGTATCTTTTTTCGACGTACAATAGCAGAACCGGTGTGCAGTGACGGTTTATTTGTTTCATTCGCGAGTGAACTACTTTAGTGCAGAAGCTAAACCAAGTTGAGAACGGTTTGCGAGTGTGTTGGGAACAAAGAAGGTGTCGGGAGGGTAACGAAAAAAAAACAGAAAAAAGTCTGGCGATCGCGCCAGAAAACCGGTAAGCAGTGGCGCGAAGATGCGAGTGGGAGAGCAGATTCCCGCCCGTAAAACACGCCGAGCATTGCCGATTGATTAATCTCGCGGTGCAGTAACAAAGAGCGGACCGTATACGAAAACCGGCCGTCCCTGACCGTATTATTGCAGCGCAACCAGGGAAAGGACTCGTTCCCACGTGCACAACCGACGATCGCTTCAGTGCTAACGTTAATTAAGGTCTAACTTTGTTTTTACAAGCCGAGCTTGTTACGAGTGTTCGGCCACTGATAACGAATTGCCTTCACAGCAGAGATTATCGTTGCAAGCCACAACAATGATCCGTCTAATCTCGATCAACGGTAGACGTCAGTAAAAAGGCACCGACAACGTTGTCGCGAGTTCTTGGAAGAAACGAGTAGAAAGCTCGGTCGAAAGAAAATCAAGCCAAACAATGGAAGACGAACTACGTTGCCCTTCGTGCAAAAAGTTTTTCAACGACCCCGTGTTGTTGCCCTGTTGGCACGCGCTATGTCTGCAGTGCGCGGTAAGCATGCAAGCACCACCGGATTCACCACCGGAATCCACGACAGATTCGACCAACAACAGTAGCACCGGGGGCCCGGGATCCGACCAAGAAGCCGACAAATTGTCAATTCTGTCGGAAACCGACTCTGGCGTGGTCTGCTCGAGCAGTACTTCAACCGGCTCCCGACCCGGAAGTTACGTCGGTACACCTGGCAACGGTGGTGGTTTTCCACCAAGCGGTGGCACGTTGTGTCTCTCGTGTCCAGTTTGCCAGAAAACCGTGTTTTTCGACGAAGGTGGTGCGCACAATTTGCCGAAATATCGCGCGATGCAGAGAATCGTCGACAAGTATCTGGAATCAAAGAACGTCAAACTCATGTGTCAGATGTGCGAGAAGGAACCACGCGAAGCCACCGTCGCGTGCGAACAGTGCGAGGTAGGTTGAATTTTACGCGAATTTCTATCGGAATGCTCTCTCTCTTTCTCTCTCTTCTTATCAACATAGCATCGACCCGGCGATTTTCAATCAGCAACAAGCGAAATACGTTATATACGCCGGCACCGTGTTAACTCGGTTAGCTTGCCGTCACGCCGGCTTGATGGACGTTTTTACGATTCGAGCGCTGCACCTGACGTTAATGGACCAATCGAATTACCAGCGCGTGAAAAGCGCGCAAAAATTACCAGTTGAAATTCGATAATCCTACGTAGTACCGTGCCACACGCGACTGACTACACGTATATCCTGAGTTTATACACGACGAGGTTGTGTCGTTTTATTTTTTCTTTATATTTGTTTGTATTGTTATTTATTTCATTTCAAGGGAGTTTCACAATAATCGCTAATCTAAACATTCTTTACGGACGTCCGAGGTCCTTGAGATAAGGATTTAAATGAAAAAGAAATATCGCTGTTTGCACGAAACGCTCGATTTCAACATTACGCGTGCTTCGTCATTACGTATTTGATTTGCTCTCGACGCTCGTGCGGTAAATGCGTATTTTATTTACAAAGCGGACTATTCTAGCGTTTTTAAACAAGAAAACATATACGACGTGATTGAATTTCTAACGACGCTCTATTATAGTGTTTCACGGAATTAATAAAACATTATTGTACATTGCTCTAATAAAACGACAATAACGTGTATAGTACGGGAATAATGCGCACATACGGTTACTTTTGATACCAGACTGACATTCCAGCTCTAAAATCGAAACGTAACGCGTTTCAAAGCTCGTAACTCGTTTTTCTCCCCTCTCTACCTCCAAAAAACAAAAAACAAAAAATGACAATTTCTCTCTTTGAAATCCATGAGTCATAAAGTTAATAAGCGCGAAGCTTTGAACCTATGTACACCGACGATTTTATTAAAATGAAAAGTAAAAAAAGGAATTTGGAGCGATGACTCGAAAATGAAGCCTTCTGGAAAATCGATCGTGAATCTTTCGCAGAGGCTTTCATCGTGAAATTACTCTTACGCGGCGACTAATGCTGCAAAGATGCGCGTTTATACCATCTTTCTCTCGTACTTTTCTCTCTCTCTCTTTCCGTTAAGCGATATTCTTGGAGTGTAATCCTTCCTCCTCTCCGTTACGTGAAATAAAAATAAATCTGTTTGCCTTTGTACAATCAACAATAACAACAACATCAACAACAACAAAAATAAGCTTAAGTCTTGTTTCGTTGTTCTTTTTTACGTAAACGTACGCGCGCTTCTTTTCGAGATAATTAGAAAATGGCTATTTATAGTAGCGGTGTGCCGTAACGAAGGTTTTATGCACGTATTGTCAAGGCAATATAGCAGTAGTACTCGTAAGCAGCAGCACCGGTAACACCGAGCACGCGCACTTTTATTAATGTGCCACTCTGCCCAGAGCCTACGACTTTAGAGCCGTTGTATTCCAACGTAATTTTACGTTGACGCTCTCTCTTTCTCACTCTACGCTCGTTACGAAACTTTAACACTCGCTCAGCAGAACGACAGAAAGAGAGAGAGAGATATTCGTTTTTTATTCTCCACTTGGATGAATGCAATATATATTCATAGCGATTTTAAAATGTTGACTTACTCAAGTATTAGCCCCGTAGCATTGTCACAGGACACAACTATACCCCCCCATAAAGGCGCAATCATTTTGAAAATTCGTTAGCGAATGAAAGCGTGGCAAATGAAGTTCCATGGACCAAATGTAAAACGATTTTCACATGAGGCTCTAAAGATTCCCCCTTCCCCTTTTATCGTGTATTTTCATCCCCTCGCGCGATGACAGAGAGCGAGAGAGAGAAAGAGCAGCAACGTACGTACAATAGCGAGGGAAAGGCCAACAGAATCTACAAATTCAAGTGACTGCTTCTTTGTAAAGTTGGGCACGCGAGCGTGTAGCGGCACTATAATACTAGGAGAAAAAATCGATATCGAGCATTTTCGCACGCTTGATGAATTGAAATAACGTTCGTGAAAAAATTTCCCAGGTGTATTAAAGGAACTTCCTTTAATACACTTTTGGATTAAAGTCCATAAAATACAAACAAAAGCTCAATCACAAGGTATACGTATGTACGAGGATTGTTTTGATTACAGGTGTTGTATTGCGACAACTGTCGCGAGTCTTGCCACCCTAAACGTGGTCCTCTAGCCGCTCATAACTTGGGCCCACCACAAGGTAGTTGGGCAACGAGCAATGGCACACGAATTGGTGGAACGGTTCAACAACATCGACCACACGAGAATGGGATTGGTGCATCAAGTTGCGTGGAACACGTTGGTGAGATGGTCAGCTTGTATTGCGCTCTTTGCAAGATTGCCGCCTGTGGGCTTTGTCTACGCGATCGTCACACAGCGCATCCACACGATGTTCTGCCCTTGGCAGCCGCTTGCAAGGCACAAAAGGTAACCACATTATACATATATATATACACGTATGTCCTTTCACCCTCGTTGTTGTATCCCTTTGTTGCTTCTCTGATTAATTTTCATTTGAACTTTACGATTTCTCCTCTTTCTTTTTTTGTTGTTGTTTAAAACTGGATCGGGGGTGGGTACACGTGCACAGCGTGCACGCGACCAGATGCTCGTAGCTGCTGAATGCTTGTTTATTTGGAGTTTGAGCAGCTTATTTCCTGGGCAGACTCCGTTCGATAACGTACGAGCTTTTGAAATTACTTCATCTCGCGCACTCTCCGTATGTTTAAAATATCAATAAGTTATAACTAAGGAGGATATTAACAATGCGCAAATCTTTAGCTTTACATCTTCAAGTTTGAGCAATTCAAAACTCATAACTCGGCGCAACAGCTCCCGGGAGATCGGAATATTACACAAGACGTATAAACACTGATTAACGCATACGTAGTATACGAGGTCAAAACGAAGTCGACTAAAGTTTGCCCAAGCATTATGTAAATTGTGGTATGCGTTGGATTAAAGCGGCTTAGTTATAAACGCCAAACTCACTCGGTCATCGCACTCGTCCGAATCAATAATCAACGGTGAATAAAAAAAACAATCCCCAATTAAGCGACTATATAAACAGGCCGTTATAGGCTTCCGTTTGATTAGTCACTATTAGTTAGGATCTCGCGTGATAGAGAGAGAAGGACTTTGTGTGTCTGTGTGTGTGCGTGTGTATCAGAGAGGCCACTTTAAACGCTCGTAATTATATGCTCGCGCTTGCACGAGTGCGATGCCCGATAGCGAAAGCCTTAATTGCGATCGGATTGCGATACAGACGACGCATGGTCACGTTTGTATATGTGTGTGTGTCAGGATGTGTGTGTGTGTGTGTGTGTGTGTGGCTATTTGTTTGTTCGCGGCTGATTAGAGATGGATAGCCTTCGTTAGCCAACGTTTCGCGTACATTTGATAATGGCTAAGGAATAAAAAAAAACAAAATGTCGCGTGCTTTATTATCTTTTTTATGGGTTGCTTTTGCTCCCTCTCTCTCTATCTCTCTCTCTCTCTCTCTCTCTCTCCCTCTCTTTTTCTCTTGAACGATTCATGTGTAGAGGCGGATAATTAACGAATGCACAACTGACGTTATCGCATAATACAACACAGAGAAAATCATCCTGTGTCATTTACCACGGCCATGAGCTAAAAAAAGCGTCAAGCATCGCGATAATTTTGCTGATTATCCTTTATATTCACGGTCGAATGGTTAAAAAACACGAAAGTGCGATTTGATTTGACGAAAAGAAAAAAGTTAAATGCAATTAAACTGAAACTCGCGCAAGTATGTCGTTTGGACGCTACGAGCCACGTTTATTCCACAAGCGCAAGCTTTATATTTGCATCTCGTGTATGGCGCGACATTTTTTCTCTGGAAAATTAAAAAATTTTAGAAATCTCTCTGCATGACAAGAGGATTCCTCGGAGGAAGATTAAAATATGCTTTAGAACCGTTGTTGCACAGTTGCTGATGTTCGTGTCAGCAACTCGTGCGCGAACCTGTACAATTGTGTGAGAATTTTACAGCCTGTTTTCGTTGATTTTTTTCGAGCTCTAACCCCTTTCGATTAAGCTATGTTGTGTGTGTGTGTGTGTGTGTGTGTGTGTGTGTGTGTGTGTGTATACACATACCGTCTGATCTTCGCTTTCTTCTCTCGACGTTCTCTAACCCTTTTCGTGTGTTTCTCTTTTTATATTTTTTCCAAGCACCTCTTCAACCTCTTTGCTTCTGTCACCGTAGAGACACGGACGCGCGCGTGTATATAAGTGTCTTCCTGTGCGCTTATGCGGTGCTTGAAACGAGCGCAGTGTGTCGATTGTTTGATGGGCATCTGTCTTGTTGCATTGTTACGTTAGATGAATATGGCTGTGTCGTTTCCTCTTTGCAATTGTCGTGTCTACAATTGTATCAAAGATTCTTTGTTTAAAGATATATTTTAATTGGTATCTAGCCAAATACAAGAATAAATATCACGGCGAGGATATCAAATCGTTAAGCAGCCTGCATTGAAAAAAAAGCACATTCAAAACACATTCTAATGCGACGGCGTGAAACAGAGGTTGGGTATTACCTTAAAAATACATAAAAACAGGAGGCCGATTACGTCCATTCCATCAGGCAGACAATGCATCGACTGCTACCCTTTCATTCCTCCCCCTTCCCCCCAGCTATGCTATGTTCACCCTCCATATCCTCCATGGCACTTTGATGCACTCATCCTATCCTATATAGCTCTTGCTCCGCCAATGATAAACTCGCTCTGCTACTACTGCTGGCCGAGAATACACGCTCGCGCTCGTAAGTCCTGCGTGTGTGTGTATCTGTGTGTTGTACTTCTTTCGTAATTCATCGTGCGTGACGTCGCGGCGGCAACACCTGGCATTTCCTGACATATGCGCTCCCTCTGTTCGCTGTGACCCACCCTTATACAACAAATTGCACTGCGATTTTTCCGGATCGCAAAGCGCTCTTTCTCTTCCACTGTGCTACTGTACGTAGGCGGATGCTTTAGCAGATGGCATTTGCTCCAGAAAAACCTCTAAACCTCGTAGCATATATTTGTTGAGAGAGGCATGAAAAAAACAACACGTTTGAAATAAATCACCGGTGGGTGCGATTAATCTTGGAGTCCACAGCCAGCCGACTAATTTTCAGTGTCAACAAGAGAGAGGGAGAGAGAGAGAGAGAAAGACAAGGCAGCTAATCGAAAACTCGTCGGAATTTACGGCTGACATCGTGTCATATTCCTCGCGTAGATGTACGTTGTAGAATTATCTCTCGGAATCCCGGACGGACGAAAAGAGCTTGGAAAATAATGGAAAGGTAGATAAATTCAGTGCAGCGCTAGCTTTCTTTTTTTGGCGAGCAGCGCAGTAGAGAGACGCCCTTTTCCTACGAAATGAGGCTTTGTGCGGTCGCGCTACGACGACTCCCTTTGTACATTGTGTGCCTCCCCATCTCTCTTTCCCATACTTTTTGGCGTGTAATTTAACAACATATGCGAGATGGATTACGCAAAAAAGTAACTAAAAACGAACCAAAAAAATCCCGAACGACAAGTCCATATGGTTCTGGTATAACAGCAAGTCCCTACAAACATTGATTGCCGTAAGTTCGCGGAAACTACATTACGTATTAATTTTGATTTACGAGGAGAGGATTGGTCGAGAGTGTGCTGTATGCGATACGATAGTTAAGTAATTAAGCGCTTGGTGAAATCTCAGCGATGACGTCTGCGGTTATACGAGGATGACGGAACAGGGAACAGGAATAGTGGGAGAGAGAGAGAGCTAATCGTGAACCTGGCGATAATTTCCATTAACCCCCTAATATACATAGCCTACACGTGTGTGAGAGCGCGCGTAATAATGCAATCGGGATACGTTGCCCAGCTGCTGCTGTTGCTGCTGCGGTCGACAGATTGAATTCGGATTTACCTTAGCGCGTATAGTTTGGCTTTTCAAGAATATTTATTAAACTGAACGTTGCTTTGTGTTGCACGACGATCGATCATTTGTATTTATACTCGTGGTTAATATTTATTGGTAATGTATATGTACACGCCTGGATATACTTTCATAATGTATGATAATGTTCGGGTATCGATTTAGTAAGCCCCTACTGCTGCTGCTACTGCTGTTGCTGATGCTGATGCTGATGCTGCTGCTACTGCTGATGCCTAATAAAAGATTAATTAATTTCCGAACGACCAAGAGGAAGATCTATTTTTCATCCTTTTCATATATTGAAAAATCACCAGACGATCCCTCTCTCCCTCACTCTCGTTCAAATTGATTTTAATTAAAAGCCGATCGAGTATAGTTGCCGGGATTACTGCTTTCGCTCGTCAATATAAATATTTGATGGGATTTGGTCGGTTGGAAATAGCATTAATGAAAAGTGATTTCCATTTAGCGAGATTCCTCATTAGAAATGAAATAGTGTTCTTTGTTTGTTTGAGTAAAATATAAGATTTTCAAATGAATAAAATTGAAAAGAAGGTGGTTTTTAAATATGAATCGTCGAAATAAACAAGAACAGGCGTACGCAGCGCAAAACCGTACTCTCGTGTAAGAAGCTCGCAAAGAGAATACTGTAGAGATTTTGCGGTAAGCAACGAAAAGATCGAAAAAGAGAGAGTTGGAAACACGAGTAACGGAGATAGGATAGCATAGAGAGAAAGAGCATTGGATCCACCTTTACAAAGATGAACTCGTCACTCGTCGTCGTCGTCGTCGTCGTCGTCGTCGTCGTCTCGTCGTCGTCGCATCCCATACAATCAGGAGAATTCGTAAGCGTGAAAGCAGACGGAGTCGAGTGCGGCTGCTACTGCTCCGACAGTGACACATCGAGATGAGCTTCAAGTACGTCGGAGTAGGCTCCTTCTTCTCGTTTTCTTATTTCGGTCAACTAATTAATGTCACCGTTATCATTCGGTGAAATTTCACTCTAAAAGCTTGCGATCGTCGAGACAAAGATGAAAATCACCGTACCCTAGCTTTACTCTTCTAATTGTTCTGCCGCGGAACGTTGAAAGTGTTGTAAGGTTACGATTGTCTTCGAAAATAGCAATGTGGAGTTCCCACCTCAAATTGCCGGATTTCCAATCTACCGGGTTCTATATAGCTAAAATGACTACATCGTGTGCATTGAAAGGAAACTAATTTTCAATAATTGAAATCTAACTCGTGTACAACGGGTACATTTTGAATCAAAGTAAAACAGGTATGGCGAGTGAGTTGGCAAAGAAAGAAAAAAACTTATTCATACGAAACATCGCAATCATCGCGGTCTAATTAAACAGGCGAATCGCCATCGATATTTACACGGCATATCTGTCTGCTCACCCTCTATCCAAAAAAAAGAACGATCTGAAAAAGAAAGCTTCGTCTACGAAAGTTAAATCAAGTCGGCTAATTAACGTACATTATTCATTAAGGACGATAAACGTTTGCAAGAGAGTGTGGAAAATAAAATTAATCTATCAGATATGGAAAAAATCGAAAATTGGTTTCGTTTGAATAAATAGAATAGGATTGCGAGAATCTTTGACACGTGAAATCGACTCTCTCTCTCTTTCGTTCGCGCGTAGACACATATACGCGTTGATTACCCCAAGCGCCGTACGTACATATAGGTCGGATGGTAACTCGAGTGCCGATATAGACGTATAGAAAGCTTAGTCGCTGCATAAGCAATTGCACAATTTAGCGTGTAAATTAGGTCAACGTCGTTTAATTAACCGCAGGGAGTATAAATTAAAAGTCAATCCATCGCCAAGCACATCGCGTGGCTTTTATCTCGTGATGTTAAAAGCTTAGATGCGTTTCTCGATTCGTATTGTGTTGCGCAACTCCCGCCTAACGACCTTTAACTCATATCAATTAAAGGAATCGATGTCAAAAATGCTTATTTTCTTCTCCGAGTGCAAAATGCACGTATATAACGCGCAACCAATTCGTCGAGCGTTTATTATTAGCCGACGATTGCAGCGTGCCTGCGAAAAAGTCGCTTATTCTGGCTTGAAACTTGGCAAATACCGACGCTACGGCAATGGAGAAATTTTTGTTGTGTGCGCGCGTGTGCGTGTATGTATTTTTGTTTCTTTCGTTTTTTTTCGGGATACTTAATTTCCATTCATAAATTTTGCTTTATTTTTTCTCTTTCAACCGACGGTTTGAAATATTTGTATACTGTTATACACGCGCGTTTGCGAGAGAGTAATTTATCACGCATTATAAACTGTAGAATGATCAGCCCGAATTAAGTAAAAAAAATGCAGTGGCATTATGCTGATCGATGAATCTCATTTGTATTTGCGTGCTTCATTGCTCCCTCCGGCGCGAAATTTAATTTTAGCAACGATCAAAAAAAAAAAAAGAAAGAAGGATATAGGGAGAGAGGGAGCGAACACCCTTATACATATAAGTTTACTTAGCCACCCTCGTCTGATCACAAACGAAAGATCGTATATAGCGATGGTACGAAGTGAGAGAGTTCGGCGAAGCACAAAAAACAAAAGACGGCGCCTCATTATTCGAATGCCGAAATCACGAATACGATAACACGTGCGCGAGAAGAATCCTCGAGGCGAAATCTTCCACGTCGGTGAGTAGGAGAGGGAGAAAGAAACCCTTTTTTAAAAAGCTTACGGTTGGTTGCATTCGTACACGCGCGCACGCAACCGAACACGAACTCGTTTCTGCAGCTCCTGAACATTGCGTTATATTCGCGCGTGGGCACATATCGAGTGCAACACACCGAGGGTGCAAGCAATGTGTTGTACGAAATATATACGTACTTAAACTCTCTCGCTCACTCTTTCGTAAATGTACATACGCCCAAGAAAATTTGTCTCGAAGATTACAAATACTAAAATGATATCGAATTTGTACGAACGGTGAATTTTGAAAACCGATAAAAATGATTTTTTTTCTTTTATCTTTTCATCTCGTATCATGCCAACTCGAGCTTTAACCATATGAAATAATACACGATCGTTGGTGGATGTCTGTTTATATATACAATTCGCGGAATAGCGTACACGGCGTTTTAATCACATTTCAACGTTGCGGTTCGCGGATGCGCAACGACGCTAACGGCAAGACCAGAACAGGACTCGATTGCACGTGTGTGGTGTACAGTGCCGGTCGAGTGCGCACGAAGAAGAAGAAGAAAAAGAAGTGGAGGGAAAGGAAAACCGGCCGTGACTCGCTCCTCCTCCTCTATTACGATATTGTTCTGTGGCTTTCGCTTTAAGATAACGGCGATATCACTATCAATCGTCCAATAGTTCTCATTGGAAATCTTGCTTTCATTTTTTTTTTTTTTTCGAGAGAGAGAGATGAGTATTGGGAAGGCGAATGGCATGTCAACGGAAATACTCGCAGACATAGAAAGAGTAAAAGGATCGAGAAAAGAATACAGAGTAACCGTTTATTATCGAGAGGTCGTCGCACAACTCATGTCACGAGTGGTGATATCGCAAGAGAAATAAAGCTCATAAATGTTTGTCTGGTTCGAAACAATTTCTCACCCGCGCGCGCAAACACACACCTATCTCTCTGACAAATTCTCTTCTCTCGCTCGACGAGAGAGCAAAGTGCATCGTCGTCTTTCCTAAGACTATTAACTCGTTATAGGCTCGAGCGAAAGAGAACGAAGGACAGAGAGAGAGAGAGAGAGAGAGAGAGAGAGAGAATAAAGACTGGTTTGTTCGACCCTTTTGAGCGAAAGCCTTGTGGCTCCACATACGATACACGGTGTTGCCTTTCGCTGTACGTATAAGCTTCACTCGTGCAGAATCGCTCATTGTCAGAGCGCTTTGTTGTTTTATTTTTTTCCTCTTCTTTTCTTTCGCATGCACGAGAGCACTTTCACGAAAAGATCCTTTCTCGACTATATATCACGCTTGCTGTTGCTGCTTTGGCAATGTATTGTTAAATTACATCGGTCGCGTAGATACGAAAGTGTTGAAAAACGTCATGAGTTCGCAAATTATTTAGAGCCGAATAAGATGGACAGCTTATACGAGTGAAGTCGTCTAAAAAATTCACGGCCATTCTTCTTTTTTTTATCTTTTTGTTCCTGTTGCGTTCTTCTTCCTCTTGTTTCTGACCGTTGGTGGATAAATGGAGAAAAGCGAGTGCGTACGAGCGAGGGAGAAATGGTATATACGAAGAAAGCTCAAGCTAGCAGACAATAATAAACTCTTGGAGCTCGCGTCAGCTCTAGTCTTGTTCGTCTATACCCACGATTTCCAAAGGGCGGCTCTATCTTTGATTCCCTTGAGAGCTGAACAAGCCAATGAAGAAATCTACCGTTGCATGGGAAATCCGCAAAATTACAGAGAGCATTTTCATACTGACACCTAATGTAGTGTTTTCTGATGTATTTTCGTACGTAGAGACAACTTTAAATGACGGAGAAGATGAGGAAAAATGAATGTTAATTCGGTGATTCTTCGCGTAGGAGACACAAACGATGCGACTGCCTATATGTTTATTGCTTTCGATGTGGTGGGAGCTGTTGTCTGCGTACGTTTTGTTGCCGTCTGTCGAACTTTGCGAGGAGCGCGTTTGAAATTTGATACATAATTCAGGCAGTCCCAGAAAAAAAAGAATCAAAGGAAACGAAGCCTCTATACGTCGAGGTTGACATTCGATTAATCCATATGAGCGATGATCAAATCGCGTGCCCATTAATTATGCAGCATTGCAATTATTTTCAAACAACTGCTCATCGTTGTTTCGCTACATTTACATCTCAAAGAGGTTCGTTCGTTTTCAAATAAAACGCAATTTTCATATCGTATTAAAAGTTACAGTCACACTTAGCAAGCAACGAACCGACAATCTCGTGGAAAAGAAATTAAGCAACCCACAAAACTGTGTCAAACGAATGTACAAGCGTAAAGAGAGAAAACAGCTGGCGTGGAAAAAGTCGCCGCTTTTAATTGCTAATTAGTATGGACGCCTACCAACGAGGAATTAGCTTCTCGCGCGTCTAATTCCTTCTTCTCCTTGTCGCCCTTGCAATTGTTACTTGGCAACGAGAGAGAGAGAGAGAGAGAAAAGGAAGTCTCGGCTTTGAGGTATGACGACGTCCTCGTCGTCGTCGTTGGCACATTGTAATTGTCTCGAAGAATGAGTTTGCGACGTTCAAAGACGAATATTCTGGGATTTTAAGGAGCCAGACAGATGAAACGATGACAATTTCACCAAGAGCTCGTATCGCTTAAAGGTCACGTTGTCGTGGTTTGTTCTTCAACTACGCGCTCAACTGTCCATTTTTCAAGCGCTTTCAAATTTTAGAATAATCAAGTTGAAATCTTTGTTGCACGTACACGTCTATATCCACGTATATAGCGGGACGACATTCCAATTGGAGTTTAATTGAATTTCCAATTGGACTATTATTTTTCATCAATATACGTAAATTGAGTTAAATCGTAGCTCTGTACTCGTATGATACGCGCATTAATATGGATGCCTCTTTATTGAGGGGTTTCACGGCTATGTGCAGAACCATCGTATCGAAATAATCAATACCAGCAAATAAGCATACCAATCAAATTCTACATCTTTTATAGGCTTATTTTTCTCCTCTCTCTCTCTCTCTCTCTCTCTCTCTACAGATATAATTTTACGAAAAAAAACAAGACTTGCTCGCTCCAACGCTCTACCTCGAATCTTGATGAAACCTCGAGGAGCATTTAACTCCTTATCAAAAGGGTTATAAGTTAACGAAGCTTATCAGCACCCAAAGAATTAATTATTATGGCTTAATACGTCGCTGCTAATAAAAACGCGTCAGACATACTCGTGTTCAATATGCAAACCCACTAATTTCGACTCCACACACACACACACACACACACACACACACCTTTTCCTAATTAGGCATTAATAAAGCAATAGTAATTACAGTCTCGACTGAACAAATGAATTATTATTCGATAGAAGCAGCAGTAACGGCAACTCTAGCTGACAAGTGTTTTTTCTCTCTCTCTCTTGACGCATTTTCTGTCTCTCTCTCTATCTCTCTCGATTCCCACGTTTATATACCCGTAGAAACAAGAGAGCGACAGATCTGAACTAAGCACGTTTTTATTACGTGTCGGCTCTTTTGCCAGATGATCCCTTTTTTTATTTCGCAAGCGCGCAGTTCGATTGTCTCGCTCGGGCTCGTAAAAAAACTTTTGTCATCTTTACGTAACGTCAAAGTTGGTACATGAAATTCGATTTGGGAGAAAATGCGTCAAATTCAACCAGTTCCTGTCTGCATACGCTATTATTGCGTTTCGTGATGCCTGTAATTTTGTTCCTCAAGGTAGGAAAAAAATTAAATGTTGTTTTCCTAAGCGTTTCGAGGAGTCGTTTGGTATAAATGGAATCTCGTTCTCTTATATCGATCGTCTCTCCATCCGTTATTTAGAATAAAATAAAAGCAAGCAGAACTGAAAGCTCGAAGAACTGATTTTCCATTCACCCTTGGCAACTATGTATTTATCTCTCTCTCTCTCTCCTTATCATCCCTCGTCAGCTTCGACGCGAGTTTGTCTTTTCATTATTCTTTCGCTTTTTAACGGCGTGGCGTCTCGTCGTTTTTTTTTTCAAGTCTATGCCGTGAAATTCTTTTGTCCTTCTTCTCCGTCAAGAATTAGCTTTGATATAATTGCGAGAACTCTTTTACAAAAGTTTTGCCGCTTTAATTGATGCAAAACTCAACTTGGCTTTTTTCTGTTTTTCATTTAATCAAACCCATCGCTAACTTCGATTGCTCTGTTCATTTGCAAATCGAACGTTTCTCGACAAACTTTCATTTATAAGCGTTATTTACGTAAGTCTTCAAAAAAAAACCGAATTCCAATCAACTGCAAATTCAGTTTTTCCAACGAAATAAAAAAAAAAAACGACAAAATTGGTTTGACCGTCAACTAGTACGTACAGGAAGCGACAATAGAGGCGTCGATGCGGTGGTGTAATTGTTTCGCGTAACCAAGGGGTACATAGCAGCCTACGTACTAGAGGTAAAAGGGAAGGGAGGTTAGCTGTGAATATTCAGGCGCGAATTTGCTGGGTACAACAACGACTATAATCGGACAAATCTCTAGCCCAGCAAAGTCGGTCGAAACGCAAACTCGTCTTTGATACAAAGCCAAAGGCTTGTTTTTCTATGCTTTTTAATTTCTTTACGAACGTATAATAGGCTAACTCTGATAAAAACAAGAAGCTGCAGAGTACAGCGAGTTCTTGCGTTGTTTTGGCCTCGCTTAACGAGCTGTCCACGCTTCGTATACGAGTGGAATAACCGCAACGCCGAGGCAAGTGCGTTAGTTGCTCGATACTGTACGCTGCACGAAGAGGTAGAACAAGATGGAAAATAAATAATGTTCAACGCTCCGATAAAAAAATATCGATCCTTCGGACTCGATATATACGCTTCAAGTTGGACGAAGAGAGGTTTTATAAACGATTGTACTTTTTCGTCGTAGCCCTCTCACGGAGACGGCGGAAAAGCGCGAAATAGGAAAAATGTTCATTGTTACTTAAAACGCGCTCGCGCTTCGATTGGCAAAGTTGGCGGCAAAGTAGGATTTATAGGTCGGCTTAGCACTTCACGAGTTGGCGATTAGTCATAGTGGCTTTTAAAATGCAAAACTAGATTCCGGCTGCACGCGTGAATCGTTTGGAGCTTTTTCTCGGCTTCGAGACGAGAACGGGAACAAGAGAGGAGGAAGTAATTTTCTCAGACGAAAATCCGTAATAGTGGCGTCTCTTGTGGCGGTATAGCACGGCACGCTCTACGTGGATTAAGGAGGGAGAGAAGGAAGACGAAGCTGGTGCTGTGAGCCGACGCCCGCCAGCCGTGTGTTTACCGGCTAGAGAGAGATAGACGATCGTTCTCTCATCGGAAAGCATAGCTCGTAGTAGCACGTCATAATAAGCTCGTTTCGACGTCGACGGATAATATTATCTCGACAGAAGCTTTCAACGCTACACCAAAGCCGGATGACGGTTAATGTCCTTTGCCAAACTATTTCCTTATCCGTTCACCCTTTCTTCGTTTATCGACTATGCGCTAAACTCCTCAAGATGCCTTTTTAACGTTTTATTTTGTTTCTCCTCGGACGGAATTGTCGAACGACGTCTTGGAATGTACTCTCAATAAAGCAAGCTTATGCTTATACGGACGATATCGAATCTTTTCGCTGGAGAAATCTAGTGGAATTGTACGGCAACTCGCCTCCTCCCGCGAATCACAGTCCGTTAGCCACGAAATACGCAACGGGATATGCACGGCAAAACGGACGAGGGAAGGAGAGGCGACCGGGTGCGGACGCTCTGTGCGAATTATACTCGAATCGCGTCTGCTGGATTTGTTTGTTTTTTTACATTTTAATACCATCTGGTTGTTGTTTTATTCAAAGTGTCCGTTGTAGAAATTTTCTTTGAAAAGTAAACACTCGGTCTTGAAGAAAAACAAAACGAGAGCGAGTATTGTTCGTTAATTTCTCATGGGATACGAGAATGTAAAAAGGGATCTAGATAATTTACAATGGTTTGGACGCGCGTGACGAAGACACGCCTAATCTCTCTCTCTCTCTCTCTCTCTCTCTCGTCTACGCTGACCTAAGCTTAGAGCAATGTCGCACCGAGTAAATACCCATCTCGGCTTTGTGTAGATACGTGTACATACACGTACGCATTGGCTTCCCTGAGGATTCCATTGAGCAAAGGTGACTCGTCGAATGTGTGATCTTGAAATTCCGAGTGCCACCGGAGCTTTTACGCTCGATGAGTCTCAACGCTTCTATGTACTTTACTCAATGTTGTTGATTCGCTTTATTTGTTTTCGAAACGAAGGAAAAAAAGCCTTTTGTTCAGCCAATTAAAAGAATTGGACAAGGTAATGTTTATTACATGTTCGTTTGAAATCGCTGTTATGCAAACAGCACCAACAAATGCCAACGGTAAAAAATTATTGTATTTATGTAAGAAACGTTATCTTGTCCATACGTATAAATTGGTCTGTTACGAGAACGTAGGCACGTAAAATTACGAGCATTACTATACTAGATAAAAGTCGGTAATGAAACGCAGGATAAGTGTGACATTTTCGTGCTTAATCTTGATCGTTCAATTTCGATTGTTTACCAAACAAAGTTTTTCGCACGTTCGTATATTTGCGAGTATTATTTTTTCTTCGTACTGAATACAGTTGATCGCTTAGCGTTGAAGGTACCAGTAGTGTCGCTCCGTTAAACGACACCATATGATTGATTTAGTCAACTAACGATGCACAGTGTTTTTTCTCGTACATCAACGAATTAGCATCGTTCATAACTGTCGTGGCTGTCAGAGTTAAATCGATATTTCGATATATATATAGCTGTCTTCGAACAGTCAACAATCATTATTATAGATTATATACGATAGATTAGAATCGATTAAATTTATGTCAGTCTCGATCATCGAATCGTCATTCACGTGCAATAATTCGACAATAACGCTAACTATGGCAAATGTACATTTTCTCTTGAGCAACAATATATACGTGCAGATGTCTAGATTATCGAAGAGTATTCTCGAGCCGCAAACACGCACTTGACGTGGAGGCGGCAAACGGCATTGTTCGTAGAGAGTCTAATCGCGGCAAGAGACAGAGAACATAGGGGTGGCTTGGCTGACTTTGGTAAATGGAAAGTCGAGTTGTCGCTCGTTCTACGGCAAACTCTACTCTCTCTCTCTCTCTCGGTACAATATGCACCGTACAGCCACAATAGCATGCATACATGCATGAAGTTGCCGAAGCTTGCTTCAAATTGAGCTAGTCGCCTAACTATTACCTTGTGATAAATTCTCCCAGTGCTTACCTATTTCCACTTTCATTCCAATTTCAAAAAGAGCTACCGTTAACGAAAATCGAAATTCACCGATACACGCTCAAAGCTACCAGAGATAGTGAGCTTTTTTCTCACTTGCTCCCTCCGTCTCGACGTGGTATTAACCTTACGAATTCATGGAGGGAAAGAGAAAGAGAGAGAGAGAGAGAGAGAAAGAGAAAGAGGACAAAGTTTTCGACGAGTAGCGAATGCGCAAAGGGAGAGCACAGCTGCTTCAATGTCATCGTACTCTATAACATTATTAACGTTAGCTTTGTCGTTATATTTCACAAGTTCACACACAACGACAACGGCAAGTTGTTACGGACATTTAGAAAACCCCAATTGGAATTTTTCCTTTTTTTTTATTTTTCATTTTTTCGGTGACCCCAACGTATCTGAATAATGCATGACCAACCGATTAAGCATTCCAAAAGCTCTCGCACTCTTTTTTAAAATTTTTTTTCCCTCTCAGCACAGTCGGCAACTGCGAGCCTTTACAAATAGCTATCGTTCCCTCCGAAAAAGCTCTCCACTATACCGGACATGTTGTGGGTTTTCGCGTATGCCTGAGAATTTGTGCGCCATTCGCGAGTGTGTAACGCATTTGTGACCGACCCAAGCAGCGTATTTATGACATCCTAAAGTAAAGCAATTATTTTCAATAATGGCTCGTTAGTTTGACTTGTACAATATTCACGCTTAGAATAGTTACCGGATCTATTAATAGCTCAAACTCAAGAGGCATCAACAAGGAATGTCGTTTACGTTCTCTACGTATAAATGAGCGTGAAGAAGGAAGCTCTTGAAAAACAGAGGGTAACATGTCTTAATGACACATCATCGGTAAACAGCACAGCGTCTCATCTAGTCAAAAAACGAGTCCCACATGTTAACCCTCTTCACGCGCAACGTTACGTGTTGTGGGGAAAACGAGGAAGAGAAAAGCGGACGTTTACGATGCTTCTTCGATTCTATGGTGAGCGTGGCATCTCTATCTTCCACCCTGTTGAATTAGTAAAATTAGTTTGCTCCTGTGGGTGAAAGGGAAGCAGCGTGGAGAGAGAGAGAGAGGGAGATATTAATGACGCCGAGGACTTGCCGTTGGAATTATTCAACAAGACGCAGGTTTTTTGAGCCATCTTAGGATTTTTATGAGATGGCGAGGCAGTTGGTTTTAAGACGAGATGAAACTTCTGATTTTAGACGACAGTGTCTTATTCTCAAACTTTCACCGCTATGAAATATTTTATTGAATATTTGATATAATAAAACTTTAATTTTAATATACGAAGAAGAAATATTTTCCATTAAAATTGGATAGTGCGAGTATTGAATTAGTAACAAAAATAAAAGTCTCATTTCGCGTAAAACGAAGCAAAGCGTTCGAAGGACCGATATCAGAAAATGCTCTTATGTACGGAATATAGGAAAACGAGAAGATACAAATATCGGATATAGAGTAAGCGCAGCAGCTGCATTGAAGAGGGACTTGAAGTGCGCACGCATCTCTTTTTTTTCTCCTATAGCCGTCATGCGCTAAGAGAGTCTGCAGACACACTTACGTCTGCGTCGTATCCAAAAACTAAATAAAATGCGTTCGCTGCTACAGTGTAGCGGAACATTGACATCTTTATAACTACGATTCATCGGTATTGCATATATATATATAAATATATACAACGATGTATAGAGGCGGAAGTGGTCGTCGTCTTCGCCTTTGCCTGTTTGCGAACGATAACCTTCACGTGTATATGCATACGTTTTTCTAAATGGTTTTGCGTGTTGCTATGTATGTGTATAAGTGTGTGCGAGCATAGAAAAGAGCGAATATAACTATCATATAGAATTGTCGTCTCAAAGGCGAGGCATCTACGTTAATGTCACGTTAGCATGTTTACAAAGTAGACGCGTGTTTCGTTTTTCTTTCTTTTCCGTGCTCATTGTCTTTCTTAGCCCTCTCTCTCTCTCTCGCTCTCTCTCAAGAATTAATTAAATCGTGGCATTAGCTATTGAATTCATAATGATGGTGGGCGCAAAAAGAAGCGCACTCGGAAAAGTTAATTATACGCCAGACACCATCGATTATTTCGACGCCCTAAATTTATCTCGAAAAAAAAAACCGTGAGAGGAAGAAGAACGGTCGAGACAAATTTATAGGTCGAAATAAGCTCTCTAGTATGGCCATAATTTATTTGCGACAAAGTGATTGTGGAGGATGAATAGTCCTGGTAGTTATTGTGCGACGAGATAGATAGTAGAGAAGATAGGGGGAAGGGTAGCTCGGTACCTGATATTAGGTGACATTGTCAAGGGTCCGAACGCCGCATAAAGAGCCATGTGTAAACACACGACAGAGATAGACAGACATCGTCAAAACGTGCGTGTCGAGCTATGCGGGCGCCACCTCGAATTAACGCCACCACACACGCTACTTCTCGTTGTGGCCATGCTGGTTTCCATTGATCTATCTGTCTCTCTCTCTCCCTCTCTCTCTCTCTCTCTCGTTCCTTCTCGCTTCGCACGCGTGAAAAATGATTAGCAACTAGCCAACTCTTTGTACAAATTCATTGCTCTAAATTATTTGGAATGTAATTCAACTCGAATAACGTTTAATTGTGAGCTATTCGAATAAATAGCCGGAATAGATAGAGATAAACGAAATTAGCAGAAATTTCCTCTTCGGACAATCAACGGTATTGCGTTACATTGAAATACGGCATAATTAAAATATTTGTTTCACAACGTATTCATTTACGTGACTATAAGCAAAAATACACCTTTTATCATTTTTTTTCCTCAACCGAGCATTCGGTTCAATTACTCATACCTGAGCAAAAATAAAAACACACACACAAACAAAACGTTTTCTTGCGTTTCCTGCGGCATGGCATAAGGTGCGCAAGTAGTAGCGAGTGCTTGAACTTTGTATGCCTATATCCACGAGTAAAAGACGCGGTGAGCAATTAGCCACGATTTATGCAAGTTCTTAGTTTCGAACTTGGCCCTTTTTTCCGACTAGTTTCATTCTGGGCAATTACGCCGACGCTGCGCGCGAGCAACTTTTTTTCTTTGCGCAAACTTAATTGAGTTGCTTCTATTGTTTCTGTCTCTCTCTCTCTCTCCCTTATACTCAATTGGAAAAGTTTTTGTCGGCTTGATTGATGTTGGTTTTGTTAAAACGACAATATACCGGGGACATACGAAGAATTAGAAGGAAAGGATATAAGACGAAGAATGTAATTTTGGTCGCACAGCGCAAGAAATGACAAAAAAACGAAAGGAGAAGAGGAGCAAAGCTCATCAGGTTGTGCTCGTTTCCTTTAGACTTCTCCGTGCTCACGAAGTTCTTTATGCACGCCTCTCCGTTACTTTCTCTCTCCTCGTGGCGACGTTAATGACAGCCAGTCGTGCCGTAGTAGTAGCTGCACTTGACGGCTTTTATTTCGACGAGGTGACTATTTTTGTATCACGCCTTGCTTATACTCGCTCTTTTGAGATATTTCAAATTTCCAAGGGGGCGGTTCCAACTCGAATACATTCCCCCGAATACAATGTACGTGGGAGCTGATTGCACGCACGAGTTTTTTGGGGTTTGAGGTTTTGATTTAGTGCTGATGTTTATTTGGTTGCTTTATGCCTCTTGCCGGCTTCGAAAAAACAAGCTGTAAAGAGTGTATTTCATTTTTAGTTTTGATTGGATATGTATATATATATTTATACGAGCGTGTTAAAAAAATAAATATATACCACGATTTTTAACAAGTCTTCTTTTTTCTTTGTGTTTTAGGTAAGGCAAATACACGTGCAGAGCGTGATATATAACTAGCGTAAGTAGAATGAAACTGAAATAACATCGTCAAAATGTCAATGTTGTACACGAGTCTAATGGCATAAACATTGAAATTCCACTTTAATCAGCTCAACTCTGAGCGTTTATCGGATTTCTCTCCAACGAGAAAGGAAGCAAGGCACGACAAACATCTGAAAAAAAACGTTGAAAAGCACGTCTAATGCCATTCGTCGTGTAAAATAAAAGCAGCACCCGCACTACCACTATCGAAATGCCAAGAAATAAAAAATAAAAGAAGAAAACTCCCCAACTGAAATAGCTCAGGTTTTTTTTGCTCGTCAGAATGATAAACAGAACATCACGTGCGGCTGTTGCTGTGTGTTATATACGCGATAGCTATACAGCGATAGACGGTAAATTGGTGTGTTTGTGTGTGTACGGGAGGAAGACGCGCGTTTTCCCGCGAAACGATTTTCCATGGTACGCAGCAGCAACTGCGTGCAAGCGAGAGCGCAAATCGTCTTAAGAAGGTGGAAAATCGTCGACACGGCAAATTGAGCTAGCTCCGCTATAAGAAACAAAACGAGTATTTCCATTTTCTTCTTCTTCTTCTTCTTCTTCTTCGTTTATTGTCGGTGAAACATACGAGATGCTACAAAAATATCAATTTTCATCATTGTTGTGCAAACAATCTGTTTCCAAAATTAGCTCGATAATCGTCAAATAGTAGCTTTGCACGTTGACTTTATCCGTATAGATTTACGTGTAAAAAAATAACACTAGGGATAGTCATTAGCAAAAAAATAAATAAATAGAAACGACCAACACTCCAGCGTAATAAAAATATCCCTCTAGCGGAACCCGTTAGTCTCAAAAGTTTAGTAATGTCTCATAGGCTTCCTCGAACGAAGAACGCAAGTTGAATCGTTGCCAGCGAGAGCCCGCTAAATAAACTCACGTGGAAGCTTTGGAATAAAAAAGAAACAACAAATATTGGCCTTGAGCTCGTGAGTATTTTTCTTTTGGGGCAAACGAGTCCTTCGAGAGTCATCGAATAACCTCGACCGCTCGTACATTATTTAATCAACAATTATATGAAAAACAAAAAATGCTCCGTTGAAATCTCATTCACGTGTACATTGTGACTATGTAATCAGTCTAGATTCATCAAGAGAATACGGTTATCGGCTTTTCAATTTTCGCGTAATTCAGGCAAGACCTGATCGAAACTTTTATTTCCTCTTGCTCGCGTGAACACACACATACACATACATATATGGAGTGCACCGTACAAATGCATAAACTCACGAATGCATTTTCGAAAGCACCGAAGGGAAGATTGATGCTCTTCGATCTGCCAGCAGCGGCAACAGTACTCGCACCCTATCAGAACTTCTGTTCAAAGTTTCCATTCCTCTCACTTTCCCTCATCCTATTCGTCGTCTATTGGATTCCCAGAGATAAAAGGCTTAATAATACTTCGTTTGACAGTCTGTTTTTTGCGCGCTTCCGAGTGTTTTTTTTTGTATACGTTACCTCGGATTTCTCAACCCTCGTACTAGATGTATCCGATATTCGATATTTGTGTCCTTTTTAGTTTCATTTTTTCGTGCACGCGGGTTTTTACATTTGCGTTTGTTGTTAAAATTGATGGTATCCAGAAAAATATACTAGTTTTTTTAATGCTACCTGAAACGAATGTTATCAAAGCACAAGAAACATTTGATGCTTGGAAATTCAATTTATATCCCTGTCAATAAAAGGTCTTTTTAGTGTACAGACAAAACTAGCGTGAATGGGAGGAGAAAGAAAGTTATTGATAAAATCCTATTACGCTGATTAAAAGTTTTCGACACGGTTAAAGTTTGTTGTATGTCCATTTCGACATTTTCAGCGAATGAAATGATGAAAAAGTTACAGTTGTCAAAAGTACGTTATCGTCTTGAAAAATCGAGATCTCGTAACCTCCCTCTCTCGTAGAAATTGAGAATTAGCATATATTTAAAGGTACTTATTAATTCCCGAACGGCATTTGAGCTTGAAGTACGTGCTTGGAGGGTCGTTCGCATGGACATGTAGACGACGAACAAATTCGCTAATGATAATTCAGATTAAATGCTGACGGACGTGCCCCAAACTCAATTTCCCACTCGAATCCTCTTTAAGGCTACCGCATCAAGTGGAATTATCCACGTTATCGTCCAAACTCCAATGCAGTTCAAAACGAAATTACATTTTTTCCTCTCTTTCTCCGCGACGTTCGCTCGCGAGGGTCGAATCTACGTAGCTTCAAACGAGCGAACAAGTAATAATGACAAATGAAAGTCATGGGCATCAAAGGTTCATGCTTATATATAAAAGTATACATAGCGATTGAAGAGGGAAGACTTTGATAGCGAATACGAGTAGCTCCGTATTCCCTAATGTATTTTCATTTTTCCATCGCACAACTAGGTACGCTACAAAGAAGCTTAATAATCCTGAGCAATGTTACGTCTCCATCTTTTGCGACCCTCCGCACGCGGGTACAACGCCTTGTATTCGGTAAATAAGGAGGGTCGAGATATTGAATAAGCTGCTTGAATTTCGTAATAACCCAAACCCAAACTCCAAGGTAGAAATACGGATGATTGTTGACTTAAACGCCGGAAAATAGGATTGAGATTGGATTTCTTCTGTCGTTTTTCTGTTTTTTCTCTTCTCGTTCGATAGAGTTATATCGAGTTTTTTTTTTCTTTTCTTTTTTTTTTTTTTTGCTATGATTCATTCATGCCTGAACACACCCAATAATTGGGCCAAATAATCGTGGGCTTTGCTCGCACGCTTCCAGTCAATTTTCAGTGATTGCTTCGATCAATATTATTGATTTATCCCATGCGAAGAAAACAACGCTTTGTCCCTCTTTACCGGTTAATAAAGCGGCGATTTTTTGTTCCATTAGCGCGCCACTTGTCACGAATACAAATAATAGATTGTAGTCGGGGTGAAGCGAGTCGAATATATCCATGTTATACGCGACAATTGAAATACGGTTAAGTTCCGAAAAGTGATGTTTTAACGAAAAATAAATATTCGACTGCTAGAGGAATTGACATTTGCGCAAATTCTTGACTGTACAAATAACATAATGCACTTTTCAACCAATGGAAAGCTGGTAACTGAAGCTTGCAAACTTTCGAGTGATAGAGGATGCAGAGAAAGAGAGAGAGAGAGCGAGAGAGGGGAGGGGGGAAGGGAGTTCCTTGATCTTTCTCTGTTGGCGCGGAGTGCGCGTCTGCGAGTGTCTGGGAATTCGATTCTCGCTGAAACGTTTAGGCGAATTACCCGAGAGCGCGCATCAGACTCCGTGCGGGAATCCACAAAGAAAAATCAGCTCAACTCAGCACAATTCAATCTCGCTCTCTGTGCTTCTCCAAAGCTACGCTACTACAGTTTGCATATCTAATATCAAGAGGAAAGAAGAAGAAGAAGAAGAAGAAGAAAGAGAAAAAGAAGAAGAGAGGAAGTAGTCGGATGCTGGTCAGCTTGCACTCGTTCGCAGGCAGTCTAATTAAAATTATGGTGAGCTGCGAAGTCTTATCGCGCTCTCTGCCTCTGGAAAGTACGACAAACAGCCGTGAAAAAGTTGCCGAGGTTAGTAGGGAGCTTTCACACTTTGCGCCGAGGGAGGCAGCACCAAAGTTCTGAGTGGGTCGGCGGTCGTTGAGAATTAAAAATTAATTGGCATTCGAACTTTGTGTTATCTCACCTAATGCACCTTCTCCATCCCCCTCTTATTTGCCTCCCGCCAACTTTTACATTTTTCCGGCCACATTAGCAACGATGGACTTTTGTGAGCAAGGCTGAACACTCGTATGTTTGGAGAGAGGGCAACGAGTGTCTACGAGAAGAGAGCTCTTTCTACTTTTTCTCTTTTTTTTTATTTGTTTTACTTTGTTTTGCTTTGTTTCCGTTGCGTCAGTCGAGTGTGTTTACCTTTATACGTCTGGCGTGATGTTTTAATCGACATCCGCAAAACGAATAATGCAGCTCTTTTGTTGTGAATGCTAATTAAATAGCGACGGTTATTTATTTCGAAAGAGAGTGAAAACTGTTGTGTCTGGTGCACTCGGATGTTATTTGGCTGAATAATGAGACGAATATGCTTGGGTTAAATGCATAAATAACTTGCCATAGCAATGTGCACTTATCAACGTTTGCGTTGGGTGAAAAAAAATAACGTAGCAGACAAAAAGCCATTTCCGACGGTGATAACGTGTCTATCAGAGGCGTCTCACGAGGGACACTACTGCTTCTACTGCCGGGTTTGTCCCTTTAATCCCGCCAGATTGGCGCTGAGTAGGTAATTTTATCCGGCGAGATAAAAATTGGTGCGTGCGTATGCCCTGTGCGAAAAGTAGCCGCAAGTCTCGACTATATACTCACTCGATACAGTAATCTTTTATACTTACTTTTAAGCCTTTTACTTTTTATCGTTTGTCCATTCTCTTCATTTTCATTTCTCCCTGTCTTCTTCTCTGTCTTCCTCTCTTTCTCTCGTAAAGTTTGAAAACTTACGACGAGACAAAGGAGGACTCGTGGATTGATTGGAAAGATCATAGGAAATAAATAAAGAATGTTATTTTTGGACGTGATGTATTGTCATAAAATCAGGCGCAGCAGTCCGTAGATTTATATATTCAGCAAAAATTCGATCGCACGCGGAATATTATAACGGAGCAGCAGCAGCAATAGTAGTAGTAGTAGTAACGTTGCTAGCGCGTGTCCGACGAGTGCTATGCAAATTCACCTGTCGCGTGCGAAATGGCTCGAGTGTTCTCTCTCTCTCTCTCTCTCTCGTTGAAGCAGACGGGTGCGTCCACCGAGGAGCTTTTCCTTTTTTATTTATTGCGGACCTTCTCGCCATCCTTATACTCACGGGGGTTTTTAGGGATATTTTCTCTACTACGCGTAATAAAATAATAACGGGTTCTTGTTAAATATATAAATAAGCAACAACAAAAAATCGAAAACGTTGAGAGTATTGTTGTAGATTTGGAACAATCCTTGAAAAATGTTTATGCATCGCGTTTTCCGAAGAATATATCAGTCGCGTTATAACACAAACATGAGCAATGAAAACAATACACTCGGACAGACCAACATACATACATACAGGACAATTCAACAAATCCACATAGCGAAACGTTATCAGTTCTAGGCAGCTCGGACCATCCGATATATCTCAGAGCAGCGGCAGCAGCAGCAGCAGCAGCAGCAGTAGACCGACAAAGGGGTTTGCTCGTGCACAATAATAATCGCAAACATCCATTCGCGCGTGCACCACCCGAGACACAACGGACGACGGTCTTTAATCGTATTTACCTACGGTATATATACTTACACACACATTTTGAGCCTTGGTGTAGCGAAATACTACCGGCAAGCACGACATGTTTCGCGTGCGAGATATCTATGCCCAGACCTAGGCTTTTGATCTTATTCTCGTTTCGCTTTACGTACGTTATAGGAATTTTTTTGTTTCTTTTTTTACCTTTAATTCTGAGATTACGAGTCATCCGTGTCGTTGATTAATAAAGAAATTATCCGATATTTATCATTCGACAACGATAAGCGATAATTTTTTGCTCGTTCTCGCGTTATGGGGAGAAAAGCAAAAATATCGTATCCTGAATGTACGTTATATATTGGCAAAACATGAAATAACTGGTCGTCGTCAAGCGTGTTGGTATTGATGGTTGGAGAACAAAAGAGATGGAAAACAAAAATTGTCGTATGGAATATGCTCTCTGACTCTGTCTCTCTCAATTTGTCGTCGTCCAAATTGAGGCAAATCCATTCATCGAGTATCAGTAGCAGCAGCAGACGGATCGATAACTAAAAAAATAACGACAGCTTTACGGTTGTAACGGCATCGCGTATAGCGGCAGTGATTATTGGTAATTTTCGTAACACAACTGGAATTAATTGCAGCGACGGTCATTGGTCAAAGATCGAATACAGCACGTAGGACACGATAAACACACCTCTGTGTTTCCTCGGAAGAACCCTTTTTCTATCTCTAGGGGTTTCTGATTACTTTTGACACGCGTGCGCGCGCACAGGCCTTATCTCTAGCGACGACTCGTCGCTTCTTTTGACCTTCTTTTCGTAGTTTGGCGTGTCTCGTTAACTTAATTACTATTTTAAACTGAAAACGTGAAATCCGCGCGAACGAATAAAAAAGCAAAAAGTCGCTTTGTTTATTCGTCCGTTGAAAAAAGCAAAGATTACCGATACATTAGGGGCGTTGCGCGAGGACGAGAGGAAGAAAAAAAGAGCTTTTATATAGCTAGCTCTTAAAATATCAGAAGCTATAGATACTCTTTTTCTTATTCTTCCTCTTCTTTCAGCCACTTTATCCCCAAGGAGATCGCGAGCCCTTCTCCTTCCCTCAAGCATACGGTTTTCCTTTCATCTCCTAAGAATAAACGGACGAAATCGCGTTGCGATAATTTCCCTCCTACCACCGACGAATTTTAACGAACGCCCTTCCGAGAAATGTTATGTTACATTAATTGAGCCGGCGCCAGAGAATATAATACAAGCCTTTTTTCCCCTTTGACAAATGGCCAAAGACTTGCTTACGCGTACGCGTATTTCGGCTCTTTGTCGTGCGTGCTACAGACGAGCAACGTGATCGTTAAATGTATGCGCTCTAAAAATATACGAGTTTAACATTACACATTATTATTTGTTTTTTATTTATTTTTTTTTTTCGAGAATAATTTACAAATCATATTTGCAAATACACCGTTAGTACTATGCGAAAATAAAGGAACGAACAACTATCGAGACAAAACTTATTATCTCTTTCCGTTGAACGAGCAATTCATCAAACGTAACTTGTCAACGATTTTTTCGAGATACGACCTATATCGGGTATGTCCAGTTGGGAAAAAAAATGCTGCGACGATCAAAGCTGTATATACATACATACACACATACATACATACATACGTATAAATGTGTTGTTGCACGCTTGGAGGGAGCATTTTAATGAAAGGGAGAGCATTTATCTATCTGCGAGCAACGAGATAGACACTCGGGTCCGTTGTTTAATCGGTGAGAGAGAGAGAGAGAGAGAGAGACATCGCCTCAGGCTTTTCAAGCGATTCGTTGTGCAGCCAGTGTTGAGCTGTTTCTTTGATGTTCTCTCCAATGTTCTCTCTCTCTCTCTTTCTGCTGCTGCGAGTATTGTATTGTACGAATATGTGGTCTTCTCCAGACAGGATTATGAACATTTGATAATTATCCAATAATTTAACATTGAAACATTCCAACGTGACGTTCAAATGACAAATGACACAAAAATGTTCTCTATTAACGTATGGTTTTAAATTAACGATGATATTTTCGATTATATAGTATAAACGTTATCCTAATTTAACCTTTTTAGGAATGACTGCGAAAGGTATCGCATTTATATTTGTTCTTGGTTGCTCGTTCGAGCATTGAATGTATAAAATGTTGAAATGTTGTCTCTGAAAATACGGCATGAGAAATTATACCCTCGAGAAGACAAGTATATCTACGGCTACGGGGAGCGAAAATCGTTTAGCGAGTACGGCGAGCACTCTATCTCTCTTTCTCTCTCACTTGGGTGTGGCTTTTGATAAGGTTGTCTCTCGTTGAATTAGAAAACGAGCGACAAACGACAGCAAAGATTACGATATCTTGCGAGAGTTCTACATTTTTGGCAAGCTCCCGTCGTTGCAAGCTTATAGTCCAATGTCTATAGCCCTTCTCTACCGTTGAACAAGTTTCCCCTTTCCTTTACTCTCTCGATAGGCGACCCTTCTCTCTCGTACTCTCTATATACATATATACTTGACTATCAAATGTAAGATTCACTTTCGACTCTCGTATCCTCTGTGTTATAGCACTTGGTCTTGTGAGATCGAATCAAAGGGCGACACGAGTTGTTCGTTGTGCTTGATCCAACGATTATACAGTTTCATTACTATTCATTTGAGAATTTAAACGCTCATTTTTTCAATAAATAAATTGTCGTATATAAACGTTGCAACTTTTGCTCTCGTTACCTCCTCTCTCCAAGTCTAATTTCCCACGCGTCGGCATCTTAACTGCGTCTTTTCGTTCTTTTTTGGATTCTTTGGAACCAAACTGCACGTCAGCTCTCGCTAATAAAGTCTCGAGGTCTTTTCGCTTCTAAATTTGGTTAGCCTCCATATACCAGTGTAAAGGCCCGTTTAACTAGCTACTTTGTCGATTGATCGTACCGCCATGATTTTCGCTTTATCGATGACCTTTAAGACTCTTGGATGTATCTTCGATGCAATATTAAACCATCGTAAAAAACCACGCGACACGCATGTCTTGATTGTGTTCTACAGTTATAACGCAAGCTGACTAATAATAATATTCGCGTGCTACACTAGCTTGCGTAGCGTACTATACTCGGATGTTTTTGGAAGAGTGGACTCCCTGTCGGATGTGGGTGTCATCTTGTTTTTATTCTGTTCCGCTGTTTGCTCTTGCTGGGCTAAAATAAACTCGTGCTTTTCGCAAACTCTACAAATACACGTGCACACGCACGAAGAGAGAATTATCACACCCCCATCCTTTCTCTCTCTCTCTCTCTCTCTCTCTCTCTCTCTCTCTCTCTTTCCGTCTTGCACAATATTGTTTCATTGCAACGATATTTATTTCATCTCTTTTCTTTTTTCCCTACTTTAAATGCTCAGATATGTATGTATATATAATTCACACACGATGATGCATCGATACGGCGCGATTCGATTTATTTGCCTAATTGGAAAATGCGTATTATCCCTGTCGGAGTAATCACGACAAGCGTATAATTTTGCAAAAATATTGCAAGAGCACATATTGAAAATCCATTTGGTTCGCGAATTCATTTATCTTCATGCGCGTGCATGCGAAACGAGAGAGTTTATCCGCAAGCTCTATCTCGTTTATTCTTCAATTTATCAATGTCGCGTGTATTAGTCATCTCCATATAACGTCAATTAATTTGCCTTGATTGCGTTCGAATTATTATTTATAGCTCATCTCTAAATTACAGCTCTATATACGAGTCTAATGATTAATAAAACGTTAAGGCTAATTTTTGCAAAAAGCAAAAGATCGCTACAGAACAATAACGTTGGCGATAACGCTTGGCAAACTAATGCAATCGCGTCGTCTTGATCGAGCCGTCACCAGCGTTATCGTCTCGTTAATTAGATTGCGTAGACAAACGCAAAAACGCAAGAAGCACTTTGGTTTGGCGCAGTTAACGCACGTAGAAGGTTAAATTGAATCCGGCGTCCTCGTCGGTGATATTCGCGGCCAGTTAATATCGCATTTACTTTCGCTGATTGAATTTGCTCCTTGGTCGTTTCCTCTCTTCCTCCGACCTCTACTATACTACTTTTCTCCTCGTTTCGCTAGAATTCGTTCAACGTTCGCCGATGGAATTTCCGTATTATCAATTTCGTCGTTATGTTTTGATTGTAAAAACGGCGTAGAATGTAAATATACCAAGCTATTTGCAGATTTGCAGTCGAGCAATGCATCGCGGTAGTTAAAGACGCAGGGTGCGCCTGAAAAATCACTAAGGCCGAGGTAGTAGCCGTTGAAAGCTAGTTATATTTATGGAAGGGTCGGGTATATGCCGTCATCTTCATTCGTCGCTCCACGATGAACGCGTTGCGTAGTATGTATCGGTATTCATGTATGCTAGTTGGCGCTGATCCTATGACGCCATGCTCTACTCCCCCCCGAGAATCAATGTCTGTCTTTTGGTTACTGGTGGTGGTGGTGCTGTTGCCGGCGCTGCTGGTCTCTCGAGGCGATGTAGCTTTTACTCAGCTCGCCGAGCATCACGCACCGATGCGTCCTCTGCTACCGCGGCTACGTTTCCTAAGAGATTACACTGATTTTACGTAAGCGTGCCTCCCCTTACTGAGATTTCAGTATTTTCAATGAGTTTCAATTCTCGAATGGTCGTTTGGCTGATAGCTATGTATAGCGTTGCGAAACATAAACACTCGAACAGCCACGCAATTTTGGTAGTCAATTGGCACTTTGGTATTTTGACAAGGTACACTACTGACCACCACTCGTGCTCGACCTAATGGCAAGTTTCTACCTATGTATAGCACAACCACTGTACGCTTGAGAAGTTGCTTGCGATGTACGTCTCGTCGTATATACTATGGTTTATACGGACTACGTTATTGAGTTGTGTGTCTTTGTCCGTTGTATTATGGCCCGCAGCCCATCTCTCGCTCCTTCATTGCACCTATATAACACGCGAGCTTTTTGCCTTGTAAAAAGACATATACCTACGTGTATGCACGGTTTAATTGAATGCGTCCTCTTTTTTTTTCTTTTATTTTCCTTTATGTACGTACAAAACAAGAAGAGGTCAAGCGTTATACGCTATACGCACACTGAAATATTTTAATTAGAAACACGCCTCTCCTTTTTTTTTTCGTCTTTATTCTTGTTTTTTTGTTCTTCCTTTTCACGCGACTCGAACCCACTACCGCGGAATGCTAATGAATTTTCGGCATAAAAGCGTATTTTTATTTCTCCCACAACTATACATTTAACGTATTCTTTCGGACCTTTGCATGCTAAATAATTGGATATGCACAGTTCGAAATTAAAAAATCAAAGAGAGACTTTAACAATTTACCCGAAAACGCGAAATTAATTTTTACCACGTTTTCAAATTGGGAAATTGATAGAGCGAGAGCGTAGAAAATAGCGAATCGACGCTCTTTGATGCACGCATATACAAGCGTACACCGTACAAATGTATAGGGATCACGAGATTTGTACATAGAGAGGGCAAGTTGACTAATTAGATTTGACGTTGCGTATGGAATAGTCGAAAGTTGCATAATGAAAAGCCTGCACTACCCGCCCCGTATAAAGTAAATATTTCGAAAAGCATATTCGAAATCAACTGTGCAATTTCCAGTAGCGATATATAATTATATACAATTCACAACAAGCGCACCGCCGCGTTCGGGAGCCGAACAAAACACACACGAATACACGCATATATCGATATAATTAACTTGACATGTAATACACGTATAAATTGTTCATCGATAATGCGTTTTTTTTTCATAGGTATCAAAAAATCGTTGAGATATCATTGTCGAAAGTTTATTTTAAAAGACACGACGACAACGACTAGGCTCGCGAACGAGTAGGGATTTTAACGAAGGCTCAGAGTATATAAGTACAACAATGCAAAAGAGAGCGAGTCGATGACTGCAGTCGTCGCTTTGTATTGCGCTGCAACGGCAAGGAGAATTATTATTTCTACCCTCCCGGCGTAGTAGACACCCAGTCTTCGATGTGCTCACTCTCTTTCTCGCATATACAGAACCGTTGCGATACTTCTCCCCCATCGGAAAAAGTTTTCACGACGAGCTGAGAATTCTGAGAATGCCGCCACTGACGCTGCAGCCGCCGCCGGGCTAGAGGCACAAATTTTTCTTCAGTCTGCTTCGAGACGCTTCCTTTTTCCTTTTATTTTTTGTTATGCTTGGCATACAATGGATTTTATTATTACTTTTTTTTTAATTAGTTCTCTTATACCTTGAGCGAGCGAGTGGAGTGAGAGATTTATATTTCGTAAATGAGACTGTGATCAAAAAGAAGTAGGTCTTTTTCTCTCTTTTAATGACCACAAAAATTAAATAAATCCTTTAGAACTAATCTTCCTCTCTCTCTCTCTCTCTCTCTATCTATCTCTATCTCTCGAGTACGAGAGCGCACACATATAATGAACTTGTCTCTACCGAAGCTATATGACGACATTTCTTTTGCCCCCTTTCTCTCGCACTCTCTCGCACGTCGACGACCTCGAGCGCACATAATTCATGGCGTGGAAGTAGCAAAAAAAATTGATATGCTCGAAGCGCGCGCGCGTCACGTGCCGTAGCAGCAGCTAGAGAGAGAGAGAGAGAGAGAGCTGCATACAATTTCGGAGTCACGCGATATACATTTTGCGCGCGAACGACTCATCGATCAAACGACGTTGTCGTTGTTGTTGTTGTATTTTCAACTGTTGTATATCAACTGCATCGATAATTCTCACGATACTATTTTTTCGAGAATAATATTCTTTGGTGTCTGGAGTTATACGCTCGACAGAGAGAAAGAGAGAGAGAGAGAGAGAGAGAGAGAGAGAGAGAGGAATCCTCAGGTTGCTTGCAACTATGCGAAAATAAAAAAAATGAAAAACTCGACGGAAAGTTTGTAAGCGAAAGTAAAGCTCTTGGAGAATTGGTAAGGCTATTACGTAACCAATGTAGCCGCATTTATCGTTGCAAATAGAGAAAGAGGAGAGTTGCAGTTGGCCACTTATCACCATGACCCTCGAATAAATTAAAGACTTTATCTCTCTAGTAGCGTGGCGCACGTTGAATTTATTACGTAAACCTGACGAAGTCATTCGAACTGTTGCGCCCTCTCTCTTAAGTGCAATTTTATTCAATGAAGATATGCTAATTGCTAGCTTGTGTGACAAACATCCCTTTGCAAACGTTTCCTACCTGAGCAATCAATGAAACCCCTAGACAATCCAAATAATCGCGTTGTTGCAAAAACTTCAAAATAATCGTGTCTTTGTTTTCTTTTGTTGCAGGTGAGTTGAAACATACGACACAAGTTTATTTACGAAAAGCTACTTTGGTGAGTTTGGTCAATTGATCGTCCACCACCGGCCGAGTTACTTTGACGCAGGTGCGTAAACTTATCCCATCGATTTGTCAAAGTCTTCCATATCTTCAACGTTATTGGTAAATAACATCGTTGTATACTCGCATCGCTGAAATAGTTATTATTCATAAAGTTGTCAATGTCCACTGAATCGTTACATTTAATCGAAAATATAACGTGATGTAGTTGACGTTGATACGCATTGGACTGTAACTTCCGTAACATCACTTGCCAGAAAGGATAGTGATCGTGTCATGTGTATATGTCCGGCAAGTTAAAGCCGTATCACACGTCGAAATTCAATAGACGAAGAGAGTGAGAGTAGTAGTAGTAGTAGTAGTAGTAGTAGTAGTAGTAGTAATAGTAGTAGTAGTCGGATAGTGCTGGTGTCGGCCTGGTTAAACTAAACTGTTGGCATTGGCCGTGTATATGTGTACGCGGCTTATTCGAAATTCAGGTCGTTGTGGTTCTCGCGAACTTTAAATGAACTTTGCGCGCGTTCCTGCTGCCGCAACGAGCCGTGTGAAGTGCCTCTTTAACGTGCTACTACACTATACCACCAGTAGTCAGTCGGTCAATCAGTAGTCGTAGTCGTAGCTGTTGCTTGTTTTCTTTTATTTCTCTCTGGCATTGCGTTTACATATTCAACCGAATTAATTAATTTACGTCTCTCTCTCTCTCTCTCTCTCTCTCGAGGTTACTTACTGTGAGATTGCACATACGAGTGTAGGTTAACGTACACATATATACACATGTACACCTGTATGGCGAATTAAACTGGAAACTCGGAGGCGAATATACACGAGAGCTGCCCTCGATAAACTTTGTTCAAACTCACGCGCGCGCGAGGGGTTAACTGCCATTCGGCAATACGACGAATCTCTCTCTCTCTCTCTCTCTCTCTCTCTCTCTCTCTCTATCTATCTCTCTATCTCTTTCTCTCTCACTCGCTGCAAGAGTCAAGTTCCAGAGTAGCAGCAGTAGTAGCAGCAGCCGTTCAGCTCGTTTGATCTGCCTTTTATTGGCACTAATGAAACTTTGATTTTCAACGATGAAATTGTGCACGATGGCCAGATTTCCGATGGGTTATTACTCTTTTAGTAAATGTGTGTGTATGTGTGTGAGTGAGTTTGTACGTATGCTGTGTAAATTTACGCGAATACATTGCGAATGGCAAGTGAGTGATTACATGCTTGATAATTTTGTGCCTCGTGCTGCAGTTATTTTAATGGACTTTTGCGTATGTGAGTACACTCTGTTGCTTTAAAAGAGCCTCTTTGTGCAAACAAAGTACTGCCTACTGCCGACAAACACTAATCAAAGTCCCTTGTGATTTATTTATTTTTCTTTTTCCTTTTCGTTTGTTCTTGTTTGATTTAATTTTAATTCAACTCTTAACATTCAAAGACAAGAGTTCGTTCAAAAAGTGAGAGCACACGTTGACAAATGCACCTTAATTATTCATCGAGGACGATAAGAAATACATTTCCAAGAACGTTCAGTAGCAACAGCGCTATATAGAAAGCTGTAAAAATTCTCCCCCTAAAAATCCAAGTTTCCAAAGCAGGCATACGTATAAATATATCCCCTACGTTGCCGGTATAATCCCCTCGTCGCGAACCGCAGTCGCGCAAACAAAGTCACACACGCAGAAGAGACCAAGCGGCGACGCGTATACTGGAAAAAAACATTCGCTTTAAACGCGTATAGGCACTCGCGTTAGATCGACGACGAAAAGGGGAAAACACGCAAGCTTTGTTCAACAAAATATACATGTATAAATTGGCGGCTCGGAAGACAAACTGCTTGTTGTACGTACACGCTATTTTCCTCCAATTTTGAATTGGCAATGTCGACGTACTTCAAGTTACGTAATCGTTAGCTTTTAACGAGCTTTGCTTTTTCGCGAGATTATCGAATGAACCAGTTTCTACGAGATTTAAATATTTCAACGCGCAGTGCCAAGTTAGAAATGTACATGTATAATAAGCCTTAATCAGAGATAACGCGAGAGTGTGATCTCGTTTACGAGGGCTATTTTCGGACTGCACATTTAACTTTCCATATAGGCAAGCTTCGTTTATTGACCGATCGCTGACTATGTTTTTGGCGAACTTTCAAAACGCGCACTTCCCGGGAAATAGAAAGAGAGAGAGAGAGACCGTGGCTCAAACACTGCAAATCGACTTTCTATATTTAAACGTCACAGGGATTATATCCATACAAAATGTTATTCGTCATCCCTTCGGTTTATAACTTTCGAGGATTAAAAAAATAAGAAATAAAACGTCGAACGTTGTAATTCGCAAAACAAAGAACTTGCAAAAAACACTCGTGAAATATTTAAGAAAGAAAACAAAAAACCGAGCATTAAAAGCCCAAACGCTATGAGCTTTTTGTATAGAGCGAATATTTTTTTCCATTCGCCATTGAATCCTTAAAAGACCATAGCTACAAAAAAGCGCCCATTTCGCTCGCGTTCACGTTCTTCGGCTCAAAGTCCAATTTAACTTTGGCGAGCGAGCTCTGCGGAAAATTCAGCCTGCACTCCGGATAAACTCGTAGCTCGTGCAGAGAAAGACAAGAAAAATAAAGAAGGAGAAGAAAAAAAACACAACGATGAGACGATAAATTATTCCCGCGATTTTTCGATAGAGAAGAGAGGTCAGAGAGGAGAGTTGGTCGCTATGATTGCAGACGTTCCATGTGCCTATGCGGGAGATATGGATTGCGAGAAATCGATGACAATCAATTGTTGGCTTATCTAAACTAAATAACAATTTTATCGACAACTCTTCTTTTTGCATATCTTAAAACCACAAACGGTTGCAAACGGAATCCAATAAATCATGCAACGTAATAACAAGCTCCAACGTTATATAGTAAAAGGCTGCATTTTTATTGACTTCGTAAACTCGATCAACATATTTCAGCAGGTAAAATTGAGAAAGCGAAATTCATAGCTGCCATAGGCCGAATCTCTTTGGAATAGACTTTACGTTTACATGTATGTATGTACGTATATATGTATATTATACATAACTCGTAAACCCAGGATAAGCAGAACTCTCTCTCTCTCTCTCTCTCTCTCTCTCGCTCGCTCGACATCTAAAATCTGCAGTTTCGCTCTGTGGAAAAATCGAATTAGCCGGATGACGGACGGTACGCTTTGGTTGAAGCTCTCTTTTACAACGATCCTCCTCGCAAGATTTATCCTTTAGCTCTTACGACTCGACTCTCGCTCCATTGCATAGCTTTTTATTTAACTTGTCCCTTATCTTGCATGCTCGTTCCACTCGCCACGGCGATTTATCTATCGGCTATGAATTTCCGGCCCACGCTCGTTTTTCCCGATTTATCGTTTCGCGAGCTTTCCATTTCCAACTGCCTAGAAAATTCCAGTCTTATCTCGGTAACAAAGGACGCAAAAAAAAAAGAAGAAAATATGCGTGTACGTGGGTGTGTTGCTCTTAATTATAGACGCAATACGCTGACAACGAGTGATTTTTCAAACTGACGACGGGTAAAGACCGCCCCATTCATCGTGTACGTACACACGCGCACGTGGCATTGTACAAAACGAGAAAGCTTCGCCCATTAACGAGGCCACGACGATTCGACTTTTCAGACAAGCGTGAATGTGTCTCGAGCGTCTAAAAATATATATACACACGTCGTTCCACCAGTAGCAGTAGTAACAACGTTAGCAGAGAAAACGTAGATAAAATCTCGTCGATGTGCACTTTTTCCCTAAGATTTATTTGCGGACAACGATCCCCCCCCCTCTCTCTCTCTCTCTCTCTCTCTCTATCTATTTATCTTTCGATTCGATTTTTCCATGCTCGTCTACACAACGACGAGAAAACAGCCCGCGAGTGAATCCGCACGTATAAGATATTTGATACATAAGCATATAAATAATGAGAGGTAGATGCGCGTGACTTTCCTTTTATCATTCGTGTGTATTGTCGAGACTACGACGTAAGGAATAGTTTTACCGTGAAAGAGGAGTAGAGTAATTAACGCTGCTTGGCACGACTTAGACAACGTCGACGACAAGAACGAAGGAGTGGGAGACTTTCGGTAATGCTTGGATAATTGCTACTATTAATTATTCTCACTCGGTGAGAGAGAGAAAGAGAGAGAGAGAGAGAGAGAGAGAGAGAGATGTCGAGTTGTGTAGCAAAGCGCGACGATCGATATGACTGCTTTGTTTTTGCCGGTTAAACTTGAACTTTCAAAATTCGATCCACCTACATTTCAATCTTACTTATTTCATTAAATATATCGTTTAACTTATCAAATAATCCATTCTCAAAAGTGTATAATAAAATAATGACTGGACAAATTCCTAACGGAAAGTCATGTTAACGATGTAACCGAAATGCTATCGAGCGTGTCCGATTGGTATCTCGCGTAAAATTGACATTGGAGAAAGGAAGGCGAAGACGCAATTATGCGTCTAAGGTACTGTAGCTCGAATCACTGCACACACGTACACTGAAGTGATGGACAGAAGAAACGTCGTCGTGGTCGTCGTATATAAGGGTCACTCGACTCTCCTATATCAGTTTTCATTCGTTCGACTAACGAGCTTGCGACTTGCGGTTTCGCAAACACGCACACACGCATACACACACACACACACACACACACACACGCGCGCTATAGTCTCATACTCTAAACCACGACTGTCATTAATTGAGTTTGAAGCTTTTCCAATGATTTTTTGTGCTATCGAATCGCAACCATCCATGATATTTCCGTAAATTTCCATTCTTTTATTATCTATTTTAATACTATAAAAAACCATAATGAAAGATAAACGAGACACGTTTACGTCGCTGTAGAAAAAAAACCTTCTGGTGGTATATACATGCATATTATCTCGTAAAAGCGCGCGAGCTAATTGCCATACACGCACACGCAAACGATAAAATCAAAACTCACGTGAATTTCCCACGCCTCGTGGATGATTGGCTTTCTCCTCGTTCTTCCACTCTCGTGCAGAGTCTCTTTCTCTCTCTCTCTCTCTCTCTCTCTCTCGAGGTATACCGAGGTAAAAGCCATTAATCCTTCGACTCCTGATGGACGCCCAGCGTTATTGCTTTCAATCCGACGACTCCATCAATTTGTCATTTAACTCCCGCCTATGGGCATCTTTCTCGATTTACCGCTAATAGTACTGCGATGCAAACTACGGGAAGAAGAAAATAGACAAAATCAAGCTACTCGAATGTTTATTCCATACGCGCGAGCTGATTGACAGTTGAATCGGAGACTGACAATTTTACTTTAATTTTCGTCATTCCCATTGTCGTACGCTGAAATTGTGATAATTAACTCTCGTACGCGGATCGTCAATGGCATTTATAAAACACTCGTATGGTATTTGTTTGTTTGTTTTCCTCGAGTCAATTATTCACTCAGAATAGTCTACTGAATCGAGGTTGAAATTCTCCATTGTTATAACGTATTGAATAATTAATCGAATCGTGTGGCTTTAACCAATTGCATTTTGGCCACTAATACTCGCGCGTTAGATTTTGTAATTCTAAAAACTTTGCTAATTTTTAGATAAAGAGAGCAAATTGTATCGATGTTAATGCATACGAAGACAGAGCTAGGTGTTTCATCGCTTTTGCGGTCACTCGAAAAGAATGAAGATTTTGTCAAATCTAGACAAAAACAACGTGGACGACTTTCTTTTCAAGTAGTTGGAGCAAGTTGATCGCTCTTTAATGAACTTGAGCGAAACTATTCCGCAACAATTCGAGTGAATACACGTGTACGTGTGTGTGTACGACAAACGCAGAAAGAGAGAGAGAGAGAGAGAGAGAGAGAGAGATCAAAAGGATTGTCCTTGCGAGGAGAGTAGAACGTTAGATTACATAATAATTGAATTCTGGCTTATGCACTAATTAAAGTTCTTGCGCGTATGAAATTTTCGTGTTGCATAGGAAGTAAGCGAGACAGTTAACTTTTGCAAGGCTAATATTGAAAGTTGTTGAGCGTTTGACGGCAAGTTGCCTTGAATAAACGCACCTTTTGGATCACATAGCCCGCTCTATCTCTCTCTCTCACTCTGCTCGCGGATCAAAGTTTGTTCCGGGAGTTAATCCAATTTGCGATGAGCGATGATTATTCTCCAAGATAATTTCATTTTCAGCAAAAATAATTACTTTTGATTCAAGGCTGCCATTTACTTAGTCTCGAGGTACTCAAAAGAGATCCTCAACTTCTCTTTATCAAAGTCCTCTATTAAGCTACACGTCCATTGAATATTCCCAATGCTTTGGATACGGTCAATAATTTGGCGGGTATAGCCAAGTGTCATCCGCAATAAAAGGCTTTTGAAAAAGAACGTCAATTTGATTAACCTTCATCGGAAAAAGTAAAACGGTACGAAAGTACTGTCAAACAAAGAGAAATTTCAAAATGAGCGACCCTTAAGGGAATAGCCATAAATATCGAGTAGAGCGTGGCGCTCAGACTCGGTTGTGCCACACACAACAGACGGAGTAAAGTTTGTATATGTACGCAACGATACAACACGAGAGCGAGAGAGAGAGAGAGAGAGTGGAGCCCATAAAGAGGTCCATCGGGAAAAGCCAATGCTTCTACCGGTGCATCCCCTTGTACGTGCTCGCGAGAAATCGATTATTTCACCTCCTCTAGTCGGCCGGTAATTGTCGATTACTCCCCTTCAACTTTCCACTGCGTCAAAGTGGAATTGCTGTTTACGCGGCTTGGAGAATTTCGATTAGTTGCTGCTGGTGTTGCTGCTGCTATAGTGGCTTCTATATTGCACACGTGCATAGTCTATTCGCAGAGAGTATCTTTTACTAGACAAACTCACTTTTTGAAAGTTTACGATCAATAAAAGAAAATGATCAAAGTACCATCTCTTTTTCTAAACCACAAATAGCGCGGATGAAAGCTTATTATAAAATGTTCTACCCGTCATAAATCTCAAGCGGTTAGTACGCGATAAAAAATAGAGAAATCTCATCGTTTACACAGAGAAAGGGATGACTGCCGAGAAAAAAACAAGTTTTTCCTCATTTTTTTGTTTCTTTTTTTCGTGTGTGCTCGCGTGTGTATACGGAAGGAAGACGTTTGGCAAGAAAATAGAAGAAAAAGCCGTCGACTGTGACGAGAGAGAAAGAGAAATTCGAGGGGGACACTTTGTCGTGGTTTCTCCGCCTCCTTCTCTTCTCCACCTCGAGACCTTTCTCTGTCTTGCCTATACTTTGGCTTTTTGTACAGATGCCCAAGCTCTTGACCATACACGAGATTTTCAAGTATTGAGATTTATTGGTACTTTTATTGCCTATCCGATACGTGTATTCTTTTTTTTCACTGAACAAATGATACGTTCACACTTTGCTTCGATTTTTAGTTTAAAATTCATGTGCATTCACTTGACAATTTTTAATCGTCTCTTTTGCTTCTTTTTTACAATTAAACGGAAAAAAAGAGATTCCATTTTATTTTGCAAATATCTAGCGATGTACAGTATAGTGCATCGTTTCTCTCTTTGAAAGTTGAAGCCTCCAACCCCTGTCTCACGCTCGACACTCAACTCTCAGTCCCGCAATCGTCGCAATATCGCCGACTGTCCGCCGCAGGCGTGACTCGACAAGACGACGAGAGACATAGAGAAGCATCAGTGATAGTAGTAGTAGCATCGCCAGCCGCGAAATACACGGCAACAGCCGCAGGCTTCGTAAAAAAAGTGAGAGAGAGAGAGAGAGAGAGAGAGAAACGTGAGTGCGACGGCGCCAAGTTTTACGAGCCGAGAATATTGATGTATCGTAGATTTGCTACGTTTTAAAGCTTCGCAACAATTTGTGTGCGTGAGTTTTTTTACGACGCGATCAGCGACGTTTACGTTTTTTAATAAACCTTTACGATCCAACCAAACAAATCGTGACATTGTCACGCAAAAACTTGGAAATATGTTTTATCTAAACTTTACGAAGGATTGTTCCAAGAGTCGAAAAAAGAGGTCTCCTGATTGATTCGCAAGAGCGTCCGATGATGGACGCGACAGCAGTTATCTTCTTCTCCTTCTTTTTCTTCTTCTTATTGCAGTGGATCGTCGTTATTGCCACTTTTCTCTCTCCTTTCACACGTGTGCGTGTATGGTTGGTCGATATTTTTTTTTGCTTCACTTTGGTTTCATCGTCAATCATTACCGTACGATGTTGAGTGCCAGAAGTATTTTATTTCACTCTAGTGACGACGATGTGTGCTATTGATAAAGAGAATTAAATCGTAGCTTTTTAAACGTTGATAAAAAATAACAAAAGGACTTTTATTTTTTTCAAGGATAGCTAAGACACGCGCGCTTTGCGAAAGACAAAGCCAAAAGGGAAGTTGGAAGGAAGAAAGGAAGTTTAGCTGGAGAGAGAGAGAGAGAGAGAGAGAGAGGGAAAGAGCTGCCTGCGAGTCGCTGATAAGACCAACCAAGACGCGTTCTCCCTCGACGCGATGCGACGTGAATATATAACTGTCGCAGCTGTGTGCTACCAGCAAAATGAATTTTCGGGGGTATCGCTTCGGTTCTCTCTCTCTCTCTCTCTAACTCTGTCTTTCGCGCGCCAACATGACCGATCGACAAGTTGTACGGAGGGAGAGTTTTTTTTATACTTTGATACTTTTATTTTATTGATTTTTATGGGAGTGTGCGTGTATGAAATTAATGGCAAGTGGTAGCTGTTTTAGAAATAACAAAGATTTTCCGTGATTTTTTATAAACACTAATAGTTACGATCGGGAGATCGAATTTAATGGTTTCAACGCAAATTTTGATTGTAATATATCACGAGAAATACTTGCTTGTACATACCTTTTAATGCAATGCTATAAATCGTTAAAGCCGATCGCCAAAAGCAAAAAGACAAGCATGCATATGCACTGCAGTAATTCACATTTAAAAGTCAATCAACCGTTCGGAATTTACCACAAAGTCTGGCAAAAGCTCCACCTCTGTTGTCTGTAGTACGCGCAAAACTGGTCAATAGCAATAATGGTGTAGCGTGTGGTATGTGTGTATTTCTCGACAAAGACGAGCCGCCGAGCTTGCAAGTTGAAGTCTCGTAGTAGCGCTGAATAATTCATGTGTTGACTCGGACGAGCCGGCGGCGTCTCTCTCTCTCTCTCTCTCTCTCTCTCTCTCTCTCTCTCTCTCTCTTTCTCTTTCTGTTGAATCGATCGCATAAAGCATGCAGCCTAGATAAAGAGCCCCCTAAGAATCAAGATTTATTTCTAAGAAGATCTTGCGACGTTGTCTCGTTCATACGCTGCTGCTGCTGTTGCTACTATTAACTACTGCTGAAAGAAGCAACTTTTTATTCAGGGATTATTCATCATCAGTCGTGAGTTTCGCGGATGATAACATTTCATCCGCAAAGTTTCCAATTAAACGGAATCAAACTTGCAAGAGCTTTCTTCGTTGACTTTGTTTTTCCCCGTCTCTCGATAAAATTATTCACGGCAAACTCTGTTGCTAAAGAATGTAACTCGATTTGCTAGCTAATGACGGTCAACTAAAAATGGCCGCTGATTGGGCGCCATCGTAGCGTAGGAAACGCTTTAGAATTCGACAAGAAACAGATATCCACTGTGTGGCTACGGCGGGCGTTTTTCATTAGTAGTAGCCTATTCTCCCGATGGTCTCTCCATTTGCTTTTAATCTCGCTTCTAATCTCTTCTTCGTGTTCTGCAAATAGTCTCGCTCATCCCTGTGCCCCCTATACACCTTTTTCCAATCGTATTATATACCCTTTGAAAGTTTTGTGGTCTTTTGATTGAAAAATTACATTGTGGACGATAATATATTCGCGCAAATTAACAGTCCCTTGTGGCGTAAGGTATGCCGCGTGTTTACTCGTGGGCTGCTTTTGAAGAACTCACGAAAGAGTGAGGAGGCATTTAAATTTAAAGTACAAAAAATTATCATAATTTCACTTGCAAAATAACGCGGCGGTGAGCTTTTTGCGCGCGCTAAAACCGATTTACTTGCTCTACGAGAGAGTCCCCCTTCCTCTACTCCAACCAACTTTCTCTCCACGAGGTTCTTTGTCCTCTTTTCAGTCAGCTTTAATCAGATTTCTCGAGTTTCTTCCCTTTCCCTCGAGTGTCTTTTGAGGAGTTGTCGAATTATTCAGGTGCGACTCGTCCTCCTCGGATCAATTAACGTGCTCCTTGCCCAAAACTTTCATCGTTCTTTTCTCATTGTCTTTTTTTCATCATCGGATTGCGACCCTACAACTACCATTGTTGTTTGCGCTTATCTCTCTTTTTTCCAGCTTGATAAACGCGCGCCGTAATGTTTCCGCCTTGGTATAGGTGTCGCGATTAAAGAACAATACAGCGCGTTAGCAAAACAATGAGGCACGCTTTAATGAATAACCAGGTCTGCTTTTCTTTCGCGTGCATTATACATAGACATCGCACCATCACCGTGGGTCGCGTTGGTAACGTGAAATTTCCCGAATCATCGATCGTTCAGCTGGTTTTATTGATACGCAAGCTGATGTGGCACACACCCTCCCTCTTCAACTCTTTTTATTTTCTCTCTTCTTTTTTGAGACGCGATGAGTGCACGCGCAGGTGCGTGCTATAAAAGGTTGAAAGTCAAAAAGCTACTGCTACCGATGCCACACCCCGTTCCTTTTTTTCTTTTTGTTCTTTCTCTCTTTCGCTCTTATCGGTAGAAAAAAGCTGTGCGTTCGAATAAAACTGAGATACGAGCGCAAGCACAAAGGATGATATTTCGGAGTAGCACGCAAATTGAGAGATTACCTCGGCTTTCGTTGTTACTGTCGAATGGTTCTACTGAATATTTATACGCTCGTTCTCTCTAGTCACAGAGATTCTTTTTTTTTTAATTTTTCGATTGTTAAGCTACTTTGTTTCGAATAGTTGTCGTATTTGCAACCATTTACTTACATCGTAACGTATAAACGCGATAGCTTTAAAGTCGAATGAATGTTGCGCTGTTATACGGGCCAAGAATTACACGCAGGCGTCGTTGAATAGTATTTTGATAGCCACGACAGCTCTGTTGACACGCAGGTGGATTTTAAAGAAATTTGGAGTTAAGGGCAAGTCGACTTGAGGGGAAAAGCCTCATGATAATAGCTTGCGTATATATCTTTTGCTCTCTGTTTTTCAGACGGAACTCTCGCAGAATCTTCAACAGCTGTCGGAACGGGCGCGCTCCACCACCGAGTTCATTCAGAGGCTCAAAAGAATGACGGATAAAGTGCACGTAAGTATAATGTATACCTGTATATATATATATATATATATATATATATATATATATATATATATATATATATATATATATACACACATCCTATCTTCTTTGTCTTGGTTCTAATCGACTTTTCACCCAACGAAATGAGCTTTCTTTTTTTTCCTCCCCTCTTTCGTTATTTAAACGGCAATCTTGCAGTTTCATTTTGACGAAAACTCGTGTGCGAGCAAGAGCAAAGAGAAAAAATTCATAGAGTTGCTTTAATTACGTTGAAGCTTGCAAGCTCTCTCTCCCTCTCTCTCTTCTTACGACACGCTCATTTTCGTTCGTGAAGAGCTCAAGGCGTATAGGACCGACGAAGCCTCCAGGCGAAACAACGAAAATGCACTTTACCAACGAAGAAGAGAGAGAGAGAGAGAGAGAGTGTATGCTTCAACGTTCTTGACGAGATAGAGCCACGGACGAAACAATGAAATATCGCTGTTGCGCTTTTGCATCAATCTTCCGCCGTGTCGGCTTTGTTAATTGTCGAATTAGCGCTGCTACGAGAAGTAATGAGCGGAGAAGGCGACGTAATGAGGGATTCAGACAATAATTTTATTTTTTATTTTTTATGGCTAAAAGGATTTTTTCCCTTTGTAAAAAAACATATTCTAATTCTCGTGACCTGCTCTTTCTTGTCCGTATTAACGATACGAACGATAATAAAAGCATTGCGTATCGCACTCTCGAGTACTTTTATTCTATTAAAAATTTATGGCTAGTCTTTTACGTAAAGTTGAATAAAGTTCAAAGTGCATAATAAAACGTAAAGTACAAAAAATCTCGAAGCATCAAAGGCCAACTTAAAACTCAAAAAAGTACCCTCTTCACATTGGAAGCCCTTGCGTCAATCACGCGCGAGTAACTCGATTATCGAATTAACGAAATGCAGTGAACAAAAAAAAAAGAGAGATAGATGAGAAAGGGTAAAGCTTGCAAAAGTGCAAAATCACGATGCGATAATAAATTCACGAGAAACTCGCTCGATTGAAGCTTGGCCACTTTAGTGGTAGCGCCACCGTGCCGTGTGTCGAATAAAAAGCGTATTTGGTATATATATATATAAGACTCGTGGATGAAGGGCGTGTACCAAACTAGATGAAAAAAAACCGGTTCCACTTTGGTCGAGGCAATAAACCGCTGATTAATAGCCGACACTCTATGTAAGTGGATGATGACTCGACGACGGATTTGTCTGTGTTTTTTTGTTAGAATCGTTTTTATTAAGTTTTTCAAGGAGTAGAGTGCCGAAATAACAGTCGATTACAGAAATAATGGCAGAGACGGAAAGAAAAAATAGAAAGCCCGTCGCGATTAATTGCAAATGAAAGAAATTGGCGTTTGATTGACGAATGAAATTGTACACGGAAAAAAAAATTGTTTTGACTGCACACAGGAAGAGTGTCTCTCGTTGGAAGAAGAAGTGGAAGATCGTATAAACAGCCTAATACTTATGCTACAATCGCGAAAAGCTCGTTTAATCGAAGCAGCACGTCAAACCCGTGAAGCTCGTGTACGTTTATTACGCGATCAAGTATCGCGGTGCGCAGGCCACTTACAAACGACAACTGGTTTGTTAACATTTTGCATCGAAGCACTCAAAGAGACGGACAGTGCAGCTTTTCTACAAATTGGTGGAATGTTATCGATGCGAGCTTCCGCAGCAGCTGGTTCTTGGGGTTCAGCCGAAGGCGTTCAAGAGATCGCTAGGATGCCTCTTCTGGACTTGACGCTCGACGATAAGCCTGTAAGGAGGGCTATTGATCAATTGACCTTCGTGCAGATGAAACGTAAGTCCCCGTAACTATGTAAGCTTGTGGGGAATATACTACTATTATTACCACTAATACTATCGTTTGTATCATAAATAATACAAGGGTGCGCTTATTTTTTTGTTTTCGGCATTACTAACCAGTATGCTGCGTGGGTTTTTATTTATATAACATACGCTTATCGTTATAACGCTGACGTAGACGAGTTTAGCTAAAATTACTAATAATAATGCTGTATCACACACATATATATATGTACTAATGTATATTTACTAATCACGATGCGAGAGGGTTGAGACTACAAAATTTTAACGTAATTGTAGGTTTTTGATGAAATTGAAACAATTCATTTACAATTATCGGGAAACGATTATCTTGAAATGTCCATGAACCGAGTATTACTACAAAATTAAATTTTTTGTACGATGAGTGATATATTATCGAGGTCGAGTAAAAAACCAATAACCATTCTCGGTGTTAGCAGTAGTAACAGAAATTTTTGTCTTTTATTCGTAATTTTGAAAAATAACGAAGCGTTCTGGGAAAACTCATCGACACGGATTAAAAAATACTCCATTGTATTCGTGAGTCTGAATGCAGCAGCTCAGCCAGCGCAAAAATCTCAACTCTCGACCCTCTCGTGCGTAAATCTCTCTCTCATTACTCATATAAGCTTTTCCACTAATAACCCGACGAACAAAAAGAGTAAATGATCGACAAATCCCCCAATCTCTCTCTTTGCAATTTCTTTCCTCTGCTGACGTAGCCATGGAGGGAGAGGACCGCTTCCCTACCACAGGTAATTCACTGCACGCAAAAAAAGAAACTATATCTATTTTATATCTTTCACTATCTCTCTCGTCGACAATTGAATGGTTAAGCTCTGCATGATTTTGCTTTGCGTTGTCCCTTGTCTACGCGATAAACGAATTTGGATAAGAGCTCGAGACGACTAGAACTCCGATCTGATAATGTTTGTCTCTCGGAAAATGATGCTTAGCCCGTTGTTAGTCTGTTGACAGGTGAATTCCCTCTGCGTTTCCCGGTTTTCGTTCTACCTTTCTCTCTTTTACTCTCCTTCTTTGTTTGTTTTAGTAGTCGGTAAACTGTTGGTTCATTAGTGCACGCGAATAATTATTTTGCCAGTTAATTGTTGATGTCTTTGAAATAGCGTCAAATATATATTTTATTAAATAACAAATTTAAAAGTTACCGTTATACGTATACAAAGAGCACGCGCCCAAGACTCTAATTTTACACTTGTGAAAATAATCACACGACCGTTGCAAATGCAAATTGAAAGTCTCGAAAAGAAAGAAAAAACAACGAAATATTTAGCTTCGTTTAATTTCATTTTCATGCAGTTCTCCGCGCAATGTTCGTCGCCATCACCGTTGTGGTTTGCAAAAGCGTTTGAAACGCTCGATGCGCACACGTGCCTCGCACACAACACCGGTAATATCAAATCTCCGGCGAGTGCACGAGTTTTATTTAATTCGCCGAGCGGAAGTCTCTTTGAGCCACGACGATCCTTTGCTACGCATTCTCTCTCTCTCTCTCTCTCTCTCTCTCTCTCTCGTTTGCAATATAATAAAATTTATAAAATTGTGCGCAAAGTACTAGTCATCGTTAAACTTGTATAAGTAAGAGCTCGCAACTCGTATAATGATTTAATAATACGAGGAAAAAAGTCTTTCTCAAATTACACTAATAGGAATGATCAACAAGAAAAAATAAAAAAAAGCAGGGCTTGCAGGCTATTTACTACTTTACTGAGATTGTATAAAAAGCTACTCGTAGAGACAAAGTGAAAAAAAAGTCGAGAGAGAGAGAGAGAGAGAGAGAGAGAGTAACCCTTCGCGAGAGATCCAATCAATTTACGTTCTCCAGACGACTACTCCGCTTTGCTTACAGTTCCCCCACCTCTCTCTCTCTCTCTCTCTCTCTCTTGAGTCGGACTTTTACGAGTGAAGCTAGCTCTCGAAATGCTGTTGCCGGCGGCAGAACGGTGGCAGAGCGCTTTTGCAAACTGTCCGATCGATTTCCAAGAGAGCACTCGGCTAGTGTAATTGGATACGGGCTTATGAGGGATTTTCGCGCGCTCGTTTTCGCAAAATATTTGCTCGGGGCCTCCCTGCTTCTATTTTTTCTTTTTTCTCTTTATTTTTCACTTTTGAGTGGCAATACGCTCGTTTAGAGTTTCGATGGCTGATGTGGTTTCAATTTTCCGTCGTGGCTTTAGGTTTATTTGAACAAAATTTTTTTTCCATAATTTGAGCTTTTATCCTATATGAATTTTTAATTTTGATAAAAGATGCAACGGAGTAACATTTTAAGTACATTAATCATTTATGTTCAAATTTCGAAAAAAAAACTAGTTAATTCTAAAGGTCGCTTAAGCTTCGGCAAATACAAAGAAGTTCACACTCAGTCCGCGCAGCAAAATCAAGTCCATCACAAGCGGTGAAGAAACGAAAGCGTCGAGCCGGACACTTGTAAAAAACCCTCGGAAGGATCTAAGCGAGACAGCGAACGGAGAAGAAAGAGAGGGACAGAGAGAGAGAGAGAGAGCAAAGCCGGACACTCCGAGGAAATAACTTTGCTCGAAACCGCAGAGCTTCGGAATGGTCAGAACGTTGCCACCGCCGTTGGCGTCCTGAGTTTATTAGCGGTCGCTAGACAACTTCTCTCCCAAAGAGAGAGAAAGAGAGAGAGAGAGAGAGAGTGAAAAGGGTGGAAAAAGTAATCGCGAGCTTTTTTTAATTGTCTGTTTACGTAGCGATTACAATTTGTAACGCAACAACAACAACATCATCATCACCATCATCATGATCTCGCGTAAATTACATCCAAAATCAACACGTCCCGGTGGGGGTTGCTTTCTCGTTTACGAGTTGTGTCTGTGAGTGTGTGTGTGTGTGTGTATACACTATATACAGAGCCTAGGGCTATACGTGACGAATAGGTAGCTCGCTCGAACTAACGCGCTTTCCCTCTTGCTCTTATCCTCATCGCCACTGCTTGGATAATCATAATAATTATGGCACTCAGGTGCGCTCGAGCGCTTATAATCACTCGCGCACGCATCTCCCCCAAAACTTCCGAAAGCTCGTGTGCATCGTCGTTTCAATTTTAACTTGCCTTCTCCTCCTCTTCCCCTCAGCCATTATACAAACTTTTCCATCCGCGCTTACGCTCTAATTAACTCGTCAATCAAAAACGCACGTGCACTCATCCCGTTCATTGCAATCGAGAATCGTTCTCTCTCTCTCTCTCTCTCTCTCTCTCTTTCTATCTCGCTCTTTTTATCCGTTTGCTGCCTGTATATGTATCGTATCTATCGTCTTGCACTTTGTTCGAAAATCGATGCTAATCTTTCAAAAAAATATATCCAGCACCAGGCGCACCGTTACTCATCCCCGAAGAGTGCAGTGCCGAGAACAATAGCGTGACCGTAGCCTGGCAAGCACCACCTTGTTACGCAGGTCAACGAGCACCGGCTATCGAGGGATATCTATTGGAATTGGACGATGGCTGCGGTGGTGAATTCAGGGTGAGAAATATTACGTTCGTTCAGCGTGTCAAGTGTAAAAACGCTCAACGCGATATTCACGCGGTAGCAGTTGAGGTGTGTCACGCGTGCGCAAACACGCGCACGCACCTAGATATAAGTATACATACGTTACTCGAACGTGTACGTATATATTCAAAGGTGATGTCACGTCGAGAATTATAAAGACATGCGACGTTGACATCACACCGCGAATTACCAATTCTGGCCGATACACCGAATTCGTCTCTATTAAAGCCACTGCTCCACTTTGCGTCGATCGCATTGAATTTTGTCGAACGCGCGTATCAGGTGTAACACACGTCTGACAATGTATTTGTTGTTGTTATTTTTTGCCAGGAAGTGTATTGCGGTAGAGAGACCATCTGTACGGTTGACGGATTACACTTCAATTCGCTTTACAATGCACGAGTTCGAGCTTTTAACAGCGCTGGCGAAGGCGAGTATTCGGAACTTATTGGTCTACAGACAGCCGAAGGTAAACTAACTAACTATTCCTCGCACTCCAAATCACTTTTGATGTCTGATTGTACGATGTCGATATCTATTTATACGTACGTATACGGGTATATATATATATATGTATATATGTGTGTGTATATATTATTCGTAGTGGCATGGTTCTCTTGGGCAATCCCAGGACTTGCGCAAGAGGTGTCGATATCCGAGGATCAGATGAGCGCATCGTGCGAAGGATACGAGCATCGAGTTGTACTCTCGACGGTTGGTTTCTCCAGAGGTGTACACTATTGGGAGTTAACTATTGACCGATATCACAGTGACACTGATCCGGCATTTGGCATTGCGCGTGCCGATGTTTCGCGTGATCAAATGCTAGGTAAGATCCTCAAATAGGGTTCTTTTATTTATTTATTTTTTGTTTTACATTGTACCAACAACACGAATAACGCGTATGCTTGTTGTTCGATTCAGGTAAAGACGATCGTGGTTGGAGTATGTACATAGACCGTCAACGTTCGTGGTTCATGCACGGCGCTATTCACGCGCAACGCACAGAGGGTGGCGTTCAACAAGGTTCGACGATCGGCATTCTCCTCGACCTCGAGAACACGCACACAATGCGATTCTTCGTTAATGATCAACCACAAGGTGGCATTGCCTTTCGTGATCTCTATGGTGTATTTTATCCAGCGGTCAGTCTCAATCGGGGCGTTACCGTCACTCTACACACGGCTCTTGATGTACCAAGGCATCTGCTCATATTGAATCATCAGCAACTCGAAGAGACCTACGTCTGTGGTGACGTGCTTCAAAGCTAGGGGTATCTCAATGTACTTAGAAAAGGACTTCTCATGCAGACGGAATTATTGCATTCGCCCTGCTCTCAGCTGGTAAGACTCGAATAAAGTTCCAGCGATATCGCTTTCACAATGTTTATTTACGTTATCTGAAAATATTTAAATTAGCACTAATCGTGATTTAATTCTCATTATTATCTTTTTTAATAAAAATGAACTGTAACCGTTATACCCAACGAGTAAACGTTGAAAAATCTTGTTTTTTTCTTTTCACTAAGTACTGGATTTTCTCCTATATACACCTCGGATACTTCTTAACGTAGTGCCCGTGTACGGAAAATAAGTTGTTTATCCTTAAAGAGCGTCGTAAAGTAAGTCGTGAGAAGCGTCGTTCAACTTTATATTTTTTCATTTTATGTTGCAGGGACACGAGCGCTTTAAGGATATAGGTGAGCTAGCTCAGGTGCAGACTCTCGAGAGGATCGTCGAGGAGAACGTTGGCGACGTCTGCGCCTAAGCACATGGCAGCAGCAGCAGCAGCAGCCCCGTCTCTCGCGAGGAGTTACTATATTATATTGAATTTTTCTTAGATGACTTTATTTTTACAACAAAATATATACCTAACGATACGTTCTCGTTACTTGCGGGAATTGTCAATGCCATATTATTAAATATTACCCGAACGTTAACTACGAGCACGTTGAAATATCGAAAAGACGACTCGTCGTTTGTTTTCTTTTTTTCCTATAAACTTACGGGAGGAAAACAGACTTTTTCTCGACATTATTGCGAACAATTCAATGTACTTAGAGCTTATTTGTTATTAATGAAACTTGTTATTTTCATTTGCTTGAAAAGTATTATTTATTTGATAAATTATCTATATGAACGCGAGCGTGCGCGTGTGTGCGTGAAAAAATGGGCACTTTAAGCACAATGTTTTCTCAGACTGCCAGTAAATAAGAAGGTGCGAGAATATTGATGTTTGAGCTTTTCGAAGCATTTTTGCATATGTTAATTACTATCTGATGGTACGCAATGTGCGTCCTTAAAAACAGAAAGACTGTACGAAAACGGTACATAATAATACAACTTTTATTGGCAGATCGGTTACTCTACGTGTATACAAATGACTACGAAGAAAAGAGCTTTGTTATATCGAATAGTCAAGTTACTCTGAACCAACGTCATATCAAATATCTTTAGCCTAACAGGCATTTATCGAGCGTGGTAAAAGAATTTTCACCATTTTTTCAGGTTATTTTTAATATAAAAAATTCGTCTTCAAAAGTATGGTACTTTGAGTCTAGAATCCTGTCGGTTAGAGTATTTCTAGAAAAGTAAAGCTGAGGTTGACTTAAGATACGACGCGATAGGTAACTAGTTGAAATAATCAACGTATTTGTATATTTTACACTCGTACACACATAATACTAAAGTATTTATCGACTAAGGTGTACTGGATATAAAGATTTTTTATCGAAAATCAAAGACGATTTCCAACATGTTTTGATATTATAAACATATAAATGAACACGTTATTCCGAGTGTTTGCTACAGAAATGAATGTCATTTTTATCCATTACATTATGCATACGAGTTTTGTAAGAGATATGCAAATTCATACAAGACTTACTATTATAGATTACGTGTGTGTAACAGTCGTTTGAGATCGACGTAGATCATCGTGTAATGTAAAAAGCTATAGCCTAAATATAATTTGATTAAATAATTGATAGAAAAATGTGAGTTAATCAAAAAAAAGGTTTTTCGTTTCATAGTCTATCATTGTATTACTAATAACGAGCTATTTCATTGAGCTACGAACCACTATTTAAGTTTGATAAACTTTTCGAAAAATGCCATGCCGTTTATTTGACGTAATAAAGTGCTTGATTTTATGGAATAAATTATGCAAATTGATATCGCTGTATCTGTCTCTATTTGTCTTACTGTCAAACAGAACGAATAAGGAACAAGAAAGAAAAGTAAAAGAAACAGACAAGGCCACTCGCAGACACAAACACATATCATAAAAATCAGGATTCGCGAGCATTGGACCTCACTCGCGCATAAAGGCGAGAAAGCCAAACGTCTCATTGTCATTTTCAGAGCCTCGGCGCGTATAATATTGCAGACAACAGCCGTGCGGACGCGACGTCTCGGCTTACATGCCGAATGAATCCTGTCCGTGACGTGCGCACAAGCGAGCGCGTCTTTGGCGAATATCCATGGCTTTGTACGCGCCGCAGGACAGCTTTTGTACATAGCTGTACATAGATATGGAGTGTGCGTGAACGAGTGAGAGGGACAGAGAGAAAGAGAATGTATATCGATTGCTGTAGCCCATCGAAGAGGAGTAGGAGTAGGAGGAAGGAACAAGAGGAATAGGAAGAAGTTGTACGTTGTAACGTTCACCGATGTATTGTATCTGACCAATAAAACCTTCGTATATATATATATATATATATATATATATATATATATATATATATATATACACACGCATAATACAGCTGTGTATGTGAGATACGGACGAAAATGCAAAGGAGCAACGCGAGGCTTTCCAGCGCAATTCCGGTATCAATTCCTCGGTTATTGGCCTACTAGTCCCCCTCGATTACACGCTCGTACTTCAGCTTTTGTCTTAGACAAGCCCTAGCGTCTGGCCCTCGCTTTGCCTCTGCATCTCGCTCTTATCGCGTGCATTGTTGTCTTGTTTCCATATCCAACCATTATTGCCAAACCATTATTGCCGATTTTCTCATTTGGTTATTGCTCTCGTTCAATTTCGATCGACCGTGTATCAAATATAAGAGAGCGTTATTTATTCGTTATATTTACACGATGAGAAAATAAATATCCATCAAAATTCGAATTGTAGCCACGAAAAAGAAGCTTCATCAGCGCATAAAAAAACCAGCGAAAGCTTTTTCATGTCGAATATAAAAAAAAACGAGAGAACAAGACGGGAAAATGTAATAACCCTCGAAAAAGAGGAAAATAAATAAAATAGAAAGCAGACATTCGCGAGGCATAACAATCTCATTAACGAGCGGGCCAATTTAAAAGCGAACAGTGTGCAAGTGCAAACATTTCGAGAAAGAGAAAGATTCACCTTCGTATAATGCGTGCCCTCAAGTCTTCGTGAAAGAGAGAGAGAGAGAGCGACGAGAACGACGAGAAAAAGACGATGGTAAGGGAGCAAGCAAGGAAGGAAGGAAGGAAGAAAGGAGACGCAACACAGAATACTCGCACATCCCTCTCTTCTATTTTCAATTACACAAACCTGGCGCCATACATTTTCGCCGCGGGCCGAAATTAAGTTGGGCGCTAGCACGTGATGCTATTGCTGCTGCTGCTGCTGCTGCTGCTACTGCTAGTACTGGTGCTTCCTTCGCTTCAACGTTGTCCATTAGAAGGGACCGTACGATTTCCGCCTCAAGGGGCACGCGAGAGGGAGATGGAGGGATTGAAGGATTTTTCGTTGGAGCGATCGGGAAATCACACGCGAAGGGTCGAAAGATTTCGACGGAAGGAACTTTTTTTCCATGGTTTACCGAGGGTGGGAACGCGTGGATAGAAATTTAAGTAAAGACGTGGAAATTTTCCTTTGGTAACGAGAATTATATAGTCGCTTGGTTCGAGTTGACACTTTTGTTTGAATTGTAGATCGAAAGACATTCGCATTGAACGAGGACAAATTGAATTGGTAGCCGACTGAATATCCAATATTTATACAACTGTTCTCTAGAATCGAACGAGACTATTCAATATACTCATATGGAAAATGGCCGCAAAAGTAGTACGATTCGACGTCGAAATTGTAAATACTACTATTATAACAAAGTGAGAATTCCGGCGAATAGTAAATCAGCGGAAAAAAATAACAGCCATCATTCTAAATTCAACGCGAGGCCTTGAGAAAATTTCAATTTCATCCATCTCATCCAAGCAATGCCTACGCTGTAGAAATCCTTACCCTTATAAAGTTTTCACCCGGCGCCAAGCGGCTACAAAAGACTATTCGTCTTCCTTAGCAGCGACAGTGACGGCATTACGCGCCCCATTAAAATGATACATTCGTTTCGTTTTCTTCGTGGATTTTACATCGTCGCGACAGAGAGGCGAAAAAAAAGAGAGAGAAAAGTCAATTTAACGCGGTATTACCAAAACCAAGTTGTACTCGTGCGTGTGTGTATTTGTAACCCAAAGGGGATAAGCTTTTTGGTCGTGTCCGGTAAAGTTTTAACTAACCGAGCTCACGTAAGCAGCTTGCTACCAATTTACTTTGATTAGAGAGGATGATTAAAGCCTACTCTTTTTTCCTTTCCTCGATTTTCCTCCTTTTGTGATTAAGACACGAATTAGGGTGGCAGAGCTACACGGGAGAAACATTTAATTAATTGTAAGCAAAATAAAAGATCAATTGGTGTAATTACAAAACAGGTTTTAACGACTGTCGTCGTTAGAAAGCACTCGATGAGCGTCTTATTAACACATCGAGCATCGTAGTCAGTATCAGCGAAGTACAATGTCTCAAAGTAAGCGTTTAATCTATAAGCATCTCTAACATCCTCTCGACTAGCTTCACTTCTATCCAAGCCTCTCTCTCTCTCTCTCTCTCTCTCTCTATCGGTCCTCTTTGTCGATCGTAGATCGCTCCGTTGACTTCGCTTAACCGCAGTCTTTGATAGCAGACTGTTCCACGGCTTCAAATCGATTTTCTCTATCGCCTATCAAACGACAAAAAAGAGAGCGCGAGTACTTGGAACTTTGCTCGATTGACCGTGGCAATAATAAAACTATGTTCAACTGAAAAAAAAAGAAAATAGACAATAGGGTTAGCGAGCTTCGTGGATAATTTTGACGCTTGGTTAGGCAAAGCGTAAAAAATCCGTTCTTGTTTTACGGCAAATTTTACCAAAGATAAGCAACAATTGCATACACATCGATGAAACAGTATCGATCGTCAAATTAAACTTAATCCAGGGTAGACCGTTGTCCTGTATGTGAGTAGAGTAAACGCAACACGGAACACATAGATTAACCAAAGCTTTGGCCTGCATACGCAGGTAGATGCTAAGCGATTTACCGGTTAACGAGGCCTACAACCCATCTCTACGCTTTGCTACTACTATCGTCGGCGGCTGTTGGTTACCGTCTATACATATACCATCACGCTGACAAGTTTCCTCTCGTGCTACTCGTGAATCAAGTCCAATCGAATGATATTTTTTTACCCATCTTTGCGCCTTTCTATCATTGACAATCTGCGATATCGAGTATACGCGTATTTCGTAAGAAAAAACCAAAAGATACGTAATCGAATTTTTCCAGCAGAACAGGCAACTGTTGACTGCCGAATTCGGGCAAATTATCAGATGCTTCGTAATAAGAAGAATAACATCTCTCTTTCTCTCTCTTTCTCGCTTGACTTAGGCTAAAATCAGTGCGAGTCAATCAACGTAAACGCGTTGTTCTCTTGCGAAAATTCAACCTCGAGCAATCTGACATAATAGTCGTACGCTAGTTGTCTTATATTCATTGACTCGTGGAGGGCAGCTCACGTAGTTACAAAGGGAAGCTATGGGATGAGAAGGTTTGCTACTGCCGCTGCGCTACTGGTTAATCAGCGTCTCGTCCTCTCTCCCTCTCTCTCGCTCTCTCTAAATTCGTTAACGAAGTGGCGCTCGCTCGCTCGCTCACGCTCGCGTCAATTGCAGCCGATTCGATTAGAGCCTCTGGGGGCTACAGTTTGCCAATTCGACGAACACTCACGTGCTACCTACTATTTATTCTTCACGATGAAACACAGAGAACAACGGAGATACTTCTCGTCGCCTAAATCCTGCGTTCAAGTATGAACAAAACTATCAAAAGTTTTTCTCACTGGTAAATGGGGGGACATTCCAGTAGCGACGAACAAAAGGTTCATGGAATACCTTCCGGCATAGACTATCTACGATGGCCATTACGTTGCTGCGCGTGTTATTCTCTTCCCTTTACTCCAACCCATTTCCTTTTTTTCCTCGCGAGAGCGTGTGCCCGGCTAAAAACCGGTAATTGGAGATGGGGGATTGCTCGTTGTATCGATTCGGAAGACTCGAGCGTAATTGACGTTGAAAGCATGTTCGCTTCCTCGTTTTCTTTTCCTTAAAATAGCTTTTTTTCGTGGTTTTCCGAGATAACGTTCAATGCCATCAAGTCGAAAAAGAGTAAAAATTTAAATTTATGGGAATCCAATAGATTGTCGTACATCATCGTATACCAAGAATAAGTCCTAACTTTTGACTATAAAACGCAGTTTTTTTTTTATTTCGCGACACGAACGCGCCGTAAAGCCGAGTGTTTATATTCTTCGGGATCCACTCACGGACACGCACAGATTCTCTTTCGTTGGGAGCTTTTGTTACTTTACAAACAAACCAACAACGTTTTGCAAAAGCCAAGAGAGGGAGACATTCCCAACGAATTGGAAAAATATGCTAAGTCGCGAGGCACATTTGTAAAGGGCGAAGGTGGCTCGCGGAATTTGAATGAGAAAACGCGAACGCAAAACGATCTCTCATGGGACAATTTTTCTCTCTTTTACTTTTTATTTTTGAGAGGGAAATGCAATAGTCGCGCGTTTTGAATTCAAATGCTCGAGTTAATAACGTCGTCTAGAACGAGAGAAAAAAAAAAAGGAAGAAAAATGAATTACGAGCGCCGTTGAAACACTCAAGCCGTTAACCCATTTATCGGTTTCCGATGGCGGTTTATAACCTGGAAAAGAAGCCAGCGCACCACATTATTAATTCCATAGCGGAGATTTTCACGTGTGCGTACACCGAGTAATTTGATTTATTCGCACGTCCAAATTTTCGCTCAAGGCTGACCTTTAAATAAAGTTCCCTTAAATATACTCTTGTTTTTACGAGAGACGCAGTGCACGTGGAGTCGTTCGAGTTATAATTTGCTTTACGGGTTTTCACGTATACTCTGCTGCGAACGAGTTGGTTGAATTTGAACGCGCCACGAGTGAACAAGACGTAAACGAAATACCGTACGTCCCGATTCGCGGTCGCGAAATATTTCAAAATTTACCTAGTAATACGCGTTACAGATCGCAATGCGTTTACAACGTTCTGTCGTAAGTGTTCTCTTCTCATTCATTGGCGCTATCGTAGCAAGTAACACAATCAATATGTACAAGTATAAGACGTTGATGGGAGAGCACGCTTGGTAGCGGCGTACGCTTCTCGATTACGGTCGAGTGAGCTTTCACCCGAAGAGGCGAAGAGGCGTCGACCATCGAGTAAAAGCCATCAAGCTGATGAGTCGTGCTCTCTGCGTTTCACCTTGGCTGACGCGCGCTTTCGCGAGTATATGCCTACTACACAGACGCGTACGCGCAGAGTCGATGGTCTGATTTTTTCCTCTCCTCGTCATCTCGTGTATATTCGTCGTGTACGACCACGAACCACGGCAAGACGATACGTCGTTTCGTGGGTCACTCGAAAGAACGTTCATTGCAAGCTCTCCGACTCGCTCGCTGCCTGTAAGTAGATCGAGTCAACGCTATAGTTAAACGTAGCCACAGTAGAAGAGTATCGTGTCTGCAAGCGATATTTCATTATTTGAGTGGCTAGTTGGCGTGATGTTGATGGTAGTAGTGGTAGTAGTGGTTGCTCGCGAAGACAAAGGTTGTAAATTTCCCTTCCTTCGCGCATGCTACTTTATTATTATGTACCGCGTAGTTGTGCACGTGTATTCGTATCGAGAAAAATAATTTTAAAGAGATATAGGGTACGTAAGAGTGTACAGATACAGGGGTACAATTAGCCTGCGAGAGCATGGTCGAAATTGGGAAGAGGAGGAGGATGATTCTTGGCAAACGGCGCACAATATCAGTAACCGTAGAGAAATCGGAAACGGGGCATTACAACTGGCAGAAGCAGCTCCAGCCTCTCCCAACCTTATATACTGTGTACATAGAGACAGCAATGTAGACGAGTCGGACAAGGAGAGAAGAGGGTGGAAGGCGGCTTTCTCGTATATTCCGTGACGTTATGGGCTTCGCGGTTATCGTTATCGTTCTCTCTCGACTATTAGTAAAGCTTTTTTATTTCGCCTCTAGTTCACTCTCACTCGCGAAAGCCACAACAAACATTCAATAACGCAGCCGTCACGTATAGAGCTAGCCAAGTTTGCAAGTATACAAGAGCAAAGCCTCGAGGCGGACCAGCTTGCCAATAAGGAGTTTAAACTCTCTCACAAGACCCTTCAAACTTTCAAATGAAAGCTCTCTCTCTCTCTCTCTCTCTGCTTCTCATCATGTGTCTCGAACGCGCGACACTATTGCTACACCAAAGAAAATTCAACTTGCAATCCCTCTCTCTCTGCGAGCTATTAGACTAGCACTTAATACTAATGCAAGCGCCTCGGCCAATTAGACTAATTGCATTAGTCGAACGCATCCAGCGACGAAAGCATCTTCTCCGGTTCGCTCTTTTCTCTACCGTGCAGTCGTGTTTTATGCGATACCACGTGTTTTCTATACACCCCTTTACATAAACCTAACCCTTTCGATCGATATATGTATATTTATTATAGCAAACACGTAAACTTGCACTGCGAATGACGTTCAGTGACGAGAGCCATCTCGTTCTCTCGATATAAAATTTGTTTGCGTTTTCGATCGTTTTTTTCGCGAAGCTCTTGGATTTTTAAGGCAAATTGTTTTCGATTTGTCTTTCGTTTACTATACATAAAACTTATCCATTTATAAAATACCGTGTAAAATGTATATACGGCGTTTAGGAATACATACTATTGACGTGAATGGTCGTATGCGTATGTTGATAGAACAGCTATGTACGTTCGTTGCGTTATTTGCTTAATAAAATGTTCTCTTTAACGCTTGCTAGTTTGTACCAAAAAAATTGCCAAAGCTACGCAGCGCATACAAATATCGAGAAAAAATTGCACAAAGCTATTCATTGATTTTTAGTTTCGCACTAAAAAACGAATTCATGCTTACGCGGAAATATTTGCGGGCGTACAAGCATTTCTCAGATATGAAAATCAAGACATTCTATTGATAAGTTGTTTGCGATTGTTTACTTAATTGCACGTACAAAAAAAATCTCACGTGCGCAATTTTACTTTCGCGGCAAAAAGTACGTTGAAAAAAAAAAGTTTCGCGAGGGATTGTCCTTTTCACACCCTCGACGGGTATTCGAAATATCATAGGTGCGCGAACGTGTATACATCATGACCATCCCAGTGAGATTCGTATTACAAAAGGTTATAGAAGCCAGGAAAGTGGCGCAACAACGCGCAAGAGTGCGAGTCTCGGCTTTCATCGTCTACCATCGCAAAAGCCGACGGACTCTCGAGAACACGCGTCAGAGGAAATAAATCTCCCTCTTCCTCGTTCTTACTTTCTTTGTCTTTGCCACTGAGAACCTTGACTGTGACTTTTCATCTCTTCTGTCGCGTGGATACCGAGGAAATTTAATGACGTATAACGTAATATTGAACAAAATAAATATGTTTATTCGACTAAAGCACAATAACAACAAAACGATCGATTACATCTTCTTTTTTACAGATTTATATCTCATTAATATTGTCAACGCAGTTTTCAGTAGAAAGATCTACCGTGTGGTTAGACAACTTTATGATTTACGCTATAGCGAATAGTTCATTACGTTTTCATTCGTCAACACAAGCAAACATGCAAAATCATAAAGTATACCCAAGGCATACAAGACAACTCGCTTGAAGTATTAAGAATACGTAAATAAATAACATATTGCAAAGGGAACGTTTATTCACGCTATAAATATTGCCCACAAGGCGTGTTTTTCCACTTTTATTAAATTTCACGTAAAATGCAGGACTTGGGTAATGGAATTTTCGTAGAATGAAATAGATAACCTTTTCCACTATTAAAAGGCGTAAAGTTCAGAGCTGTCAAATAACGTCGAGTTTCGTTTAAAATTGCAAAAGCTAAATACAGTGTCCGAAACAAACTCGAAAGAAATAAAGCAAAAAAGCCCTTTGAAGAATTTAAAACGCGCGACAGAAGTGGACCTGTTAAATCTTGAAAGAAAGATCAAACGAACGGCAAAACGAATGTATAATTTCCATGGGAAAGCGAGTTTACGTTTGATAAATCGAGTACAGCTGGCATTTCCGTCGATGTTATTCGTGGCCGATGGACAACACACGCTAATACGGTTCGCCCAAATTAATAAACAGGTAGATCTCTCTTTTCTCGCTCGCGTTCTATTCTCCGATAATCTCGACGTTTTTCCCGATTATTACTACGCTGTATCGTTTATTGATCTGTGGTATTTTTGCCAAAGTTAAATAAGCTTTCGATGATTATTACCAGGTCAACGTTAATAAACGTTTACAATGTACATCTTGCGAAACGTTGGTAAAAAATATGAAAAATATATTGATTAAAATAGGTAGATTTATTATGAATAAATAAATACTTGAACACGTTTACAACGGTTCGTCCGACAACAGTTCGCACGAGTCCTCGTCGGAATCTCCCGCGCTATCTTTTTCCGAAGTTTCGTGTTCTTCGTTCGTTTCAAAGTCGTCTTCTTCTGTCTCTGACGACGACTCGACAACTCCGGATGCCTCTTCTTCGCGACTTCTGGCTTGGATCCATTTGACAGTTTCTACGTTAGGATGACTTTCCCATCGATCTAAAAATAATATCATACTGGTTGAATGCAATAAAAAGTAAATGGAATTTGATAAACACTATCCAAGTTACCTCTCTCGATAGACCATTTCGGAGGATAAGCGAAAATACAAATTTTTCCGTCCAACGCCATTCTGAGTAAGCTGTTTGCAGCTCTGTAGGTATCCAGTCTGGCAGCTTTTGCCGTGTGAAAATTTTTCTTAGCAGCCCAACTATCGCATATATCCATTGCCGACCAACTATCATCGTTATCTTGATGACGAAGTTTTAACAAATTTGGCAGGTCTACTCTTTCCGCTAAAAATTTGATTGTTGTGTAAGGCTCTCTGACTTGGGCTATTGGGTAGGATCCCATGAGAATTTGAAACTGTTTCGGCACAGTCGATGGAAAAACAAGGCCAGGACAATCACATAAACATACATTCCTCGTAAGGAAGATTGTTTGAAAGTGCTTTGTGTGGCCAGGAGTTCTGGAAACACTAACAACCTTTTTACCTGCAAAATCAAAATATTTTTCAACTAACAGTGCTTCAAAAAGAAGGTATTGCAAGTATAAATTGAAAATTACCCATTAAAGCGTTAATCAATGAAGATTTTCCAACATTTGGAGTACCAACACATCCAATAGTCAAAACTCCATTCTTATACCTTTCATGCTCATAGTAATTTGTGTTTTTTTTCTCAATCACAACGTTATCTTTCCTGTCTAAATCATCAAAATCATACTCCACATCCATTTCTTCCTGAATTTTTTCATGCCATGAACTCAAATCTACATTATCACCAACAATCTCTTTACAGGCTTCCATAATCTTTTTAGCTCCTTCTGCAGCCATTTTCAATTTTCCTTTCTTGCGTCTTGTTTTCAAACCCTCATTTTCGTTAGTATTTCCTCTCAAGTTATACGTTGGAAAAGATGTAAACATTAAAATATGGAGTTTTGGATATTTATTCTTGAAATATTCTTGCCATGCAACAACCAGTGGTGCTGGGGCTAAATCCACTTTGTTTAAAACTAAAATAATCTCTTTGCCTAAATCATTTGTAACATAATTATATAAATAAGGTGGAAACATCATAACTGGATATCTGATATCAATAATAAGTAATAACAAGTCAGACATTTCCAGGACTCGCCATAACTGGCGCCATGTTTCTAAATTGAGTTCAAAGTAGCTTATATTTGCTAAACTCTCCATATTTTTCAAATATCCCTGCAATAAACAAAATTAATTTGCATTCATAATTATGCAAGACAATATACAAATTATTGTTTGAAATGTATTACAGTGAAATATCTGTGCTCTCGAGCTTCCAGTTCCTCTTTGCTCATTTTAAAATCCCAAGGTGGTCTTTTAGGCATATCCACCTCAACAGGATAATACTCGTCAGATACTTCTTGTTCCTCTATAGAACATGGATGAATGGTTTTCATTGCCTCTTCCTTCCTCTTTTGCAATTCTCCTCTAGTTTCCTGAAAAAACTGCAGTGCATATCTGTTTTTTCCATTATTATCTCGTGGCTGCTTATTCATTTTTTGTATTCCTCTTCCAAAATCAGCACTCTCTTGGCTCTGTCCATCTTCGTCGCCTTCATGATTCTTACCTAAAATTACAATAAATCAAACTACTTCAATAATTAAATAAATATCTTTATTATAAGAATGTTGCTTTTATAAGTCATTGGAGTAAATTGTTATTTAGCTTTAGTTGATTGTAAATATTCTCTTACTCAGTAAAACCTGATTTTTCCTCTGTTTTTTAACTTGCATTTGTTGCTTTTTAGCTTTTCCGCTAAAAGGGGTTTTTTTTCGTCCTTGTGGCATTTTGAAAGGCAAGTTGTCAATCAAGTACTTTCGCAATAAATATAATGTCACAGCCAAACCGATCGCTCAATCTCCAGCCGGTAAAAATCTTTCTAGAACTAATCAACGGATGTGCACAAGTATACATTTACATTTAAACAACATGATACAAATAAGGCGGATTTCACACGAACAATCGGTAAGCACTAACCTTACGCTAGTTTACAAATATTATGTATATGAAAAAATTAAAATATTAACATATATATTCCTAATTGCGCATCACAAAAAACATAATTTTTTTAATTGAACCCACGTAGTTTTTTAATAAAAAATAAGGAAACACGTAGGTCATGAATGCTAAAGAAAAACGTTTGTTTCTCGATAAATATAGGGTTAATCATAAATCTATTTTACTTAAAAAATTCAACCCTTGCTATTTTAATTTGAGCTATCTCTAAGTATTAGAAAAAACCATCTATTTAAAAAAAAAAAGTTAAAAACCATCATTGAAAAACTAGGTGTATGTATACAGGTACAACGCGGCCGTGATGCGCATGCGCAAGCTACTCAGCTTGCTGAATTTGAAATGTAATTCCACCTGTACCGAACAAAAGCACGTCATTCAACGATTGAAAAAATAATAATTGGTAACTCCTATCAAAAAAATGTTCTATTTCATCATCTCTATTCTATTTCAAGTCCTAAAACAATATGTATTTTTTTCTAATAACATTTGTTCTAATTCACTTATGCTTTATCATTATTTAATTGTAATAGACTTAACACTATTTATGTTCATCTTCATAACAACTATTGTCAATTATAAATCGTACAATAAAATTTGTCTTTAATAGTAACTAAATAAAAAGTGTCATTATTTGTATTAAACCTATAAAGATCTTGGTTTTTTTGATAGTTGTATTTATAAAATAAAACACTATTACTACATTGTTAGTTGTAACAACGATTTTATTCCATGCAGTTTCACGTTGATGATAATAGTCGTTACAAAAATGAATATAATTAGTGTTAATGTTATACAATTAAAAAATGATAATGCATAAATGAATTTGAAAAAATATTCTTAAAAAAAATACATACTATTTTAAGACTTAAAATAGAATAGAGAAAATGAAATAGATCTTTTATTTTGATAGGAGTTATCAATTATTATTTTTTTCAATCGTTGTATGACGTGCTTTTGTTCGGTACATGTGGAATTCCATTTCAAATTTAGCAAGCTGAGTAGCTTGCGCATGCGTATCACGGCCGCGTTTAATTGTATAAATACATACACCTAGTTTTTCAATGATGGTTTTTAGCTTTTTTTCTAATACTTAGAGATGGCTCAAATTAAAATAGCGAGGGTTCAATTTTTTAAGTAAAATAGAATTATGATTAACCCTATATTTACCGAGAAACATACGTTTTTCTTTAGCATTCATGACCTACGTGTTTCCTTATTTTTTTATTAAAAAACTACGAGGGTTCAATTTAAAAAAATATACTCTTCGTGATGTGCAATTACGAATATATAAGTTAATATTTTTATTTGTTTATATACATAATATTTGTAAGCTGGCGTAAGATGGGTCAGTTAGCAGCTATACGTGCATACATATGTATAATACATAGTTTTGGTCGCTTTCATTAAAATGGTTCCTAACCTATATGTTTGAGTTGTGTTAATAACGTATAACCTGAAAAATGGCGGACACGGCTGGAAATTGGTGTTTAATTGAAAGTGATCCTGGTGTTTTTACTGAATTAATAAAAGAATTTGGTAAGAAATCGTGATAATGGATTGTTATTTTTCTCGTTATGCTATCAAATTCAACATTTTCATTTTTGTTGACATTATTATTTTTTTTACTTTTATTGTCACTTCTAACGATGACGTGACAAAAACATATAATTTGATATATTATTATCAATTATCGTTGTTGTTTTATGATTTTAGGTGTGACAGGAGTTCAAGTTGAAGAACTGTACAGCTTGGAAGATGATCAGTTTGAAAATTTGAAGTAAAACCTCATTATTTGAAGACTAATTTTAATCGTAGTTGCTTTCAATATTTATCATGATTGTTTAAATTTACAGACCAATACATGGGTTGATTTTTCTTTTTAAATGGGTGCAAGATGATGAACCATCAGGTACTATTGTGGAGGACAGCAGATTGGATAAAATATTTTTTGCCAAACAGGTATGATCGTTGTATTAATTTTTGTTATTATCAAGACTAAATAGTTAATTATTTAAATAACAATTAGTATTTGAATGTTTAGGTAATAAATAATGCTTGTGCAACACAAGCAATATTAAGTGTACTCCTTAATAGCAAGCATCCAGATATTACATTGGGAACCACATTGGATGAATTGAAAAATTTCTGTCAAAGTTTTGATGCTAATATGAGAGGCCTTGCACTCAGCAACTCAGATACTATCAGAAAAGTCCACAATTCTTTTGCAAGGTATACTAAATTTCAAATAAAATATAACAAGCTAATTATTATGGTCACTGCATCTCTTGTTTTTTTTTTTCTTTAGACAAACTTTATTTGAGTTTGATTCCAAACAAGCATCAAAAGATGATGATGTATTCCACTTTGTAAGTTATGTACCAATGGATGGAAAATTGTATGAACTAGATGGGCTTAAAGAGGGACCGATTGATTTAGGGTCTTGTCCAGCAGGTGACCAGTGGGTTCAGGCAGCCAAACCCATTATTGAAAAAAGAATTAAAAAGTAAGAACAAGTGATACACCAAAAAACTAAATGTTTTTTTGTCAAATAATTATCTTTAGTTATTTATCTAAAATTTTGCTTTAGATACAACGAGGGTGAAATTCATTTCAACTTAATGGCGATAGTTAGCGATAGAAAAGTAATTTATGAAAAGCAGAAAAGTTTAACAACAGACCCAAGTGAGACTGTAAGGTTGCAAGCACTTATTGATGAAGAAATATGGAAATCAAAGAAATACAAGATTGAAAATATAAGAAGAAAGCACAATTACTTGCCATTGATAATGGAGCTACTTAAAATATTAGCAAAGGAAGGGAAATTAGTTCCTCTTTACCAGAAAGCAAAAGAGAGGGCAATTGAAAAAGAGGCAAAAAAAACAAATAAAGCATAAAGACAATGTATTAAAAATATTTCTATTTACAACATTAAGATTGCTAATTGCTAATCACAGCATTTGAACTTATAATAACGATTTTATAAAATACAACTACAATAGTATTATATAATTTTATAATTTATATGCAAATTACTCAATTACTCAGACTTAGTTCTGGCTATTTAAAAAATCTAGATGATGAATAAACAATAGTACAATTATCATAGTATCATTCTTTCTCTGAAAATGAATCCGACTCATCGCTTGCTACACTCCTTGGAGAAAAATCTTTTACATCAATATCTATATGTTCAATATTACCATCTTTATACATTAATCTTGGTAATATTTTATCTTCAACGTTTTGAACTATATTGGGAATCTGTGTGATGTATAAGTAATGTATGATATCTAGAAGAAAAGTATTTTTAGGTTTGTGTAGCAATGGAAATTAACAAATTTATTTTTTTTTACCTGCTATATCAGTAAAACCAGTTTTTGACTGTGTTGTTCTAACTAAATACGTAAATATTCTGTACAAAAATGGCTGAGTATAACCATTAAAATGTGAAAGTACATTTCGCCATTTAATATCCTTCTTAGATGATATTCCCTTGTTGTATAAACTAGAAAAAGAGTAACATCTAATTAAATATAAATTTGAAAGAATTTCAATGAAAGATTCAGCATTACTTACTATTCAATTAATTTTATCTTTACATCGTTCAAGTAAATGGGTTCAGCACAGAATAACTGCATATGTAATCGATAATACCAAAAGTTTTTCAATGAGTTATGATCAATTTTAATGTCTTTTGCCACTTTTATCCACACGCATTCAATTATTGTATGGTTTTTTAATTCATTTACGTCGGTGCATAACGTCGCGGTCATTAAAGCCTTAATAAAATCATTGATCATAGGTAAAGTCCAATCATGATCCACTAAAACATTTGACATTTTTATTGTTAATTTCTCTAAATATAACGTTACATTAATTTATTTGACATGTACTAAAAAACTCAAAATAATACATCTATAAGTATTTTACCTGTGAGACAATTTAATTTATCTGTTTTGTTCATTATTGTTTTTTTGAGATCCTAATTGAGTAACAACAAGCTAAAACACGTGTACTGTACGAAGTGTACAGTTCATTATAAAGCGTGATATTTCATGTGTATACACAAATTCCAGACGAAAGTGTCCCATCTTGCGGCAAAGTTTGAAAGCAATTGATGTTATACCAAAACAAACATACATAACCTATACACTGTATGTATAAAGTATTAGAGAATTTACGGATAAGAAGAATCAATATTAAAATAGATTCATTGGCGAGTTAATTCATTTTTTCTACGCAGAGGAATTCGGCTACGTTTTTCCTCCGACTCATTCACTCAGTTTGCATTTTATTTGAAAAATACTATATAATAGATAAATCGGGATGTTTAAATAATAAATAATAGTATTATAGTATTTCAAATAATTATTTTTATTTCATAAATAAATATATAATTTATTTCTTTTATGCAAATGTAGAAAACTTCTGTATAAATCTATAGAGATAACATTTAAGTATGCACTTAAAAACTAAAAATATTACAAATATCTATTACTTTCCTGTACATAAAGGTCTACTCTATGATACAGGTTAATATTTTAAAATTCTTCCTCATCGCAAAGTGGATTTGTGGTATATTTATTAGGGATTTTTTTTTCTGAGCCCTTATCAATGCAAATAACTTGGCCATTATGGTAAAATAACTTTGGTAAAACAGCATCTACTGGCTTTTCCATTAATACAGGCAGATAGTTTTCGTGTAAATATTCCAAAACATCTAAAAATTATACATGTTTATATAATTATAGTTATTAATTACATACTTTTCTTTTAAATGTCAGAATATTTAAAAAATAAATACCATTGAGATTGGATACTTCAGCATCTTTTGTGGCACGGATCAAGAGTTTTTCGAAAAGTTGGGATAAAAATAAAGGTGTTATACCATTGAAATCCACACTAATAAGATCCCAATCAATTGTTTCTGGATCTTCCAATTTGTTGGTATACATACTGTAATATGAACAAAATGTCATTATTAAATATCACCTTTACCATTTTAAATATTGTAGTTTGTTTACTTACTGTTCAATCAATTTAACTTTTGTGTCATTTAAATATACAGGAGTTGGACAAAACAATTGCATGTGCAGTTGCAAATACCAAAAATTTTTCAAAATAGTCTTGTCTATACTCATTTTATTCTGCATTTGTCGCCATACAGTTTTATGGAGATTTTGGTTTTTTAAATCCTCCAAGTTGCTACAATCTGTTACTTCTATTATTGAATCAATAAACTTTTTTACTAAAGGAGATGTCCACTTAACATCTGAAAAAACTGAAAACATTTATACTCAGTATCGTATGAGTAAATTGTACTTAAACTAGGTAATTAAACTGTTTATTAAAAATAGTAGTACATACTTTGCTTAGGAGTGAGTTTTTGTACAGAAATTTTATCTGGTATTCTTTTCTTTCTGTTCACTGCTTCTATTTCCTTTCTTTTAGGAGATGTACTGATTTTGTTATATTTTTTTAACTTTTGATAACGTGTCCAGATAGACTGCCTTTTTCTGTTCAGTAACTTTGCCAATTCAGCACATTTATTATCTACTCCAATGTTTGATGCCTTATTCATAAATGACAGTATCTGTTTATCTTCTTCAGCAGTATATGGTCTTAAAAAATGTAATTCTTAATTTCGGAGCCCAATGGCTTAATTCCCATAATTTTTTAACATAATAATAATTCTTGACTTACCCATTGTTGACAGAAGTATTATAAATATTTCTAAACCTGTAATGAACACTAAACAAGCTTCTCCAAGGTAATCCATTAGCTAAAAACTGCACAAACCGTTTTCTTTGTTCAATTAAAGGTATATAATATTTACCTTTATATCTCTTGTACAAAAAAGGTTCTACATTATGTTTATTCCACTTGTGTATCTGTAATATAAGGTATTTCAACAATTTTTATAAATTCAAATAGAATTGTTTGTAAATATTGTAGCGTAAACCTTACATGACAGAATGTTTCCCAATTATGTTTTATTATTTCGTCTTCTTCCATTGAAAAAGATCCTTTTTTCAATAATCCATATTGCTCAAACTCTGCCACTTGTTTTGGATTCAAATTTCTTGCTCCAGCACCACATTCAATCATATGTTGAGGTGGAACTTCATGTTGCAATTGAACCTTAAAGTCTTTCAACATCTAATTAAAAAAGAAATATTACTTATTAATTACAATAGAAAAGTTAACTTAATCTTTATGTTGCTTAAAAATATATATTAAATACCTTGAAAAATCTGTCCGATGATGACTTGGTATCTAGATATCCTTTTTTTGTCTCATCTTCTTGTAGTTTTAAGAATTTATTTTCTGATTTACTTTCATTCGTCATCTCAAGACGTTTACTATAATTTGACAAATCATGCGGATCTGGTAAATTGCGTTTCCGTTTATTTTTAAGAATTGGTTTAGCAATCATTAATTTATTTTCCTTGATAATTAGAGTTGACTGTGAACACCCTTCTTTCTTCATTTTTATATCGATCTGCAATGGATCTTTTAATTGACTATCTCTTGTATTTACATCTTCATACTCTGAGTGTTGTTCTAGTTTGATATCTTGGAATATGGGTGATTGACAATTAAAACTATTTGAAGACATTGGACTATCGAAAAATAAATCACTCAAGTTATGAGTCATTTCAATAGATTCAAAGTCTTTCATGTCATCGAGTAATTCAACTATTTCTTCTTTTATTATCGACGAACTAACCTCACAAATTTCATTAAAATTTAACTTTTTACAAGGATAGCCAGCCAAATGATGATCGTTTGTTTTTTTAGGAGTTGATTGGGATACTCTATCCCCTATGCTGTTGTTTTTATCTATATTATTTTATCTATATAATTTATATATATGCTAAGTATAAAGTACTCACACTACTTTTCCCATTGTGTATTGAATAGATTTATTATCTTTTCATCATTACACAAGTTATTGTTCTTAGGTAGTTCAGGTTAAATTTCTAGCGTATGTATACTCTTCTCTACAAACTTCAGACTAGAGAACAACGTCGGGACGCTGCATATTGAAAGAGAGCAGCCGCGTCGATCTAACTGCAGAAAATATGAAACGACGCCATTGCTCATTTATTATAATAGGGAAACGCTACGGCGTTGTTGCAGCGGCGTTTTTCTATATTTTCTACTGCTAGATAGCGGTGCACGACAAGCTAGCTGCTTGACTAGAGATTATAACCCGGATAAAATGAGACGAAAAAAGCGCTGAGTTTACATTTATTCCTAACAAGCTGGATTTTTCTACATACAGGTCTTAATACATTACAAATGATATGTCAAAATTCCCGTCGATTCCGCTTGTGCATTGCTTTAACGGTAAGAGCTATCGTAAAAATGCAATAGACAAAGTTTGTTGACTGAAATTCTCTACAAAAAAGGTTACAACACTTTTTTCCCTACGACGCATCAAGCTCGAGAGATCGCGTTTTTAAATCTGAAAAATACTAATATGTATCATTTCATTCAGGCCTTTCATTTATTTCGGCAGAAACGGCGTATATCTTCCTTTTTTTGAAGGACGTAATTGTACTGAATATAGTTAGATTTGAATGGTTTTTTTATAGCGAATAGACATGCTTGTGGATGATATTTTCCGATTGTATCTGTAACATAACAAAATTTTATAAAAATGTCAGAAATTTGCTTTAATTTTAGGGAATTTTTGTTTGTAAATGAAATTATGGTTGTTGATCATGGAATGAAGACTAATTGCTTCAAGTAATGTAGTCTCTATTTAGGACGTATATAAAATTTAGTTTCTTTTAATATGATTTAATAAGGACATGACAAAATGCAAGTAATAAATTTGTTTTTTGAAAGCAACAATTTGAAGCATTTATTATTATTTATAAACTAATAAATAAGATCATTTTAAATACGAAACTTTCTAAAATTTATTTTAGTTTTGTATGAATCGGGAAAATTTAAAAAAATAACGCCAATTTCACATTAAGACGAGTGGCTTTATTTCTATTCAATTTTTACAGCAATATGTCCAGCATATTACATTTTTTAATAGTTTTTAATACATAGCTTTTATACACATATCTATAATCATATACAAATAAAAGAAATTACTTACATTCATATTATGTTTTTTAATATCTTTATCTGTGACTTATACATCAATTTCATTTAATATAAAAATAGTACGTTTGTTGCAATTATAAATTAACTTTACACGTACATGAGATCGCTCAGTCATAATAAGTTAATTACAGCTGCTAATAGTGTTTGAGATTGAAAAAATTAAGAAAAATGTTTCCAATTATATTAAAACAAGTACCCCATTACAAGGAATTTGAACTTCACATATGAATTTGTAACTATATTCTTGAACTAAATATTACTGTTTATTTTTCTTGTTCAAAACATGATCATTGACCATTTTGTATACCATTGCAATGGTTAAACATCCCACGACTGTTGCTTGAGCGCCAACTCGAAGTTGAATCAAAAATAAGGATGGTGTAAAAGTCATTCCTTTTGTTCTATATTTATAATATCCATAGCTGCATGCCCCAACTAACCCCAATGCACCTGAACAATTCAAATTACAAATGAGAAAATATAAAGGGCTAATATATATAAAAACAAATAGTTTTTATACATATCAATTGTTAGTTTGGCTTATATTATAAATACAAACACTAACTTGTCACAAAAGCTGGCTTGGTTTTAACAGTTCTAACAAATGCATCTGTAAAGCTTTCCTCTTGATATGAACTAACATAGGTATCCGGTTGCTCAGACATTTTTGGTTATTAATGAGATCCGCTAATCTAATAATATGTCAAAATAGTAATTAATGTACAATTTATAAAAGTGGGTTAATATACAATCTTGAATTGCTCCGTGATTTATAATTTTCATTTGATATGCCTGTATAATATTCTTTAATTCATAAAATAGTCCAAATTTCATCATTTTTTTGGAAATATTAATCGTGCTCACTTGTTTCATAATATTTCGTAATGACCTTGATGAACATTTACGAGCAATTATTTCAATAAAAAATAAGTTGATTACATCATGAACTACGAAAATTGATTCATTTTGAACATATACAAATTCCAACCTTTTTATGGTCAATCTATATGTCCCGTATGAAAAAACTGTGAGTCTTAATTTAACTCCATTGAAAATAATCAATCGTGAATCATAAAGTTACACAATAAGAATTGACATATCGATAGCCAGAATGGTCACTCACCGACGATATTTCTAGCAGAATATCTGTACTTCAACTTGAAAAAGGAAAAAGGGTGAAGGTCACGGTTTTCTATGTATGTCGTCAGCAAATAATTACAACGTCACGTTCACGAGCATAGATCTTCTTGAGCTGTCTTGGCACTAGTCGGTAGTCGGAAGATTTCCGCGACCGTTGATCATAGATCACCTTCTGATCAACTTTGATCAACCCGGAAAGTTACACACTAACGACAATCTCTGGTATTCTGCTGCCCCCCCCTCCCCTACCTAGCACAACGGAAAATTGTATTACTCACACCCGATTTAGCATGCAGGAAATGTGATTAGCACTTTAATTATTACGTTTCCGACAAAACGTTTCATTCTGTTATTCACCACAGTGGTAATAATTATTATGTTTTCAAATCAATGCCAATTATATCTTGTTTAATTTTTTTCAGATAAATTAGAGCACGAAATTTTTTTTTTATGATTTATCTAGCAAGACATTCTAATTTACCGCTATCAAAACCACGTGGTTGATATGATCGTCCATTTTGTGGTTTTAAGTTCAGTGAAAGTCCGTGCCGTACGTAAGCTTTAGATAGAACATTTTTAGAAAACGTAAGTGACGGGCATAAGATATCCGTGAGCGTACTAACTACTCACGATGACTTATGCAAAAATGTAAACGTGCTAGTTGATGAAAATAAGGGCATTGTGACGACGGTAAGCGGCATACATACGTAGAAATGTTATTCTAAATAGAAATGTTTACTTTCACTTTTTTTATATCAATACTTTTGACAATAACCTAGATATTTTTAAATCTTAATTTTTAATATATTGTTTTTAAAAGTAGATTCGATTATCGTAAGATTGATGTATTTTTTTATATTGGAGTAATGCTGATTCAATATATTTAGTTGATTATCTAATCTTTTCTATCATTGTCTTCTGTAAAAATGGTTGTGATTACAAAACATCTTTGCCATATTGTGTGAATTTGTGGTATAGTTTTCATCTGAAAAGTAGGTCTCGAGTGTTGTAATCTCATCAAGTAGTTTCTCACTTGTAACATTCATTCTAGGGAAGAACTCGTGCACAATGGCAGCAGAACAAGAAAAAATCTTTCGAGTTGGATCTCGGAAAAGTGAACTGGCTCTCATACAAACAGAATATGTCATCAAGTGTCTCAAAGAACGTAATCCTGATAAGGAGTTTAAGATAATTACTATGAGTACAAAGGGAGACAAAATATTAAATATTTCACTGCCAAAAATAGGAGAAAAATCTTTGTTTACAGAAGAGTTAGAAAATGCATTAGAAAATAATCGTGTAGATTTCTTAGTGCATTCGTTAAAAGATCTGCCAACTACATTACGTGATGGATTAGCTATTGGTGCAATATTAGAGCGAGAAGATCCTCGTGATGCCGTTGTAATGTCGAAAGCCTTTAGTACATTTACATTAGAAACTTTACCTGCTGGAAGTGTGATTGGTACAAGTTCATTAAGACGATCTGCATATCTAGCAAGGAACATGCCACATTTGAAAGTTGAAAGTATAAGAGGAAATCTAAATACAAGGTTTAAAAAATTAGACGATGAAGAAGGAAAATATGCCGCCATTATCTTAGCTGTTGCAGGATTAAAAAGAATGAATTTAGAACACAGAATAACTCATTATCTCGAGTCCGATGATACTCTCTATGCAGTGGGTCAAGGTGCCTTAGGAATTGAATGTAGAGAAAGGGACCCACGTGTTCTTTCCATATTGGAGCCACTAAATGACCTTCATACTACTTTGATGTGTGTAGCAGAAAGGTCATTTTTGAAATATTTGGGTGGGGGATGTTCAGCACCAGTTGGGGTAGCTTCTACATTAAAAGACAAAGAATTATCACTATCAGGTGCTGTTTTATCACTTGACGGCAAAGTGCTAATCAAAGACTCTTTAAGTTGTAAATTGTACTTGCCTGATGATGATGGAGAGCCACCAAGAAAATGTCCTTATAGAGAACCAAGGACTTATGTTGGAGTTGTTCCAGGTCCAACAAATTCTATCAGTCTCATTGGTGCTGAACAATTAGGGAAAGATGTTGCTGAATTGCTTATCAAAGAAGATGCTATTGAAGTTATGTCAAAAGCTCGGAAAGATTACTTAAGTTCTGTTTAATACATTGGAAATGTAATATACTGGGGGTGGAGGTGTTATGCATATTATATATGTAAATTTAATCTTCATTATTTGTAAATTCAATCAAAGTGGTTATTATTTATAGTACTGTTATATTTTAGGTTGTTATATTGTAAGTTGTACTAATTATAAATATTATATATTTAACTGAATAAAAAAAGGGACAAAATAATACAATATTGGAATTGAACATTTATTGTTTTAATCCAAAATTAATGTTTATTCACGAAAATGTACAAACTATTTCATAAATCTGCTCTCTTTTAGTTGCAAATGTTTACATGCTTTGTGAACTAGAAGTTTTGCCTTAGTCAATCTCTGAGAATATTTGATAAAGTGAGAAAATGTTTAGTGTTTGAACATACTATTTATATAAATATATTTAAATTTCAACATTTTTACATGAAATTAATTTAAAAGGAATACAGAAAACTTCGTTTAAATGTTGCTCATTAATGGATTTCCGAGTAATCGTATGTATATAGCTTACGTGAATTTTAGTATGATTTATTCACATACTTACTGTATATAATCTTTCACTGAATGTACCATAAATCATGATATTGTGGGCGTATATTATTGTAAGATATATATTTTATCACGAATAAATGCACAGATACACGTACGTAATTGCGTGGCATACTCGTCCTTTTTGGGTGTCCAAGGGTATCAGGCGCGTATATATCTCATACGAGTTGAGAAAAAATTAATTTGTAGCATATTAAAATTGTTATATGTGTGTTCATATATAATTATACTCAAACAAAGTAATAGTTGTAAAGCCGTTTTTAAGAATGTATTTGTCAGTTTATTAGTAATAATTTTACATTTGTCAATAACATAAATGATAGATTTTCAAAAATGTATAATGGTTAGCAAAAATATTCATGTTGAAACGCTTAACATTACATTAAATATGAAAGTATCAAATCTTTATATCTTATTCTAATTAAACATCTTTAAGATAAATTGATAGTAAAAATATATAATTAAAGCTTATGTATGATGCATATATTTGCGTATATGTATGAATTAAATTTCGTTAAACGCGATTAACTGATATTCTTTAAAAAATCTTCAATAGCCTGCTGATCTCGTTTTAACCAAACAGCATTCAGTTTCACAGATTCAATACTTTGTTTGACGCTTTTCTCCGCGCTCGGTGTAGGATACTTTTTAAAGAAAGCTTCAATCTCTTGAGCAGCGCTTTCAGTGACAAAACCTTCTGTTACAGTTTTGATTATTCTTATTAATAAAATGCCACTCTGGTATCTGTCGATTATTTTCTGATAATTGTCTTTGAAAAATTGCCAAACTAAAACAAGACCTTTGTAGCTCATTTGAACCGATGAGATTATAATTAAAGTTTCGTGTTGTCTAACTTCTTTGCTAATCGATAATTCAAGCGCACGCTTGAGTAAAGTTTCGTCTTTCGTTGCTCCTAGCGACCCGAGGATTCTACTTTTTTCTTCGAGTAGGTCAGTTTCACGATATAGGCGTAGCAAAGTATCGAAAGTTTCAGCATTACCTGTCTTCAGAGCTGCGCAATACACTGCCTTTCGTAGATCGGGTGGTAAAATATTCTTTTTCGATACATGATCTTCGAATCGTCGTTTAGCTTCCTCAATTGTAGCTTTATCTTCGTAAGATACCATACGATAAACAACTACAGCTCTGAAATCACGGAATTATTATTAGACGACGTAGTTAATGACTTTCGCCAAAGAATTCATTACAAAATTTACCTTAATAATGTATCCAAATGGCTTTCCTCTGGCTTCTTATTCCAACCAAGTCGAGCATAAATATTTGCAAAAAGTGCTCGACCAAACAGTTTGAATTTTGAATTGATCTCCAGATGCGAAATAAGTTGTCCAATTTTACTCAAAACATTGACAATACAGCTCCATACTGTATAGTTTATTTCATGTTTGAAAGTTTCTATTAATTTGAGAGTTTGACTTGTTGAAACATGTCCAGCTTGGGACAAAGCAGAAAGATCATCTAAAAGTCCTAGACGATCTAAAGGTGGTAAACTTTGATCTTTAATAGCAGGAACAAACTGTTCAAGTAGTTCATTGCTGTATAGTGTTCTAAAAACACTGACAGTTCCTGAATTTATTTTTATCCAGCAATTTTTACCTACATCCTCAAATTCTACATCTTTAGATTTAGTTTCAAAAATGATATTCTTTATAACTTTCTTAGGATCACTGGAACAACTAACTGCTATTGGAATAACCCACTGGCTATTATCTTTGTCTGGTGAACCATCAGCAAAGAATCTTTCTTGAGAAATACTTAAAATTCGATTTTTTTCATTACTTGAAGACTTTTCAGATATTCTGAGAAAGGGAAAGCCTTGCTTTTTAGTCCATGAGGACATGACATGTGCCACAGGTTTCTTACTTGCTTCTTCCAAAGCTTGCCACAAATCATTAGTTTCAGCATTGGAATACGAGTACTTCACTAAATATATATTCATGCCTTTTCTAAAATCTTCATCACCTATGTAGGAGTGTAGCATTCTAATTATGCTTGCTCCTTTGTTGTATGAAATTCCGTCAAAAATTTCATTTATTTCCGAAGGATTATTAACTTCTACTTCAATTGGGTGACTGTTTTTCAAAGCATCTAATTCCAGTGCACTAATCAATGCATCTGTTACAAATTGAGCCCAGATATCATACTCTGGGAAAAGATAATTCACACATAAAAACTCTATAAAAGAAGCATATCCCTCTTTCAACCACAAATCTGTCCACCATTTCATTGTTACCAAATTGCCAAACCACTGATGCGACAGTTCATGTCCAACAACACGAGCTACATCTTGTTTTATAATTGCTGAACTATTTTGAGGATCAACAAGTAAATATGTTTCTCTGTATGTGACAAGGCCCCAATTTTCCATTGCACCAATAATACAATCTACTACTGCAATCAAGTCAAGTTTAGGCAGATCATAAGATACATTGAAGTATGATTTATAGTATGGCATAACTTTGGTGGCAACTTGCAATGCAAATTTTCCTTGCTCTTGTTTTCCTTTAGATGTATAAACTCTGACACGGAGACCATCAGTTGTGTGGTCCTCTACAAAATCAAAATCCCCAATAGCAATAGCTACCAAGTAAGTTGACATTACAGGTGTTGTTTCAAATACAAAAGTTTGCATTTTAGATGAGACTGGTGTGGTAGATTTTACTGGCTATAATAAAAGAAGAAATTATTGTAAATGATTATGCTAAGAAATCAGGTTTTGAAATAAATCTTCCAAATACTTACCATATTTGAAAGTGCAACCAAATCATTTGGTACTGTCAAAGAAATATCAAAAGTAGCTTTGAAGAGTGGTTCATCCCAACAGGGAAAACACTTACGTGCAAATGTTGGTTCAAAATGAGTCACTACTACGTATTTGACATTATTGACATTATCATCGAGGCTGAAAGAAGTCAACCACATTTATAATTATTATATGGTTATTGCATTTAAATTAAATAGTTGTACCTTATGGTTTTGCTACGATAGAGGCCTTTCATCTTATCATTTATAATACCTTGGTACTCCATATGAAAAAATGCAGTTTTGCCACAAGGCAGATTTTTTGGAAAAATAACAGTACAAATTTCATTTTCGTCATCAATTGTAATGGATTGTGACTTAATAACTTGGTCATCATTATAATAGTCTACTACATTTATGAAGATTTCATGTGAATTGAAAATTATTGTATCAGTTGATTCAATGATCTGAAATAAATTGAAAATAATCTTAAGAACTTTAAGCAATCACTTGATTAGCAAAATTCAATTGGAATATATGTTATTCAAGTCTATTATCTATCAATTTTATAACTTAACAAAAATAATGATTTATGTATACACACATAATAAATACCTCAACAAAAACATCTTGTTTACTATTGAAAGTAAAATTATCAAGATCTGGCTGGATTTCAATTTTATAGTTGAAAGGTTTAATATTTTTTGGTAATCGATTGAAAGGCTTTTGTTTGCTCGCCATATTATCTTTTAATACCGATTTTGCGAATTTTATTGAAAAGAGTGAAAAAAACAAGTATTGCCGTGAGAGGATCTTGGAATATTTATAGATTATATAAAGTTTTACAAAGTTACAATGGAATAATTATAGTCACTTTGTTTTGTTTTACAATATTTTTAGGGAAGTACAGCGAAGTCTTACAAGGGAAATTTTACAAAGGCGTTGCTATGCGGGCTTTGTTTTATCGCCAAAGCCCCTACCATCCCCTGATACTCCGCCGATTGGAGTTGAGTGGGGATTGGTTGAAGTAATTCGACACGTTGCAAATATTTCCGAAACGTATTTATCGGCGGCTGTGTACATACGATAAGTGCATACCTGTAAGGTAAGAAAGACTTGTTTCTGTTTATCAATTACTTAAGTATATAAAAAACAAACATTTAAAGATACGTTTTTTATTAATGCACCACATACAAAAATTGGTTAAAAAAATTAAAGAAAGTTATAATCTACTAACTGATTGGATTTGATCACAAAGAATTGTTTGGTAGCAACTTAAGGAAAGTAGGACAGAACAATTTTAATAATAACATTTACAAATTTTTAAATTTGAAAGGCATACATAGATATAAATGAATTGTTATAACAAGTTATGTTGATTGATATTAAGAATAGAATAAATATATCTGTGGTACCGGAAAACGCGCAAGAAACAACGATCGATCATTTTTTGCATGCACAAATTAAACTAAAAAACAAAGCATTAAAATCGTATGTACGAATATTGGAAAAACTATATCGTGTACTATTGTGCTAAAAGTGATGTTTCCAAATAAACAATTAAAAACCGTACCAGTTTTCTCTCACTTTTTATATTACATTGGTTCAAGCTTGTTTGTTAGTGCATTTGTAATATTTGTCGATCGCATTTGTAATACGCGCTCAGTATCCATACGCATTTCTATATAGTATATAGTTTCCAAGCTTAAAGTTGCATGCTGATCGACCTGATCTCGTCATATATCCCACTGTTTCGGCTGCTATCGACTTGATTGCGTCGAGCGTCACGAGCGAATGCAGTAAGTCAACGAACCATCGTTCATCTTTTTGGACATAATTGATTTGCATTCATCTATCAAACAGTATTAATCAATACTGTAGTGAAAAATGGGCGACAACAAATCATTTTTGCACCAGTGGTGCAGTAAAAATTCCGTTGAACCAGCATTCGAAGTTAGAACTACTGGTAAGTCCGCCATTTTACAAGATATTGCGATTTTGCTATAATAAATGAATTGAATTATATATTGAAATGGAGTACTGATGTGATCGTTCGTTACTCTACGTTTTTAATATACTTTTCCAGGTCCTAAACATCGTCAGCGTTTTCTTTGTGAATTGCGTGTCAATGGCTTCGATTATGTTGCTGTTGGTAATTCTACTAATAAAAAAGATGCTCAAGGAAATGCCTCCAGAGATTTCATCAATTACCTAGTTCGCATTGGTAAAGTTAGTCCAAACGATGTGCCAGCCGACAGTGGTTCTACTGGCCAAATTGGAGGTGGAGATTTATTAGGCCCAATATCTAGTACACCTAACAGGCCAGTTTTTAGAGAGGGAGAAGGCCCTAATGATTTTGGTAGAGCCTACAGACCATATAATGAAAGAGGAGATCAAAACAGACCTTACACCTACATGGATAGGTTGGCTGATCAAAAACGAGTCGAAGAAGCAGAAGATGTTGATGTCAATGCTGGTATACATGGAAACTGGACAGTAGAAAATGCCAAATCTAAGCTCCACCAATTTATGCAAATTAATAAAATAAGTGCTGATTATAAGTATACACCAGTGGGTCCAGATCATACCAGGTACATAATAAATATAGATTTGTGGCCAGTTTACATATGAGTTTATGATTTTTGAAAAGTTTACAGTGAATAAAATGATAATTCAAAGTAAGCCTTTCAAAGTAGAAACAAATATAGTGTATTTTTATGGTTGATAAAATTTGTTCATTTAAACATCAATTCTAAATGAATGAATTTTTGTGAGAAATTTTCAAACGCATGGTAAATGTTTTTTAATCGCAAACGAGACCATTTTGGAGTACAATACCAAAGCAATAAATACCAAGTGCAGCAGTAAGTGTTGCGTGATTGTATCAAAGTACCCAATCAGTTACCCCATTGAAGGCTATCGAAAAATATTTTTCTTTCGGTAGTATCCAATGGCAGGTTCTTTGATCATTTTGCTATGACGGTATAACCAAGACTTTTATTGAACTAATTCAATAATAGTTTTGGGGCTGCTCTTTGCAGATACATAATCCATGTGCTCCAATTTGGTCTTGGATAAGAAACAGTTTGGTGAGTAATTTTTTTTTTGTCTTGCATGATACTTTTATTTCAAATAATAAAAGGAGTCTTTTTTTCTTGCTATTAAGTAGAAAAATGAAGGGTTTTATTAATGATAACATGTTTTTTCTGTAGGAGCTTCATGGCTGAAATGTCTTTCTACGTCAAGCAGCTTGGTCGAAGTAAGCACCAGTTGTATTAACTTTATTGCTTAAACTTTTTCAGTCAGACACCTACTTAATAAAGTACAATTTAATAGCTGTGACTGGACGTGAAACTGGATCCAATAAGCAGACAGCATCAAAGAGCTGTGCGCTGTCACTTGTAAGGCAATTGTATCACTTGGGAGTTATCGAAGCTTTTACCGGAACTCTGAAAACAAAGAAAGAAGGAGATCAATTGCCTCCTTATCAAGTGAACATTTCCCCAGAACTTGCGGAAGAACTACACTCGGTTCTTGATGCCTTAGAAATTAAACCTATTGACGTCTGTGCAGCAAAGGTAATTGAATGAATTGCCTATGTATACATATATAAATAACAGTGGATTCTTTTTGTACTAAACAACTACTTTCTCATGATGTATCAGAAGGAAAATAAATTGGAGGCAACCTCTGACAATAGTGGTCAAGGAATATCTTTAGTCACAGATCACGTATTGGAAGATTTCATCTCTTCAAAACCACAACCTGCCGGTGTAGTCAGTTGGTCTCCACCACAACAGAACTGGAATCCATGGACGGGTTGTAACATTGACGAAGGTCCTCTTGCCAGTATGACATTGGAACAATTATCAGACGATTTAGAGGCTGAAGGTAGAGAGCGCATGCAACAAAACCATGATCTTCAGCAAAGTCTGAAGAACAGATCGAAATTGCCCGTGTTTGCCAAAAAGAATGAGATCATGAATGCCATTAATGACAATCCAGTTATTATCATCCGTGGTAACACCGGTTGCGGTAAAACTACCCAAGTATGTCAATTCATTCTCGATGATTATGTTTCCACTGGTCAAGGCGCCTACTGCTCCATTTGCGTGACCCAGCCGAGAAGAATCTCTGCAGTTTCGGTAGCCGACCGTATTGCCGTAGAGAGGTGCGAACCTCTGGGGCAGAGTGTTGGTTATTCCGTTCGTTTTGAGTCATGCCTCCCTCGGCCATATGGTAGCATCATGTTTTGCACTGTTGGAGTCTTGTTGAGAAAATTGGAAGGTGGTTTGCGTGGTGTGTCGCACGTTATCGTCGACGAGATTCACGAACGTGACGTCAATTCCGACTTCATTATGGTCTTGCTCAGAGACATGATCCACATGTATCCTGATTTAAGAGTCATTCTTATGTCTGCCACAATCGATACTACTCTCTTTAGTCAGTATTTTAACAACTGCCCAGTTATTGAAATCCCAGGTAGAGCTTACCCTGTGCAGCAATATTTTTTGGAAGATTGTATTGAGATGACCAGGTTCGTACCTCCATTGGATTCGAAGAAGCGCAAAAATCGCGACACCGACGATACAGGATTAGAGCAAGAAGTCGAAGAAAACTTGAATAAAGTAATTTCTGATCGATATAGTATTCAAACCAAAAATGCAATGGCTATGATGTCGGAAAAAGAAACGAGTTTTGAACTGATCGAAAGCTTATTGAGATATATCAGAGAGCAAAATGTACCTGGGGCAGTCTTAGTTTTTCTTCCGGGATGGAATTTAATTTTTGCCCTTTTGAAACATCTCCAGCAACATCCATTGTTTGGTGGTGTAGAATACGTCATCATTCCATTGCACTCGCAATTGCCTCGCGAAGATCAACGACGCGTTTTCGATCCAGTACCATCTGGAAAAACAAAGATCATTTTAGCAACAAACATTGCTGAAACTTCTATTACCATTGATGATGTCGTTTATGTCATTGATTCTTGCAAAGCTAAAATGAAGCTTTTCACATCGCACAACAATATGACAAATTATGCCACTGTTTGGGCTAGCAAAACAAATTTGGAGCAACGAAAGGGGCGTGCTGGTCGTGTTCGACCAGGTTTTTGCTTTCACTTTTGCTCGAAAGCTCGTTTCGAAAGGATGGATGAACACATGACACCAGAGATGTTCCGTACTCCGCTACACGAGTTGGCACTCAGCATTAAGCTTCTAAGACTTGGTAGTATTGGACAATTTTTGTCGAAGGCCATTGAACCACCTCCGATCGATGCGGTTATCGAAGCTGAAGTCATGCTAAGAGGTGAAATAAACTGTCCAATTATTTGTATTATTTTGAGTCGTTTAATTTCGCCAAATGAATAGGATGAAATGGTCATTTCAGAGATGAAGTGTTTGGACAGAAATGATGAACTGACACCGCTTGGTAAGATTCTTGCCCGTCTGCCGATCGAGCCGCGACTGGGTAAAATGATGATCCTTGGCTGTATGTTCCGTGTGGGTGATGCCTTATCAACGATGGCCGCTAACAGCTCAACCTTCCCCGAAGTCTATAATATGACTCCAGATATGCGTCGATTATCTGCCCAACAGAAGTGGTTCGCTGGCGCTCGTTACAGTGACCACGTAGCTATGTTGCACGTATTTCAATGCTGGGAAGAAGCTCGCGCTGGCGGGGAATATGCTGAAAATGCGTTTTGCGAATCAAAAAATTTGAGCATGCCGACTCTACGCGTCACGTGGGAGGCAAAAGTAAGTTAAATATAGCATATAAAAAGTTCACAGAGAATGTAAAATCACGTAAGTCGATAAATAAATGTTTGCTGTTATTTCAGAATCAATTACAGGAATTATTGAAGAGTGCCGGATTCCCAGAGGAAACCCTCACGCCTACGCCCTTAAACTACATGGCTGGTGCAGATGTACGCTTGGATACTATAACCGCTCTCTTATGCATGGGTCTTTACCCAAATGTATGTTTCCACAAAGAAAAAAGGAAAGTCTTGACGACTGAGGCTAGGGCTGCCCTTATTCACAAGACTTCCGTAAATTGTAGCAACTTTGAACAAAATTTCCCGTTCCCGTTTTTCGTATTTGGAGAAAAGGTCAATTAATTCGTCTTTTCACGTGTGTTCCGTGTGTTCCGTGTAATTTCTGTACCAACGTTTTCATTTAATTTTTTTTTTATTACAGATTCGTACAAGAGCGGTATCGTGCAAACAGATGACTATGGTTTCGCCACTGCATTTGTTACTCTTCGGTTCTCGCAAAGTAGAATATGTGGACAATTTGATCAAATTAGACAATTGGGTCAACCTCGACATGAATCCTGAACATGCTGCTGCAATTGTTGCTTTGAGGCCAGCTTTGGAAGGATTAGTCGTGAAAGCTGCCAAAGATCCAGAAACTATTCTTGAACTCAGTCCTTTGGATGAGAAGGTACATAAAAAAACTTGTGTTTTTTAAAATGTGATTTATAAGTGTAATAGCTTCACGGTAATATGAATGTTTGCAGATCGTCGCATTGGTTAGGAATCTTTGTGGCATGAATGCTTGCCGATTTCAAATGGATCAAATAACCGGAGGTGGTTTTGGCTCCAAAAGGCCACCAAGAGGACACGTTAGTGGCATGCGTCCTAATTGTGGAGACCACGACGGGCCACCATCCAAGAGAATGTACTCCGATGGTGGCGGCGGCGGTGGTAGCAGTGGCTATAATAGAAGTGGATTTGGTGGCAGAGGAGGCTTTAGAGGCAGTAATTATGGTGGAGGCAATAATTATAGCGGAAGCAATAATTATAGCGGAAGCAACAATTATAGCGGAGGCAACCATTATGGTGGAGGGAACAATTATGGCGGAGGCAACAATTATGGCGGAGGCAATAATTACAGCGGAGGTGGCTTCGGCGGAGGTGGCTTTAGAGGATACGGTGCTGGTGGTAGTGGCAGTGGTGGTGGCGGTGGTGGTTTTCGAGGTAGAGGGGGTGGTTATCGTGGCGGCTACTAGGTCATCTTTCGTCAAATTTAAATGTATAAAAACAAATTTATAAGAAATTTGTTTTTTATTATAAGTATTCAATAATGTATTTGGTAGCCTCTTACTTAGCATCGAACCTAAGCTCTAATTCGTTCGTATTACTATTTTGTGTAGTTAATTAGTTAATAAATATTTTGTATTTACCAAAACTTGTTCAGTCTTATTTATTGTAAATATTAATGTGTCCCTTAAATAGTGAATGATAATTTTCATTTTAATACGAAATATTTACTTCCTTGAATAACATGCAGTGACATTAAGATGAGTAAATACATAATTGATGAAATAAAATATTGTTAAAGAAATTTGCGCCACCTAGCGATCTGAAGTCTTATCACTTCGTATGTACTACATACGTGCATGTCGAAATACACGTGATTAGTATCGCTATGTCTATGCCTATGCTTGAGATCGGCTGTGTCTTTCTTTCTACCTAACCTATGGTTGGACGCACCATGCATGGTTCCCTCAATCTAAATATGTATTCATACACTTGTAAACTAATTATCACAATCATTTAACTTATAACATTAAATTATTTATTAGAGAATTGGGTGAATATAGTAAGTTGATTGTCAAAGTAATAACATTGTAATCAAGTATTGAGTCTTTTAGTAAATTTTCAACTCAAATCGATGCGGTTATATGTATGATCTACTTCACACCATTGTCGATTATGATTATATAAATAACATCTTATTGTAGTTTAATGGCAATGTTGCAACTTGGTGGGACTCTGTCTTGTACAACAGTAAGAATAACTCCGCGAATATCACTATGGGTTACAGCTCAACATTTATTAAATGTCAGTTCAGTGGCACCTAGTCTTGATGCGGTAGAGAATACAGTTAAGGTAGTTATACTACATTATATCACATTTTTTATTTTTTAAAAATTGAAAAAAAGTAATGCATTTGATAATGCATTCTTCCAAGATATTCCTTATCTTTAGTACATTGAACATAAATAATGAGTTGTTGAATATTTACCTTTAAAAATAACTCAAATATTAGCAATGAAAAATAAATAACAGATTTTTGACAATTTTATTAATTATAGGAGGAAAAACCAAACATAGATCTAAGGAAACTTAGATATACAAAAAGGAATTTTACAAAAAATGAATCACTGGTTTCAGCTGCGTTCAGAAATTTAGCAAACGATGATATACCAATTAATAAAGCCCAATACAATAATAAGGAACATTCAATACTTAATTCAAAAATACATTCAGCAAAAACTGTGGATCAGTTGTTGGAAACAGTTAATAATCCTGAATTTAAACCAAACAATGCATCAGCTGTTGTTCATGTTCTGTGTAACTGGATAACAACAGGAAAAGTTGTAATGACTCAAATCGAAAATGACATAAGGTATTTGAAAGTCTGCAAAATATTAGGTATCGAAGAAAAGTCTTCAGCTTTAAATGAGAAGTCATTAGCTAATGAAATGTACAAGTCACCTTCCTATCAAATATTCCAAGCTGAAGGTATAAGTAGACAAATTGAAAATCTAAATACTAGCGAGATGATTTCAGTAAGAATCAACTTTTTTTATTTCTTACAGAGAATAATTTAAAAAACATTTACTTTCATTATTTTGTCTAGCTTTTAGTAGGTTTGGCTAATAGACATAAAAGGGCAACACCAGCATTAAAATTATTGGCTCGTAAATTATCTAATTCTGATGATGTCTTGGACATTAAGAAATTATCAGATATTTTGTACAGCATGGCCACACTTACTTTTTATGACGAAGTAAGACAATCATTGACACTATATTTAAATAAATAGGCTGTAATAACATTTACTTTCATTAATTTTTTAGGCATTGGCAAAAAAAACATGCAAAAGTTTGTATAAAATTGTACCCAAATGTGAGAGTGCTGCAGTGATTGGCTCTATTTTAACGTCTGTGGGAATATTGCGTTTTAGAGATGAAGAATTACTTGATTTAATATCTTCGTGGATCATTACAAATAAAAGCATCATACGGTCGAGTGAGATTAGTAGTTTGCTAATGACATTAGCCACTATAGGATACACTCCTAATAATTTCAATGAAGTACTTGAGGTAGGGATTTTCTTGTTTATAATTTTAATTATTTTGTTGACCAAGTTATGTTGTATATTGTCTGTGATTTACAGAGAATTGTATTGCCCTTAAAAGAAAGTGATATGTGTAAAAGTAGTGAATGGTTAGATATCGTATGGGCTTTGACTATATTGAACAAAGCTACCACACAGCATTATGAATCAGTTTTAAATGATAGTTTTCTGAATAGAATATTTGGTTAGTAATAAAAAAAATGTGTATGTTCTTAATAATAATGATATCTAATAATGATTTATACCATTTTTTATTAGATACAACAGATGCTATTGTAGCAAGGATAGTAAAATTATTAAATATCAATACTGTAGCGCAAATTCAAGAGGATTACAAAGGTCTGTTCTTAAATGTAATATATCATTTTGATTTTTTTAAAATTATATAATGTTTAAATTATTTTTCAGGGCCTTTTATTCCAGATAATTCGTCGTTATTGAACACAATAATAACAAGACCAAGAGAAAAAAATGAATTATCTAATTCTGTAATCAGTGCTTTAAAACTGTTGTTACCTGTTAACTCTATTTATATGAATACTAATGTTATTACTAACATGGGATTCGCATTAGGTAATTTTAATATTTTAATATTTATTATAACAAATTAAAATAAATTTGTGTTTATTTTAATTAATATGCTTCAATCATTAATTTTATTTGACAGATGCAGAATTTTGTGTAGATGGCAACTGTACACCACTTCCGCTCGATTCCAAATCAGAGAAAGACAAAAAAGTGTTCAGGATAGCAATTATGACTTGTTCTTATCACGAGTTTTGTCGAAACAAAATGGAACTCATAGGTCCTGTAAAATTTTATAACAAATTACTAAAATCAAAGGGGTACACAGTACTTTTGATACCTTATTCGGATGTTAACATAAGAGACAAACTTGTAGTGCGAGTAAAATATATAAAGGATAACATAACAAAACTTTTGCAAGAGGTTCCAATAAAGTAATAAACTCATTTGTGTATTTATAATTGGTACTAATATTGCGTGTTTCGCAATAAGCACGTGCGATTTTTTTTGACAATACGTGCTTTGTGAATAAATAATTGAAATTAATTATGTAGATAATTATCAAAATTTACTGCAATTGTCAACAATTATGTTTTAAGAAAAAACAATAAAATTTGTAAAAAAAAGCGCTAAAAACTATTTAAAATCCTTCTGTTTTTTAAATCCTGCAAACATTTTATTTCTATAATTTTATTCACAAATTTATTTTGTTCTTTAGGTTCTATAATGTAAAGCTTTTGACGTCAAATGTTGTTGTCAATTGCACCAACAATATATGTTTTGTAGTATGTGTTTGATTGCTGAATTATATTGTATACATTTGTACGGGTTTTAAGGTTGGTTTTTATTTGTAGAGTATATTATATGTATGTACATGCAGTACATATACATACATATGTAGTATACGTAGTGCAATGGCTGCTCACGCTAATGACGAATAGAGGTAGTGCTTCGTGGCACACGTTAAATTGAGCGTTTAATAATTGGTTTTGTATAAACTTTATGAATTGCAAGGATAATCAGATAGAGACACATAAAAAATGGTAAGCTTACATTTTCCAATGTACCGACCATCATACGTTCATCAAAACATGTAATTCTTGTTATTCACCATCTGCTACCTAGATGCAATTTATGCTGTTGTTCAGCCGTCAAGGAAAATTGCGTTTGCAAAAGTGGTACGTTGCACACCCAGATAAATTGAAGAAGAAGATAACTCGAGAACTGATCACGACGATACTCGCTCGAAAACCAAAAATGTCGAGTTTCCTCGAGTGGAAAGATGTCAAGGTCGTTTACAAGAGGTACTTGAATGATTTTTAATTACTTTTAGAAAAATCGAATCGAGTTAAATTAATTGATGTGCTTTTATTCTAGGTATGCAAGTTTATATTTTTGCTGTGCTATTGAGCAAAATGATAATGAGCTATTAACCCTTGAAATTATTCATCGTTATGTAGAGCTACTGGATAAATATTTTGGCAGTGTAAGTTTGTAATTACAAATAAATATTAAGAAACAATTGATCTACTGTCTAAACACGAATAAATTTTGTTGTTATAGGTATGCGAATTGGACATAATTTTCAATTTCGAAAAAGCATATTTCATACTTGATGAGCTTCTTGTGGGAGGAGAAATCCAAGAAACTAGCAAGAAGAATGTCCTGAAAGCTATCGCAGCACAGGATCTTTTGCAGGAGGTTAGTCATGGCGATGTTCCCATTGAGTTGTGATCTGTCTTATTGAATGTCATTCTTGTCTTCCTTTCCCTTTGGCTATTGGATCATTATGGCTTGATTTTAGATGAATCGTAAATAGTCGATAGATTATCCGAATTAACTTGCTCTTTCGAGTTACTATTGTTTAATTTGACTTAAATTTCAAAGTAAATGAATTAGCTGATTAATAGGAAAAAAAATAGTTCAAAGTATTAAGAAGTACTTAATTAAGCATAGCTAACGAATGGAAATGTGGATACATGAAAATTGCTATATGAAGAAATTATTAATAACTAGTTATGTTAATGTTAATATGGAAATACAAGTACAAACAGTTTGATCTCGTTGATCTTGGTACAAAAGAGTTTATTAAATGTTGATATATTTTTTTAATTAACATATACTTTTGCTAATGTCTATGTGCTAAAATGATCCACAGTCCACATTGCTCCTTTGGTAATTTATGTTTGTCTCAATTTAACATCATAAAATTGTACAAAGTATAAAATTAGAAACCTTAAAAATTGCATGGCAAGTATTCTTGCATAACAAGATAGTATAATTGAATTGTGTCAATTTTCAAATCACCAGTATAAATTGTTTTACTTTGTGTGGGTACGTACGAGCGTGCGTGCGTGCGTGTGTGTGTGCGTGTGTGTGTGCGTGGTTCTGTGTAAGTGTTTTATTGTTTGTTGCAACAGCATGCATAAAATATTTATGAAAAACTATACAAATTAATATGGGATAGTGAATAATGCACTATTCGTTTGATGAAAATGCTGTCTCCAGATAACTGTCGGCATATTTTTTAAATATATTTTTAATAGTTAACGATCACTAGACATTTTTATAACTTATATTGCAGTACGATATTTTTATATTTCTATTGATATTGTTGAGTTACTCAATATTTGCCTTTTGACATAACTGCCACGACATTTACCTTATTAAATCAATCTTTCTAGACGAAAAACACAATTCATTGCCAGTCTATCGTTCAAGACAATTTAGAAAATTCCATAATAAGCAGTATAGTGCAATATATTTAAAAAGAATTTGTTGATTAGCCATCTTGTATTAAGACGAGTTTTATAGTTATTAACTGTGCTTGATAACAAGTGTGTTGTGTATTGATCAATGTCCCTGCTGAGTACTATTTCTGTAGCTGAAATTTCAACATTTCCAAAGTCGTTTGAGAAAATTAAAAAAGCCGTTGCCAGGTGTGTGCTCACGCGTTTTCTTAATCACAATACTCATCGAGATATCGTTACGCAACATCATATATACATATATATACATACACACACATATATATGTATATATACAAATTCTAGGCTCAAAAAAAATGTGATTGTTGTTGCGCTTTTTGACATAATTATTGTTACACGAGCTTATTATTGCGATATTAAGTTATCGATATTAAGTTAATTTCATATACATCTATTGATTGTAGAAGCATTTTTAGATAATGCAGCTACTATGGTATGTTCGAGTTAGATAAAATCTTCACTACACGCCTTATTATTTAACCGAACTCACTTATGCTAGAAACGATCTAGAAAGGAGAAAACAGACATTATAGTTTAGAACACAATTACTATAATGCGAATAAAACGATCGATATATACATATATTTATATATATATATATATATATATATATAAAATACTAATTTGCGTTTATTATAATTTGTGCAATCAGGTAAACCAAAATAGAAAAGTGATACTTATTCCCGGTGACAATTGAATAAATATATAATTTTATCGATAAGTTTATAAATAATAATACAATTTGGTTTTAATGATAAAATAGAGTGCTGAACAAAGTCCAAAGATTATCGTTAATATTTTATACGCGAGACTAATACTTAAATGTTATTTCAAATATATAACAAAAATATATAATCGTCGACAATGCTATAATGTCTGTTCTATAAGTGTTTAATATCCAGTATTTGTACATCGTTTGTGTTGTAGATCAAGTAGTTCATTCTAGTCGAACATCAATTTTTTCTTTATCTCCGCCAGTGTCTCTTTACACGGCACAGCCTAAGATTCTTTCGTTTACAAAAAAAAAAAAACAAAAAAAAACAAAAATAAAACAAAAAAAAACAAAGAAAATTTTACAACATACCGATTTTGTAACAATGTTGTATAGACCGGCCTATTTTTATTAGTGTCTAATGCGTAAATAGGCCAATTTGTTTTTGCAATCAATGTAAGTTGTTTTGAGAAATTAATAAAATTGTCTTTTCACCAATTAAATCTTAACCAGAGCTTTGATAATTGTACATCTCTTTACTTGCGTCATTGTCGTGTCCAAACATTATTCTGCTTGGTAGATTTTGTGTGTGCAAATCCATGCACTTGTGTCGTTGTTTTTTTGTTTTTTTTTTATTTTTTTTTCTTGTGCCTGTATTACTCGGTGTACTTTCGATCCTTCTACGTTGGAAATTTATTTCATTCTTCTGTTGATTTTTCATAATTGCAAGTGAAATTGAATAAGTGCAATTTTATTTTCAATTTTAACGTCACAAATTTCCCATTCGTTTGTTAATAAATACTGTTGGTTGTTATTTTCCATTGAACCGCACATGTTTAATAATACCAATGTTTCAAACAACCCGTTTTATAAAAACAAAGTATTCTTTGTGAAAGTATTTGTTATGAATAAAATGCACTTTTTCAATTTCGTGCGTCACTCAAACAATATCCATGTCCTGAGGCTATCGAGAGTTTGCATATCCGAATATTCGGTGTACAAATCTATTCACGTTTGCAGTCTGACGCCCGATGGATATAAACCCACAAACTACTCGTGTTTACGTTTCAATGTATGCATCAATTGTTCTCAACGATATTACTGCTTCCCCAAATTAATTGTTCAATCAATTAGTCATTTGCATTGCTAATATTAGAATCAATTGATTATAAGATTGCAAATAACTAACGTTCAAGTAGTTAAAAAAAAAAGTACAATTCGAATATACGGATAAGTAGGAATTGTCGAGAGCCCTAAAAAATATATTTGAAAAACTACCAACAACATCAACAAAAAGCCCCAAAAATGTCGTCGATGATAAAGAAGGAGTATTTGTTTTTGTGGAAAAGGACGAGGCCGTGGAAGGTGCGCTACGAGAAATAGGGCTTTTGTAAATTCTCGTTCAAACGAAACTGAACCAAAAGTATAGTCATATCCAGAACGTTTCCAATGGATCTCGTCATACGGCACATAACACTGAAATAAAAAAATACCTAGAAGAATCCTCAACGCTTTCGCCGTCGTCGCTGCCGCCGCCGCCGCCGTCGTCGTCGTCGTCGTCGTCGTCGTCGTCTCTTTTATTCAGGAATTGTGCACTTTGTGTCGCGTTCTCAGGTTGTTTCAACAGCCGAGATAGAGCAACTTGTAATGTACAATATTTAACGTTGGACTGACAGCCCACAGAGAAATAGATATTCTCTGTTTATTGATTGTACGTGAATTCCGCGTCAATGAATGGATGTATCGCTCACTTTTTTCATCGTTGAAATAACTTTATATAGGAAAAATGTGTCAATATCTTTTTTATTCGTGCATCTAGTTTCAAAACTCTACGTTTTCCACTATTTTTTATTATTATTATTACGTCTGTGTCATTACAACAGCTCATATCAAGCTTGTCTTTTGATAAATATAGAATGAATAATGTTGAATCATTTGATGTGATTTTATAAGGATTGCATCTTTCCGAAGATTACTCGATATATTTTGTTGAATTTTAATTAAGGTATTGCGGGAACAATATTTTCTTATCATTGAGATTGATAAAGTATTTTAAGGAAACGCCACGTGAATTTTGCGAAAAGAAAAGAAAAATAACACGTTTAATTGATGTTTTTTATAAAACTGGACAGTTTCATTACCGCAGACTTGCCATATTTTTGTAATGATGTTTGTTGAGAAATATTTACAATCCAAAAGTGAATTGTGCGAGGAAAAATGAAGAGGAAAAATACGAAAAGATATTCGAGTATGGAAAGCGAGAGTGAAAAATAAAAATCAGTAATATATTTTGTTAATCTAGTGATATAACAATGAATCATTCAGTAAAAGTACTCTTTAGTGAGTAAGACTTCGTCGTAGGTTTAACTGTGTATCTAATCTACGGCAATAATTGTAACTCGACGCAACGACGAATCATGTAGTTTTAAAATTCGACAATGAAAACCTAGTGAAATCAATTTGTCTATGTGAATTGTCAACTCTCACCTGTGCTCCTATAGCAATTTGTGTCAATTGTCATTGTGACTGCACATTAGCGTAAATACATATAACACAAAATACACAAAACACCTCGAACAATCAGTCGAATAAAGCAATCTTTTTAGAGTAGAAATAAATACAAAATAAACGTGTAGTCACTATTGTCCTTTCACCTGTCTTGTTTATTTATTATTTTTATTTGGGTTTATGGATTTTTCTTTTCTCTTAGTTTATAGAAAAATTAGTCTCTTAGACAATAAGAATAAAGGTCAGTGTGAAATGTGTTATTGTGGCAATTCAACTAACACTTGTGAGTTACTGAAATCCGATCATATTGCTTGTTTTGTCTTTTCTATATTTTACGTGTTTTCTAACAATTTAATGAGAGTGTTATATGAAAAGGGTTCAGTTCATCATTTGAAGCTGCATCAAGACAAACGTAGGTACGTGATTTGCCATTCTTCAATAGAATAAGTTTGCTTTAACATGCACTTTCACTCTTAAAGTATCGATGTTTTGAGAGAGCAGCGTCACAAGTAATTGATCCCTGTTCATATTTCAGCACTTTGAACATTATTCAGCACCTTACCGTGCCCTCAATTATCTTTAGTCCACGCTTTTTATTGTATCCATTAAACGCTTGTCAATTTCATTTGTTTTAGGAGGAAACACCACAAGGTTTCTTTGAAGATCATGGACTTGGCTAAGTCGGTACCATCAAAATCTCACACTTTTCTTGCTGTTCTCTTCGCTTTGCAATCGCCGCATCTTCAACGACTGTCGTTAAAAAACAAATGAAAATAACAATATTTATCGAGGAACAAATAAAGATTCAAGCAGGCGAAGAGCAGACGCACCCATACTTGCAAGACTATTTAGCACTGGTACCCAGACTCTTGTTCCCTAGGAGTATAGACTACAAAGCGTGACAAATGTTCTATGTGTGTTTCGTAATTTTCAACGATCTGTATTCAATTTTACACTAAAATACAAATTTGTTTACTATTTCACGAACGCCTGCGTAGAACGTTTGAACGCGATTTATTAACTTACGATATTTCGTCAAAGCAACGCCTAAGAGTAATGTTGAGAATAAGACTTTAGCACACACAAAAATCAGCTGCAGCATGATTATCGCGATAAAGCTGAATCGAAAGTGCGTTCTTTGTTCCCACTTTCATTCATCTTTGACATTCCTAATTAAAGTATTGATGAATTAAAACGAACATTACGAATGAAGCAAGTTACGTTTATTGTTGACTACTGATGCAATTAATATCCGTTTTTGGTCTTTTACGAATTAATCGTATCACGCGCACAATAAAGATTATAACAATGAAGGAACAGTTTTATCCGTAGTCACAGGATAGTTGCATCGCATGTTAATATCCCAGTTGTTTTCACGAGTTACAAACAGTTTTTATGCATTTTTCTCTTGTTCATCTCTCTCGGATACATATATATATATATTTTTTTTTTAATACAAGATAAGTATACACCTCTCGAAACCTATTGTTCATGATGCTTTTCATTGATAATTTACTATACGATTATTAACGCTACTATTAATAAGTGCTATAACTATGGCAGAGTCGGAGTTTCCAAGTTTTTTCACAAAGATTCGAAAATAATTGAAACTTATTATAAAGAAGCTTGTTTTGTCATGAATATTCCTTTTCGTTATTCGATAAAAAAACAAAGTATTTGAATCGAGAAATAACAGAGTTGCCAACACTGTAGTTATCGTCGTTATTGATGTTGAAAATTGTATTCTATGTAAATCGATTAACCTGTTATAATACGATAGACTATGCTTTCTGCTCCGTCCATATAACGAAAGATCACATATACGCCGACGATATACAAAAAATATGTAACGTAAAGCACGTTAAAAAAAAGATCGTCATTTTTACTGTATATCTAGATATATACATGTATAAACACACAGCTAGGTATTCCTTAATTATACACAAATAGATTTTACTCTACGATTGTGCAGCGCATCTTCGAGTCTGTTTTGAAAAAGAACCTCTAGTTAGCGACTATGAATTTTTTGTAAAAACAATGGAACCATGTACAATAAAGAAGTTTTCTTTTTTTTTCTTTTGTAAAACAATTCCAAAGGTTTGTCATTTGCGAGGTGTCAATTCACCGAGACAATCAAGAGATAGGGAGGGAGAAAACAATCGTCTAAAGCGGAACAAGCCAACCGTAGGATAAGAGAGATGGCTCGAGAGACGTTTGATTTTTTTGCTTCTCTCACATTCGTCCGTCCGTTTACGTACTACTTGGCCGAGAAGTGATAAACGCGTCCGCTGGTCAGCCACTCTATATACCAAAGAGTGAGAGCGCAATATCTATCGTTCCTCTTTCTTTTGAGCTTTGATTGGAAAATTGTTTGGGTTATTTGTTTGTTTTTCTCTTGAGCGTGTGCTCTGATCAAATAAATGAAAGTTTTTTTCTCTAGTTCCAAGTATATGCGGCTATTTAAGATTCTTCACCTACCATATCTATCATAGCATAACATTATTGCTCGTTTGAGTAATATTTATTTTAATAAGTTTCAATCGCGTAATTAGTCGGTTAAGTTTGTCAAGCTTTGAGCCTTTGCAAAGTTGAGCAGCCAAACATTTAGCATAGATTCTCAAATAGAACAAACCGTGTCCAACTTGGAAAATAATAATTCCTGTGCATAAAGTTTTCTTTATTATTTCGCAGACAATTCAAACGATTGTCTGCGAAATGATTTATATATATATATATATATTAAGCGGGTCGGAAAAAAGAACGCGAGCGCGCGCGCGCCCAATCGATCGCGCGGTTTGCGGGCAATCAAAGTATTTTGAAAATATATTCAAAGAGGTTTACATGCTACGAGGTACGTTAAATTTATCGTTCGGAATCATACGAGAAAAAGAAATACACGTCGCGAACGACGATTATGATAATATGGTGCGTACGGAGTGCGTGATTACGCCTCGTTTTCTTTCTTTCCACTTTTAGTGCGCGGCACACTTCAAGTGAATAATGACGAATGTTATCCGAATGTATTTTCCATGATTGGAATCAACGGAAAGAGAGCAGAAGCAAAAAGAAGCACTAAAATCCCAACGTTACGCGCTTGGCTTTCACGTTTCGATAACGAATCTTTGAAGCTGTTTGAAAATTTATATTCGATTGATGAATCAGCCAGCTCGTATAGCGCTCGAGATGTTGGTGTGCGTACGCGTGTGCGTATTGGTGGTCGGCCCTTGGGGGAGCTTGCGCCATTCTACTCGGTCTGGTGCTGCTGCTGGGGAGAAGAGAAAGAGAGAGAGAGAGAGAGAGAGAGAGAGAGAAGACGTCCGAAAAGCTCGTGACGTCATTCCGTGGTAAAGTCCGCGCCGACGCAAAGCTCGTGCCTTGGTTTGTCGGTTCTGTTGAACAGGTCAGAGCTAGAGCAGAGCAGCTCGTCGTCGTGCTTGCTCGAATGTCTTTATTTGAGCGCGTGCAGTGCCAGAATTATCGAAGCGCCGCACGACGACTATTACCATCACCACCACCGTTACCACCACCGACACCGCCACCGCCACCACCACCACCACCACCACCACCGTTACTAACCAGCATTAACTTTGCTCTATCGTCGTTGCTCTCTGTGTATTTACCTTGCACGCGACATATAGCAAGTACAGACATTAATTGTCGATCGCGTTAACCAGATATCATCGTCGTCGTTATTATCATTATCGAAAACTTACAAGATTCATTTTTGACGATCATCGTTACACGGACGAAAGGTAACGTATGTTGTATATATTTTTTTTTATACTTAAGTACGAAGTGCTTTTCGGAAGTGTGCGTGTGCAGATTGTGATTCCAATGTGTAATGCGTGAGAAAGAGAGAGAGAGAGAGAGAGAGAGAGAGAGAGAGATTGCTGCTGGCGCAACGAACGTGCACAGCTGACAAAAATAAAACTCTCTCTGTCTCTCTGTCGTGAGCGCGCGCCGTTATATTAGTCAAAGTATAGCGTGTTCGCATAGGTGTCGACGCCCTTGGCTGATAATGGTAATCACTAATTGAAAAGAGTGCGTGAATGCGTGACTCTTCATCTCTCTCTCTCTCTCTCTCTTTCTCTCTCTCTCTCTCTCTATCTCTCTATCTCTCGTTCGGTCTCTCGGGAACGCGCTGGCCAAAATTTAAAAAAACTTTTTTTCTCTCTCTTACTCTCATTTCTAATTCTGTCGCTTTAAGCATTATTGATTTGTATTGTGCGAGTGTGTGTATGTGCGTGCGCGCGCGCGCGTGTGTGTGTATGTGTGTGTGTACAAGAGCCAGCCACCGTTAACTATATATCTATACACACTCCCTCTTGCTCATTCGAGCTTCACTTTACGCGCGCGCACACCGCGTCGTGGATCACCGTTGCCACCGCCGTAGCCAGCCGTCGTTCTCGACAGAGACAGGATTATAACCGAACCGTCAGAGATGCGATGTAACATCTTTTTTGCACGATTACGACGATGCCGATGTAAAAAACGATAGAAAAATACAAAACAAACGTGCGATTCGTCCGCGTTGACGCTTGTACGATCGTTGATAATTCGAAATGGTCGGTAGTCGCTAAAATGTAACATACGGGAACGTGTCCATAATAACATTTGGCACACTGAGGGAGAGAAAGAGGAGGGGAGGAGGAGGAGGAGGAGGCCGTGAAAACACGTATAAAACGTTGATAAATGCTCAAGCGGTTGGACCGTACGTATGTGTGTGTGTGCGTGTGCGCGCGCGCGTGTCTTTCTCCGTTTCTCGGTGCGCTTGCGCGTGCAATTTAGTAGTTTAGTGGGCTGTTGTGGGAAAAGCGCAAGCGCGGACAACCGCGGACGACTACTACGACGACGAGGAGCGTGAGAACGAGAAAAGTAACATCGCTGAGCTTTGCTTCGTTACAAGGTTCACAGGTAGGAGCAGCATCAGCACCAGCACCAGCAACAACAGCCAAGGACCGAGCGGTCTTTCCGAAGGAGGAAGTGGAGGAGGAGAACGGACGTGGAGGATGGCGAGGATGATAGTGTCCAAGGATTGATAAGAGAGAGACAAGAAAAAGAGGAAGAAGAAGAAGAAAAAGCGGAAGGAGCGAGGAGGTGGTGCGTGGAAGGTGCGTGGGTGCGTGGGTGAGTGCGTGCAATTCCGCGAGGAGGCTACTATGCGATGGCCGCAGGCGGTGCGCCTCGGAGATGAGGGGGGCGGCTCGCTTGCGGCCGTGCGATGCTGTCCGCGGAGGTCACCTAGCTGCAATCACCAGCACCGTCAACGTCAACATCAGTCTGTTACAAGTAGCAGCAGCAGCTCCGATCGAAGACTGCCCTAACTATTCTTACGCTGCTGTCGGCACCGTCCGCGCCAAAGGAGCCGAGCCAAGTGCCAAGAGCTGAGATGCGCCAGGATGTGGAGGTACAGCAAATATGCAAAAGCAAGGACGACGTGCAAAGTGGCAGCAGCGGCGGCAGCAACAGCAGCAGCAGCAGCAGCAGCACGACCACCACTACCACCACCACCACCACCACCAACAACAACAACAACAACAACAACAACGATCACAAGCGTAACGAGAGCAGCAGCAGCAGCAGCAGAAGCGTGGCCGGAGGCTAGTCTAGTCGCGGCTAGTGTAAGACCAGCTGCGGCCTCACGGTGAAGATCTGGCGCGAACTCTGCCGCACGAGCGGAGGAGGAGGCGGAGGCGGAGGCGTCGCAGCAGGTGGAAGAAAAAACAGCCAAGCACCAGTAGAGTTATCAACGTTGGCTATGGCATCGGGACAGAACAATAGTCAGCAGCAGCAATCGACGTGCAGCGGTAATATTGGCCCCGCCCCCTACTACTCGAGCACGATGACGAGCTCGCAACAATTACCTGGACAGCCACCACCGCCGACAACGATAAACGAACCACCTTCTTCCTTACCTTCTTCTTCTTCTGCAAATGTCACTTCCTCGACTTGCGCGCCCGCTCACGGACACAACTTCGCTAAAAAGACCTTCCACAAGCTGAGCTACTGCCACAGCTGTACCGACATGCTCTGGGGTATCATACAGCCTGGATACATCTGCGAGGGTGATTATTAACCTTTCGTTTAGCACTATTTTCGACGCTCGCGTGTCTTTGAAACGTTTTTAGCTGAGAACTTTGGCCGCGAATCCCTCGTCAAGCGTGTTGCAAAATTTCTTCTTTTCGAGTACATCCACTACCCTCGATAATTTATACGTTAAAAAGCCGATGTTCGATGCCTCGCTGCTGCTAACGTAGACGAAGGAGCTTTATTGGAGCATGAATGAAGAATATACGATGAAATACACGAGGATACACGTGAACAAGTTTAGGCATAGCCCCGCCACTCCAAGCTTTTAATCAAGTTTTCTATTGTAAATTAGCCAATTTAGGTCAACGATGAGCGAGTATAACTTTTCTGAGCTGTATGCGATTGTTTCGCTTACAAACGACGTGCACACGGATTGTATCTTTGGTAGATGCAATAAATCTCATTTCACGCCTCGATGTTTCTCAGTTTGATGGATGAACCCTTGCCAGCGATGTTGCTGCGCACGCACACGCACACGAGTTTGTATCTTTTTAGGCCTGAAAGGCAGTTGTATCGCTAAATTCAACCCAAGTAATCTACCGTAGTTGATTAAACTTTCAACAGCACTCCTGCAACGCTTCCTGTACATGTGTGTGTATCACTTGAGAAGCCGAATACCAATTCATCTCGCGCGCGTGGTTTTTCAATCTTTTCAAACTCTCTTTCTCGCACGTACATTGTCCGCGGAGTGGCTTTGAACTCTTCTTCTCTGTTTTAGTATGTAAGCTCTCTTAACACCGCGGCTACAGCTTCATTTTCGTGCAAACGATTACTGCGACGAAAGTGCACGTACCACCAACATTTACATGAAAAAAAAAAAACATTCTATACAGATTAAAGACATGAAACTATTTCTCTCTCTCTCTATCTCTCTTTAGATATATATACATGACTTATCCGTCAACTCTTCACTTTTGTTTGTCTCATTTACTCGAAGTGCCCATTTTTTTATCGATATTACGCCCAATAATTGTCGTGATGTTAACGGAAAGAAACAAAAAACAAATATTGCTTTTCCTCGTTGGAAATCTTTTGATCGGAACTCTTTGAATACCTAGGAAACACCAACAAAAACATACATACGTAGACAGACGGCTGAAAAAGAAGGAAAAGTAAGGAGAAAAGAGAAAATCTATGCACCACGTTGGTGAAGTAAACGTAACTCGACTCTATCTAAAAAGAAAATAAGCTTTTACGCTATTCAAGACCAACTATGTGTAATTTGAATTTCGCCTGCAGTCGCAGTTTTCGCGTGGCCAAAAAAAAAATAATAAAAAAACATTTCTTTCTATCATTATTCTACACTCTTTTTCACCGAGTAGGCACTTGTGTTCTTGAGTCTGTCCATCGTTTACACTGTTCATAGTGGACTGAAATAAACTCTTTTTAGATTTGCACGATTATCGTAATCAAAAGAACTTATTATTAGCGATGGTCTTTCGAAAAGTGCCAAAGACATTATTATTGGTATATAACAAGTTTTAGTACAATGGTGAACGATAACGATTTTGCAATCGTGAAAGTTCGTGGTTAGTTTGTCATACCTGAGTACATCAAGCAAGTCTAATCTTTTGCTATAAATCTTACTTGAAAAATTTCGCATAAAGTAAAGTTTTGACGAAAAATTCGATGCTGCATAACAATGATAATGAGATGAACGTGCGTCGCGAAAACAAAATAGAAACGTTTAAGACTGAAATGAAAAGAAAAAGAGCTCGATCGAGCCGAAGAAACATTAGCAGTGTGGCAAAGTGTAGACGCGGCACTCGGCTAATCGGCGCAGTATGCCACTCGAACCCTCAATAAAGCTCTCTCTTCGTTGTCGTAAAGCGGAAAAAAGAAAGCTCGTAATTCTCACTGGCTTGTGAAACGCGAGACAAAGCGACTCTCTCTTTCTCTCTCTTTCACTCAACCAAGTAGCTCGATAATATTTTTTTTTATTCAAGCTGTTCACATTCTTTGTACGTGTACCGGTTTAATTAACTCGAGTCAACTTTCTTTTCTCTCTATAAACGTATATTTTTATTGTTGTTATTTTCTTTTCTTCAATCTAAATTTTATCAAAGAAAATTATCGATGATGAGCAAACATATATGTAAAGACATACAGGTAGGCCAAGTACGCGAGTTAGAATACTTGCTGCTGACCTCGAGCGAGTGAGCGCGCGCCGATGAATGGGAAATCCTCATTCAGCTCTTTCTCTCTCTCTCTCTCTCTCTCTCTCTCTCTCCCTCACCCTGTCTGTCGAACTAGATCGAGTATAGGGGAAGGTCTACTGAAAGCATATCATCGTCAGGCTGCTGTCTAATTGTCGAGCCTTAGCCCAATTGCTTTCAGTATAGATGTCTCGGTGATAATCCGCTGTGCTCGAGCTTTAAAGAGAACTTGGCGAAGAAGAGAGAGAGAGAGAGAGAGAGCGAGTATGTGTGAAAATCGCGCGCTGCAGCTCGTGCGCACACAGGCAAACACGAGGGGGTAGAGGGAGAGGGCGCTGACGTCGTCGCTGCTCTTGTAAGCATTGATCGTGCGGGGGGTGTGTGCAAGCTCTCTCCCTCTCTTTCTCTTTGGGAGTACATGCGTTAACGAGAGGGACAGAGAGAGAGAGAGAGGGAAAGTACAGCTGCCCAAAAACGATCCATGTGCGGCTTCACTCGCGGGCTAATTATTGCATTTTTGATGCTGTGCTAATTGGCTCCAAACCTTAAGCTTTGGTAAAATTTTTAGGCCTTCCTCGATCCATTATCGACGATTTTTTTTACTCTCACGCTACCCTCTATCTCTTCTTTTTCTTCGTCACTTTTTTTTATTACTTGTTTTACATGTCTTTTTTTTCATACGAAAATAACAAAGCTGATCGATCAGCTGTTAGAGGTAACTCAACGAATTTCCGCGTGCAGTAAAGAAAAAAAAACAACGAAAACGTGTATTCGAAAAATATAACGGAAACGCGCATGTCCGGCTTTATCAATCCGTTGTCTGTCCAAGCATGTAACACGCCCCGCACGACAGAACGAGCTTGTACTAGAAACGAAAGCCCCCCTGGCGCCAGCTTGACTCTTTTCTTCTTCTTCTTCTTTCATCTTTTCAACTTGTTCACCTTCTTCCGGTCCTCCCTTACACATACACACTTACAGACAAAAACACACTCTCTCTCTTTTTTGAGCATGTACACGCTAAAGTAATAAAACGAACAAAAACATTGTTCCAGCCAGCAAACATTTCAACGTTGCTATTCGAAAATAACTCGTTTACATGCTGTCGGAGATAAAATTTTTCTTTTCATCTCTGTACCTTGATTGCCCTTTTTTCCACCGAACGCTCACTTCGCATTATGTCCTGTAAATCGATTGACGCAACAAACTCGTTTATATTTTTATTTTCTTTACCAAAGAGTATACATTTTCATGCGAGTAACAACGTGTTTTTCTGATGCTCTGAAAATTTCCTTGGAAAACTAAAAAGAGAATATCTTTTTAGAATAGCGCGTAATTTAGCGCGGAGCTTTTTCGTGAAAACTTCCCTCTCTCTTTCTTCCACGAATAATTCATAGTGTAATTACCACGAGGGAAAATTCTCGCGTGAAAAATTTGTCGGTGAACGAAAGTTAAGCTCGTTCGTATGCTTTTAAATGCTTTGCATACCGCACAAGCTTGCGGAAGAAATTATGCAAAAGAGAAATTATTTTAAAAAAATGGAAAGGAGAACTTTGATTTGGAACTGGCTGTTTGACAGCAAAGTTGTTAATCGACATAGCTGGCAAGAGTGAAAGCAATAGCGCTACCCACACAGCATCCAAGAAAATTGGCTCGTATCGATGAAAATTTCAGAACACGATACACATAGCAAAACGCAGAGGCGCGGTTTTAAAGGTTGACCCAATTTTCATTATCATCCCTGCTTCTCTATCATATCCATTTTTTCGTTATATAGACACACTGGATAAACTCAACTATTTCAAACATAAATTTCGTAAACTCGTGCAACCGCTGATTATGCAATTTGCCACGCCAAACCAATTTAATCAAAAACAACGAATAACCGACACCCACTATGTTGCTTTTTATCGTCATCGCAAGTTGCGTTAACTAAATTTTTTTTGCCAGAATATACAATTGTTTACGTATTCAACGTCATTTTCAATCGCGATCCATCTACGCGTGATAAAAACTCGATTAATTAATGCATTCGTATGAAATAATGAATAAAAATAACTGATACTAATTACATTGTCTCTGGATAAAGAGAGCAAGTATTATTATCGAAATTCAAATATTTGCTTGCAATTTGATTATCGAGTATACTCTGTAAATTATCATGTTTCAATGTTTCTCTCGAATGTTATTTGCTTTATTTGACAGTAAAAGGAATTTACATATAGTCTAGAACTCTAGATTAAATCTCTATCGTAGGTATAAAAAAAGAATCAACGCTTATATCGATGAAAGGCAACACGCAAATTATAGCGACATTTCGAAAAAGATTCGCTACAGCTACGTATAGCAGTGGAAGTAGTACGAGTCGAGTTTAGTCGGTCCTGATTTCGTTCCTTCCGTCAAGATGTTTGCATCAATATTCAGTGCAGTGAATTTTTTTCTTTTCTGCCGCTTATTAATATCGCTAAACGTGGCTAGGGATGAATATCGTTCAAAAATCGTATTAATAGAGAAGTACTTGTAATGAAACGAATTTTTTTTTACGAACGGTCATTAATTCAGAGAGAGAGAGAGAGAGAGAGAGAGAGAGACTTGACTCTAACCAACTTAATTTCGTTCTAACGAAATTATACCGTCGAGAACGCTCGAGAGGCACGAGAATTCCCACAGGGAATGCATTTTAAGTCTTCTTTTTTTCATCCGACGACTGATTGCCACTTGTTAGTCGGTCAAATATCTGGTGATCTTTTACTGTAGGTATAAAAAAAACAAAGAGAAGAGAAAAAGTGGGACTGCACATATCGCAAAAAACATGCTCGAATGGGTGTGTCTGTGTGGTATGTGTATAAATACTCGTTGAATGAATTAGCTAGAGACAGGCGGCATCGGCGTCTCTTTTGAGTGAGAGGGATGATCGATTCGCTTGCACAATGGACAGTGTACAGCGTGCTACTCTCATTGTCAATGCATTGCGAGCAAGCGAGTGAGAGAGCGAGAGAGAGAGAGAGAGAGAGAGAGTACAGAAAGAGCCCTTTGAAAATCGTGACGTTTCCGTCGTACGAGCTCTCTCTCTCTCTCTCTCTCTTTCTCTCTCTCGCTAGTCCCGGAAAGATATTGCCGTTCGTGTGAAATTTCCTACTCTCTCTTGTGAGCAAGCACCTGGAAAAACCACGGCTTTGTACTCAATACCTCGAGAGAGTGAGAGAGAAGGAGAGGATTGTTCATTTGTCTTCTTTGCCTTTTGTGCAAGCCAGCGGTCGGAATTACTTGGCGCTGCATTAAGTGCTGACTCTTTTTCTCCTGATGAACTCTGTATCTACCGAGACACCTTCCTCTTCTTCGATTTTCCAACGACTACAATTAATGGGTTTTACTTAAAAATCTACTTTCATCCGAAGATTCCCGTTGACGACTAATTATATCCGTACATTCGAACGTTTATTGCGAAAGTGATTTTCCAATGCCATGTATAAGAAATTCAAGGTACATCAAGTTTGTTAATTATCATATTACAACAGTCAGTCTCTGATTAGATGTCTTTGTAAAATATATTTTCCAAGTTTTCAATTGATACAATTGACTTTAAATTTTGCGCATAGCTACAGTCGATAATAACAATGTAAAAATTGTCAAGGTTTGATAACGAAAAGCCTATTAATAACGTTGGCGTTATTTCGCTCGTTGCAGTCTGTAACTTTTGCGTACACGAGCGTTGCATCAAAAGCGTCGTTTCACCTTGCTCCAGCATCTCGGCAACCCTTATCAAGGTAATATATACATAACAATTAAACGATCGGCGGTTGCATATAACGTATAATCGATTGAAATACGTAAAACGGTATTATGTACAGAATCCAGTGGCGCATTGCTGGTCCGAGCCGGTACATCATAGGAAGAAATTTTGCAATGTTTGTCGGAAGCGCCTCGACGACAATCCTTCCATACATTGTGAAAGTAAGTTCTCTCATTTGATAAACTACTTACACGTTTGTATTCGCCATAATTGTCCGTTTGGATGTTTTTATCGTGTTTTTTTAGTATGCGAGTACTTTGTTCACGTGGATTGCCAAGACTTTGCGGTAGCGGATTGCAAGGAAAACGCTACGTACGCACCGGGCAAGGATCTCGCGTCGGTGAAGCATTTACATCATTGGCGCGAGGGTAATTTGCCCAGTAGCTCCAAGTGCGCCGTTTGCAAAAAGACATGTTATTCCGCCGAGTGCCTTGCCGGCTATCGTTGCGAGTGGTGTGGAATTACGGTACGTAATGTAAAAATAAAAAAATCAAAAAAAAATCAAAAGGTAGGCGTATACGAACAAGTTTGAACAAGCAATTAACATTGTTACAGTCGCATGCGTTCTGCTACAAGGATATTCCGGCGGAGTGTACGTTCGGTATGCTCGAACCGATTTATTTACCGCCACATGCGGTTAGTATCCCTAGGACTGAGGTACCGATGGAAGCCATCATTGGAGTACAAGTACGACGAAAAGAAATCTTAGCGCGTAAGTTTCTTTATACCTTTATGCATCTTATTTTATACCTCTGACCAAACTCAATCTCGCTCTCTACTACGTATATATACATATCTATGCTTTTTTGTACACACGTTGTTTTTCTAATCGTATATATACGCTTTAAACTCCATTAGCCCTTGTTTACTCCTTTCTTTCCAAGTCTTGGTCTCTACGATTTCTTTATTTAAATATGTACACAAGTATAATCAGTTGTATTTTGTTTTATTTCTTTGTGTTCGTTAAGATTCACCTTCCTCCAATGATTGCGTGCTCGTATCTATGTAATTGTTAGTCTGGTTACTTTGCTCGACATTGTACACATGTATCGTGAGATTGACGAAGAACCTATTGAAAATCGTGTACGAAATACGTTATTCGTGTAAATAATTGTTACAAACAAACAAACAAACAAGCGGAAAACGTTTGACTTTACAAGTCTCTACTAGTTATTAGTTATATAGAGTTCACTTAGCAAAACACACGATAGTCGATTAAAACACTATACAGATTAAAGTTGTATGTAGTTGCTGGATTTTCTTGTAAAAAAAAATACATTTGGAGAAATTGTTTACTCTTCTTTCGGCACATTTCAACTTTTCATTTTTTCTTTGTAATCACTTGATATATTTTGCTTGGTATATTTATATATACGTTTTACAGTTACCTTCACTCTTGTAGCAACTAGACTTTCGTTACTTGTTTAATTGCATATAGTTCATTGCTCGACAAAATTTTAATAGCATTCGCGATTGCAAAGTTGAATGGCAGTCAATTTTTATACTCGTAAAAATCACGATGAATCGCAAGATAATCGTGTGTCGAATGGTATGAACAAAAACCAATTTGCTTTTTCGAAGGTGAGTGCTGTAACCAGATTTGTTCAGATAAAACAAAGCAAGCCTTTATACGTACTAGTTTTCGAGCAACATTTTATACTACGTGCTAGCGAAAACAACCAACAAAGTTACAATTTTAAAGTTTCTATAGAATAAATATCTCAGTAAACGTGCGATCTTTGGCAAATAGAGTAGAACAAAATAAAACGAATATATGTGCATCGAGGAGATAACAAAAAAAAAACTGCGATGAAACTTGAGTTTAACAAGGCGAGGGCACATAGTTATGCATATCCACGCACGGACGTTCTCTCGCATATTTGCCAAGCTAGTTTTATATATTCGCGGAGCAAAGCGTATATCCATGAATTACATGGTCTCTCTACTCGCCTATTTTTCCACCTTCCATTTATTTGTTTGTTTGTTTTTTTTATTATTCCTGTCTTTTCTCTTTCTTTCTTATTGCATCTCATATAAATAAATCCCTTTGGCTGTAAATATTTATGAATACCGCGGTGAGCAAAGTGTCACACACGTATGCCACTGCACGAGATGTAGCGAGCGCTACTCTGTACTTGTGTTCTTATCAGTATGAGTCCTGAGAGAGAGAGAGCACGCGCGCGCGCATACAGGTATTGCAAGTAACGCGTATTAAAGGTATAGAAATATTCTTGCCAACTGGGTCACCGGTTGCTGCTTCCTTTCTCTCTCTCTCTCTCTCTCTCTCTTCCTTTTTGTTTTTATTTCCTGCGCCTCTTTATTTTATCTCGTTGTCCTCGTCGTCTCTCGTGTACTTTTTTTTCTAAAGCGTTCACACGAGTTGCGCTCGAGTGTCGTTAACAGTGGATGCGCGCAAGCGCAGTTTTTTTTTATTCATTAGTCCCCTAGCAGCAGAGAAAGAGAGAGAGAGAGAGAGAGAGAGAGAGAGAGAGAGAGCGGAGGATGCGCAGTGCGCATGAAAAATTGATTAGTTCTGTTAGCCTCTCAAAAATACTGTAGCAATAACGAGACAATGAAAATTATACTAGCTAGACAAGCTCAGTATCTATTCTCTTTTATCTGCTGGTCCTTTTTATACAGAGTAACGATGTTTCCTTATCTTGGCAAATGTTTTATTTATTCAACGGATTCAATTGTTCGTTGGCGAAAACATTTAGCAATTGAGCTTGTAATTTTTTGGTTTTAAAAATGTCAAAGGGATATCGTAAAAGAAGAAGGAACGAACAAAAAATGGTCTGCTGGTAGTAGTTGTTGATTGTGTACTGCAAGTTGCAATGCAAGAGAAAGAAAGACAGAGAAAGAGAGAGAGAGAGAGAGAGAGAGAGAGAGAGAGAGATAAGTGAGCCCTTGTTGTATTGTTCTTGTTGCATCCTGTATAGAAGAGTACTGCGACGAGCGAGAATTCGATTTAGCGGAGGGTGGTGGTGGTGGTGGCGGCCGTGTCGGGAGTTTGACGGGCCGCCGACTGGTCGCGGCTCTCAGGCGGCTCTCGCTCGTTTTGCCACGTAGCTGTCACGGCAATTGTCACGCTTCCCCGCCTTATGTTCAAGGTACATCGACAATACCATCTCTCACACCACTAACACCAACAATACTTTACTTCTTCTTCTTCTCGAACTTTTCTCTTTTTTCTATCCTCTATCCTCTCTCTCTTTCTCTCTCTCTCTCTCTCTCTCACTCCTTTTTTCTCAGATTTCTACATCTGACTAACCAATTTCGTTATTCCATTAACCAACAATTTTCTTGTTGTTTTTTTGTTCTTTCTTAACCATTTTTTCTATCGGAAAATACACAGACGTATACACGTACACGTATACACCCACACACACACACACACACACACACACACACACACACCATTGAACACGACATCAAGAGAGAGAGAGAGAGAGAGAGAGAGAGAGAGTATACTAATCGATATCGCGCTTGTGTAGCATCTATATTTATATTTTATATACATACACTTTTATTATTAAACCAGCGAGCAAGTATAATAATATGTGTGAATTTTTTTTATTTTTATTTTTTTATTGTTAAATTGTTTATTAGCACTCTTATCTTTCGTTGTCGTAAATATTTACACGAATAAACAAACACACTGTTATCTTTGCTTTTTACTTTATATTTATTGGTTGTTAAAAAAGTTTGACATACACATACGTGAAGATATTGATCTTTCCCTTTACAAGACAAACCACATATACATGGACACAGGCATATACTTACAGGCAATATTTTTGTACGCACCTTGAGACTTTTTTTAATTTTACAAGTCCCTTCCATGACAAACGAGGAAGCGGGACGAAAATAAAATGGCAGTTGTGTGGTATATCTTAATTCGCTTGATACAAAGTGTGTTTTTATTGGATGCGATTAAAAATAAACAACAAATAATTTTACTAACAGCGTTTACCTTTTTTAATGTCATGTTAATTGAGGTGCTTCGTAGTATTGATCCTCGTAATTTTTGTTGCTTATTATCGACGATTAATAATATGACGTATGTGTATGATTATAACTGCGAATAATTCCGATGTTTTCAACGAAACGATAAATAAGCGACGAAAAATGAAGTCATCTTTTTACATTTCAATTCAGTTTGAAAATGTGACAACATTCAATGAGAGTATTTCTTACCTTTACTGGCGTTATTCTAACGAAACTTTCTTTAACTAGACAATTTAACGGCGAAAAAGATCGCATTGATCGTTTATTCCTATTCTTCTTTCCCACTTGTCAGCGATTTACTTTAGTCAACATTTTCATGAATTTCATGTAATTCATTTCTTTTGATTTATTTTAATTTGTTCAAATATAACGTTTATTTTTTTGATATTTTCGTTTTAGCATGCAAATAAATATGTATCGCTTTAGTGCATGAATTACGACCACCCATCCTTCTGAAGCTCTTAAACCAACCTTAAACCAATCAGCCGCTCTTACCCCCTTGAAGATAAAAAAAAACAAAAAGACAAAAAAATGGAAAAATGATTGAAAAAACAAATAAATAAACCGCAAAAGGGTGCAAAACGACGAGACAATTAACGGTGATGCTTCATGTCAGTACTCTACCCCCCATGTATAGACGCAGTCGGCAGCACTGGACTTTACCACTGTTCGCTTTGTGCAATGTGCTTCGCAATAACTCGACGAGGTAGAGATCGGCTACGGGTAAGAGGTGCGAATAAAACCCACCTAATTAATCATTCCTGCCAAGAGTTGATTGTTTTTTTACTCTTTGTCGTTCGAGTAAATATCTCGATGTTTTTTTTTAATTACAAATTTGGGGGTATACACTGCCTTCAATTTTGTAGATGTGTCAGCGCTTCTTTAATACGAGTAGCCCCCAAATTTATGTGGAAGCCTGTATAACCTTTAATACGTTAATAAAATCAATTCTAATGCCAAGCAATAAATCTCAACAGCAACTTTACGCACCTGAAAATCTAATTGTTTAGGATATTTCTTGATAAACTGTTTTGTTTTCTTTAATTTTCCTTTCGCTTTTTATGCACGTTTGGCTATATCAAGAGATCCTCTAAAGTTTGCTTTGTATGTTCATAATAATCACTATATAGTTCAAATTAAACGTATTAAACGAATGCGTAAATAATTGAACAATAACATAAACTCAATAAATAGAAATCTGTACAAAATATTACTGTCAGCCCAATTTCTTATTTGAGAATCGCCCACTGAGTGAAGCAGCTTTTATCTTGAGAAGCTTTAAAATCAAAGTACTTGATTTTATTACTAATAGAAGTTGACTTGCGAATGGATATAAAACCTGCATCGGCTTGAGTATAACAAATAGAATTTAGACCGTGTTTCGAGTGTATGTGTGCGTGTGTGCGTGTGCGTGTGTGCGTGCGAGTGCTGTACAAAATATTTGACTGATTACTTAACGAAGCATGCTACAAGCGGAAGCAAGTAACGAGCATGTAAGTGGCCATATACCGTTAACGTAAAATCACAAAAAAGAAAAAAATAAGAGAAAAAAAGGAGGAAATCAAAAGCTCCACAAACGCGGATAAAACACAAAGCTAGTGATACAAAAATATGAAATTAAACCCGCATTTGTGCGACAAATTGAAGTAAAGTTTTGCGAGTCAAAGAAGATTGTAGTAAATGATAGGAGTGATGTGTCTGGTGATACGTTGCAGCGCGTAGTATTTCGGAGGAATTTAGCAGCGGCGACACTCGTGGCCGGGACAACGATGAGTCTCCCGCCCAGTCGCAAGCACACAGTCGTGATCCTAGATCCGGCAAGGATAAGGATGACAAAGAACGAGAGGAAGGTAACGTTATTTCTCATTCGTTGCTTATCTTTACTTTTTTGCTTTTCTCATTTATCGCTGGAATAGATTATAACTCTTTCGCTGTATGGACCAACGTGATATTCGAGATTACCACTTATGGATTCATGGCTTTTTTTTTGTTTTCTTTGACCAAATTGCAAAACGTTATCTTACTTTATTATAATACTCGTGCGCAAGAAAAGGGACAATCAAGAATTCATTGAAAGTTTAAGATGTTATGTAAATGCAATAGTACAATAAAAACAAGAAATACAAGTTTTCTGATAAACTTTTCGCTTGGAAAAAAAACCATACAAAATGAGCAATTCCGAAGGGGATGTCGTTTCAGATTGTGTATTATTCCGTAGCTTCTTGTTCGAAATACAACTTATAAAATTACCAAGTAAACTCTATTTTTCATTTTTTACTCTCATTTTACTAACGACTTTACCGCCTGAGGTAAAACAAACTTTTGTAAAATTCATGCTTCTTGCTTACATCGAGCGCAACGAAAAAAGACGAACAATAATCGACTTTGTTTGTAGAATCAGTCAAAGTATACGACGGCAATAGTTCGCTGAGACGGCGGATCTTCCGGGTGATCAACGCGTCGAAGAATGCCTCAACGGAGCAGTTACTCACGCTGGCTCTGCAGGCTTTTCACATCACCAAGGATCCAAGTAATAATCACTCTTTGGTGGCTTGTACATAATTATTTTCATTAGCCTGCTCGCTCAGACTTGGCATGCTTGTCAATTAATGTTTAAATTTCAATTAAAAACCTAAACGCCACGGCTTCTTTGTATAATTAAATGCTCGGGCGTAAGAAAGCTCGATCTTATAGTCGTCGAGTGCGAGAGAAGCTTGTGAAAATGTGCTTGATGAACGTTGAACGAATCGTGGTAGGCTAAACTAATGGATTATCGATTATTTGCAGGAAACTACAGTTTGGCCGATCTATACGACAATGAAAGACTCCTCAGCGATCCCTCGCCTCTTAGCAACTTGAAGCGCAAGGAAGGTAAACGTCCGGCCGTCTACCTTCGGTTTCGGTAAGTACTTGATCCAACGATTCTTTACTCAATACGTCAACAGATGCAGATCAATGAACAAAGTGTTTATGGATATGATTGCAGAGATGTAGATAGTAGCGAGGTACGCGTCTATCCGGGTAAAGTACAGGTGACGGACCCATACGTAGTGGTGCCGGTAACGGAATCGATGACCGTGGCAGATCTCATGCTCGAGGCGATCGCGCGATTTCGCCTCGAGAGTAGTAGCCCCGATAATTATCGATGTAGCGAAATTCTTCTCGATCGTGGCATCGTTACGGAGAGGGTCCTCACGGCTGACGAACACCCACTCGATCTCATGAAGCAACTCGGCAAGGAGTCCATAAGGCAAATGGAATTGATGCGGTTTTATCTGCAACTCAAGCAGGATCCGCATGGACCGAATATCGCATTATTCGTTGGTAACTTGCCACCTGGACTCTCCGAGAGGCAGTACGAAAATCTGCTTATGGAGTTTCTGGGAAAAGGTAACCTCTTCGTTCCTTTCGGTTGATCATACATTCCTGCTAACTGTTCAATTACCAAGGGAGAATGTACTTCCGATTCCACTAATTAAAGTCTATTAATTAGTTAGACATCGATAAGCTTTTATTGACTTTTTCCTCTTGTTCGATATTTTTCTTTAATTCAACAAAAATTATTATCCGACAAGCCGGAATAATTGGTATTGGCATTTACAATCTTATCGGATTATTTGCCAATCCTTTCGTTTGACGATTAATCAAGAAACGTGCTTATTATCCAATTGCAGAAAACAGATTTTCATTCATCGGTCCGATTTACTACGAGTACGGCTCGATGGTGATAATCTACGAGGACTCTGCAACAGCGGTCAGGGCGTTCTACACGTTACGCGAATCTAAATACGAAGAGAAAAATCTTTTAGGTACAAAGCGTGTGTGTGTGTGTGTGTGTGTGTGTGTGTGTGTGTGTGTGTGAGAGAGCGATGAGTAAGCAACTAACGAGACTTACTGGTTTTGTTTGTTGAATGACTTAGTGATGCTACTACCGAGTATCGAGCCAAGAATGGTGCCAGCCAACGTACAGCCGTTACTTGTTTTTGTAAATGTAAAGTCGGGTGGCTGCCAGGGACTTGACCTGATCTCGAACTTTCGCAAATTACTTAACCCGTATCAGGTGTTCGATTTGGACAACGGTGGTCCGTTGCCAGGTCTCTACGTGTTTCGTCACATCAAGAATTACAAGATTTTGGTATGCGGTGGCGACGGTACCGTTGGTTGGGTACTCCAATGTTTGGATAACGTTGGCCAAGACAGCGAGTGCTCGTCGCCAGCATGCGCCATTGTACCACTCGGCACGGGTAATGATCTCGCGCGTGTATTGAGGTGGGGCTCCGGTTATACCGGTGGTGAAGATCCACTTAACCTATTGCGCGACGTCATCGATGCCGAGGAAATTCGTCTCGATCGTTGGACCGTTGTCTTTCATCCAGAGGACAAAGAGGATAAACCCCTGTCTGGCCCCACGCCTGGACCCAACAATGCAGGTACGATAATTCTACATTATTTCTATTTCAACGTCGTCACTTTTTTCACGCCAATTTTACAGTTTATTTCAAGTTTGCCAACTCCTTAACGTTCAACTGGACGAATAACGATAACATTTCGATACTTTTTTTGCCTCAAGGTATCGAAGAGCTTCGATTCCATCAAGCTATATGTTTCTCTTTAGATTTTCATGAATTTGTTACGGCAAGTCCATTAATTCGATTCGAAAACCAAGTTATCAACGAATCTTCGTACATTTAATTATTACAGTAGTCGCAGGCTCGACTAGCGAGGACAATACGCAGATATACGTGATGAACAATTACTTCGGAATCGGTTTAGACGCAGCGCTCTGCCTCGACTTCCATAACGCTCGCGAAGAGAATCCCAACAAATTCAATAGCCGTCTTCACAACAAGAGTGTTTACGTGAAAATGGGCCTTCGTAAGATGGTAGGGCGTAAACCATGCAAAGACCTCAATCGTGAGATCAGACTTGAAGTCGATGGGAAAGTCGTCGATTTACCAGCCGTCGAGGGTATCATCATTCTCAATATCCTTAGGTACTCGTTGTTTGCCGAAAAATGCCTTGCTTTACTTGTCATTTAGAGATGCTAAGTTGATCAATCTTTGTTTGTTTTAAAAAGTTGGGGCTCTGGAGCGAATCCATGGGGTCCCGAGAAAGAAGATCAGTTTAATAAACCGAATCACTGGGATGGGGTTCTCGAGGTTGTCGGTGTCACTGGCGTCATACACTTAGGACAAATACAGTCAGGCCTTCGCAACGGTGTACGGATAGCTCAGGTATGCTTTCACATTCATATTTTCTCGGCTTTCTATTATAAACTTGACTGATCAATGAACGTCTATTGATTTTTTACGCGATAGGGAGGTCACATAAAGATCCACTTGCACTCGGACATGCCAGTCCAAGTGGATGGTGAACCTTGGCTTCAGAGTCCTGGCGACGTTGTCGTACTGAGATCTGCATTGAAGGTACATCACATTCTTAATGGTTCATCTTATAACGTATCTTTGTCCAATGCGATATGACTAACCGAGCAAGTTGTCACGTATTATTGGAAAAAGAAACGTTTTGTTTGTTCTTAAATCTAAATGTGGCACGTTCAAATTTTCGCATCCTCTGAATGTTGAATCCTAGTAGAACAATATTCGTTGCTCCTGATTCTCTTTATATATATTTGTCGAATAGTTTGCAGTTACTACAATCCTTGTTGTCATGTCATCATCTATCTCTTATCACCGACACATTGTATCGTCGAAAAATTTCATGGAATTGCACATCTAACATTATCAAACAAATTTTAAAGTTCACAATCTGCCCCCCCCCCCCCCCACCCAGCATTTTTGTTTCGAGCTCACCTTCCGTTATCCCGGCTCCAAATCGAAATACTGTTTACGATGTTAATGAATAAATGGATGCAGTTAAACGCGCTATGCCGAAGATACTTGTCGATGATTTGCACGATGTTAAATAATGCATATAGTTGGTACATCTTTAACGAGTGCCGTGTTAGAATCCGGAACGGGAATAAATTATTCATTAAAAGCTGAACTTGCCGTTTTACGCGATCATCGAACAATCGTAAACAGTACGAGAAAGACAAACCAATGAAAAACAAACAGTCCCTTCATGTGAATAATCCTACTGTGTGGACCCTTTGAATAACGTGCCCTTTATACCATGAGCTTTTATCAATTTCGTGTCTACTAATGAGAGCTTTCCTTGTGTGTTCCTCTGTTGGCTCGCAGGCGACGATGTTGAAGAAAAATAAGGTCAAACGTCGGAATACCGAACCGGCGATCCTCGCCGCAAATGGGGAGGGGAACAAGAGCACGGATGACTAAAAATCAAATTACAAAAAACAGAACTGTATTGTCCTCTTCTGATTTTTATCTTGAATCGCTAACTCGATAAATTTCATATATCTCGCGACAGAGATATAACTAACGTACAAAGAAATAAAAAAATAAGGAATCCACTCATAAGCACATGCACCACATGCAACGCCGTACATACGCACACACACACACACACACACATATATGTATAATAGATCAACGTGCGTGCTTTGCTCGATATTGTAATTTTTACGCGCTCAAACAAATCAATTGTCTACGCGAGCGATATAGGCGAAGCCTTTGAAGATAATGCCAATCATGTTTATGCGCTTAAACCATTTTCAAAAGAGTACAAAGTAGTGTGTAAAAAACGAAGGCTACGCTCTGAGCTATGCTTCTACTTTTTTTTCTCTTAGCGCGCTTGCAATAATAAAAGCGAATATAAAAAAAAAAGAAAAGAACAAAAAAGCAGAATGAAACAAAATTGTTACGATCGATTAGTACGATAATCTGTACTATACCATACGCCAAACAGTGTCTTCTTTCGATGGCAAACAGTAACTTTGCTTTTATTTTCTACTTTTTATTACTTGACGCTTATTCTCAATTTGTCACACAGTTTCGCACAATGCCTCTTATCTCGTCTAAAGTGTTTTTTTTTTAATAGCTTGCATACTTCCAAATGCGAGTCGATCGATTAATTTGTTCGTGTTACAAGAAATTAACATTATTCAAACAGAAGATATATACGTGCATTGATTTTGACAATCATAGAATAATTTATTTTTGCAGAGAGATATTCATATTTCGAATACAATAGAATATTTTATTAACTGTTCTATACATAGTTATAAGCGCTCTGTTTACACTAAAAGATACACAATAAAGTAGGTCTTAAACGATTGTAATGAGCAGCAAATAGTCAAGGTACCGGCTGTTGACTGTGCAATCATAGAAAGTTCATTGTCGAGTGACCTACTTGAAAAATTGTACAAACTTTACGACACCAACTGATAAATTCAACCCCCTCCCCCTTTTAATTGACTAAACGTATATTAACGTCATCAGATATTTTAAGCTCAAATTTTATAAAACCTACTCACTTTGTTTACAACGTTACAAAGCGGAACGACACACTTGATTTGCAATTGCAAAAATGCATGTCACGAGAACACAACAATTCGCATTACCATAAACACACGCTCATTTTCCGTTTTGTACCTTGGTTAATCACGGCTCTTGCTCAGCGTCAAACGTTATTTTTGATTTTTTTAAAACCACAAAAGAAGGATGATCCGTTTATTAACCACTTACCTATTTCCCATGTACTATTTTAAATAATACGTACAGTGTCATCTTTTCTTTCTTGTACATGATCGTGAGCATTGAGGTTGTTGTTCTATTTACGTTATGACGTAGACGATTATTTACACTGTATTTTAAATATTTACACACCTTTCTAGACTTACGTATCTTTTGCGCTTGAAAAATTACCGAGATTTTGGAAATTAATTTGAAATAATGAAAAACAATGAAACGATTGACATTGGATTCCATTCGAACGAGATAACAAATAACGAAACGAAACATTTTTCAAGTGCAGTGTATAGTTGTTACCGCAGTAGATGAAATCATCGTAGATCAGTATGCAATATATCGATGTACCTTATTTTGTATTTGTTTTAAGTTAGCGCCTAGTACTTACTTTAGTTTACTACAACTTAAAGTATCAGTTTCACATCATATTTGATATACACATTTTGAATATTTTTTATCGTTGATGAGATAGTATTTGATTGTTACGTAAAGTTCGTTATATGCATATGCCCGGCCTTTTTTTACACGATTGCTCGATCATGTGGTTGCGAGCTGAATTAGTGCTCTGCCTGTTGCGTCAAACTAAATTTTTCATTTGTCTATTGATTTTTTTTGTACACTGCTTACGAAAAATCACTGAAAGATATCATGGCATTATTTAATTGTAATCGAGATCTCATTGTGAATGTGTAATTACTAATTAATATTTGAGTAGTCAACTGTTAGGTTTATTCGTTAATAGCAGATGTATCGTTTAATTAATAAGTCGCTTGTAAATAATTACTTTAATTGTGTAAAATACGTTTGGCCTTCTCGTGCAAATAAGGTGTAGAACAGTGAGGTACGTAAGCTCGAGTTCAATAAATCAATTTTTATTCGTCAGTGATTTATCGTAAGTGAACAATTGAAATACATGCATTATAATGTATGTAAAACCCCGTCGACACTGAATGACAAAAGAATCAATTGCGAAACATCCCGACGGACGCGAGAAGCGTGGAAATTTGGACAAAATTGCTGAAAAACTTTCTCGTCGTTTCATTTGAAGTAGGTAAGCTTAGAAATTGACAAGTTTGTTCGTCGGGATGTCTGACTGGGGGAAAAAAGACAAAACAAATAAATAGACAAAAATACGAAAAAAAAAAAAAAAAATAAAAAAACAAAAGGCTAAATTGTACACGGTGGATGTTGTGGTGGTTGTGTGGTGGTATTGTAGGCGACGATGCTGAGGAAGCCAAAGAGCAAATGACGAAGGAATACGGAGTCGAGCGGCGGCATTAGCACGACGACGCAGCAGCTCGCGCTCCCGCAACCGACGACTTCTGGAGCCGCAGGTGGTGGTGGTAGTAGCAGCACTCCCAGCGATCCAGATTCAGCCGACGATCTTTAAACGAATAAAGCGCTCGACTCCGTTGTATACATATATACATATATATGTATATATATCTAATTCCAAAGCTCATAATGGAGCAAAATCAAATCATTAAAAAAAAACAAGCAAACACAACCAGAAAAAAAGAACGAAAGAAAAATGAACGACAAACTATACATCTTCTTAGCTCATCTTCATTTTTTATCACGCACACGGCGCGGTGAACTTGCGACGGTTGTGCGCGTTCGCATCGCAGAACGAGCGTGTTTTTTTAAATCTATACGTTTTATCGACTGGGGGAAGGGTAAGAGGAGAAAAGAGGGATGCAATCCCAACATTGCCAAAAATAGAGTATATATACATATATACACACACATACACACTCATAAATATATTGTACCGAGCAACGGTCGTCTCTTATTTTTCTAAAAACCGACAAATCAAACAATCGATTGCCAATATTAGATACCGTGTTGTAGAAAAGACAAACTTGCAGCTTGCCGATCTTGTTCATTTGTTATTTTTTTTACGAGGGCTGAAATATTGTTGTTCCTCACACTCGCAAATGTTGACATTGTTGCATTGACATTGTTCGCTAAGGCTATTGTGTAATAAACTTACCAATTATTAATTACAATAACGTACTCGTAGCAAAGATACAGAAAAGTGCAAGTTTCTTTTTGTTTGTTAACGAAGCTGTGAATTGTTTTCTTCTTACGATAAAAGTGAAAAAAATAAACGAGGCTCGATTATACTTACGTAGAATGGAAAATAATCAACTAATCGCACTAGCGCAATTTTCTCGTATTCGCAAATTAAATATGTATTTTGCTTAATACATGAAGAAAATCGAAAGCAACGCACGCTTGATAACTGCACAAAAATCAATCGTCATTGTTCTCAAAAACGTCCGAACAATTTGTTGCCTCCAAAAACCAATTCAATGCATTCGATCGTACACTGAAAGCGCGCACAAAAACCAAAAGAAACAACCAAAAAAAAAAAAAAGAAAAACGTTCATCGGCAAACAAAAGCTACCCAAGTTAATTAATATATAGCGTTTAATGGTATCGCGACGGCGTGAGTCACGTGTCGCGATGTAAAAATAATAATAATAAAAAAATGAGAAAAACGAATAAGAAATTGAAGATGAGAGGAAACTATGGCGGGGTTGTTATTACTGAATTATTCTATATCAAATATTTATGGCGATGTACCAGCGAGGTTTTCGACGATATTTTGCTCCGGTTTGACATTAGGCAAGAGTAAATATGTATATGTGTATGTACATATATATATGTGTGTGTGTGTGTGTACATATATATATACATATGTTTTTCTTTTGTTAGGCGCGAATACCCATTGCGGGGCAGTGGGCGCACCCTCGCGAGATTGATCGTCCGAAAACTCACGTGTGAGGGAATTCAAGTGATTAGATACAAAGTAATTGGAAACAAAATAATGAAATATATTCTATTATAAAGGAGAAAAAGCAAAATAAAAAGAAAGTCTTCTATATTACGAATAATAAATGAGGACGATTTCATCGGTTTGTAACGTTGCTGAAAAAGAAAGATATAATCTTTATACATGTTTATACCTTTATTTCCCATTTGAGTGATCAAAACGGCGTTATTATCTTTATTTTGACAAACGGCCGTCGTCGGTTGCGCGAGAGCTCTCTTCTATCTCTATTTCGCTCGGCGGGCCGACAGAAAACAAAAAAAACAAGTAATAATTTTAAAAAAACCACACGAAATTCTAAAATATATAGCTCGTTTCGCTGATGAGCGATCGAACAGCCGCGTCGGGAGAGCATAAACATTCCGCTGTCGAAAGTGCAGACAAAAAAGAAGAAAGAATAAATAAATAAACAAATAAACAAAGCGTGTCGTCCGTCGAAAAAAGTGATTATTCTTAAAAACAAGACAAAAATGGCGATTCATATCTTGCAACGGCCGAGGGAATCGAGAAGAGAGCGAGACGACGATGACGAAGGAAGCCAAGGGCGGGTGTCACTGTGCCAAACATAGATTTGTAAATACTACGATATAAATGTTAGGACGTACGATGTTATAATTGCAAAAGTGAACCATTCGTTCTCCTCTCACTCTCTCTCTCTCTCTCTCTCCCTCTCCCTCTCCCTCTCACTCATTCTTTCAACTTGTTCTCTCGAGGCGAGTTTTTATCGGTTGCATATAATGCGTTTGGCTTAAACCGATCAAAACGAAATTATACGAACAAGAGATGTATCACGACCGTTGACGTTGCACAACATTTAAGAATAATTCTATCTCGAGCGACGACTACGCGTGATATCCTCAAGGTGATCGACCAGGGGAAGGGGAAGTGGGTGAAATAGTACGCGATGTACACGTGAATAAATAAATAACAAATAAAACATGCTATTCAAATTTTCACACGTATGTACAAACGTCGATAAATAAATATTTAACAAAAAAATAAAATATTAATAATAAATAATAAAGTGGTGCGTTCACGAGGATATCCGTTACGAGCGAAACGTTACAAAGTGCGTACGCGCGAAGCAATGCGAAATAAGGGGGTAAACAATTATTAAAAACCAAAAACCTCGAAAGAGATGCATCATGAGAATTAAAAGGAAATAAAAATGAGTACACGCATACACACACGCACACGCAATTAAAAAAAAATAATAATAATAAATCAGAGATACGTAAAAAGTAACGAGGGCGCGAACGGAAGCGCTTTTAATTCAAATTAAAAAAGAAAAAAAAACACGTTGGATAGAAGAAAGGTGGTGATGGTAAGGGGGGGGGGGGGGAGGCGTGGCATCAAAGTCGGTCAAAGTAAGCGAGAAGAATAATAACAAGAAAAAGAAAAAAACACGAGTTGCAGGGCGGGAGACCCTCATACCCGGATTATTGACCGGCCTCCCGTCGTACAGACGCACGAGGATCATTCGTTTTAACCCCATTGTTGACGAGTGATCCAACGTCAAAATTGCGAATTCGTCGTTGTACAGGGCTCAGCCTTTGGCACGTTATTTGTATCCGATGTTTACTTATTATTAAAAAACGTGCCAATGGCGTCACGACGATTCCGCGATCATAAACGTAAAGGCTTTTTATTAAATGAGTCGGTTATTGGGGGGAAGGGGTGGGGTGGGGAGATAAAGCTAACGGTTTCATAGGCTGACACGTTATATATGGCAATGAAAGAAGATTACAAAAAAATTTGTTATTCTGACCAAACTGTAATACTGTAATAATATTGCTGTTGCATAAAGAATAGACGAAATAATAAGCTATGAACAATCTACGTATAATAAATAAATGTATGTGCTATAAGAACATCATTCTTACCTTTCGTCCTTTGTCCCCCTGTCCTTCGATTTTCAGTCGTCTTCAATGGATTTCGTTGCTTTTTTCTTTTCTTTTACATTCAAGTTTTTTTTTTCAATATTAACGAAAGATAAAAAGCAAGTTTAATCCTGTGATTTTCAGTTTGAATTCTGGTAGAACGCCAATTTTATCGAGTGTTGTTCGACGCGTTATTTATAAATGTTATTTTTCAATTGATGTAAATGGTAAGTAAATACCTCACTGTTAACAATTAAATTCATGGAAGTGTTTGAGAATCGGACTGATTTAATTGCAAATGACAAATAAGTAATAAAAAAACGATTGCAGTTTAAAAAAATTTAATTCCGTAAAAACTTATGATCTATCATACATAATTCATTCCATGTACTTCTAGGAAATCTTGACGTTTCAACTGTACCTGCATATTTTAAAAATGAACGTGGTAACAAATTTTTGTAAAAACCTAAATTTTTTACCATTCAATATGGTAATCTATATCACAACCTTTATATTTTCGTACATCACGCTAGTTACAAAGCATTCGAGTTTTTAACGATGTACAAATTGCTGAGTACGTATCGTATTGTACGACAACTGTATGCTTCTATAGGAATAGATACAGTAAATAAAAGTAGTTGGTATTGTCAAGGCACGGAGATATTTCATAGAATTATTAGGTACGTTAATATCAAAATTACGTTAACGAAAATAAATACTCTAATTTAAGTAACTATATCATGTCTGTACATATGTATCACTATTTACAGTTGAGAACTTAACTCAAATTACGTACGATTTGTGCAATAGAATACGATTGCTCGACACATTACGTTAATCGGGCTTGGCATCTTCTTTGATGAAGCAATAGCATACATAGACATTAAATAGTCGATGAAATCAAGTTTGTATCTGTACAACTAAACATTATTTTTGTAAATAGTACTAAAATTGTACAATCATTTTTAAGATTGCTAACTATTAATTAAGTTCAGAATAATAATATATTGCAAGTGAAAATAGATACGAGTGTAATTCAACTCTCATGTATAAATAATAGCATTTTTAAGAGTACGGAAATTCATGTAAATTTCGGAACACTATGATTATCAACATTCTCCTAACGTTTGACGATCGAAATCATTCGTGATGAATATTCGATTGCTTAAACAAGGCGTCGAAATAATCAATACGTTTGCTTATAGTAGTAAAAATAATGCTTTAACAAATAGCAAAAATATAGATAGATAACTTTTTTTGTTAAACACTTTCTGAAAATATCTAATAATAATCCATTAAGGAATTTTACGTTTAAAACGTTTATAAGTCAGTCAGCCAAAATTGGCGAAGCTTTTGATCTTCCTTCTTATTTGGGCGCAACTTCTGAATCGGAAGTGCGAGACTTGAACCTGGAAGCGCGTTTTCCGTTTACTACGTCGTTTAGCTCGATCGTAACTCTTAGCCAGAAGATTACGACACACTTATGGGTGATAGCGACCGGCGCTTACGTTTGATTTTAGGAGATCTCGACCTTGATCTTCTTTTTCGGTTATCGTGACGTGACTTGACTGGTGATTTGGATCTATCGTGCGTTTCCCTCTTGTGCGAAGATGTGGATGACGACGATCTTATACTCCTGTCAGCCGAGAGTGGTTCTCTCTTGACTTGTGTCGGAGAATAATGTGGCTCTCTTTTGCATCTAATAGGCGAGGGTGGAGATCTTTTGTACAAACGTCTTTCGTTTGGGGACGGTGATTTTCGAAATCTCCTGATACTTGGCGACCTTTCTCTCTTGATCCTAAACCGTGTGGGCGATAGTGGCGACCTCCGAGATCTCCTACTGTTTGGCGATCTTTGCCTGTATGGACTGGGTGATCGATCGTACTTTCTAGCTGTTGGCGAACGAGCAATTCTTCTCGGCGATGGTGATCGGTTGTATTTCCTTAACGGAGGCGAGGATATGGGTGACAACTGATGTCTGTACCTTCGTGACACGTTAGCTGCTGGTGAACGCCCACGCTCCCTGTAGCTGCGTAACTCCCTTTCTCTGTCCAGTTTCCTCTGAATCGTTTTGCGTTGCTCGATCAGTGTACGTAGATCTTCGTTATCCACTGACTCGCTTTTTACTTTGATTATCTCTTCCAGAGTCTTTACTCGAAGTCTTGCCTCGAGAGGCTTTGATTGATCGTTTAGTTGTGCAACCGTAGATTTGCCTTCGGTGATTACCTTAATCTCTTCGTCCGTGTCGATATTGTCATTTTCTCTGGGCTCTGTCTTCACTTGGATGGATGTATTTGGTTGTTTCGACAGAGCATCTTGTTCAAGTTTGAAGGACAAGAAGGACTGGTTGGCTCTGACCGAGAACTCAAAGCCATCCATGGTAGTGAAGTTTGTGGAGGATACGACTGGTGATGAGTGTGTACTATCGCTGAGAGATCTCGGGTCATGAATAGGAGTTTCGACATTTTGTAGGCCGTCCTCCTCAGTTGACGAAATTTGCACGTCTTCTGGCTCATTTTTTATATTCCCGGGTTGGTGAGGAATTTCGCAGGAATCCACGAGCTCTGACTTGACGGTACCAGTATGCGGATTATTTTGGCAATTGACTCCTGAATAGCCTATAAAGTAGTTCGAATTAACGGCTTCCGATTTATCGGGACATTGTGAGAAATCGTCCTCGTCTGGACTGAGTTCACCTTCTTCTTTGTCTTCGTACAATTGCGTTGGTTCTACTTTCGCGATGATTAAAGATGAAAAACCGGTATCATTTTCTTTCTTTATTTGCGACGAATCGAGCATGCTATTTTCCGAGGGTGGAAGTTGAGAAGGAGGAGACAGAGGAGGAGGAAGAAGAGAAGACGAAGGCGGGGGTAGATTAGGAAAACTACATGGAGATTGAGTTGAGCAATCAAACTGAATCTCTTGTTGTACCGACAAAGAAGAATAAGGCTTTTGAGCAAGGTTTTGTTGATTTCTAAATACCGAACAGTCAAACGGGGTTTCTTCGCTCTGTACTGAACGATCAAACGATGTAGATGGGATTTGATCACTAGGGATTCTTTCTTCTCGTTTAATATTCGTCTCTGTATAAACAGGTAGAACGGAATGTGTACGTTTCAGCATAGAACATTCGAATTCTCTCTCGGTGTCAGGAGATGAATTTTCTCTCGGTGGCGATTTCTCTGTTATCTTTGGATTCTCAGGTTTTTTTTCCTTATCCATGGGTAACATTGGACTGTCAAACTTACCAAACCTGCTTAATGGCCCCCTATATTTCATAAAATGTTTGCCACCAGAATATTTCTTTGAACGACAATCGGTCTTGCTGCTAAAATTTTCTTCCAATTTGATCATAGATTTTACATCTTGTGAATGTAGAGAATCAAAATCAGATGTTTGGTCAGTTTGAGAGTCAACTTTGATGTTCATAGTTGGGCCTGGTGCTAACAATTCTATGGATGGTATAATAAGAGATTTCCTTTCAAATAGGATAACAATGTCGAAAGCACTTTCGACCGACGGAGATTTGTCAAAAATACAGCCTTGCATAGGTAAATAGGGATCCCCCATAAGTTCATCTTTACTTGTCAATACAGTGATGTTTCTGTGAAATTCTTTATTGAATGAACCGTAAACCACAACTCTCCAAACGGTCGGTAAATCTCGTAGAGCTTGCATGACGTGTATACCTGCTTGTTGACATTTTCAGCAATTTTATAACCATCGTTTCTTTTTATCGATATACAATCAATAATTACATGTATATATTATATTTTGGTAGAGAGGAGTAATAAATGCACTTACTTTTACCATACGGTGATGCTAAATTCAGAACCGCAACAGTTGCAGTTCGTCTGATTATCGATGAACATTTAGTTAATACATCTTTCGGTTCGCACGCGACGAATGACACATTGTGTATGTTATTAAATTTTTTCAATACTTCTGCTTGACTAATTTCAGAGTTTACAAAATGCATTGTGTTCAATCCAATGACACTGGAGCATTTCTGAATAAACGAAAATATAATAAATCTGTTAACAATTGATAATTAAAGCTATAATAAACATATTTTATATCGTACCCGAGACATCATGAGGCTTAACACACCAAAATTGCAACCTATATCCAATAGTGTAGTTTTGTTTGTTAAACCTACATAATCTTGTATTATTTTACCAAGTTGAATTGCTTCAACAGAATTGAAACTTGGATTAATTTTTGGTTCGTAATTTATTGATATTGGCCCAACTTTATCTCTCAATGTGAATACACCAGTTACATGGAATGGATGAAATGTTCCTTTCTTTTGCGACCTAAATAGCATTAATATATTTTTATTAAATTACGTTTATAAATTTTGCTAATAAAATAAAAATAAAAATAAAATTTTTTTTACCACTTTTGATTAATGCAAAACACTGAAACTACATTTGAAGTTTTTCCCGGGCCAGAATCAAAATACCTTTTTAATTTGGATATCAATGAAGTTACTCCTTTCCCACGAACAATTATCATTAATTCGTTTTTGTAATTACTTCTCAGTTTCATTTCAGTCCATGTAGGTCTTTCGTATACTGTATCTAAAGCCTCTTTAGCATCTAAATATGGCACATTTTTGGTAGTATCAATAGCAAAATCTTGAAATAGCTATAATCATATGTATAATAGAAGTTATATATTGAAATATAATATACGATGAAGAAAATATACGTTTTTATAAATTACTTCTACAGCATCCATAACAAATTTAGGGTAATCATTCTGAGAGATATTTTGGCTTTCTGTTGACACTCCGGTATGAACATGTTCCAATACAACAGTTTCACAATCTGCTGTGTGAGCATGATTCAGTTTGTTTATCTCTTTACATTTAATCATACCTACGAGAGTTTTATAAATGTAGAATTATACAAATCTTCATAAAAGCATTACATGTCAAATACAAACAGGAATCAAATATTTACAGTTAAATTTCCAAAAGTTTGTCCATGGTTTATTCAGTGGTGGATGTCGTGGATAATCCATTTTACAAAAAACAGCACTATGATCTTGTTCCATTCTTTTGACGTGAGCTCCTGTAGATGAGCAAGCATAACAAACTAGATTGCTTAAATTTTCTAACCTGGCTTTAGCATCTTTAATTTTTTTTTGAAGCTAAAAAAACATTAATAAAGCCATTGTTTGAACTATGTTAAACAATATTCAAGTTGATAATCTAATATTTTACAAACCATCTTATGATACCAATTAGGGACTGGTCCAACATGATGAGTATCATCGGGAAAGTCCTCATAGCTGTCCTCGTATTGCTCTCTCTTAAGGTCATAATCATAATATCCAGCATTTTCAGTTTTTAAATTTCTTCTTGTAGGTGACTTGGAGTTTTCATGTAAAATATCTTCTTCTACTTCATCCAATAGTCGATTGACCTCTTCGTCATAGGCTGGATCAAAATCTGTTGCATCATTAGAGTCTGCTGTTTCCTGTGAATCATCCTCGGCCAGTCCAAGCATGGGCCTGTCAGAAAGGTCATCGTAACCATAGGTTTCTTGATAGTAATTCATATTTTGCTTATGTACAAAATTAAAGTCTACTCCTTTTTTGAAACGCTTGAAACTGTTATCTATGAGCTTCTGTACATATTTTTTACGTTCTTCAAGTTCATTATAATAATCATCATTGTTATTCCCTAAAATACAGAAAAATAGTGAACTTGATTTTTTAAGCGATACAAATAAACGATTGCCACGTCTAAATCAATAATCGATAATTATTATTTATTTACCAAATCTATGGAAAATTTGTATCGTTTATGTTTACAAAGACAAGGTGTCAGCTTTTGTTACGCGCCTATGCTAGAGGAAATGACGTCAGTTAGCTCTTCATTCCTCTAAGCAAGTTGCGTTAAGTGTTGAATTACGGTGCGTGTAGAGTATCATTGTCATAATAAAATATAATTCGATTAAAGCTTAAAATTTTTCAAAATGACCTAAACTCCGAACAAACAAAAGTCAAACCATTTATGAGTAGACTACACCGCATGCACCAACTGATATCCAGTTTTATCAGTGGTTTTACAAAATATTCCTACGCTAGAACGCTCTCTCGCGGCGATAAATTATTGCTGACAACTCTTATAATTAAATAACACTCATGTATTTCAGACGTGTAGACTAATTATTAGAGAAGCTCAGGCTAGTCACAATGTTGTGCAAGATAAATGCAATCAGATATTGTTCAGCGTTTTCAGCCCCACCGATGCGGTGTACACACTGGTGCACACGATTGATAGGGATGACTCTGATAATAGGCGGCGACACTATTCCCAAGGTTGTTTTTCCCGGTCAAATTTAAACAAGAGCAACTTTATTTTTAAGACGTATGAGTAATTAACAGGTAATTTGCAGAGTTTTTAACAAAAATACAGAATTATACATTAATCATCAATTTTAAGAAATCATACATTTTCGTTGTCTGCTTAATTTACAAAAATTAAATTTGAAAGCTCGTCTTTTGAGTTGCTCAATGCGTTGTATGGTTCATAACCTAAAATCCAATCTTTTCAACATCTACGAGCGTGAACACTGGAAACTATATAGACTAAGTTCTCAACAAAAAAATGTAAGTTTTTGTTGAAGTGGTGATGCATAAATATTTGTATACACACATCTTACTTAGTACAACAGCTGCATACCAAAAATATCTTGCTACGTACGCATGCAAAATAGCCGACACTATAGATAAGATCGCAAGATCAGTCCGTCACTATTGTTATCGTGTTGATTTTCATTTGTTGAATGTAAATCATACTTGGTAAAATGTACTAATAATGCAATAATATAATGCAGATAATTCCTTGATGGTGGTAGCAGTCAGAGTTTGACGAACGCGTACCATTCCAACAGTGTTAAGCATAAAAATGCAGTAGTGCTTGAATAACTACTTAAAGTGCATTTGTAATGTTTCATAATTGTCTACAACTGTTATAAATAATGCGAATGGAAAAGTGCATACTCTACTACTGCTTATGCATTTGTGAAAGCTTCTTGCATTATCAGTCGTCAAGATCGTTTGGCTGTTTTTATTAGAACCTTTGTCTTGACATTACTATTGTAAAATAACTATACGTAACTTACTACATTCAACTGCCAGATCTCGCGTGCAACAATTCAAAATAAGTCTACGTCCCTTTTCGAACAACCGTCTGAACAACTAAGGCTTGGATAAAATAAGGGAGTATTTTAGATTCGAGCAGTTTTTGGATGACCACTGACGTCCAAAATCTTTGCTCGAGTATTATGAACGTATTTATTATCGATTTCGGCTATAACCATTTTCAGCTTCGGCATTTTCAGCTTCGTAAGGACGACCTAGGGCGACAGCCTAGACTTCGCGTACAACAGGTCAGGATTCAAATGAAAAAACGCGTGTGCAGTAACTTCGATTACAAAGTATTACATTTAATTTTTTTAAACTCAAATTGAATCATTCAAATCGCTGTATAACGTAGTTGAAGGGTTTCGCTGAAATTCGTTGCCCCAAAGAAATACTGCTATCGACTTTCGTTTGCATAAATTCCACAGCGTGTCATTTAGCCAAAATAAGTGGAACTGTAGCTCTCGAACACCGTCAATGTTCACAGAGTAGTCCAAAGCTTCCACTGCATTCCACGAGAATTCTAAACACTCGCAGAGCAATCTACTACTATGCTTCTTATCTTTGAGCCGTTCAAATCATGGGCAAACCCCAAGTCACGTTTAAAAGCACTCGCCTACCTCTAGAACCTCTCTACACCAATTTCAAGCGTTCCAGGATACGTACAAACTGCCGGCTGCCTCTAAAAATTTACGTCGCGGCTGTAACTTTCAACAGGTACATCATTTTATTTTTACTCGTTTACGTGCATCGATAATGCAATTTTCCATTGTCAGCGCTTCCGAGCTGCAGTAGAAATCGCTATTTATACCATGAATTGCACCTAGATCGCGTCTGCACTCTTGGCCCATGCAAAATTGCATCCAAAGCGTTGGCGCACCTTTCTACAAGTGCCGAATAGCGCGTACATCGCTACAATGTCTTCGCAACAATGAAAATCACGAATTTTCATTGGGAGATAGCTGTGAAAAAAAGAGTCGCTGACTTTGATATTTTGAGTACTTTTGGAACCGTAATATCCATTTGTATAATCGATTCCACCTATGGCATTTTTGTATTTTTGCCACCTTTTTCCATTTCGAGAAATTATACATAGTAGCGTTACTGTTTCAACAAATCGATAGGGTTTGTACAAGTATTTGACATGATTCGCACACTGACGATCATTGTTAAACCGACGAATTCACGTTTCTAAATATTTATCAATCGTTTACAGCGTATAGGCGTTAACTCGCTTTTATCGAACAATTTCGTTTTCCCCTCAGAATACGTCGGAAGAAACCAGCTTTATCAACTGGGATGTCGGCGATCGATCGTTCACGATACGACGCCAAGGTGGCAGTAACCTCCAATCTCAATCGTAAGCAATGCCTTATTATGACTGCAAGACTGGTCATCTTATTCAATCTCGCGTTTCATCAATAATCCCACGTCAACTTGTTTTTTTTTGTTTTTTTTTTCAACTTTCCTTCTACGTCGTCTTTTTGCAAAAATTCACGACTCGATCTTTTGCCCGTTATCAACGCCTTCTTTTTCGATTCTTTCAGCAACAACGTAATATTTCCATGCAATTTCAGAAGCAAAAGGCGACTGGTATCGTCGTACAGTCTTTTGGTCGAGAAGGGATGTTTCGCAGGAGGACGAGCTACTGCCTTGTCGTTACATAAAGGAGACGCGCAGCGAACATAGAACGGCATATGCTACATATATTACGTAATTCACGCGCAACTCGCGCTTCTGGCCATAACAGAGGATGGATTACGTGTGTACACGAGCTCCGGCGTGTTAACAAGTGTCCCGTAAGCACGTTCTTCGATCTTTATTGTTATTGGCAAACTGTTGTTTACACGGTTTGTCCCTTTGGATTTGTAAAACGTGCATCCGACGCATTAGCAATATTGCAGCTCGATATTTAGTTGGTAATTATTACTATTGTCGTTAACAGTGGCGACATCGAAAACAGGGCTTGATTAGCGGCAAATAATTATCGACAAACTTGGACCGTACAAACGAGCCGGCTATTGGATGCAGAATCGAAGGCCATCGAGCAGTTAATTAATAATTCATAGGTCGCTCGTGGTCTTTTCAAATATCGATTGTGGAATTGCACGCGGTAGTGGCGGCGGCGGCGGCGGCGGCGGTTCACGGCTCCTCGCAATCTTGGCAGAGAGAATTACATAATAAAAGTGTAATGTAACCAAATGTATGTAACGCTTGCATAAGTTTCGAGTAGCGGCAACAACCACGGTGACGACTGGATACGTGTACGTGCAGCCAGCCAAAATCCCAATCTCGCCATCTTCGAGACGAGACGCCCACCCCTGCGAAAGCGATGCGCTCCGCGTAATCTATTGTTCGACGACGTTTGAGAGCGCGCTTGTGCAATAAGTCGCGTGCCCGCTGATTCGATATCGTACATCGTACATCGTCGACACGACGATCGATTGGAATCGCGACCAACGATTCCGCGCTCCTTCCCAATTGACGATCGGTCGCCCAGGCGCCATACAGCCAGAAACGCAACGCCGAGTCATCTTTAGGCGTTTTACGCCTAAAGGTCGTAGTCGCTGATTCGTCTTCGGTACACGATTACGACCTTCAGCTTGTTTTACGTCCAGCGTTGGTCGCTGGTTACCACTCGTGCTCGTGCAAGGGTTGCCTACGCTGACGCCCTATTTTCGTTGCGCGTCGCTTGGTAATGTGACAAGACCGTGGGGCTCGTTGAGGTGCGCTCTGCCACGGATGAATTTGACGATCGCTGCAAAATCCGCTGGGTAGCCGACGAGAAAAATGGACGAGAATATAGTGCACTTTTCAAATGCATTCGTGCCTGCCTCCTACTTATGTTTCTTGCGTAAGCTGCGTCGCGTCGATTCTGAGCTGCGCCCTGTACGAGATACTTTCACGTTGCTGATTTTTAGCGTCCGCGCATTGTATAGGTGAAAATTGTGTAAGCTCTTGCGCGGACTGGAGGTGTTACATCGTTCGGCTGACGGATTCGATCCTCGCGTTTAACTCGTATCTTTGTATTTTTGCTCCCGAGCTGGTCTACATTGCCAGATGAATGTTTCGTTGCAACAAGCAGAGGAGAAGCTGCGAGTCGAAAGACGCGCCAAGCAGCCGCTGGACCCAGAGCAGAGTAGACCATGAAGGACCAGCAGCGTCATTGGGAGGGAGAACGTAATCGTGGACGTTGCTTCGTCGTCCATAAAGATCTATCGGTAAATAAGTAGTCGGAAAGGTTGCGACGTGATCCTGCTTGATCGCAGTACCCATTGTTGTAGACAATTTCGGTGAATTGTACGATTATACGTGAGAGCAATAGAACGTTTTATCGGCAAGCGCATCACTCTCTCGAGACTAGACGTCGACGCTGTTTATCCGGCCGATTCGTATAGTCGATTTAACGGTGCAGCGCATATCGATCAATATTTCCCTATGCAATTAACCGTATGCTCCGTAAAGCTGGTTACCTTGTGATACTCAAGCGTTTAAAGTATACGCGAGAATCGAATCGCTCGCACCACAGCCTTCGTTTTAAGAATAGGAATTTGCGCCACTCGCGTTCGAGAACGAGCACGTGGCACGTATAGACGGTAGGCGTCTTACCGAGCTACTCTTGATTCTAGCGCGCGCGCGCGCTTTTGTGCACGCAACTATTAGAAAAAGCCGAGGGAGGCAAGTGCGCGCAAATCGCAATCGAGCCGAGCAACGTTGTTTCCCAATCGATTAATTATCGACCTCTTGCGTAATACAGCACTGGGTAGCTTGACAAATTAAAGCGTAAATAGGATACAAGCGTAGTTCGCAACGATGCGACAACGTGCGCCGCTAGCTTGTCCCAACGATTCGGGACATCGTTCAGCTTGCGCAAATCTCATCGTTACGATACGTCGATGAATCAACGTCGTTTCGATGTTTGAATTATCGCCGCGACTTGGAAAACCGTTGATATTTTACGCACCGTCGACTCGTCTCGACTGTTGTTTCGATCTTCGATCCAGATTCGCGCTAGATTAGCTTAGCTATCAGTAAATAGACGTTGCTGTTGTTCCTGTTGTCGTTGTCTTTATCGTTGTTGTCGTTGTTGTCGTTGTTGTCGTTGTGTCGTGGCTATTGTGATTGTTGCGGTTGTGGTTGTGGTCGATGGTGGTGGTGTTGGTGTTGTCAAGAAACACATTTTATCTTTTAATCAGCAGCGACTCCACCCAACGAAATCCACGTTGCTCAACGCGTCAATTGCATTGCGGCTTTATTGATCGATAATATTCCATAGTTACGCCATTTTCGTTAAAAAGTCACATCTCAAGTATCAGACGAAATCAACAGACTAAGCGTTTGGCAATGGAGGGAAGGGTAAAGATAAAAGTTTAGCAGTGTAGAAAATGGTATCAAAGCCGACGCATTAGTACTGATTAAAGGCTGCAAAGGAGGCGCGCTTCGGCAGTAAATTAGGCGACGGCGGCTAAATATCTATATATAGAATCACGGTCAGCAGGAGAGCAGCTGCCTTATTGCGTAAGGAGAATCGCCGAGCAACGTTCGTAGGACGTTGCCTCTCTCGGCATCGCTTCATTCTTGACCAGTTTGCGAATAACCTACGAGATCCTTCGTAAACTCAATTTAATTCATTTTCAAACATCAACTCGTGAGAGACGTCATACCGCTGGTCCTTTGATCCTTTTTATTCATCAAGCTGCCGTGTCCGTTGAATCTATCTGTTCGATAGAGTTTTCACAAACTATTGTCGGCCCTTGGATTGCTTTCTAGGTATCGGAGTAAATACACACACACACACACACACACACACACACACACACATATATGAGCCTATGTATGTGTAATTAACGTTATACTTTGCAAGTCGAACGGGAACATTGATGGATGCAATTTTCTGTATTATCGAGACGACTTTCAAAGATCACCACCGTGAAAACCAATTACTTCTAATAGCTATTTATCATTTGTCAATCGCACGATCGGTTGCAAGTTAGTTTTAAAAGGTGCGAGTAAATAATAACGATTGGGTTATCGAATAAAATTTATTTTATTCGAAAACAATCGGCATTGTAGACGAGAGCGTCGCCGTTGTTTAATTCTGCAAACAATTTGGTCGGCGATTGTTCTGACGTTTAGCAAACGCTAGATCGGCGTGCAATCGTTTGGCCGAGTGCAAAGGGATCGCGTTAAAAGCCAAAGAAAATTGACTCGAGTCTTGGTATCGGTGAGTGGGCGAACGAATGCGCTAGAGTTGGTGAGCGGCACGCGTTCGTTCGTGGTTTCGTCAGTCTGCACTCGCTCCCGACAATGGAACTGCGCGCAAAAGCTTACGTATTTTCAGCGACGTCGAGCAGCTTATGAAATACGGCGCCGAGCAACGGCTTACGGCTTGTGTCACTGTGCCCTCGTCGACGATCGTTTTTCTCGTGGAATTGTTTTTCCCGTGCACCTCTCGATAGGACGAGGCGATGGGTCACTCGTCGTTCAGACTTTGATCAGCGTCCACGCCGGAACAACGCTCACCTTCGTAGAGCATCGGGATCAAGCGGTAGAGATTAAGCGAATAATTCGCGGTAGACTTGGGTTGCGTAATCATTGACAATCGCGAAAAAAAAAATGAGGAAAAGTGCAGCTTAAAGTCAACAGAAATACGCGTGTCTTTCCCAATCCCACTCGCCGTACGAAATTCGTCAAGGCATAGTTTTCTCGTCGTTTAATCAACCGTTGCCGCACTCGCCCTTAGGATTTGCAATAATTCAATTGCACGGACGTATTTAGCGATCTCATGCGGTGTTTCGTCCAAAACTTTGTTCGATAAATGGACTAGGTTCACTCTTGATAAATCGGATGCATAGGGCAAATATTGATAAACGACCTTTGAAAGGGCACTGCACGATGGATCGCTCGGTCTCGTCTGCTACAGACGCTGAAACAGAGATGCTTTGGCTGAAAATGTAGGCGAATTCGAGATCGAATCGAAAGGAACGACGGAGAACGAAAGTAATCTACGCTGTCCTGGTCAATACGCGTACTTTTCGACCTGGCCCTCCTCGAGATTGATTGTTTCCGGTTCTTGGCTGCTTCTATTAAACAATCGATACTTTGATCGTTCACGTAACAAGCGACTCACGTTGCGCGAGCTTTGCGTTTGCATCTTGATATCGATACGTCAGGCGTGTAAACATTGGAGCGTCGGCGTCGGCGACAGCAGCATCAGCAGCAGCAGCAACGTTTAACAATGGAACGACAAAGCTCATTGACCGTTCTCCAGTGGGCCGTGTAACCGATTGCAGGATGACTGGGCTGCAGAGATGCCGGTCCAATTAAGATTTCACAAAACACGGCCAATCGTTGGATAATAGGCAAGCACGCCATCGCGCGCGCTCGTTTGCGTGTGTAGCCACGTAATAGGAGCGAGGCAACGGGGAAAGGTACGAGTTTGCGCGATTTTTCGGATGGCCATGACCTGCTTTGCATTACATAAGTCGACGCGGCGGCGTTGCCTTATTCTCCGATCCCTCTCTACGTCTCTTTGCGACTCGCGAGCGCGGCGGCTATGATCCACGTCTTTCTCTTTTCGGAATTGATAGCGCACTGTACGCGTCTCGCCTAGCTATACACCTTGCCAGCTGCCTCGTCGAAATATTTCACGTCGAATTGCTTGGTTTGTTTGCACAGCGAGTGGGGGATGCAGCCGATTGCAATCCTTTGTTCTCTTACGCCTGCACTATTCGACCGACGAGACGAGCAGATCGGCGCGCGCGCTCAAATGCTAATTATCCGATTAGATAATTGTTATCTCATGTTACTACACTTATTACGTGGAGCAATAGCTATGACCTCATACTCTGCTGGTCGCGTGATAACTGGTTACGCTGTCGCCGTACGTGACATAATACCGATTTTCATTGAATGCGCCGCAGCCGCAATACACTTGTACTTTCCGCCGTGATATCCCTCTTGCTCGCTCGAGCTCCATCGACGCGTTCAAGCCCATTTATTAATACACGTTTCGTTCTCGTAGCCACGCGCGCATCGAATGCCCGAAATATCCAACTATACCGTCGGAGATCACCTTTTCTTTATTTTTCTTTTCGACAGCACACTCGAATCGGCGCTCCAACGGCATTTCGACAAAGTCCGTTGCCAATTATTTATATAATATTGTTGCGAGAATCGAGCTCTTCTTTCGAAAATGATCGTTATTTGTTGGTGAAAAGGGGGCTACGAACGGAGGCTAATTGCGAAACTGAATAAGGAGCTCGATAATAAACCTTAAGGAAGAGAAGAGAGCGGGGCACGCGCACGCGAGTGACGAAAGCTCGACTAAACAATCTCCGCCAGATCCGTAGAATTGGTAATGGTGAGATTCTTTTGATTTCGAGCATAGGCAGCGTTACATAAGCGGAGCTGGCGCTTGACGTTTCCTGGCTCTCTCTCTCTCTCTCTCTCTCTCTCTCTCTCTCTCTCACTCGAGCCCCCATTAAGATCGAATTTCGAGAGGGGCTTCAGATTTTTGCCCATCTCTCCGAGTTTTCGTCGCGAGCGCAAATCCGTCGAGTCTACGGCAAAGGGTGCTTTTCGGCAGAAACCTCGATCGATTCACTCGCTTAAAGGCCTCGTTTGGTGGCTATTAGTTTGCCTGCGAGTATCGGAAAGCAAGTTGTCGCGAAGGAACGCTAAGCGGCGGCTTGCTTATTACAACATCGCTTTTCCTTTGGCGCAACAACGACTTGTAGCCCTGTCGCTGCCTGCGCGATGCAATCGTCCGTCGCGAATAGGCCGCCCTCGCCAACACCTACTTTGACAACATACTTGAGCGCGCATGGAGCACGCAATTGTCGCAGCGCTACGAATGGGAAGGATTGTCCTTAGCTCGCGTCCATACACACGTAACTGGCTTTGGCGCAGTCCTCCACTTTACGTAATATACAGCAAGCGCGTGCCACGCACGCACTGCGGCAACGACTACAAGCTGGCGTAACCGAATATCTTGCACGTGCACTTTGTCATCTTAGCATTTCGCTCGCATCGCTAATTATTTGGCCAATTTTTCTCGATTCGCGGCACCAACAGAACTCACACGTAGTCGGTGTCCACTTGACCCGCGTAACGTGGTTTTGCGCTGTGGCTACGCATAATCACGCAAAGTCCTGGATAGTTGCAACAATGTAGCCACGTGCCATCGTGTCTGTATCTTCTTCGAATTAGAGGAAGGCTTAAGTCGTATTTGATTCAAACGCGTTGGCTAACTGGTCGATTCTAATGTGCTTGCCTTTTGCATAATCGCGTATTACCGCACCGCGTGATGTACTAATTGACGACACACAAAATAACGATGACGCAGAAAAGGCCGGAAGGCTCGCCGTCGATGGAGCGCAAAAATTCAACGTACGTTCCATGCGATTGCGCGCCTAAACATCGAGACGGTCTATCGGAATCATTCGATATTTCCTCGTGTGCGGAATAAGCTTGTCGTTATAATCGGCCTCCTCTAGCTATATGCGTCCTTTTTTCGCAGTACACCTCGATATTCTCCAAGAACGTCTGGGTTTACTTTTTTTTTCTTTTCGAATTTCGCTTTTCGAGGCTCTAATGATGACACAGGAAAGTAGGTTAGCTACCTGGAGCTTTCTCGCTGTCTCGCCGGTCAAATCCTTTTCGAGCGTTTTTCAACACCTCAATTCCATTGCCACTACGCGGAGAAATACATTTTTCAAACAGCAATTTTCTATATCCATATTAATTTCCGCTAAAAGCACGCGAGTCGTGGATTCGTGCAAGATCATGTTGTAGGTCGCTGTACTCGACGCATTCAAGTATGGGTGCGAAGGAGGGCACGGGGCTTATCGACGCGCGCGCGCGCGCGAGAGAGAAAGAGAGAGAGAGGGAGAGAGAGGGAGAGACAGAGACGCATATACATTAACGCCCCGCGGTTACGTAAAGTTCATCACGCGCACGTGCTCCCGATTGGTCGCCGCTTCTCCTCTTTCTTTTCGTCCAGGAGTCTCGCACGCTGCACGTGACCGAGCTTGCTCGTCGATATCTCATCGTACCTAGTCCGTAGGATTCAATTGTTTGCCAACGATACGCCGTTTCGACATTCAGTCGCGCTCTTTACTTCGGCGTTCAGCGCCGACAAAGCGAAACAAGGCGCACTTGGCGCGAGTGAAGTTTAGAGCATCGTGTAACTGGTGGCTATCTTTAGATTTGAAGTAAATTTCGGAACCTCGCGAGTACGTTATATCCCGTCCACCATTTGATACATACATAGCGAGCGTTTGCTTTAGAATCCGTCTCGCGTAAGTTGGCCTTTCGTCTAATTAGCAGCGCCGAGTTAAAAACGTTCGGTTTGAATTCTCATCGAACATCCAATCGAACGAGAGCGTTCCGATGCTACACAAACTGTGTGTGGTCGTCGCTTCTCAGATAAGAATTAGTTATTCAATTGACCAATCGTTGGATTGTCTATTTGTACAATGTTTTCGCGATAAAGTTTATCATTGTTTATATAAGTCGTTGTAGCAGGCTTATAATCGTGTATGTGACTTTACGTAACAAACAAAGATGCGTTTCCAAAGCTTGAAATTTGGATGTTATTCCCATGACCCTTAATAATTGATTAAATTGCAATAATTTATCCGACCAATTGCGTAAGCGAGTTAACTTGTACGCGCTTGCGACAAACAACCAAGAAAACAATATTGCTGCACACAATTTGGCAGTAGCGCTGCTTCATCATCGTATTTTCCGAGCTTCGGGCTTGGCACGCTCAACGAGAATTTGTCTATCGTGAGTTTTGCTGAATTAGACACGATGCGCCGTTCGGATAAGCACAGCGTGTTCTCGCAACAAAGTGTTGCCCCGTTCTTCGTCTGTTTCTCTCTCTTTCCCTCTCTTGACAACTGTCGAGACACTAGCGTCTTTGTCTAATTACGATTTATGCGCTCTCTTCGTTTCTCTTCTCTTTTCCGTCATATTTCACGGAGACTTAGGCCAATCAACGGCAGCAACACGTCTTGATTTTAACAGGATATTAATTATTACGCCTCTCTCAGCGTTATCGTAATAATTTTTGTCGAACGACCGTACATTACCGATCAATTGAGATACCCGCATTAACGTTGAATTGCTTCGTTTCGACGAGTGGCCTATACTCGTTCGTCGAATCCGACCTGATTAATAAGGAATCCAACGAATCTTCTCAATGGACTCTCAATCAAATCGATGAAAAAACCTCGAGTACAACTGCTTGTGCGTCCGTTGTCAAAAAGCGATTAAGAGGCCCTCGCATCATTAGTATTTGCAGCGTTGTCTAATTAGCGAGGCAAATGCTTCGTTATGTAAAAGAGTACAATGCTAATGTGGCTTTATCACTCACCTTACTCACCGTAACGGAGGTTCGAATGACACACAAAATGCACACACGCACGCGCAAAAGAAGGCTGCACGCGACTTGCCTTCTCCTCGTAGAGTTCTCCCTACCCTCGACTTGATCGGCAACACGTGGCCGAGAAAGAGAACGTGCTGCCTTTCGACGGTTGCCTTCAGTTGTCTCGATTCCAATCGGACGTCAGCCTCCGTCGGAAGGATGACGAAAGCATCTCCGACGAAAGCATCTTTTTCGTACTATTCGTTTGTACTTCACTTTCGATCAGCCTCCATTTTTGTCGACGTGCAGTCCACGTGTAACTACAACCTTGGCCGACGGAACAATTTACCATTGATGCACAATTTTTCATACGAATGAGCTTTTAAATTGACTAGTTGGACTCTGCTTGTACCTACGTTTTGTCACATTGTTTGACTTTAAAACGACCAAACGAATGAACTCATCTGTACTAAATACATAATAGCGGTAATAGTGGTTCGACGGTAAAAATCGTTCGACTTAAAACTCTGTCTCGTTACTTACAAAAGCTACAAAATGCATTATATAAGCGCACATGTCCGCGCGCGTATACCTATACTCTCGTGCATTGTATAACGTGACGAATAAACGTAGATAAGTGGACTAACATCTTATCTACGTGGTGCCATGTATGCCCTCTCAAACGTAAATACAAGCGAGAAGCGAGCTTATTTTGTATCGATACGTATTTATTCCCGTTGCTTTTATACGGACTCACAAGTTTCTACGATTTTGTCAACTCTACAACTCTGTAATAACGCCAGTTTGTATAAATATCATAAACGTATTACGTGTCGTTGAGATAAAAACAGCACGAGAAACGTTTAATGGGTGCATGATTACCGATCGTAATGATACCAAAAAAAAGCGCGAAAAAAAGAATTTGGTTTAGTAAAATTAGCGCGTTCTGTACAAAGTTCGTTTATGCGTGCTCGTTTGTTCGTTATATAAAGGCAAAGTTGAGGAAGAAGAAGAGGAGGAGGAAGAAGAATAAGAAGAAGAAGAAAGATAAATAGAGAAAGAGGGTGGGGAAAGAGAGAGCAACGTTGTACTGTTTACCGTTGGGCCGTTTTATTTTTAGCGCGTGCGCGTCGTCTCTGTAGGATGGTGTGTGCGTGTATGTATATATACGTGCAAAGGTGTACGCAGTAGATCCCCACAAGTAGAGAGCAGTGTCTAGATTTGACGTGCGTTTGCAGGAATTGGTAATAGTTGCGTAAGAGGCCGAGCATTCGCGCGATATTTGGCGGATTCTTACGATGCATTATGTAACTATCAAAGTCAAAGCAATCTCATAGTGACTGCCAATTCAGACGCCACTCTAATGATAAGCAAACAAGTTTTTTGTTTTTCCCGCAATGAGACAATAGCTGACTACTAACGACATTGGCTACTGACGTCGGTTTACAACGAATGATATTCCCACTCGTTTCCATATTTATTGATGGACATTCGTAACGTTCGACCAAACGTTTCTTTCCGATGCCAATAATTGGTGTTTTTCACAATAATCAATTATGCATGCTTTATCGACTTTTACGAAAGAACCCAAGCAAAGCCAACCCGGCAAAGAGAGTGGAAAAAAAATCACGCTTGCATAACTGTTGTCACTATTTGAGCAAGGATTACGTTGTCTTTTTTCTCTGGCTCTTTTCCTCACTAGCGATGTAACTTTAAACGTAATTTTTACGAAACGTCCGCCAAACGCGACGCACGGCTTTCTTGCCTTTTCTCAACCGCGTGGCATCGTAAAGCTCACAGTATCAGAGGTTTAACGATTGTACTTCACATATTGTCAGGATGGCCGAGCGGTCTAAGGCGCCAGACTCAAGGTATCACCTTCTCGACTCAAAATCGGGTTAAACTGGGCATTCTGGTCCTCTCTGAGGGCGTGGGTTCGAATCCCACTTCTGACAAATTTTTTTTTTCTTACTCTTTATTCGTCGCTACTCTTACCACTGTCGAAACACTCTATTTTATTCGAGCAATTGAGCAATCGATTTATTTTCTCGAAAATTTTTATTTCCCGACTCATAGCACGCTAACGTATTTAATAATAGTTATCACATTTGCCATCAAACAGCTACAATTTTGGCGCGTGAAACAAAGTGGTGCATACGTCTGATGACATTGTCAAGTAACAAAATCAAGTAGGAATATTCGATGGTTGCGACAACTTATATAACCAAATAACGTTAGCGTAATCAACGAAAGACTACTAGTTGAACGATACACGTAGTGGCAGTGTAGTGTAGCGCGATAATTCACGCAATGGCAACGCTCATCAGGCCAATAATAAACATTTTTCAAACGTTCGGTGAAGGATGATAAAAATGCGACGCACTTGTAAATTGGCCCACCTCGCAGCAGCGGCAGCAGCGACGACATTGTTGTCGTCATCGTCATCGTGTAAATAAGTTGCAGCGGCAGCTGTAGCGCGGAAGAAGTGCCAAAAACGAATGGACGTCGGCGGGATAACGCCAAATCCCGAATACGCATTTGTAGAAAGCTCGCGCTGCGATAAATGATGTACGTTCGGATGGTCGCACGTGCAGCGCCACATCGATAGGTAGATAGAGCCGAGGTAGCTCTCCTGCCAGTTCGGCGCGTCGTACACAGCGTACTTGTACAAGTACGCGTACTAACGCGAGACACACAAACAGCTTATGTAAGCGCGCCAGATAAATGCGCGTACAGCCAAAGATTAAGCGTCGCCAATCGGCCTCCTGCTACGGCAATTGCCATCTTCATCTTTTGATCGTTTTTTCTTTTCTTATCTTCCACCACGTTAAATATCTCGATTGAGTCGCGCGCGAGCATCGACCCGTTCCTAATGCGCCGAACTAATCGACGCTTTTAAGGACGAGCTCTTGTCGACTCGCCTCGGCCGTCTTTTTGTCCTCCCAAACTTAACGGGAATAATACGCGCGACGCTGAGTACGAGCAGCCCTCAAATGTTTCCTTCGTTTCGATTAAACCGGCCACCAACGAACCATTCGAGTTTTGTAGTACGCTGCGATCGGCGTCGACGCTTCTTCTTGGCTGTAAAAAAGGTCCCGATTAGCCCAAAAACGTCGGAAGATCCCTGCTTCAGGCGCTCTTCTCCTCTGCGAGACATACGCAGAGTTGATTGTCATGATTAGTGGTACGTTGCGCCTGCGCGTTTCATACTCACATCACCACGGCATCGGGCTACTCGAGTGCACACGCGATGAAAGAACCGAATGCACGAGTCCTTGGGCAGCAACATTGCCAACAGCACCACGCGAACCCTCGATCGAACGCAACGATGCAAATACCCGCAGGTTCTGAAGGAGACTCGGGCACAATATAAATACGATTCTCGTTGCAGAATAGATCTAAGCGCGAGCTGCAAGCTCGACGCGTAATAAACGGCTGGTAAGGGCGCAGGCGCAATTTGCCAAAGCGCCGATGCGTCTGCTCATGCGTGCACGTATAGTACCGTCAAGAAATACAGATAGAAAGTGCGCGGACACGTCGAAAGCTCGGTCGAAAGGAACGAGACGCATCAGTCGGCTAACATTGATCCGGGCGGGGAGTGTGCGACCACCCCCGTCGTACATACGTAACCTAGCGACGTAGCGATGATAATCCTCTCGTAATCGCGTTCGCGGATAGCGCATAAATGCCGTAACAGCGGAGGCTCGAGTTGAAAGGTTTGGGGAGGCCGCCAAATTGCCGGCGAGGCAACAGTGCTACCGACAACAAGTGTCCCTCTCCCCTACGCAGAGTCAGCATTCGTCTCTCTCTCTCTCTCTCTCTCTCTCTCTCTCACGCTTGTTTTCTGGCTGTACTTGTTGTTGCCGCAGCGATGCATAGCCTGGCCAAGTTGGCTACTCGTGCATTTGCTAATCAAACGATAATCCTAATAGTGATATATGGTGGCAATACCTAGCGAGGATGATTTGGAGGAAACGAGACGTACACTCGATGATGCAATTGTCGTCGTTGGTCAGCAACGCGCGAAAGATCATCGGTCCGTCTCGAACAAAGCCAAGTGCATGGCGAGACCGAGAAAAACGGAAAAACTGAAAGGCCGACTGGTGGCGAAAGGCGGTGAAGGAGAACGGAGCTGCGCTCTCGGAGTTACCAAACGATCCGGCCACTTGTGCAAAAGCTCGTGCGATAGTTACGCGACTGAGGATTCGGTTGATCGTTATCGTAGACAATGCTAGTCGACAAGGCGAGTGCGGATACTTCAGACATAAGCTGCAGGGGTGGCGTAGTACCTAGCGGGCCGGGAACGAGGCTGCCGCGACGCGGCGCGCCAATCGCGCTTGCGTGAACCGACGACGGCGACGATCCCGCCACTCCCGCCAGCTCTCGTACTGCTGCTGGTGCTGCTACCGCTGAGCGAGTAGCGCGGCTATAGCCGCTTGCGCGCTCAGTCAGACGGTCGGTTGAGTCAGTCGACGGGCAACCTCAGCGCTGGCGAGCGGAATCCGCGCCGCACAGTTGCGCATCGGCCCCACCGCGTGCTTGCAGGTCTCTCCCCTCCCCATCCGCCCTCCCTCCTCAACGTACTACACTCGATACACGATACATACGGCAACCGCGCCGACGGCCGAACGTCAAGACCAAGAGCAAGAGCAGTTCTGTTGTGCAGTTTGTTGTGAGTCAGTTGTCAGTGCAGTGCGCGAGCTGTGCGCGCTCGATCCCACCTGGAAAACCGTCGCTGCCGTGCTTGCAAGCTCGCCGATGGCCCAGACTCTCTAAAGACATGTCTAGCAGCTCCAGACGCAAGACCAACACTGAATTCTACGGGGCGGACTTTAACTTTGACTAGAATTACCGCGCTCGAACTAGCCAGAGGAGAAGAGAGCCGAGAAGAGAGCCGCGAACAGAGTTTGGAGAAAAAACATCAGAGGCCCGAGGGATGACGGACGTTGCGAAAGAGGCGTTTGCTTCGCGCAACTACCGGCTCGCCGTGGAGATGTACGAGCGCTGCCTCAAGCAGCAGAGCCCCAACATCGAGCTGTTGTTCGGCTACGGCGACTCGCTGGCCCGATGCGGCAGGATACGCGAGGCCATCGACGTCTACTCGCGCTGCCTGGCCCTCGGCAACGTAGCCCCGGACAAGCTGCGCCACCTCGTCAACGCGATGCTCGAGGATCTCGGGGTGCCTGTCGCCTCCTGCTCCTCGGCACAGCAGTTCCAGCAGCAGCAGCATCAGCAGCAGCAGACTACTCGCGGCCTCTGCTCGCTGTCGTTCGCCTGTCCCGCGTGCGAGGGTGCCGTGTATCTGCCGGTCACGCTCTACTGCGGGCACACCTTTTGCCGGGCGTGCCTCGAGGACACCGAGCACGCCGGCTGCCGGCTGTGCGGCCAGCAACAACAACAGCACCAGCAGCTGCCCGAGACGAACGTGCTGGTGAGGCGGCTCGTGGAAAAGTGGTGGCCCAGGGAGGCTGAAGCTAGCGCCGCTAGACACGAGGCCGACGCGTTGCTCAAGAAGGGCCTGATCGGCCAGGCCCTCGACAGATACGACTTTGCAGTACAACTAGGTGAGTAGTCACGGGCTTTATCGCAAGAGCTTACGAAAAACCGCGCCGATGCCGCTCGCGCAAATAAGATAAACGTTGTATAACTGTCGCTGCTGCTACTGCAAAGGTTATAGCGATAGACGATATTAGCGTTATAAAACCCTTATGTAAGTCCTCCAATTGATCGCGCGCACGTTGACTACTAGCAGCCTTGTTTTTGCGCGCCCGTGCTCGCACCAACGCGCATGACACTGTTTTACCCCGACCCAGTGAACAAACAGCCCTCTCACGTGAAACGTCCATTCGGCCGTCGTCTGCCTCCGCTATCTTCGCAAATCCACCGTTCCCCTTTCTTCCGATCCAACTTTTCCAGCTGCTCTTGTAATCGCATTTTATTTACAGATGCACAACTGCTATTGTCGCTTCTGATTATGCAACGCTCCTCGGTATTTTCGCACTCGTTACTGAATCAGCGAGCGAGAAATATTTGCAGGCTATGAGTTTCTGTTTGTTCCATGATTCAGAGCGGTCGCATCGCTTAATAGACGAATAATACGTAAGCGTAAATAGTATCGTCGAGTGATTCGCAAACCACACTGCCAAATCAGCCCGCGACTCCTCCTGCCTTGCTCGTCCTCTTTTTACGTAACAAGATGTAGTTTCTTGTAAAAAGTTGCACAATGTTAGCGAGAGAGAGAGAGAGAGAGAGGGAGAGAGCGGGCGCGCGATGGAGTAATTCACGCTTGCATTGTCAAACGTCAAATGCAAACTGGGGGGATGCGCGCGGGATCGTTATTTTGGCCACGACCATGCACGCTCGTGTATTAAAGGCTCATCGAGCGAATGATAACAACAGCTGTGAGAGCACGTCGTCGAGCTGTCTGCTATACGGTAGCATCGGTAGCTGTCGAGACGACGTCTGAGGCTGAGGCGCGCGTGTGTCGTTGGAATCTCGGAGGCGCGATGAGTCATTGATGCGCGCGCGTACGAGAGATTAGACCGAACGCGTTATACTTGATACATTCCAAGATTTACACGAGTTGCTTTGGCTAAAATTGCAACGTGAACGAGTGTGTGACCGGGCAACCAATAGGGCCACTGTGGCCCGATGTTTTTGCGCGAATGGTATGCGTAGCGCGATAAGCTCAACTTGACAAAGTAATCATTGTGCGTTATTTTTGTCGAGCCACAGCTGCACGTAATTAATTGTCAATGGCTCTGATAAGCCAAAGAAAGCTGCAGCGATTCGTATCGCGTGGATTTATTCAAAGCAAATACGAGAAAATATAGGTTGTGCCCCGTCGGTTTTTTATCGACATTCAAGTCGCACTTACGCGACTGTACACCGATGTCTACGTGGTTTCACGGGGACGACTTGGCCTTTGTCGCGTCGAGCTTTGGCAGCACCGCGTCCAATACTAATTAGCACGTTAAACGCATCGTCTCGTTTCGAGATTGAGAGAGGCGTAACTCGATGCCGCTGCTAAACGTGTCGGCAGCTTGACAATGGATCCGACAAACGGTCGATCGACAGCCAGTGATTTTAGTCCGCTTGGATATTTCGGCAGAGATGGATTTTTTTTGTCGATCGGAAACGACGCTTCTGCAGGCTGACGACCCCGTAACGCCCTCGAACTCCTTTGTCCGGATTCCCAGGCGCGCGGCTACAATGCAACCAGCAGCGACGACTGTTTTTCGTTGTTGCTGTTCGTGAACTCGATGTGACTATTTATAAATGCCTTATTGGACGCTTGTTGTGCTTGCTCCCCTCTGAAAAATACGCGAAACTCATCGTATCATTGCCTTTGGGTGTGATTTTGCGAGCGTTACAGAGAGAGAGAGAGAGAGAGAGAATAGGGTTGAAGATTCAAATCGGTTACGATCAATGATAATGGATCGTTCCGGCGCGGTGCAGTGCAACAGCGGCGTGGTGATCGACCTTGCTCGCTCTCGCAGCGCGTAGGTCGTCGAACTCCTCTCTCGCTAAAAGTCTCAAGGTCAGAATTGTGTCGGCTGTATAGCGCAGTCGCGCGACACTCACTTTTCTCCTGCGGCGCGGCCGTTACTGCAGCTGCTGTCGTTGCAGTCAAGTGCTCATTAACGTGTCTCGCTGAGTTGCGTGCGTGTTCTATCTCGTTCGAGCAGAGAGAACGTCGCGGCGTCACGCGAATGACGACGAGTTCAACCGAGTCTTTGCTGTAACGTTCGACTGCAAACCAAACGTTGCATCGCATCATTTCCTTGGTTGATCAAAAAACAATCGAGTTAGACTACTTGCGCGGCGTCCCAACTATGATTTGACACCGCTCCAACAATTCTCACAAAGTAACGGAAAACTTGATAGGTCGACGCTCGCTATGCTCGTGGGATGCTATGCACGCGCGGATAAGCAGCAGCCACCACCTGGCAATCATTAGACTGCAAGCTATTTATAAACGCCACGTCATCGGCGCCGCCGTCACCGCTCCCTATTGAAAACCAAGTCCAGATATGCGCTTCGATCTGTCTTCTTGAACTTGAGCGGCCGATCGTCCTCGTGGCATTGGCATTGCGTTTTCACGAAAGAAGAAAGGAGCCGTTGAAACGGTTGCATTCGTAAAACGCGTTTTTGAAGACGATCGCCTCGGAAACAAACGGAGGAACGGGGCCGATGAATCGAATATTTATCGAGAACCAAAGCCATAAAATAGAAGCCGGCAGGCAGACAGCCGAAAGGAGGCTTTGTTCGCCACGTATAAATTGCGCGAGAAAAGGACACGGCAGGCGGCACGCAGAGGAGAGAGCTGCAGCCGGCAAAGGTGGAGGCGGCGATGTTGGCGGCGCGCGCACGCAAAGTTCACGGCCAGTCTCCGCGAGGAGAGAGTCGATGGCTCAGCCTCGTTACGTAACGTGCGGGGCTATTCCAAACCAGCAGCGTGCACGCGGCAAGGAGATTCTCGAGATACGAGGCTCTTGCACTCGCTCGCGCAACAAAGAACAAGCTCGTAGACTTGGCCTTTTCGAGCTTTCGATTGGAATTCGACATCGGCACAGACGGCGGATTAGAGGGCCTTGATGCTCGGGCCCTTGCTCAAGAGGTCCCCACGCTCTTCGCAACGAAACAATATTCGCTTGCCGCGAAAATTAATCGGTCACTGCGCGCGGCTCGTACGTTGGCGGATCTCGTTCCGGTCCTATCAGCGCTCGTGGCTGTAGCGCCGGCGCAATAGCTTTCGAAAAATTCAATTAGTTCTCGACCGGCTGTTACGCAACTGTTATTGAGATTATTTTCTCGAAACGCGCGGTTCAAGTCATCATACGGCGGAAAACAAATTCAATTTTTCCCCTCCGACTCGCCATTGCATAACGTACGCTCGTTAATCAATGCTTTATCGCGCTAAAACGAATCAAAGAACAAAGCTTTGTTAGCGACCTATAAATCAACGTAGCTATTCGAGCGCGTGCCATCGACATTCGCGCTCACTCGCGACGAAAATTGTCTCGGCAGTGTTGCATTTTTACCGTATAGCGATAAAAGCGTCGATTACGCTTCAACTACTTTTGCCAACTGCTTTATGACGAATACGACAATGTTTGTGTAATCAGTGGTAGTGGGCGCGATGTGTGCAGCAGCGAGTCGCTGAAAAGTCAAAAATAAAATGCAGATCGGGCGGTTGGCGCGCACGCAAGGCCTCGTTGTTCGCGGGGAACATGGGAAAATACTAGACAAAGACACGCTAGAGAGAGAGAGGGAGAGAGAGAGAGAGAGAGCTCGTTAATCTCGTTAGGGCAGTTTTGATGATGCAATTAAACGCGAACCGGCGTCGTCGGCGGTACACTCGGAACGGCAAGCGCTCCAAGATTAGATAAATACATTCTAGCAATGTACGTTACGTTTACGTGTACGAGACTTGGCTCAAATTGCACTTACATAAACGGACTCGGCAAGCAACGACGATCGATGTCGCGGGTCTCGCTGCAACCGCTGAATCGACGTCGACAACGCTGATGCTGCCTCTGCTACTCTGATCGACCGACCGACCGACCGACCGATCTCTCGTCTTCGATTGAAACTACACGTTGAAACGAGAGTCGCGGACGTACGATATAACGCGCTGTTAAGCAAGTAAGCGAAATTTACGAGCAAGTTTGTGGGATAAACGACTTGGCTGTTTTATATGATGTAAGGTACGCGCACAAAGATGATCCAGGAGCTGGCTTACAACATCACTTACGGATAGCTTACGCGTAGGCTGTGTAAATATGCAAAGCTTGCAGACTTACTCTGCTAACAATGGTGCGAGGAAGAGGAAACTGGTTTCGTAAATCTGCAGCAACAATAGGTGACGGCTCACGCGAATCCTTTTGAGACTTCGCGCGAAAGCTCCGTTACCCGGCGGCCTTCCTCGCGCTTTCCCCCTTTCTCGGTTACGCAGCGCTACTACGTCCTACACCGTAGCAGCTATTATTAATATACAATAACATACGAAAATAGCATTCGAACGATCGCTTGGAACTTTGCTAGATCGCAAGCCGACGTCGACCGCCTCGAATCTTCATGGTTATTTTTTGACCAAGGATGACGGAACAATGGGACTTTCGACAATTATTAGCATATTCCGGCGATTGAGCTTTCGCAATCGACTCGACTCACGCAATCTTGTATTATATTAAAAATATACGGGCGCAATATGCCGATAACCAAGAAGACTAACATTCCTTGGAAATTGCAAGTTTCACGTTGATCAGAGGAAGAGCTTTTGGTGGTCACACCCACATTGGATATGCAGTATCCGAAAAGTCGGCCAGTCTGTTTTCACGTGCTGCCGCGCTCAAATGCCATTTACGTTTCCGAACCAAGATATAATTAACTTGGGCTGCACGTGAGCCTCGAATGCCAAAATCCGTGTTGCCCTTGGAAAAACGAGAGGCATCTCTCTTTCTCTCTCTCTCTCTCGGAATAGATGCTTTCTTATAATCGTATTCTACTCGCCTTTGTAGATACGAACGCGATGGCGCCATCAATCGCTCGAAGTTTGTTATTGTTATGATCCATTGAACATTCGTATCGGAGGGCGTCTAATTAATGATGTAACTCGTATCACGCGGAAAGGTCGAGCAGATTACATAGAGTACGCGAAAGCAGCAAGGGTGCAGAGGCTATTGGGGAAGGATAGATAGTTAGAGAGAGAGAGAGAGAGAGAGAGAGACAAAGAGAGAGCCAGGAAACAAAGAAAAGAAAGAGGCCACTGCACGCGACGAGCGATAAACGAACGATAAGAGGGACAAAAGAAAAATCGAGTTGCACGGAAATCATCGGCGGTTCGAATATTGATTCATCGATCAAAGGTGACAGAGGCGACACGTTACGTAAGGGTAGTCGACTCCAAAGATATACCCAAACGCCATATATGCTCGACAACATTTTTTAAAATTACGCGAGCTCTTACTACTCCTTGATGAACAATGAGTCTTGCGCAAGCTCGACAACTGGCTCAACGAACCTCGAAAAATCCAAAGAACATGTAACCAAAGGATTTTCGGAATCTATCAATAGCTCAAACATGGTCAACAATAACACATGACGTATAATAAATAATTCAAGTCTTGATGATCGGGTTCGGTGACTCGGAACTCGGATACGGGAGCATCGCCAAATTCGTAAATGCACTTTGCGAGAGCTGATAGGGCGATGAGCAAGAATCAAGAGTAACTTTGCCTCGCGAGAAAAGGGGTACGTACCGCGCGGGAAAAGTGTCAAGGCCATGCACGGATACGAGAGAGAGAGAGAGAGAGTGTGTGAGAGAGTGAGTAGGCCAAGGCGAGGAAGAGAGAGTTGCCCATGCGCAGCTGAATAACAGCAGGGAGACGTCTGCGAACAACAGACGAATTAATGGCCATTGGCGAATTCAATTCGTTGTGTTGGTCATGAACGTTCAATAGACGCTTTTAGCCTTGACCTTTCGGTGCCACGAAATATCGCGCGTTAAGGCTACGAGTACTATATCGCCGTCAGAAGCACGTTAAAACAGATGATTGTAACAAGCATGTATTAAAACTCGTACTTTTACGATACGTATATTAGTTAACTATCCTTGATTGCACGGTGTTACGCCAAAGAATGACACTATAAAACGTAACCATCCGAAAATACATTTATAGCATCGCGTGAGCCGTCGTCTCGTATACGTCGAATTATTGCGGTATCGGGTGTTACCTCGTATAGCTCCCGCTCAAACGACACCACTGATGAATCGACCAAATTCGTCGTTGACTTGTTCGGTACACCGAGCTACGTGGAATCAACGTCAACCAGTAGTGAGGCTTGTTGCCGCAAAGTTAGCCTCGCTCAAAGCGTTGTCATGGCATATTGGCACCTTGTACCGTGTTTGAATATCGCCAATAGTTACGTAACGATATCGCAGAATTTCAGTAGCAGTTTATTTTGAAAGCATTTGTCGATAAACAAAAAATAGACTATTCTAAGTGTGCCTACGAGAAACCGTGTAAATATTATGCTTGCGATATGGTTCGAGAGTGGGCGATCGGGGGCGGCAAGCTAGATTTGAGTGTGTCTCGATAACGATCGTCGCGACGTTACGTAACTAGCGCTAGTTTTATCGCCGTGGTGCGAAGGCGAAGAGGTCACGTATGTCCTAATCGCAAAATCCTCGAGATCGATCGGAGATTCGTAAAATTGTTCGTTTCCCAAGCAAAAACGATCGAAAGCCTTGAACGATGGAAAACTGTCGAAGAGGGACAGCCAAGCGTACGTTTTCTCTGTCGACGCTAGCGTCAAAATCGATAGGCCCCATTCAGCGACAGGCAAATTAGTATTGCGGCAAACTAACGAGCACGATTGTCCATGTTTACGACGGAGCGATGCAGCTCGTGCGGATACATGGATACAATTTGGAATACGAGCAAACGTGCATTTGCAAGTTTGATTGAATCGGCTTTGTATTGGGTTTGTCAAAGCACGGACGTACGCGAAGATCGTACGCGTATAATTGAGTCTGAACGATGTGCTATCGAGCGGCTCTGAATTCCACACTCGACGAATCTGCGCGTGCGACGGGCACGTTCTGGTTATGTAATTAGCGGACGAAATTAATCCACGGCTTGCGTTGAGGATTGGTGTCAAGGTGAGAAATCATCGGCGTTCGCTTACGCGCGTTTGTCTTTGTGAAAGAGAAAGAGGCAACAAAGAAAAGGCACATCTTGCCCTTCCTATTATACACGTAACGTGTCGTTTGCGCAAAGTCCAATTTTCGCCGACGTCGCCGCCGCTGCCATCGCCATCGCAATTATTATACAGCTAACGTTGGGCAACCTCATTGACGAGGATATTCTATGCCTCGAATCCACGTTGTTTTGCAACTTTCTGCTGGGTATGCAGCATTTGAGATCTTTATGCAAATAGCACCAACGTCTCGATGGTATTTTTTTTCACGACTACTGGAGTGAACTCAATCTAGTTGACAATAAAAGCATTAATGTAGCGATATTCCGAGCTTTTCGCGATCTAAATAACACGCTTCGTAATCGTTACAGCACAACTATTGATTTTGTAATAAATATTAACATAAGGACGGGCTTTTGTCGCCTTTGTTCAACTTTTTTTTGTCCATTATTCCAATTGATTCAACATTCCACTATTGTATGACGTATTCCAAATGCTCACCACGTAACGCTGCGTGATATTTAGCCGTGTTACATAACGATAGTACCTCGTACGAGTCGCTTGCTTGCGACTATCGACTCGTTGGTTACGTTACTATTCTCAAAGTGGTCGTTGATTCATTTGAATAAGATATTTTTGATAGATGAATCTGCACTGATAACACGTGCAAAAATACACTTGTATCCTCGACGTCGCGGTGCACGAACGAAAGATTGATTCTATGCGCGCGTGTGCGTGTGCATAGGTGAATTTTTATCGCCGAATTTCCGGCGGCTCCGTTTAGCAATCGAACGATTAGTGGCTGGTCGTGCGCAAAAATATCCAGGCTTGGAGGCACAAACGTACTCGAGATCGTTACATAAGCATCGGCGGCAACAAGCGTCAATTGCGAATTGGACGACCATGTAAAGTTTAAGGCGTTATATATGCGCGTGAGTTTCAACAGATCCTATCTTGGTCGGCTTACTTGTTGACTCGAAGAATTGGAATAATAAGCGGCGCTGCAAAAACAAAGGCAAAACGAAAGGTCAGTCGAATAACGGCGAGCGCCGAAGCAAACGTCCGAAAATAATTTAAAAGTGTGTCGGCAACTGGAGCTGCAATTAATTCGATGGCGTGGTAGGCGTAGAAAATGGTGCATACGCGCGTGCTTCCTCGGCTACGCTCGAGACTCGGGACTGGAGATAGCGTCAGGCAACGCGACCTTACATAATCGGACGTCTCAGCTCAGCTCTCAGCTATGAGTCATATAGCTATTTCGTCCGTTCTTCGCTCTTGTAAACTCGAGTTTATTCGTCAATGTGATTCACTGTTTTATCCGATGAAGCGGCTCGTCGAGCAGTCGATCTAAATCAGCGTCAAGTTTCGAGCCGGCAGCTGGTCCTAAGGACCTCTCGATGCGAGAGACAAGGACGAATCATCGGCTTGTTTCAACTGCTTGTCGTTGATGCATTCTTGTTGTTTGCCGTCGAACCAACTTGAAAATGGCTCGTGGCGGTTTTCTTTTGCGCGAGCGCAATCTCGGCCTCCGCGTTTCCTCGCGAGTTGGTCAGCAACAAGCAAGAGCTGCAGAGAACGGCTGAGATGAAAGGATTTTGCGCGCTCGTTGCCTAATTCGTAATTGCAGCGCGGCCAATTACTTAATTCGATTGCCTCACTTGCAGTTGCTCGCCCCTTCTCTCGTTCTTTGTCTCTTGGTCCCGTTGGCTTTATTAGATTCGCCGGATTCCGGCTGCACTCTAATTAAAGGCCGCTAATTGTTAGTCGCCTATCAATAGCCGTCTCCAGCGATTCGCCAAAACCGACACCGTCGAACGAGCTCGCTCTTGTTGCACTGGATCGATTAGGCCGCAAACATCCATTTGACAAACATTCCGGTTCGTTTCGTTTGGAAAGCTTGCTCCGTTCAAGTGCTCGCGAAACACGCCCCCTCCTTACGTAACCGATAAAGCGCCTGCACGAGTATTTCGGGATGAGATAATCGACTTTTTCGTCGACTCTCCGTCGCGAAAACTGATTTGGATCTGGACGCGTGCGAGCGCGGTTCACCGAGTGGCGTGCTTCTTCAATTTGCCCGTTTGGCATTGCAAACGACGGTGACTGGACGAGTGCTTTTGGATACGCGTCCATTCTGCGGCTTGTCGTACGGACTACTCGACGCATTTCACGCGTTTCATTCATGCGCCGCGAACCGCGATTCGAGGCGGTCACTCGCTTGGCCTACTTTCGTGCGTACGTTATATATTGGCGGACGCATGACGCGCGACGAGCGTAGCGCGGCTGTCGAAATCGGGCCGACGGGAAGCTTGCAGTTGGCGAGAAAGACCTGAAATTCGATTGAACATTTATCGGCACAGCTGTCACTTGTCCTCTCGACTCCCTCTTCCCACTCCCCTTCCTATTACGTAATAGAGCAATGCGTGCATGCCGGCTGGAGATAAGTGCGCGATATTGGCGCGAGCGCAGATAAGAGAGAGCGAGCCAGGCCACGTGCTCGCACTGTCAAACTCGAATACGTTGCGGCTTACGTGAACGTCGATTCTCACTGCGTTACCGGGCTCTCTGAATCCGACGAAATAACGGCTCGTCTGAGCCAATCGTTGATCCATCGTCGAGCGAACGAGTCTCGGCGAGAACTTTGATTGTCAACAATAACGCGAGGTTGAATTCCCAGCCAAGACGCCGGTTGCCGATACGTCGCGCTACGTTGGCCGGTCGTAACGACAAATCTGCGAATCAACGGGCGTTGCTATTTTCGTTAAGTTTTGCTCGATCGATGGACGGCATTGTAACGATAACAATAGATCTCGCCAACGCGGTTGGCCATGGTGCTAAATGTCGGCTGTGAGCAACAACGTCGATCGCGCTCGGCCACGTGGTCGGCCAATTCGTGCCGCTGGCAGCGAGCGATCGCGAGCGCGCTCACATGGACAACCACTGGATACGCGTACACGTACACGCGTACAAACAAGTATACTTTGATATACGTGTATACATGGCAACGCGAGCGTGCGAGCGAGCGAGGGCCGAGTAGCGGGGGCCCGAATCTATCTGGCGCGAGTGGCTCTCACATTGCCATTACATAACTGCGGATTTATATAAATGGTTACGTTGACACAGCCGCCGCCGACGCCGCCGTCGCTACGGCAAACGAGACCGAGCGAGCTAAAAGAACAGAGTGCGAGAGCGCGAGAGGGGGGACCTCTAGGAATCAGTTTGTATTATCTAACGACAACCAGCGTCAGAGTCTCCTACTCGTACTCTGTTTGCGTTGTTTGTAAGACGGTGCGGGTGACGAGAGCCGACCCTGCGCCGCCTCCGTCCGACTCCGCTTGGGAGCGGGCGCGATTCTTCGTGTAAGTCAGCGCCTGAATTCCAACGAAAATCGCCCGCTGTCGGTGATCGGCAGCTGATGTTTCATCGCTGCCCTCGCCCTCGCCTTGGCTTTACGTAATCCGTACCGTTCAATGGAAGCACGCACAAGACAAGATAACGAATCAAACGAGAAAGCGAGAAAAGCTACAAGTGTTACACGTGTAGTTGACGAATTTGCGGACGAAACGAAAGAAAAATTGAACAAGTCGCATTTAAGAGAATACAAGGTGAGAAGATGGCGCAACGATAGAGAGATGGTGGCGGATGATTACGGAAGGCGGCGAAGGGCTCGCATGTGCGCTTACGTAAAGTAAAGCAATACCTGCATACGTAGAGAGGAGGAGGAGGCGACGGCGGCGAAAATTACGTATTGAGCGAGAGCGAGAGAGAAGGTGAAGCAGCCGTAGCTACGACCGCGATTGCATACGCAAAAGAATATCATTTCGGTTGTTTATCGCAGGATCCTAGCGACTACGGGGTTGGCCGGGTGCGCGCGCACATGCCCAACGTTTCCGTCAATTACATAATAAAAAGGCGGTTTTGTAAGGCATACGTCGTCATCGTTGACGCAGCAACGCGCCCGGCCCCAGCATAAGCCAACTTTGCTTTGCTCCTCTCCTCTCCGTCTGATGTTCTGCCCTCCACGCATATTTACTTGCCCATGGCCGGTTTTTTTCTTGCGCAATTACAGTCCAGCCGAGCATACGCTCCAACCCTTGAGTGCCAAGCGTAATTGCGCAATTGACGAGTAATACGTTTTCTTTGCATGGTACTTTATCGACTCACTTGTATGTTTTATTGTCGCGCGGCCCATCAGTCTCGTCGGAACAATAACCCCATTCGCATATCTTGCACCTTGTTTTCACGAGCCAAGGAAATCACTCGTTACCGTTGGTCCTGTTTTTACCTAATTATACTTGTATCGTTATTTTTCAACAATTATCCGAAGCATCCGAAGCTAGAGGATCACAACAGTACTGCATAGGTATAATTGTTTTGTTATCGTTTACGAGAGCACGAGTCATCGTGGTAAATAGAGGGTGTCCGAATAGGTTCGGTAGCAAGCGCAAACAATTGAATTGAAAGAATAATCGCGCTCGTGCACACTTGGCACGTCCCATTTAAAATCGGCACGACTTGATACTGATATCCCGTATCAAGTCGTTCCGAGAATTAACGCACGTCCGCCGGAAAAGCACGACCACCGCGCAACACGTTTAGCCTACGCGATTCTTTTCTTTTATTTGACTAATTGACAACACTCTCTCTCTCTCTCTCTCTCTCTCAAAGGTGTTCCGAACGAGGAACACGAAACGTACCATGCTTTCTTGGTGATTGGCAGAAAGTCTAAATTTGACACGTAAGACGAGCGCAGGAGTAAAACTGATCGCGCGATTAAATTAAACGTCAAGCATTGAACGAGATAAGTAATAGTTGAAGCAGCGAACAGTGATCGGGAGCGCGAGATTCGCGAAACGTTTATCGCGTCACGGGTAGCGCTAAGGCTACTTGCTGAAACAATCTATGCAACTAGTTACGAAGAAGTAGCGAGTTGGTCAGGAAACTAACGAACGGAAGCACGCCGCCAAGTGCTGTGTTACGAAGTCGAGGTACTTGACCGTGAAAAGCACCGTAACCGATGCCGCTGCCAGCGTCGCTGAGTGCGCTCCACTGCTTTCAACGCGGCAAACCCGCTCCATTTTTCCAACAACGCCTCTAATTGATTTTCTTTTTACAATCTCTTCTCGCCTAACGCTGTTCTTTATACTTGTTTAGCTATCAACGTTTATTACACGCACACCTCGTATTAGTTCCGTTTGGCCGTCTGCCAATCTCACGTGCTCTACTCGTTAATAAGATTGAGACTGTTTTTTGGCAAAACAAAACCAAACAACAAAAAACTAAAAGAAATTAAACGAAAAAGGCGCGCTGTAACGCTCGCGTTTTGATCATCGAAACGATGTAATATCGATATGATACTCGAAAGATTATGTTATAATCCACGTGTAACGCACAACGTCGAGTTATTTTTTACAAATTTCTCACAAAGGAGTTTGAGTGAGCTAATGTAGCTCGAGTTGTTAAACCAAATGACATAATTATGTCAAATAAAGCTCGAGGAAATCAATTTAATTGGTTGCGTGAAGAAAAACTTTTGAAATTATTCAGAAAATTACGTTAAGCAATGGCGCGGTATCAGTTATTACATTTATCAGCGAAACGTCGCACAATCTTACAAAAGAAACAAAGAATAAACATAAGCACGGAAAGAAGAAAGAAAATTGTGCGTCTCTACTTCAAGTACATTGGAGTTTTTATGAATTTCATATAAGCACGAGAATTGCATTATACGCGTATGACAGATGACAATCTTTATCGTATTGCAAACGCTAAACGCATACATAAAGATAATTTTTTTCCCCGTCACGTGCAACGTGAAATCATAACAATTCAATAACTCTCGCAACGTCACACTTTTAAAGTTTGTTGAGCGATAAATCTGAAAACAACGTTGAGTGCATTCAATGTATTCCTAATCAATATGTCGCACGATTAGCTGAAATCTCACGTTGAACTTTAACGCATCGCATTCGGGAAACTCGAACGACCCTCAGGACCATCGAGTAACGATGATGTTGTTTCCCGTGACGAGTCAAAGGTGTACGTAAACCCGAGTAACGTCGGCGATCACAGCGACGTCGACGATGACGTAGAAGGACGACGACGCCGACGGCGACGACATCGTGGAGCGTGTTACGTGAAAATCGACGAGTAACGCCTTCGTCGAAAGGCAGTGATTATCGAGGATGCACCTCGCGTTGGTTTGCACAGTTGGTAGGAATTGAGCGATATTCGAGCGAGCGATCGATCGGGAGGAAAAACGTTAACGTAAAGATAATTGCGCAATCAATTTGAGGCACGGCGATGAACTTACGTCAATTGTTATGTAAACAGAGATGCAGAACAAAAAGCAAGTAGCGGCAAGTTGCTTGCGATGGCTCAAAAATATATCGACTACCTTGTGAGTCGGAGTAGGGGGGAGAATATCGAATTTCTGAATAAATAAACAGATAACGTTGCACAAATAGCACGCAAGCGTATTTCATTCTTGAGAAATAACGTTTTAATTTGTTGTTGCCCCGGTGCGCAATCGCGCTTAAAAATAGGCCCCCCTCCCATTCACCACTCTATTGCTCTCGACAAAACCGACGCGATAGGATGCCGCACCGACGCCAATATTTTGATTATTTTTTTGTCAATACTGGTTTATCGTCGCTTTTTTTCTGCTCGTTTTACGTGGCTTTTACTTTTTTCTCGACATTTTATTACTCTCGTGATTCGGAGAAATATTTATTGATTAGGTTGCGTGCGCGCGATGCTCCGAACGATACATGCCTGCGATCTAAAAATAAAAATCTAGCTCTGCGGCAAATATTAAAAAATATTAATGGAGGAAATGGCAAAGAATAAAGTGTTTATCGAGCGGGGGCTTTACGTAAGAGCAGTGACTCATGCATAAACGTGTGTATTCATAAAGTGAGCTAAGCGCGAGCTTGACATTCAGCCGAGTCGTGCGCGATCGTCGCTGCGAGGAGAGAACAGATCGACGAGCGGCTTTCGATGGTCGTTCCATTTTCGAGCGATGCTCCAGGTGAATTCCATGGGGCTCGCTGCGCGTTCGCTGGCGATTTGTCAGACGTTAAACCTGTGCTTGCGATCGCCTTTTCGCCTCGATATATCTCCGCGCCCTCTTCGTTCCTTCGTTCAACAATAACATATCGCTTAAATACCGAAGCCAATAAGAGATGCTGGATCGATACTGGCTTGGTAGCGTTCGCCAAACTGCGAGTCACCTTAGCCACTTGCAAAAGTCGTTGCAACTTTCGGTCTTGAGCAAAGCTGGCAAACTTGTCGAACTGACGAGCTGACGAGCGTTTGGAATGCGTCAAACATTGGAGATACGTCGGAAAAAAGACGCGACGATACCTCCAATGTTGTCGCTTTGCAACGGAAGCAAACTGCACGCGGCGCTCGTTGGCATATTTTTAGACGGATGCAGGCGTCGTCGATTTAGGATACTGCACTCGCCGCGTATAAAACCTCGCGAAAAAGTTGCATAAAATCGCGCACATCACGGACGTTGCCTTCTAGTGCTACGTTCGCACGTTGACTAACGTTGATCAACGAGGATAAGAAAAAAGACAAGTACGGCAAGTTGCTAGAAAATTGAAAAATCAGATCGACAGCGTCGATTGACGGCAGCTCGAGGCAGAAAGCTAGGTTCCGGCGCGTCGAGGTGTGCAGCCGCGGATCGGATGTGCCGACGTCAGAGCGCGACTCGGCCGAGTGCGACGGCATGCAGTTACGTAAAGGTCGGTCACCCAGCCACCGCACAGATACAGCCTATATACGTTTGAGCGAAGCGCGCAAATCGAAGAGTCGCGAAATCTCGGCTCCTCTCTCGTGTCTCAACGCTCTTTTTCTTTGGCAATTCGTTGTCACTTGTAGACGTCCGAGCCTGTGCTCGCTCTCCCAATTCCCCCTTTCCCCTTGTTCGAACGCATTCGAACAATATTCGATTAACAATGTCGGCGTCGCTGTATTCGTCGCGGAGATAACAATATTACCCAAGCAACCAAACGAAGGAGAAACTGCAGCACTGTTCGAGAGGCCGAGGATCAAGTTCGAGCGCTCGAACTCGAGTGCTAACGATCTCGCTTGATTGGAAGCACGGAAAAGATCGAAACAAAGAAGCAGGAGGTAGGTAAGCCGCAACCGGTAAACGTACGCGTGTTCACGCGAGGAACGGCTGGTACTGTGGCTGTGCGCGTGCCCTGACTGACCACCACTCGCAAGTTGCCCTGCTCCCAGCCATGGGCAACGACACGAGTTGCCGTCAAGGGGAAGGCGCTGTTGCGTTAGTCGTATTCGGGCCGGCTCTCGTTATTTTTACAGTCGCGAGGCTTTATCGATCGATGCATCAGTGGCAGCGGCCAAGCACCACCTGCTGCGACGCGAGACGCGTCGTAGATTATTGTACACGTAGAGCGCGTGCGCTTGCGAACGACGTATCGGCGACTCGTCGTTAAAACGATGCCCGTTGCATCGACGACGCGAGCTATTGGTTTCTGGTGTCTGGCTAGCCACTCGAAGCGACATTTCTCACGCCAGTCGGTGCACGCAAAGCGTTGCTCGCGAAGGACTCGTTCTGGTTTGGTGGCCTAGTGACACTATTAATCTTTGCTCGATATTACGTAAGTCACGAGTTGACGAGTTTCGCGGCCAAACATCGCGGCCTGCAAGGGCCTCTGCAAATTTGGACTAACCCGGCTGGCGCGCCTTACCGCTGGTTATATTTCAAAGTTAGTCGTCGCCGCAGCGAGTAAAATTATCTCTCGAATACGTACGGCTATGTCGCATGCCGTCATTTGTTCGGCCGAAGCTCGTCGCCGCCGCCGCAGCCGCCGCCACACGCGCGCAAGAACAATGTATCTCTGCACAGAGGCATTTCCGCACTTGGACGCGATCCATAATGTCAAGGAAACGCGCGAGTCCAACCAGTTCCAACAAACCACGGCATCTCGTCCGTATAGCACGCGTGAGGCGATTTTACGAAATGGCGCGACGTTTCGGCAAATATGGGACGCTCGTTACGTAATCCCCGTCCACCTGGAACCGCCCTCGTTGCAAAAGAAACATCGATCGACCAAAAAGCCGCATGCTCCTCGGGCGAGCGAGCGCGCGCGCGGAAAACAGCTCAACGAACAAGCGTTACGTAAACACGCGCGTCGCGCGCCTTCCGCGCCTTGCTACTACTACACCGATGACACGCAGCCGAGCGAGAAAGAGCACGGAGGCAATGACATTGCGCTGCTCGCACTACCGGGATGCGTCGCGCGTGCATGTGCGCGAGCGTGCGCTCATCGCTCCGTCTACTTTTTCTCGTGGCTCGTTTATCTTGGCCACCTTCGCTTTGTCGACGCGCCAAAACATCGGCTAACAACGAAACAAGCGTTCCCGCGATCGCAAATAGTCTCGAGCGATAGCGCGGATACCTTCCAATGCTCGTCCTCGACGCAAATTTGTTGGAGAGGCTCGTCGAACTGGGGTTCGGGAAGTTCTTACCTGTTGATACGCACTGGCTGTTCGACCCTTAGCGGACACCCGCGTCGCCCCTTGAAGCAACAAGTCATCGGCAGCTTCTCTTTTGTCCTCCCTCTGCGACGCATCGAGTTCTATTTTTTGGCTGCGCCACGATCAGAGCCAATCGAAGAATCAAGAGTGCGCGGAGAAAAGTGATCGCTAGCGACAGTCGACGCGCTCGTATTACGTAAGGTCTCAAGATCAGTGGCCAACTCCAGCTCGCGAGAGTCGAACGGGCTGACGAATTTTGCGCTTTGACGACGCCTAGAGCCGGCGATGATCTGGTCCGTGCTCCATTGACTTTTCGCGAAGAGACCTTTCCTCGTCTACCCACGCGTGATTCCCAGTGCGCCCGCTAACGATCAGTCGGTTACGTAAGCGCGATGCAGCGTATAACGCGACGCAGACTAATGGCCACGGCGCTAAGTCTTAAGGAAAGCTACGATCTAATCTCTATCGTGTAATTGCGTTCGATAGACACGATGGCTCTTGTGTGCTCGCTACACGTCAAATTTATTACTGACCAATTGCATTTTTAGCTTTCGTTTGAACTTGTCAAGCGCGTTGAGTTTGCTTCCTTTTAATACAGACGTATACACGTACACCGAAAATCTTTTCGATTACGCAGCTATTTTTATCAAACCACCCTTGAGAAATCGATAAAAATGAAACAAAGAGAGAGAGAGAGAGAGAGAGAGAGAGGGGGGGGGGCATCGAAGAGCGCAGCTTGGTCTATGTGCGAAAACGGCGCTATTACGTAAGCCCCTTCCTCGGCTATCTATCGAAACGCCATCAATCGACGCGATCTCGCTACCCCTCGATCGTCGTCGACGAGAACTAACGATGAAACTGAATTTCAATCTGCTCACCGACAGCAATCCCGGATTGCGCGGTAGCTAGTGCAGGGAAAAAACAAGAAAACTAAAAAAAATGACGTAACTTGCACATCTATATAAGAAGGGCCGCGGAGTAAAATTGCAGTGGTCAATTGGAACGATGCCACTTTACAGTACGTCGTACAATTCTCGTAATTGTCAGCAAAAGTATCATCCGAAACGAAGACGATCCACGTAACGTTTAATAAATCTCGAGTAGCGTCGTTGTTCTAAAAATAAAACAAAGCCACCACGATTTTGGATGATTGTCGCTAAAGTGCCTCGCTAATTTTCGTGTTTCAGCGCCGAACAGTCCACTGCATCTATGCAACAGAGCCCACGCGCTGCTGCTACTCAATAGGCCGCAAGCATCCCTTGCAGATGCTGATCACGCGGTTCGAGTGCGTCCAGACTGGGCCAAGGTAAGTGAATTATCTCCGATTGCTCTTGACCGTTTCACAACGGACTCTTGACTTTTATTGCGATCGATGGATAGCTACCAATTTCTTACGCTCTTGTCGACGTTACCATGCCTTTTGGTCTCCCCAATACAGCTGTTCAACGACGTTATTCGAGAAATAGCTTGGACTAATGGTTACACGCATACGCTCGATTTTACAGGGCCACTATCAAAGGGGTCTAGCTCTGTCCGCGCTCATGAGGAACGAAGAGGCGCTTGTTGCTCTTTGCACCAGTGCGGTTATCGACAAAAATCCGCAAACCATTCGACACGAATTGACGAGGGTGAGTTACAGTCCCATCCACCTCGATTTTCGAGCAACCTCTCACTGCGACCATTCGAGTATCTCGCGTTCGGCAGCGCTCCAATTGCAACTGAACGTTCTCGCACGCGTGTGCACGCGTGCGCGTTTCCGGTAGTCTTTAACGCGGTAAATGGTAGTTGAATAACCCCAGCAGTGCGCGCGCGGCTAGTCCACTGACCTCTCGTATACTCCGACACGGCAGAATCTTTGTCTCTCCCTCTCTCTACTCCTTCTACTCCATCTATCCTTCTACTTCTTCTTTTTGTTCTTCTTCGTTCTTGCTCTTTTTCGCCGCATCTCGGTAATCGCGAGTTTGTTTGTCTCTTGAGTTTGTTCGCCTCGCGCCTCGATCCGCCTACGTAAAGCTGCGAGCGAGAGTTTTTCGAGGGGAGAACGAGAGAGGTTAACGGTCCGGTCGTTGACGCGATCGATGGACCAGGGGATAGCGTTACCTACGCCGACGATGCGATACAGGAGCTCGGTGCAGTCTAATGATAAGAACGTCGATCGATTGCTCAGGTACTACACCGAGTGCTGCTGACGAACGCTCGACGACAAAGCAGTGCAAGCTTCCGGACGCCCTACGACCTGGCCGAAGTGCGATTGAGGCGAAACAGACATCACATACTATTACCGTTGATGAGCTCGAACCACCGGCACCGCCGAAACGCCTCGGTCAACGTGACAGTTGGAGTTGGTAATGGCAACGCGTTCAACACTTCCGACTGCGAGGACAACAGCAGTGGTGGCGAAGAAGACTTTTCCCAGGTAATTCGTCGATTTGCGTTGTCGTTACTAAATGTTCAAGCGAGAAGCCACGACCGCGGCATAATTCATTAATTTTCCGTTTGTCGCCACGTGCCTTTCAGTCGATTTGTCGGAGGCTACTCTCCAGTACGGCGCCGCAGGACAATTCCAAATTGTACGCCACGCTCGACAGGCTCTACCAAGAAGTTGACAAGCTGAAAAGTAAGCATCGTAGCTTGTTTGTTCGCTCGCTTATATACGTATATATATACATACATATATATAGGTATGTCTGTGTATCAATGAAAGCTAAGCTGATTAATTGAATAAGGAGTGGAAGCACGCCCGGCGGAAATGCTGTTACCACCGGCCAATGGCGGCACCGCGGCCAGCGACCTGGAGTGCATCCTCTGCTGTCGATTACTGTGGAGGCCGGTGACGACGCCGTGCGGACACACGTACTGCTGGGTGTGCCTGGACCGCTGCCTCGACTACTCGTCGGCCTGTCCACTCTGCGTCACTTCGCTCGCCGACGTAAGTCTTCAGCGGAGTTTAGTCGCTTGCCACACCTCGTTAGACTGCAAATCCGTTCCCCTTGTTTCCTCTGCACCCCGTTCGCATTCGTCACCTAACGTTGGCGGTTTTTCCAATGGCTTTCCCAAAGCGACGTACGCCGTACGAGAGTTCATCCGACGTTCGATTATTCGCTTCGACGTCTACGCTCGATTGTCGTTCTCTTCGTAATTCCGCGCTGTCCAAGTATTACTTTGACCAAAAACAAATATGCAGTAGTTGGACGCGGCGTGATTCTGCAACGTGCAAATGTCGCTGAAAAAAGCAGGCAGCTGCTAGACGGATGCACGCCGAGCCAAACTTGGCATCGACGACGAACGTTCGTCTGGTAGTCAGAAACACCTGTGTGCAAATTATACACCTGCAAACGACGTCGTCGGTGTGTTGAGCGCGAGGTACTCTGCGCTCGATTCGCGCGACAAGAAGTGTGTTCGCGAAAATAAATCCGTTAGTACGGTGAATTTGCGCGTCTTGCCAGTGCCGAACATTGCAGTTCGTTCTCAAACGAGATAAACAACGCTGCTGGCTTGCCCATGTACCACGATGCGCGATGCCCTAACAATTTGTTCATAATTGTTGTTTGTTGTCCGTTGCAGTATTTGGCGAGTAGCCAGAAGACGGTGACTGAATTCGTCGAGCGGGCACTGAAGCTCGCGGCGCCCAAGGAGTACGCGGCCCGCGCGGCTGGCTACCGTCACGAGCTCGTCCAGCCGGAGCTCGGCCCAATAGCCAGCCTCGCGAGCAGCAGCGCCGGAGCTTCCATAGCTGGAGGCCCGTCAGGAGGCGAAAGCGTGGCGGTGTTTGTCTGCACGACCGCCTTTCCCTGCGTGGCCTGCCCGCTATTCGTCTACGAGCCCAGGTACAGGCTGATGGTGCGCCGCTGCCTCGAGAGCGGCGTCCGACAATTCGGCATCGCCGCCTGTACCAACCGAGGCGCCGTAGGCCACAAAAGGTGAGTAGATCTGCTTCGATGGTCGAGCGCCGGTTGAGCGCCGGTCAATCGGTCCAGTTGCCTAATCGCGCGCGTTGGTTCGCGTTGGCGCAGGTACGCCGAGTACGGCACGATGCTGGACGTGAGGGACAGGGTGCTGCTGAAGGACGGCTGCAGCATACTGAGCACCGTAGGCGCGAGGAGGTTTCGAGTGCTGTCCGGCGGCGAGAGGGACGGCTACGACACGGCCCGAGTAGAGTGGCTCCGCGACGGCCCGGTCCCAGCCGAGCGGGCGCTTTGCGTCGCCGAGCTACACAACAAGGTACGCGTTGCACAACAAGGCACGCTATGGTGCGCGCGAGGACCGCTGATCACGAGCAACCGACTTGTTTCAGGTACGAGCAAAGAGCAGAAGCTGGTGGGCGACGGTCGCGCCGTCGCAGCGATCGGAGATTCGACGAGTTTTCGGCGAGATGCCCGAGCTGGAAGACGACTGGCTGCGGCTGGCCGACGGCCCCTCGTGGGCCTGGTGGCTACTCGCCATTCTGCCGTTGAGCCCGCAGCTGCAGATCGGCATTCTCGGCACGACCAGCCTGGAGAAACGTCTGCGAGCAATCGACAAGACCCTCGAGCACATGGAGCAGCGCCAGCTGTTCGTCGAGACGACGACCACCACCACGACCACCACCACCACCACTACCACCTCGTCCTCGTCCTCGTCCAGCTGCCCCTCCCAGCGTATCGACAGCTCGAGCAGCATCTGCCGAGACACAAGCGAGACGAGGTCAGCCGAGCTCGCGCGCGGTACCGTGGTCGCCACCACGACCGCCACCAGCACCGCCAGCGTCGTCAACGGCGGCAGCAGAACGGCGCCCGACAACCACGCAAGCGTGTCGACTCCTGTGCCACTGGTTCGGAGCTCCTAGGGCCTGCTCTCGCTTGGTTATCTCGCCATCTCTCATGTAAATAAGCGCCGAGACACAAGTCTGACCTTTGGATAACTAGCACCAACTCCCGACGATTGTCCAACACCTTTCTTCCTCTCTGCTCTCCTGCCTTGTTTCTCTTTCCTGCGTTCGAGTGAGGGCAATGGGCGTCGCGTGCCAGACGTTCGACGCGTTGATCTGGTCGAGCGCAATTTCGCCTCTCAACGAGTCACCGACTCCATATACCTAATGTAAACGGATATACGTAATGTCAAGTCAATTCTGAATCAACGTCACGCGCTCTACGGAGCATGGGCTAAATAAGGCCATTCGGCCTTCTTATTAAGGAAGCGCAACATTCGAGTAGGTAGCGGTTGGCCGAGACGTTGCAATCACTCCGATACCCTCAATCGCATCGCCATTCTCGAGTGATACATATCCGCGCGCGTATTTCTACGGTCTCTGCTCACTCTTATCCTGTCCAATCGACTACTTGTAATATTCCGCTGTATCGTCATAGGCGTGTATCGTCGCAATAAACGCAAATCTGTTCTTCCATAATTCGATGTCCAAAACCTATTGTACGCGAGGCCGCCACCAGTGAAAAATCAATCGACACGTTTTCAGCACTCTTTTGCAGCAATTGTGAATATTCGACGAGCGACTCTCTCGTTACATCCATCACTTTCTGTATTATATTTCAAGCGATACCTAAAGCTGCGTTAGGTTCAATGTTTCAATGTTTCTCACGCTATTCTGCTACTTCTCCATTGGCAGAATTTCCGTTACGTGGTTTGAAGTCGATTTTTCGTGAATAGAAAAACAAATGTACGATATAAATATATATTTATAATTACGATCGTCGATAAGAAAAATAGCGTCATTTTTCCGAATAATGCGAATGGATAGACTTTTGGATACAGGCTAGAGAATACGGTAATGTTAAGAGGTGACTTAGCGTAGTATTTGTTACGATTCTAATTGTGAACGGTCGAGCGAATATTTCGACACATCGTATAGAAAATAAGACTGCATGCCTTTACCCAGCGTACTTTCCTGCGACTAGATATATTCAATCTCGATGTTTTTGCCGCAATCTTTTTCTATGAAAATTGTAACGGATTCTTTCGTTAGACTTTAACGGCGACAAACGCATACTCTCATCGAATCATTATTTTTTATATACCGGAACTTTCGTTGCAAATATTTCGAATATGCATTTACATTGCAAAGAAAACAAATACACAACAACAAAAATACACGGTCCAACGTTGTCTAACGTTTGACGAGTTTGCAAACGTCAAAGACACGTTCAAGTGTAATGTCTCGCAATGTCGTGTCGTGTAGAATTAGTTAGATGATCGATTATCAAATTGGCGGTCCGACTGAATTGATAAATGCTGTTGCATCGTTGGATTGGAACAACGTTCCAAGCACGACGAACGTGAGCGCGCGCGCGCGATTGCAAAGTTTGTACATTTTAAACTTGAGATACTAGTTGACTTTTCTACTCGCTCTTGTCATTTCGTGATACAAAAGTGTAAGAAGAAGCAAGTTGATGCTTTGAAATTGTGATTGTATCATCTCTCCTTTCCATCCACCATTTCTCTCTAAGGACACGTTCTCTTTCTTCGACTGAAATCACGAGAGATACGTAGGTATAAATAGCTTGATCGCCTCGACTCCTCATATTTTTTCAACGCTAATATTCAAGAGAAAATAACGATAGGCCGAACCTCCTTACGCCGTTCTATTGTCTGGAAAAGACTCAATATGCGCTAGCAAATAGTAATTTATTTTCATCGCTCTACTTAATTTACGTTCATCGAGCGTCTAGATACTTTCAGGCCCTAGAATGTCATATCAATCGTGCAATCACACATGCAATAAGCAACGCGTAAATTGCTTAAACACCTATGTGTTTTCAAAGCTCGTTTCCGTTCTTGCTTTTCTATTGCCTATTATTACGATCGTCATCGCGTCGTCATCGTCACCCTGCCCCCCCCCCCTCGCCCCTTCTCCAACGCCACCACCATCGTCATTATTATCACTATTACTATTATTACTACTATTATTACTACTGCTACTATTAATATTATTATTATTATTATTATTACTATTACGATTACTATTACTATTGTTATTATTGGCATATTCCATGTCGTAACTTGAAAACACGCTTTTCTTGTTTAATTGTAAGCTCAGTTTTATCAAAGCATCGAGATTTCATAAAATTGCAATTTTTAAGCTTCTCCAAAGCCACGATTTCTTTTCTTTCGAATAAAAAAGCAAGAGGCACCGAAAGACAGAAGAAAAAGTGATTATTCTCATGCGCAATGGATATAGAATACAATTTTTATAATGCTTGAATAATCAGCGTATTCTTGAGTAATCTTGCGTAATTGAGTTGGTTTCTGCTAGATAAATATTAAATTGTAATGTATACTTTGAAGTAATCTACGAAAAACGAATCATGCGAAGAAGGTTTGGTTGGAACAGAAATTATTTTTTATTATCGATGTCTATCGTGTTTTATACTGTATTTTTCTTGCTAAATTTTATTTTTGCACTCTTGTAACAGTACAAGTTTGTCTTGCAAGCACATTCGATATTTTCAATGTTACGTTCTTCTTCTATGCCCTTTTACAAAAGTTTGTAAATCATACATTGTGATATTACTGTGTAGCCTATCTTGTAATATTCTTACGAATACGATTCTATAACGAATGTAATATTCGACTTTCCATTTTTACTTTAACATTTCTATATTTATCTCATTGCTTCATATCGAATTTATTACAAATAAAAATTGTGAAATCGACTGAAAGTTTGAATGTATTATTGTTATGTGTTATTTAATCACTGAACCGCAGCGTCGTCGTTATCAAATCCACAAATGACTAAATCTTCGTCATCTCTCGGCGCACTTCACGTTTTTTACCGTCCACGGAGAACGTTCAAATATTTTTATTATTTTTGTACGAGGTAGAGCATGAGCCTCACCTCGCCTTACTTCGAGAGATATTCTTTTGCTCCAAGTCCGAATCGCGATTATTACGGAATAAAGCTGTTTGACAACCAAGTACGTTCAGCACGACTATAGGCTTTTGTTATTGATTGCGCTCCGAGCAACGAGGCATAAATTGTGCAATGCTCATTTTACAGGTTATTTTACAGCGGTCGAAGGTATCTCATGGACCGCACGTTTTTCCAGTGGTGCGCGCGGTCGAACCGTTGATATTCGCCAAAGGTAAACCAACCAAGGAGCTAATTGAGCACGTCTTCGGTAAACGGAACATTGTCGGCAAAATAGTCAAAGATTTTCATTGGAAAGAATCGGTCGACTATTACGTATATCCGCGGTTGGTTGCGAGATAGCGTGTAACAGTAATGTACTTTAGACGCTTTGATCTGCGCCAACAAAAACGAATTCTCGCACTGCGTTGATAGGTATTCCATACGGACTCAATCCGGAGGATATTCTACGGCAAATCGCAAACTTCCAAGTTCAACTTGTCCGAAATGGAGAGAGACACGCTTGCCAGTCATCGAGGATTTAAAAAACTAACGAAAGATCAACACGCCATGTCCATGGCAAAGGGCAATATCAAGCTGATGAACCATAAGCTAACGCGTACTCGACACACGACGAGCAACAACGACAAAATCGTGCGTTCGGCAAGTTTGTATATACCAAAGACGATTTTGCACGACGACGCGAACAACAACACGGGAAAACGTGCTGTAAACGGCAATGCTAGAAAAGTAACGAAACCATTAAAGTCAACGCTCGTGAAAACCTCTAGCGAGGTCAAGGTGGCAGCGTTCGATTTGCCGAAAAAGCGCTTGTCCCGCGAAAAGCCCTCCATCTGTGTGGACGACGAACGATTCGTCGAAAAGAACGTCGCTGTGGAAGGATACCCTTGGAATTTTAAGAGCATCAGGGAGGCGCTCGCGAACAAGGCGAGTGCGCGAAAGGAGGGCACGAGTAAGTTTCAGTTCGTCAATGAGGATAGAGAGGAAACAGAGTTGACGTTGCCCAACGAGTTTTTCAAGCGTTCCATTATCGAATCCGAATCGTTGTCCACCAACGATATTCCGAAAGATTTACCGAAAAGCAAAAGCACCAAGATTGAAAGTCCGAAAAATAGCTTTCTTAAACGCTCCAGTCATGCGCTTGGCGACAACAAAGTTACGTCGCAAAGTAAGGCGCGCCCCAAAGCCCACAAGTCAACGGGGTCTGCCTCTAGAGTCGCGAAATACCTGAATAGTGGCTCAAAAAATAGAGCGAGTCACGAAGAGACGAGCGACGATTCGGACGGTAGTGGGATGTCGTTTTTGATGAAAAGATATCTGGAGGCAAGCAACCAAGTGGCGAAAAAATTTTCCGAATGTCAACGTCTAGCGAATACTACCACCAAAAGCTCGAGCGTACAAGTAAATTTGTGCAAGAAACCTGGTCGTAAACCTATCAAAAAGATGCAAAAGTACGCCCCCTTCCTAGAAAGATCAACGACCCGTAAATAGCTTTCCTAATCATGTTTTGGGTGGCTCGATTGATCGCATTTACACCAAGTACTTGTGCTCGCCGAACCCTCAACCTTACCCTGTCGAACGGACTTTCTTATTATTTTTTTATGCGTATTGCTTTGATTTCGACAACAAAATTATTATTCTTATTCGCGTTGTTTCTGAAATATATTTGTTTAAACAATCAATTTTTGCAACAATTTCTCGTAAGTCGCGTTCGTGAAAACTGTCGACGCGCCGACAATTAGCCTCCGCGATGAATTTCAAGAAAACATCGAATGAACAAATACGAAAATACGCGATAGTCGGTACGACTGGTCGCTGGCGCCTCTCTCGGTAGAATATTCAATTGACGTTGGCGCTAGCAAAGTGAGAGAGGCATTAAGATAAAACGGAGTATTGACAAGTACATACGTAGTATCCATGGCGCAGCGCAGTGGTGGCTGGCAATTGCCATTCTCCTTCTCTCAAAGTCTACGTAGCGCAGCAGCAACAGCAGCAGCAGCAGCGCAGTCTGGCACGGTCCGCAGTTTGGGCTTGCGCAGTGCTCGCGCGTTCGCAGAGTCGAGTCGTTGTGTCGAGTAGTGCGCTTGCGAAAGAGAGACTCCGTATAATATATAGCGCTTGTAGGTAGGTGGTGCAGTTGGATCGACAGTCGAGCGAGTCGAGCTGCACGTACAGCTTGACTGCAACTTCTCGACGAGTGTTCTAGCATCTCGTCGTCGTCTATCCCGCAAGCTAGTGCTTGCAGTGCTTGCAGCGAATTGTTGGTCTGGAGAAAGAATCAAGGGAATCGAGCGGCGAGAAGCGAGTCGCCGCGCTGACCTAGGATGAGCCGATAAATTCGAGAGCGTAGTGCAAAACGTACGAGTGAAGCTCGTTTAGCGAACGCAGACAGCACGCTAGAGTGTATCGTATCGAATCGCATCGGATCTCTGACTAACCGAGAGGTGGGCGCCGGTCGAGACAGCTACTCGCTTCACTGCTATCCCACGACTCGACAGTCACGAGTAACGGCTGACCAGCATCGTAGCGCAATGGCGAGTTACATTAGAAACCGGAGCTCCACTCGCCAGTCCGAGTAAGTCTTCGATTCCCTGCTCCAAAGCGTCGACTCGCTTTCGAGGAGCCTCAAATCGCGTGCCTGCCTGCCTTCCTGCCTCCCATCTTGCCATATCGATCGCAGCTTGCACGTTTCCACGCGCGCGCTATTCGCATTTACACGTATTCCTCCGAGACGTTTTCACACCCGTATACACGATCTCGAATCCCTTTCCGAAGCCTTCTTCCGCGTACGCTTGCCTTACTTACGTTTTGACTGGTTTAGCGACTTATCCTCCCAAAGCTCAACTCCTCACGCTTTGCGTTGGCTGCAGCTTTCGCGACGCTATTGATCTGCACCTCGCAATCGCCAAATTTACCCTTCGCTCATATCCGAAAATATAAAAAAGAACGACATCGAACGACCACTTGCTCTGTCTACGTTAAATGTCCGTCTCTTCGTAAAATGTCTATTGCGAGAACAGAGCGGACGCGATTGAGGTTATGAGCGTAAAAAGCATCAGCACTTGATTAAAAAATCTAAAGATGAAATGAATTTTCATTGACATTTGAATGTTGGACTGTATCAGTGATTCCGTTAATTTCTAGCGAAACTATGGACGACGACAATGATGAGAGAGACGATACGAAAAGGTTCGTTTTATTATTACTATTATTGCTATTACTATTAGTATTACTATTATTATGACTTCTATTATCATTCCGTTACAATCGTAAGGTCTTTAATAGTCTAATAATATGTTGGATCGATTGAAATTGTGCAGGAAATCGCGCAACTTGAGCGAGAAAAAAAGAAGAGATCAATTCAATATGTTGGTCAATGAGCTAGGCAATATGGTGAGCACAAACACAAGGAAAATGGATAAATCAACAGTGCTCAAATCAACGATACTTTTTCTTAAAAACCATAATGGTCTGTTGTGAGCGTTAAGAGTTAAACTGAAACAATGTACTATTGACTATTAACGATCAATGTTTGGCTTGTAGAACTTGCAGTCAGGTCGCGAGCTCACGAAATACAGGAAGACTGGAAGCCTTCTTTTTTATCGAACGAAGAATTCACCCATTTAACTTTAGAAGTGAGTTTGCACAAAATTACGTTTACAAATGTTGGCGTCAAAAATTATTCATGTTTAATTTGATACGAGATTTTTAGGCGCTCGACGGATTTATAATAGTTTTTTCGTCATCTGGGCGCATTTACTACGCTTCAGACAGTATCACATCGCTTCTCGGATATCTTCCAAGTGAATTAATCAATTCGACCGTCTACGAAATTGCCTTCCAAGATGACCAATCTCATTTGTACAATATTTTAGCAAACTGTAATAACACGAGAGATCAAAATAGTATTAACAAAGGTGCCTACAATTTTGCTCAAACTTATCGACCCTCCAGTAGTGTTTAATAACGATTCCATTGTTCGTAGAGCATCAAGTATCATTTACGTGCCATATTAAACGAGGAGGTTTAGACTTTCGAGAAGAGCCCGTTTACGAACTTGTGCAATTCATAGGATACTTCCGTAAGTTTTCGATATGTTTACTTGACGCGACTCCACGCTGCAAATTGCTAGTCAGTTGTACTGTGCATTCGCCCGATGTCGTGAAATTTGTCTTGCCCCTTTCTCATATCCGCATATAAATAAATCTATCCAGTAGCTGGGCATTGGACAATCTTACGTTTTGTTGTTGTTACGGTTGCGTCATGAACATTATATCAAATTCCGAATAATTAACAACACGTCTAGCTACCGTCGACGTCAACAAAACGAGCGTGAACGAGCATTGTTGCTATTTGTTACTGGCTATTCTATAAGGGGTTGGTATTTTATTAAAAGGGCTACAAAAAATCGTGCAAAAGTGCTTTTTAACGCGATATTTAAAAAAACAGCCAAATTTCCTCGATCAAAGAATACACGCAACTTGAAAAGAACGAGGTTTCGCTATTATCGAGCACTCGTTTCGATTAACTAACAGAAGCGGGTCCAAAAAAGAGACTAGTAAACTGCCTAGCAATGCATCTGTTCTTCTTAACAACATTTATTTATTCTTATTATCATTTCTTATTTCATCTTCTTATTATTTAATTTATTATCGTGTATATATATAATAATGAGATAATATCATCTTATCGTCTAACTTCTTATTGCATCATTTCAATTGACAACTATATTTGGTGTTACTAGGTACGGACAACGATGCAGACTCGGACAATATGACTTCAAACAACAGGTTAAGCAGTGCTGTGTCTGGTGAAACAAAGTAAATCGTCCAAGTCTTGTGTCAAATGCGCTAAAATATTGTTGTATCGATAAAAGCATTTTGATGATTTTTCAGAACGGTATTCGTGTGCACGGGTCGTTTGCAAATGCCACAACTGATACGAGAAATGTCCGTTGTGGATAATACAAAAACAGAATTTACATCCAGACACAGCTTGGAGTGGAAATTTCTGTTTCTAGATCACAGGGCTCCACCAATAATAGGATACTTGCCATTCGAGGTTTTAGGCACATCTGGATACGATTACTATCACGTAGATGATCTCGATAAAGTCGTAACATGTCATGAATCTCGTAAGTTGTTGGCCCTGACTCATTGTCGTATTCGTTGTCAAGTCAAATGTTGACGTTCAAATACGACTTACTTTATAACTTTACAATATTCTAGTGATGAAGAAAGGCGAGGGTACGTCCTGCCATTATCGATTTTTAACCAAAGGCCAACAATGGATTTGGTTGCAAACCCGATTTTACATAACCTACAATCAGTGGAACTCGAAACCGGAGTTCATTGTATGCACTCATCACGTTGTCAGTTACATTGACGTAGTGAAGCAGATGAGAAGAGGCGACGATGAGTTCTTGAATTTGAGAACGCAAGACGACGTAATGTCGTCGACAAAGCGACAACACGTGAGAATTACTTGATTATATTGTCTCGAAAAGACACGTGATATGAATTTTTTTAACGGCACGTTTATGACTGTTAGAACACATCCAGCGATATCCGAACGCCTTCTTGGTCGTCAAAGTCTTCAAAAACTTCGCGATCGGTGCCAGCGCGCACCCGACCTCGTCAACCGGGTGACGAATCGGATACAACGTCCGTATCTGCTTGTTCTCAGAGCTCGCGTTCATTTCAACAGACGCCTCAGTCAGCCACGAGGAATAAAGCTGGATCGGTTAACAGCTCGACAAGTTCCAAACCAGTTGTGCCCAACAGCGACAGTAGATCGACAGATACACAACAACAACAACAACAACAACAACAACAACAACAAGCGCAATCATCCTATCAGCAACCTCAACCACAGCAACAACCCCAACTGCAACAGCAGCAACAGCAGCCGCAACAACAACAACAGCAACAACTATCACAAAAAATGAAAGTTGAACAGCAGCATTGCACGGACTTTCTCGAGCCTAGGCAATATTCCACCGTACCCATAGAAACGGTTGTAGCAGGAACCTACGTGGGAACGACCGATCCGGCAATGATCTCGCCACTCCAGTCTACAGAGGTGTGAATCATTAACGTTCGATTTTAGACGAAACATTCGTGATTATATTGGCGATAAGCATGTTTCTCCTTTCTCTCTCATATTATCCATGTTGTTATTATTATATCTCGTTGGAGACATCGAGTGGATTTAACGAAACAACTATGCAAATGTGAATAATTTTATTGTAGTTACTTCATCAGCAGGCGTTGGTGATGACTCCTGCGCAGAATCAGATTCAAGATGAATTACAACGTAAACACGAAGAATTGCAACAACTAATCATTCATCAACAAGAAGAATTGAGACGAGTCTCGGAACAATTGCTTATTGCTAGATACGGAATTTTTTCACCACTACTCAATGTGAGCAAATCCATTTAAGCTGCATTAGATTTCACGTTACGTACACGTGTAAATCGGTGAAAATGTCGTCAGATATTAAATAACAAGCACACGTGGTTTCCAGGTCGGCGTTTCCTATAATACGAACCCATGTCAACAAACAACGCGCTGTTTAAACGCTCCGCATCAGAGCGTTTCAGGAGTTAGTGCATTCCCAGTTCCCATCACGCTCCCTGTCAACATCGTGCCTCCAGAGCTTTTTCCGCACTCGTTACCAGTCAACACAATTTCAGCACCTCCAATAACGACTCACGGTAACGTCGTTCAAATGATGACTCCTCAACCGTCGTTACAAACTCATTCGCCGCTCAACCAACAGCAGAATCAACAACAGCAGAGTCAACAACCGCAACAACAACAACAACAGCAACAACAGCAACAACAGCAACAACAGCAGCAGCAACAGCAATACCAACAGCAACAACAGCAACACCAACAACCACGACAACGACATCTCGAAGAACATACTACAGATTTAATTACATTTCAAATGTGCCAACCAAACGATTTACTTTAGGCAATCATCGAACCTACGACCAATCAACGGCAAAGATCAACTAGGAATTAAGTGAAAAGTACCAACTTTTGATCATTTTTTTATTCGTTATAATAGTTGTTTATTGAATAACGGCAGTGAGCGGTTTTGCAGTTAAAAGAGATATAGAAAACAAAGAAATTATTTACAAAAGAACGAACATAAAGAATCTCAGCCTGAGACTTTGCAAAATCAGGTTCGAAAACTGTCGGGTAGTGACGATAGATTTTAGAGCTTGCCATTTAGACTCGCTTAAAAGATTAAACGAAACCGTCGCAAAGGATCAAGTTAAACGATAGTTTAAGTACCCAGGTTACCAATACGAGGAACGTGTGCAAAATCTAACTAAAGAGCACGTGGTGACACGATCCAAGTTCAGAAGTTTGAAGTCGGGTTAAGAGATTTAAGCTTTTGCCAAACTAACAAAAAAATGTGCGACCGTACATAAAATCCTAAAGTACTTTACACGGTGCTTGCCATTGCGACGTTCACAAAAGAATCCTACTCGTGGTTTATCAGCATTTTTGGGATTTTATCAGGTGATCGTAACGTCCAAAAATTAGTTTTTATAACGATAGTTTTGATAAGGTGTATTGGCCGGTTTTTCGTACAAGTTCAAATAATCGCAACGTAGATTGAATTAATAGGAAAAATATTGTCTAATGTACGAATTTTAAAAGCTTTTATACTTTGAGGTAGTAAAGACAAAAATAGTACGAATTCTAATAAATGTGATAAATGACTCTGACCGAGCTTAACGGAATATATCAAAAGAGAACTTTGATTATACTAAGATTTTTCACGTGAATCGAAAACGAAACGATTAACCGATAGCACGTACGTTTGAACGAGCACAGTGTGAACGCCCGTGCTGTTTTCAACGGCAAACTCGAGAACGCAAATCAATTGCGCTCGGTTACACTACAAGACTTTCACAATGACTCAAGTCCAAATTAAGAACAAGCGTGGTGCTTTTCGCCTTGGACTCAAGGATACACGCTAAAAAAATGACCCACTGTCAGGCGTAACTTTAGTAGGCACGACTGGTGTATTATAATAGCACGAATGACGATTGATTGATTATTGATAAATTTCGTTTAAATGTTCAATATACTCTGTGAATAAACTACGGGACTGTGAGATTGAAGGTATGTACTTTTTCTAAAAATTGTCGATAAAATGTAGAGCCAAAATATTGTCGAGTATTTTTTACTTACAGAGCTATATATTGAAGCGAGTAGCGATGAATACGTTTGTGCAATAGGCGTGAATGAATACGGAATCGTGAAGACATTTATTTTAGATGCTAAGTGGCCGTTAATAACTGTTTCGTTGTAGAAATAGATAGAGACGGGTCCCGTATAAATTCGATATATTTTTTAAGACGTTCGTTTATTGGAATTGTGTGTAGTTTCTTAAATATCACTTCAATCGATACAAATGGTCAAGACGTGATGTGAATCGGTTGTACGAAAGATTACGAAAAACTCGCTAAAAATATTACGTACGATAGTGCCGAAAAACCGAAAAAACTTCCAATGTAGAGTACTCGAAATTCGTTGTATTTTATATACGTAAAAGAACAATTAGGAAGAAGAGGCGTTAAGATGCAAGAGATACCTCGATTGGTACGCGCGAGATTCAGCAATTTGCCTACAAAGCGAGCATCGCGTACCACTGTAAAATGTACAGATATTTCTTAGAAAATCGACAAGGCACGACAATAATACCACTTTGTAGTTTCTACTGTGCGTAGATGCGGACGATCGATCGCATGATGAAATTTAGCAAATTTGTATTATACAACCGAATCGGCGTGTCAACCTTTAACAAATAATACGATTCGCATAAATATCCCAAGACCAAATTGGCTCGTCGTGTATTAGTCGAAGGGACGGAATCACAGGGTAAAATTACACGTAAAAAAGCTAATCGCACGATATATTTTGTTATTTACCTGTATCAAATATCAACTTATATACAACAATATTTTAACGTGTGTTAAAAATGTGTGCATTCATTGGCGTCCTGTAAATAATATTATGTTAAGGTAAGCTATAGACAATGGTTTCTCGGCGAGTGTGATTATTGCTAACGCTTGGAATTTCGACGACGTCGTTTACGACTTTCTAAAGAGTTATCTTACACACACACCAAACATTGGCATTGTCATTTTATTCGATTGTCAGTGTTACGAACCTTGTTCTTGTTTCATTCAAAACCAGACCACTTTATTTTTCAAAATGTTTATTTATGATTATTTGTAATAAAAATGTTATCCGAAGAAGGTCTATTGATTATTGTTGCCTTTTAAAACGGAGGAAAACAAATAACAATAAGGAACTCTGTCCCAAAAACACATCCAAATAAATACTTGAAAATAACAATCGGAGACAAAATGCGTGATTGTTGACTCGACCTTTCGTACCGCGTCAATTTTTCAATTTCCTGAGGGCGTCCATTAGGATTTGCATTTCTCGATTGACATTTATCACGAGTTCTTCAATTTGGTATTTACTGTCTATTATGCTGATCGATTGGGTATAAGGGTCGTATCTCACACCAAAGTCTCGTGGTATAGTATCCGCAAATTTTCTAAAACGACAAAAACAACCACGCAAATATCGATTAAGGACGGCTGATCGAAAGAGCCTGCCTTATCAACGATGGAAAGCCGATACTCACATCATCTTTTCCTTGGCGTCTTCAAAGTCTTCGGCAACGAAATAAACCGGCTGATACTCGGTTATCGGGTACTTTTGCAGAGCGGTGGTAGCCGGCTCGAAAGGTTTAAGTTCGGGTTTGCCGCTGAGACTGTACTCGAGCTCGCCGAACGACGAGAGTAGCCCAGCGCCGTAGGCCTTGAGCTCGCCGTTTTGCCGACACAGGCCAAACTCCACTGTGAACCAGAAGCACTGCAACGAACAACGTGATGAGGGCGAATACGCGACAAGTGGGTCGTATGCAAGCGGGTACCAACCGTGGCGAGCTTCTCGATGTATTCGTCGGGCGCGCCAAGCGAGGCGAGACCTATGACCTGCGAGAATTGCGCGAAGGCGGGGTCGGCGAAAAGGGGCACGTGCCCGAGGACCTCGTGACAGACGTCGGGCTCCGGCGTGTAGAGGGGTTTGCTGCTGTGCCTGATGTACTGCGTGCTGTGGAACACGCGGAACGCCAAACCGGCGAGAAAATCGCGGGACGACAGCAGCCCAGCCACCGGTCGCAGAGTGAACCCCGTGCAATCTGTTGTGCCACAAGCCAACACACCATAAGCCCGTTTAGCTACCAACCAAGCATTCGGCCTGGCGTCCGTTCGGACTATTGTTCTTTCGAATAAACGTATCCCAAAGACACTCGACAACAATCGTCGATCGGTAATATTTTGTAACGCTGACTCTGTTGTTGTCGGACAATTGATAAAAGACAGCTGTTGCAAGATCGCGAGCGTTACGACGTGTAATTGCACAACATCGACGCTGTTATCGAAGGAAACACGCGTCAACGAGTATTCACGGACTCCAACAAAGAAAATCAAGAAAATAGTAACTGCGCAAATAACGTTTACGGAGGAGGGCGAATACCGTACCTTTGAGGAAATTGGAAATATCCTCGAGTTGAGGAATATTGTCTTCCCTGTAGCCACAGTTTTCGATGAGCAGAGGAAAGACGTGGTTGTGCTCTCTGCAGGCGTACTTGGGGTACAACTCGACGAGCTTCTTAAACACCGTGCCCCAGGTTTTGGTCTCTTCCTCGGTGTATTCGACTTTCGGGATCGGTTGACCACTACAACAAGTATTCACATCTCGAGTTGAGAGGATCATCCAGGAGAGAGAAGGAATTTACGGAAATAAAGCCGACATCGATACGAGAAAACGCATTACGTTGCAAGGTCGTCTGCTTGTAATTGCTCGTAATAGCCCGTAATAGCTCGTAATAGCGCATTTGTCGTATGAAACATTATAAAGCGCGAGAACGTTACGATAATTACTATTTGTAATGGTAAGCGATGTCCGCGAAATACTTTCGCCTTGAGCGGTAAACCGGATCGGTGAAGCCTGGATGATCGGAGTCCAGTTCAGCTCCGTACGACAGGATTTGGTTGGCAAACTTGTCGAGGTCGCGGATTCTGCGCGGAAACCACGGCACTGTTCCCAAATTGTCCTGGTAATTTCTGTAAACAAATCAGTGGACGACTATTCATCCGCGCTCTTGTTCGATAATAATCGACGCATCGGACTGGAAGGACAGCACAAACCTTGAAATTATCGAAAAGTATCCGCATTGCTTTTGCAATTCTTCGATGGCAGAGCCCAAATCGCCTCCGGAAGCGCATTCCACGAAGAATTCATAGCCGTGAGGCTGGCGCAAACTACTTCTTGACTCAATATGCAGCAGGTTGATGCCGTATTTCTAGAATCAATCGTACGCGTATAAATACAATCAGATGTAACTTTTTTGGATGATTTTTCCTCAACGCCCCGCTGGCCAATTCTGGCGCGAGATACGAATCATTGGACTAACTCGTGTTACGTATTTACGACGAACGATCTGTAAATGACCCCGAAACAAGTTATCACTGCATACTCACAGCAAACAGCAGAAGATAACGCGTGAGGGCGCCAATTTCGTCCTCCTTGGGAGAGAAAATTAAGCAGGTGCTCTTGGATGAATCTTTGCCCTCTTTGATATAATTACCGCCGCTCATCAGCTTCGGCTGCACAAAGAAAATTGTCAAATCTCATTACAAGACATCTTTTTGCCGTTATGAACGTTGGATCGTTAGGCGTAAAAACGGTCTCACGTCAAGGCCTCTCATCATCTTGCGGGGCTGATCACAGCTGGCCACTGTTTGACACAATTGACACAAACAACTTGCAAGATCGCGCGAGTGAGCGAACGCGAGACGTATCGATGCGCGAGAACGATGGTTCTCTTCGGGCCGCGTCAATCAGCGAATACGGGGGCGCTATTGGGTCACGCTCTTCTTATACTTGAAGACACTCTACACTGCGCGCCCTTCCCTTCCATTCGGACATTCTCCTTCCCCTTGAAACTCTTTAGCAGCATCACCGTGCTCACAGATTTTCATTAAAAACACGATGGGTAAATCGATTTCGCGTTGTTTGCATCGGGTTTGCGGCAGATCGCTCAGTTCTGCGACCGTTCTCTACAGTCGTTGCGTTCGATCGAGAGATCCTACGAACAATACGAGCGTACGCAGAGCACGACGTTGATCGTTTGCTACCTTTTTGGATGTGTCGAATTGCGCTGGTATCACCTCTATATTCCTAATCGCTTTTGCGAATAACCGACACACGAACGAACGCTCGATCGTAAGTGTCGAACAGCAGACAGTGGGTTATGGCCGCTTGCCCGGCACTGTCCGGCACTGCCTAATTTGGGTGCTGACGGAAAGGGCGTTGAGCGCGATGCGATGCGATATTCGCAATTACGAGGACGCGGATCGAGGATACTCCGTGTAATTCGTCAAGACGTTAGTTGGCTAGTTTCGTGTTTTTCTCACTTTTCTCGCCGTTGCTCAATCCATTTCACGTTCAATTGCGTAAACGAGTTGATTAAAAATTCGACTGTTGTTGTTTTCCTATTTGCTTCGTTCTACTTGCGAGCCGGTACTTTACTGGCACATTCAAAACAACAGAGCTTGATTTTCGACATTTGATATTTTGTTCCTGTTATGGATGACTTGGTAAAAAGACAACGTAACTAACCAAGAGTTGTCGAACTTGTTTAACGTTGAAACTGGTTCGGGATATTTCTAGAAAACATATTGTACGCGCTAACCAACTGGTTTTGGTGGCACGTAAGGAGCACGTTATTGCAACAGTCTCGAGAGGGTACCGATAAGGCTCATCCGATACAATTCATTGAAAACTACACGTTTGTCGCTAAACGTTACAAATCTCGATATCAAAATCGCCTGATGCAAGCTCAGCGTTTATTGCTCGTCGAATATACGTACATATAGACACACACGTATATGCGACAAACATACACGAAAAGAGGGAGGCGTGTCAAGCTGAAACAGAGGAATCAACGTCAAAATACCTCTAAACGCGACATTCTTTTCCTACTCACGCCACTATTATCTGAAACGCATTATAGCGGCGAAGCTGTCGTATCGTAATGTTGTTGTCTCGGCTAGCACATTTGACAGTCGCTTTCGAAATCACAGACTCGACCGTGTCTAATGTCGATAATCGTGAGCCATTGCTTTGGAACTCGAATTAATCGTCCAATAATAATCTCGATGAAAATGACGAAGGTTCGATAATTGCTTAAAAGTACCCGTACGACTTGCGTTAGGGTCGGCCGTCTTCGGCCGTTTACGGCAATTGCCAAATGCGCGCGACGCCAAACAGTGCAAAAGCATATACGAGAGATGGCAAGGGAACCATACGCGTAAGAAGCGCCAAAAAACCACGAAAGAAGCTCCAGATATTCGAGAGTACCTTACCTTATCGATTGGCAAACTGCAAAATGGCTGTTTGTCGTTGTTGTCAGGGCCCATCATTGTATATCTTCACTCGTGACTATCGAAAGAAATAGCAATAGACTGAATCTGTCGACGATGCACGACGTCTGTACACTGATTAGTTACTGCTTCAAGTGTTTGTTTTTAAGTTGGTGGCTACGCTTATCCACGCCTTCTTTTGAAAAAGTCACGGGAAAGTTTGCGCTCCAACCACGAACCGCGAGCCACAAGCCACAAGCTTGCACTAGTCAGTTCATATATATATATATATTTATTTATACATATGCAACGGAGTACCGGGTTCTCTCATTCAATGGATAAATCAAAGAGTTATTTCTCATGGACGCTTATTCACAGTTATCGGTGCGCGGAGAGGCGAAACGCGAGCGACTCGAGACTGTTATTTTGACGAGTTTTCTTCGCGTTTCAACATCTATAGGCATCGTTGCTCGATGTTATCATCGTGGAGCAATCGTTATTAGCGATTGCTCGAGCGCTTTCATTACAGCTCGATTCTCGCGGCTATTTTCGACTATAAGCAACTGAGCAGTGTCGAAGCGTAGCCATCGCGACCACTTGTGGATCGATGGAGATGGAAAAGCGTTTTCTCGCGATGCTCTCCTGACCAGCTCGCCATCGACGTGCGTTTTACTCGACAAATTAATGAAATTAGCCGCTTCGTCCTTACTATTGCTAGGACGTATGAGGTTGTAATCGATCGTTTTAAAAGGGGGAAACGCGCAAGTACTGGCAGTTCTCGTTCCCGTTAGAGTAGAGCGTGCAAACTTTAAAAAGCGGAAAAATTAGAAATTATTCGACGAAACTTGAGACGTTGATCGGGATTTCGCCCAACTTGAGAAACATCTCCGGCAGGCCGAACGAGCAATTGGCTCGTACTTCTGAAAAGTTTCCAAGGCTGCTTTACATACGCTTATCTCCGCAAAGTAAAGTAGAGAGCGTCGTTGCCCCGGGCTCTGTAATCACCAGATGCCGCCAGCACTTGTGTCTTTGGGAACCCCATTATCATATCGAATTTCTGTCGTTATACACCGTCGGAAAAACAGCTCGCGTTCGATCGAACATAAAACGATGCAAGCTGCACTATGCTCGGTCGGCTTGAATAGCTTCGTTCAACGTTTGCGCAAAAAAACGACGATAATCGCTCGTAGGGTGTAGATTTTGTCGCGAATTCAAGAACTACAAGCTGCAAGATGAGGCGCGAATCGCAAATTTGCAAATGGAAAAGTATCGGAGAACTTGGTAGGACAGCATGGAAGTGCAGCGAGCGAGCGGCGCCTCGGACCAAGACAACTTAGCTGCGTTTGGTCGGTGCTCAGCGAGCAGGCGCAAAGTCGCCGCCAACGCCGCCAACGCCGCCAACGCCGCCGTTGCCGAAACGGTATAGCCTGCACGGTGCGCGCAGCCGAGAGCTCGACTCGCTGGCAAGTGGCGCAGCTGATGCTCAGAGCCACGCGAGTGGCCCCCCGCGCGCGCGCTCCCTCGAGCACCGAGCGCTTGCAAGTTCAAGCCCTCAGTGCGGTGCAGTGAATTGACAGTGCGACCATGTTGCTCCCTATCAGATTTATTCTTCTTCTCACGATCACAGTCCACTCTGGTAAGTTTACGCAGTCTCCAAGTACGATTGATTTTGTATTTGTTCGCTCGAACTTTTTGTCACTTTTATCTGAAACTTACACTTTTACGCACGCACACGCCTATTTTTCGCACGATCGTTAATTTTCATGCTTCAATGGCTATTCTTGCTAACTTTGTCGTATTCAACATTGTACGTAATATGCCGATTCCATTCAACAGTCGAGCTGTGTTCCCTTTAAATTCAAGAAAACACACACACACACGCGCGCGCGCGCGCGCAATTTTAAAGTCTGATTGATCCGATATATTTCGATGCGTCGTTGCACGATAGACGTTTCACGCAAAGTACGAGTGGCAACGTTCAATTTCACGTAAACTCAACCATAACGATATTTGCTCGCAACTTCCAAGTGTCGGCAAGAGAAATTCGAGATAAAAGAGCAAAGGGACGGGGTCTCGAATCGGAATATCTCGGAAGAGAGATTGAAAGTGACAACGAACGGGATGATTATGCTGGCGAAATAGATGATTATCGATGGAAAGGCATTTGAAAAGGCACGAATTCGCAATCGGAAGCAGCACTCTTATATCCGACTCGTGTCGCGTTCAAACATCAAGATTAAGGCTCGTTAAAGAACGACGATAATTGCAGTCTCGTGTATGTACAAGTATGTGCAGGATGCGATAATAAATGGTCTTTGAACGAAAATCACGGCAAGCAGACTAAGGGAAAGTACACCTTAAGAAGGAAAGGAAGGGCTTTTAATTAATCAACAAGTTGTGTGGTTAAAGTTTGTGGGATCGTCTTTGCCGCAGATAGCACGTAACGCCGCAGGAGCGCTAATCGCGAGCGCTTATCCTCATCCGATATTCTTAGCTCGAGAAGCTTCCACTTGCGAACAAGTGATAAAAGTGGTGGCCGCTCGACTTGGCCATTGCAATCGCTAACCAGGCGAACGAAAAAGCTCGCTACTTCCAAATGAACGTCGCAACGAAATTAACCGTCTCGCTCTCTCAAACTTTATTAAATACAACGCGATCCTATTTTTTGCACGTGGGCATGTGCACGTAATTCAAGTAAATACGTGTTCAGTCATGCTCTTTTCCAAAACAAACGTCCAGTCTCTTTTACGTGGAATAACACTTTATTTATGAAATGCTCAAAGCCGAAAAAACCACAGCCGAGCGCGTTTCAACAAAGTTGAAGCGGAAGCCAAAAAGAAAAAGGAAGAAAGGCAGAAGAGGAAAACAGGAGAGAGAAAGAGAGCAGCTGTCGAGAAATAAGCTGCGATCTTTCTGCTATATCTCTCGATTGAGAATGCGTAATCGAATATTCAACGATTGATGCAATTTGCAAACGAAAAAATGCATCCAAGTGTTTGTGTGAATGTGTGTGTGTTTGTGCGCGCGCGTGTATGCATTGGTGTTAATACTGGCGTGTGTTTACTCGGATTCGGATAGCGCAACAGGGCGTGCCACTGCGAACACAGGCATATTCCGCGGTGCTTTGTAGGACGACTGAAGCTACGGTGAGCCGCCCGCGCCCTCGGAATTTCCGGCAAGCTTCAAACTTGAAATTGGCTCCCGACTCCAGATGTCGAATAAGATTATCGCGCCTGTTGTCCTTGTTATTGTAGGTGGAGTTACGCGAGCAGCGAGTTGCGTTGTTAATGAAAAAAAAAATGCAACGGAGGGCGCAACGAGGAATGGCAATGGTTTTACGGGGGAAGGGGCGGCAGCCGTTGCAGTCGTTGCAGCTCGTTAGGGCAATCGAATAAACGGAGCTGACGGAGCTCGCTGCTCAAGCGAGACCATTTAAGCGCTTGACTCGCACAACAAAGCGCCAGAAAAACGACCCCTTAAAAAATACAGATATGGATTTCGGCTAATGTTACTGCCGGAACCTGCCCATTGCTTTGGCATTATGCGCTTTTCCCTTGGAATCCCATTTGCCTCGAGTCCATGTTTCAGCTACAAGCTTGACTCGCGCTGATGCCTTTCGCAAAGCAACTAGAATGCTCAATGTGCGCGTCGACTGCACGTGTAAATAGTCAATTTTAGACGGAACCGAAACACGACCAGCAGGTAAAAAAACTCATCGAGTTTATAAAAAGCATCGAGCAAGTACAATCAAGAAGATAGAAACTTCGAGAGAACAAGTTTGTAAAGTAAGACAGTACGCGCAGTGCAAGCTAGAGCAATTGCGAAAATCGAGGAGAATCAAGAATGTACGCCAGGGGGTAACGGAGGAAAGGAGGATAAGATTGAGCGATTTCATTCTGATTCGATTTATCTATAGCTCGCGGGCAAATTCAACTGCGCCGCCGCTCTGATCTGCTCTGATCGAACGAGACAACGCTAAACGAATGGAACTAACGCCACTTTTAAATGGGACTCTAGCTACAATTGCCAACGTTCTAACGCAATTGATTTCGACGTACGCAAGCGTCAGCAGTTGAGGACAAGCACGCCAATACGACAATATTGCCATTTAGATAAATACCTACGTTCTCTCACGGAGCAAATCCAAACAGACGATGGAATAGTGAAGCAGCACAAAAGAGCCGATGAGTTAATGTGACGCAGATAAGAAAATGAAGAAAGACGAGAAAGAGCGTCGTAAATTTAATTCCTAATTAGCGAGGAAAACAGGCAAATGAAACAATGTACGTATCGTTGTATGCCGATGAATCGGTGAAACGAAACCCAGGCCGACCTGCCAATACGGCATACGCGAGTTACTAGTAATCTTTGAACGAGATGCAACTATGTATATGCACGTGAGATTTGGTAAGTTATGGTTGCTAGTCAAGGGGAAGAACGATAGATTGAACAGCGTCGAGCGATCGAATGTTTGTCTTTGTTTTCGTGGTGCTTTTGCAACGTACACGACTGAATGGCCGTTCGCTATTTTCTCTCTCTCTCTCTCTCTTTCTCTCTCGAACGGCTGATGGAAGACCATTGGTAGACTATTGGGTAGCTTTAAAAACAAAGAATAGCCAATGCATCAAAGTGCTTTTACGAGCTGGCCTTTTTGTACCTACGCAGTCACTGTCAGCGGCAAATTCGGACCTCCAATTAGCGACCCTCGGATAACTCAATCTGCAACCCACCTGCCCGACTGTGTGGCGCAGTCGTCTCAATCTCGCTCGTTAGCAATTTAGCATAACTCACGCACGCCACTGGCGTCTGATGCACGCGTAACACAGCTATAGCAATACACGTACAACGTAACGTGCAACGTGCAACGAGTCGAGCGATAGACCAACTGGATAATTGCACTTCCGATTCACTTGCAGATCTGTCTAAGATATATCTCCATTCAGCCGCAAGCCCCAAGTCCGAGTGCAAGTTGCCAGTTGCTCAACCGTAGCTACTCGCAGAGCCCGATCGATCGAATCGACTGCAGCCAATTGCCGAATAGATTAAACGTAGCGATGCAGGCAACGCGCACGGCAAAGCCCCTTGCGACTGCCCTTCCATCTTGTCGACATTGCCAGCTACTTAAAAGCGCGAGACGACAAGGCAACGTAACACACGAGTGCCGTTGATGGAGTCTCCAACCCCGACCTCGAGTCTGCAAGCGGGCGGAACATTCTCGCACCCCGAGGGCTCTGCTTTACAGAGGCCAGCCTCAAAGGACTACAAGTCCCTCCGTTATAGAGCCTGATAATCCCGTCTATTTTATAGCTATAAAAGCTCCCTGAGAAAATATCGCTCCATTGTCCGAAACGGCCCCGTAGGAATTTTCCCCAAAAAACTCGATAACGCCAGGATATTCGTTGATTCGTCGTCTTGTTTTTCTTATATTTTGTTTCTACGCGATCGCGTCTGCGAGGGAAGGACGTTGGCGCTGTATTCGGATATTGCGGGCGTTGCTTTTTTTGGGGGAACGCCTGCGGGATGGAGTTCCGATTGAACGTTGATAGAGGATAATCTTGGATGGCAAAGATGGGAGAGAGGGAGAGAGAGAGAAAGTGTACTAGGCGAGTGGCAATTGCCGAGGGATGAGTAATGCGCTTTGCGGCCTCGAGTCGTCGAGTCGATATTGCTTGGAAGTGTGCGCGCGGCCTCCTTATGTGATCGATTGGACTGATTTTGACAAATTGAATAACGGTTGAAAGCTAAAGATCGAATAAAGCAAACGGAACGCAAGCAGGTATACGAGAGCGTAAATAATTGCGCCAAGAGTCGCGGCTGCAACGAGGGCAAATTTATTCCGAGAGCGGTTGCAGACTTAGGCTTAAGAAGAGAGGTGTTGAGTCGTCGTTTTGCGGCGCCCGCAGCTCCTAAACAGTTTCTCGCTGGCGCTAAGTACTCTCGGAAACTACAACCGCTAACTCGAGACTCGCGTTGCTTAATTTTTGCCCCCGCGATGCCCTAATACGTGCTTGGCATAACGTTTGAAAGCGGCGACTTGAGCTTCACACGGTTGTCTGTTGTACACGTGATTCGTAGAGGAGCTTCAAGATCGAGGAAACGGATGAACGCCGAGTTAAAAAACGCGTAATTGATGAAACGACATAAAAGGTAATTCGTGGTACTCGTGGTGCTCGCATATCTTGATGCACCGCCGTTGAAAATAACAAAACTCATATTTCAAAGTCTTACTTTATCGGAATAAATCGCAGCAGTGAAACGTCCGTTATCTCGCACTCGCGATAGAGCTGTACATGCACCTGTGCATTTGTTTGGCACGCGAGCTGGCGCGCAAAATAGAGTGCAGCCGTTGCGAAACGAATGGAAAAACGATCCCTGTGCAGCCGCTCCAATACTTTCTCTTGCTCTTTTACGCGTTTGTAGCGGCTCTTTACGAAGAGTAAGTCGCCGCTCAGTGAAATGTTTCAAAGGAAAGATTGATAGCGCCGGCTTTCCGGCCTGCGAGTCTCCGTCCCAGCGAGATATACGTGAAGCTTTGAGGGAGTCAAACGCAAGCGCGCGATCAGCCTCTCGACTATTATTTCTATGAAAGTAATACAACGAGCAGTCTCTCGATTGACGGACTGTCTTTTGCCCACGCAATCTTACAGCGCAATTCGTACGCTTGTGCAACCGTCGCAGCCTCAACAGGTTAACTGTTGCGTCTCGTTTTTGAATAATGCTCGTAAAAAGTTGGCGTATCTGTTGCATCGACAACCTTCGAAGGCCAAGCGACGACAAGAGCGAGCTCGATGCGAATAACTGCGAAAGCTCGTGTCGCTGCGATGCGCTGAGTCAACTGCGGCAAATCTCTTTACGAAGCTAAAGTTGGTGTTGCTCAAACTTGTCCTCGAATGCGGAATGGTGATGTCCCCTAAAACGCGAGCTCGTCAGCGTCTGCGGAGACTGCGAGGAAAGAGGCGCTAACTTTTGACGTGCAAGCTGGTGCGCGACTCGTTGGCTGGGTGAAAATAGCGCGAGACTTGAACTAAACGACGTGACAATCTTATCGACGTGGTGCTATTAAATGAAATCGGGTTTACTACATCCTCAACTTTGCGCTGACTCGACGTTCCAATAGGAACGGCTCCAGTAGGCACGGGACGACAGGGTGCTACATTGCGCGCTACACCGGTTCCTGCAGTACGCGTAGTCGATACACTTGCAATATCCCAACGAGCTTGTCGCTTCGATTCGCAGGCTTAGTGTATCGAGAAAGTGAGAGAGAGAGAGAGAGAGAGAGAGAGAGAGAGAGAGCGAGCGAGAGAGAAAGCAAATGGAAAACGGGAAATAAGCTCGGTTGAACGACATTAAGATACATTTGTCTCATTTCTCACCTGCATCGCCAAGTCAAGACCGTCGGTGTTTTGCCCGCGAGGCATACAATGGCATATCCCTCGAGAATCGCGCGTTTCTCCGCATCGCTAGACAGTGCGAAGCGTGCTCGCGGCGTACTGTACGTATCGGAGGAGAGAGAGGTAGACGATAACGGCAAGTCGACGAGCAACCGACGTGACAAGTACTGAGAAAAGTGATACGCAGGGAAAATTGCGAAGTCGAGTTTCATGCAGGGTATCGCATACGCATGAGAAATACGTCAATTTGTCGGAAATGATTTGTTCTCTTTTCCAACTTGTCGGAGCTGACGCCCGAAGCTACGCTTCAACGTCATTAACGTACTCGTAGTCGCTACAAAAGAATAAGTAATGAGTCTTTCAAATCGCCTACCGAGTCGTCCCCTTTCCTCTTGCGAAAAACAACCAAAAAAGAATCTCACCGTGGTAATGCGATATTTAATCGCCAAGTAGCTCATCGCTCTCCGCCGCTAAGAAAAAGCCAACGCTGGTATCGAGGCGATTGGCATCGGCGTTCGCGCGAGAGAGCGCACGCCGTTTAAATCCTCTAGCCTGGCGCGCCACACGCATCGATATTCCAAGAGTCTGTCGAACCTCGTTTTGATTAGAACTCGACCAATGCGCGCCGACGCTGTGTTTGAGCTTAACTTTTGATAGATGCTAACGAAAAGCCGAGATCGAAGAACGTTTCGAGTAGAACGCCGCCTGATTATTTCGCTGTCGACTTGCTCCTCCAAGAATAACGTCGTTCTAGCGCAATAATCGAATGAAGCTTGCGAGAAGCGAAATGGAATCGGCGGCTCGACGTCGCGTGGCCTATTACATCGTTGAACGAGCTTCGCAGACTTTAGGAACAAGAGAAAAGTGCTCGCCAGGGTCACGCGAGGTGGCAGCGAGTGGGCGCAGCCAACCAACGAGATCGAAACCAATACAAGCTGTAGCCGACAGTGCGAGCGAAGAAAATTCGTGACTAGTGCTCGTAGTACTCGTAGTGCTTTCTACATTCGGCAACAACAAGTCCAATATCGAGAAGCTAGAATGGCTAGTGGTACATGCTATTGAACGACGAGTCCACGAGGTCGACTGACCTCGGCGACCGAGTTGTAACTCTCTCCCCCTGCATCCGTCTCTCGTTCAATTTTGGTCGCGCCGAATGCGCGTCCGCTCGGCTCGAGAGGCCTGCAGCTAAATTTTGCAGCGTTTCGCCTTCTTTCGGCTACTTCTTGTACGAAAGTGCCTCCTCGCGCTCGAGGTTCGCCAACTTGTCGCTGGCTTGCCTGCCTCGCTGATTCGTTTACAACTTGTCGGGCTTTCTATAACGCTGTATTAGCTTACTTGTAACAGTTGGATAAGTTTTGACGTTGCGCTCGCAATACGTTTTTGCTGAAAAAGTTGATACACTAAGCCGAGACCCGCTCCTGTATCTTGTTCGTGTCTTTTATCTTCTTTTTTCCATTCTGTTGCAGCTCTCTGTCAAAACGCCGAGCCGAGTAGGCAATTCCACCAACTCGGCAGCTCGTCCGTCGCTGCGGATTCGGACGCTCGGCGAGACTACTTGTACGTATTTCTCCGCGACTCGTTTGCTCGTCTGTAGGGCAAGCGCATTCAAAACACAGTAGTAACCAACACCTACACTTTGCAACGTGGAACGATTAACATTGATCAACGGACTTTCCGAGGAAGCTCTCTCTCTCTCTCTCTCTCCTCTTTTTCTCGAATGCCTTATTAATCGAAAGCTCTCGAGCGCAACGTCTTACAGCAGTCGCCTCTGAAAAAAAAACTCTGGAACTCGAAGTAATAAGCTAATCATACGAAGAACCGGTTCGCGCAAAAGGTTGATTGTCCCGTTGAAGACTAGGACAACTGAGACTTTTAATTGTTCGTCGTCTCCGTTGCACAACGCACTAACTCCGAATACAGAGAGGGAGAGAGAGATTTCGCCCTCTCGCTCTTTAGTTTAACGGAGAGGTACGCGAGCGAGGTCTCGGCTACGAATTTACCCGCGAATAATGAGGGTCTTTTGGTCTACGTTCGAAACGCACAATAGTTTGGTTAAATAGTCCGCTCGGCAACGGAAACTCGGCAAACGCACATAAACAAGCAGTCGTCGCAAATGCTTTTCCAAGACGCGCATGGGCCCAAGTATCGCGAAAAGTGGTAGATTACACACCGAGCACGTTGCGCTTGCGCAATGTATACTTGTAAGGTCACGCTCTGACGTTACTCGCGTGCACTCGTGACGGGAAGCGATGGACATATGTGCGACTCGTTGCACTCGTTGCGCGATAAGAATTGTACAATGCTCCAGTGCAGATCGATTCTCCGATGGGAATTGAACGCGACGTTTACGCGCGTACACTGGGCGAATGCCGAAACACTACAGGAGACCCCTAATGAAAGGACAATTAATCAAGGGGCAGACAAGCCTCGAAAGACAAGCACCTACTGAAAACTCATCTTCATTTCCACTTTGTTGGGACAGTCCGCCCGAGGGAGGCGGCAAAGACAGCCTCGACTCGCACCCTCGCGGAAATGAGAAGGGTAGTACGCTGCAGCAGCAACGGCGCCAGCACGGGAAACCGCTCGGCTCGGCTCAGTCCAACGTCAGTGAGTATACGCGGCTTCTTCTTATAGCGGTTATGCAAATTCACAGGCCGTCCGCAGGCTCCGATATAAGCGCCCAACGCCCTGCTGCTTGCAGCTTCCACTGCCCGGCCAATCGATGTTTACTTTTTTCACTTTCACGACGCGTCCCTTCTCCCCCTTTCTCCCCTTTCCCCCTTTCTCTCTCTCTCTCTCTCTCCCTCGACGAGTTGCCTTACCTTCGCTCGTTCGACTATCCCGTTTGTTTTTTTTCTCGTCGTGAGATACACGAACCTTGCAGCTTTGAGCAATACTCAAGTTTTGAAACTGAATTGGCACAGGCGTATCCGCGAGCAGCCGTGCCTCGGAGTCTTTGGAGCGCCAGTCACAGAGCATCGGCGAAGATCGCAAGAAGAAGAGGCGTCGCGCAAAGCACAAGCAGCAATCTTGGCGCATCGGTGGTGACGAGAGAGCGCGCGATAATCTCGTCGACATGGACAGACGCAACCGACTGAAAAAGAAACAGACGGAGGCGCTGACAACGACAGCCTTCGGAAACGCCAACAAGTCGCGCTCTTGGACGGGCAAGTTCCGCGAGGAACGTAGACGCAATCGGCGTCGACGCAACCGAAAACGCATGAGGAACCGACTTGGACTTGAACACAGACGACGCTCGGAGGCCAATGACGAGGATAGCCCCATTGGGATGCTGATGAAAGTACTCAAGGAGAAGGTGGCCAGTGCTCGGCAAAGCAGTAGCAGCACCACCACCACGACCACCAGCCTGGACGATAATCCACTCAATCTCTCGATGACGAGATTTGACGATGAGATCAACGGTAAGGCCGGTTCTTTGACATTTCACAGTCCCCATCCCGCATCGACCTGTATCGGATTGTGCTGTGGTCAATAATCGAGTTCAATGAAACATACAGAAGCAGCGAACGTCCTTGAGTCGTCAAACTTGACCTCGAGTTATCCATCCCAACTGGCGACACCGACTCAAGACCGTTCACGTTACAAGCCACTACGAGATAGCACGGTCGAGCGAGAGTTTTCACGGCACGTCGAACGCGAGTTTGCCGAATCGGGAGTTTCGCTCGAGGAGCAAGAGGACAACGCCGCTAACGACGACGACGAGGACGAGGACGAGGACGAAGACGATGACGACAACGACGAGCAAAAGCAAGAGAAAGGCGTATGGTTGCCAAAGTTGGACGAGCGATATCAGCAGTCGAGCAAGCAGCCAGACGAGTTTAAAGCGTCCTTGGATCCGGAAAGAATGCTAGGCTACTCGAGGACCGACGAGGATCTGCCTATCCTTGACTTAGAGAACGAGGTGCTGCAGAGAACCATCAAAGACTACAACGCTTACATGAGCTCCAGCTTCGGTTCAATGAAAAACGACAAGGTGACCGATCGAGCGCTACGTCCGATAAGCCCACGAGCACGACTAATCCAATACTTGCAGGACAACTCGGAGCCGTTTACGAAAGCCCGACACGAGTGGAGCGATCGAGATACACTGCTGACGGAGGACGAGGAGCAGAGAGGGGACCTGTCTTGCGTCAACGGGACTTTTTTGCCGGCTCCTTTCGTCCCTCACGCTCTCATCAAATACGTCAAGTAAGTGCGCGTGCAGGCCATCGTTTGCTTAAATTTGACGACGTGGTGGTCACTCGTCCGAATCTAATCGAGTTAACACAGTGATTAAATAAGTTAATTGACCTTTTTTCGCGAGTTATGCTTTCGCCAAGGCAAAACTCCACGAACGGAACGCGTAGAGTTAGAACAGATGTCCCGGATAGATTAAAACAGCTGTTCGCTACTCGTACGTGGCTCTTATCGGTCGACCGAGTTGTTCAAAGTAGCGCCAATCGAATAGAATTGACCACGATTTCATGGTGCACAGATCATCGAGGCCAGATCACGAGTATCTCGAAGCCGACTACGTGTGTGCGTCCGGCTACGCATTGGTGAGGAGCAACGCGAGCAACCATCGGCTTATGTGCCGCGATCGAAGATGGGTCGGACGGCTACCGGTGTGCAACAAATATCGAAACGGCAACTACGAGGACAAGACATCCAGCTGCGCGGATCTCGCTTGCGAGCAACTCTGCAGAATTGTCGACGAGAGACCCGAATGCTACTGCCGCGAGGGGTTTCGCCTAGACGGAGCATCGTGCATTGGTACGTAGGTATTGCAATTCTATTTTCGTTCGTGTCCAGTGTCAATGTGCTCAGGGACCTTTGGCCGACAACTAATAACGTTTAACGTTTTTAGTTGTTTTACGTTTTAAGTGTTACGTTTTGCGATCTAATTTTTACGTTTTACGTTTCATTACGAGCGAGCCGCGAGAATGTTGTAATGTTCGCTTGGACCAAGCCTGACTGGCACCGTGCCTCCGCTTGTTGAACGATAATCAAGATAGAATTGCTGTCACGTAGCAATGCTGGTTGGTCGTGTCAGCGTATCCGGCGGCGCTTAAGAGTTGCTAATCAAGGATTAAAGCGTTTAGTCGTCTCGATTAAGCAGCGAAAAATTGGCTACCGTGATCTCTGACGAGTCAACTCTTATCGAAGCTCTTTCCACTTGTAGGCGACGATCTATCTAATGGAGCGCTACGACGAAAAGTGAAATAACGGCTTGTAAAAAGTGGCTGCCAATGTCTGCACATGACTGATTGTTTGTGTACAGACGTGAACGAGTGCGAGGAGGTGAACGAGGGCAGGGGGCCCTGCGAGGACACGTGTCGCAACCTGGAGGGTAGCTTTGAATGCAGCTGCGAGACCCGCCCGGGAACGCTTCTTGCCGCGGACAAACGGACCTGCCAGCAACTCAGCGAGGCTTGCAGTCACGACAACGCCGGCTGCTCGCACACCTGCCTCGCCAGCATGGGCCGCGTGTTTTGTCTCTGCCCCGATGGCTTCATACTCGAGGACGACTGGAAAACTTGTCAAGGTTTGCGCACAAATCTCGTTGCGGCCGTGTCCGTGCACGGCGCGCGTTTTTCGAACTCGCGGATCGCGGATGAGACTTGCTGCTGCCAGTTATTGTCGCCAAAGGTGCACACTGAGATTAGTCCCTAAAAATCCAGTCAGTGCCTTCAAATGCGCGTCGATCGAATACTGACATTTGCACGATGGGTAGCGAGCTGCCTTTGCAAGAGTCGTCGCTTCTCGTTCAATCTCGCTTGCACTCGGTCCTAGAAAGGAGCTACCGTGTTCGCTCGACGAGGCTTTCTCCTAAATAATCTTTAATCACGGCCCAGTCAGCAGCAACAGCACCGACTCTGCTGCGCTTAATCCCCCGAGGATCCCATTTCGTTCGAGACGAAAATTGCGTGTCGCGTCGTCGCGGAAATGAAGCTAGAGTCGGAGAGGGAGGGAGGGAGAGAGGATCGATTGATCGACGTTCCGTTGCAGACGTGAACGAGTGCGCCGTGCCGGATCTTCAGACAGAGGTCTGCCGCTATGGTTGCATCAACACCCCTGGCTCATACCACTGTGCACCTGCGCCTATCGACGCACTTCACCAGCAAACTGCTTCCAAACTCAACATCCACTGCCAGCTTGGCTACCAGCCTAATCCTCAAGCTAAAAACTGCATAGGTATGTTCCCTTGAAAGTTCCATTTTCCCCTGCCGTTTACGGTGAAAATCTCAAACGAGTTTTAGGCTAGAGCAAAGACGAGTTCGTGGAAAGTGCCAAAATAGTCGCTAGTGCAGTGAAGAATCGATCGTGTTTAAACCGACGGCATACTGGCAGAGAAATCGTTGGCTGCATTTTCCAGAAAAGAGGGCAAGATGAAAAGCTCTGCGGTTACAAGGCTCCTACATTGGGCAAACGGTGCGAGCAATACCGTGTTAAAGTCGCGTATGAGGGTCCAACTCGATTTGGCATTTAGATGTCTAGTGCGCCAATTGTAGCTGAGCGGCGTCTCGCTCGCAATCTAATCTCGTTAGTCTCGACTCCGAGTCGTCTAATACGTCTACGCGAAGCTGTACGTGTCGACAAAGACTATCTCTTGACATTGCCAATATTCCTTCTCGCTCCAACTGCGACCCCAAAATTATCGCTCGAAAATATTTGCTTAGTGTGCTGCTCTACGTCCTTCTCTCTCTCCTTTCGTTTGTCGCGCAACGAATCCCAAAGCTGCCACACAAGCGGCAGAAAGGCAGATTTTCCTCCTCTTCGTCGGACGTAAACTTCATCAGGCGCATTTGCGACCAAACCTTTCAGCCTTAATCTTCTTTCACTTGTGGCAGTGGCGCAAAACCATAGCCAACAGAGATGTGCTTTCGTCGTTAAGCTCAACGAAATCGTTATTCTCCTCAGCCAGAGATGAAGCGCGCAGGCGAATGGAAGAGCTCGTAATCCATTAAGATCCCACTTTTTCGTCAATTTTCAGATGTCGACGAATGCGCGACAAACAATGGGGACTGCAGCGAAATATGCGAGAACACGGAAGGGAGCTTTTTCTGTGCTTGCGAAGGCGACGAAAGGATATTATCGGCGGACAGAAGGAACTGCGTCGGTGAGTAGATAGACGATTGAATGCAATGTACGACATGAGCATTAAGCCACCTGCCCACTTGCCCACTGGATCGATCGCATACTACGCATACCGTGTTGCACATAGTGGCCGAGCAGCGCTTCGAAAAGATGGACCGCGAGGCCGTGGCGCTAGGTCTGCGATTTCATCAAACCTCCGGTGCGTTCTGTTCGGCGCTGAATCCCGTATCTCGGGGTTATCTCATGTGCTCGGACAGCGAAAAGAGCAGCCAGTACGCCAACCAAGAGCCGGAGGAAGAGGAGGACGAGGAGCGCGAGCGGCTGTCCATCAAGCCGGGTACCAAGTGCCACCTCAAGTGCCCGCAGGGTTACGAGCTTCACGGCGAGTACGAGTTGACTTGCCGAGCGGACGGCACGTGGGACGGGCCCAAGCACGGAGAGTGCCTCAGTGAGTATTCGCTGTAGAGACGACAACAATTTCGCGTGCACGCGAGAGTGAGAGGTGTGGGGGCGGTAGGGGGGCGGGGTGAATAGCAACAACGCACCGTGGAACGTGATACTTTGTCAGGATACAGCAAGCCACGACTGGACTGTCCGAAGGACGTGCTGGCCGAGCTACCGGCGGGCAGGGACGAGGCGTTCGTCACGTACGAGCAGCCGTCGACAGACCTTGACTGGTTCCGCTACGTGCGCTCCAAGCCCTCATGGGGCACCCGACTAGAGGCCAATCTCAAGCTCGGTCTGCACGAGATCAGCTTCTACGCGCGTCATCCCGTCTCTAAGCAGCAGGCCAGCTGTACCCTCAAGATCAGCGTCCAAGGTGAGATTACGCCTCTCTTTCCATTTTGGCCATGGTCGTCGGTCCTGCGATCTCATTAAATATGCCGCCACGGGCACATTCTCAGCGGCGGATTATTCGCTGGATCGCGACGTCGAGTTCCTTTGGCGCCCGCAGCAGCTATCCAAACTATTTTCATTTGGAAACCACGTCGTTTGTGACTCGCGAGCCTGGCGAGCCGAAGCCGCATTTCGCGCTACCCGCGGCACGTTGTCGTCCCTTCGACTGGCCAATCATGCTATCCGCTCAGTTTTGCTTTTCGTCAAAGTCTTGATGAAGCAACGTGGGTGATTAGTTGCTCGTGTTACGTTGTGTTTGTTGTGTTTTACAGAGGGCCAGGCACCAAAGGTTGACAATTGCCCGAGTGACATCGAGGTCACGGGCAAAAATGGCTCGGCAATTTCATGGGTTGAGCCAACCTTCACCGATAACATCAAAGTTACCAGAGTTACAAGCACCCAGGTAATGTACGCTCTCTGTTTCGCCCTTACCGATAAAAGAGTGTCCATTAAAAGCCCAATTAAAAGCTGTCGTGTCGAATTCCGAGAACAAGAATGGCCCTAAACCACTTGTTAGCTCGAACTTTGCGCGTATCGATCATTTTCAAGTTTTTATGAGTATTCGTTTAATTATCGCCTGCTCCAATCGACAGTCAGCGTGTCGTCGTTCGATCATCCAAAGGGCCAATTCGCTCGATATAACACTAGTCACTACTGGTAAATAAACGCATGTTCAAAGCTCAAGTTTTGGGTCGAATAGAGAAAATGATATCGTCGTCGAGCGAATTGAGTCACTGACACCCAGCCGTGCTTCAACTCTGTAACAAAGAACTCTCCGAACGTCGTCACTACCGCCAAGGTTCCGCACATTGTAATATTAGCTTTTTATCTCTTTATCTCTATCTCTCTCTCTCTCTCTCTCTCTCTCTCTCTCTCTGTCTCTTCCCTACTCGTGCGTTCCTTCGGCCGCGGCCAATTAAAAGCGCACAAAAGCAATCTGCAAACAAAACGGGCTTTCAGCAAGCAAGCAAGCAAAAAAGAAAAACGAGACGATAAGCGTCGCAAACAGCGGCAAAATAGAAAAGAATCGCCTCTGAGTTAATGCAAAAGTCGCGGATGAGAACGATATGGAAATTAGCGTGGGTTCGCTTACAAGCTCGAATTTAGGAGGAAAAAAGCAAAAAAATACGCCAAGGGAAAATGGACACTTTTTTCGCCAAGCGCTTTCGTAGAAGCTTTTAAAAACCCTGGTCGAGCGAGGCGAATCGTTGACGACCACCTACAACAAATAGCTCCGATCGCTCGATAGTTAAGATAATTATTAAGATCAAGTCAACGTATGCATATTCACAGCCGAAACGACCACGCAACGGACGCGAACGTTTGTCTTTCTACTACGGTTGATAGGTCAAACCAAAATCTATTAAATTATTTGACACAACAATCCACTTATTGGTCGATGAACCGACGATGCTAGAGAACGTATCTCGTTAGTGCGGCGATTCGTCGGGAAATCCCAAAGATGTCCACTAGACGGTACGAGCGACAAATGCGACAAATGCGGAAGCTGCTTCCGTCGGAGATAACACACGACATCCTCGGTATTCACTCGATGACAAATATAAACCCGGAGAGCGCACGCGACGTCAAGTAGATCTCGCGATCTGTGCGAAAACTGAAATGATCCTTGTCCTCAGAGCCCCGGCCAAACGTTCAGCCTAGGCGGTCATAAGGTGGAATACGAGGCAGCCGACGAAGCAGGCTGGACGACCAAGTGCACCTTTACCGTGGTTCTTCGGCCACTCGCCGACTAAACGGAACAGGGAGCAACGTTATGGCTAATAAACAAACGAATCGAACACGAGAGGAATCAAGAAGTTGGCTCGTGGAACAAGTGAGAGCTAATATAAATGGAAATCGTCCCGTTTTCGCTCGCGCCCCCCGAGGAGCATTATATCGTGGATTTATCAGCGACGTAGCGGCCCTCGGACGATGGCCAATTGACGAGTCTTTGGTTTGGATGTTTCAAGTGAATCGTTGGTTCACCGCGACCATGCTGTCGTTAATGTGTTAACCATCCAAAGATTAACGTCTATTTATGTAGGTAGCTGTCCTGTTTTTTCGGTACCCGGCAAACCGATGCATCGAAACGTTCACAGCTGGCCCCTGACTCGATCACCGTTCGATTCATCCTTTTCGACTTTTCCTCTGCAGTTTCGTCGCGCTGCAAGTTTTCGCGTACGACCTCTTCCCCGCGAGTTGGAAGCGATCGGAACAACTAGTCGAACAAACTCATTCCAGTATTCATAACTTGCTGTATGTATGCATAAAAGTTTAGCAGTGAAGATATTTTTTACAATGAAATCAAACAGCGATGTATACACAAACGATATATATAACACACACGTACATGAAGTTGTAGTCTTGAAAAATCAAATCAATTTACCGTATACCCATGCAAGCGATAACGTTTTCATAATTCGCGACGGCAACCCTTTGGATAATTGTTTCCGACAATTTCGGCATTTAAACTAAGAATAATATGCGTCGACCTCTTGTATTATCTACGTGTAATTCATTCGCACATTTATTCGTGTTCGAACGATATAATTCATTAATTGAATTGGTAGTGTACGCTCTCAGCATAACCTCCTAAATGTTTCTGTACTGAGTTGACACTCTTATTACTAATAAAAAGCCACAAAAATTACTCTGGGCATTGATTTATTGCGCAAATAGCGTACCAATTACCAGTCGATCGGCTATTTGCCGGATACACAAGGATTATTCAAACTGAGAAGGCAGCAGCAGCAGCGGGAGACTTTGTTGGGTAAGTACCTACTTAGCGAACAACACGAGGTCAAAGGAGCGAGCAGCTACGAGTGTAGAAACGCGTGCAAATAACACTGAAACAACGCAACGAATCAACAGACTTACGTGACCAATACGTTTCATCTTACACTTTTACTCGTTGTTTCGCTGCCAAAAACTCGCGACAACTAGCAATGGAATCAGCCAAGAAATCAAGTCGAAGGAGAGGACAAGGCGCGCCAACGCGTGTTCGTCGTCGACTTTTAATTACGAACGACTCGGTAAACGCCGTAATGGCTCTCTCGTAAACTCACTCGTAAAGCCGTCCGAGCTCGTGTTTCCATAAAAATGCAGGTCTTTCTTACTCGTGCTACACTATCTCGCGGCCGGCGCTCCGCCGTTACGACTCTAATGAGGCGCGCTTAAACGTTGATCTAAGAGATTACCCTATTCGGAAGGATTTGACAGCAAATACATGAGGGAAAGAAGCTTGCGGTCATCCTTGACGCTCCAAATCGGATAAATTTCATAAATATCTAAAGAAAGCATAATTTTATAATTGTATAGGTATTTCGGGAAGTAGGAGAAGGTTTTGAAAATAGAAAAGGAAGCAAGCTACGCGTAAGCGGTCGTTTATTCTAGTAGTCACAGGGGTTGTTCTCTTGAAAATTTACGTGAAATTTTGATTTATCGTTGACTCCTCGTGGCAGCACGTCTCCAATTGTTTATCGTAATAACGTTTGTCACTATCCAGGCGATAGCGCATTTGCTGATACGTGACTTATTACAAGTATATAAGTATCTTGTAAAATTCATCTATAAAACATGAAAAAGCATACAAGGATTCTTGTACGACGTTCGATCCGTAAACAGACTTGAAAGTATCATTGTTGCCCTCTCGCCTGTTCTCTTAATCTACAAGCTACTCTAACATGCCAACTGCTAACACTGTTTGACAATTGCGATTCGTATAACTATGCATGATTATTACTGATTATGTCAATCGTAAAGTAGTGGCATCGTAACAAGTGGCGTTTGATTTGCGACTCGGACGCCGTTTGAATGCGATATATTAAATAAATCGCGTGCACGTTCGCGATTAAAATGGTTAAAGAAAAAACGGTCGCTGTTATTCAGAATCCGATAAATGCCAAATAACTCGAGCTAATTGTACAAATATGTGTAACTAAATGTTGATGGAGCTAATACTTTCGATGTAAAAAAGAAAAATAAAAAACTAGATTACAGTCAGAACGATATGGCAAACGATAATGAGGATGGTATACGATATTTAACGCTGAGGCGTCGACCAAAGACAAGGACGATGTCTAGTTTGCAATAGCCGGGTCTGCAGGCCATAGGGCTGTCGATCGTGGCTTACTCTGCGAATGGAACTGCGGGGGTAGTATACTTGATCTCGTGGGCGCTGGAGTTGAAGTTGTTGGTGCCGCTGACGCTGCTGGCGTGACTGACCTCCGTCGTCTGTAAGCATCAACAGTCTATTGTCTGCCTAGCAATGTTTTCCTAACTAACGGGTGGACCACTGACTGGTCTCGTGTTTCGTGCGCGCGTATGGATCGCTTTTTTAAGTGAACCATTTCGTGCACTTGGATTGTTTCGGTAATTCCTGCAACTTGAACAATCGAGCTTGTTAAAATAACGAGTTTCGCGACAATTTGAACGCGCGACAATTGCAAGCGATGCTTGAAATAAGGTGCTCCACGCAATATTATCGTTAACGAGGTGGACCAAAACGAAAGAAAGGGAAAGGGAGGTAAAGGAAAGAAACGGAAAAGAAAGTCGGCGAATAGAGTCGAGGATGAGCGAAAGAAAAAGCCTTTGCGGAGCTGGCACGTGTGTGTATAGCTAGCTGTTGGTTACGTGTATGCACGTGAGAAAATCTAGCAGCCTTGCGCGCGGAAAATGTCGGCTTGTAAAATGCACGAAAAGCATCTCGCAGATCTCAACGCCTCAAGAAAGCGAAAAAAGAAAAAAACTGCCGCTTGTCTGCGCGCGGCAAACTAGGGCGCGATCGTAGCTAGGTAGTAGAGCTTTCCGCAAGATTTGCCTGCAGCATCGCTGACGAGCAAGCGACTCGAAATAGCGAACGAGGTCATGAATCGACTACGTTTCCAACTTTTCTAGCCGGCTGCCACGAGCCGAAAGTGGCTCAAAAAAACACACGCAAAAAATCTTTTTACCGCTAACCGAGCTTTGGCTACGTTCTCGTTGCCTCTGTTTGCCGCGCTTGCTAATTAGCGTTTGTTCGGTTGAAGCGATGGCTTGTTCTTCACCGAGACTTGTCTCGAACGTGAGAGCTTCGCGAGCGTAAAGTTTGGAGCGAGGGCCCCCTTTTTTCTCACGCGTGCAAATAGCTGAATTAATGACTAAAGATCGATAGAATGAGGCAGGAACAGAAGATAAAATTTATTGGCAAACGAGGAGGGGAGCCCCTGCGAGAAAACGGCTGAGGGACTAGTGCTTGGCTAGATCGCCGGAGTCGATCTTGCATTCGGCCGCCTGCAGGATGTCGTGCAGCTCGTTGATCTCGACGGAACTGAGGTTGGCTCGCACGTCCGCCGTGATGACCTCGCTGAGGCTCAGGCCGGCCACGCGAACCTTCTCGGCTCCCAACTGGTCGTGCTGTTGTTGCGTCAGTACCTGTCTCAGCTTGGCGATGTAGTTCTTGAGGCCACGATTCGTCACCATCTCCACTTTAGGGCTATCCTGGCCGCCGCCGCCGCTGATACGGGTCACGGGATTCGACTGACGCTGCTTCTCCAAGGGAGCTGGCGCCTCCGCCTGTCCCGTCGTGTTGGCTTCGTCGTTCTTCAACAACGACAAACGGTCAATTGGCGCCTTTGAATCCACGAATCTGAGCCGAGTGCTGCTTTCAGAATTGGCAATTACCGAATTCGTAAGGAGAGGCTTCTTCGACAGCCGGTCGTGAGAATTGCGCCTGCATCTAACGAACAGTTTCGAGCTCAAGCTGGGCTTGTGAGCGACAGTTTCGTCGTTGCTCTTCTTGGCGGGGCACAGCACGCCGGACAGTTTTGACAGCTCGGTGCTATCCGACGTTCGCGGCCTAGCTTTTGTCCTGTTCTCTTTGGCAGCTTTGACAACGTCGTCGACGGCGCCGTAGTCGTCAGACTCGCGCGATCCGTGCTTCCTCGCGACCGAGTTGCGGTTGATCACGCCGCATGAAGTTTTCGGCCGCTGAAGTTGCGACGGTGCAACCACGAACGACTCCGTCGAAGATATCGAGTCTCGTCGCTTTCCCGCCAAGTTGATTTCGTGTTCCGTTACCTCGGGCGTTTTGCCTACACCCATCGGCTTCTTCGAGTTGACGTGCAGAGGCAGTCGGGACGCTTTACCGCGCGTTGTTCTCGTGAAACTGTCCGACCTTAAGTCTGGTGGATCAGACCTCGCCTCTCGGTGTCGCCGTTCTAACGTCAGCGACGGTGACATCAGGGCTAGCATCTCGATCGTGCGCGAGCGAAAGCAAATGGAAGCTAACCCAAAGTACCTTGTTTCGAACCTGCTTCGTCGCGCAGTGCGAGTTCTTCGGCAAGGTCGCTATGATCGTTCCTCCCGCGAGGTCTTTGCGACGACTTGTCCTCCTCGCTGTTCCGCTGCTGGATCGCGCTAGAACTGCAAAGGAGCGTGACGCGTTCCAGCACCTCGTTCCTCTTGGCTGTATGCTGATGGTAAATCTCGTGCTTGGACGGACAGGGACTTTGTCTCGTTGAGGCGAGCGAAGTAGCACTGTTGTGCACGGTCAGTGGCTGCTGGCGTCGTGCCCCGTTGGGCGAATGAGCACGCGATCCGACAGTCCCGTGAGTCTCCGTTGCTTCGCGAGCGTGTTTGGCGTATTTTCTATTGAAAGAGTCCGGCTGCGAGGAAATGAGCCACGGACGTTTCGCCGGGTCTTTGTCGTGCTGCTTACGCCTCGTCGATCGTTGACGCGCACCTTGGCAATTCGACTCGGCGTAGAGCAGGCTGCACACGTCGCTGGAACTCTCGTTGGCCGTCAGCGGGCTGCGCGGTAAAGCACACCGAGTTTAAATGGCGCAATCGATTTTACCTCGCGCGCGTGGACGATGCTCAACCGTAAGCTGTCTTCTCGTTCGATGCCGAGGACGTCGGGCGCCCGACGGGGGTTGCTCGGGTCCATCCTACACGATGCCCCGGGCACGCTGCTCGACGCGAGCATTTTACTTTTGTCGGCTTGGCCTCTCGCGCGCTCCTCGCCCACGACGCATCTGTTGACGGTCGTTCGAGACGTTTGCGATCAAACAAACGGTGCTATTCGTCGCTCGACGCAGACGCAAACCTTGAGAGTGTCTCGGGGTTACGTCGCGCGCTAAAGCTTTGCGACGTGTTTGTCGACGTGCGAACGTTTCCCTCGTTCTTCCGACCGCTCGGCTGCAAAACGTCACTCCCATCGAGAATAGACCACAGCGAGGGATTTTTGGTTTCGATGCACTTGTCGGTCGTCGGTAGCTTCGTGGTGCCTTTCACCAGAAAATGATCGAGTGGGTGCAGATATTGGGTGTCTCCGTATGGGCTGAGCTCCGGCATTTCGTAGCCGCAGTCCACGAAGCCGAACAAATCCAAGTGGCGATCCCTGGTCGTTCGATCGAGCTGCGACGAAACGGCGAATGGCGACCACAAAGACCGACAAACAAATAAATATGGGCAAAGCGAACGCTGATTACTTGAGGATCGAGATGAGTCTTGGAATTGAGGTGAATGGAGTTCATAACCACCCGTCCTGGTGGCTGTTGCTGAGCGTAATACTTTTTGAACACTTCGTCCATGAGTTTGTGCCTGTACGCTCGGTAATCGTAAGACGCCGAGTCGACGAGCGGTGACTCGTAATCGACGTGCCACTCGTCGCGCTCGAGCTCGCTGGGTTTGTCGCGCGAGCACGCCGCCATCTCGAGTCGGAGGCTGCATTTGGACGAGCCATCGCTGACTAGGATGGTGCTCGGGTAGCGGTCGATCGTCAACGTGGAATGTCGAGGCCGTAGGACGTCGTGTTTGGCTTGCTCCGCTGCGAGGCTTTCGACGCGTCTCGTTCCCTTTGCCGAGGCATCTTCCTAAAGCACGCGTCTCGCGCTCAGTATCGCGACACGATAACCTAGAAAAGTGCTACTAACCAAGAGTTTACTGATACGCGCGATGAGAGGGAGCGCGAGGGCGACAACCAGTAGAAAAGCGAAGCCGACCTCGAGAAGCGGCTGGGTCAGTAGTAGCCGATTCAAGCTCGCGGAGTAAGTTGCGCCGAAAGTGCTCGACGGTGCCACGCCGTACATCCTGGCATGTCAGCCGGCCGCGTCCCCGTCTACGTGTTGCATGCTCCTTCGTCGAGCGCCAACGATAACGTACAACGGAAGACGGACCGATAAACGCGCTTCTTCTCACGGAAGTTGGCCACACCGCGGCGGACGGCGAGTTTCACTTTTTTTCACGCTCGAGATCGAGGATTTCTTTTGACGGGGCAAAGGTCCTACGTGTGATTCGACAACACCGCTAAAAACAAAGCAACGAGTCGAGTTTGAAGTACATCGGCGCACTCGCTACGTTATTCAACTGGTCTATATCCTCGAGTCACGGAGCCGCTCCGTTAACAAAGCTAGCTAAACCCCTTTTATCGACACCCGTAGGGCAACGTTTCCCGGTTTTTTTTTCCATTTCCACTAAAGCAGCTACTCCCTCATTTCGCTAGGTAGGTATTCAACTCGCGTTCTAGCCCGTAAAACTCGCTTTCTCGCTTAACCTTCGGGAAAAAGCTCTCTTACCTAACGCAGCTTTCGGCGAAATCCGCTCGAATGTCGAGCTCCAAGTGTAACGCTTTGGTGGAGAAGTAGGACGAGATGCCGCAAAAAAGGAAAAGAATTATAAATGCGCGCGCGTGCGATGCACGAGTTAGATGCATATTGGACGACGTGTCCCGCGACGTTATTACGTATGCATTCTCGCGCGTAGCAGCACTTTTGGAGCGAGGAGGCTTTTACGCGAACCTTCTACTTACTCCTGCTTATCCGAAAACGCTATGTAACGCGTACATATACAGGCAGAAAAAGAGGGCGAGAGAGAGAGAGAGAGAGAGAGAGAGAGAAACGAAGCTTCTAGAGGCGCTTTTTACTCTCCAGTGGAAGAACTTTGATACATTAGAGTATTTGAACGTTGGCTCGAATGTAGCCTGCGTATACCTGCATGCAAACGCTTATGCGTCGGGCATTTGGAACGAGAGATGTCTCGCTAAAAAGTCTTGGCTCGTTTTCCGGACTTTTAGCTATACCCTACGGCGATTCACTCGCAGTAGACACAACTAGACACGTTTAATCCTTTCGTTTTCAAAGGCTTTTTCGCGTCGAAACGAATAGGAAAAAGGCCTGAAAGCTCTATAACCGAATGTTGACACAATGAGACAGCGAGTGTTGGACATGGATAGGGCAAAAAAGGTAAGGTTAACAATAGCAGACGCAGACAGACAAGCACGTTCGCTATTACCAAGGAAAGGAGGTTAAAAAAAAGTAGGAACACAGAGACTTGGACAGTCGGACTGTAAAAGCGCAACGCATACACTTACAATCGACGAGCGGATAAGCTCTCGTGTGCGCGAGGGGTGCGCGTCGCATCGGATGAATCTCACGATAAGCGCTTGGATTTTGGTATTCGCTGCCTCGCTGATACTGGCCAGCACTGGAACTAGAAATGCTAGTGCTGCTGCTGCTGCTGCTGGTGGTGGTGCTGCTACTGCTACTGTATCGTTGCAACGAGTAGACGCTCGAGAAGAGACGCGTGTAGCGCATGTAACAGCCGCTTGGTATCTGCCACTGACAATAACGGACGATATTTCACCCATGTGTTTGTAAGCATATCGTTGTACGTATACGAGTTACGACTTACTCGGTGCGACAGCGGCACTTGCTGCGGCGCTCTGTTGGGACAGATGAGCATCCTTTGGTAGCTTTGTCGAGGCTGAAACGAGAATAAGATACCGAGCAAGGACAACGAACAGCTTTAATAGAATGCCGCTCGAAGCGTAAAAGCGTGACATCGTCGTGCGTCTGACAGGATGCCATCGATAGGGAAGCATAGCACTGGTGGCCGGGGATAATTGCAGGCTCTCGTTCGACTTACCTCGAGGTCGGGCGTCATTGGCGATCCCCGTCTGGCCCCGTCAGTTTCTGCAAAGCACACCAAGCGGATTACAAGACTCGTGTGTTTGTGTTTTCAATAATACTCCAAACGAAACGTCAATACGAAAGTCAATGAACCTCGAGTAGGGATGATGGCCCGACTAGGCTTACCTCTCACGTGTATCGTAAAGTGACATTCCGCTCGATTGCCAGCCCCATCCGAAGCGATATACCGTACGTTGTGATCGCCTGGGTGAAGCGACTGTCCTGGCTCCTGCAACGAGAAAACGGATCGCTTCAACGACTTGATCTACGTCCATCTCGTCAAGGCCTAACTGGCCGATCGACGATATTTCCAAGGGAAAACGCGTTTGAGAAGCGTACAGAATGGGATAGGACACCACGGCACAGGGTGCTACGGCCCACCGATAGCGCGTTGATGAGAAAATGCTACGGCTGACTGGCCCCGAGGACTCGCCTCGGGAGCTACAGCTTCCGCTCGTTTGCCAATAACTTTCATTGACCAAAGTTGGCTACTTGGACTAATGCAGGTTTCGATGGGACGACACAAAGTCGCGAAAAAGCGCCAACGGATGACAGGATGACGGTTCACTCACCCTCGACTTGTAGGTGTGCTCAATGCCCACGTTGTCAGCGAACAGCGGCTCCTGCCAAAAGATCCGTCGGTCTCGTTCGGCAGGCTTCAATCTCACCTCGAACGACGTCGGACAGCTGAGTACCCGCGGGCTTTCCGTGTCTGCGAACGGATACGGAACAAAAGCGAGATTATTGCTAGATTGGTAAGACGAAGCAGAGCTGGCCTGGGGCGGCGGCGCTAATTGCGCGAGCTTCTCGGGTCGCGGCATTATCTCTGCCAATGCATATTGTAGAAGTAGAGAGCGAGGACGTGGTATATAGCGCTGGATCGACCTTGCCGTCGGATACGTCCTCCTCTCAACGTTGCATTTACCGAGTTGAGGAGCCGAGCGACTCCACGAGTACGCAGGCGAGTGGCTCTCACGATTCACGAGAGTCTAGGCTACGAGCGAGTACGCGCAACTTTGATTGGACGTTTCATTAAGGGCAGGTTATTTGGATTATTTCGAGTGCATCCCAACTTCGACGATACTCCGTGCGCTCACTGCACGATAGTAAGCAGTCCGTATCCGTGATGATATAATCCGTGGAGCGAGCGCGATCGTCCGGCTACAGTTCTAGCCGTTAACCGTCGCTAGCGAGGCTCGCTTGCGCTTCGCGTTTAACGGTAACGCCTAGCGTAGTCAATGATCCAGCAACGAGCCGCCCGAGTGTCGTTTGAATGTAAATGAATGTGAAATTGATCTCTAATGCGACGCGGGGAGGGCAGACTCGTTCGCGAATATAACTAGAGCGGCACTATCAAAAACACGATTAGCGGCAGTAATCGATCGGACCAATGGGAGGCGTGCCATGCGTCGAATTTTACCAGCCTATGTGCGCGTACGTTTCCACAACACAGGGGATACTCCGTGATTGGATTTCTCGTAGCGCGATAACTCGCGCCAAGAACTAGCCGGAACAATGACACGTATAATTCAGTTATTGATTACTCGTCAACGATACACTTGGTGCAACTTACCTCGTACTCGAATATGCATCCTGCAAGTGGCACTAAAATTGGAGACTGGCGACCATGCGGTAAAAGTGATCATGGTCATGCCCGGAGGTAGTTCCCCCGTTAATTGCTTGGCCCAAGTCGGCGACGCTTCGACGTTCCTAAAAAAAGAGCAATCGATACGTTACCTCGTAATCAACTCGAATGGTCTCGTATTCGCGCTCTTCGGTATTGCTGGAAATGTCGAAAGAAGCAGGAAAAGAGTAAAGAGAACGACGCTCGAAGGAGCACGTAACAACGCGCTCGCCGACACTTTGTCTGGCAGTGTGGACGGCTAGCATTGTGCAAGCAAGTCGATCGATGCACTCGTACATCGCGTCCATGCACCGACCGATCGAGACTCTCAGCAAGACGAACAATCCGCGATTTCGATGAAAGAGCGCTTCGAGTGGCTCTCGATACGTGGCTAGCCTGCAAGCCGACAAAGATGAAAAGAGCTACGAGAAAGAGAGAGAGAGAGAGAGAGAAAGAGAGAGGGAGAGACGAACAATCGACTGTAGGGACGCGAGAGTGCAACGTCACTGCACCAGTCGCCTTGTCTTCAAACACTCATCAAGTCTTTTCATCTGCTGCCAAACTTTACGATCATTCCGAGTCTCGAGCAATCCAGCAGCAACGAGGAATGGAAAGGAAAAAGCGGCGTAAGTACAATAAAATATCGTGCGCCACTCGTCATCCCACCTCGTCCCTTTGTCACAAGCCCCAGCTTTCCAGCTTTTCAGATTTCCAGCTTTCCCATTTCTCCGATCGATTAATCATCCAATAATGCGGATCAAGAGGAAAGCGAAGCTCGAGGTCGTGCATTTATTCGTAGTCGCGTGTCGTTCGACGATTCATCATTGTGCAAGACACTCACCTGTACCAGTCGACGTTGGTCTTTGGCTGAGGGATAACGACGTGCGCGGTAGCTCGCCTCGGAGATAGCTCAATGTCCCGATCGTTCGGACATCTGATGTAAGCTCTGGGCGGCTCGGTCGTGCGAGAAGGCGCTGTCGTGGTCGGACCTATAATTAATTGGCAATGCACGTGTTCAACAGCTCGGAAGATAGCTACTTGTCAAATTACAAATCGTCGAAATCAGGGTGGTGTTGCGATCGAACAGCGAGCTAGAACCGCTACGAAAGCGAAAGCGTAAGCAAAAGTCGAGCACGGCTCTCACGCTCGTCGTCCGAAAGAACGAGTCCTCGCGCCCCAAGAGGAATAGAGCTCGCGTAGGGAGCGAGGGTGGGTCGTTCGAGCTAATTGTCGATAGTTGTCCTCGCGCAGTGAGATTAATAATTTGACGCGTTTGCCATGGCTCACCGGAGTAATACGGGCGTGCGTCGAGCGCGTAGTAAGGCACGCATCGAGGCTCCATGCCGTCCCAGCGACCGCTCGCTTCGCACGTCCTCATGTAGGAACCTTCCAATCGAAAGCCCCTTCCGCAGCGGATGTGGCACTTTGCTCCCGCTGGATAATCCAAAGCTCCCGACGGGTATCCCGGGCATCTCATCTGTGCACGTGCTCAATCTCAAACTCGGTACTTGGAAGGAAATTATTAATCGGATAACAAGGATCGTTCGCGAAGAGGCTTACGTCGGCAAAAACAGGAGTCTCGAGAGCTCGACAGCTGGGACCCTTGGGCAGACAAGTTCTCGCGTCGGCTGCAAGTTCGAGGTCGTCGGCACAAGCGCAGTAATAGCTTCCCGGCGTGTTGATGCAGTCGCCGTTGCAACCGCCGTTGCGGTAGAGGCACTCGTTTATATCCAAGCACTGACTCGCATTCCTGAAATAAATCGTCCTCGAGCGTGAGATTCGTTGCGCTAGCGCGTGAGCAAACGTTGCGACGTGCGCAAGCGAGCGACCTCGGAACCGACCTTGAATTCAGATAAAAACCCGAGTAGCAGGAGCAAGCGTAAGAACCCAAGCCATTGATGCACATGTGCTCGCAGCTGTGCGTGCCCGCTTGACACTCGTCGATATCTGCAATCAATCCAATAGCGCACGCGCGGCCCGTTGCACGTGCAATTGAATTAGGCACGAAGGCTTTGAGTTATGGTGAAGATCAGGATCGATCGGTAGCCTACCAACGCATTCAAAATTGCCCTTTTCGCCGGCTCTTCGGAACCCTGTCTGGCAGTCGCAATAGTAGGAACCCAGCGTGTTCACGCATCCCGTCGAGCAATGCGCACCCCGAGCGCACTCGTCGATGTCTAAAAGCAGAAAACACGCGCTGGTGAGGATCTGTACGCCGTGGTTCGAGCGAGTGCCCGGCGTTACTCACCGACGCAGGTATCGTTTTTCGTTTCGAAGCCCTCTCGACAGCGACACTCGTAGGAGCCGTGTGTGTTGATGCACTCGTGGTGACAGCGGTGGTTGCCCGTCGCGCACTCGTCGACGTCGACGCAACGCGAGCCCTTGCCGTCGAGCGCTCGGAAGCCTTCCTCGCAGGTCGTCGCCACCTCCTCCTTCGTTTCGGCGATGCACGTGACGTTGTCCTCGACCAGCCGATGTCCCGGTGGGCACTCGCAGACGAAACTACCGTTGGTGTTACGACAGACGTGCGAGCAGCCGGCCTTGCCCGTGACGCACTCGTCCACGTCCTCGCAGCCGGCGTCAGGCCGTTCGCCGAGCTCGTAGCCCTCGGAGCAGCGGCAAACGTAACCACCCTCGATGTTGTCGCAGATATCCGGACAACCAGCGTTGTCGATTGCGCACTCGTTCACGTCGAGGCAAGTCCGCTCGTCCGCCGCCAGGTACATGCCCAATGGGCAGCTGCAGCGCACCCCCGTCTCGTCCGAACGATGGCAGTCGTGCGAGCAGCCGCCGTTGCCGCGGACGCAGCCGTCGGCGACTACGCACGTCCTCGAGTCATTGGCCAACGCGTGCTCCTCCGGGCAGACGCACTTGTAGGAGCCAACGATGTTGAGGCACTCGAACCAACAGCCAGCTTCGCCGGTCTCGCACTCGTTGACGTCGACGCAGCTCTTGAGGTCGTCCCCTAGAGCGAAGCCCTGGGCGCACCTGCACTCGTAACCGCCGACCGTGTTGTTGCATAGCTGAGCGCATCCGCTGTTGCCCCGGGCGCACTCGTCCACGTCGATACACGTGGAGTTGTCCACGGCCAGCGCGTATCCCTCGCGACAAGCGCACTCGTAGCCACCAAGAAGATTGACGCAGACGTGCGAGCAGTTGTGTTTTGACTCGAGGCACTCGTCCAGGTCGACGCAGCTCTTCTGGTCGTCCGCGAGCAGCGCGAATCCCTCGGGGCAGCCGCAGCGGTAGCCACCCACCTCGTTGGTGCACTCGTGCGAGCAGCCCACTTGCACGTCGTTCTCGAACAGCTCGCACTCGTTGACGTCCTCGCAACTGCGCAGATCCGCCTGTAATTTGAAGCCCCGAGGACACGAGCAGATCGCCGCCTCGGTCATCACGTCGACGTGGCAAAAGTGAGAGCAGTTGCCGTTGTTGAGCGCGCAAGCTTCGGACGCGACGCAGCTTCGATTGTCCGCGGCCAGTGCGTAGCCGCTGAAGCAGCCGCACTCGTAGGCCCCTGGCGTGTTGGCGCACACGTGCGAGCAGTTGCCGTTGTCCATGAAGCACTCGTTGACGTCGTCGCACGAGGCGCCATCCATACTATTCAGGACGAAACCGTCCTCGCAGGTGCACTCGTAACCGCCGTAGCCGTTGACGCAACGCTGTGTGCAGTTGTGCGCGCCTTCCAAGCACTCGTCGACGTCCACGCAGGTAACGTTATCGCCACCCAGACGCAGCCCAGCGGGGCACTCGCAGCTGACCTGGCCAGCGTGGTCGCTCGACGCGCAAAAGTGGCTACAGCCCCCGTTGTCTCTCAAGCAGGCACTCGCGTTGACGCACGTGCGCTGGTCCTCCGCGTCTAGGAGCATGCCCTCGGGACAGACGCACCTCGAGCCGGAGGCGACCTGCTCGCAAGAGTGGGAACAGCCCCCGTTGTCCACGAGGCACTCGTTCGTCTCCACGCATGATTTGCCGTCGTCCAACAGCTCGAAGCTCTCCGGACATGAGCACTTGAAGCTACCCGGCGTGTTCACGCAGCCGTCCGAGCACTCGTCCAGTCCGAGGAGGCACTCGTTCACGTCGATACAGGTCGAGCGGTCGTGCTCGAGCAGTTCGTAGCCGGTCTCGCACCCGCACTCGTGCGATCCTTCGGTGTTGAGGCAGCGCTGCGAGCAGGCGACGCCCTCGGCGCACTCGTCCACGTCCTCGCAGGTCCGCTCGTCCGCCGACAGCTGAAAGCCCTCCGGGCAGCCGCAGCGCAAGCTCTCGCCGTTCGCCTCGCACGCGTGCGAGCAGCCGTGCGTCTCCCGGCACGATTGTTCGTCGACGACGCAAGTCTTGGCGTCGCCGGACAAGAGCCACTTGGCCGGACAAGCGCACTCGTAGCCTCCGGGTAGGTTGACGCACTCGTGGCTGCAGTCGTTCTCGTCCTCTCGGCACTCGTCCACGTCCCGGCAGGTGCGACCGTCCCGCTGGAGCGCGTACCCCGGAGGACACTCGCAGTGGTAGGCCTCGGCCCGCTGCGCGCAAGCGTGGGAGCAGTTGAGCCCGCTGCAGGAGTCGGCCGCCCGGCAGCGCCTGCCATCCTCCGCGAGGTACATGCCACCCGGACAGGAGCACGCGTACGTGCCGTTCTCGTTGTGACAGCTGTGCGAGCACTCGTGAACTCCGCGCGAGCACTCGTCGATGTCCTGGCAACTGGTTCCGTCGTCGGCTAAAATGAAGCCCGGAGGACAGTCGCAGCGGTAGGAGCCACGCGTGTTGGTGCACTCGTGCGCGCAACCGTGCTGGTTGTCGCTGCACTCGTTCACGTCCTCGCAGGACGTGCGATCGAACGCCAGGCGGAAGCCAGCGCGGCAAACGCAGCGAGGCCCGTCCTCGTCGTCGCGGCACTCGTGCTCGCAGTCGTGCTCGCCGCTGGCGCACGTTGCTGGGCTACTCGTTGCCCTGCAAGTCGAGTTGTCAGCGCTGAGCGCTAGACCGCTGGGGCACGAGCACAGATACGATCCCTCGGTGTTCCAACAGGTGTGCGAGCACGGCTTGGGATCGCTCCTCGAACACTCGTCGATGTCCGCGCAAACGTTTGACTCCTCGTCCATCTCGTAGCCTGAATTGCACTCGCAATAAAAGCTTCCTTTCGAGTTGACGCATCTGTGATCGCATCCGTGACTCTTCCCGTCGTCCTCTTCGCACTCGTTGATGTCTGAAAGCGAACGTTACGAGTGCAGCGTATCGAACGACGTGTCCTCGAGGAGCAAACGGACAAGATGTCTCTTACCGACGCACACGCCGTTATTGTCTCTTTTATAGCCCAATTCGCATACGCCATCGAGAGGAGATGCCGTGATGCCGTCCTCGTCGTAATCGTCCCCCTCGTCTTCGTCGTCTTCCTCCGAGTCGTAATCGTCGTCCGGTATTAGTTTCGTTTTCTTTTTCAACGTCTGCAAACATTTGTACGAGCCTTCGGTATTGACGCAGCTCTCTAGCTCGTCTTTACACGGCTGCTCCGCACCGATGCACTCGTTGACGTCTGAAAAAGCGGGAACGTTGACACATCGACAACCGTCTTTGCGCGTCTCCGCGAACGAAAGCACGAAATGTCTCACCTAGGCAGGTTTTTTCGTCAACGGCCAAGTCGTATCCGCGAGGACACTGGCAGAAAACGCCCCCCTCGCTATTGACACAGACGTGCGAACAACCCCAATTGTTATCGTCGCACTCGTCAATGTCTTCGCAGGTAAGGTTGTCTCGTCTCAATCGGAAGCCTGGGCGATCGCCACAGCCACATTGATAACCGCCTGGCAGATTTACGCACGTCCGTTCGCAAGCTCCACGTCCGTTGTTCGGAGTGCACTCATCGATATCTGTTTCCAAACAAATTATTTTGCATCTCCAAATTGATTATCGTCGTAATCGTCGCGTCGCTCCGTCGTGCCGCGCGCTTGTCACACCGCGCTTCGATTAATTTTCATTTTGCCACGCAGCCTAATATACGAATAATCAGTTGCAGCCCGACTCTGACCAAGTGCAGCGGCAACATTAGCAATGGTTAATCAAAGTGCAATGCAATTTTAACGAGAATGGCAAACAGGAGGAGATTTCGATTAGGAACCAATAATAAATCGTAATGAACCTGCGCATGATTTATTGTCGCCGTCGAGCTGAAATCCTGGTGGGCAATCACAGTGGAAAGAGCCCAAATCGTTGCGGCATATGTGCGAACAGCCGGACATTCCCTCTGCGCACTCGTCGATATCTGCAATACACCAAATATTTACGGATAGCCTAATAATAACGCGTCCTTCCTTCTATATTTTTATCTGCAATTTATTATATAATACGTTACTTCGCAACTTGCGGGCTTCACCTTTTAATTAATTCACATTTAGCAAGGTCGCGTATTTTCCTTTTAACTTTGAGGCTACTCATTACATATTTATCAATTGGCAATCGTGAAAAGGCACGCATTGCTCGTTTATCTCAATTCTGACATCAAATCGACGTATATTCATCTTTGAAAGCTGATTTAAGCTGCCGAATAAGCTATAACTGCGTTCGCTTTTTAAACAATGTTTCGAATAAATAATTCGTCGTTTCCCAATTCGTTAGCAAAAATAATCATAGTCGGTCGAATTGTTTTATATAAGGTAGCTAAAAGAAGGATACAAATTTATAGACACGATTAAATCAGAAAGTGTCAATAAATTACATCGGCCGAGACTCGAGAGGAAGGCAAGGAAAAGTCGAGTTTGAAAAACACGTTTTCTCGGGTGAAATTGGCGCGAGCCTACTAGTCGCGCAACGAGGAGAGTATTTAATTTAGCGATCGATCGTAACGACGTCGACTGCGCGAGGGCGACTGGCTCTGATGACTTTTTCTCCTTCTCTCTCTCTCTCTCTCTCTCTCTCTTTCTCTTTCTCTGTCTTTCTCTGTCTCGCGCGCGCAATGTCGTCGTAGTCAGTTAGTCGTACCGAGCGAGAACCGGTCGGAAATCCGACTCTTCGAGACAGATGACAGATGTCGTCTGAATTACTTTCGTCCAATTAATACGTTTGACAGTTTTGCATGCGCTTTCTCGCAAATAATTTGAACGTGCCTTGTTCGTTCAGTAATAATACATGTCAAAGGAAATATCGAGCTGCATTTATAAAGGGCACGCGTGTAAATTCGGAACGATACCAAATGAATCTTACCGATACAACTGGACTTTTCCAAGCGATAACCATCGAAACAGGAGCACCTAATACCATCCTCGACGTCGACGCACAGTTGCTCGCAGACGTTCTTCTCGCTGTCGCATCTCTTGATATCCGGCTTAGCCTCGTATTCCTTGAGAAGATCTGATAAAACGCAGTGGAGACCAATCACAGAGACATCTCGAATGTTTAGATTGAGAGAGAAGCAAAATGAGCGGAGCCTTACTCACCCTCTTGTTTGACGCACTCGGGAACAACGCCTAGCCACCTCGACTCTTTACAAAATAAGCGATCTTGCCCGGGATCTCTCAAGACGTATCCCTCGATGCACTGGTAGACCGCCATCTGGTATTTGTTGAACGGATCTATCGGATTTTTCCTGCGGGAAAATTGACAAGGTGAACATGAAGACGGCATCTTGAAAAGTGTTTGCATCTCCTCTTGAATATGCCGCAATTCATACGAACCTGGCACTCTTGCTAACGTTGGCCTTTTCGACGAGGGCTGGTTTGACGGGCAGTTTACCGAGCCTCTGTTTGCCATAGCAGCTCGCGTCGAGACTCGAGGCAAAAGTCTCGTTGAACCTGGCCAACGGGTCCTGTTTACGACGTTGCCGCTTTTTTGGTCGGTTTGACTTGCCGACGTTTTTGCGATGGGTTTCATCGTTGCTCGGCTCGTCGCCCAAATACAGGTCGTATCTCACCTGTCTTTCGGCTGTCGATTGAAAAGGGCGAATATTAAGGAAACTAGAGCGCAATTGGGAATAAGGGAACTGTTAAACGATACGACGTAACAGTGGAGGGCGCAAAAAGTCGGATAATCGAAATAATCGCCACAACGCCAAACGCGTGTGCGCGCGCGTGTGTCAGCTATAAAGTGCTTTATCGTCGGATCAGACACGAATAAAAAGCGCAAAAGGTCACTTTTATTGATTTATATCTGACGTCGATAGCTAGCCAGCAATAGTCCCGCGGGAAAAAAGGAAATCCACGCTGCAAGCTGATCTTGTTAAGCTGCTGCAAAATGTTAGTTGACACCGAAACTCTGATGTTCAATTATCATTCGCGCGTCAGAGTTTGAAATTTGGCAACGGCAGTGGCAGCGTGGTTGTTCAACTCGAAACTCGATCAAAGTTGAAAACCCGAGAATGTCGATACACTGATTTTTCAAAGCGATCGATCGACTGCAATCGATGAAAATCTTCTCGCCGACTAACGGCGTCCCGTGCAACTGCGAACAACTGCAAACTTGACTGAAATCCACACAATAGGCCAGAAAATGAAGCCCAATGGAACTGAATGGCGCCGAAATAAGTAGCTAGAGCGTTTCGCGTCGGAGAGTTGATTAGCGAGGGGCCAAAAGTTAGCGAGTATAACTGGAGGAAGGATCGATAAGTCGCGAGACTGTGCTATCTGGCAAGAAGCCGTCGATCGCACTTGAACGAAGTTGTCGAAGCAAGACTGTGCCTATGCTCGTCAATATACCGGATGATCGTTCGAGTTGCGACGGTTGAAAGAAAGCAACGAACACATTGGACAGCTGGCAGGCTCGAAACGAGCATTGACGAGAGCTGTTTACGAGGGAGCTAGGCAGCTGAAATTAATTGAGATCGCGAGACGCCCGCCCGCAGCATCGCGGATGATTGTTGCAAGCGCTGCATCCACGAGGTCGCGGCCTACGCGCCACTGCAGCAGGCGCTCTCCCGCCCAACTGGCCCACTTATTTGCGTGTGCTTTGGAACCGAATGGCAATAATAATAGTAATTAACGTCCAATGGGACTGTACGTGGCACTTAATAAACCCAACTCGGCGCGCACACCAACCAACCATCTAATTATCGAGGCTACAGGTACACACGGACTATAATTACGTAAAGATAGAGGCGCGTGGGCACGGAACATACGTCAAATTTGCTCTTGCTGCAATTCGACGAGCAACAACCGCGTCTATTACGATTGCAGTTTTCTCGAGTGTGCACTTTGACCATTGTCGGCTTGTTTACGACGATCTTTGCTCGTTCGCATCGTCTTCGTATTGGTGTATTGCGAGCTACAACTACACCGAGGACGAGTGCGACGGAACGACGCTAGCATGCTCTGGGGTACAACACCCGACCCAGGCTACGAGCTCGTTCGAAAACCGTCTCGTTCGCCTATCCGACGTCCCGAGCAAAGGAGACAAACTGCAAACCTAACTACCTTCTCCGTCGCTTTTATCATTCTCGCAATTGAAAACAGTGCTGAGCGTAATATCAAACTAAACGGATTTCCACCGAATTAACTCGCAAGAGTGAGTGAAATTAAGCCTTAAAACTTGAAGCTGACGTGTTAAATCGCTGCGGTATATTATACGCGAGTGTACGTGCGCGCGAGAAGGGCTTCGGCAAAGTTGCCGTGCGCAAAGTTAACCAAGCCGCAAAGCTCCCGGTACAATGGTACGCGAGTGCGATCTACTCGTAGTCTGCTAGGTTTGACGTACGGCGTGTGGGGCTGCAGCTTGAAAAAAGAGAGCAAGCAAGATAAGGAGGTCGCGTAGAATAGGCTGATACCTGGCGTACTCCAGCAAACAGTAGCGTGGACGAAAGCTCGCTTTCCACGTCGACGCTCGCGTTATTTCGTCGTAGCTCAGCCTTAAACCGATCGCGTCGCCTCGTTGATTGTGACTCTCGTCTTTTCGACAATCGACAGCCAAGGCGAGCGCACAAACGTAAGGAGGACGAACAGATTGACGCTTCGCGGTAATATTCATTGGCGATAAGTCACGCCAGCGCTCGATCGCTGCAAGGGCTTAGCTTTTGATCAGTGGAATGAACCGAGCGACGTTTGACGCACGTCGGCAAAGCGATTGTTCCAAGCTTTCTTCCTCGTGGTCCTTTCCGGCTGCTCGGAATTTCGGAGTGCTCCGAGTGTTTGGCAGTTCGATGCACCGGTCATATTTGCATAACGCCGTGGCCCTACGCCTGCAATCAATGTCCCGACCACGCGGATAGCCTTCCTCGTTGGTGGGGCCAACGAGGACTGTACCAGCGGTTTGCCAGAATACTCCGGAAGCTCGCACGCCAATATTAATAAGAAACCAAAGCAACTCCAACGAGAAAGGCGCCAAGAGCAATAGAAAGGGCAACGGACGTGATCGGAATGCCATCGGCTGCAAGTTCCGTCATAAATCCGCGGTTATCGCCCACCGCCAGTGCCGCCGTCCTCGACGTTGCCTCCTTTTCTCCGCGCACTTTTTCGCTCGGTTTATCGCTCGGAGCTAACTAATTATTCGCTGGTCGTGCACAGCCGCGAAATACAACCGCCTACCCTAGGTAAGGAAGGCTCAGCGTAAGCTACGCGTACAATTGACAATTTATAGTTGGCGCATGCAGAGCTCTGTCGAGTGCAGCTTGCGCGAGAAAAACGGAAGCAGAGAGTACGAGCCAAGTCGCGAGAAAGTTATCGTCTAGCGCCGCTCCAAGATAATCGCGATCCGTGCAGTCGCCCTCGAGAACGTCAATGTTATCGACTCGGGACGTCCCGTGCAGCCCAAGTTGAACTCGAGATAAAGCCACTCGTATCGGTCAAACGAGTCCAACGTCGGGACACGCAATATAGCGCAAAAGAGGGATGGATCGTTGGCGTAGCTGCTGCAAGCTTTGCGATTCGTTGAGGGATCGATCGATGTCACTCGCCAAATAGGTGTGGGATTGTAAGCGAGCGGACGTTGCACGCGGAAGAGCCTCGAAAAAGCAGGCCCAAAGTAAAGGAGAAAAAGAGCTAGCGAGTTGAATGGAGCAGCAGGACACTCTGCGGCCTCTCCGACAAACACGTTTGCTGCAAGCAAATAAAGCGCCATCCGTTCGTTTCGATTTCGTTTCGAGGCGTTTCAATCAAAGCTACGGCTTCACTAGCGATCAACACTTTTACGTTTCCACGAACGTTTGACGAGCGACCGGCCAAACAAACCGACCTTCATAATAGCCTGCTATTGTCGCGATGCTCCGTGGCCGCGCCAACAATCGATTTTCACCGAAAATTCTGCTGGAATTCGTTCGTGATTTCGGCAGGCGCGCATCACCGATCGAGCTATCAAAAGGCACTCTTTGTCCCCGCCTTTCTTTGTTCCTTTTCCCCCTTTTTCCGCTTATTCCGCTTATTCCGCTTATTCCGCTTTTTCCGTGTTTTCCTTTGCACTGTTCATTACTAATTGCCGGGTCGCTCATCATTTTCAGTTATTTGACAAGTATTCGCCGACGAAACAATGGGAGCAAATAACGCCAATGTCCCACCTACCTAATTGACGAGCACAGAGTGCTAAATTTTTAACGCGGATGCTTTTACACGATAATAAATTCCATTATTCTTGGTCCGTATCCAACGTTCGTATTAAAACGTGTGATTCGAGCGACGAACTGACTGCATTGTAAAAGTTGGCTTGGTTTCGATGCATGCGGGTCGTGGATCATTTGAATATACGTATGCGCGATCCAGCTGGCAGAGGCGAACGACGCGATTAATAGATTATCTAAACAACCCCGCGGTCGAAGTAAACTTGTCGCGAGTCGCGTCCGTGCAAATTAACGAGTTGATAAACTTACCGACAGGTACGCAACTGGGTATCGGGTGATTCCAGTTGTCGGTGTTGCAGCTGAGAATCTTGTGGCCCTTGAGTCTGCGTCCTGGTTCGCACGAGTAGACCGTCTGCAGCGAGCCGTCCTTGAGCACTCGCTCTCTGACGGAGCCCCATTGTGGTGCTCTTACCGGTGGGCAGCTTGCAGCCACACCTACAACGACGCCAAATTTAATTGTCGCTACGATTCAAGTTTTACACGGGCCTACTGTCAACGGCGAACAACCAGCGCTCAAACAACGATCGATTTGCGTATTGCGACAATCAGAGCGACGTCAATAACAAATAAGTTAAAACGGACAATTTGCCGGAAAATACAGCTCGACCTGTACTTCCGACGAGTGGCGGGTGCAATCTAGACGTACTCGAAATTACATCCGACTGCAAATTCTCAATTACAATGTACCTCGTCGGATAGTCCGATAGCCTCGTGCTCGCTCGATCCGTAAATAAATCGATCGACCGATCAAATTTTTTACTTATTTCGCAAAACAATAAGCAGAGCCGGCGTTGCTTCGCGCCATTGTCTACTTTTTTTAACGCGTGTTCAGCGACATTATCTATCGCACTAACTTAAGCTACATTCTTGATCGTTTTATTAAATGCATGAATTAGATTGCAGGTGTGTATACAATAAGGGACAATGTCGAAGAATGAGATGGAAATAGGAGCAACGTTACGCTTTATACGTAATTACAGTGAGAGTTGGTGCAAGCACTAGGGAATTGCAGGAAAAGCCGACACTATTAAGCGGGATCGCATATTACGAGCACTTTCAGCACCTAGTACGCCTACTATTTTCGGCTGGAAGCGCCAGTGTACGCTCGACCGACCGTCAAGCCAATCCAATAGAGAAGGGAACACTCGTAAACACGACCCGTTGTCGCAGGTCACTTTGTACTCGGCGATAATCAGTAGCCTCGTCGAGAACGGCAAAAGTCTCGATAACCCGTTTGGTTTTCAAGTCTCGATAACCCGTTGCCGAGGTCTTAGCAAAGAGTTGTACGTCTGGCTGATTCAAGTTCCAAATAAAAATTCGACAGCGCAGTCGACGCGCCCTTTGTCGCTAACCGGTCGATTCAATTCATTTTTCCATCGACTGTCGAGCTCCTATCCACTGGTATTACCTTGTTGTTCCCTCGACATTCGGCAGTAGCTACTTTTGTCGTTGAAAGTGCCAAAGCACTAATTGCCGAATCAAGCCGAGCGGTAGATTAGCAAAGTTTGCATGGATACGCAAGGGCAGGCAAGAGGCAAAAATTAAGCAGAACACAGACGAAAGCTAGTCTGAGCTTTTTCGTAATCGAGCTGAAATCCAACTTTGCCGACTAGTTGAATGGCTTTCTAACGAACTAGCGTGATATTTTAATTTATAAACGTTCGAGAACTGTTGCGTGTAGTGCTTTTTCGGTGCCAACCTGATTGTCCTGGCGTTTTGTCTCGATAAAACGAAACGTCGGTGCTGTCTGGGCGAGCTGTCAACTCGACAGTGCGAGAAATCAAGTAGGTTTTTCGTCTCGCAGTCAAATTGTCTTACGTATATAAGCACAATAGCTATCGCTTTTGCTCTCTCAACGGAGAGAGACAGGCCATGAAAAAAAGTGTATTACTCTACCAGACATCACGTCGCGATGCCACGTAACCACTTGTCAAAGCAGTCTTTCTTGAGTTCGCACAATTCGTCGGAGGAGTGGGCAACCACAGATACCGCAGGGCCAATTATTAAGAGTCGTTGAACGTGCGCGCTCGAAAGAGCACAGCGTTTCGGCTGTTTTTAGTAGTTGCAAATAAAAACTGAAAGCATCTCGACGCTGACCGCGAGAAAAACTTATCCGCGCGCGCATGACGAAAAACAGACACACACTCTCTCTCTCTCTCTCTCTCTCTATCTCTCTCACCGAGATCTGCTGATGAGTATGATACTTGTTTTTTTCGCGCGATATGGAGACGCGCGCGGCTTTTACGAGAGGCTTTTTCGCGTGCATGATGCGTTTACGAGCGCGAAACACACTGATTTACGAGACAAACTCCTTGGCTCTCTAATGGATATTCCTCGGTTGGGTGTTTTCTTTGCCTTTATCTGCCTATTTCATTTGACTTTATTTCTAGCCTCGCCGGCTCGTACTACATACTTAAAAAAACTAGCAAGAACGGCAGATCGAATTGCGTAAAGCTGTGCAAAGGAAGCAGCGACGATCTTTCGAGCTCTCGTGACGTTGCTTTTGCTGCTGACTCGTGCGCTCGGAATGCCGGCGTATTCATACGTGTAGGTTTCCGAATGAGCGACCACCAAGAGAGCCGGCTCTGTTCACCTTATCCGCCTGCCGCTCTGTACTCGACCGTTCAAAAACATGAACAACGTTGCGCTCGTCGACGATACGCGCGTCCATTTGCGTATCCGAAGCCGACGGTGAGCATCAACTAACAAGCTTGGAGCTTTCGAGCGCTGCCTAATGGCGTTGACGCTCTGCGCTTTGATGTATCGTCGCAACGAGTTCTTTTACCAAACAAATTCATTTGGTACTCAGCTCCGCGTGAGTAGTTGCCTGGCTGCGAGCCTTGTGAAAAATGTCGAAGAGCACAGTTTCGCGTTCGCTTACGGGAACGCGAAGGGAACTCTTGCCGAGGATACTCGAGACGGCCTCTCGCTCCTAGTTTGCCACTCGTTATAATAACGCCTGCGACGATGAAATTCAAGTTTGAAATCACGCGCCGTGCCAAGCATAGTAGTAGTAGGCATAATACGAGCCTGCAGGGGGCGGGAATGAGGAAATGGCAAGTAGCAAGTAGGAAGTGGGGCTCGATCGCCCAGGCATAGCGCACGAGCGCGTACGCCAAGGTGTGGGCCGTTCACGATTGCTCTTATCGTCCATTTGTCGCCGGTTCGTCTAGTCAACGGGGCTACGAAATGACAATAGGAGCTTTTACGAAATAGTACGGTCGTAGGCGACCGCTCCACGGCTAGCCTTTCCGTCGTGTAACGTATTATCATTGCGCAACGATCGCGCGCACATTCATAATCTCGATATAGAACGAACGAAAATGTTTCAGCTGAGCTACGCTTTTGTGTATCGAAATATTGGCTGTACCAATATTTCGAGCAAACTTTAACAATCGTTGTAGTCTCGTTCGTGTTGTCGCGTGTCGAGCGATGAAAAGCTCCGTCCTCTATGACTGCTGTAACGAGTATCGCGTGAAAAAATGTGGAGGTGCCAGCCGAGCTAGTTCACGAGAAACTCGATCAAGTGATAAAAATTCAGATAAAAAAACAACTCTCGAGTAATTATACGCAATTGTACGACGTTTATCGATCGCTAAGTAACTCACGCGGCTTTGGCGTTGCTCGAGTAGAGCAAATATTTGCCTCCTTGGTGGTTCTCGCACTCGCGCGAGGTCGCGGTCATTGAGCTTGCGACGCGGCGGCGACCCCTGACCTTGTACCCTCGACGGAGAGTGATCGTTTGGCGTCGTAAAGTATACGGCGACTAAAGTAGCCGCAACAACAACAGCAGCAGCAGCAGCAGCAGCAGCTGCATGCTCGATCAATGGACGGACTCGTTCGCGAATCCATTCGCGATCGTTGAGCTCGTCAGCGAGCAACGGAGAGAAAGATTCTTTTGAACGATCGTCTCTATAGTCATGCGCGTATCGCGTTGCTGTTGTCGGTTTGGCTGTCGACGATAATGCCTCCAATTCGTTGCGCTGACAGCTGCGACGATCGGACGGCTTCAATTGACGTCGCCCTCTGCTAGCTGTCGCGCCCAATAATCCCAGCAAATATGGTGCATCGAGGAATCGTGCGTCGTGGCTATCGCTTGGTTCGCCCGGGAGCGCAAAAAGCAACCTAATGAAATACAACGCTGACGGTAAGCGTACGCCTCGCGAAAGCCGAGTTGACTGGCGGACTCGTTGTCGTTTCCAGGACGTCCAGGACACCTATTTTAGTCCATCGCGCGTAATACGACGAGCGCGCGATCAAGTTCGCCCCCGTTCGGATCATCGCTATTTGTAACGTGTAATCGATGTTCGTTAACGCGCGTAAACACTCGAATCCGCGTAGTTGTCTAGCGCCCACGAAGAACGCATTGACGTCTAACGAGTGTGGCGCGGTGCTAGATGTACAACGTCGAATATCTGCATCGGTCGAGCTGTCGGCTCCCGTTTCTCGTTTGCACGCCGTTTACCGCGCCTCTCTTCCTTGTTCCTTTCGTTGTAATCGGCCGGCTCGCCGACATCGCAAGACGTCCATTAGCCAGTGCAAATAATTAAAGCTTGGGATTGCGAGGCTCGCGAGACGCTGCTGTTTGCAGAGCTGCCTCTTTTAGCACTCGGGCTCCGACGCAAATACGTCAACGTGCTAATCGTAGCTAGCCCAGCTGCGTATAAGTATCGTTGTATCAAAAGGGCGCAGGCGGCTAGCTTACTCTCGTCTCCTCCTCTTCCTCGTCCACTCTCGTTAATGGGCTCGACGTACCGACGCGATCGACCTTACTGTCTTTCAAAATAAGCTACTTGTTGCGCTGAAACACGAGTCGGCAGCAATAAACAAACGTCAACGGCGAGCAAGTCGCAAGAGAGCATAGCGGAGCGGCCGCGAATGTAACGGGTCGCGAGCGGCCAGTCTACCGCGCCTCCTTGCACGTAATGGCCTAATCGCCGAGCTAGCCTGTAATTTGATTGCGAACAATGAACCGAGCGATCGAGATTTACTCGCGATGCAAAAGGATGACGATGGCGGACCACGTACACGCTACTTACGGCTCTCCGAGCGCCAGAGAAAGGGAGAGACGCTCCGGCCTCGTGCATCGTTCATTGATTTTTCACACTACCGTAGCAGACCATTAGTCATCGCTCGTTGCGCATTGCAACTCCACGATAACCGGCTATTCGGTGTACAGCAGCTTGCAAGTCCATCGCTCGAGCTGTCGGTCAAACTCTTGTCGACCAATGGAGCCACGCTTGTCCCCAACAATGTCCACGTGCTTGTTTATCGTCGTTGTCGTCGTCTTATTACGACAAACTCAAACTTGTTGATGCAATGGAGGGCTTCGTCAACAGCCTCGTTGATATTGGTCGATCGAAGCCCGGCGGGCTCTGACGAAAAGCTGCTAGTTGCTCGCGGTGCAAAATTGTCGTGGAACTGCGCACTGCACTGGAACTGACGTTAATTTATCGGGTCTAGAGCGAAGCTCTAGGCGGCCGCTTTGCAGCTAGAACTTTGTTTCGCAATTTTCTTGCTCGCTAGCTCGGACTTTTGCGGAGTGCAGTCTTTCTTTTCTCTTTCTTCGCACTTTGCAGCCACTACGACGACGACGACGACGACGACGACGACGACTGCCACTGTTACTGCTACTAGTCTGGCTACACGTACGAGCACTCCGAGGCCAACTACCGTCGGTTTTTCTACACAGTTTTACGCTTTTCAGCGAGGTCACGCTGAGCCAAAGTTGTGCTCTCGCCTACTTGGACAAACTGCACCCACGACTATGCTCCGTGAATCTTCATCTTCAGAGCTCTCGGATGAAATCTCGGTCAACAGTTTTGTTGTCGACTACAGCTGCTAATTAACGTGCTAATAATCGAGTTGTCGAGCAACGAAAATGGCCGTGTGAAATATGAAGAGCCAAATGTGTCGAGCAAAAGCGCCATTTTCGCAGTGTCCTCGGAGGCTTGCTCGCGTTCAGTCGATGACTTTACGAGCGAATATTACATAAAACGAGAAAATACTCGAGCGAGAACCGGGTTCTCTCATCCTTTTACCGAGTAAGCCGTCCCCCTTCCCGTTCATTTCTCTCTCTCTCTCTCTCTCTCTCTCTCTCTCTCTCATGGCAAAAATACCGAGCTATGGAACATCGGCAGCGCTTTAGTGGCCTTCTCACGAGACGCGCGTTCTTCTGCCTTATTTCATCAATGTTTAACGTTCAAGCTTTTCGCTAAAATCAATGCAGCGAGCATCGAATGGATAGTCCCGCGAGGAAAACGTAAAATTGATGAAAAAATTGATGTGTTTATCAAGAAAATGATGGGCGGCTCAATCATGATCTACTATTTTTACGGTGCAGTCGAACAAACTGAGCGGTCTAACATTGACACGCGGCGGCGAGATCCCTCGCAGCAATCCGACGGCCAGGAGCGATAAGCGCACGTACGTATAAATAGGCCAAAGCTGTCGCTGAGGCTGTAGTCGACATAAATCATTGGCTCAACCTAAAAATTCGTGGACATTGCGCTCGCTTGTTTATCCGACCATTTATTTGGCTGTGCTCAAACAAAAGCAGCTTCTATTTTATTAATTCGATATTCTAGCTCGAACGCCAAATTAGCTGCCATTAAGCGCGTCGAATGAATTCCAATGCAATGGGATTCGCGCGTAACGAGCACTCGAGTCGGCTGGCTTACTATAATGTGACCCCGTATGATAAATATCCGTGCACGAGCAAAAGCCGCTATTCCTTTTCAAATGCAAAGCGCTTGGCTTGCCTCCGCGCCTTGCCGCTATCTTGTCCAGACGAGCCGAGTGACCGCCGTCCCCTCCGCGCGCGCTTATTTTCTTTCGTTTGCTCATTTCCGCGCTAGCTACGCACTTTTCGAGCTTTCGATAGCTATCTTTAACGAGTGGTCGACTCGTTGTTTTGTCAGTTAGACGACTACGTCGTGATGCTGTCGGAGCGCGACATGACGAGTCAAAAACACCCACCTAAAAGCGACTTTTAATCAGAGAGAATAAGAATGGTCCCGTGCAGAGAACGAGTAAAGCGAGTAAAGGAGGAAGAGAGGAGGCAGAGAGAGAGAGAGAGAGAGAGAGCACGCTTACTGCTCACGGGGATATCGCATTGGAATATGCAAATGCGCGGCCGGGAATAATCCTGCATGGCAATTACGTAATGCGAGACAAGGGGCCGCATCGACGTGCACCATAGCGGCATAATTGAGGCTAGTCTGACTAGGATCGCAGCTGCTCTTCTCGCGATAATCCGCCTTGCATTTTCCACGGCGATTCTGATTTGTATCGTGATTTTCGTTGTGATTTGACGCAGTAAACGCTATGATACGAGCACGAACGTCGTACTTTGTCCCGACTGCGTCATCTCGCGTCGCCCGACCACAGACGACGGTGCGCACTTTCAAACTCAAAAGCAAAGTTTCCGACAACTCGCTAATCTTTGACGATGAGGCTGATAAGCCGACGAGGCAACTCTGCACTCAGCTCTCGTCAGCTTTTGCTTTTTCTTTCGATTCGTTCAAGTTTGGCCTTCTTGATAATGCACTTTGCCAACTGAAAAGTAATAAACTCTGCCATCTGCTATCTACGCTCTGCATACGAGCCTACGAGCGAGCGAAAAGCGCACGGGTGATGCCCAAACAATTGCGTGCGTGCGTGCGTGTACGCGCCGACCTCGCGTTCTTATCCGAGCTCGTAAGCGCAAGCGGCAATTTTCCATGCTAGTGTTTCCATACTTCGTGAATTTGGCTCGTTCCGTTCAGTTTGATCGAGTCGAACGCGCCTGCTGGCTATATTACGTTATGCTTCGATCGCTGGTTCATCGATTATTCGTGGGCCATTGCTGGTTAATACGACGGATGTCGACGGGTTAATCCGACGGGTCGTCGAGTTAATCCAATTGCTTATTAATGGTGTACGTGGATCAAAGATCATCAACGAGAAGTTTCGGCGCGTTAGCGGAGGAAGTCCATCCTCGGCAAAGTTGGCTACTTTCTACGTGGCGTAGATGAAAAGTTGCGACACCGCAGCGGCTTCGTTTACCCGCTCGTAATATCAATAATACCTTGGGTGGCGTTGAGCTTTTATCTTGGACAAATTCTCACGGTGGCTTCCTCGTTTCTACGCTCGCTTAAATAGGCAACGACGATTCGGAATCGCTACGATTATCGTGGCTCAACGCACGCTTGTGCCTTTTTATTTTAAAGTCCATATATCACTCGACACCGGTATAATAGCTAGACCGATAGAAGTGGCCTGCACTTGCCTGCTGCGTTATTTTAATCGTGAGCGTCTGCATCCGCGTGGGTCGCCGCGGATGCAGACCTACGAGTTTTGATTTTTTTTCAGGCGAGCTCGCTGGCGCGCCCATCGGCTACCGGATCGCCTCGTGGGATTGTCCCCTTTTCTATTTTTTATTTTCTATTTTCAAACGAACGCGACGATCGAAGCCTCGCAACCACGAATAGTGCCATGGCGCGAGAGGGGTGCCGAGTCTGTAATCGGCCCAGACTAGAGTTGTTTCGTTCGGCGAGAGTTACGCGTCGAGGGCGGTGCGGAAGTATTGCAAATGAAATAGTAAAAGCAACGCAGCGTGCGGAGGCTCGTGGGATAGATGGAATAGCGCTGCATAATTGAGAAACGCACGCGATGAGAAATAAATCCAGTTCCTTCGAGTGCTCTACCGCGGATCTCTGTGTCCCTGTAAATAAGTTGTTCGCGGAAGCGAGGAAGAAATAAAGGCAGATGAAACGAGGCGACGATCGATCACAACGCTAGACTGAATCCGTACGGCTGCTGCAAACAAAGAGCAACTCGGTTTTTCTCGTGCTTTTTGATCCCACGACCAGCAGAAACGTCGAGTTGGGGACGAGAACAACGGCCCACAAGTGCACGCGTAAAATCGTGCGAAATGTACTTTCGTCGTTAGTACATTGATCTTTAGCGAGAAAAAGACGTAGATGCTTGAATTGTAGACGTTGAGCTCGCGTGTTTGTCGAGCTTTCGCCGTCGGGGACAAAGCCATACACGCCCGTGCCTCGCGTCGCGTTCCAGGACAAAAAGCTCCTCTCTTTACCTACCTTTACTCCCGCAACACTCTGACGACAGTTTAGTCAGCTCTAATTTAGACAGATAAAGCGACTCCGGAGCTGCACTCACGGTTTACTGGAATTGATCCCATACCCTACGGTTCAGAAGCTGTAGAGTGCAACATCCAGCCACAGTCTCGAGTCGATTGATATTCTTAATTGGACTGGAGTAAGTGGAAAAGATAGAAAAGAGCGAACCGTTTAATAGGCTACTTTGAACGACGGATCAATGTAATCGAGCAATGTGCAGTTGCGTTCAATCGTTCTACGGAATAAAACGCTTTGTTTGTCGATATACGACTCGACTAATCAAAGACAAATGAGAGAAAGTCACGTGAAACAAGAATAACGATGCGGAGCATGCGAGAGACGTTGTCGCATGAGACGCCAGCAGTCGAGAACGTATCAAAGGCGACCAATTTTTACTTGTAAAACGTTATTTCGTGTTATTCTATAGTTTTTTTCTCGCGTGGTATACGACGATACTGTTCGTGGCGGTGAAAAAACACAAAAAAGCCCATATATTAAAGTTTAAACGTGCGATATTGTCGAGATATGCGTAATCCGTTCACGTACATAGTGCACGAATAAACTGACTTGTGCAACAGCGGGTGCGGGGCATTTCAACTATCCAAAGCCTCGACCACTCGCCCCTCTCGGGATATAGCTTGGTTTTTTGACTTTCGGTAAACGGACGAGGCACTGGTGAGTGAAAGCCGCAATACAGAAGGAAGCAGGCTAAACAATGTCGAAACCGTCCTAGTACTTTGTTGAAAAGCTCCGCTACGCCGATGTCGACGAGTAAGCATAGGTTGATAGCGTTGCCTAATTAGGTGTGCCGAATAGAGCTAGGAGGCACCAAAATCAAAATGAACGTTTGTAACGTAAAGGCGGGCATTTCCATGTCGGGCGAGCGATACCAGTGAAGACCGCCACGAGTAAACTACGATTGCTTCGAGCTTTCGTCAAAGAATTGGCGCTTTGTCCTTTCGACGATCGATTACTAATTCGCGATGGAGCTTTATCCGCGAGAATCGTAGCGAGGTTTCAGTGGAAAATTAGGTCAGCTAGGTTGCAAAAGGTGGTTCGAAACAGTTGCTCCAACGTACGAATTGGTCTCGGCCCTGCTACAACTCGTATCACGTAGTCGTATCGGCCCCCGAGCGGTGTAATACAAAATCAACACGCTCAAGAGGTATCTCCAGTCGCTTTTCCGCAACAACCTACTGCACCTTCTACCTTTCTTCTGTCGTTGATTCAATGAACGCGATCAGCTTGATCGCTGACTGCTCGTCATTCGTCGGCAATGCGAAAACAAGACCACGAAAACGAAGACGAGGAAGAACAAGAAGCAATTAACCGCGGAAAAAGCCGATGCTCGCGCTACCTCCTCGTCTCTTCCTTTTTTATTGCTCTTCGAAATTCGGTTACCCTTAATTAAAAACATTAATTTGTCAATAATTCGACAACAGTGGTCGTCGTGGAACGCCATTGGAGAGACGATATTCTGGTAAATCTACCGCAAGTACGTTCGTCAAACAAATAGGTCGAACGTGGACGCGCGCGTTGGGAGTGTCAAACTTAATTGCAGTGAAAAACTCGTACAACTGTCTATCGAGACGCAGAAATTAAACACACGCGCGCACTGCTGCAAGTGCATGCGGTCTATCGACGTTTGGAGGAAGACGAAGTTGACTCTATGCCGCGATTGTAGCTACCTGCTTTTCGCGAATAAGAACGAGGCATCGATTTGCTCGATGCGTCCCGTTGATTTTCACGCGTTATCGGATAATCGTTCTCAATGGTTTGCTCGAAAAGACCATCGCGCGACTACCATTGGCAAACGACTGTGCTGTTTGAGCGCCAGAGCCCAATCTTATCGTTCAAAGAACAAACTGTAAATACAATCTACTTGGTGTCCGACGGACGTATTTGCACCTCCGCACGACGAATAAACTCGACGGGCCCTTACTCTTGCTCGCTTGTGATTCGCTTAAATCCCCAGCGACTCGTTAGAGCAGCGCAGCGGACAAAGGAAAAGCAAAGTGCAATCCATCGCGCACGATAAGAGGATAAACCGAGAAGCTGCGCGCAGTCGCGGTCCGTGACCCTCTCCTCGTCTCGTAGCTAATGCTCGTTGAAATCATTCGTTTTAATCGGTTATCAACGCGATCGCGTTGCGACTCAAAGGACTTACCTGCGTTGGCGAAAGCGATGGCGAGGACGAGCAGCCCGCAAAGTATAGGCAGTAGCGATCTCATTTTGAGGTCCGATCCGTAGGCTTCGAGTGCAGTTTGATTTCGCAGTCGGTTATTCCGCACGAATTGTCGAGAAGCGCAAGAGGCGCGAGCATGCTCGAGACGGAAAAATCGGCGTCAACCGGTCGCGAGACACGTGTGGATTGCTCGGCAATGAGAAAAAATAGCAGCACCACTTGTGGTTCAGTACGGCCGGTCGGCCCACTCGAGACTGACTCCGTAAGTACGCGAGCCGTACAACGGACCGCGAGAGAGCGAGACGGAAAGCCGAGCCCTACCACCACCAGTGCACCGCCACCGCCGGCATATTACACGTGTTGCGGAGAAGCAACGCCGTACACGTTACTAAGCTTTTTTTTTACCATGCCACTTATTTGTCGCTTCGCTTCGGCTCGAGCTCGCGTTCACCCACGGCAATTTAACGAAAACAGCTGCACTTGGAGCCCTTTTCGTTTCCGGAACGATAAGAGCTGCACTTTTGCTGCATCGTTCGATCGGGCTTTCGCTCGAAAACCCAATATCGAGCGCAATTCGACGTTTGAAATCGCGCTTTTACAGCTCCCATGCCCTGACACGGCCACTCGCCACGCGCAAATCCCATTCGTTTTGCAACGAGCGCCTCCACTGTTTGCAAGTTTTTCCAAGGACAAACGCAATTATGCCAACCACAAATTTATGAATATATCGAGCCAACGCGCGTCCCTCGTCCACCCCTCGACTCTCTTTCTCTCTCTCTCTCTCTCTCTCTCTCACGCGCGCGTCGTGTTCACTGCACCCAACTCGCTAAATCGCAGATAATGGCGAACAATGGGCTCGCGCGAAACCCGTCGCCTGTGAAAAGTTCGGGCGGACGCATTGTGTTCCGCGTACTCGCTGGAAACGCGAAATTTACAATTTACCGCTACGCAACGCAGCTTATGGTTTGATTTTTCGGCGTTGTTTCTTTTTCCATTTGCTCCCGCTTCAATTGTCACTCTTTCCTTCCGTCTCAAAATATTCACAAGAGGATCTCTCCGTCGAATCTCCCCCTCGCTCTCAATCACGTAATATGCCCGATTTTCCACTGAAATTTAACTGAAAATAGACTTTTACGTGAGCTAATGCAACACTCTCTTTTCTCGATGCGACTCGGATTTATTAGGTGCTCGGTGGGGCCATTTATCTTGGATTGCGCGAGAACGCTTAAAATAAACGATAGCAAGGAAAAATGGTTTAATTAGAAACTCGCTTGTATCCCACAAGTTGTGTACACTGTGGTGAAGGCGTTGCGACAACGTGTAGTGTCGTCTCCATTACTCGATGCTTTTGCCTGAGATTATATCGCCTCCACACCTCCGACGGGATTCTATTGCTACAGTTTTCGGTGGTTCTATTAAAGCGTATTAGCAGCGGGAAATCACGAATCGTAATCAAGTACCATTGAACTTATAAAATCGACGATAAACCATAAGCGCGTTCGCGTTGGTTTAAATCTGTCGTTAATTACGCGCACGAAAGCTGGATGCCTTAAATAGTTCAATCTATGGATGTTCCGTAGGAATCGGCAAAACATTATTACCCATTGAAACACGTGCGTGAATTTATTTTCGAGTGCCTACTTTGCTCGACCAACAAATATCTGTGGCGATTAGTAGAGTTTCGCTTGTTTACTATAAATACATAGAGTTATATACGAAAAACGCTTAGACCAAAAATGTGTACACGTGTTTGGATGTAAATTTGAACGGCGTATTACTGAAAATGCGTGGTGCAGTTGGATGGCTCTGGTAAATGAGATGCCGCATCGCGGGTAGCCTTTAGGATTGTGGCCGTTGCCGCGTAAATTTGCCATCAAACTGCTGGGCTAATTGCGATTTTGACGATAACAGGTACCGCGATCGCGTAATATTGGAGGTGCTGCTCGTTTCTCCGACCCTGACAAGCCTGGGGGAGCAAAAACAATCCAAGTTAAATTATCACCGATTACGAAATGCTTTGCAAGTAATTTGGTTAATTGTGCAGCATCATCAACCCACTCAGTTGCAGCCCTCGGCCTTGTAATTGCATACAGCACTCTATGCCGATAAACCCGTGCAACAAAAATTATTTCATAAGTAAATTCCTCTTAACGATTTGCGATACGACAGCTTTTATTGCGACACTCGCCAGCTGTTATGTGCAGCCACGCTATGAATTTTCGCTGACCTCATTAAGTTCGTCGGCTGATTTGTCAGCCGAGCCCTCGCACTCTGGTTTTCTTCCTTCTTCATCGCTCCGGATAATCCATGCGCAATTCAAAGTGCGCTATTCAAATGTTCGTCGACTGCTGAATAATTACGAGCAAAGATTTCGTGTCAACGGTCCAAATACTCATTTTTAAAGAGACGTTGTACCAGAAAGTCATTCCTACAATCACCTATAAACTACAGCACTCACTCCTCGTCCCGCCACCCCCACCCCCCTCTTCCCGCAACAGCGATCCAAGAGTGTAGACAAACCGTTAGACAGCGCCGCTATATGATGGCTCTCCGCAGCTCGTAGTACTGCGAGTACTCGGTCGATGAGAGCGGAATTTTGAGCGAATTGCAGACATCTACTGCGTGTCTTCGATTATTCTCCAATGTTCAACTATTTTAAATATTCAAATCGGACAACTTTCCATTTTGCTTACTGATAGGATGATCATACGTATAGTTATAAATCATGAGAAATTAGAGAATTGCCTGATTCAGGACATGTCATTGACTATGGGTCAATAGTATTATATACTACGATTAAATTATGCATCCTTGCAAAACCAATTTTGACAATTTTCCAAGATGTATGCTTGGGAACGGAGGGTATACCTTCTTTTTAAATAAAAATGCAAATTTAATTCAATAAAAAAATTGATTTATTCAACGTTCAAATAAGTTAATGTTAAATATCACAAGAAATGAATTATAATTAATTGCCACCCCTCAGCCGCAAAACCAAGTGGAGAGTGGACTCCTTTTGAATGTTGTAGTCCGACAACGTACGCCCATCTTCTAGCTGTTTGCCAGCAAAGATCAAACGTTGCTGGTCTGGAGGGATGCCCTCTTTGTCCTGGATCTTGGCCTTGACGTTCTCAATGGTGTCGGAAGCCTCCACTTCGAGCGTGATGGTCTTGCCAGTTAAGGTCTTCACGAAGATTTGCATTCCACCGCGAAGTCGTAGTACCAAATGGAGTGTCGACTCCTTTTGAATGTTGTAGTCCGACAACGTACGCCCATCTTCTAGCTGTTTGCCAGCAAAGATCAAACGTTGCTGGTCTGGAGGGATGCCCTCTTTGTCCTGGATCTTGGCCTTGACGTTCTCAATGGTGTCGGAAGCCTCCACTTCGAGCGTGATGGTCTTGCCAGTTAAGGTCTTCACGAAGATTTGCATTCCACCGCGAAGTCGTAGTACCAAATGGAGTGTCGACTCCTTTTGAATGTTGTAGTCCGACAACGTACGCCCATCTTCTAGCTGTTTGCCAGCAAAGATCAAACGTTGCTGGTCTGGAGGGATGCCCTCTTTGTCCTGGATCTTGGCCTTGACGTTCTCAATGGTGTCGGAAGCCTCCACTTCGAGCGTGATGGTCTTGCCAGTTAAGGTCTTCACGAAGATTTGCATTCCTCCGCGAAGTCGTAGTACCAAATGGAGTGTCGACTCCTTTTGAATGTTGTAGTCCGACAACGTACGCCCATCTTCTAGCTGTTTGCCAGCAAAGATCAAACGTTGCTGGTCTGGAGGGATGCCCTCTTTGTCCTGGATCTTGGCCTTGACGTTCTCAATGGTGTCGGAAGCCTCCACTTCGAGCGTGATGGTCTTGCCAGTTAAGGTCTTCACGAAGATTTGCATTCCTCCGCGAAGTCGTAGTACCAAATGGAGTGTCGACTCCTTTTGAATGTTGTAGTCCGACAACGTACGCCCATCTTCTAGCTGTTTGCCAGCAAAGATCAAACGTTGCTGGTCTGGAGGGATGCCCTCTTTGTCCTGGATCTTGGCCTTGACGTTCTCAATGGTGTCGGAAGCCTCCACTTCGAGCGTGATGGTCTTGCCAGTTAAGGTCTTCACGAAGATTTGCATTCCTCCGCGAAGTCGTAGTACCAAATGGAGTGTCGACTCCTTTTGAATGTTGTAGTCCGACAACGTACGCCCATCTTCTAGCTGTTTGCCAGCAAAGATCAAACGTTGCTGGTCTGGAGGGATGCCCTCTTTGTCCTGGATCTTGGCCTTGACGTTCTCAATGGTGTCGGAAGCCTCCACTTCGAGCGTGATGGTCTTGCCAGTTAAGGTCTTCACGAAGATTTGCATTCCACCGCGAAGTCGTAGTACCAAATGGAGTGTCGACTCCTTTTGAATGTTGTAGTCCGACAACGTACGCCCATCTTCTAGCTGTTTGCCAGCAAAGATCAAACGTTGCTGGTCTGGAGGGATGCCCTCTTTGTCCTGGATCTTGGCCTTGACGTTCTCAATGGTGTCGGAAGCCTCCACTTCGAGCGTGATGGTCTTGCCAGTTAAGGTCTTCACGAAGATTTGCATTCCTCCGCGAAGTCGTAGTACCAAATGGAGTGTCGACTCCTTTTGAATGTTGTAGTCCGACAACGTACGCCCATCTTCTAGCTGTTTGCCAGCAAAGATCAAACGTTGCTGGTCTGGAGGGATGCCCTCTTTGTCCTGGATCTTGGCCTTGACGTTCTCAATGGTGTCGGAAGCCTCCACTTCGAGCGTGATGGTCTTGCCAGTTAAGGTCTTCACGAAGATTTGCATTCCTCCGCGAAGTCGTAGTACCAAATGGAGTGTCGACTCCTTTTGAATGTTGTAGTCCGACAACGTACGCCCATCTTCTAGCTGTTTGCCAGCAAAGATCAAACGTTGCTGGTCTGGAGGGATGCCCTCTTTGTCCTGGATCTTGGCCTTGACGTTCTCAATGGTGTCGGAAGCCTCCACTTCGAGCGTGATGGTCTTGCCAGTTAAGGTCTTCACGAAGATTTGCATTCCTCCGCGAAGTCGTAGTACCAAATGGAGTGTCGACTCCTTTTGAATGTTGTAGTCCGACAACGTACGCCCATCTTCTAGCTGTTTGCCAGCAAAGATCAAACGTTGCTGGTCTGGAGGGATGCCCTCTTTGTCCTGGATCTTGGCCTTGACGTTCTCAATGGTGTCGGAAGCTTCCACTTCGAGCGTGATGGTCTTACCAGTTAAGGTCTTGACGAAGATCTGCATATTGATCTGGAAGTGGTTTGAGCATAAATTAATCAAATAAATAATATAAACATCAAGAAGTATTGTTACGTGGATAAAGAGTCAATCGTTTGATAAAAGAGGTATTTGTTGGTGAATTAGTTGCGTCACGATATAATAATAGTAGCATTCGTTATAAGTCAGGCTACTAACAAAATGGCGGACACGTCCAAAAGTGATTCATACGCTTACAGGTAAAAACAGCGAAGTTTCACGAAATGTTTTTTTCACAGTATCATTCGCGTCTCACGTGAAAATTGTCAAATAATTTGTTTTCGATAATTAATAGGCCTAATGTGTCGATAAGCGTTTAGTAATTTATACGTGCAATTAACGTATTTGTTTCAAAACATAATTGTGGAATTGAAAAAATAAAACGGTGACAGTGCAACTAATCCATCTTTTGTTTTTGTCAGTGGCGAGCCACAACAGCTGCAACAAACGGGCGAGTCGAGCAGCTGGGAGTCAGTCCATTTTCCAAAGCCACAGGAAGGTAACAAAATACTCGTCGTTCGCAAATATCATAGAAAGTAATACGCGGCCCTCGGTTGAATAATGAACTGCGATGCACAATGTTGTTTTTGTTATACGAGTCACTCGAACCACGCAGCTTCGATACGAGCATTGTAATAGACTTAAGTGCGCAATAATGGAGGCGAGGCTGGCAGTCTCGTAAGCAGGAGAAGGATTTTAAACGATAGGATGTAGAATCGGATGTAGAGCTGAAAGTGTGTTAAAGAGTGAATTCGAGCGATAACAAAGGGCAACCAAGCGAAAAAAATCAACCTAGCCTAGTGTAAAAGCTATGCGCAAATAAAGATACGTCGAGAGATAAGAGATAATTAAAAATTTAGTACCGAGGTACTCGGGCTCACCTCGGTTTAAATAAGTGGCGTCGAAAAATCTTTGTTAAACCAACAAAAGTATAGTGCGCAAATAGAGGTATCACGAACAATACAGTAGAGCTCCGCTGTCGTCTGCAGATGCCTGCGTAATGCCAGCTTGGGGGGAACGCGATGGTATTTATAGAAGAGGCCGAGAGAGTCGTCTGGCCTCACGCGATTGGCCCAAGTTGAGCGCGTCCCGCTGTATCGATTGCCTCGTAGCCATTAGACTTGCCCGTGACGAAGATATAGACAGTTGGAAAACTTGTAGAAAATTCTCGAAAAAAAGAAAGCGACTTCTTCCGTACGTATTGCCTGGCTGCTCGTCGACGTGGGGTTGAAAGTCTGGGAGGGCATCGACGTTAAAAACGTCGCGGATAAAGCGTCGTCTGAACCAATTTTTCGGGGACTTTCCATAATTTTAGACTGCTTGCAGAGATACAATAATGGTATGTCTCGGTCTTTCTCCGTTTCAACCACGCACGTCATCGTCTTGTACATGTGTAAGACAACGCGGTGATTGCGTGCATCCAACACAGCCGCAATATAGCCTTTGTGGCTAGACATTTGATCGATGTACAAATAACACATGGTTTTTGCTAAAAAATCTGTTTGCTTATAGCTTTCGTTTCTTTGTTTTGCTCTCGCTATAAACCGACTTGGCGTTATCATACAAGGAAAGGCATTTACAACTACACATTCACTGTATAGTTGTGTGTAACGCAAACTACAACCTCTGTACGTTTTGCGCCTTTGTTCTTTGTTCCAAAATTAAGTTTGTTCGCTTTGGAACGCATTAGAACATTTGTTTGCAATACGCATCGTTGTTTTCACGTAGACCACGTTCAATGATTAGTTCGTTGTTTCAATATTCGATGCTCAGTACGATGCTCTTGATTACGAGTCGATGAATACTTGTATCGAAGGGAACACGTCAAGCGTGCACGTTAAAAGGCAAATCTTGCATTGTTCGTTAAGTTATTGCAGCAGTTGGGACAAATCGGATCGCGTAAAAGCTACTATCTATTGAATGTAGCATCGTTATTTTCGTTCGCTGTGCCTCACCTGTCGTAAACCATGACATTTAGAAAAGTTATAATTAAACTGGTCGCAAATATGAGCGCCCGACGTCAAATATCCGATGATTCATTTCCACTTATATCTATTTCGTTATTTTTTTATGCTTCTACGTATGATTTTACGATTTTATCGACTATTTATTTCACTTATCGTACGTTCGTGTAACGAAACGATCGATATTTCGTGTACTGGCTCCGTATGTTTATAAAATTTGATCCATTAACTTTACGCTAACCACGTTTTATGCGTAACACAAAAAACTCCAAGAGGAACCCATTTTCTATTTTTATTTCGGTGGTTTTAATCGTCTATTTATGCGAGTATAATAAAGCTGATGCAACGTGCGGTACGATAAGCGACATGCTTCAGACAAGTTCGAAAGAAAAATATGCTGAATCATAAAAAAATCGCGATGTATTGGGCGAATAAAGTGTGCAACTTTACTCACCGTCGTTCCGTTTGTAGCATTTTTAAATTGCTTTTTAAAACAGTCGCTTTTACGCATATTTCATCGTAAATTGAATGCGATCGATCCAATTGATTCAACGAATTCGCACGCAGTTGCAAAAGCATCGTCAGAATTACGAGAGTCCGTAATTGCACAATAATACCAAATATTGCGTGAATTCAAATAATGATATCGTTGTTAAACTCCGTAGGAAAACTTTCTTTTCGTACGTTTTCGTAACAAAATCAAATTCTATGCGTTAAAACTAATCGGCGATTCGATTCCCTCGTCGTTTTTTGGCAGGATAATTGTTCTCTTGTCGCAAATAAATAAAACATTTAACAAATACTGTCGTGATAATGGTAGCGGCAATTTATTTTCTAAGATTATAGGAACATTACTAATTTCAAATCGATAATCGCACTAATGGAGTGTATTCCATTGATACAACTCAAAAAACGGTAACTTTTCTTTTAATTACATTTCGATTAGAATATCAATCGAGTGAAAAACTCTACAATCAAAAATATCTCGCTAAACAGCCCTTGCCTACTTCGAAAGAAAACAATACAACAGTCTTTTTAATCAATTACGGATGGTAATACCAACGGAAACGATATTTTATAATATACCGAGTAATTGGCTGCGTACGCGCGTGCTCACGTGTATGAATGTATGTGGGCGTGTGTGTGTGTATATGTGTGTGTGTGTGTGTGTGTTTCAGTGTGTTTCAATGAATGCTTGTGGCCATTGATGCTCTTATTTCGTCAAATTCGTTGCAGATATTCTAATAAATCAAGTATTATGTGTATGTAGATCAATTTATAAAGATGTTGGTATTGTTAAAGAAATTGACCCTTCGATTTTTTTTCTTGTTTCTTTTTTAACTTTATTGTTTTCACTTTATTAAGCGAAACTTTTTATTGATACACGGTGTGGCTATACATTGACTTTCGAAAAGATGTCATCGTTATAACGGAGGCAAAACAAAATTCTGAATCCTGCAGCGTTTTATCATTATTATTATTTCTATATCAAATGCCAGATAGATTGATCTGTGCTTTCAAAGCATATTTTGATGCATCCAAGTATCATGCATTTTAATGGAACGTTCATTGTAGATGTCCCTAAATAATTTAATTAGTAACACGTTGTATCGCTTTAATCAAATCTTTATCTGGATAAGACTACACACACACAACATACACATCAAGTCCCGATACGAACTACATCTATCTTAACTTTCAACTGTTACAATTCTCCAGTTTATTACAAATTTGCTTTCTTTCACTTTACAAATGTGACTGTTTTTCGGTTTCGTTTTAAAGACACGTAGCCAAATAAAAAGAAGTTCAAACTAATCACAATGTTTACTCTAACCGTCGCTTCGGTAAGAATCTATTTCGTTTGAACGTTGTTGTTGTATCAATTGCCTGTTTCTAAAAGAACAAATTTCCTCAATTTTGTCGCGACACTAAGAATCACCGTATACGTATACACGATTAATCCAGCAATCGCTACATCTTAAGTATAATTCGAAACGAGAACCATTAAAAAAAGTTTTAGCACCTCTGTCCGTGTGCTCAATGTAAATAATTTTTCTTTTGTAAACAAGCAATTGCCACAATACCTAATTCAAGGAAAATTCAATACCCCTTGAACGGTGTACATTGTGATTTTTTTTTTCGATTTTCTTTTTTGTTATAAATTACGACTTAAATAATAAATTGAATGTTTTGGTTAAATCTACTTGGAGTCTGTCTCCATCTTAACTTCTTCGGCTTTTTTGTCCTTTTTTGAGGCCTCGCTGTCGGTTCCCTCGCCGTTGCTGTTGTCACGTCTCCTTTTCCGGGTAAAGGCCTTGTGCTTGGGTGGCGGAAGTTGCTCCATACCAAGAACTTTGTGAATCTGTCTGAATGCGACAAGCCTTAAAGCGTGTTGTGCCGAGGCAGTGATATCCTCGCGCTGCTGGGCTGTCATATTACCGATGGCATCAACTGGATCCTTTTCGCACGGATCAGCCAATCCTACGACACAACCATAACAACACGGTGTAAAAATGGGGAAGGATTACGTCGAAATCGATTGGATCTATATTATTTTGCTGTTAAATCAGATTGCCAAAATCATCTGCGAAAAATGAACAGGTACGTCGCTCAAGGATCAAGATTCCAAAAAACTTGTCTTCAAGATCAAAAAGCAACTCTGTACATATTCTCAGTCTCGTCATCGATATCATCACGTGACATTGTCTACACTCAAATAAAAAGGCGTATGCGATTTTATGGATACTTGCCTGGACTTCCTGGAAGTAAAATTCCACCGGCAACGCACTCGAGAAGTCGGCGCAGCGCCGCACCGGGACTCAAGGGTACTCCCGCGGTGCTCAGCACTTTTTCAGTCAGTAACTCCAGAGCCTGTTGTGACAGAAAATAAACAGAGTTCGAATAAGCAATGTTGGCGCGGTAAATGGAAAAGAAAGCGTCGATCGACGATCGTCACAATAACGGATACTCACCCACGGATTCAGTGGACCCCACGTGGGCACACGATTGCACAAATCGCGCATTATACGAATGATCATCACACAGCTCTGCAGCGAAGTTGCTCTAGCCTGAGGAAAACAATAAAAAAACCTTGTAAAAATGTCACGCTATCGAAAACAATGCAAGTTTCGTCCTATTCTAAGTCAAACTTCGTTTTGTGCGGACTTGAGCTTTTACGTAACGTACTCTTCCAGCCTCGTACCTAATTCGTATTATTTGAAGTAATTATATTATTATAATGATAAAGTTTAGCCCATATCAATATTACCGGGTGTTTATCATGTGTTCGTGTCACCGGCTATCTGCATATGGAAAAGAAAACAAAGATCGCTTAAAGAGAACTGTCGGATGATAATAAGTAAATCATATCAATGAGTAAAAAGAGCAAATTATGGAAAAAACAAGAATTCAACGCTATATATATATACACACATACATATACATATATACGTGTGTATACATATATATTTATACACATCAAACAAAGAGGGGGAAAAAAAACACCCGGTACACGTATCGACGCCACTGTCTGCTTGTGCTTGTCTGTCTCTTTGTTATCATTGCTGTTCTAGTGCTCGTATATAAAAAATCATTCATAGAATTAAGCATCGAGTGTCGTTAATTAAGATTGATCAAGTTTCCACTAACGCTCATTATGACGTTCAAATAAAATAGAGACGAGCATAAAAATGTCAAATTGATCTTTCACTAGTTCATTCCTGTAACGAGCTTATGCACCATCTAAGACAGACCTAGAACAGACGCAGTCTAGGCTATACAAGCTGCACCATCATCCAGAATAATGAGTTGTCAATGGCATAAGCGATAATAATAATTGAATCAACGACAACACAGCGCACCAAATGGTTAACCGAACATCTCTCAATGTCAAACTCAAATGAGTATTGATCGCGATTTTATTATTCTGGATCACGCAAATGCTAAAGTAGAATACTCGATTAACGAAAGTGGAACTCGAACGAGTAGAGCCTGGTCTCGTTCGGCAAAAGACTGTACTCGCTATCAAGTTCTAGCTTGAACATCTAGTTGGTTTGAATACACGCTTAACGTTTGATTACCAGAGGCATTCCATACTATTCCAACCAGTCCCGTCCCATCTACAATACGGATTACGTGTCAATCAACGTTCAAGCTCAAGCTAAGCGATACCAATGCATAATCAAGACGTTGGGTGCTTACAAACGCAACAATGTCGTTTCGCTTTATTCGAACGCTCGATTACATATAAATACATTCACACACACATACATACGCGCCCGCGCTTTCTCTCTCTCTCTCTCTCTCACACACACACTCAGACGTACACAAATATATATCAATATATTCACGCTTCGAATAGTTAGTTTCTAATGACAAATCACGAGGCTGGGAGTATCTAAGATTGCTAGTTACTCTGTTTTCTACAAGTTTTTAGTGGTCGTTTTCTTTCGATTTGATCATGGGAAATCATGGGAAATCACGGGAAATCACGGGAAATCACGGGAAATCACGGAGGAAGCAGGAGGGTAATAGGAAGATATGTATACGATAACTTGTACTCAATTTTGATTGGAATCATTGTCTTTTCCAAAATGTCAAAAGTAATTATCGGCAAACACTTGGTAATGGTGGTAATGGTGGTGGTAGTAGTGGTGGTAGTGGTGGTAGTGGTGATGGTAGTGATGATGATAGTGAAGGTGACGGTAGTGGGAATAGAATCGACAGATTTACAAAAATCTATGAAAACGTTCTGTTTTGAATGGTTGATTTGAGTTCAAACCTGAAACCACTTGGCATGTCTGAGTGCAGCCAAAGCCTCCAAACACTTAGCCTTGGGAAGTACATCTGGCGGATCTGGTTTCGTCGCGGCCGGCGTCGCGGGCGCTGTTTGTTGTGTGGCAGCTCCCTGTTGCTGCTGTCCAGCATTATCTGAGGTTCCAACAAAGAAAGCATAACACGCTTAGACAATACTTAGAGTGTTTGATCATGCCCAGCTTCGTTAAATATCCCTCTATTTTTTTTAGTTTTTTGCATTTGATTTGTTGATATATTCAATTCAACTCAAGTCATTACGGATAATTATTTATGAAAAAATATCTGCCGTTTTCTCATGTAGTCATTCAAATTCAAAATAAAAGAAAATGAAGAAACAATTAATTAAACAGTGAAATTCGAGGTAGAGTGTGCTCCGACGCGAGAACGTTTTTTTTCTTCTATTTCATCGTTTCTGCACGACTGGCGCTTGTCGTGCAGAAACAATGTACGGTCCGTCAACATTGATAGTGTTAATAATCATTACTTGCAATGAAAAAAGAACGAAAAACAAAGGAAAGCTATTGCAAATGATACGCTATCACTATCATTGCTATCCATCAGAGTAGAATTGGCAAAAAACGTTAAGCGTCCGACAACACTCGGTCATCAGATATAGAGGGTGAGTATTGATATGCATGATCAAAAAGTCCATAGTTTTCAGATTGCCTCAGCGTTATTTTCCGTCGATATCGTAAAGCGTGCCCACGTTTATATTGCGATATCACAGGAAAACTCTTCTTTGAAGGAGACTCTAGCTTGCCGCTGTAAACTTGAATCGTTGACTAAACCGTGATTCATTCATTTAGTTGCTCTTTGCTCAACATTTTCGACAATCGTACTATTGCGTAATCAGTCATTGAATTGCATATCCATGGCATTGAATCTTTCTATTGAGAAATAACGGAAGTGGTCATTCGTACATCAAGTTTACGCTCATTTTACCCTCCCCCTCCGCCCCGTAACTTCGTTCGAAGATCGTTTCGTTACCAATGCTTAACTTTTAGAGGTACGGAGATACTTGATGCAACGCTGGAGCACTTGCGATTATCGTAAAACTCGAGATCCACGCTCGAGTTATCCGATAGAAGCAACAAATGCCCCTGCGTCGTCAAGATTTTAATGTGGATTATAGAGCGTATCGTTATCATTGTTGTTGTTGTTGTTGTTATTATTATTATTATTATTATTATTATTATTATTATTATTGTTACGATTACTGTTATAGATATATGTACAGACTGACGACCTGGGCTTGAACTCCATGAAGCTGCAAAAGAACTCTGTGTGTGTATGGGTGTGTCTATGTGGCTGTGTCTATGTGTGTGTGTCTATGTATGTGTCTGTCTTGTCGACTTACCTGACGATTGTGAAAAACTTGACTAAAAACCTTTTTTAGGCCATGAAAAGAACAAACTAAATCGAATCGCTCTAACAGGCAAAAGTATGCGCAATCAAAGTAGAAGAAAAGAAGAAAAAGCCTTTCTCGGTACATCCTATCATCGAGTACACTCATATTTCGATTATCCTTTTCTTGGCCAGCGTCTAAGAGACAGAGACATAATTACCTGCTGCCGCGGCAGTTTTCGTTGCGTCGCGCATTAGGGGACTGGTTAAGGTAACGCTGACAGTGACAGTTCCTCCCGACACCGTAAGAGCTGCTGACTCGGGGTGCTTGCCAACGTTGTAAGTCTCGTCCGGTGCCACTGATTTCAGCTGAGCTGGTAAGATTTCGGCAACCTTATTCAGCAAAGTTCTGTAATTTCAAACGACACACGACGTTACACAAGTTGGAGCTCGATTGACGCGGCTTTACTCTGGACGTGACAGAAGCGCAATGCTGCTTCGATGCTCAAACGTTGCTTACCGAGTAGGCTTTTCAGCGCATAATACTACGAGACAAACGTGATTGTCTCCCGACAGTAGGAGACCTTTGGCCAAATTTCCAACGCGCATCACGCCTCTGAGAATCCTCGAGTCTTCCTTTTCTTTTTGGAAAGAGAAGAGGTTGCCGTCGCTACCGTCCTCCTTCTGTGTGGACGTGGGTTTTTTGTTAACCTCTTCCTTCTTTGTGGAATCTGGACTGTTGTTTGTCGTGGGGGCGATGGCTGCGGTAGCCGCTGGAGTCGCTGTGAATGAAACGCGAAACGATCAAGCCCGAGAACTTGGGGGGTAGGGGGGGGGGGGGAAACGATGCGTATCAGAAGTAGCAGCAGCACTAGTTACCTGATTCAGCGAGAGCGTCGGAAACAAACTTGAGCGCCCTCTCGGTGTGAGACACAATTTTCTGAACCGCCTGCAGTTCCTCCTCTTTCGGGTAGATGGACGAGTGGTGCGCGATGACGTGCTTGTCGTCCGAGGTGTCGGGTCGTCGCTGAGGACCCGGGAACATCATCATGGGCGGAGGACCCGGGAACGGCCTGGGCATCGGTGGGGCGCCCGGGCCACGCCCGTATCTGCGATACCACTCGTAATACTCAAAGTCCTCCTCGTAACGACGACGCTCCTCCCAGTACATCATCTCCTCGTCCATCATCGGACCCATGGGCCCCATTGGGCCGATTTGCGACATCTCGTCTCGGCGTCGCATGTACTCGTCGCGCATCTGCTGTTGACGCAATTTCTCTTCCAACATCTTGCGCTGCTTGAGACTGGGCTTCATGTCGACAACCAGATCGGGGTTGACTTTCTTCTTGTAGGCGAAGCGGTGTCGCCTACCCTTCATGTGCATGTCTTTGGCGTTGGGGTCGTTAAAGCGGCACTCGCATAGCTTGCAGTTGAAGCTGATGATCTTGCCGTCCTCGGACTTGTTCTCCTCGATGTACTCTTGTCCGACTGGCTGAATGTCCTTCTCGTCGGCTGTCTGTTCCTCGCCGGCGTCGTCACCCTCGTCAATTTTGGATTCTTGGCCGGCGCTTACCGTCCCGAGATTACCAGCTGCGAAACAAGGAGCAAATGAGCAAACGAAGCTGCGTTGTTTGCCCGACTAGATGCAAACGTCGGTGAGATATGAGCAAAATACTCACAAGCGACAAAGTTGATCTTAGGCGAGGCGGTGACGGCGGCCCCCTTCTTCACGCCGGCCTTGGCCGCGCTTGGCTTGGGATTGAGCACAGTGGGGTCGGCGCTGGGGATGGGCTTGCCGAGCTTGGTGTGCAGCTTGACGACCTTCTGGTGCTTGGCGCCACGGATATGGGCGGCGTAGGCGTCGTTGCCAGTGCAGGTTACGTCGCAGAGTTCGCAGCGCAGCGAGTTTCCGGCGCCCCGAGCTGGCTGCTGCTGCGGCACCTTGAGCGAGGCCTCCTTCTTCTTATGCTTCTGACCCTCGAGGTGCTCACGATAGGTTTGAGGCCCGGCGCAGCTGATCTTACACACGTCGCAGTAGTGCAGCTGCTGGGGCTTAGGTGGCTGCTTGGGTCGCATGGCCTTCATGCCGCCGCCCCCGCCGCCACCACCGCCTCCCGAGCCGAAGCCCTTGCGCCCGTAGCCCTGCCAACCTCCGGTCTTCGGGTTAGTCGAATTGCTGTTCGCGCTTTGCTGAGCAACGTACATTGTCGCGGCGCTGTACAGCGCTGCGTCGTAGCCGGAGTACGCTGTACCCGCCGTTTCTAAAGAAAATGAAATTGAAGCCTCAACATTCTCGGCCCTTTTTTCTCGTCTTTTTTCGTCTTTTCATGATTTTTTCCCGTTTTTCCCACCACAACCACCAAATACTTTCTCATTTCCAAACTCATCTTTTTTCCGTATTGGAAACACCGCTCTCATTCCTTTTTGTAATATTTACTTTTTTACTGTTACGAGAGAATCAATTTCATGTTTTTTAGTTTTTTCCACCCCAAGGATTTGTCTACTTTCAATTGAGTAAACTTTACTGAATGTCCATGTTATATTCGATAAAGCTTAACTCTACAAGTAATTACAAGTTAAAACTTGCAATAACTGTGATATATGTGCACTAAAATTTAGTTATTATACAACGTTGCAACATAGCGTTGTAGTGTCCAGTTGTAAAATATCAACTGTTGTAAACATCCATAAAACATGCAAATGGATATGGACATGGAATGTTTCAAACACTTACTGTTAGTTGCCGCAGCTGGAGCAGCAGCGGGTGCTGCTGGAGCAGAATAGCCAGAGGAGTATGCCGTATTTTGTGAAGGATTTGGCTGTGGATAGGCTGTACTAGAGGCCTGATAAGTCTTTGCCTGGCCAGTAGTTGTAGCCTGTCTTGGAGCTCCCGCGTACGCACTGGTAGTACTATAGGCAGGCTTGGCAGCCTGGTAATGTGTTTCGGTAGTTGTGTAGGTTGCTGCTGCAGTTGGCTGCTGGTAATAAGTTTTGGTAGCGTCGTACGTAGCAGCTGGCGCAGCTCGTCCGTATCCGTAGTCGTAAGTCTGTGGAACAGCGCCTGGATTGGCTGTGTTAGAAAGCACATTCTAGATAGTAACTCAAATGTTCTTAAATCACCACCAGAGCAAGCTCGTTTACGGACAATTCAAGACTACAAGATTACAAATGCATGGTGTCTCGAACACATACGACCAGAATACTCACCAGCGTAAGTTGTTCCAGTGGCAGCTGCAGCTGCTGCTGCCTGATAAGTTTCGTAGCCAGTCGCTGCTGCAGCAGCGGGTCTCTGGGTATAAGTTGCAGCGGTTGCAGCTGGAGTTACGGCATAGCCAGCTTGACCTGTCTGATAAGCTGCAGCACTAGTGGCACTGTAAGTCATTATTGACAGGAGTGTGCAAAACTGGCCGATTAAATTTGCAAAATTGATTCACCAGAGAATCAGACGCCGATGTTGCTCTCAACCGCGTGGACAATTAAGACATAATCAAATTCCCAAAAGGTAGCCGAGAAAAATCAAGTGTTTCAAAGCGATAGACAAAATTGCATTAATTAGTTCTTACTGTATCTTTAGAAAATCAGCAAGAAATAAAAATAGGAGTTTGTATTGTGCAATAAAGATAAATGTTCGCAACGTGGAAAATGGAAGTTTCCACGCGCCACGCGCCAGCGAGTGAGGCCAAGTAGCGAGAAACATGATCGAACAACGATACGTTTATTCGTGTAAATAGCTAAAACTTATAATTAACAACGAATCGATCGAATTATTAGCTTTCATGAAAAATACGTGGAACGTGTGATCTTGGCCACCTCGTAAGTCGAGCCGAGCAGCGGCTCTCGGACAAGAGCAATGGCGGCCGACAAGCCGGCGAGCTGTACGCAAAACGGCCGCGGCCGATCGGAACATTTCGACAACGGGTTTGCGTCATTTGTGACAATGAATGCGATATAATTATCAGTAAATAAGGTTTAAGTGCATACCCATATTGCGTGCCGCCGTGCGTAAATCCAAAATAATTGTTCTGAGCCATCCTTCCTCGCTGAGAGAATCCGGGAAAGAAGCGTGGCTCTGCAGCGGCAGGAGCGTACGCTAGTCAAACCGGAGGAGGAAGTCGCTAGCCGCCACTAGCCGCTAGTAATCTCTACCGTTACGCTCTTCCCCAGCTCCCCCTACCGTTCGTGCTTTCACTCTCTCTCTCTCTTTCTCTCTCTCTCTCTCTCTCTCTCACACTCACTCTCTCTCTTTCTCTCTCTCTCTCTCTCTCTCTCACACTCACTCTCTCTCTTTCCCACACTTTCGTCCCATCCGAGACCGGGGCGTATGCCACGTATGTAACATACAAATCGCGCGTCGAGCGTCGACTACTATCGACAAAAGAGACGAAGCGACTCGGTATAGGCTTGGTTAAAGAGAGATAATAAGAGAGTATAAAGACGGCGAGCACGACCTCTTAATTCGTCCACGATAGTGGCTTGTCCGTTGAAACGAACCACTTCGCTACGTACCGCAGAACAACGCCATCTCACTTGACAATGCGTAATTGGACAAAAGGCTAAACTTGGTATTCGCACTTTTGGCAAATTATTGAATGTTATTTATTTGAAATTAGCAATATCATCTTCTTCGAGATCGTTTTTAGATATACATATATACATAACTACTTTGAAAACCAACAATTTTATTATTAACTGGTACTGGATGCGTGCTTTCATAATGATCAAATTATAAGACGAATCAAAATATATTAAGAAAACTTTTATTCAATTGTATTTCTTTACAAAAATTTAAGAAATAGTTTTTATACATCCTAACAAACGATGCGGCAGCAATTAATGAGAAGCTTTCTCTTCTCCGTGTTTGTTTATAATTATATTTATTATACATACTGTTTTTATTGTTGTAGTACAATTATAAAAAAGAAAACCGTAGAAAGATTGTTTAATTGACCAATAATCGGTAACGTTTGCATTATCTCGTGATATAAAACAAATACAAAGTCATTATCAAACGAGCATTGCTCTCTATCGCCACTTACCGTTCGTTTGTAATTCGTGATTGTTGAACATAAAAACAAACGAATAACGGAATTTCACGACGAAACCTGTTGGTCGTTATAAAAATGAATCATGTTGGAAATCCGATTTGACGTATCTTAAAAAGGGTCCATATAAAATCTGGTTGTGCGTGTGCACCGAATACTAAACGAGGTGAATAACGTTGAGCCCTCGAGAGGGTGTAAATCGCGAAAAAATGAAATGATAGCTTACCATTGTGAAGATTCAAGCGCAGCTGGGGTTCATCGACCGGTGACTATCCTATACGCGTTTATTGAGGTTATAATATCTGTCCCGTGAAGACGAGATCAAATGGCAAGCTTGCGACTTTGCGTACATCGATGTAATGGAAAGCGAATAAAGAATCGTGAAATGTCGAAGCAAGCAGATTCGCTGCGACGTTTGCGCAAGGCTGCAGCAAAGCTGTAGGGGCTGCGTGTTTTTCGCCGGTCGTCGTCGCCTGCCAGAACTATATACATGCAATTATATGTACATATGTATAGATCAGTCGTTGCCACGGTCGCCGCAGTGCTCTACGCTCGTGGCTCGTGGCTTGTGTCTCGCGTGTCATACACGTAAATCCCACACTAAGCAGTATAGTAATAACACACATACGTACGTACACGTGTGCTTTGCAACTACACGTTCATGAATCTCGCAATCGTCACAAATGTATTATAGATCTGTGTGTGTGTCTCTCTCTCTCCCTCTGTCTATTTAGATATACATGTATCTTGCTCTTATTAATTATAGAAATCCTGGCATTGTTGTTGGTATCGCAAAAAGGCTCGGGAGCAAGTATACTATTTCGCGTTGTTGGTCGTCGAGAGCTTGCAGGTATGTATGTTGGTAGGTATACATAATTGAAATAAGGAGAGAAAAAAAAAGTTGATTCATTATTTTGAAATGTTCTAATGAGCGCTAGTTCAAGTTCGATGATTTAGAGTGGCATCTTTGGAAATTTCACGGAAACGCTTTGAACCAGCTGAATGTCGGTAACAATAACAGACAACAGCTATAGTAATGGAACTGGAATATGCGGGCTGCGTGGAAATTCCAAACAGTCACACGTTGGGTGGTACATAGAGCTAGAGTATAGTAAGTTTTTATTGGCAGGAACTTGTAAGTATAAGACCACGCACATGGGCTACTAGAAGTTCGTACGGGAGCGTAGCGCCACCTCGATTTTGTTGCGATCGCCAATAAAGTGATCGCCTTTTTCGGCGTGCAGCGTGCAGTTTTGAGCACCTTTAAGTGCAAGTATAGCGCACGTTTTTGCATAAAAAGTGAAACTCGAGTGCGTTGCAGTGATGGTCTCGGACGTTCTCAGTACAACGAGGAGCTGATGTTTACTTTATCATTAATACAAACTAAGCTCAAGTCTAAACATTGACAGCTACTCGATGCACGTAAGTATGTCAATGCAAATTGAACATTGTTACCACTTGGTATTAATTATTATCTAAAAGTTGGTTGATTTATTGACGGCCGCTATTGGTTTCAGAATCTTCGTACACAATGAGTTTGCTAGTGGTGCTAATACATAGAAATATGTTTATATGTAAATGATAGAATCAGAATATAGTAAAGTACGTGCATTAATTTTTAATGAATATGTAAAAAGGATAAGTCGTCAAAATTGAGGGGTCAAAAGTAAATAGAAAAATAAGGAAAATTCCAAACATGGCGCCAAAACTGCTGAAGAAAAAACACGCCAAATATTTTCACATGATTCTTCAGCTGATGCCAAATGCATTCCCAGATGCAATGAGACTTACATTTTTGTATTTTGCGCTATCTGGTTTAGATTTACTTGACGATCTTCACGAGTATTTGCTGGAAAAGAGGGAAGAGGCGATCAATTGGATATACAGATTACAAGTAAAGAGTGCAGGGCCTAGATCAGGTTTCGAGTCGTCGACAATGATTCCTAAAGAAATTGAAACTGAATATCGTTGCGGTCACCTAGCCATGACCTACACTGGCCTATGCAGTCTATTAATCCTTCAAGACGACATGAATCGAGTGGACAAAGAGTCTATACTAGAAGGAATGAGATCTTGCCAAAACGAGGATGGGTCGTTTATGGCTATGGTGACAGGGTGCGAGAGCGACATGAGGTTTGTGTATTGTGCCTGTTGCATCTCAGCCATTCTGGACGACTGGTCAGGAATGAATAAAGAAAAAACCATAGACTACATTGTGAAAAGTATAGTGAGTATCAAGAGTGGTTGCATCAGTTCAAGCGACACAACAATTAGAGAACGGAGTCTCTTCTAACAATGGCTTATTTTTTACAGTCGTACGACGGCGCCATTGGTCAAGGGCCAGGATTAGAATCCCATGGGGGATCTACATTCTGCGCAGTAGCAAGTCTCTATTTGATGAACGAGCTTCATAATGTCCTTTCGGACGAGCAAATGGAAAGGTTAAAGAGATGGTGTTTATTGAGACAAGACGGTGGATTCCATGGACGACCTGGAAAACAATCCGACTCTTGTTACAGCTTTTGGATTGGAGCTACTTTGAAGTTACTAGGAGTCGATAATTTATCGGACCGCGAAGAAAATCGAGCGTTTGTTCTCGACACGCAGAATACACTGGTGGGAGGATTTGGCAAGTATGCGAGCGAGCCGCCAGATCCTCTACACGCCTATCTAGGTAAGCAGCGATAAGTTCTGTTGACAACAGCGTTGATCGCTGATCCAACGGTGGCCAGTCCTTGATCATTTGACCAAGCTCATTTATGTTGCGAACGCAGGTCTCTGCAGTCTCAGTTTGATCGGGGAGCCTCGACTGCAAGAAATGCACGCTGCACTGAATATTTCACAACGATCATACACGCACATGTTGAAGGTGCAAGAAAAGTGGAAAAAGAATTGAACGCGCAAAGCAGGTGTGCCGTAGGGCAAAAGACGCACAATCGACGGGCAAAGACGTTGTTGTAGCATAAAATGAAATTTCATTAAACGAACTGTTTTTATTACACACTTGTCAATTGCAGATATGTATCGTAGACGATGAAGGTATATGGAAACGCAACGATTAATTTTATAACTGCGACTTTTCTACCTACTTTCTTATATCTGTGACAACAAATTATTTGTAAAATAAACGTCAAAATATACGATCTAGTTGGGCATAATTTGTCGTTGTTGCTTATCGTTCGATTGGAGGTCAGAGAATTCAAACCTCACGCGACAGTGAACAGGCACGAGCGCGGGTATGGTCGATCGGGCGTCTACAAAGCGTAGCCATGGCAAGCGGCCTATTCGTAATATAATAATAAGACGAGGCGGGGCGACAGCTGTTGCAAGTTCCAACGGACGGCGCAACGGCAACGAGCACAGCTGCCACTGCCGCTGCAGACTACACCTGCTCGACGTGCTCGCAGCCCAGTGCGCTCGCCAGCAGTCGGCAGCTCGTCACGCGTCGCTCGCGCCAGCTTTGCCAATTCACGAAGCAGCGCGTCAACGGTTACAACTGCGACTCAATTGGTGCGGCGATCATTGGCAAACCACCAGTCGTTTTGCCGAGGACGAACGCAACACTGATCGTCGATCGAGCTCGACGCTCGCGGTCCGTCCCCTCCCCGCCAGCCATCGAGTCCAGTTATCGGGACGTTGGGACACGACTTACCTATGTAGCTGCACGGACAACTCGAGTAAGCGGCATTGAGCGCAGTAGGCCGCTATCAGTGGGTGGGTGGGTGTGCGCGAGTGCCGAGTGGTCGCGCGCGGCCTCACGGCCCCGGAGATTCATCGAGGTGAGTGTCATTGAGAATTGCTATCGGTGGTTACGTTTCGGACGCGACTAACGTACGAGATATAGCCGCGCGCACACCGATCGATAACGCTCTGTTGCATGCACGCGCAATCACTCTCTACTCCTCTTGTTGCTCGCGAACGCTGCTATTAAAGCGCTGCTCAACGCGGTGCCGACCGACCGACCAGTCGACAATCGCGCTATTTATCTCCTGCTCGTAGTGCGCCCATCGATAAGATCATTTGGAAAAAGCGCTGATACGAGCGCCAGTAGCAAACGTCTGGCGCTGACGAATCGTCGATGACCGAGTTGACTAAACGAAAAGCTCGCGCGGCGGAATGTCATGAATCATCGAGTCTAGTCGTTTAACAATACTCGCTTATCGAATTCTGCCTTTGACAGCTGCGGAAAATAACTCGCGACGACAGGCCAGCTCTCGTGCGTCGTTCGCGTATCGACGGGTATGTACGAGCGACGCGTGTCGCGGTCGCAACAGTCGGAGGTGAAATTTTTTCGGGAAAAATCCTTGCGGAGAGGCGTACGTTACGTACGCTTGGAAACGGATGGATGGAAGATTACGCAGCGAGCGGTCGCTCGATGGTCGGTTCATCCCGCGAGCAGCGCGACATTGCTCGAGCTCGGATCAATGGCAACGGCAATTGCTCGCGTGCTCGAAGCGACGTGCTTTTTCCCAACGATTACGACCAGCTGGCACGAGTGGCTCAATGGTATAGACTTGCAAGCGCGACATTAAGTATGCAACACACGGTTCGCTCGTTTGCTATTTTCATAATAAATCAGATTCGCTCGACGTTACCTTCGACGTCTTTTCGACTTGGAAGGGCGCGCAACGTTGTCGCGCGTGTACCGTAAGCGTGCGCCGCGTTCAACAAGGACGAAACTCGAAAATAATGGTTTGGCCTGTTGTTCAGGTGGCGTGGGGCACGTCGGCAGCGATGGAGGTACAGAGCTGGCTGCTCTACCACCTGGTAGCCGCGAACGACTGCAACCACGGTGCGCTTGCATTTTTCTTCCTTTTTTTCTTTGACACGCTGTTGCGTTGAATCGGCAGCCAGCCACACGAAATATCAACCCACCTCGTGGACTTTCGGATACGCTGCGCGCCAAATTCACGGCGATTCGGACGAACGAGCGAAATCGACGAGACCCGACTTGATTGTTATTGTTGATATTGTTGTTTATCGTTTGTCGTTGTCTGTCAACTATCACTGAATGCCGGCACCATCGACACGTTCGTTTGTTGACGTTTTCATCAGGCCTGCCCGTCGTTTTCTCTTATTTTAGTTTGTTGAGTTGTCCTACGAGGAAAAGCCCAGGCGCGAGTAAATTTAAGTGGATTGCCGTCAAGAGGACGTTCGGCCGGTCGCGATCGCCCGTGCAGCGATGCTCGACGGTAAGTAAGTCGGCCGGACACGCACAACTCTAGCCTGGCATCGATGTAGTAACGCACCTCGGTGTTTTTGGCCCGAAATCCCGTTGCTCCAATTGCGAGCGGCTTTGCAAGTGAGTTATTTCGCAGTCTTGTTTTACTCTGTCTCTCTCTCTCTCTCTCTCCCTCTCTCTCTCTCTCTCGCGCGCGCGCTATATATATATACACAGATATCGATGAGGTGAGCATTAATCGTTGCACGACGAATGTGCGCAGCGCCAATCCACCTACAAAATATAAAAACGAAAAAGGCTGCGCTCGAGTGCACTCGATAAAATTTACAGCGATGCAGTCGGCGGCGGAGAAGCCAGGTAGCAGAGCCCGCGAGCTGGGACTGCGCGCCCAAAAGAAGCTGCTGAGCAGGTTCGCCGCGTCGAGCGCCGGCAAGTCGCTGCTCATCGACGAGGCCACGAGCTCGCTGCTCGACAACCTGTACAAACTGATGGAGCGAGCCAGCCGTGGCAGCCCGAGCCTCGGCAGCAGGCAGCCCGACAAGGTGCTCAAGAACATCGTCAAGCTGTCCATCAAGGTGAATATCCGACGCGCTCGACGCGCTCGAGCTAACGACGCTGATCGCTAATGATCCTTCGATCCAGGTCGGCCTACTGCAGCGGAACCAGCAGCTCGCCACCCCGAGCGACGCGGGCCGCGTCGAGGAGCTGCGCAAGGCCCTGCGTGCCGCGGCCATGGCCGCGTTGTCGTTCTACGAACTCGAGTTCAGCTACGAGCGCGGCTACATGAGCAAGGCGCTGGAGCGCTGCCGCGCGGCGGTACACGCCCTCATCGGGCCCCACCTCACCGACAAGTCGCACGAGCGCTGCGACCAAATCTTCGACTTTCTCGCCCATCCCGACTTCCTCGAAGCCGTGTTTTGCCAAAACTCGCAGCTCAGGCCCAGCCTGGGCGCCCTCGTCCTCGACGTCAACAAGGCCCTCGAGAACGGCCAGCTCTGATTCGACCGACGACGTCCCGAGCTGCAGCCCTCGATGTTTCGTCGCGCACTATGTCCCATACGATACGTATTTAGTCGGTGACGCTCTTCGTTGTTATTCGTGCGACCCGTAATGCACTGCACTCCGTGACTACGCGGACGAGTAGACGCTATCGATATTACGTAAATCGTGTCGCGCCTAATCAACGAGTACTGTACCCAACGTTGGAGATGACTAATGGATTATCGATGCATCTTTGGATGTGTCTATTCCCACTGAGAGATCTATGACCGCGAATAACGTCGACGTAGGTGTGCGCAAATTGACGTACTGCATCCGCGTGGTTCGGGATTGTCCCTAGCTTACGGCTCGATGGCTAATTAAGCGATTTGAAACAGTTGAGAAAACGACAACGCGTCCAAGTAACACCGAGCGAATCCCCGTTCGTTTGTACGCGGTCATTTCGACAGAAACGTGCATTGGCCATTTCGACATTGATTGATTGATCGATTGACACTCGTACAATATTCATGTCGCAGTCAAGCCTTAGAGTTTCGATCAATTTTTGTACAAAGTAGGTATGTGATCCGCTAAGTTACACAACAAACATGTGAAAGCATTAATGTATGAAGATACAATGTCTTCGAAATGTATCTCAAATAAAATATTTACAATTGATTGCGAATCGTATTGTTGACCGTTTTTGTCCATGTTCAATTGTCCCAACTCAACAAGCTTTCAACTATTCCTTTTGTATCGACTCTGTGGAAATGACGAATGTCGAGTGCTTACGAAAGAATGACGTGTAAAATACGTTATTTACGGGTGAATAGATACAAAGGTAATATATTAGTAAGGCTACATCGTTATTTTTTGCGAATAGCTCCACTGTTTATTTACACAGTTCCATCTAGCGTATAAGTATAATATATATTATACGATAATTGGGTTGCTTCTCAAAAAATGTTCGTATAGATAGAAAATAACACATGTCACAAACAAGAACGAATCAACATACACACGCGCACACACAAATTTCACCGCAAATCAAATTCACTGCTTCGTCGTACACATCTCATTCACACTAAAAAAGTTTAATCAATTATCAGTCAGCTGGTAACGCACCTGCTTTCGTTTTTCTCCGATCTATCCACGTTCTTCTCCATGTTTCTTCTTCAATGGATAATTCTGTTTTCTTCACCAGTCTTGAGTGTATTTTCATTTGTTCGTCAATGAATCACGTTGTTTGTTTCACGCCAGCTCTCTCCACAAATACGTATGTGTACGTGAACTCGTGGATCGAAATGCATTCATTTGTTTAAAAGTACGATCCAGCAAGAAAAAGCGCCATGCCGCGTAATTATGAAAATAGAAGGCTTACAAATAGTAGTTGTCGATCGTTTACCATAGTGGGTAGATATTCACACGTCGTTCCAATTTTGCCAAGCCATTTTTTAAATCGCTTCAATATTTTCACTTACAATTTACGTTAAAGCCAGTATTGTACTTATAAAACAAGACAGACGAAAAACATTCGTTTAAACTTGATGATTTTGAAAATCTCCTTGGACTCTCTTTTACGTTGTACAATATAATTTCCATAATCAGACACGAGACAATATCACTCGTTGTTGGGTATAATTAACAAGACTGGTCTCGTGAAATTATTGGACGTCTGAAAAGGCCACAAATCAAGATATCAAATTTAACGTGAATGAGAATGGAATAGAAATCAGTGCTGTGATTTTCTATAATCCGTTACAAGAATCATTGCAAAATACCTGCATTAACAAGAACGAACAATATGATTTATTCGAAAACGATAATTACGACACTAACAAAGGATCGACCAATTCGAATCGACTTACATGTCATCAGTTTGAGAGAAATAATGATTCGACGACATTATTCGAAGAATAATAGTTAAAATTTACATTGGTTTCAATCACAATCCACTCTCACATAATGATATTACATAAACAAACAATAATACACGCCAAAATTAACGGATGCTCCAAGCGCTCGGATAAAATTACGAACACGATAAAACAACGCTATTTTCGTCGTCACGAGCACAAGAAAAACATTGTTCAATGAATTAACAAGGATTCTATCTGTCTGTCTGATCGACATTGAGCATCCGTTTTCTCGCCAATCATCCGTACCCGCCAAGTTTTAATTGTAGTTATCTCATCTGTGAATAATACGATTGAAGGTCGGGCAATGTACTGATTCTTAGGTTCTACGTATAAAATAAACAAATTATCGTTTCGATTGCACTCCATAAAAGACATTTACACAATCACAGCTTATGCATTCTGTTAGTCTTAAAATAATTGTGGCCATTGATTTACTAATAGACTAACGATTTAAATCATTTCAATATTGGCGAAAAGATAGCTATCGGGTTAACTAAATTTCCATGTTCACGAAACCAAAATGTTTTGAATTTACACAGATACCTTCACGGTTCTTGATCCGGTTGTTGATCTTATAGTCATTTAGTAATTGTTGAGGATTGACCATGGATACAATAGTAGTACAATGTACATATGAACATTTACGTTTGTTCTCAAAGTAAGTTCATTATGGTGATTCACATATCATTTACGGTGTAACATACTAAATGTCACGCATTCGAGGTAAACAAATAACTACGTTATTCATTGAGGTAATAACCAATTCGTTTCTAAAAAATATTTTAAATATCAATCAATGATTATGCATTTGAAATGCAAACAATTGCCATTAAACTCGAAAACTCAAAATTACAGATGTGTGCAACTTTTTCCAAAAAGTTTACTGCGTATTACAATTGCAAGGCCGTTTCATTACATACCTACATTGCATCGAATTGTCCACACTAAGAGGATACTCCTTATAAAATGGAACTAATCGAAAATAAATTAATCTACCAAAAAAAAAAAAATAAAAAAAAAATATATCAATTTTCCTAGCGAGTTTGTGATTTGAGGGCCAACATTAACACGTGATTCAAACGCTCTGCTACAGACGGAACTTACTTAAAAATGTAACCTATTTTTACAAGTTAGGCTTACGGTTTAAAAGCACTGTACCGCACAGCTCAAGTTTCACGTAGTTTTCCACCAGTTGCTATAAAAATCAAATGTTCACAAAGTTAACATATTCCTCACTTTTAATGAACGTCACAAAGTATCAATGGAAAGATGAAAGGCAACCAACGTTAAACGTTTAAAAACTCATTGCCATAGACCTGCATAGTTTCCATACAAATTGGTTGGAAGTGGGCCTCCTGCGCAAAAAAGTCGAGTCCCCGACGCGTCGTAGCAATGGGTATAAATGGCAGGTGTATACTTGACGTTTTGGAATCCATCTATATAATCTTCGTCTGGAAACTAAAACAAAACAACACGGCAGCGCGTGCATTAAAATTAAAATCCCTTGTGTTAAAAATCTAAAAATAGACGTTAAATCCAGACGCGAGAACGACGAGTTACTTACCACGTAGCCTTTGGAAGCCTTGAGCATGACGGTTCTGTTGGAATTGATCGACGATTCCAAGTACTTCTGAGCCCTTACGTCATAAAACATCAACATTCCGAGTCCTGTACCAATGGTTAAAACAGAACCTTGAAAACTAGCTGACCTTATGCCGCAGCCGCTATACCTGTTGGTGTATTCCAATTTACGTTATCGATGTACTCAATAAGAATAGAATTGAACTTGCTAGATATCGGGATAAAATAGTTACCTTGATGGCACTTTTTTGATTGGTTGCAAAGTTCGGCAATCAAGAAGTAATGTGTAAGATCGGCATCCTACGGCGTACAATCCATTGTCGTGAACAGCTAAACAAACGTTATCTTGGCAAGCCGGGAGCTTCCGGGAAAGCTTTTGCTTAAATTCTCCAGCAGCCCAGATGTGAATAAAACAATTCATCGATAAAACGGCAATCTCCTGGACAGCTTTATTGTAAAGCAAGGACCGTACTTTTTGAGCCGACTTGCACTCCTTTACCCTAACTGGCTGAATTAATCTGCAAAGCGTAACGTGACAGCTTTAGAAAACGAACAATTCAATAATCAAGACAAACCACGTAATCAGCTACAGAAGCATCATGTTTACGTTATCATTGACAAGGAGTTCGAAACGAATCCCTTTTCGCTCGACTCATTGACAATGGAGGATATTTCTCTCGTTAACCTAACTGGAGCGACAGTTTTAGCGTAAGCTCGATAAATTGTACACGATAAGGAAGTAGCAGAGGGGAAAAGCGATAAAACGCAAGCGTGCATTTTACCTGTGAGACGGTATGTCTGCTTTATCGGGAGCGTCGTATAAATCGCTGTCGATCCGCCATAAAGCCATCCGTGTATCTTTCGAGCCTGAAACTAAATATTCATCGTCCAGCCAACACATATCGTAAACCCAGTCATGGTGTCCAGACTCTCCTACGCAAACTGGATCCAACGTTGGTAGTCTATAAATTGCTATTTCTGTGCTATTTCGTCCTCCAGTTGCCAACAAAGTTCTGAAACAAAAATATATCATCTACTGTGTTTGGGCGTTGCAAAACGTTTCTGACTCTACTAATTGGCGTTGTACAATACCTTGAAGGGTTTATTTGAACGGAATGTATTCCACATTGTTGTTCAATATTTCCTGGACCTCTCGATGAATTTTGTCTCCCATGAAGGGATGGAATCTGATCTAACTTTTGCGTGGCAACGTCGTAAACCATTAATTTGTTGCATTTCGTACCAAAGACAACTTGCCTATCGCTGAGCCACTGCGAGCAAAAGACTTTGTTCATATTGTTCAAGCTAACTGAATATTCTTTGAAGAGATCGTGACTCAATATATGACGAGAGCCAAATTCATGATTGATTTTTCGAATTTCTTTCGTGCTAGTTTCTCTCGAGCGAACATAATCAACAAAATTGAATGAAGTTTTCAAGTATTGTTTTCCATCCATAACAGATTCCTCTTCGTCGTCATCGCTTGAATCATAACAGACAAAGTCATCTGGCTTATCGGATTTTCTATTCCTTTCTTGTATCATTTCAAGCCTACCAAACAATTAATAAACAAGTTAGCAATAGTCGTAAATGAAATACAAGTTACTATAAAATTGATTCACCTTCTGGCTTTTCTGGCTTCCAATCTAGTATTATTAGCGCAAGAAGGCTTTCTACCGTAAACTGTTATACGCTGAGTTTCTGCCATTTTTGTAATGTACTCAAGTAGCCTGTTAGAAGATATCTCTTGTTTGTGATGATACGTTGAACAAAATGATCGGTAAAGCCAGCTGTGTCTGTAGTGTTGTTTTGAAATCTGAAAATGCAAAGAGCAAAATGCCACAAGTAACTTTTAAATGCTTATTCATGAAGTTCTTGTAAAGTTGATCGATTTGGAGTTTACTCATGATGTACAGATTAAACAAATAAACTAGCAGTAATGAGATATGTCTAATGCTTGCATAATATTGTATGTATGTAATTGGGGATCAATGTCAAAGCAACAAGAGTATCAACGTAATATTAAAATTGGATTGGATCAAATCAGAATAGGAATAGCAAACTAGTCGAACGAGCAGACCTTTTTTATAGACTCGGATGAACGATTAATTCTAGTACTGGTGTGCACGACTTACCGAAAGATTAATAGACGAGAGGCTACGCTGTTTTTTCTTGCAATAAAACTTTGTCTCTTGACAATTATCGACGATGGCAATGGGCAAACGTAGTATAATGGTACAGCACTCAGCACTTGACTGCAGTCGATTCGAAGGGCGCAAACGGAATTGACGCTAATGCAGATGAACGATAACGTTGAAGAGTTGGTCTATATTGTGTAGCAACGGGTATGGACCTCAGGACGACGCAAAGTCGAGAGTAATCTGGTAAAGGCAACCGGGCACGGTGAAGAGCTCGTAGATGCGATTGGCCTCGACGACAAGCGAACGGCTGAAGCAGTTCGACAATTTCGTCACAGGCATTATAAAAATGCAGACATACGCGCGTTCTCTCTCGCAGCGGCTGCAGTAACAGCCCGTGTTACGAAGTGCAGACTGTCGCCGCCATACTCAAACCAAGCATGTCTCTTTACAATTTACATCGTGCAAGACGCGAGTGCAAGTGAGATGGAGCGAGGTTAGCAACCCGCGCCTGCGCATTGGTGCTGTACAATTATATATTTGGAGGATTATACGTTGGTTAAGTAGAGAAATGATCAGGCAGGACGGCCTTTCGTTCCGATGTTACCGACTGGAAGTGACTCGTCAGTGAAGCTCAAATGAAGGTAACACCTGCCTCGGAAACTTGCCGAGCCTTTAGTTTCTTGCTATATTCTTAGTGAGAGGATTTTTAACCCATGAAATTGGGATAGTAACACGGTTTTCATGCGATGACCAGATGAACGAAAGGAGGATGAGACCCCACGCGTATGTACTCGTCGTATACACTATAAGTATGCGTACACCGAGATTGCTGAATGATCTACTCTCTCGACAAACTGCAATGGATTCAGTTCTTTTAGGAGTTTAATTTTAATTCGCCAAATTATTTCATTGAATTTAGAAAGATAATCATTGAGATTTTCTGATAGACGTGATGATTTGTAAGAAATAACTCAAATAACTGAAAATTATACGTTCATTGTAATATTACTAAAATTAACTTTATTCAATTGTAAAATTTAACAGCTTGTACAAATAATAATATATTTAAAGCTTATGTATGATACAGCAACCTAATTTTTTACATCACATTATTGTCCCTCCATTCGATTCATATCTGTAACAAAATACCATTTTTTCTTTAAAGATTAAATGCAAATATACAATATTTTCAGATCCTTTGAGCATATTAACGTCTGTAATTACAGTTCAATGACTAATCAGGCAAGTTTGAAAAAATTATAGTAATGTCACTTGTACAAAAACGATTTTTTCAACTAATCATTGCATTGGATATTTGAAAAATAATTAATCGCACAACACAACCAACATAGTCCTCACGTGCAATATTGTGAATAATCAATCGTTCTTTTCATATGTAGTATCGACGTATTTCAAGTAAATTTGAATTAACATATTTAAACGGTATATTCATATGCTCAAAGACTTAAACAGCAAACTCAATGAAAATAAAAATATCATTTTACCATTTACATGTACAAATAACTTTGTAAAAAGTTAACTGAAAAAGTAGGTCGAGTCCAAAACTTTTTCAAGGTTGAATTCGCCTTGTCGAGGAACTTTTGCCAGAGTATCATTCAATTTGTTTCTTTGGGTGTTTTGCTGCAACGCCTTAGCGTTATTCTCTTTCTGTTGTTTGGTTTCGCTAAACGAATGCATTGAATAGTTAGTTTTGAATGAATTGCGTTTCAAAGAATTGACATGTAAATGAAATAATGGAAACAAACTTACAGCTCGTCGAAGCCAAATTTGCCGATTAAAAACCTCGAGAGATCTTCCAAAATTGGCTCCGAGTGCAAGGCAACAAATTGTTCTCGGCATATCTGAAAGCAAACGTTTTTCACTTGAACACACTTAGTCATGCGTGTAGCAACGGGTCATTGTAAGCCATTTATTATACCTTATTCATGACTTCAACAGAACAAGGGTGCGTCCAATAGCAGTCGTGAACCGATACATACGTAATACCCGCATGTTCGCAATGAATGCTAGTAAGCATCATATGACTAGAGTCGAGCGAATGAACGAAATTCGGCGCGAAAGCATTCTTCTGCTTCATCATATTGGGCTTCCTACAAGGAAATAAAGAAATAACGTGTCATCGATCGTAGCGTGTTGATAAAAACAACAGCAAAAATAATCATAACACAGTATTTAACGACCTGTAGAAATCCGGAGAAAAAGACGTGTAAATGCTTTGATTGTTGGGAGAGCGGAAGAATTTACTGTACGGTTGTATTACGGGTAAGCCGAGGGGAGTGACCCACTCCATATTTTCCTCGCGGGTGGCACATACGAGTCGTGCACACTCCGTGAACCAGTCTTGGATTTCCCGGGCGCTTTTGAACATAGTTCTCAAAGTTTGGAAGGTCTTTTGTACCAGGTATATCGAGGCTGGCCACAAATGCTCTTGAGGAAAATCAGGTACATCTGCGAACACGTTGAACAATCGTTAGCACGTCGTTGAGCTACGCGGTCAAGCGCGCGTCAAGCTTTCCTTGGAATACCTTTTAATTGGCGAGCTATCTGCAATTTCGCTCCGAACCACGTTACTCCGTAAACGGTTGTCATGACCGTTTGTTTGATCACTTTTCTTCGGATAAAGCCATCCAAAACCTGCGCCACTTGATTGCCATTGGCGGCATCTTTTTTCCGCATATCGTCAACCTACCATTCAACGTTACCATTCAACGTTACAATTACGTTTAATTATCATTGAAACGAAACGATAGTCCAAACGAATGCTCAAAGTACACAAATAATACCATTGTCGCTACGCTGCTATACACGTCTTGTGGAGAGTCGTAAGGGTATAAATTAACGCTTTTGGCACCGATTTCATCTCTGCCAAGAGCTGCGTAATGCTGAAGTCCGTTGCAACTACCGTCCTGATGAATTGGGAATCCTGTCATGTATTCTTCGGGATTTGGCGACTTCAACGCTGCCGCAATTTCCATACACGCCGCCAAAGTTTGCCACGGTTCTTCCGATGTCGACCACCACATTGAGCCCTGAGCATCCCATTGAAGGTAGGGGGAGGGGATAAATACCAAACAATTACAAGTACTCAAACATCCGTCTATGCAGCACTTCACATTGGCAACTTACGGTTAGCGGTTTTTCGGCGCTGTCGATAATTTGATCCATTATCTCATCGGCATACCTCAAACGTTCGTTAATCGGCTCTCGCTTTTTGAATCCAGTCAAATTGATAGTGTGCAGTTTAAGCCATTCGAGACCCTTCGGGCCCAAAGGTTTTTTTAAAGCAAATACGAGCATCGATCTAGCCAAGTCGGAACCTAGGTGATTCAGATGAGGCGGTACAGGATAAACGCGACCTCGGAAATCCATATTGTGCGGTAGCCAAAATATATCGTTTCTGAACTGCAACAAGTAACACCCACGGTAATCAATCGCTTCTCAGCGAAACAATCATTCGACCACTATACTTACATAATTCGCCAATGATAATCGATACAAAGCGTCGCACCATAAAGAGTACATTTCGTTTTTTCTTCTTTTCAATTCAATTCTAGCCTTGTCTACTTGCCTCTTCTCTGCAGGGCTTGCACACTTCGGGGCAGGAAGGATAGCCTTGAGAATCGAAGGCGGCTGAGGCATATTCAACTTGATGGAGCCATTGTTTTGGAAAACCTATGTAACGTAGAACAACTATTTTATGAAAAACATCGAATGATTTCAAAACTATTTTACTTATCAATTAATCCTTTAAACATCGTACCTCGATGGCAACATCAAGAACAGACGAGTTAATAGCCCATGGTATAGAACTCAATTGATTCAAACTATCCAAAGCTGGAAATAGTTTATTATCCGGACTTTTGCGCAATAGTTCCCACTGTTGAGCCTATTATTAACATAAAATTAATAAGTTGATCACTTCATCTCCGACTCATCAGTCATTTGATGAAAACAACTGACGACACTTTTTAACTCTTGGCAAACTTACTCCCATATGGTTCACTCTCATGATCTCCGTATCTGTAACTATATAACCACCGCTATGTATGTTTACCCACGGACGAGGTGGACATAAAGACGGTACCAAAGTTGTATCAAACGTTAAAGTTTCTGGTTGCGATTCCCTGTAAAGTTTCGCTATGAGTGGGTGCGGTTTAACCTAAAACCAATAAAAAAACTATTAATCATCAATGTATATCGATGAATTGAAAAACAAAGTAGATAATGTACAAACTTCTTCTTTCAGATTGACCCCACAATGTCTGAAAATTTTGAAAAATGCCGAAACATTCTTGGCGTGGGCGTTACTTTTGTTTTTATTCAATATGTGGCTATCAATTTTTATATCGTTAAAAATAATATTGTACAAAAATTTGCCAATGCTCAAATGTACATAATTTGGCCAGGTTGGTACTGAAGCTCCAATTGTCACACCGTGTTTGTTTGCTTCATGTTCTAATAACGTCCACTTCACACGTCCATTTGATTTTTCATTTCTATTTAAAAACCAATCACAGTATTTCATATAAACTTCCGAAGTTTTATCGTTAATTCCATTTTTCTCTTTCATCTTAACCTGTATATTTACATTATAGAACAATTGTCATTAACATTGATAAACTGAAGGAAACTACAAAGGCATATAAATAACTATCAGTTTACCTCGTACATCTTGAAGACTTGGCCGCCAACTGCACGACTTAATGAATAAAATGGCAAACTGTACATTTCCGAGCCCATACCTAATTTCTTTATTTCCCTCATGATTATAGAAACGTAATCTTCCGGTTGTAAAACCGCTAAATATGGAAATAGTACCATTTTTACTGATTTCTGGAATTTTTCGCGATTTTTCAATGCCTCGAAATTTCTTTTGAAAGCATTCAATGCTACCTTTTCCCAGTTTTTTTCCATACTAGACAATGTACTTCTCTAATGAGAAAAATAGTTATAATTTATAATTGTTTTAAATCCTACCAAATACTAATGATGATAATAATAATAATAACAATAATAACAAGAACAACAACACTTGTTCCTTTCAAACTTACGTAAAATTTTACACTATGATTTGTAATTTTCTTTTTCGAAATGTTTTTAACTATTACTTCACCATTTATTTCCGCTTTAATTTGTTTTTTTAACCGATTTTCCAAGTCAGGTAGCTGTAACAATCCCTCAGCAGTACACGAAGGGGTTGCATCTTCTTCTTTTAATCCTTCTAATAATCTACAATCGTATCTAGTGTCCGGTTTTGTATAAGTTGCTTCAAATTCCTTATCTAATAATTTCACAATATTTTCAACAAGTGTTCTCTGATCTCGTAAAAATATTGCTTTAGTTGCAATGTCATTGAAAGTTATGCAATCTTTAACCATTTCTGTATGAATTTCTTTGGCTAAACCTGTAAATCAACATAATTGTGCCAATTTATTAATTTTCCGCGATACAGGATAAACTACTAATGATCGACACTAGATCTTACTTAATTTAGTCTGATTGTCGTTTTCCAGTCGTCCAATGCACTCAAAGACATGAGCATATGTTTGGCTATTGAGTTTAACATTATTACCTCTTAAAAATTGCAGTAATTCCAAAATACTTTTTAAATCTGAGTCTGATGCTAATTTTTCTAAATACAAGTTAAACAAAGAAACATCATTTATGTACAATTTTTTCTTGTTATTCTTCTTTTCTCCAAAAATTCGAAGGGTTCTGAGCGCATATGCCGAATTATTACTATTCATGCAAGTACTTATATAGCCTAGAAGTACTTTATTAAATTGTATTAATCTCTCTTCGTAGATCAATCTTTCTCTGGCTCTTCTTTTTTCATCAATTATTTTATCTGATGATTCTTCCAAATAATTTGATACATCACTGATCAAAGAATTGAAATAGAAAAAATAAAAAGGATAATTCTACAAATTAAAACACATGTTTCAAATTGATAAAATTCCAAAGATTACCTTGTTTCTGCGGAAACTGAATTGTGTTCAGCTTGAATATTATCTTCAGAATCATGTATACTATCTACAATTGATGAACTTTTTATTAATGCGACTTCATCAACGATACCAGATGATTTTAGATCATCCAGAAGAATGTCGCTTTCTTCTTTTAAATCTTCATCTAGTATCATTGCATTGTTTTGTTCTGTTGCATGTTTTTCCATTTCTTTAAGTTTATAAAAATGTGTAGCCTAAGCAAAAATTTAGTTTGATTAATTAAAGTAATGTTATAATTAAGATTTCTCAAATATTACTTACTGGTAAATCATCAATGTTATCTGTGGAGGTGTCAGAAGAAGTAACAAAAGATTTTGTCTTTGTTTTATTTTTCTTAAGTAATTGTTGATCTTTTATCCTGTGTAATTTGTCTAATGTAATATCAGGCTGATCGACTAAAATGGAAAGTTGAGCTGCATTCAGATTTTGTATAGCTGCTTTTCTATTGCTTGTTATTGAATCTGTGACTGAATTATTCAAAGAAAAAAACATATAGAGCCATTAAGAAAAATAGTGATACTTTTCAATGAATGACGATTTGTAAAATTCAATACCTTCCAAAAGTTCCGCGTATTTTTTAACACGCTTTTTTAATTTTTTCTTAGTAGCTGAATTCAGCATAACAGTATTGATAGTTGTAGACTGATGCCTGGTTTGCAGATATTCCGAAGCTACGTGCGTCGATAAAAAAAATAAAATTTAAAATATACGAATGCAGTTAATTAATCAAAGTGACATACATTTTACGTCATGGCATAATATATATAAAAAAAAGAAAAAAAACATTGAAGCTGTATCAATTGCACAACATAACCTAAAAATGGAAGCATTGTCAAACACGAGCTTAAATAAGCAGCGCTGAAGGAGACAGCCTTGACAAAAATCAACGGTGTATAGAACAATATTATCGTTAATATTCTGGGGATTATGTCATGAAGAGATTGTTATACGTACCGTTGCGCTTACATTTTGGAGTGTAGTAATGTTGACAAAGGTTGCAGAAAAGGCACGTCCTAGATGAATATTGAATACCTTGCGACTTGCAGGCATTTTGTATAGTAACACCGGGCACCTTGAATAATCGATACATTTTGCCAAAATCGGATGACACTGGCAATTAATTATACGTTGAAGTCAATAACATTCGCAAAATCGTCGCGATACCTCGTGCAATACATCGTGGCCATTTTACTAGGTACGCTAAGCCATACTAACGCGTGCTAACTCGACACCCAACAGCATCAATCGACACTGTGCTCAACTTTGCCGCGCGATACATATTCCCAACATAGTTCAGCGCTTACAACTATTATACATTACAACACGACGCCAATACATTGATTGTATACCTGTGTTTTCCATTAACGTGTAATAACTATATTCACGCGATAGAATTTATTATAATTCATACATGAAAATATTATACAAATAATTGTAATAAAATTTGTTAAACTTTATTAAAAATAAAACAAAATAAATAATAATAAATAATAAATCTTCATTCGATACTTCGCATTGAAGGTTCCGTTTTGTTCGAAATACGTTTAATGGACGTTTTGGCAATATGCAATTGTTTTTTTTTTTTTCACGATATAGCTATTTAATAGGGACGATCGCGGTGTTACAAAAATCGTAACTTTTCTTTTAAGAAAAATATCGGTCTTGCGTTTTGGTAAAGGATATATATTGATGGTCTTCCAATAAATGTCAATAACATATTCCACGTATCCCACGCATCGACTAGGAAATTTGTCGCAAGCTCCGTGTTACGCGTAGTATCTGCTTCGAGCGAATTCATATTTGAATGCCTACAAAAACTATTATTTACGACAAGTTCGTACGTATAAACGACCTACACAAGACGCACATTTATTTGGCATTTTCTTTGAGTCTAATAACAGCGAGTAGGTTATAAAAATTATTTGGAGTAGGATATAATTCATAAAATTGATTAATAGCAAAACAAATGGTGTATTTCATAAAGCATCATTAAAATACATATGTGAACGAAAACATTGGCATGTTTTCGATTAATAATAATGGCATGTCTCACGATGAAGTTAACGCAAACATTGAATTAATTGTATACAACTGTTGTTTTCGTCTCTCGTGTCGTCTCGCCTAAAAATATATAATAATATTTCAGCGATATATTCTCGTAGGATAAAAAGTATCGCTGCGTATTCGACACTTTCCAACGAAATCCCTATTGTTATTTTAACGTTTAGTCCGTTCATCTTGGCTAATGCCATTGGAACATTTCATTTGATCTGGTTGAGCCTCCCACTGTTGAGGTATTCGTATCTATTGAAAATATTTGCGTATAGCGTAATATGTGTCAATTCGTAAAGTAGTTCATTTTGTTTAAAAACGACACGATACTTTCAGTTGTCAATAATTAATCAAATTTCGATTTCAGATTTGTTTTCGAAATCTGTACGCAAAGATTCGAGATTGCGCACCGCTAGAACGAGACAAAGGAGACAAAATTTGATACGCGAGAAAGCTGACTCAATTCGCGTGTCTACGCGACATAATCAAATCAAATCACTTTCTGGCAATAGTATCGAGAGATGAACTATTTTGATTTTTATCCAGACATTCTTACCAAGCTTGACTAAAAAATGTATTCGTTTTTATTTATTAGTCGGAGCATAATTCATAACCCATCACCCAATACTTGTCAATATTTTATTACGACGTAAATAATTTATTTGGAAATATGTTGTTTTATAGAAAATCATGCGACGTTGCCAATTTGTTGGAATAATTAATACAATGACATTCATTTTACGATTAAATACATTGAATTTCATTATTGGTTAATATGTTGTTCACAATAATCGAATCTTCTGCAAATTTTCAAGAAATTCATGCTTTCATCATATTATAGCTGCAAATGTGAATACATTGAAAAAAAAAGAAATTCATTACAATCTCGTTTACTAATACTAATCACACATCTGTACCTGGATAGTTTCATCGCTATGCGTCAAGATTAGATGTAAAAGACTTGAGTCAGACATTTATCGATGCATGGGCTTCTATTAATTCAAAAGCTACACGCATGTTGCAATAATTAAAAATATGGGCAATAGATTCAATCGTCTCCAATTACATGCCTAATATAGTATCATGAGGATTCTGCAATTTATTTATTTAACATGAATGTTATCAAAACGAAACTATAAGTCTTCTAAAAATATTTATTACCTTAACAAAATTAATTACATGCTAATTGTAAAATCAAGTACTTAATTAACCAGAATTTGATCCAATTACAGTCCAATTAAACGTCAAAATTAATCGTTTTTCTCAAAGGTAATAAGTATAAAGCTTTGCAAAAAATATTCAGTATGACATGTAGGTACTTGCTCCTTGGATTTTCACGTTTCAATTCAGTATTCTAATACAGAAATATTAAATTACGCTAATATTCGAAAATTAATTAATCAATAAAACGGTGAAATGTTGAAGACGATGCGATAAATGGTAACTGCGCTAAGTATATCTCGAGCATTAAATTTGTATTGGATGTCATGTGTAAAAAAAGCTTACGAGATGTCGAGAACAGCTGTCAGTTTCTTTTATAAAAATGTGGAGAGTACGAAGAAAGAGTAACCATTGAAAAACAGCCAAATTGACTTTTGATTTCTGGAGCACTTTAAAAAAATAAGCAAGTACCTTTTGACTGCAGTTTATACATATAAAATATTAATATCTTGGCAGAATAGTTACTTGTGGCCAATTTATGTTTTTGCAATGTCCATAGGACACGCGCCCGAAGGATTAGCCTGTGGATTGGCTAACGGTGGACCACCAGGGCTCACTATAGTAGGTGGAATCGCTGGCTTGATAAATCTGTCCGATGGACGTCTACTAGACGGTGCTAACACGTGACCCTACGAATTTAATTTTGATTTTATTATCTTACACTAGGATTACACTAGGTACATTTTCATTTTCGAAAGTACTTACTCCCGAGGGAGGAGATGAGCTGGCAAAAGGCAAGGTACTAATTGTTTGTCCACACGCGTAACAGCGATTGGCATTCAAATTTTCTCGAGATGCTGAACCAACCAAAATATTTCCTGTAAAATTGTCGCAAATGAACCAGGTGATTGATACGATTCCTATTATTTCCTTAACATAAATCAAATAGAAAAATAATATTAAGTACCAGGACTGAGTGGCCTGGAACAACTTGGCGAAGGATTATACGGCACTGGACTCGAAACCGTTCGCCCTCTAATGCTTACACCAGACATCACAGTTTCATTGTAATGGCGTTCCTCCTCCATCTCTAAACTAGATAAAGAAGAAACATTTTAAATTATTCGGCTTAGTCTTATTTTAGAGTCATTCGTAGAGGCATTGAAATTGGCTCATCGATCCTAGGTAGTTACCTAGACTCTGACTCTGACAAATGTCTACATAATGCTTCACGACGCTCGACTTCCAGTTGTAGCTTTCTTTGAAGCCTAAGATTTTCTTCTCTAATATGTTTTTCCTCGTTTACATATCGCTGCATCTTCTCAGTATCTATAACCGTATCGACAACGATATAATATCGATAAATAATTAATTTCGGCGAATCATACGAACTGTAAAATATTGCTTGAATAACGAAGGACCTCCGTAGGCAAAATATTTAGAAAAATAACGTACTATCGTATGATTATTGTTAGTAGTCAACTTCAAGAATCTCGATCAAGGGAACAATAAAACTTTGCCAAAGGTTGCTACTATTGCCTGAAACTGTCGTTATTCAAGCAATATACATGTGTTAGATTAATTATTGCTCAAAACTAAACTCGATATTGTCGTGATAGTGCACTCGCAGCTTCGTCTCTGCGACAAGCCGCTTGCGTTCGCAATTAGCGATAACTTAGAGCATTAGTTACACAATGTATTAATCCGTACTACTAAATTTGTCAAACGGTACGTAGATACGATGCAATAAAAGTGACGTAAATAAAATACACATACGTTCTTGCTGGGACATTAAGAGTGTATGCCTCAACCGCGCAACTTCGCTTCTCAAATTTTGTATGTGTGTACTGAGGTTGGCAGCTGTATCTCCATTATTGATATCTCTTGGCGAAGTAGGATCCGATACAGGTTGATCCAATTTGATTTGAAGCGATCTCTTCTCCGCTTCTAGCTTGTCCATTCTCTTCCACAGCTTGTTCACCAGTGCTTCCTGTTCCTGCTCAAGCGTATTCTCCAATTCCACTTTTTCTCTTCTCAGCTGTTCTAAATTGCTTTGTTTGGCTAATGTTTCAGCTTCCAATTTTTCAATTTTTCTCATTAATTTGTTGACAAGACATTCCTGTTCTTGCTCCAAAGTTTGTTCCAATCGACATTTCTCTTGTCTTAACTGATTCAACTTTCTGGATAGATCGTTTGTTAAACACTCTTCTTCTTGCTCGTAATGATGAGCTAGAGTCTCTTTTTCCTTTTTGAGTGCTTGAATTTTTTTGAGCAATGTATTGCTGATGAATTCTTCTTCTTGTTCGGCTTTTGCTTGCTGAAAAATATTAAGCACAACGATATAGCATCAGGAGGATAAACCAAAGAATATATGTGGTACAAATGAACGAATCGATTAAAATATAGTCATGATCCGTTTCATCAGTTTTTAAGAATGCGTACAAGATTGTTTTAAGCGCACAAACCTTGTGTATTTGGTCAATAGTTTGTTTATATTTTTAGCAGCTGTCTTTTGTATATTGCGGAAATAATTGATTGCTAAAGTGATACAGATAATGATAATTTAACAAGCAATGAGTTTCATAGAATAGCAGCAGCAGTGCTTGAGTCAAGAACGATATGATTAAATAATACGAATGTGGAGGGCAAACAAAGAATAAACTGGAAATTCCCTGGGACAAATCGCGATCGTCGTCTCGAGAATACGTAATAAAGTTGGTAGTTAGCCGGTTGGAAAGCGAACGACTAGAGCGAAAGAAAGAAAAAAATTAGAGCAGAGGAGAGAGAATTGTTCCGCGAAGTCAAGCAGGCGCACGAGTGATAAATGGTCGTGCAAAAAATAACGAGCGAGCGACGTTATCGTTGTGCTCGAGACATCATCGAGAAGAAAGAAAGACTCACGATGATGACGGAGGCTTGTCGGAGGTTGCGATTCTCCTCCTGCAGAGCTTTCACGCGCAGCTTGTAAGTTTCGAGCTCGACCTTGAGCACGCGGTTGTGCTGCTGCAGCGACTCGATCCTCTTCTGCAGTTGCTCACGGGTAACCGGTGAGGGGGGCATCATAATAGGGCCCCCGTCGATCGAGCTCGAATCGCTCTCGGATGCGCTGTCGCGGTCAGCCATTTTTCCACACTCCTTTCAACACCAAATCCCTCGAAGCTCCAGCTACCAGCCACCACAGCAAGTCAACAGCGAAGAGACACTCTTCCAAGCTCCAAAGCACCTAGGTGAACGAGCTTATTTCGACGGTTGGCAGATAGGTTGGTCTTTTGCCTCGTGAGCCGTGTGGTGCCCACCGTGACCGCAGCCTCCGTACGAGAGCTAGGAGCAGAGCGAATCGGGTGGCAACGATATGCGATTCAAGAAACAGAGGCGAGGCGGGCGATGCTCCAACCACTGACGAGCGCGACCGGCGAATTGCAAGCTGGAAATACCGCCGCGGCGATTGATCACGATCTGGCCGGCTCGGGACTGTCGGGAGGTGGCTTACTCCGGTAACAGCGAGGTTGCCGCTCCAACATGTGCTCTCTCTCTCTCTCTCTCACTCTTTCTCTTTCCTCGCAACGGCTCTCCTGCGGGCTGTACTCGCGCTCGGCGGTTTCCTAGAGAAGGAGTGAGGCAGAGAGACGGACCGACCACGAGCTAGATCAGCTGTTTCGCTTGTTCATCGAGCAGTGACTACGGTTTGAAAAAAAGAGATGTGCGCTCCGTTCCAGCTCCGGGCTCCCGGCAGTCACGGCGGCTCCCGTGGCTCCGGTATGGTCTGGTGTCTCCGCTCTCCGGTATCTCGTCTAGTGGCGCCCCGCAAATATGGCGCCATCATTGCGCTTCGTTTGCAAATTACACATTTGCTGTGCCGCGCCGTACTACGAAATAGTTAAATGCAATATGCAACGGATACGGAAAGGCATTATTTAAGAAACCCCAGTTTTGCTGCACAAGACAAAAGCGAGTTTTAAAAAAAGTCTTATCCTGTTCATTGCATTTAATATTTTATGCTGCGATATGCAAAAATTAAACAATAAAATAATTTCAATTTGCGATTTTTGGTAGGTTAAACTAGCACAAATGATCTCGTATTCACATATTTAATGCTTTTCAATCATTTTGAATTTTGCATTCGTAATTGAAATGTTCAAATTCACTCAATTTAACCACGTAATGCTTTAATTAACAACGGTTTAAAGTGTTTAATTGTTGAATAATTAATCTTACTTCACAATTTATAAAATTTTTATTCTAAACTTCTAATTAATTCAAGATACATTAATCACATCATAATTGCAGTGTAAAAACTGGAATATTTATTTCTACAAAATCATTAGATATTTATATTAAATAAATTAATCATTTTTAAACAAAGTTGCAATTGATAGTTTCATGCTCCCATTCTCAGCAATCATTTGCAACTCACACACATAGTAATAAAAATAAGATAATTTATATTTATATACACGTACAACAAATGATTTTTTATTTTCATCTGCCAATTAGCTTCTGTTTATGCAAGTTATAGACAATCTCATCATTAGGATCCATGCTGGAAGTGATATGCAAGTATCTGCATTTGCAGGAAAACTGAGAATTGATTCAAATGGCCAAAGAGTACCCTTTGGAAAGAGAACCACTGGTTCATTTCGATAGAGAAGCATCAAAATTGATGTTAAAATTGCCTGTTGTCATAACAAAATTATTATACTCGAAGAATTAACTATTTGACACGATTAAAATTTTAAAATGCTTACATTTACAATTCGAAAGCTGTATGTTAAAGTTAGATTCCATTTGATTTTTGATGCGTAAATTGCATTCACTAAAATCAAATAAATGTAAATGTTCCTTTTTTTATATAAGATCAATTTAAAACTTTAATACGTACTGTTTGCTTTTGCTTTATCTTCTAATCCGATGTACTTTCTTTGAAGCTTTGCGTGTCGAGCAAATTCATCTACCATAGATATCCTTTTCATTTCATCTTTCAGTGTAATCATGTCTTTGCGAATTGATTTATTTTCTTGCGATTCATGATAGCAGTATGATAATACCTTTAAATATGAGTTAAGTTTTAAAGAAACGTTTTTGTAAATATAATCAAAGACTAATTTGATAACTTACAAGTTGTATTAAACTTGCAGCAATGCTATCAAACAAACAACTTAATGTTGACCAAATAAGTAAAAAACTCATCACAAATGGGACTTTACTTCAAGTTTCGTATTCGTGAAAATTACTTATGCAGTTTTTGTTAAATAATCTATTTTGATTATTTGAAAACCCCAAATTCCACTTAGGTTATGATTGAGATTACTAAATTGCAATTGATAATAATTTTTCAGCTTTGAGGAAAAAAACAACTTTACTTCGAACACCGTTCTAACTGCTGGATAAAAATTTAATCGAAATTAAAAATAATTTTAATATTACTTTCGTCTGCTTTGTAATGATTGTGGCTAGCATATACTCTGAATAGTTCGAATTCAAGTCTACTGAAACGTTACGGCGCTGGTATACACCGCATGCCGCTACAATACAACGCTATACGTACCGCGAAGATTCGCTCGCGTATACACGTGTTGTGTCTTTCAAATGAAATAGTTCCTGATTGATTAATAACTGGAAAACCAATTCGATAGCAAAATGAGTGATTTGGAATTCAATTGTGACAGCGATCAGGAAGTTTCTGAGAAACACTCTGAACTTATTGATGCAGTTAGGCAACTGGATAAGGGACAAAGGTTTGTGTCTACTTTTAAGGTTATAATAACAAATACAATTATAATATTTACAAGTAGATTGGGGAGAAAATAAATAGTCATTAGTTTTCTATAAAAATTTGTCTGAAATGACTGTTGTTTTCAACTATTGCAACAAATTAACTTTTATTATTTTATGCACATTCACACACAAAATAGTTATGTTACATTTTTTAAATATTTTCTTTCTGAAGGATCAAAAAATTGGAGCAATATGAACCCAGTTTGGAAATCTCGGAATTTTCAACAACCAAAAGTGCCACAGAAACTCTAGATCAGGATGCACTTGGCATCAGTGGAAAAAAGATCAAAGCAAAACTTAGATCAGCCCCTTTGGAAAAACCAGCTGCAGAAAGGGTTTGTATCGTATTACTTAGATAAATGTTTAATTAATTATCAAGAGTAATATTGAAAACAATCCATTTTTAGATAAAACGTAATGTGGGGTTTGAAAATACAAAAAAAGAATTAGGCAAGTGGACTGGCATAATAGCTAGGAATCGTACTGCAGCATGCATCAATTTTCCTTTAAGTCAAACCTCTATGAAGTTGGAAAGTACAGATGAATACGTTAAACATTTTCGTCTTCAATCTGACTTGGAAAAAAAACTTGCAGAAATTGACAAAGTTGAAGAAATTGAAAAAAATGAAGAAGAGTTTCCTTTAACATTGCAAGAAATATTAGAACAAAGGCACCAAGCTGCTAAATTTAGAGCTCAGCAGGTTTGTCCGATACTATTGTAAAATTTGAAATGTGCCTCGTTATTTCAAGCGCTAATGTTATTTTTTTGTAGAGTTATCAAGCAGCAAAAGCAATAAGGCAGAAGAAGATCAAAAGTAAAAAGTATCATCGAATACAGAGAAAGGAGAAAATAAAAAAAGCTCTGAAAGAATTTGAGGAGTTGCAAAAAACTGATCCAGAAGCAGCTTTAGAAAAATTAGAGCAGTTGGATAGAGCAAGAGCTGAAGAACGAATGAGCTTGAGGCATAAGAGTACTGGACAATGGGCAAAAAGCAAACAAGTTAGAGCTAAATATGATAAAGAAGTAAGGAACGTTTTATTCTTAATTTCATCAAACACATAGGCTATCAATTAAATAATTATCTAATATTTAAAAACATTTCTAGAGCCGGCAAGTATTGGCAGCACAATTGTCTATTAGCAAAGAATTGACTCAAAAAGTGAAAAAAGTTGAAGATAGTGATGATGATGATGATGAAAGCGATGTGCCCCTTCAATTTGTAAATGGCGATAAAGAAAATCCCTGGATGAATCCTGTCAAATCTCAATCGGAAATTGACGATTTTATCAGCGGTTACCGCAAATATTGGGACAAGCAAAATAAGTTGCAGCAAAAGGAAAGTACTTTAAACAAAAGTAACATCACGAATTGTAAAAATGACATGGCAACATCGACTACAAGGATATTCGAAGAACCTGTAATTGAGGATGAGTCAAAAAATGAAAGTTCAAACAAAGAAGCATCTGGCATCAATGAAGTGGTGGAAGAGGGAATCGAAGGGAAGCTGAATCATAGGAACTATAGAGAAAAGATGAAGAATTTACAGAAATCATCGAAAGATAAGCTTGGATTGAAGTTGCATAAAATAACAAAATCAAAGAAAACAATGGCCGCTGGGACGTCGAATTGGTCGGTTTCCTCCGCGGACTCGTCGATAGTCGACGATCAAGATCGCAACAAAGACGATTCTCAAGACGTTGCCATAGATGAAATGTTTAATTCCATTGATAACAAGATACAAGATAAAATAGAGCAGAAACTTGCAAAATTGAAACGTGAGATGGAGCGCGAGGAAAAGTATGAAAACAAAAGAAAGAGAAAACGACACGAGAAAGAAAAGGAGGAAATAGACGATGTGGAGAAACTCGGCTTAAAAGGGTCGCGCGCCGCTAAACCGATAATCGACAGGCCTATCGAAGAAACGACCAATTCCAAGCCAACAAACGAAAGTTCGGTCACTGAGAAAACTACAAACATTAGCGAGTTCAACAAGCAAGTCACTAAGCAATCGACCAAGACGGAAATTGATCCCAACAAATTTATACAAGTTAAACCAAAACACGTAAAAACGGCATTGCCCAACGACCTGGGGGGTGGCGAGGACGAGCAGGCTCTCGACGACAGCGACACAGAGGAACAGTATCGGATTATTAGCGAAGCCTTTGCCGACGACGACGTCGTGGATGAATTTCGACGAGAAAAAGAGGAGGAGGTTAGTGGTTTTTTTGTTTTTTCAACCTAAGTGATATTCCGATAAGTCTCATTGGGAAGTAACGAACAATTGACCGCATTATTTGTCGTAGATAAAAAATTCGCAACCCGAGAACATAGATCTTCATCTGCCCGGCTGGGGTAGCTGGGGCGGTAAAAACATAAAGCCGTCGCAACGCAAGAGGCGGCGCTTTGTAATCAAGGTGCCCAAAGAAGTTGCTCGTCGTGACGAGAACAAAGGTGACGTAGTGATAATCGAAGAGAAGTGCCCCAAGGTCAAGCAGCACCTGGTCAACGAGCTGCCCTTCCCGTTCAACAGCGTGCAGGACTTCGAGGCGAGTATCAGGGCACCGGTTGGTCGTGAGTTCGTGCCAGAGAAAATCTTCGGCAAGCTCATTACGCCCCACGTTCGAACGAAGATGGGCAAAATTATCGAGCCAATGAGCGACGATGTTCTCGTCAAGACTGACAATTTTAAAAAGAGGAAAAAGCCCGCGTCGAAGGAAGGCAAGGCCGATGACAAGAACAAACACAAGGGAAAGGCTGCGAATAAAGCTCGTCCGAAATCTACGAAACAGAAACAGCGTGCTCTCAAATAAACTCAAGTTTAATGTTTAACACAAGTACCAGAGGAAAATTCGTCGATTCTATCAATTCTGTAGCGAACATAGGACATGTAAATATGTAAAACAATCATTGTTGTTGTATCTATTTTCTACAAAATAGTGTAAATATTTGAATAAACATTATTACGTTGAACGCTCAGTCGTTTGAAAGGTGTTAGACCGTTGAGCAACGATATCGTATAAAAATACCATCTTTACGCAGAGCTCGACTGCGCGATCAATGGGTTAAATTTCCTACTTTGGCACTATGTCAAGACCATTAAGCATGTTGAATTTGCGTTGGTTCGCTGGACAAAAGCTGCTGGAGCACATTTAGCAGCGCTCTTGGCGATTGCAGCCGTGTCAAAGTTGCGTAAAACTGCAAAGGGAAATTTGTTACGCTCGGATGATGATTTGTAAGCTAACGTGTTTCGAGTTGGGTCACGCAAATTGTTTTCTTTTCTACCGTGTAATCGTCGTGCATACACTGGTCGTAACGTACTCGAGCTGCAGATGCAGAAAAAAACAACAACGTAAGTATAGGCAAACGAACGCGCAGCATCCATTAGTTCGAGTCAAAAGCGTGATAGTGGTCCCACTGGTTCGCGCGTCGGGCAGAATCAGAGCAAAATGAGAGCGAGGTGCGCGTATCCGCATCAGCTGGAGCTGGATCTATAATAAAATCTGATTAGGCTGGCGCCTCGGAGGTGGCCGCTGACTCGTGGAGAGGGAGCATATTACGGAAAGCGCGCCAATTATTGAATAGGGAGGCGAGATTGTCGTAGTTTTGCAAAAGGCAGACGTACACAGTTCTGTCGAAGAGAGCGTGCGCAAAGCGAAAGAGGGAAAGAGGGCGAGGGGCAAGGGGCAGTCGGACGTTCCCTCGCGCGCGCTTTATTGCTTTCTTTCCTCCTCTTCCTCCTCCTCCTCCGCGCCCTCAACCTTCCCCTCCTTCAACTCGTTCTCTCCTCTCTTCAGCGCGTCGCCGTTTGCTAAGTTGGTGAGTCGGCTGGCTGGCAGTATGCACGTGCGTGTGTGAGCGAGCGGATCAGCTTAACAGGCAGGACGACAAATCTAGCAATTCAGAAGCAACCCTTTCTGCAAATCAGCAGTATCTCGTTGGAGACAGAGATAGAGATAGAGGCACACGCAGGTCGATAAGTGGCTGTTAGTAGCAGCGAGCTAGGCGAATAGGAAAGGTGCAATTGGCGCGTTACGCGATGGCGGACACCGAGAGTTCGGAACTGACAACGACGACGACGATGATGACGACGGCGACGACGACGGCGACGATGTCGTCGAAGGACGAGGCTGACAGCGTGCAGTTCTTCGAGGGCGTGGAAAAGTTGCTGGAGGTTTGGTTCACCAGCAGCGACGGCAACGACAAGCAGCGCGACCTCCGCCAAATTCCCCGGTAAGTGCGCGCAACATGCCTCATGACCTTGGCTGTCGCAGTATTCTGCCTTCTTTACCTGCACGCACGCATTGATCCGCACAATAAGCCCGCTTGTATCTCTATGTATATGTGTGCGCGCGCGCAACGGAACGAGACGGAGACGGAGTGCGAATGCGAGTGCGAGAGCGGCATTCGTTGCGTGTTTACTTGTTATATTACCTACTAGCTCCCTTTTGCGCTTCTGCCAGATATAGACGGTGTGTCGCCAGTAGAGAGGCGCGACGCGCGACGCGCGACGTTGAACGTCCGTCTGCTCGTTGGCTCGCGCGCTACCGCTGCAGTCGGACGCAGAGCAAGGGATGCGCGTCTTTATTCTGGGTGTGTCGCGCTAGCTTGTACGCTCGAGCAAGGATACGCGCGTCGAGTTTGCAAGCTCGCCACGCGATCACCGAGGAACGGACTCGCCTCGAGGGGAGGCGCGTGCGGCAGCCGCAGCCGGTGTCGGGCGTTTCGAGCGCGACGATAGACGAAAATCCACGAGATTGGAGGCTACTCTCGAGAGTCTAGACCTCACGGATCGCTCGTAGCTAGCGGCACTCGAGCGCTAGATAATTATCGCTTGCCAACTCGCGACGATAATTCCGAGAGCCGTTGGTTCTAGCTGTCGTTGAATCAACGTTCCTTATCGGCTAACGAGCGGCAAGCTCGATTAGATTGGAAGCGCTGCTAACAGCGCGATAGCAGAAGAGCGCAACGCGATACCCGATCGCCGTCGATCTTCGAACCTCGCGCTCCGCATCCCGCACCCCCTTGTCCCAAGCCTCTTCCTTTACCCCTTACCGCGCAACCCGCAGCATCGCTGTGCTTTTCGTTATTCAACAATGGCTTTTCTTTACAGGCAAAAGTGGGAGTCGCTTTTGAAGATTGTGCGCTGCGAAATCATCAGTTTTTGCAGTAGCGAGATGGTCGACGCCTACGTTTTGAGGTAAATTGTTGTAGCAATAGCGTTTGCGATGCATCTCGTTGTTCAGCGCTTACGGAATATCTCGTATCGCGTGCTATTCTCGAGCTGCTTTCAAAGCTCGCGCCACGCGCACGAAGACAGAGGCCAAGGATCGCGGATTCCCCTACTGCAGCGTTTTAGCGTCGACGTCGTCCATTTCAGCTAGATCTTGGTTTTTCTTCAAATCCCGCGACAAATTTAGATCTTGGCAGTCGAGCATTGCCAGCAGATGTATTTTCCGCTTCCGTGTGCTTTCAATTTAAAACGATATGGTTGCAGCGAACATTCTTGGGATTTGTCGAGGCGTTCGAGTGGCGCGAAGATATCGACGTACCGGATCGAATCGGATCGGATCTTGTAGGCCCGTTCGGGACGGAATCTCGCAATCGCGTAATCGGTGCAATCAGGGAACGATCGGCTGTACGGTTATCTCCACGTGCTTGTTTTTCGACGCTCCTAACACGAGGATGGGGCTGGTTGTCAGTCTGGTCGAGTAGCCGATAAAGCGACGGCGGCTTCTTGTCTCATTGTTATCGAACGAGCTTTCACGTGATGGCAACGTTTCCGACGAATGACGCCAAACTCGTGCCTCTGTGATATCCGAACGATCGCTATTCGGATTTTTCACCGATATTTTCAAGGAACGCCGCGATCGGATGGATCTATCTCGACGGGAAAAGAAGGAGAACCACTCGAGGATGACTGTTGCGTGGACGAGTTGCAAGCTCGATTATTCGTTCGAGTATCGTTCGGCGAGGAAGAGACGAAACGGAAGGGGAGTCGTGTATCGTAGCCGCGGATCTCGAACTAGGCACCGCTCGATACAACTATAGAGAGCCACGTTGGGCTGTGCCGGCCGGCCGGCTTCTCGAAACTTCCCGATAATCGCGTAAGCACGCCTGTATCACGTTTCCACGAGTCCCATCGCCCATCGCTCCTCGTTCTCTCTCTCTCTCTCTCTCTCTCTCTCTCTCTCTCTCTCTATCTTTCTCTCATCGTGCGCTGTACGTGGATCACGAGTTCATTACTATTTGTCGTTGAAAAGCTCCAACAATCGGAGATTCGTCTCCGACGTGCAAGTCGCGTGGCGTTCTCTCGACTGTGCAACGGCGAATAAAACACAAGATTGGCAGTGGTCGAGCTCGCATAGTAACCGATCGAGAGTGCGGACGCACGAGAGAAAGAAAGAGAAAGAGAGAGAGAGAGAGAGAGAGAGAGAGAGAGAAGTGCCAGCACGTGCCAGCGTCGTAAGCACTGCACGGCTGGCATCGCATCGATGTGGCGCTCGTTGCGCTGCAATGGAAAATTACGAACTGCAACGCATCTCGATCGCACGAGTAGTCGCAAAGGCTCGTAGCTCGTAGCTCGTTGGACGCTAGAACGAGGCTTTGGACGCGCGAACCAATCGAATAGGTGCAAAAATGGACAAACGAGGCGTCGTGACTCATCGGGCTCTCGAGATCTCGGAATAAATTGCATAATACGCGTCATCCCTTATCGCCCCGCCTCGTAGAGCCCAAAGGTCAAAGACCACGCCAAACTTCTTTGCCTTCGTATCGTTCTCGTTGTTGGCAATAATTCGCCTCGGCGATAGCGTTTTACTCGGAACGCCTTCGATCGTAGGACGGTACCGTCGCGAGCGCTAGCTTGCATCGCTACCCGATAAATGAGCGACGATATTTTCTAATTGCAGCGAGAGCAGCATGTTCGTAGCGAAACGCAGGCTGATCTTGAAGACTTGCGGTACGACCACACCGCTGCAGTGCTTGGAGGCCTTGTTGGATCTCGTCGAGAGCTATACTGGCTTTGACAAAGTCGAGGTACGAAACTAGACGCACTTACACGTTTGTCGACTTTGAAGCGCACTCGCTTGCAACGATCGATAAAACCTCTTGCTCTCTTCTGCTTGCTCCCTCGAGCGCTGGTTCAATTTCGAAAAAAAAAAACAAACAAAAAAGGGAGCAAAAAAAAGAGATGCCTCTCGTTATCCTGACTCGACCGATCGACGAGTTATTTTTGGCCGTGAGCGCACTTGCAATCGCCTCGAAAAAGTCCAAAGTCAAATTGACCGTGTACTCGGTGTGCCGCGCAAAGTAATTAACCTCTTGCGGCTATTTTTATAGCACGGCTATTATTACTCGACCAATGGACGTCTTAGATTTTTCTCAAAGCACCTCGGATATTTTCAAGTCCTTTTCCGTTGGACCCACCTCGGCTTTCGCTACACCAACGGCCAAATTTAACTCTTTGGGCTTCGTTGCAAGTTTGTCCAGCACAACGGTATTGCGAAAGCAAACGTTGTCCGGGGTTAGATGCAACGGGGCAACGCGGAGAATCGCCGGTGAGTAGTGGTGCTCGGTGGCGCAAAGAAGACTCCCCTTTGTAAACCGTACTCGTCTTCCCCTATCTGCACGCGCGAGCGCGCGCGCGCGCGAGAGAGAGAGAGGGTCGAGCTGCAGGTACACGTTGCATGGCGCTTGCGTACATTTGGCGTTCGGGAAGCTGTTGCGTAGTTGCTCTTAGGTGGGTTACGGTCTTTGCGCCTCCTCCCCAACGCCCAACTTGTGCATCCCTGCACCGACAGCCCGCGCTGGCAGCCTACACTGGCAATTGGGAGCAGGAGGAGGAAACGGTCGCTATATAACTTGACCTAGCTCGTACTACGCGAGAAGCATTTACCCATTTACGTACGTACGTACATGGATGGGTGCGCGTTTGTTCGTTTTCTCGCTCCTTCCCTCTGCTCGACGCTCGTCCATCAAAGCAGAGGCTCGCGGAGGCCCACGACGACGGTTCTCGAACGGTCACCGACGCGAACGGACGACCGCGAACGATCGTAGAGACGAATGCCTTCGAGGGGGTCGGCTGTATCGCCGATTGCACGAGCACGTTCTCAGTCGGACGTTTGCTTTCGCAGGATCTGTTCTACTCCCGTAAGAACTACAAGCGACCAGAGTTGCAGATATCGCCCCACCAGGCGTTCGAGGAAGAGGTCAACTTTTTGGATACTTTCTTCCCCGGTAAGCCCATTGATTGACATAACTTTGCCGTGCATGCTAGCAAATCGTAACGACTATAACGCGCAATGATCCGCAACGATCGAGCAGACGGGGAGGCTTACTGCTTGGGTTCGGAGGACAGCGACTGCTGGTACTTGTACACGCTGAATCGCGACAAGCCAAGGCAGTCGCAACAGGAGCGCGAACCGGACCAGACTCTCGAGGTACTAATGAGCCATCTGGATCCCGAGATCATGTCCATTTTTACGCGCGACGTCTGCTCGTCGGCAGCCGAGGCCAGCCACAAGTCCGGCATCGACAAGCTCATCCCTGGCATGACGATCGACGACTTCCTGTTCGAACCCTGCGGCTACTCCATGAACGGCGTCTCCAAGAGCGTGAGTACACACCGCCACCGCTGTATCGTCGGCCGAGCGATCGTCCGATTGGTTTGCGATCGTTGGATCAGCGTGCTCGATGTACCGTTGCAGGGTAGCTACATGACCATCCACATCACGCCGGAGGCCGACTTCTCGTACGTCTCGTTCGAGAGCAACATCCCCAAGGCGAGCTACCAGGAGGTGATCGAGCGCGTGCTCAAGACCTTCAAGCCGGCCAAGTTCGTGGTGACGATTTTCGCCAACAAGCAGTCGTTGGCGGCGGGAGTACCGCGCGACCTCGAGCAGTCCGACGCTAACGCTCTCGGCGTCTTCGAGGCCGACTTTGTGCGCAACGACGTGCAGTACTGTCGCTTCAAGAACTACGACCTCAGCTGCGCCTTCTACTCCAAATTCCCGAGCTGAGGGTTCATGGACGCCTCGTCGGCGGTCGCGGCTCCGTGCCCCAGCACCAGCGGTCCGCGCGTCGACGTCGACGAGGCAAAATTCGACCCCTTGTCCCCGTTCCCCTGTCCCTCCAACTGCCACCCACTCCCCTCTCCGTTCCTCGGTCCACTGCACTCGTCGTACTCCCTCAACGCCGTTACCTCCCTTCTCGCCCATCGACGCAGGCAGTCCCTCAAGGACGAGTCGACGATCGCGCAGCTGCAAGCGCGATGTCAGCCAGCCGGCGAGGCATCCTCCGTCGACTTTGCCATCACCAGTAGCAGATCCACGTCGACGCCGCAGCTAATGAGCCTCAGAGCCAGATCCAAGGTTTACCGGAGAGCCTCGCTCAAGTCCCTCAACAGCGTCAACCTCGCGTCGCCAAGCCAGTCGAAGATCGTTCGAGTGTCGGCTCGCAGCAAGGCCGACAAGCTCGTCGCTCTCGAAGACCTGGCGAACAAGAGCTTCGTCGTCGCGGAGGACAAGGAAAACCGAGTACGCAGTCGCATGTCCGTGCCCTTTTACCCCTATTCCGCGCCTGCCTCTCACCGTAACAGCACCAGCAACATCACTAGCACCAGCACCAGCACCGGCACCAGCACCAGCACCAGCACCAGCACCAGCACCGGTACCAGCACTAGCACCAGCACCAGCAGCATCGCTAACAACAACAACAACAACAACCACCACCACAATCATCACCACCATCGTTACCAACACCACCACTTCGACGAAACCAACGAGCAACTCGAGCGAGAATTGTCCTCGTCGCTGTGTGACGAGCGCGACCAGTGCGAACAGCAAGCCAAGAGCAAAAGTAGCTGCAGCAGTTTCTTGCCCATTCTCTCGTTGATTCCACATACGGTAATAAGTTTCCAATACCCCAGTCCCAAGATGAAATTCTCGTGGTGGAGGAACAAGATATCGTGAAGACACGCGTAAGGAGCCCAACTCGGAGGACTGCCTCCTCGTGTGATGGGGCTGGCAGAAACCTCGTTTTCCTCCTTGAGCTACGGCTGTGACGGCTGTATTTATCGTTACGTTGTCCCTACCACAGTGGATGATGTCGTCTTTACGTTACGCGCGTTCCTCTACCGAGCCCCGAGTCCCTCGGCACAAGCTTGCCATTTGGTTCTCGTTTGCCTCTCTTTTTCTCTCTCCCTCCCCCGTTCCACCTTCGTCGCTCCCTCTCTCGATATTTTCTTCCTCGTGATTTACAATGCACGACGCATCTAATTCCATTTGTTTTCTTTGTTTTGTCTCTCCGATCATCGTACCGAGTGACGTTGTATTTCACGTTCACAGCAGATGCTCAACTCTACAATTAATACGTTACATTGGTGTAGTTCCAGTCGTCGTAACAATGTGTAATATCACGTTCTAGATAAATATCAGCTCGACCCTAGCGATGAATATTTAGAAACAACTTGTCTACCTAACGTCAAGTTTGTCGTAGTGTAGCTGTGTCAATTCCTTTTATTCTCTGCGCCGTCGTCTAAAAACATACTTTGCATGCCAAAGTAGTGCGTAAAAATGTGTCTAGAGCGTAGTTCCTAGAATAACTTAACTTTGGATATCGATGTACGCTGTTTTTACCCATCGAAATAGCAGGATGATCGAAGAATCCGATGTTATAAAAAATCTTGTAAAAAAACAACAAAACAAAACAAAAAAACCAAAAAACCAAAAAAAAAAAGAGAAAACGCGTGGCCGAGCTTGCAGTGAAATGAGCTTGATGTATGTTTTTGATTTTTTTATCAACTAATTATTCGTCAAATACATGGCGACGTTTCGTCTCTTTTGGCTACAACCAAAGCTATCGATTTTTCCTCGTTAAACAAGGAATACTTGTCTGCATCTAGTTCAAACACTGTTTAATTCTTAAGCATTCCAAAGAACTGAAAATCAAATTGACGTACAGGTAGATAATACAAGAGGTGCTCCGTGGACAAACGTTTGAAACGACTACCGGATTTCACGCAACGTTAAATTTGGTGTGTATCGATCGTACTAGGCAGAAACTAGGTCTTTTCACAATGAAGCCATCGCTGCTGTTGAATTACTTCGTTGAACGGTGAACGGCGAACGGCGAATGGCATTAATGCACAAGTTTTGATCACTTTGTAATCGTACTTATTTTTAAATTCTTTGTGCAAACGAACGTTTATAGGGTATATAACTTGATGCATCATTCGGAGATAAGACAATAGCTTGTTTATATCGGAATACACTCTAGTAAGTTGTTTCTCTTAAGCATACGTATGTCCGATTATCACTGAGATTTCGTTAAATTTAAAAGTTTCATGACGTTACGACAGCATTTTACCCGTATAACCGAGCGATCAGGATACGAATTTTGTCTGCTAATCAAGTGGATTGTGATTGTCGAGAATGAATAGGATATATCGGTATGGACCTGTGGGTATTTAAAATAATATGCGAGCTGACTTATTCTATACATTACGCTATGCTAGTCAACAAATCAGCTTGAAAAGGCCATTATCGATTAAATAATAATATTTATTATTATTATTATTATTATTATTATTATTCAGTTGTGGATATCTAATATGCCTCTTTTCAACAAATTACTTTTTAAAGTAGTCGCTTGCGCGTTGAATGAGACCAATTAATCAATATAGGAGCGGGAGACAACCAACAATCGTCAAACATCAACACTATTTTTATTTTGACTATTCATTTTTATCTTTTGTTTTCCATTGAGCATTTTGAAAATGTTTATTTTTTTATTTTTGAATAATAAAAACAATGTTTCAAGATCATTGTATTCTTTTTATTTCATCTCAAGCGAAATACCACATTTTCCTTTCGATCGAAGCCACTTATACTTTTCGTAGACTTTGACTTTATTTAGATGTAACAGGTGAATCAATAACCATCCAGTTTTACCTTGAATGGTGCTATTTAAACAATGATCATGCCTACGTGTATCGAAAACCAATAACGAATAGCGTAAAACTTGTGCTTGCACGGCGTGAAACTTGCCAACAGGGCTGGCCGGAAAAGATCGTTCTCGTTCTTTTGGAAAAATTCTACGACTAATCGTTGAGTTTTAATTATCGTTCGTTACTGATTATGCTGTCGTCTCTAATTATGCACATTCCACGGTTTAAAAATAAAACCTCGATAACGAAAAAGGAAAAAAAAATAAATAAATAAAAAAGAAAAAAAAAGACCAAAGCAATGACATTCTAAAGTAGCTTTGTAATACGAAAATATGTTGATCTTTTAGATATATGTGATATCGACTAATTCATAATTGTCTTAGAGTCAAGTCGATTGTTTAACCAATTAGACGATAACATGTATTGGAATTTGTTTGACTGGAAAATAAATGTGAAACACGTAGAATACTGTGTAAATAAAAAGTATGAGTTAAAGTAAATACAAATATTTTTAATACATCAAACAGCGAACTGATAAACCACAATAAATTTTTCATGACGCTTGCATAATGCATAATGATCTTACCAAGTATTAATTGTTGCTACTGAAAATTTGATCGCCAGTCGTCGGTCGATTGTGAGTTTGAAAAACATGCAATAAAAGCGCCGATGTTTAAAAAGTACAAACTGTTAGTCTTGTTGTAGAAAAGTGTGTATATTTATTACATAGAATATCTCGGACGAGCTGGATCGTAACGAAAATACGTTAGCGTGTAAGAACAAACTAATGTATCACCGAGGATGAAGATTTTTTTTTTAGATATGTACTAGAATAATAGACGAGTATCGTGGCAAAGCTAAGCTCGCACTATACGCATTACGGTTAGGTCGTACTGTCCAGCTCTGCAAACGACAGACAAGGAGCTGCTCTCGTAATAACGAAAGCAAGCTCTTACGGGTCGCGAGCAAAGGTAGATTACAATTAATTTGACAAACAGCCTACGAACTAAAATAGGCTGTACTGTACAAATGTGCTATCACGTATTAACGTAGATTTCAATGTTGCATGGAAGTCTATATTGTCTACAATATTTCCAAAGTAATACGAACAAATATATAAGCCGCACATACCGTAGAGCACGTACGTTCGAAATATGCTTTTTACTATTTTTATGGTAATTCCTTTTGCTGCAATTATTTCGAGTGTCGTTGAAAACGACAATGATATAACAGTAAACATAACACAACAGTATTATTAATTCTCAGTGATATTACAACTATAGTTCGCTTTACTATTCGAAGTTCGTGCACAATATATCTGTTTAATGTTCTATGTCGAATGTTTGGCAACGAATACGTTGGCAGGGCCAAGTATATACCGTTGAAAAGCTCGTTGTATTTGCCAAAAAGTCACAAATTGCCAACTTTATGCAGATTCTATTTTCATATTTAAATGGTATAATAAATAAGCCTAATGTAACTGTGTATTTCCGCATATTGATATTATTCGTTGATAAAACAATTTTCCAGAAAAATAATCAAAAACTTGTCGTCGAGATCGAAACATGTGTGAATTTTGATTACGGCGAATAACTGGTCTCGGTAAAATTTTACAAAAAGAACTCCTTGGAAAAACAACAACTAAATAAATACATCAAATAGAACAAAAATACAAAAAAATATATATCCATAAACATCCGTGGGTGTGGGTGTGTGTGCGTGTGAGTGTGTGCGCGCGCGTGTACATGTCAGTGCACAAAAAAAGAACAAGATTACGTACAAAAAAGCTACAGCCTTCGTTAAATCATTGTTTTAAAATCGGTGGATTCGTCTTTGTTGAATCGAACTCTCATACCTTGAAACACTGAGTTGAACCTTGTTCCTAATTTTCTATTGGTTTTTTCATAGATAATCTTCTGTTCTGGCGTAAGCGATTCGTCTGTTGCTATTGCGTCTAAAGCATTGCGTACACAATCGAGAGCTGTGAACGAAGAAATCGTGGTTATTATTAAGCGTATCGATCGAAATCAATCGAATGTTATTATTTGGTCTTATTTGCGAGTTTCGTTTTTCTATGCTTTTGCGATAATCCGTCGTTTGATTAGCCTAGTTGTATACGTATATGTGTGTTCTATTATTGTATTTTTCTGATTTATGAATAAATTAAAACGATAACGTAAAAGTGGCATTTGGCAATTATTTGCGTAAGCGTATGTTATCGAAAACAAAGGGGCTAGTGGAAAAGGGCTGAAGGATGATGGCGTGCGCCTTTACCCCTCCTAAGATCCATCTCGTCCATTTCTTGATCGTTGATCTTGGTGAGCTCCTTACGGAAACTGCGGGTGAGCTTTTTGCGCGCGTAGTCCGCTTCGATCTCTTGCTTGGTTCTAGGTATTCGAAACTTGACGCAGCAGCATATCGTAACGGTGACCGCGAGGATCACCGAGAGAATGATGCCGACGAACTGCCAGAGCCGCATGCCAACGATCTCTTCTTCGAGCCACTCTGATTGCTCACCACCGCTGCTGCATTCCTCCGTTGTGGCGTTACACGGTGCCGAAGGCATCCCTAAACTTTCGTCCGTCGCTAACTCCATTCCTTATTAGCTAAACGTTCCAGCATTTTTCCTTGTTAATTCACCTGCCATTTTTTCTAGCTCTCTAGCTCAAATAACAACAATCAGCTATAACGTTGTTTTATTGCCAAGTCAATACTTGAATACCGAATAACTTGCAATTTGTAATCGTTTGAGAAAGCCAACAGCTCTTTACCTCAAGAGAATGCTCTCGCGACTGAGCTAGGACATTTCGATTTTCAGGTTGTCGAGGGTGTGGCAGTTAATTATCATCTGTGGGCACTCCTTTTTCTATACTTTTTTTTTCCACGCTACAGTCCTTACCAAGAAAAGCTCTTTTCTCTGGTCGAATCAATAACAGCGCCTACGACATTTGTTATCAAGTATTTATAATGAGCCACATTTCAGTTGGAAATATTTGTTTTATTATCTTGATCGTTAAATTTATGTAACACTAAAAACAAAAATTAACATCATCATTTGTTACAAAAGCAATACGAGTTGCGTTACGTGCATGCGACACCGAATCGTGTCTCAACGTTTATACAATTTATCGTTAAATTTGTTCATCGTTATTGTTTTAACACGTTTTATACGAACCTCTATAGCACATGAAAAATAGACGTTAAATAAAACTATTTTAAATCCATAAAAATGAAAAAAATGCGTGGCACGACATTCCGAATAACATTCCATTCGCAATAGCAATCGAGGGCCCACAAAACTGAATCTCACGATTGTAGATCATCTCGTTATATTATTATTAGTATTATTATTGTTATTATTACTAATGTTATTATTATTATTTGAATACACTTCTTATGAATCTATTGTCACATGGTCTCCACAAGTGTCTTTTAAGATTTGCTAGGTATTGCCGGTAGCAATGATCTTTTAGAATGCTGGCTTGCGCGATTGGAACTTCAGTGTTCAGTTGAACCTGTATGCTTTAAAAACTCGATCACGAAATGCCACTGGCTTTCTATATAATTAAATCTGTGAGGTTTCAAACAAAACTTTTATAATTAGTTTTGTCTATAGATGCTCTTTCCAATGTAATGGCAGACGATACATTGTTCATCAACATTTTTCCGTGATTTTTATTTGAGTAGCGTTCTTAGTTGACTTGTGATGCTCATTCTTTCCGAATGAATGTTCGGCCCCTGGAAAGAATTTGCAAGTTTTAATTGCGTAAACTTTTATTCTTATTGCATTATCAAAAATGTAACAGCACATTCAACAATTATACAATAGTATCGCGTAATTGTTGAGGCACGATTTAACGTCGCATGCACGTAACACAGCGTATTGTTGTTGAATACGTACGTAATAGTCTTTTTCTCTGTGGTTTTGGGCTGTGAACGAGCTCTGTTTAATACTTTCAGGAAATCAGTAGTTTTAGTACGCATCCGTGAATGGATATAAACCTTACTACACTTTATGTGGTAGTGTAAATAATGTCTGAACATATGGATCAAGTCAATCGTATTGCTGCGAGCTTCTTTATTTGTGTGCCTTGGAAAAAGTACTGCAATAAAAGATAGTTTATTTAAAATGTACTTTGGAGTTGTGTGATCAATATACATCGAGTAGAATACAAAGTCAATTTAATTACCAAAAGTTATGTAGCCAATGCAGTCACTGATTTGGACAGAAGCATCTTGCAATTCCAGGGGAGGTTCACGATGACTAAAAAGTACTTGTGGAGCTGTGTGACTTGCTCTCCTTCCTTCCTTTAGTTCTTGCAAAAACATTTTGCCAATAACCATGTCATCGACATCCTTAAATATTGTACTAAATACTACCGTGACTCGATCGCTTTTAGCTTCGACATAACTGAAACGAGAAAAATAAATTTATGTAATATGCATATCAATAAGTGCAAGTGCATACGCATATAAAGTGCGTAATAAAGCTTATGAAATTAATATTACATAATTTCTTGATCTCTGTACTGGATAATGGCCTTTTTTTGTAGTTTGCTACTGTCTTCTGGGGATTCGCAAATCTTTTCTTGAAAGTCAAAATATTTTTCAAATATGCTCGCAAAGCAGTGTCTCTTCAATAATCCAATTTTCTTTACCAAGCCTTCCCAATCTTGTGGTAAATTTTCAAGATCGATCATAACTGTAACACTGTAACCTACAAGTAAATAACAACATATATGCTAATAAATTCTGAATTATTATATGCCAAATACTAAATGATTTATATAATTACCAGATTCTGGTTCAACCAGATAGCTACCATATTCCCTTTTAAGCAAATCATCGGCTCCATGCTCTTGTAATTGCTTATAAAATTTAAGTAGAGCACTTATCTGTAAACAAGGGTAAGCTTAATATTCTGTTTTTTTTTATAAACATGTAAGCTAGGATATTACACCCAGAATGTTATTGCTTACTCTAATTTTTGATTTTTCCCCGCTCAAATTAGAAATGTGAAACAAAACGCCATCAAAATCTGCTATCATAACATCCGTTGACTCCAGTTTACCTCTGAAAAAGATTACTTTTATAATGGGAGCCCATCCTATATGACTATAAAAAATGAGTCACTATGTTTATTGTATTTATTTTTCAATCTGCCAATATATTTATGCTAAATGCTGTTTTATACAAAAGCAAAGTCATTGTTTAACGGTTCCGGGCTATATGGACTTGGAAAATAATTAGAGGACCATAAGCAATATTTTTAAATTGTCAGCCTAAGTGACAGGTTTAGGAAAAAGATAGTTAAAGTAGTTGTGGAGAAGGTTAGGCAGCGCCCCGTCAACGTAACGTGTAATCACGTTAATATCAATTCGTGAGTGTCGGGTTATCGTAAAACCGCAAAGGAAGAAAGATACGATAAGCGGGTGACAAATCTTCACCCGAGAGTAAAAATAACCAATAGTGGTGCAAAAGAGTAAGAGACCGAGTAATGCTTGACTCACCCTGCCAGAGCATTCTTAATTTTGTTGGTCAATGTTTCCTCAATGATCCTGTTGTTGATTTCGAGTAGAATCATCGTGAACAGTATCGGGTTGGCCTTGACGCAGCACTAAATGTTATAATTATACCGCACAACGTTCAATCAATAAAATCCTAAATAGTGCCTGATATAGCCATTTAATTGATATGTGTAATTGTGAGAGTTGAGATGTTCACTTGGCGAGAGTAAGACTGTAAAACGAAACGCGAACTAAGCCGCGAGGCAAGATGTGCCGCTGCGACGTGGTACTCTCAAATTGAAATCTTGTCTACTCTCGCACGAATAGGTATGCCACTTGATCGCGCAAAAGATGATGAATAAAGCAGTCCAATCGTTTGCAGCTGGTTCACAGTCACCGCTGCCGCCACTCGGCACATTTCTTAGTTCTTAATATATATCAGATACGCGTGTATATATGTTTACCCACTGGGTGCTAACTTGCCGACTTTCTTTCTCTTTATATATATATATATATATATATATTTATATACATGTACAATGCGTATACAACTATAAATAGTACTATATGATTCTCGTTTCAAGCTCACTCTTTCTCTCTCTCTCTCTCTTTCTCTCACGTAGTGTATGCAGGGGCGTACTATATAAACCATTTATTTATACGATCATGCACGCACAAGACAGTGCTCTCATTGATTTTTTGTTTTATTTTTATTATCGATTAATTAAGTCTTACAAAGGGTGGAGCTGTTGAGTAATTTTTCGATCGTCCATAATCAACTCTTGGCTGGGTCCTTTGTTCTTTGTATTTTTAACGCAATATGTTTGGAAATAAATTGAAAAATTAAATAATTAATCAAAGCGCGCTGTTTAAATAGCGCGTGCGCATTGAAAGGTGACCGTAGCATAGAACGAGAATCGAATAGTGTGGCATATTGGAACGCGGAATGGGAAGGAAAAGAGTAGCAGTGCAGGGTATAAGTGTGTAGGTATAGCCGTATATAGCTTGACGGTATGAGAGAAAGAGAGGGAGTGATGCTAGATAAGCGGGTGGAAAGCAGGAGGGCAGCAGCTTTGACGAGCTTGAGCTTAGATTCGCACACACAGAGTATACAGACATTTGTGCCAGAGTCGCGAGTGCAACTGTACTTGTACACAGTATCTAACTTGCAGGAGTCCTCGAAAAGGACAAGTACGAGAGAATCATAGTTGCGCTAGGCTCGCTTCTCCATGTACAGGTAGTCAAGACGAACTCTGGAGACAGAGCCGAGTAGCAGCGTTTGCGGGAGAGTAAGCTAAGAGGTTAAACAAGAGAAAGGGGGTGAAGAATGAGGGTGGCAGCATAGCCATCATAAGCAGGCACGGCGAAGACGGCCAAAGTAAGAGAGAGGGAGAGAGAAAGTGCGAGAGAGATAGCGATATAGAGAGTGGGCAGTGTAGACACGTATTACACGTACAGGGAGAAAAACCCAAAAGAACGACGATTGTGGGAGCAACGCGCGCGTGCATTAATTTACCCGGGGGTGCAGTAGGTGTACTGCTTATGCCGTTCCGTGCGCGCGCTACTCGCGTGCAGTTATACGGGAGTAAGAAGAAAAAGAGAGACGAGTGAGCGAGTCGTGTACATCGTGTAGTGCAGCTTAGCTGGTCCTCGAACCAGGAGCCTCCTCATCGTGGAATATTTGTGATCAAGTTTTACCTCGAGCTTGCAACTTGCAACGCATAGCGCGCGCGGGGGTCAGCTTGTAATCGCGCGACTCCAGCAGACGGCTCACGGACGGACAGTCAGCTGCAGAGCGAGAGAGAGAGAGAGAGAGAGAGAGAGAGGGAGAGAGAGAGAGAGAGAGAAAGCGTAGACTGCAATCGTTATATAGCCTCTTCTAACCTTACTCGCGCGCTTCAAATCACGACACGAGAACCAAGGCAACTGTCCTCATTATTATGACACCTGGCAGTCGAGCCCTGGGGAGGGTCGCCTCCTCTTAAACAACTCCGCTCCATTTCTCGATTGTTCTCGGTCGACATAGTTGCTACTGCTTCTTCTTCTGTGGCAATGGGGCGGCCACCCAGAGTAGCATAGATAGCGGGTACACCCAGTTGTACTGTTGTGCGGCGGCGGCGGCTCGTTGCAGCTCGCGTGTGTATTTGTGTGCGTGTGCGCGCTGAAGTTTTTTGTATCTCGCTCCTTCACCCACCACGCTTCAAGCTGCATCAATCACGGAGTCATTCACGGGAGACACCGTCACCGAGTGCAGTCATGGCATCGTCCCAGAAGGGAATCCAGATCGGCAACGCCTGGTTCCAGAAGAAAATCAACCTCAGGCCCCAGCACAGAGGTGTACATCTCGTCACCGAGGAGATTCTTAGGCAGATACCCGAGCTCTGCCAGTTTTCCGTCGGTCTCTGTCACGTGCAGAGTAAGTGATTTTACTTTATGCACGCCTGTACGAATTTTGGTACTCTGACTTACATCAATCCAATAAGATACTATCCAATAAGATATTGCCTTTTATTCAAAGTGCCCAAGATACTTGTTACCTACCGTTTGTTTACTACTTTTAAATTAGACTAAACGACTACTGGTCCAGGGAGAGAAGCTTTTGAAATGATTACTAGTTTTCCTTGTTTTTATCAAGACACTAAAACTAACTAGCCTGTGGCACTAATGGGTATGAGCAAAACGATGAAAACAAGGCAACTTGTTGTTACGTCTAATTGTGTAGTAGCAGATTGATTTGAATATCAAATGAACATGTTTAATTAACTTTACGTGGTAATAACCTTGGCATATGTTGTAATTTCAGTTCTTCACACGTCTGCAAGTTTGGCATTGAACGAAAGCTGGGATCCTGATGTAAGGGATGACATGGAAATGATGCTGAATAAAATAGTTCCTGAAGGGCTACCCTACAGACATAGCTGTGAAGGGCCTGACGATATGGTAAAATATTTAGATAATAAAACGAATATTACAATTGTAGGCGCGATGGTTATTGTTTATTGTCAAGCGAAGAGTATGAGATGTCATGGTCCTTGATGATACGGTACGGTTGAGTAAGAAAGTGCGAGCACGAATATGTTAATGGAATAGCACGTGCCGAGAAAGAGAGAGAGAGAGAGAGACAGATGTTTGGGATGAAAAACAGCCACCAAGTAAAGCTTCTGTCTTTTTCAGCCGGCGCATGTGAAGGCCTGCTTCCTGGGCTCGTCGTTGTCCATCCCCATAACGGACGGCAAGCTAGCGCTGGGTACGTGGCAAGGCGTTTGGCTATGCGAGCACCGTGACCACGCGGGCAGCCGCAAGCTCGTGCTCACGTTGACCGGTTGCTTGAGGGACTCGGCGCGCAGCCCCCTTAGCCCCGTCAGCCCGATCGCTTCGACGAGCAGCTAGGACCACTCGCATCCGCGTCGGCGCGGCAAACGCACGCTGCGCAAGTCGACCTCCAGCAACACCAGCTAGCAGGCGCCCAGCGCACCCGCCTCCAGAGCTCCATCCAGCCACGGCTCCCAGGGCTAGCTTTGCACGCTGCTCTTCTCCACAATCAGCCAGCGGGAGGCGAGCTTCTACTGGCTCTACCTGGTGCACGCAACCTGCCACGCGCGAGCGACTACTCCCCACACGCGCTCCTCATCCTCTACGTCCTCGTCCTCCGTGCACCTTCGTTCGCCGGGATAGCTCGACTGTGTTGACGGCTCGCGCATCCGGATAATCATTGAATTTAGCCTCTTGTTTAGCCTAACGATTTTTATACACGGGCTCAACGTTCACTCGATATTCGTGTTCCGAGCGAGTCGAGCTATCTATCCCCTTGGACGACGGCTGCTCGTCCTGCTGTCCTCTTGTTCCCCAACTTGGCCGCTTCGAGATCCTGCGTTGTTTGATCCTCTTTTGGTGTCTTCGCCATCTCCTTCGAAAGACTTTTGCTTCGAAGGATCGAAGGGACAACCGCGAGCGCGTAGCTTACATTTAGATAATAGCGTACGAGTATGAGATACGAGCGTTCGGATGAAACTCAACATTTTGTCGGTATCCGACATCCCCGTAAAAGCGTGGCATTTTTGCCTGGTTTTCTTTGAAAAGTCCTTGTATAAATGCACAGTACGTTTTCATTATTGTATTTCTTAGATCGACAACTCGTAATCACGCATATTTAAATGTCAATTTATACCTAGAGACCTTTATATCATTCGACGAATTTGTTATTTTTACTTAAGATTTGTTCTAGTACTTAGAGTTTAGGAGATCGTTTCAATTGGCACGTCATTTTCAGTGCACTCTGTAGATACGCTAACGTTTATCAATTGTCCTTATACTGTGTGGATACGCGAATATTAGTATTTCGGAAAGACAAATCAATTGATATTTTACGGGAGATAGATGAACTTTCGGCTTAATGTCCTTATTCCACCAAACTTGGTTTTCGACGTCTGCTTTTGATCATTGCCATAAGTGTACATTAATTTCGAGCTGTCTCATAACAACGTTAACCTACGTCAACATTTATTTCCTTGGATACTGCGCTTTTTTATTGTATTCCCCTTGACAATTGCGTCTAGTACCAAAGTACCATCCTTCTTATAACTTTTTTATCGTAGTTTTTTCGTAACAAAACACAAATCCATGCGAGGAATAAGGTCATGCAAGCTAGTAAATACGGCCTTTTTGCATCCAACGCGTTGAATATATATACAAAGGAGACAAATGCGACAGAGTCTATCCACGAATATTAGCATTAAAAGATTGAGCCACGAAACAGTATCAATGAGAGGGACGGAGAGAGAGTGAGTGAGTGAGTTTGTATGTATATGTCTGATAGCCCATGATTTTCCTCGTGTAACAATAGAAAGAGAAAGATATCGAGGAAAGGCATCGGTCATCGTTCCATTAAAACAAAAAACAAAAAAACACAAGAAAAAATAAAAAAAAACCGTAAAAGCTGCCAGAGCAGACTTTTCGGCTCTTAGTCTGCATAAATATAAATATGGATATATATCGCATGTACATATATTTATATATACATATACATATATGTATATATATATATATATATTGATTATATTATTACAACAGCCATAGAGAGACTCTTACAAAGAATACATAAAAATAAAAACTTGCAGTACTAGTATCAACGCTATTTCCACGTATACTCTTGGCTAAAAATGAATCTATATTGCATTTGAATAAAAGATGCGTCCAAATACTTTTTCAAGTTGTGCAGAATTATGCGTACGTATAATGCTTTGATTGAAAGGAGTGGGATGGGTGGGGGGGGGGGGATTAACTGCACCTTCGATAGCGATGCGGTTTCCCATTTCTGGGACTACGAACAAATAAATTGCCATTTTATTTTCGTGGTTGTCTGAGTATATAAAGATTATATGAACAAATTATATTCTCGAATCTCGACATTCGTCAACAATAAACACACAACTTTCGTTTGAATAGTCCAACTGTAAGCTCGACTTTAATTTGTTTTGAGTCTTACGTAGACACCTTGACGACACATTCGATACAAGCAGTGATTATCTTCCCGATCAAATAAGTACTGTAAATATATTTGTTCTGAATTATTATTGACGATTATCAAGATTTGATTCCACTAAAAAATAATTGTAGGGATATGAATGAAAATATATAAAAGAAAGAACATCGCAATATATTAAATAAAGAATCACAAAAATATACACAATTTTCAAAGCGTTATTCCAAAGATTAATTACAACTTTGCTATTTTTTTATCGCGATGAAAAAGATAACAATAAGTGCAACGTATAATCTACTGATTTCGTAATGAGAAGTAAAAAAATATAATAAACAGATAAATAAATAAAGAAAGAAGATACGAATGGTAGTGAAAATGCAAATAACTATTGAAAGCGAAGATGAGCAGAAGCATTCGTAGAGAGCGGGGCCCGCCCGTCGGACGAGCATAATGGTGCTTTGTAAGAGGCAGTGTTAAACGTACACGATAAAAAGAACTTAAAAGAAAGCCGGCGGTGAAAGGGAAGAACGATAACGAATCAGGTGTGAGCCGTTATACATAGGGAGGAGAGAAAGAAGCGTTGTTATGAATTAATAATAATGATAATGTATAATTAAATATAAAATATATGAAAATGATGTAAGAGAAATGATAATATAAGAGTACGGAGTAGATATATCGGTAATATTGTACAATTAATCACACAGTATATGTAAAGCATGTTTAGCGTAACGTCTGTCAAACTTTGATACTAGCCAAGAGGGAAGATCCCAAAACAAAAGACGATTTGTATTGTTGAGCGAGAACACGACGACAAGAGCATAGCGCGCGGCAGCCGCCTACGTCCGAGAAATTTTTAAAATTTGTGCGGCCAAGTCCGCGGACGTCTTTTAATAATATATCGACATGTAGCAAGCGATCTATTTGCGAGTGCGTAAGAGACTATTATACGTTGGTTTGGTTGGACGATTGGTTAGTTGTGTAAAAAATGACGTCGTGTGATTCCGTTGGATGTAGCAACAATCGATTGATATATCGCGTTCAATTGAACGTTAGCAGTCGGGGCACGGTGACAGCGAGGATCCCAAGAACGCTGGATGAAACTCGAGATCGATGGCGCGCGATTTTATAGGTTTTGGGCGTAGAGATTTTTCGATGTTATTTTTATAGTTATTATTTGGCAAGATTCATTGTTAGCGCGTAACTTTTGCCTCTTTTTTACAAGATCGAGATCGAAGCAAGCGTGCACGGATAAGCACGCAAGGTTGTGGGATGGTCTTGTTGTTTACATTTGCGCTGTTCCGTCGTTGTAAAAATATCAATGAGCGTTCTGTCTGGAAGATCCGATGATTTGCATTTTGTAGCCGCACAATTTGCACGCGCTGTACGCTATATTCCGATTGCATTTGGACAGAGCTTATTTCTTACGTTACAACATTATCGAGAATCCTCAACCCTAGGTCGGATAAGTTTGTATTTGTTGACTAGAAATATGTATATATACATACACCATGTGAGTGTTCGAGTGTGCGTGCATGTGTGTGTGTATATACGTAGGTACGTACGTACACATACATTGTTTATTAAAAACTATGTAAATAGCATGTAAATTATCAATTATTTTCAGTGGAGGGGGGGGGGTCCATTGAAATACACGTAACAACTACAAAATGAACTCTGATCCTCGATATATACTTAATTTGCTGCATTGTATATCACGCGTGTAATCGACTTTCATTTGTGAATTATCGCGCAAATGCGTCTATTACATTGAATATCACGATATATTAGAGATTTGTAAATTTATGTAAAATGTCTTCAAGTTGAGTATAAAAGTGAAATGTTTTATACAGCTGTGGATATTTAACTTTTCAATTAAATATGAATTAATTAGTAAATTTGCGTGTATGAATAATAATGTTTACTTGATTAAAAAGAATTATGAAGAAAAACAAGGTGCAATTTTTCACTTTAATTTGACGAGCGAACTTGTATCGCGCGTTCGCTACTTTGATGCGACGCCGTGCCAGGGGACGAGAAACGAGCTTAAATCAAGCTGTAGAAACGTTGATTTTCTACAGCTTCGTCTAAGCGAGCAACCCTTTGTGTACGATAAAGAACTGATTTTTTGTCGGAGCCGTGTATGCCCGTGCACACCGTGCAACAAGTCTGTACGATCACAGGCGAGTTTTGTTCGTTCAATAATTTGTTGTTACATCGGCCCTTCGATCGACTGGTTATTAAGGTACGATAAATCGATGCGCGTGTGCACCTGCACTCTGCTCCCATGGACTATCCGTGTAATTGCACAACTACACGCATACGCGTACAATTGGCAGATTTGTTCGCGCAATAAGTATACAATAAGAGAACTGCAGATACAATGCACGATACGCGTGCGTAAACAAACGACGTGGAGGCGCGAGTGCGCTAGTTTCGCGTGTAAACGAGCCGCTGATAACACGGGACGAACGATATGTGCGTCAAAATAGTCCAAGTATTAGGACGAGCAGAGTTTGTTCGCCCAACTTGCATTATTTCTACTGAACGTGGACATTCTCTCTCTCTCTCTCTCTCCTCAAAGTAGTTTACTACGTTTCCGTCGGCTTCGGTTTTCTCATTGGAAACGCAACAAACGAACGTACGCTCGTCAATCGTATCGAGCGTCGCGTGATTAACTTGTCAAAAGCTACGAGCGCACATATTTATACGATTATTCCCATCGACGGCTCTTAACGAATGTCCATATCGAATCGCAAGCGTGCGTATCGCATCAATCGCATCCGAGTACTGTTAGGTCAATCGAGCGATGCCAAATACATTTTTACACGGATGCAAGCGTCGATGCGAGAGAAGAACGATCGGTCGATTACCGCGAAAGCAACAATTTCATTAGACACACGGCAAACTCACACAGCACTGCGCGGCCGATCGATTGTTGTCGCTTCTCTCGATTTCTTTGAATCCCACTCTTTTGTAAATTCACTTATATATACGTTTACCAAATAATTGGCCGTTCGAATAACGACGAGTCTATCGTAAAGTTATAATTGATATCACAGTTTTCAGGGTATACGAGCTTAAAGAGTCAACCAGAAGAACGAATAAACGAATATAACGAGTAGCTAGTAACGTAACGAGGTTGGAAATCAACTCGTTCGCTCGCTTGTTCGCGTAATGTTTGCATAACGTTAGTAGTTTTCAGCGATCAAGAGCAAACGAACGGTCAATCGTAGCAACGATAACAACGACGGCTAATCTGTAGCCAACCGACCAATCGTCACCGACAAATTGACAAAAATAAAGACTAGAAAATAAGGTCAGCGATCAGAGGATGGTGGTGAGAGGGGTTGGGGGGGGGGGGGGGGTTTGGTTATCGATCGACCGTCATCAACATTTTGAAAAATCGTGGTATGTACAACGCAACACGCCGATCTAATGCGTGAAGACAGACGCGCTCTTTCGATATTCTCTTTGATATTCGCTCGTTTATCATCTTCCAACGGATACATCGAGTCTGACTGTTGTTACTGTACGCAACTTACGGTGTATATAGAGATAATTTCACGTTGTACGTCTTCGCCTAATATGTATATATGTACACACACACATATATATATCCGATTGATTCATGCGAATGTCCACATCGTTTCATCTCGCCCGGCAACGCGCGACTCTATCAAATGCTCGACACAATAGACGCAAACGAAATGAAAAACGAGCGAAAATAGACGAAGAGCCAAAAGAAAATACGTTTCAATGGCAGCAAGAGCGCGAACACTGTTAAAAACGATTCAACGGAGAAGCAAACGATACACGAGAACGAACGATAATTAGCATGGAAGCAAGGAGCTGCAGTTGAGTGGTACCAGGATGTGAGGTTGACGCATCGTCCAAGTGCTTCTCGTAGTCATTCGACTTTATTGTGTTTTATTATACTTGTATCATATTGTTATCGTAATTGTATTATTACATGCAAGTGTGCGAGTGTATGCCTGTGTACGTGTGAGTAGGTGTGTGGGTAAGGGGTGGGGGAAGGGGGATAATTATTAAAGCAAGTTGACTCTAAGCGTTGCGCGTCATTTTTTCTTTCCTCTCCCTCCCGATCAACGTATACGTACGTATAAAATAGGCACGCGAAACGATGCAAACTGTCAAGGTTTGACACCGTTTGAAAAGTCGGCGAAAAGCAAGAAGCTCGACCCTCCCAAATTGTCGAATCAATGGAAAATTAACTTAACGCGAGTAGCAACGTGCGGAAAAAAGCATACGCAATATCGTGGTATATACATATATATATTGTATTGAGATAGATATTGCAGATTACAAGATGCGTATATTGACACGTTCGTCAGAGACGGCGGTTGTCGTATGGCGGCCGCGAGGGTCGCGATGAATCGGGCGACATACGCGCAGCTCAACGCCGAGACGGGGGCAGATTGACGCTGAAAGCGGTGGGCTCGGCGGCGGCGGTCGGTTCGTCGTAATCTCGGGGCAGGGGATGCGGCCCCGGACTGAGGTCGTTGGCCTTCCGTTGAACCTCCTTGAAGGAGGCTTTGATATTGTCGAGGGCCGCGCCAAGGCCTTCCTTGATCCGGTTGAACTCTTGCGTGACCAGCGATAGGCGCCCCAGCAGGTAGTTGAGGTTGGTGTCCACCTCGCTCATTCGCTTGGTTATCTCGCCGACCTGCGGGCAGAGGTAGGAGGCCACGCGGGCCGATCTATCTCGTCCAACGGAACGCCGCTCGTCGCCCTACCGGCACTTACCTTGCCCTCCATGCCGTCCATGCTCTCGGTGGTCCCGTTCACGTACGCCTCGTTCTGCTTGTGAAGCTTGTCCAGGGCCTTGGCGCTCTCCATCATCTGCTGGTACATGACGTTTATCTGGCGCCACACCTGCAACACGCTCGTTCCCCGTTATCGCCCGTTCGCGTACCGGCGGGCGCTCGGCCCTGGCTCCTCCCTGGCTCGACGCGAACCCTACCTGGTTCATCTCGTGCTCCATCTTGAGGCTGAGGTTGGCCAGCGCGCCGCTCTGATTGTCTATGATGTCGCTGGAGATGGCGTCGAAGCGCGAGTTCAGCGTGTTGTTGACGTCGATGCCTTGGGCCATGACGAGCTCGCCGAGCTCGCGCAGCACCTTGTAGGCGTGCTCGAGGCGCTTCTTGGTGTCGAGCACGTGGTCGGCCATCTCCATCATGACCGACTGGCCCTGGCCCAGCTCGCGCAGCTCCTTGCTCAGCCGCTCGGCCCCGTTCTCCAGCTCCGACCTGCTCGACAGACGCACGTCGCGACAACGTCACTAGGCTCGCTAGGCTGAGGGTATAGGGCGCGGGGCATGGGGGCATACTTGAGCGAGCTGACGACGTCGCGCGCCTCCGCCTTGCTCTCGGCCAGCCTCGACTCGAGGGCCTCGTTGCCCCGGCTCACGCTCTCCTTCAGCAGCTCGCTCGTCTGGCGCATCGAGTGCAGCGACTCGTTGTGCATCGCCCGCAGCTCCCCGAGCCTTGGCACGTCCCGCAGTTGCTCCGCGTTGCTCTCCAGCAGCTGTCGAACGCGCTCGAGCTCGAGCGGGCCCACCTGGGCCACGCTCGCGGCCGTGGTCGGCGCGCTCGTGGCGTCGAGCTTGCCGAGGATCTCGGACATCTGATCGGCGAGCTCGTGCAGCTGAAAGACGAACGACGGGACTAGGAGCGGAGGTACGACGGGGGCAGGCGGCACGGGCTTGTCGTTACCTGGTCGAGGAGGTGGGCGCGGTCGGGCGCCAAACCGCTCACCCGGTCGGCGAGCTTGCTCTCGGCCGCGTCGATCCTCGCGAGGATCTCCGGCACCCTGTCGACGCCGCGACTCGTGGCCTCGAACACTTTGGTCTCGATCTCCGTGGCCCAGCCCTCCAGCCGGTTTTCCAGGTCCTCCAGCGTGTCGGCGGTCTTTTGCATCTGAACGCGCTCGCGCTCGTCCCTCTGAGCGATCAGCTGCTCGATGCCCGCCACGCGCTCCTCCACCTTCACCAGGTACGACTTGAGGGCGTCGACGCTCGACACGCGCTTCGTCAGCAGCGCCAAGGCTTTCTTCAGCTGCTCGTCCGTCTGGCGATCGCGCGCCTCGTGCCGCTCCAGCTTCTCCGTGTTGTCGCGCATCAGGTGCACCAGGCTCAGCATCGCGTCCTTTATGTCCTCGTGGCTGCGCGCAAGCGTCCCCGAGTCAGTACACGAACGTGCGCCGCGCGCGTGCCTGTCGACTCACCTGATTTCCTTAGACTCCGCGGGTCCAACGGCGGCTCCTGCCGACAGCAATACCAGCAACAGCAGCGTAGCCATCGAACGCCTCGATTTCATGATGCGCGCCAGCGTTTTCGTCCGTCGTCCGCGTCGTTCGAACGTCCTGCAAAACAAACGAGGTCCGCGTTATCGTCGAACGTGCGTCGAACGCGGGACGCGTGCAAAGCGCCGTGTTTCGCCGACCCGAGTCCGAGAAGACCGAGAAGACCGAGAAAACGCGTACGCGCGTCGCGCGTCCCTCCACCCCCCGGAGTGACGGTTTTCAACGCAATACCGCGCGTGCCGCTCGGGTTCGCCAACTCGCCGTACAACGTTCAATAAGTGGCGAGATAAAAGCCGAGTAACGCGAGAAGCGGGGTCGGTTCTTCACGATGACCCCTACGCGCTATCTCGATTACTCGCTCTCGACCAAAGACGCGATAGACGCGCGGCCAATAATTAGGATAAAACTTGAATTTATCCGTTTCCTCGCGCGCAATCTTCTATCGCGGGTGCTCTCCGGTCGATCGCGACGACTCGACTATAGACGCTTTGTTTTCAGCGCTCGCTAGCGTCCAGAGGTTCTTGCCCTCTCTGTCAACTGGGCAATGCCCGTCTTTCGACGATTGTGGCTTTGATCGAAGCTTATCGGCGCGCGCGAGAAAGGACAGCGTAAAGAAAGCGTCAAGTTCAATAGTTGAGCAGCGAGAGATTAAGCGCCGCGTATTTTATTCGCGTTCGGTGCAGAAACCGCGGGACGAACTCTATGCGCCACTGTACGTAGCGGTGCGCCCAGCGAAACAGCCACCCGCGACCGCGTAGTTCCGCGCAGCCTTGGTCAGATGCGCGACGCGCGTAATCGAGTACGGTTGCTCTCGAGTGCCAACGACGTGCAGGACGAGCAAGACGAGAGAAGAAAGTCCACTCGGCGGGTAGTCGGCAAATTGCGAGCTGGTTTCAGAACGGACAACGACGTTCCTTGTTCGCGCTGCGTCCTTGATCGATCGCTCGCTTATCTCAATTGATCCAGACTACGTGCACCTTTTCGGCTGACTGCGCGAGCAGTTCTATCTTGAATTGCAGTCGGCCCGCGTATCAAGTTATTCCATATACGCATTGTCGTGTTGTCGATTACGGAGAAATGTGAGAAATGCTGCTGCGCCTCACCACGCGCTTCCTCGAACTCGAAAGATAAGTTAAAAACAGTTCCGTTCCCGTTGTCGATACGTGCTGCGTGCGCGCACGTCCGAGTATAGTCCGAAAATCGGAAACAACGATAGCAGCACGCAACAGCGAGTACGCGAGGTACCCCAACGTTGCGCAGTTCGAGTTACAACGCCAACCATTCCGCAAAACTGTATTCGTTACACGCTCGTTATACGGTTGTGAGCCAAGCGCCGCAGCTAGGATCGTTGCGGATCTGATTCGCGTTTATCGGTACTACCTCGGTAGCCTGCAACGGGCTCGTCCAATTGTTGCCTTTCCTTCGCGCTTGATTCAGTGGCGTTCTTTGTTGCCGCTATTCCTTGAGCATCTTCAATCGGTTTTACGCTCAAATTGCGCACGGTCTCGCAAAGTTCTTTGTACGTCCGGACCAATGATAATACAAAACAGCGACTTGCGCGTATTTTTACCCTTTGATTGAAGTTTTCGTTTTTCTCGCTGTAAGAAAAACGGAAACCCTGCTCGCGAGACAGCAATGACGCGTCTAGAAATACGTTCGCAATCCGACCATTTTTACGAGCGCCAATCTCCGATACTTTTGCTTAGACAACTTTGTATCATTGGCTTTATTAGTTCTTATTGTATCTTTTATCTGGATCTATGTATACGTTTGAATGCTCAAGTTTTCAAGTTGATTCGCCGTAAAAGCGGGCGGTCAACCGATCACACTCTATAAGACAGCGCGATGAAAAAGTCGCAGAATCGAACTTATGTACGATATAATACTACATGGCTTACGGATACACTAGGCACTTCTCCGACAACTCGTTTGTCCCATCGCAGCAACAACGATCTTTACTCGAACCATCAAATTATTCGTTTGGTTCGTTGTGTAGTCGAAAGATTCGAAATGGATACTCACGTGCAATCGTTGGATCAAAGAGAGCAATAAACGGTAGGTGATCGGTGCGCGGTGGATGTACTCGTCTGGGTGGTCGCGCAAAAGACTGAAGCGATGCGCTGCTGCTTTCTGCGGCATGATCATTAGGTAACGCTTTTTCTTTTTCTCTCTCTCTCTCGCGCGCGCGCCACCCGGCTCGACAAACAAAAAAACATTCCTCTCTCTCCCTCCCTTAGCGCAGTAGCCGAGCGGACACGGGCCTCTTTCTTCTTGATAAGCGCGACATTCGACATACTCGAATCATTATACAAATAAAAAATCACGCAATGACTGGAAGGTATAAATTATTCAACTTTATTTACAATACGATGATTTTTTTTCCACAACTGAAACGTCGATTTGCTAGACATTACAAAATGTTATACTTTTCGCAAAAACACTTTATCGTAACAGAATTAATTATTTACTAAATTGTTTACTAATATTCTTTACTATAAGCTTGAATAAGTTTTCGTAGTAATTCCTTTTGCTCTGTATCAAGATGGATCCACAGTTCGCTTTCCAGCTCGAGTAAAGCTTCGAAATCTCTGGATTGACAAGCGAGTACTAAAGACTGCAGCAGTAACAATTCATCTTCCGTCATGTTTGGTACTGAAAAATACACCAATTCACAATGGATTATGGTCCAGGAATAATATACATAGACGTAAAATGTCGAAACGAATCTAGTACCAGAAATACAAGTATCCTCTGCCCAAGCGTACTTTTCGAGTACCTGAGCAAGAGTCGGAGTAAGCCTCTGTGGAGTTGGTCTTAAAATCAAAAGCAATAATATCCTGCTGATTTCGCATTGGTGTAATACGTTTTGGTAATGGCCTATAACCCGAGGACCTGCGTGATTTTCGATCATTTCTACTAGCTCTGTAAGCACGTGTAACGCAGACACGTAATCACCTGTCGGAACATGAAAATGCAAATGAGAAGAGCTAATCGTTATTTCCCTGTAAATCAATTGAAGTCCCGTTTACCCTGCTTTATGTAGCAGGAGGCCAATTTATTTATCGCATGAACAGTTGGATGAAAATGGATAGCTTTGCACAAATATTCAATTCCTTCCAAATTGGCACCAAGACACAGTGCAAGTTCGGTAGCCAAGCCTGCTGACATTACTCCAAAAGATTCTTGATTGTCGCATCTAGCAAGAGCATGATTGAATGCATTTATGGCAGCTTGTAAATCATCTTGATTTATTAAAAGACATCCCATATCCCGGCTTTTCTTGTTTGCCATCAGAAACTGACGACCTGCTTTGGTTAACAGATTTATTTCAGAGATAGAGTTTCCAACGGTCCCTTGGCATCTTGCTGCAGCTAACCAACACCAGCCCGCATACTGATGTAGTTCTTTTTGCTCACAGCTAACTGCCAACATTTCTAAAATCAGAGTCAAATTTATTTTAATTGTGTATAAAATAAGAGATGCAAACTTTTTCAACTAATTGTACATATTTATATTTACACTTACCAAATTGATCCGAAGCTTCCGCAACATTTGGTTTTCTTAAAAATCGCCTGAAGTAAAATATTAATTGTTTAATGGGCAAAATATACACACAAACAATAAACCCAAATATAACCTTACTTTTTCAACTTATTTGATATTAAATGATATTTTGAAAGAAAATCATTTCCATTGGCACTCTTAGAGTTACCGTGATCTTGCAACGACATTTTTTTGAATGCACTTTAGAATAAGACGTTGATATCTTAAAACGATTCAATCGGATTCATTCATTGCTCCTTGTTCTGTTGACGCGCACCCCTATAGGCACTGTCAGGCGGCTTTCACGATGGCAATATGTTTGAAAAATTGTATTGTGTCAAATGGATACATTTTAGTAAAATTGTATTTGATCAGTAACAGTAGGCATATTATTTTCTGTGTTTTTATGTGTGAAAATTAAAATAAACAAAACAAACGAGTCAAAGGACTGAAATATAAAATTCATTGTATTATTTATATAAAACCCTTACGCTGACGATGCAATTTCCACAGAAAATTATGAATCTCTCGTTTAATAATGTTTATGTTTTGTGAAAACGATATAGCATTCAAATTATTTGTCCCACCATACATCAAAGCATTTCTAAACAATACAAGTAAATATGAAGCTAGTAAAATGAAAGTCATTATACAAATTCGTAAAAACTTTCCTATGAGACTTTTTACAACCAAACCTTTTGTTTCACTTCTTCCAACATTCATGAAGGGTCATATATACACGTGTATTATTTTTATTCAATTAAAAGAAACTTACAATATACTTGTAACACGATATACTTACAAATAGCTTGTATTGACTAAAATGCATAATGGTTTAAACATAAATACATAAATACAGTGTTTAAAATTTTGCATACAGTGAGAAGACCTGTTCCCCTCTATTGATTACCATAGATTTTCTAACATGGTTGATTTGAAGTTATCAAATGTTTTAGCGTTTAAATTATGATTAACTAATAATAAAATTACTTATTAAAGTCTTTACAGAACTCATTTAAACATGTTCAACTCTGATAAATAGTATGAAAAAATTTTCAGATGAAACTGCCGTTCTATCTAAGAATAAAAAAAAATGGTCACTTGTGGATACAAAAGTGAAAATCTAATTTTTCATATTAACCAACTCCTTGATCTTATTCAATAAGTATTCATTGTAAACTTTGTAATTGATTGGCTGAATTGATACCACCGTTGCTTTTAATCTGTTTTCATCCTAAGAAAAATATTTTTACATTGAACATTTACGGTAAAATATGTGTAATTCATACAAAAAATATCAATTACTTACATTGTAAGTTTCCTGCCTGAGACGCAGTTTAAATACATAGGATTTAAATGCAGCCTCTCCAATTTTTTCCAAATATGCATCGTTACTTTGTTCTTTCATTTCGCCGAGCTCTTGCGCTGTAGCACCGACCATAACTTCCGCTTGTTCATTGAAAGCAGTTGCCCACTTGTTTCCAGTCCAATCTACCAAGTTGGCCTGAAATACCAATAAATAAATTCCGAGATTAAACATTGTAAAAGATGTTTCTCCGTGTACGTATTAAAACATACCGATGCTAATAAACGATAAGTGAAATTTGGGTAATCTTTTTGACACTTTTCACACTTGTACATTCCGTTGCTTTGATCGACAACTTTCTTTTTACAACCTTCTGCTGGACAAGCTTTGTAGAGAGCATTTTCGGGTCTAATAATGCTGATAGTTGCCTTTGCGATAAACTGATTTGGCTGATCTGGATGTCCAAATCGTTGCTCTTCGACTTCTTTAAATGTTGCCCAGGTTCCACTTAAATTTCCTCCTCCATCAACCAGTGCTCGAGATATTGATCGAGGCTCTTGTGAAGCACCAACTGTTTTGAACCAACCACGAAGTCTGCAAACGATCGCAAGCCATTACTATCATTTGGTTTGTTCCTTTGCTTTCTTTTAAATACATCGAAAAATAATTACTTGTGAGCTTGAGGAATATCTGGATCAACTTGAAACAACGATGAAGCTACTATAGACAGATTTTTGCCACCTTGAAATTCACCTATTTTAACTCCTTTCATAGCTACCACTGGATTGTTCTCTGCATTGAATTCTACTGCCTGTTGACCCCATAAAGTTAAATTTACCTAGAAAATCGAACGAATACAAATATCAGTTGAAAGATGAGAACAAAACTTTACAAATCAACCTTGCTTGCAATGCAGACATACTAGATCATTATTTTCGTCAACAATGCTCAAATCTCGTTTCTTCAATTCTCGCCCTGTAGTTCTTGCTGTCAAAGATTGAACATCAGAGGCGAACTTAACGATTCCAAGAACATCTGAAAAAAATTGAATTAAAATATTTGATGATTGATTCGTTGATAATGTAATTCAACGTGTAATGTTTTATAAAATATTAAACGTGATTTGTACCTATCAATTCATCCTTCTGTTTATGTGTAATTTCTTCGATTGTTATAAAGTTGAATTGCACGTCTGGAATTTCTTGACTCTCTTCGTTACAAGCAGCTATTTCAGTGTCGTTTCCAACAGTCATTTCATAATCATTCTTTAGATTATTGAATTGTTTATTTGCTGGCTTTAGTGTGCCTCGAGTTATGTAGTATATCTTGCCTATCTAATCATAAAAATCACAATCTATAAATGTTATTTTACAAATAAAATTGTCTATATTATCATGATCATTACCTCAATCATATCATAGAATTTATCACAATGCTCTCTGAAGGCTGTGCACCTGATCTCGCCACTTTCATCCAACAGATCCATGTTAAATAATTTTCCCTCTCCTCTAGAGTTTGACCATGTACGTATGTTTGATTTATTTGTAACACGAGCTTTGATAACCCAACTAAAATTGTGATAGACAAGTATTGGATCGAAGTTATTGCAAATTTATAAAAATTATCACATAAAATATACCGGTTATGGTAAGGACTCAGAGCAGCAATGGGAGTAGTACTTATACCTCCTCCTACCGATAGTGACTCGTTCAGATTATTGGATGTATTGTCTATAACAATAAATATAATACAATATTTTATGATTTAAAAAATTTGTAGGTTCTTGTGCAGATTAAAAATCTTCATAGGGATACCAGTAGTACTGATAATTTGATAAAAATAAACAAAATACATCTTACTAGCTCTGGATGATGCTTTTGGCCCAGCTTGCTGGTTTGCCACTGGTCTTGGTGGAGGTGCCACAGAAGTTTGTGGGGCTGTATTTTCTTCAGTCTTAGCGTTGTCTGCGTTCACCGAACCCAATACTTTGCCTACTTTGTGACCAGGAACCATTACATCTATATTAAGTATTACCATGACACGCCTACGAATAAAAACAAGAAAAATAAATCTAATAAGTACTAGTTTTGTTAAAATAACATATTATTGGGTTATTTTTTGTAAACGTTTGCCTTTGGGTGCCACCGTTGTTGACCATACTAATAGCATAACGTTTGATTTGAACAATGGAATGTTCGGATAAAACGTCATCAGTGACTAATTCATTGAGTTGCGTTGCCAGCATAGTAAACGAATTGGACTTGACTCCATCTGACACTAGAAGTCTGTATCTTTCACCACTTGTAGAACTAGCAAGTCTCTTGTGACCCTGTAAACGAACATTTTTATTGTTTCATTGATCCTGTTAACGTTTTCAACATTTGAGATGATTGAATTTGTTTGCACTTACCAACACCTGTAAAATGGGTTCTTCAACCTCTTCCCCAGACATGATTCTCTAAAAGTTTCACAAAATGAGTACGAATGAAATTTGAATTTTGAAAATTAAGGAGCAATGGTCTTACGTCGAGGGCGCCTTTCGTGAGTTCAGGCAGCATGTTTTAGGTTCCTTCTGTGAATGAACAATTTAACAAGACAAGGATATGCAGCTGTACGAGGACCACTCGCACAAACTTATATAATTCCAACTAGGATCAATTTGCCGAACGATAGCAATAATCACTTTTCTCGTAATTCACTGCACGCACACCATAAAAGACACGCACAGAACAACGCAATTCCCGCCAACATGCATCGACCTGTCGGCTTTGAGAATCAAAAAGCCTGATTTCCAACGCGATGCCGGCAAACTTTGAATTTGCCTTTGACTGTCTACCGCTTGATCGGGACAAATCGCGTTTGTTCAATTCAGTGACAATCCAAGTATTATTCCTTGGACTCGTCGATACCGTCGAACGTTCTACAGCGGTGTACGCGTATAAGCGCATGAGTGCGCTTGTTTGATAAATCTTCTTTTCTTTTATACGTGCACTAGAAAAACAAACGACAGTCAGAAGCGAAGCGTTTATCGATTATCATTGGCTCATAGATTTGACGACGCGAACGTCAGGCGCGAAATTTTGAAACGTGCATTACGCAGCTGGATGTTCCGCTGGCGAAGAGCGCGTTGAGACTGCTATATTTGAAACAAACACGCGATAGCAGTTTTAACACCGGGCGGTTGCTCTTGAACGTCAGTTTACAAGGATGTCGTTGATATTGTCGAACGGTGCTACGTTAACGATCAAAGTGGATTACAGTGCACTTTGACCGCAATAACGGGCGAATGCCAATCGTAGCTTGCAGCGACGGATAGCGACGTCGCGTATAGCCACGTACGCGAGTTTTTTTATTGTTTTTTTTCTCGTTATTATGCTGTAGTCTTATTTCGCTAAAAGGACTGGGTTATCGGGATGTCGGGTGATACCCTGTATTTGCCGGCGACTTTTCAAGGTGCCACCTTACACAGTCGCCCCTACCCCTCTCCGAAAAGATGTGCAAGCAGGCCCAGTACGGAGCATCCGAGTCGACACGAAGTGGGAGATGGGCCGAATAGAAGGGGAGGCGCTAGGTTGATGCCCGTTCACGAGCGTCTCTTCTCAGTATCCCATTTGATTGACTAGCTTACGAGGAACTCTCGTCAAAGCTGCGATTATCCGTCCCGTCCGGTAATACCAGTTTGAACGCTGTGAACGACACCGTTAGCGCGCGTCAGGTGAATCTCGATCTCGATCGTCTGGATTGCCTTTGGACATCGGCCACCGAGCGTGAGTGCAGTTTTCGTACACCGGTTGACTTGGCTTTGAACGCGACTAACGCTGCTCCAAGTCCGAGGATAATTAGCGTTTGGATCTTGCCAAGTACAAGCGAGCAGACTCTCGACCCACTTGCGATCAGTACGATTTACCAAGCGAGTCTACGTGGTTCGCGGAGAGGGATTCGAGTTCGAGGAATGCAGGGGGAATCTTTCGCACCAACGTTCCCGTTACGTTTATTCGCGTAGCTCGCATCACGAATTCCGCGATAAATGGAACATTAGCAGCGATTCCTTTGACGAAACGTCGCTCGCGAGCGAACGGCAAGGTTCGTTCTTGCGGCATCGCGTCCGTTTTATTCGCTCGCGGACAAAATAATAGAACGCAAGGACTAACGCGTGCACGGCCCGTTACGGAGGATCGGCGTTGACCTCGAAACGAAGCTCCATCGGTCGCGACCTTGAACTCGCTTTTCCAAAGGTGAACGTCCCTTCCGTTGCACGCCTCCATAAAGCGCCTCTACACCGTGCGACTGTGTCCTTGTCTATCGATTCTACCGACAACGGTCTCGCAGTTCAAACGAGGATCTTCGTTGAACGATCGGTGAATTGCTTGCAGATAATGCCGCCGATCAACCCGTGGAAAAGCGTGTTCGTGACCGGAGGAGCCGGTTACATCGGCAGCCACTGCATCGTCCAACTCTTGGAGTCTGGCTACGACGTTGTCGCCATCGACAACTTTGTCAACAGCGTGACCGAAGGCAAGGGCGAGTCGGCGGCGCTCAAGCGAGTCGAACAAATTACTGGCAAAACCGTCAAATTTTACAATTGCGACTTACTCGACAAAGAAAAGCTCGCCGAAGTTTTCAACAAAGTACACCAACGACAACAACAACAGCAACAACAGTATTGCCACTGTTGCGTCTCGTTTTCCATACGCCGTTTCTTTACGCTTCTTTTTATTCACGTTTCAGCAAAAAATCGATTGCGTTATCCATTTCGCGGCCATCAAAGCAGTAGGGGAATCCATGCAAATACCTCTTCATTATTACAAAAACAACATTATTGGTGCAATCAATTTATTGGAGGTACCGATGCATTCGGCAAATATTTCGCGCGTACAATTTAATAACAATACCATAAAGCCACACTATCGATCGTCAGGTGATGAAAGCAGCTGGCTGTTTCCAACTGGTATTCAGTAGTTCGTGCACAGTTTACGGGGAGCCGGAAAAGCTCCCTATTACGGAAGACCATCCCACCGGTAACATCACAAATGTATACGGCAGGACCAAGTACTTTATCGAGGAGATGCTCAAAGACATATCTCGAGCTGAAAAGGTGAGCCAATCCGATGACCATTCAATCTCGATCAATTCGATTACGCCACCCCAATGCAATTTCCAACGTCCTGTTCTTTTTCCCAAAGTTCTGGAATATTATCTTGTTGAGATATTTCAATCCTGTTGGCGCTCATCCAAGTGGCTTGATTGGAGAAGATCCTACAAAGCAGTTCACAAATTTGATGCCGTTCATTGCTCAAGTAGCTTTGGGTCAAAAGTCCGAACTGACTATATTTGGCGGAGATTTTCCTACGAAAGACGGGACAGGTCGTTTTAACGATAATGTCCAAATATTATTCACGCACTGTCGGGCTTGACGTAATTGCAAAATCTATCGTTGTTTTACAGGGATTCGCGATTACATTCACATCATGGATTTGGCATCTGGACATGTTGCAGCTCTTAATGCCTTGCATAAGCAGCACTCCCAACTGAAAATATACAACCTAGGTACTGGAAGTGGCGTTTCCGTCATTGAATTAGTCAAGATGTTTGAAAAAGTTACTGGAACACGCGTACCTTATGTGATCAAAGATAGAAGAGATGGCGACATTATGTCGATGTATGCAAATACAAAATTAGCTGAGAAAGAATTAGGCTGGAAAGCTCAATACACAATTGAACAAATGTGTAAGTTCGATAAACTTGGCTGTTCACTCGTCCTTCGTAATCAATTGCTTGTTTATTTGTATTTATAGGCAAAGATTTTTGGAGGTGGCAGACAATGAATCCAAATGGTTACAGAGCTTCTTACAAGAATGGTAACTCCATTTTGCAAAACTAGCAGATTTTTGTATGAAATGCTTTTATCCTTGTGTCAGTATAATACCAAATGATATAGAAATACGTTAAAAAAATACATTTTACTGTATTTATTGTGACTCTATTATCTATAGCTTGATGCAACTTACGTACAATTTAACTAATTTTTTCTTAATAATACATTAAATCCTAATTATTATCTGTTGTCCATTTTTTATTTACGACTCTTGCCCTTCTTTGTCAAATTCACACGAAGCATAAAGCGATAAATGTTGAAATTTTAAGACTTCTAAGCCCCAACTTGTCCATCCTGGTAAAAGATATCTAGCAAATATTTCCACAGACTTTGGATTATTGGGCAAATAAGGCTTCAACAGTTCTGAGGAAATATTCAGTTGAATTTGTTTGTTCACTGTCTAAATATAAATAAATCATTATTTATTTTGAACGATTTACCTGTCAGAGGAGGTTTATGGGAATGTGCAGCACTTGGAACACTAATTAAAATTCTTTCATCGGGCAAATTGAGACATTTATTTGATGAGGGTGTGCCAAATATTATTTGCTCGTATGGCTGTTTGCCAAGTCCATTGTTAAAATCACAAATAGGATACCCATTTTGTGTCACCTTGAAGTGTAAAAAAACCAAAATGGATAAAAAATAGTGAATGATATTTTCCTTAATTAAATATATTTTGATTGGCCTTTACCTTCAACCAAAACCATTTGGCCTTAAAACTTAGACCCCATGCTGGAAACAGATCTTCTAAAATACTTTTTTCATTGCTAGGAGCATTGGTACACCAAATTGCTACAATGCCATTGGATTGTAGTAGACTTTTTATAGGAATTTCTGAAAGTTCTTTGTTGTATAACATTTTGTAGCTGTCATAAGTGATAAAATAATTATTTATTATCGAAACACTTGAGTGTAAGCAGCAATAAATAAGTTATGAAACATTACCTGCTGTCTTTAAGCTTAATCTTTTTTCTTCTTATTGATTTATTCCACCATGGTGGATCCATAAGTATGAAATCGTAATCACCAATCAAATCTAGCTTTTCACTCATGTCTTTAATATCATTACAAAAAAATTGACAATGCTTTGGGAAAACATATTTTTCACCTTGAAAATCAGCAATTATTGCTTTATCTCGTACATTACCGCCTTGGTAATTACAAATTGGATCAAATTTACCCAAGTAAAACTTTTTTGATTCTAATCTAGATTCCTCGTTGTTATCTTGCGGTACTATGTTAGTAAATAAATTTATGTTTCTTGCAGCATCAATGAGTTTTTTACTGGTTTCTTTGATAAAATCGTTCTTTCAAATTAAAATTAAATTAAATTGCAGCATTGTTGCTTACTAACTCAAATAATCATTGGTTATTCTCTTAATTGCACTTACCTGCTCTGAAATATCTTGAGATAAAGTTTTAATATTTTTTCTTTTATTTTTTTTTATTGTAGAAGGTTTATTAGTGCATGTATTATCTTTACATTTATCTATTTGACTTTTTCGCAAATATTGAGAATTCACCTTGAATAATTTTTCATTGAATTTTAATTTTACGAGTTTTCTATCATTTTCAACCAATTCATAAATACTATGTAAGTAATGAAGATGAGATATTATCCAGCCATCGTTAGAGTCAAATAAAATACTCATTATTCGATAAAGCTGCCGAAGGAAAAATAAGACAAGCAATTAATAAAAGCAATTTTAGTGAGCTAAAATTTAACAAACTTAATAAGAATTTGTAAAAAAGTGTAGCAAAGTGTTGTAACGTTTCTTTTCAAACTACCAAGAACAAGAATACAAGATATTAAAATTGTTGTTGTACATTAATGACTATTCATCGCGATATCTATTTTTCACTTTTCTCATAATTCAGTCATAAATGTAGTTTAAAAATCCATCCGAATTCATACAATCCAGAGTCTTGTCGGCTTTGGCAGACGACTAGATCAGTTGTAGCGTAGAGGTTAGTTCCGGTCGTCACGTGCGTCTATACACACAAACACACACGTGCGTACGCACGCAACACACACACACACACACAGAGGCACGTCCCAATGAGAAACGAGGATTTTCGGGACCGGCGTTCCCTCGTATTATGAGAACCCGGCATTTAGGTATAGGATAGGTATGTCACAAGTATTGCATTGGAGCCGAAGACAGCCCGTGTACTTGTTTGCGTGTGTTGATTACTGCTGCACCGTGTCCGGTGCTTGCTGCATTATTTATTACACCTCCACATGGGCAATATCGAGTGCAGTGGATAGAGCGTGGCGCTCGTGCACGTCACTTGCAGAGCAGCACAGAGCAGGAACGAACGTGGGAGTAGTAGTATAGTATAGAGAAAGCAAAAGTAGTGCAAGGAGGGATCTTCGTCGGCAAAGACGAAAAAAAACAAGCGCGAGGCGCTGAATCAATTATCAAGTATTATACGTATACACCTCGTTGCCACCAAACAGAAGAAATTCTTGTGTTCTTGGACGTACGTGCGTGAGTACGAGAACGCAAAAGGAAAAGGGGAAAGGAAAGGAGTATACTCGCGTTACGTAGGTTTTCCAGGTTAACCGCGCGGCGGCCCGTTTTTCCACGTAGTCAGGGACACGATTCGTACGCGCCGCCGCCGTTGCCTCGTGTGAGTACGCACGACAGATAAACAACATGCGCTCGGTCCAATTACCGGATGAATGTTGCTGAGCAGCCTTATCGGAGAGTCGATTGGCGAATGTCTTAGCTTCTAGAGCGTGTGGCTCGACAGACAGAAAGACGTGTTTCTTTTGCGGTGTGTGAGATTAAATCGCTCACCGGTGACAACGCTGTTGCTGCAGTACAACTTAGTCGACGATACTCCAACAAAGTCCTTGTGGAGTTGAGGGTCGTAGGAGTTTCTCTTCGAAAGATGTGATCGCCTTGACTGCAGCTAAGTTGGCTACACCGGTTTTTACACTTGTCAAGGATTCTAAGGATTGACTCGAGTTTTAGTTGGTGAGTAAATCGGGCTCATATCGGAGACCGATTAGAGAAAATTGCTTTTCTGTCCATTTCAAGGTCTTGCAAGTTGGTTAGTAGTGGCTCGTGTTAAACACCAATACGTATTTGTAAATTTTTGCGAAACCGCGTGTCGAACTTTGAGGCATCACAAATTTGTTTTGTTTGTTTTGTTCAGATGTATATATTAAATATTGACTTTTGACTTGCCAGAAGAATGCTTGAGTCAAATAATTACTTTTTTGTTAACAAACATTTGCGATAACTGTAATCAGTAATCAATGAATGTTGCTACTTTTTGAAATTTACAAACATTTATTTCTCGAATCTGTCGTAGTTTTATGGAATAACCAATCACAATGGAACATCACGAAGCAGTTTACGAACAAATCATCGAGGTGAGCAATACCAATCAGGGAGCTGACTTTTTATCTCACCACTTGGTTCAAGAGATTGTTGTGCCAAGTGATAATAATCAGGAATCAAACATGAACTGCGAAATTGCTAGCATGGACATTATATTGCCCAATGATTGCATTGCTGTACAAGACCAATGTAATAGAAATGTGATGATCTCCTACAACAATGATGAGGTCGAGCAAGACAAACAGACTGAACATTTGATTTTAAACGAATCTACAAAAGTTGAACATATTTCACACGCGAATAATATTGGCAGCAACATCAACTACTCTGAAAATCACAAAGAGGTATGTTTTAAATCCTTTCAGAAGAAGGTCAAATTTCTATTCTTTGCCAAAAATATTGTTGAATTCAATATTTTGTAATTTACAGGTCAAAATACAAGAATACATATTACATGATCAAATAAGTTATAATCAAGAAGGTTACGAAGTGACTAATTCAGTTTTAATGGCCAATACAGGTACTGGTCATGCAGGAACTGTTGCTGAAACAATAACAGATGCAACAGCTTCAATTCCTGCAAGTGAGTCTACTCTTGTTCCAACAAATCACGTGTCTTCAGATACTTATGATATTATAAGTAGTAGTGAGAATGTAACAAGTAATATTGTTGAAGAAAGTGACAATACAGATGATCAAGGAAAAGACGTTAAACAAACGCAAAGTAGCGAGTACATGGAAGTTGACAATGCACTCGTAGTGGACAACGAAATTACTGATAATGTTCATGTGACTATTGAAAAATCACAAATTGATTCTCAAATTGATTCTATCAATGATCAAAATGAAAAAAATGTCAAAGACATACCTGTAAACCAAAACAGTATTAATTTGGAGCTAGACAAGCATTTTGAAAGTTCTTCATGTGTGGAAGATACTCAAAATAGCGGCATTGTAACAGAAACTCAGATTCTCACGAATTCGGATGACATTGCAGTGATGGCTGAATTTAATACGATAGAGTACAGTCCTGAAGAAGAAGTTGGAACAGCACATGAGCTGGAGGCTAAAGCTGAACAAATTGTAGAACATCTTGAAGAGCAAAGCGACGTACAAGAAGAAATAGTGAAAAACGAATTGAGCGAAAGTGATGAAGTGATCGCAATTGATGCAAACGAAGAAGTTATTGAGAGTAAACTAGAATTGAGCAATAACGAAGTTAGTTACAATCGATCAAGTCAAGACGAATCCGAGATTGATTTACACTTATCGGGGCAATCAACGGACAGTCATCGAAAGGTTATTCAGGATATTTTTGACGACTGGCAAGATGAAAATTGCGAAGACGAAAACAACCAAACGTCGAATACTTTGAAAGATCATCAAGATTCTGTAGAAAAAGAGTTACAGAACTTATTAAACGATGATGCGCAACAAGTACAGACAGTCTCAAGTACGAACGCAGCTGAAACTGCAGCGAGCAGTAGCGAAAATGTAGAGCAAAGGAGCGAAGATTTGCCGGAAAAGGGTAAAACTGGAAAATCGGACAAGGTATCGGTACTCAATAAGGGGACTTCTGATAGTTCTCCAACCAAGTCCTCGAAACCAACATCAAGTCGATCGTCGACCAGAGGTAAATGTCGCAAAATAGTTTTATTGAAAACCAAGACGTAATGGTAATATAACAATTGTGTTTTCAGATAAATCTCACGGGCACTCGTCAAAGAGCGTGGTTCAGGAAGATACAAAGAAGGTTCATCCGAGACCAGGAGTTAAGGTGCCTGGTTCTCACCTGACAAGCCCAATTGCATCGACAGCCGAAGTGGCGGAAGCTTTAAATAAGCGATTACGCGAAAAGCAGAGAGACTTAACAGTACCAAAAGCAGCTGATATCGTTTTCGTAAAGAAAATTTCGCAACGTTTGTCCAATCAGCTCTCTCAGGTGGTCGCTTCGATGCCTCCATTGGCTACGTTGCAGCAAACGCCACTGGCAAGTGACTTGGATAAGGACAAGTCGATAGAAGAAGTACCTACGGGGACGAGTAAAGCCTCGTCCGTTTCCGATAACAACGAATTGCTAGCTATTTTGGAAGGCGATGCGGATCCAGAGTGGTCAAATCTTAAGCCTGAAAGTAGTAAAACGTCCAATCTTAACTCGACTTCTAGTTCAAGTAAGCGATGCGTCTTTAATGGCTTTATTGGCCGTTATTTCGTAGATTTTAAGGTAATTTTTATGGTAACGCGAGGAATTTACTAATGAATACATTTTCCAGGTGGCAAATTAGATCCAGCAATGGAGCGAGAGCTGGCCTTGAAACAACTATTGGAACTGCCCAACATTACGACGAAGAAAAGTGCGTCAAATTCGGGGATGCAGAAGAAATCGAAAAAGTCGCTCGGGAAAGAGAAAGAATCAACGAATAAATCACCCAAAGAACAGTCGCGATCGAAATTTATAAAGGAAGAGCCACGTGCAAATCCAACCAAAGAAGGTGAAATCATAAGTTTGGATTCAGCCGAGGAAGACACGCCCAAGAAGACGAAAAAATCTCAAAAAGAAAACACCCAAAATACGCGCAACAGTACTGAGGTCCAAGTGGAAGTAGGCATTGAAGAATCAAGGTCCGGAAGGAAACGTAAACTCACGGAAAAAGCTCGTGAGCATGAACTCGCTGTCAAAAGGCAAAAGGTGAGTAAAATGACCGATCGTAAGTACTTTCTGGTGTTGTATTTTCTTAGCTGAATTTGATCGTATTGATCGAATTTAGGTATTCAAGAATAAGGCCGCCGAAAGTAAAAAGCTACCGCAGGACGTCGGGGAAAGCCCAAAACACAAAGTCGACGAGGCCGTGATATTAACGAAATTGGAAAAAGTTAGAACAGATTCGGAATCTACGAGTGACGATAAGTCATCAGTTGAAGCTGAGGAAAATCCAAAAAAAGCTGATCTCAAGATTAGTCCTATGAAGATCGAAACTAAAACTACCAAGGTTAAAGTGCTCCCTATTAAAAAATCGAAACTTGGACTTTTAAAAAAGAATGCTTCGATTACTAAAAAGAAATTGGCAGTGAAGAACTTGTTGAGGCAAAAAGCAGCGAGCAAAAACGTTGCAGCTTCTGCCAAGTCAAAAGTGCCGGTAAATAAATAGTCTTTTTTTTTTCATACTAAATATAATGTAACGTGAGTTATGAGCATACCCATCTTTCGTTGTAGCCTACAGCTACACCTAAAAAAGCCGATGTTACATCGACAAAGAGTACATCCACGGAAAAAGCGACAACGCCTACTGGCGTCGCTCACAAGGGCAAAAAAGTTTCCGAAATCGACAGGTTGCTTCAAGATGAGGGAGTTGTTAATCTTTTGTACGATGTTGAACAACCGGATTCCAGAAAAAGACTTGTGCCAATTACAAAATCGCAGAAAAAAGTCATGGACGTTGAAAAGGCCGAGAGAGAACTCAAGCTTAGAACTAAACTTGTGAAAAATGCAGTACTACGATTGAGAAATTCAGCATCCTCCACAGTTAAAGTATCACCAAGATCAAGGCGTAGTGCTACTGTAAGTAGAGTCTTTGCTCGTGAAATGTTTGGCATTATTTGTACCTTATTATTGAAAATATGTGTTAACTAGTCCGAGCAATCTGTGTCACAATCCGAGAAAAAAGTAAACGAAACGACCAAATCCCACAAATCGCAGAGTTCAACACCAACGGAATCTACGGATTTTGTTATTCCCGCGAAAATTCGCAACGCAGCGGACGCATCGAGAATCATTCGCAGACATTCTTCAAGTTCATTTTCCAGTGCCTCGGCTAGTCCTCGTGTCAGCATAGATGTGCCTCTAGAGTCGATAAAGTTGGAAGAGCTGGAAGCTCTGGCTAAATCAAAAAGAAAGCTTTCACACGACTCGATTGACAAACTCGAATCAAATCCAAAGAAGAGTAAAAAGAAGGTATGCATCGCCTTCGCGAGTAATATCGCTGCTATGCGAGTACGATTAGTTATTTAATTTTTGTGTGTATCATTTTTGTTAAGGCTGCTGCTAGCAAAAACGAGTTGGACGAGAACGACGATTCGGATAAATCTCCATCCAAAAAAGCTACGAGGTCAAATACCGTTGTCGCGACCAAAGTGATTCCCAAAAGCAAGAAAGTGCCAAAAAGCAGATCCTCGGCTGATGCATTGTGGAATGACGTCAGGGGGTCGTCAAGGGACCAGGACGAACTTTCGGCATGTCTAGCCGAAGCTGTGTCCGCCCTACAGTCGAGTATCAATATTTCGTCGCGTTTGTCCAGCACCTCTGCCAATCGCAAAAGAGGTACGCGGTAAAACCATCATAAAGCCAGTTTTGGATGTTTTTTTGTGCTGATAATTAAAATGTATTTTTTATTCGATTAGGACAAACGAAGACACAAACGGAAGATGAAAAACTAGACAGTAAGAAGTTTAGCAATAAGGAAATAAATGTTAGACAGCACGGTCACCTTGTACAATTAATCCTAACCCCATCGGCGCCCGAATCTAACATTAGAAATGCCATTTCGATTCCAGTAAGTTCATTAGCAGCTTGTTGCTTGAGAGTCGTTGCTAATACCTCGTTCAACAAATTTAACTTGACTTTGCTTGTATTTCAGGTAATGAATGAAATCCGAGAGGCGTTGTCAATTCTTAGAAACGATGACGATTGTAGAGTCGTCTTGTTTACTTCTACTGGCACCAGTTTTTGCGAAGGTTTGGAACTTTCGTATTTGCAACAGTCGAATAAAGAAGAACAAAGAGCTCGAGCTCAAGAATTGGCCACTGCTGTAAGGTAAGAACGTCAGGAATAAGGGATAAATATGTAATAAATACATACAACATCGATCATTAATTTATCAACTGAATTCACTACAGGGACTTTGTTAGATCATTAGCTGCATTCAATAAACCCATTGTAGCAGGTGTACAAGGAGCAGCTATAGGACTAGGAGTGACAATGTTGCCTTTGTTTGATCTCGTGATAGCCAGTGATAAGGCAACGTTCAGCACACCCTACGGTAAACTTGGTCAAATTGCCGAAGGAGGTGCAGTTTTAACGCTGTCTCATAGTCTTGGTAGCGCAGTGGTAAGTGTGAATAGTTGTAGTTTCTTCTTTCATACGCGTAGCTATCTTATTGTACGTTTCTCTTTAAACGATCACTGTTGTATTCCAGACGAACGAACTATTGCTCGGAGGCCGGACATTGACGGCCAGCGAGGCGTTGAGGGCCGGATTGGTTACAAGAGTTTTGTGGCCTGATAGATTCCAAGGCGAACTCTTACCCTCTCTAAAAATAATGAGTGAACAATCTGCACAGGTAATTCATACATCTATATCGATTATTCCTTTGTTCGTTATATATTAGATTTCTATTAATAAGTTTTTTAACAGGCAATGGAGGCGACTAAGGCTTTATTACGACATAGTCTGCGACAGAAACTAGATGCTGCTCTTGAATCTGAAAGTTTCCTTCTTGTTCAACATTGGTGTTCTCAAGAATGTCAGGAGGCTATTAAAGCTTACATTGAGGAGAGAGGACAGTAAATAGATACACAGACACGAGTGATACATCAAGCTTTGAAGTAATGAAACAAAAAGAAATAACAATACATTTTTCTCACTGCTTAGAGCGTAAGAATTATTTGGTAACAATGTACAGATCTACTTGTTAATGAACGAATACATGCAGCAAATATTACGTTTGCTTTCCGTATTCAACTACAATCATGTTACGCAAATAACGTGGACAATCTATTACGTTCTTCAGAATGTATAAGAATATACTGTTTATTTACTAAAATATTCAAATTAAGTTCTTTTTCTATGGCAGATTCCTTTAAAGTAATTATGTCTATCAAGCAATTATAGAGTACAACAACAACAACAACGATTAGTTTTCTTTTATAGTTTAAATTTGCTTCTACTTTACAGTGTTCTGCACAATGTTGTTTAATGCAGATATCGTACGCGTGATAAACGATGTGACCAATTTGAAATTGAAACATTTGTATTGTAGTTTTCGAACATAAAGCAAAAACTATTCTAAAGAATAATTCAAGTATGGTGGTGCGGTAGTGTGAGGTAAAACTATTTCGAACGGCGCCACAAATAATTTTACATCTTTACGATTAAGAAAATTCATTGTAAAAGTAATTAATTTAAGCTAGAGTATTTTAATACCACATCTTTAAGTTTAAGTCCAAAGCTATATATCACGCGAACAAGCATTTCGACGTTTTATGTTACATAGCGTTTCTCTTTTTTTTTTTTAAGGGGGGGAGGGGGTTTGGATAATAAAAGGTCCAAGTTATAAACTTGCTCTTTATTGTCGTCAAATCTGTCTACGTTGATGTAGAATTTTCTGTTTATAAATACTTACATTTGGTTGAAAACGTTGAATAATTTGTACCTAAACCAAGATAAATAAAAATAATTATTTTTAAGCATACTTTTGTCTTTTATAATTGTGTACGATAAATTATTGGTCATCGGAATGCCTCAAAGGATAGCGTGGTGGATGATTTCTGTCCTAGGTAGCCGCGTATAAAATTGGTAAGACAAGTTGCGTCGAACCGGAAAGGGGAACAGCGAAGAAGCGAGCCAGCTCGTGAGTAGTAATTAGACGAATGGCGCTAATTTCGCTTGAATCTCGCTTTCGCGCGGATGCCGATGGTTATCTTGGGTGGGAGGTTCCACGTGGAACGCGAAACGAGAAGTGAGCAAAGGGGCCCGTAATTCGCAGTTGCTCACGAGCGGACGACCGTGAACGACCTGTCACGCTGTCGCGTCCAGTCGATTTCATCCACTTCATTGCCATTTCGCTCTTCCATCATTTTGCCTTAATAAACTTTATCTTAAATTTGTTTGTTTGGGACAAACAGTCGGCTGCTCGTGCGTTAAGGACAAAGAATCGATTATAGCAATATTCCTATACCCACGTTAATCAACAGAGAATTGGGAGGGAAGCTTATTTGTCGGTTGGTTACGTACATGTCAATCCGTGTTACATTGTAACAAATTGTTACTGCCATTCTATTTGATTCGAGTGTGCCGATTAACGATCGTTCGAGCAGATCGGATGTCACGACGATAACGTTATTTCGCTAAAGCGACTAGGTCGAAATCGAGCTTTTGCGCAAGCTCCACGGGGTTGAGCCACTTTCCCACGGCTTCAGTGTCGTGCTATTGTCATACCATTCAAACGTTTCGAGTTGTACGTCGATCGGTTAAAGTTATTTAAGTTCGAATAACTGGAAGAATCAAAAAGAGTGCCGTGGGCGACAACGTTCTCACAAATATAACTTTGCCGTGAGAGTACATGGGAATGGATAAAAATAGAGATCAAGTGTCGGCGCTATACGTAGTATATACGAGCGCGTGGCAATATACAATTGTATCGCATATAATAACGTAGCAATACTTAATACGTAAAATGTAACAGTAGAACAAGTAGCGAGGAGGGCGTTTACAAGCATGTTCAAGCTCGATTATGCCTCTATTGTAGTGCCTATCAACCTATCGAGAAAAAAAAACGACTCTGCTTCAACGTTTTTCACCACCGATCGTTCTGGGAATCCTCTTTTTCCCGAATCAGCCAATCGGTAAAAAACGTAATTTTCCCTCAAGTTTAATGGGATCGCTGTTATCACAAGCGTTCAAACGCAAAAACCGCACGAGCTAATCGGTAATAAATAGAAAAGCGAGATTTATCGTTAGCTTGGTGTTGCGTAAATATGAATAATTGCATCGAGATCTCGGTTGTCGTACGCGCGATTGAAGGGCACTCGCGTGCTGCGTTACACGAGCAGAGAGAGTCGAGCGTGCTGGCGTGCTTGTACTTGGTACGCGCTCACGAGTGGAATTGTTTTTGCGAGTAACGACGAGCGACGTTGCGAACGTCTTTGAGGAAGGAGGAGCAGAGGAGACGGAACCGCGTGGGATTCGATAGATTGTTTTTGCCTCGCGACTCCGAACGATCGGTCGTGCATTTATTCGTATTTATACGAATCGCTGGCCAAGCGAAGCGAGCGGTTTCTTCGATGGGCTTTCGTTTATCGACAACGATCGTTGCGATAATAGTAGAGCCGCTTGCACTTGGCACGCCGACTAATCGGACGATCGAATCAACGCGATTATCGGTCATCGCGCAGCGAGCGATTTGTTCGTTTGACGCCGTCTACGAGACAATCACGAACAATACTCCGCGAGAAAGCGTCGCCCTTTACGTTACCTAATTAGTCGCATCGTCGTCGAAAGTGACAATCGTGCGATGACTCGACGCCGATATAATCTCGGCTCGACGCGTATAGAGAAACGAAAACAAGAGGAAGAGAGCGAGGGAGAGGGAGCGAGATGGAGAATGCGGTGCCGCGAGTGTTGGCGGAGGCGAAGGCAGGCGGCAGGCGCGCGAGCGAGCGAGCCAGCGAGGCCATCTTGGCTCGTTCTAGACGTATGTATACTCGTACAGTGGCAGTCGCGATCTCGTCTTGCTCGCGTCAAGTTCATCTCCAGACAAGATTAAACGCTTTCACGGTAGCATGCGAGGACGGACGTGGTCGTCGACGCACGAGACGGAGGGTCGCGGTCGTTGTTCCAGGTGAGCTTTCGACCCCAAAATCAACGCTGATTTTGTTCTTTATCTTTTTTTGTCGTTTGCTCGCTGGCTTGGCTCTGCGTTTTTCGAGTATCTCGATCCGCGCGCTTGATCGCCGTCGTCCGTAAATAAAGGCGTCGCTGTGAGCAACCTATACGTCGAAAGCAAAGTCCGTGTCCGTGGGCTCGTTCGATTTTCGAGCGATATCTCTGGCCTGGTTTTCGTGATTCAGCAGTCCGATGATTCAGAGCCGAGTCGAGCTTTCGCGAAGAAAGCTCTCGCGTGTAGCGGTGATCGATCGCGGCTGCACGTACGTACGTCGCGCACTCGCTGCCAAGTAATTGGATGAAGCGTCGACGACAATCCCATTAGTTGGATCCGCTCCGTTTCGGGGATTCCAGACGCTTGGCCGTGCCTGCTACGCAACCGAGGAGGAAGAAAAAAGAAGAACAAATATACGAGCGCGAGAACGAGCGTGCGACTTTCGGCTTTAGACTTACAATGCGCACGTGAGAATCGGCGTCGTCTGCTAGGCGCGGAATGCTAATGAAAAAGAAAAGAAACAAGCTATATTAGTATGGCTACAAGTATATATACCAACGCGAGCAAGGCGAACGCAGTTCGCCTCGGTTACTTTCACTGGCTGCTACGCGTCTCGTTTATCCGACGGTGGCAGCTCCCAGCTTACGGCGTCGTTGCGTTACGCGCGCGTTAACGTTAACGATAGGAGCGTGCGCGATCGGCTGCATTGCGTGGCCCGCGGTGAAAGCCAGCATCCGCGTCCTTCTCCGACGTTTGCACGCCAGCAGCAGCAGCCAGCTCGTTGCTCAACGACCGTGCCACATTTCGATCGTTCGGCCCAGCGATTTATCTTTCTCAAAGTCCAACTTTGTTTTCTCAAAGCCTGCTTCCCGGTACGCTTAGCTTCCTCGTTGCCTCGCTCGCAACCACTCGTACGACTCGCGCGCTCTGAACTCGCTTTGGTAGTAGCTGTGCAACCGATCGATACGCGTACTTGCCAATCCAAACGATCGTTTGCAGTTCTCAACGATGCTTGACTTTGTCGCAGGAGACTCGCTTGGTGAGTGGCTACGGTTTGCTGGCCGTTGGGAGCTCTCGTCACCGGCTCTAATCGTCGCCGAACGCTCTAGATGGACCCGTGGAGGGCCAGAGTCAAACCAAAGAGGGTCGTCAGCGAGGACAGCCTCTTACCACCGACCCTGCGACGTCCCAATCGTGCCGCGAGCCGTTTGCCTGACGTCGACGACCAGTCGACAAACGCGAGGAACAAGAAGCACGGCTTACTCAAGCGGATCTCTGCCGTTCTGGACGCCCGGTTCTCCTCCTGGTCTTCTTGTTCCTCGTCCGCCTCCTCCGCCGCCGACGCCATCTCCTCCACGGAGAACCTGGCACCCGAAAGATTCGGCAGAAACCTCAAAGGTACGTGATACTTCTGCCTTGCATCGCCAGACTCGATGAATCTCCGATCGCTAACGATATTCGTTGCAGCAAAGCCTAAATCGCAAGCCGACGACGCTGCAGCCATGTACGTTCGACATTCGATCGGCAACTCGCTGAACGTAAACTCAAACGTGGCGCCTTTGGAGCAGGCTCCGCCGTCGAGCAACGGTAACTGTTGCGACAGCAACGAGACCAACAACGGACAGTCGCGCAGCAGCGACGGCTCGCTGGACGGCTGGCCGAGGCGAGCGCACAGAGCCCGCGTCGAGGCACGCAGAGTGGAGCAACTCCGCGGCGACAGTAGCCTCGACGAGAGCGGCGCCGAGCTCGAGCGCGTCCAGCCGAGCAAGAAGCGCTCGCGGGCCTCTCGAACCGAGAGATACCTCAAGCGAATGTGCAACGGCGGCGGCACCAACGTCGCTCGCGGCAGGAGCGCCCCGTCGCCGACGCTCTCGTCCTCGGCGTCGCCATCCTCGCGCTCGTCGTCCGCCACGGCTTCGCTTCTTTCGCCTCGGCTCAACGGGGATTCGAGGATAGCGCCACCCTACGAGCACGACATAACCAACGAAAATTTCTACTCGCGGCACACGCAGGTGGGCGTCAACCCGTTGGTCCAGCAAACTCTCCGGTACTTTTCCGAGTTCGATCGGAACGCGGCAGCGCAGCCAACGCGCCGCCAGTCTCGGCCAGCGGATAGGCCAGCGGATAGTCCAGCCGATAGCCCGGACGATGGCTCAGCGAGAGCGACGATTCGCCACGTGGAGCCACCGAGGCCTCCCTCCAGGGACCATACCTCGCGAATTCTCGTCAACGGTACCTCGCTCGGCAAGTACCAGAGGATGATGAGGCAGCTGCCCGCCTCGTCGCGTCAACCGGCTCGATGCTCGCTCGACAAGGACAACGATTACCCAACCAGTTCGAGGTCGTCGTTGCACAGTCCAAGTACCGTCGAAGTGAGAAATATCACCGAAGGAAACTATCCGATGGCTAGCTATCGAACAGCTCCGAGTCCCTTTGGAGAATCGTTCAACGCGGTACTTCAATCGCTCTCACCCTTTCTCCGTGCTTCCGCATTTACTACGAGTACAATTTCTGTGTTTTTTTCTAGACACGCGAGGCCAAGGCAACGGACGGAAGGCGATCGACATCGACTGGCGAGAAACGAACGGAAGCTAAGTACGCCGAACACGCTTCGCCGTGTTTCTCGACGATTCTGCCGAACAACGATTTGGACAACACGAATGACGCGACAAGCTCTAGGCGGAGTTCGAAGAATTTGGAGGAAGCACTACGCGAATTGGAGGCCATCTACAACAGTCTGCAGCTCGGCGACGAGGAATTGCTCGATCGAGCGGAACGTAGGACTATGGAGGAATTTCTCTACAAGGGTTTTACGTCTAGTCCAGACGCTTACGACGCTGTCGACGTGGCGGCAGCCTCTAGAAGGAAAACATGGGCGGTCCCGAGCACGGTATTAATTATTGGTCATCTTCCTTGTTCTCGATCGATCCCTTGCCCGTATCCCGCTCTCCAATCGCAAATCCGATCTCGTTTAAATCATTGGTCAATAGTCAGAGCGATCGTTTGCACGCGTTGAATTTTTCGAAATTAGGACAACTACAAGGACGAGCCCGACAGACTAAAGGACGACATGGCCTACAGGCGAATGCATCCGAAGGAGAGGCCAACGTCCGTGGACGGCCAGTCGTCTCTATCTAGTATTAGTTATTTAATGACGTCCCCGATCCCGTGGCGCAAGGACGTGCCGTTCGTAGATCCAAAGAGGAAACCTCGTAGAAAAGAGCCGGACGTCACGCTGGACGACGTCGTTTTTCGCAGTATGCAGTACGCTAATAATACACTCAAGGTAAGCTGCACTCGAGAACCGCATCGTTGTCGCGCGCTCTCTTTCAGTGCTTCTTTCGTGCAATTGAACAATGTTTGAACGCATTGCGCTTACGTCGTTGCGAAATCGAACGTAAAAACAGGTGGTCGAGCCCCAGCCGCCGTTCGGGATACCACTAGGTCCAATAAGTACAGCCGTCGATTCGGATTACTTGCACGCGAATCCAGGAGACTCGGATCGCGCGCGATCCCCCTACATCCCGTGCAACGAGCCCGACGTCGTGACCGACGACTTGGCGTTCCGTAACCTGCGTAAAGATGCCCAGTCGAGCAGTCGGCAGGCGAGTCCGTCCTTTTTGCCGAGCACGCCGTCGCCTCTGCCTCGTGACCTCGCCAAGAGACGGGCCGCGAGCTCGTTATCGGCCAATCTTTATGGCTTGATCAACAAGCCCACCTCGCCAGTGAACTCCGACAGTCAAGATCCGCCGTGCGTGCGGGTCAATTCGAGCCTCGACGATTGTCGTCGCGTCGCGCCGAAACGGAACGTTCGGAGGACCAGTGATCCGGAAGTGATGGGTCTTCATTGGCGCAATCCGGACGTCAACAGGAGTAGCGAGCGCAACGGACACACCCGGAGATCCGACTACTGGGATCGCGACTTGGGCAACAGACCGTGCGACGAGTCGTGTCGAGGATCGATAGTGGCAAAGGACAACGGGTGAGTTGCTACCGAATTTGCCCTTGAGCGAGACGCTCGTATTTTATACGCGTATTCGTGTACAGGAGTTTGCCTCGACTATTCGATTACAGGGATGAGCGCAAAGCTACTAGCGACAGAGGCAGTAGCTGTCTATCCTCGGTGTGCGGCACGCCTCCGACTCCTGCGCGTCCACCTCGCGGCGTCGAAGCGCTCACCGACCACGAGATATCGGTGTACAAAAAGCTGTGTCAGGATCTGGAAAACCTAGTCCGGCTTACGCGATCCATCGATAACGCGCCTCAGCCCGACGAATCTGCCGAACAGAACGGCGCAGCGGCAAGCTGCCGTTCGTCCTTACAACCCATGACGACGCTCGACGGTATTTCCAAAGAAACAAAAGCCACGAACGAACGGAAGGAGGAGGCGAAAGTGGAGAGTTTTCGCGAAATGACCAAAGACATTTGCGACTTGGTCGCGAGGGACAGAAACGAGATCGAAGCGCTCGTTGAGACTCGGATCGACTCGACGTCAAATCAGGCCGACGGAAAAGAGAGAAGCGACAGAAAGGAGAAGAAGGGGAAGGAGGAGGACGAGGACGATGACGAGGACGAGGACGAGGAGGACGAGCAAAAGGACGAAGTGGAGGAAAAGACGTTTCTGAGGAGCGTGCAGCTGGCAAAGGTGAGCGGCGACTGGAAGGAGAGCACGCCAAACAGCGTCGTTGTCAATCGACGCACGAGCCTCGCGAACGACGAGAACAGCCGTTGGGAAGGTGAGATACGGCCTTGCGACAGTGTTAGTATGGTGTGCAATGCCTCACACGATGTGTCCCGACTAACCGCAAAATATATCTGTTACATTACTAATCATATAACGGCGCAACGTTGCCTTCTGCTTATCTTCTTCCTTGCGCTGCTCTTGGCGATCGTCAGCGTGCCATAGACCCAGCTAGGTTCTGACGCCTGACACATTCATAGCGACACTCGCTCGACTCACCATTTACTTTAACGACTGTATACGTGCTCTGTGTACACTAAACGCTACGCCAAACGCTAAGCTAAACGCTACGTCTTGTGTCGCGCCTCGACGAGAGGAGGCGTCTTTGCGTTCAAACGCGATACTTGTTCTCGTTTTATCTATTTATTTAATTTTTATTATTATTATTATTATTATTATTATTATTATCGCTATCGTTGTTACGACCTTTCTCGAGTGCTTCGCGACTGTTGTTTGTTCTTTTTTCCGAATCAATTTTACGTACGTTAACTGTACTTACCTTATTAGTCAGCCAGGCGTGAATTGCGCGTAATATTTGCGAGATTCACCAACGTGCAGGTAGCTGGGCTATACGTTGCAACGTGTCGTTTTGTGCTGGTATTTTACAGCTACATACATACGCATATACATATATATATATATTTATATCGAATCCCCGTTGTTACTCGACTGTGCTCCAGAGTTTAAGCTACAAGCAACAGAGATATATTGTACGATTCGATGCATAAGACGATAATCTTAGGAAATAAGGCAATATCAATGAAATACGCTTATCGGAAAAATGTCGTTAGCCTGCATAAGGCTTCGATATCTCGTTTGGACATTCTTTCAAACAAGTGGGACTTTTATCATGGCTTTGCTAAGTAATTTTCCGATGCAACAACATTTTCGCGTGTTCTCGTTAAATTGCTATTTTTAACATTGACATTATTTGCACTGTCAAGGTCTTGCGATCAACGAAAATCCGACACGCCACTTTGTATTCAAATCCTGGAGATTTTCGATGAGCGCCGAAGCCCTTGACCCTGTTGAACGCGTCCTTAGAGAAAACGCAGTTGAGGCTGAATTAACGCTTTTTACGAATGTATCGTAATCGAATTTATCGATATTGGTAATGCTTACGCATGTGTTGTGCGACAAGCCATACGACAAAATTATCGAGTGTATAGAAATGAACATTTGGGAGAGGCATAGCTTTACATGTTTCTTAATGATTAATTATCACACGTATTTTTGCAAATTACGCACAATCCGCACGTCCTGGACTATGCAAAGCTAATCCCGATTTGAATGATATTACTAATGTCGTAGGTGCGGGCACTACTCTTACATGACCGAGAAGCATTCTGAACGAGTGTGTGATTTTCAAAGACAAAAAACAAATATATATATATATATATACCTCGACAGCTGAGTCGGCTATTTTTTTAACATTTTGCTTTTTTCCATCTTTACCTCTTGTAAAATAATGTTCATACAACTTTTCAACGCACCGTTGACCAAACAACCAATAAATTGTCATATTATTTAAATAAAGTTTATTGAAAGTCAACACCAACTGACTCGACTGATCATTTTTTATAACCTCGTACACTTTGTTTTGTATTGTTGTTGTTGTTGTTGTTGTTGTTGTTGTTGCTGTTGTTCTTGTTATTGTTGTTGTTGGTTTGGTACGAGTATGAATCTTATTGCACTGACGACACAACCACCTTGCTGGATGCTTTACTTATCTTCCTTTTTTTTCTTTCGATTTGGACTTTTGAGTGGAGTATTTAAAGCGATGCGCGAGCAAACTAGCCGAACATAATAAAACCTAATTACTTACATGGCAAATGCCTTACGCAACCAAGTGCTTTTAGACGTCTTAAACAGCTTGAGTAAGTACCATTTATCAATATTTAATTAATTACTAAAAAACACAACAATGTATATACATAGACTGTTGGTTGAAATGATTCTCATTCTCAACTGATGGTATTCGACAATTATAAACATGCCAACCTGTTGAGCCACGATCGATAACGACGACATAAGATCCATGAATTGTTTATTTTGAACACAGGTATGAACAAGTGCAACCACAAATACAACAGCATGCCAGCAAAGACTTCGTCGCTTCTTATGTTCCGACAATACGGCTCCAAGCGAAAATCCAAAAATCGCAAATCAATGTGCATCATTTCATAATTGTAACCGTTGTCGCAATGATCTCGCAATCATTTGTTTTGTTTTATTATAATAATTGTAATAAGCTTGCATACATGTAAAAAATCACGTCGCAACTGTTGGAATTGAAAAATGTGTAAAAGCAAGATTTCAAGAGGATAAAAAAACAGCATTGTTTCAAAATGCCACTCGTTTTGTGTTTTATTACGAATAATCCATCGTTCATAGTTTTTGTTCTTACAATCTTGTCCAGAGCTTGTCCAGAGCTTGTCCAGAATATCGCATGATCCTTTGGAAAAATAGTTAACTCCATGAAAATACAATTCAGTGATTTGTTTTATTAGAACAACGCCAAACGATTGTTCTTTTATATCGTTCATTGACTGGAATATTGTTGAAATTTCGTCTGCCACGTGATGCAGTTTCTTTAAAAATTGTTTACTCGTAACTACTTTTAGCTAGCCTATATATATATATATATATGTATATAGATGTACAGTGTTGCCTGATATACTCGTACATAGAAATGCAACGAAATTGGTAAACTGTGCGTACGTAAAGATAGAGAAAAGCCACGTAGAAAGTGTCGAGTTCCGCTGTTAAAGTAATTCCGAGTCTCGTTATCGAAAATAAGGAATAAGACGAATGCTTTTTGGCACGCTCAGTTGACGAATGGGATGAAACTAGCGCAGATTGAATCGATAGCGATGGGTAAGCAGATTAAACGCGTCGTCGCGCGACGAAGGCATAGGCTTGTTACAACGAGCGCGTAGCACTGGTTCTCCACTGAAAACAATAAGGAGGGAGCGTAACAGCTGCATCGTGTTCACTTGCTGGACGAACTGGAAATGGAGGCGCCGAGACTGGGAGTTGGACTGCTGCTGCAGGAGCGACTCAGTTGGCGATGCTGGGCGTCGGCGATGCTCAACAAGTGGCTGCTCGCGCTATTGGGCGCGATTAGCCCTGGGCTCGATGGCCCAACCATGCCGGCGGTGTGCGGCGTCGTGCCCCCAGGACTCGGGCATCGCCGCTGACTGCAGTTGCTCACGTTCGTGCGCGACAGCGTCTGCAGAGGGATGCGATAAATGCGCATCGGTCGCGTGTCTCCTCCTTCGACAATGAATTGCAAGTTGACTCGTACGGTCAAGCTAGCTAACTAGCTCGGAGCTCGCTGGGTAAAACTTACTCTGCAGACTCGATTGCGACGAGGGAGGACTGTGGCTGCGATCTTGAACCGGCTCCTTGTCGATCCTCGCGTTGAGGAATTCCGGCGAGGTCGAGGCGAAGAATATGTCGTGTTTTGAGGTGATCAGGCTGAGATTGGGCATGGCGATCGTGTGCACGAGGTTGCCGTTTATTATGAGTCTGATCTCCATGGTGTCCGCTGTGAAGGCTATCACGTAGGGGAAGGCGCAGGCTGCGGCACAAAGAATAACAGTGAGCGAACGAGCGAGAGTGCAAGCTAACAAGCATACTGACCGACGGCGATCGGCACCGAATTCCAGTTGAAGTCAAACTCCGTGGGCGCCGCGCACTCGTCCGACAGCTTCTGGAAGTGGCAGGTGTCTGCAAGCAAAGGAAAGGCCGTTGTTCACCGAGTACAGGCGTTACGAGTGTAGGGAGTACAGGGACAAGGGCTTGGGTAGATCTGGGACTGACTGTTGTAGCAGAGCAGTAGCTCGGGTTCCTCGTCCTCGGCGAGATCGAGCGCGCCAACGAGACGGGGCTTGGCGAGGTCAATAGGTATCGCGCGGCTGGCAGCGTCGGCAAAGTGAAGCTCGTAGTGGTGCTTGAGGGCACAACAGACGGTCCACTCGCGTCCTGTCTCCTGACCGTCGACGATCGTCATGAGGATGGGCGCCTCGCTGGCCTGGAGTTCGCGCAGCAAGCCGAAGCCGTCCACGGTGTCGGTGTCCGCTGCCGCGCACCACGCCGTCCACGCGGCATTGTGCTTCCACTGGAAGACGCTCAGGCGTTTTCCCACCGCGACCACCTGAAAGCAAGCCCGAGCCGTCCGTCGGTCAAGGCCAATTCCGTACAATCGCGGCGGAACGCCATCTCTACGAACCATTCTCAGATGCGAACCGGCTGGCCTCGAAAGGCAGTACAGGTGGCAGCCCTTGGTCTTGTCGAGCCTGCGCAGTTTGGCGTGCGCCCTGGTTCGGCAGGAGGCCCCTGTCGAGGCTTGCCTGCGTCTGCCTCGCGCTGTCGCCGCCTCCTCCTCGTCCTGTTGCTCGTCGTCGTCCTCTTGGGCGTGGTCCTCGTCGCCGTCGAGACCCGCTGCCGAGGACGACGAACCGTTGACGCTGCCGTCGTTGTACTCCAGCTCGCTCAGCCGGAACACGTGCACGTGACAGTCCTTGGCCTTGTCGGCCGAGCTCCTGAACAGCAGGATACCGTGCTGCTCCACCACGTCTATCTGTCGCACCTGCACGCTCTTGTCGAAGACCATCCGGTGCTGCATGTCTACCGACAACACGATCAACTCGATGATCGCTCGCTTAGCCGAAGTGTACCGTGGTGCTCGAATCGGTGTGGCTTACCTTCGACAACGAAGGTGCCGGACTCGCTGGCGAGAACTAACCGACCGTCGGCCCACACGTCGCCGCAGACGATCTCGCCTGGGAAGTCGGCGTAGATGCATCGCGGCTCCCAAGGCCTGGGCTTGAGAGGGCCGACGGTGGCTAGCGAGGTCGGCGCTAGCCCGTGGACTATGGCCTCGAGCTTGAGCGCTTGGCCGACCCGCACCATCTCCACGGCCCGGGTCTCTTCCCTCCGACGCCCCGGCGTCTCCACGACGTCCGACAGCGCTCGTCTCTGCAGCATGCTCTGCAATTGAACTCGTGTCAGTCGGCTGTGTGGCACGCCACAGTTTCCAAATTGGGACGATGCACTCACGCTGCTCTTGCCGTCTTGTGCGTGCTCTTGGTACATGTCTCTGAGCAAAGTGTCGAGGGTGCGTTCCCTCTTGCGGGAGAACGTGGGCGTGTCGAAAGTGGCCTTCTCGCCGTTGATGAGCTTGACCAGCAGGAACTCGCGAAAGTGGGCGGCGTCCTCGAAGCACGGCGGACACGGCAGACTCGGACCGAACAGCGGCACACTCTCGTCGCAGTAGATGGCGATACGCCAGCAGAGCGGTTCGTCCGGGCTGAGTGGCGACTTTTCGGCCGTGACGAGCGCGAACACGTCTGAAACATAGAGCCGGCAAGCTTGTAGACGAGTAGAGAGCCACCTGACAAAGCTACGCACGGGTGAATTGGCTCTTGATGCAGTTGGGGTTGAAGTTGTCGAGGAGGCTGGCGTCCTCGCTGTAGATGATGTTGACGATGTCGTTGCCGATATGACGCTTGCGCTCCAATTGTTGGGGATTGTCCTTCGAGTGGGGCAGCATTGTCGACACGTGGTACATGACTTCGTGACCCGCGTACACCGTGTAGATGCTCTCCCTGCCCGTCATGTCACCTGCGGCAATCAGCAACCGACGTCCGTTAGAGCGCGCGACGATCACCGTACTTTGACTATCTCACCTTTGACGTCCAAGCCACCTCGGTACTTGTCCCAGCCGCGTAGGCGAATTTTCTGGCCCAACGTCTCGAGGAACTTGTCGAACTCCGGGCTGCCGGTCTCTGGGCAAAACGCAACCAGCTCGTGACGTTACTCTACTACTTAACACTTTAACTAGACTGATTACCATTAGACAACATCTCGTCGTCGCTCGTCTGGCCTTCCCGCGCGTAAATAACGCCGAATTTGAAATTCACAGATCCCTCTTGTTCCTCTAGCAGTAGCAAATCCTAGAAAAATAGACATTTCGCATGAATCATCGCTAGCCTTCCTCCGGTTCTACATTCAACTAATTTTTTCATTGTTCTCTTCTTTTTTTGTCTGTTTTCGTATACGGAAGTAGATCGCCTTTCACTCACGTACTTTTTGTATTTCCGGAGATATCACTTCTCTCGGTGCTTTATCCAGTTTCTCAATGCCGAAGTAATTGCTAAAATGATATTAGCGTGAGCGAGTGGAATCGACTGGGATATTGAGAAAAATGCGACTGATGATGAAAATAAATCAGTGGAGGCGTTCCTTCATGCAGTCCAATGGTGCATTCTATATATCGAGCGCGTCCCCGTCTCGGCGGATTACGTATTGCTAATAAATAAATATTGCACGTAAATGGATATTTACAAATGCACACATACGTTTGTAAATTCACCGACTCCGCGTGTCCGTCTATATTAAATATAACATTAGAACTAACTGGTGTGCAGTTCACAATGCCATGGACACAGCCGAACGAAAATCTACTCTCCCAATCGCTTTTTTCCCATTGAAATCCAATTAATCGTTCGCGTAATGCAACTTGGAATCACCGTAGCTAGAAATCAAATAAAATTTCCGTACGACCAGGTTCTTACTCCGCGACTCGACAACACGAGCTTGGGATGTTAGGTATATCGAGAAATAATGAAAATGACATTCCGAAATTGACAGTCGAAGATGGCTTACCTAAGTATCTGCCTGACCGTCATGGACCTGTTGGTCGAGTAGGGCAGCGATATCTTCTGTGCACCCTGTGAGCATAAGGCAACAAGAACAACCACAACAACAGCGAGTTGATCGGTTTCGCGAGCTTTCAAAGAATAAACGCATAGAGAAACAACTCACGGTTCGCCGCCAGAGTATCAGCCGATAATGAGATACGCACTGATCGCCACCCTCGCTGACGACGACCGACAAGAACAAAGGGTTCCTCTCGTGGTCGGCAGCGACGTAGTTCTGATGTACTAAAAATAGAGAGTACGTTTGGATTCTAAACGAGTTACGAGCACTGCGTTGGCACTTACGTTTGCCGAGGAAATACTTGAAGTACCAGCGCGTTTGATACTCGGGATTCTCGAGTACCGGGGTACTCGGTGAGCCAAACATCTGTAAGAGAACACAACGCGATAAACGTCTCGATAATGAAAATGATCGCACGACGCAGCGCGAGTATTATTAGCAACGGTACCTCCTCTCTCTCGCCCGGTGAGTCGCCGTTTTCCACGCGGAAACGCCGGCCCCCGTCCACGCCATCTTGCTCGATCTGTGGTAGCTGCAACAACCATTCGCACACGCGCTTATTTCAAAGTCGAACCAGCCTTTGGTGTGGCCAGTGTCCGACAAATGGACTAACTTACCATCTCGACGCTGCCATAGTATCTTCGCGATAGGATGCCTCGTCGGCCGACGGTATCCGTCGAAGTCCTGCAACAACGACTCTACTCTTTATTCGAACAAACTCAATGTTCTGCCAAAGCCTCAAGCTCATCGACAGGACTGAGCGCTTTACCAAACGCGTCAATCGGTTCACCGTGGCTTTACAAGATCGAATAGAAAAGCATTGAATTGCAATTCAATGTGAATCGTCAGTGGGGCATGCTCTCTTCTCGTTAGAGCCCTGTATAGATAAAGCTCGGCTTAGATTATTTAACTTTGCTGCTGCTGCTGCTGCTGCTGCTTTCTATGCGCTCTGACCCCTTAACGTCATGATTAAGCGAGGTCGTTGAATTTCAATAGCTTTTGACCCTTTTCACACGAGCGAACGCACGATCCCCTGTGCGAACGAACGCGCAGAACCAAGGATTTTCTTGGCTTTTGCGAGTGTTGCGAACGCTCAAGTTGAAATCTTTTCAACGCTCTTTCCGTAAAATTGGCGACCGAAGAGCGGCGAGCGAGGGCAACAGATCGATCTCTCTGGTTTCGCGATAAAAATACATGCCAATATTATTACTCGATGCTCCAATTTATCATGGCGACGTGTTTCATTTTCACCGCGAGAATGGACGCTCGACAGCTGCGCTGAATAAAGAGCGATACAATTTGTCAAACTTGACACATCAGTCGTACAATAATAAAGGTCGTACAAAAGTACATTTTTCACGACCCCGTACGTATGCATCATGTAAGTATTCCAGTGGGCACGACGATGATAAAAAAGTGACATTGCCAACATGGAGAAGGAACGGGCGCATCAAGTTGTTAAGTAGAAGATATTCGAGAATGGTCAGGCCTTCTAAGCCTCCAAGTAGACCATTATTATGATTATTATAAGTATCGTATGGATCGCATGGCTAATGGATTGGCTTCTAAATTACGCTTCAACGTGAGAAAGTCGGTGTCCCCGGTAAGCGAGCCGCGTGTACGGATATCTGGGTTAATGGGGGAGCGAGGAGCTCTTTGAAAAGATGCAGCACGCTTATCGCTCGTGCTTCATCCTTTTGATTTGTTTGTTTGTTTTGATTTGCGTAGTGCACGCACAAGAGGTGCTTGCTTGGATCGGCACTCCGTGAGCGTAAAGAAAACCAAGTAGTTGCGAGGAAAGAAACATCGCGCTTTCTCAATTGCTCGCAAAAGCCACCTACTCGTTCCACTTGGATTCAAGGCTGTCCACGCGCATTAGCGTATACCTCTTGGCGTTATCGCGCCCAGACCCAACATTAGCTTATCTATCGAGGTTAAACGTCTGTTTTTCGTCGACAGAGCGGTGCTAGTAAAGAAAAAGAAAAGGAAACAGATAACGATAAAGAAAAAGAGCAAGTCAAGGTGGAGCTGCCGGCGAGAACTCGTTAACAAAGCAGCATCGACAAGAACAAACACACACGGACGAATCCGTGGAAATGAAAGACGTACAGATGATGACTGGCGCGCCGGTGAAGGTGCCTGAGTTGCGACGAGGTGAGTACTGGCATGCACACGGATCTGGATCTATCCCTGACGATGCGTATGCTCGGGATGGTCTCGTCGTCGCTGGCATCTCGATCGTCGCTAGCCGCCGAGCTAAGAGTGGCGCCGCTTCCGCGTCTGGTTGCTTCGTGCGCCACGGTCGCCGTCTTGTCGACCTCGGCGTCCTCGTCACTGACGATGCAGATCTGTTGGGGCTGGCAGACGTGGCCGTTACCGTGACTCGAGAGGTTTCGCAGACGCGAGACGAGCTTCATGTCCAGGCACAGCATCACTGCGCAGCGTCGCGCTCTCCGCTCTGAAAGAAGCAAACAATCTGGTTGCGACTGTACCATCGCGGCTGCCTAACCGTTGTTGGACATTCTCGGCGTTAAGGCGTTAAAGCGAGTTGGATCGTTGGACAACGCTAAGACTCTTATGAAGCCCGAAACCTTATTTACTCTCTTCCTCCCTCTTGCCGCCATCCAATTCTCAACTTTAATCTGCGGCTGACCTTTTCAAGCGTCTCGCCCCCTTTAAGTTCGTTCTTTTTTGCCCTACTGTGAAAGCGAGATACTTTTGGCCCGTTTACCCGTTTTGACGATCCTGGCACATGCTCAATGGCGATGTTCACATGTCACTCGTGATATCCTATAGTTCTGTTGAAACAATCTGCGTCGCTGTTGCAATGTGTACGAAAAGCAAAGTGGCGTTTCAAGTTGAGACGTGAAAAGAAAATCCATGCTGCCGAGTTATTTTCGCGCCGAGGCTTATTAGCGAGAGCTTGCTTGTTAGCGCGAGTTTGCCTGTCTTCTACTCGTCGCCTGCTGCAGCGGTGAGATGTTGATACGAGTCAACGCGAGCATCGACCACTACTACTTGTAAGCAGCGTTGCGAGCTATATTACGTTTACTGTTTACTGTACTGTATTCACGTGCTTTTATTTCTTCATCGATAACACATCACGACAACGCGTTCCACTTAACTTTCTCCGCAAGCTCTGCATCGACCAAATATATACGTATACACGCATGCGAAATTTCTATCGTGCACTGCTCTCGCCTCGTTTCCACGATTACTCGAGCATTTCTATAGTCGGCGGCAAATATTCCAAGCGTTGCAGCCGACTATTAGAATTGGGTCAACGGCTATTGGACAAGTGGAACATTTTTAGCGACTTGAGGACTCGACTTTCCCACTACGCAACACGCGAATAGTACAGGATCGAACTATATATCGTCAACTCTCAAGGCAGTTCGTCCCAATTTGTGCCTCAAACCAAACTCATCTCGAGTTTTTCGCTCGTGTCGTTGAAAGTCAACGAGAAAAAACAAAAGCAAGGTGTACGTGCAACTAAGAGTATTTCTGTCCGAATGCGAGTTATTTTTGGCCAAGACGACAATCGTTATCACGCTCATCGGCGGACAATCGAGCACGCAAATCGCTTAGCCGTCAACCAAATGCCAAGCCAAACTTGACATTCAAATTGATCGCGCGAGTTTGTCATTGCTATTCGCGTATAAATCGTTCGGGAGATGCGATCGCGTAACTTGCGTAAAGTTGTTTACGCTCGTTTGCAAGGAGCGGGGAGGGGCACAGGCTTGGCTTCCGTTGGAATCATTCAAGAGCAATTGTATTCTTTTTTATTATCTACGTTAACTGTATTTATTGGTCACCTGAAAGCCGACAAAAAAAAGGTACAAGATCGCTCTCTATATTAGATGTCGTTATCATTAGCTAACCCACGACAGCCAAACGATGTCCAACAACATTAGCGGTGTGAAAAAAGACGATCAAAAAGAAGAAGACTCTTACCTAGAGTAGTAGTACGAGTGGTAGAGTTGTCGTTTAATGCGACTGCATCTCGAACGAGCACAGCGGGTTCGGATCAAACGAATAGATTCGTGGGTTACGAGACGGGAAAAGAAACAACGTGCACGACTGAACTAGCGCGCGCCACTGCAGGACTGCGAAGCGCGAGGCCGTATTATACGAACGAGAAGACGTCAGATGAAGCAGGGAACAGGAGACTCGAACCTCGAGGTACTGGCGGTTTGTGGCAACCACTGGCGACCTCGACGGAGTTCGACGGCGACTGCGCGCCTGGAGACTCTCAACTGTTGTGTAGAGAGAAAGAGAGATAGAGAGAGAGAGAAAGAGGGAGAGAGAGGGAGAGAGAGAGAGCAACGTACACTTAACAACACCCCCTCCCCCTACCCCCGGCTAGCCTGCAGCTTGGCTCGTCTAATGTAACGAGCTACGACGACCTGATGGCGAGAGTGGCGAGTGGCGCCCGTTCGGCTCGTCTCGTGGCGGACGAGCTATCTAGAGCACAGCATACGAGAATCGAGTGCACCGCCACCCGCATCTCCTGCCACAGTTCATTGCCCCAACTCATCTGCGACAAACAGCTCCGACCCATTTTCTCTATCTCCCTCTCTCAGCTGCGGGAACGCGTACTGCCAGCATTGATCTGCCAATGACATTGTTTGCACGAATATACCAGTTCGATGACAGACATAATAATCGACAAGCGTTTAATCGTTAATTAGCTGTCAAGCTGCAAGCTCTGCTGTACCTTTATACCTTCGTACGCTCGAGCTTAGCGACGCCTTCTATCCTTTATGACGCATCGTACATATCACGCGCGCACCTGCATCGACGTCTATTAATAACCTACTTGGACAAAGGAAAATACACGAAGGGAGTATTTTTAAAAGCTCTCTCTCTCTCTCTCTCACTAATCGTCGATTGAAAGACTTTCATCCTGTCCAAGCTTCGGCAACTATTTACCAGTAATTTACAGATGCCGAGCTTTATCGGCTTTATAATCCACAGGCTTATTCGTTGAATAACCGAAGTAGACGTAATACGTAAGAAAAGCTGAATTACCTTTCATTCGTTGTCGTTAGCTAGTCGCACTCTGTCGGCGATCATATACCGTTATATACGATAATATACCTCTCGTGCATGTACCGTTATAGATCGACGCCGGTCGGATACGTAAGGATGGCTGATAAAGTAACTTTTGCCGAGGTTTGCGCGTCGACAGGGAGACGGTAGGAAAGCTCCGTACCGGTGGGGCGCTGACGACGCCTGCGCAAGTTTTTCATTTACGTTTATTACTTGCGAATAATCATTTGAATTTTAGATTTGGAGGTGGAGAAAGCGTGATATCGACGAGTAATTACGTTGTTTTGGACATTACTACTTGCTGAAAAAACGAAATGTTTGGCCGACTATAAATAGCGGCCTTCAATGAAACACAGAGTCAAACAAAAGCACATTGTACGTTGAAGAGTAACGCGGTATTGAAATGACCCATTGAACATGAAGAATATCAGTAAGTTTGATTCTATGACTACGCAAATTGTTGGTGAGTAGCAGTCTGCGGAAAGGAAATAATCCAGTTGGCAGACACTGGACGTTCGTATTGTCTGGCAGATTTTATAATGCACTCCTAGCCTCGATCACGGTAGTGCAAAGTCCTTGCGATTTCGGACCATCTCGACTCTAGCTGACCCGACCAACCGTATCGACGCTAAAGAGTTTAGCCAGGAATTGTAGCCATGCAGCTTTGTTTTCTATCGAATAAAATCAGCGAATGTTTGACGAAGCATACATGCCGTAGCTAGAGCTGATAATAGCCAAGAGTGCGAGTTTGTGTCAAGGTAAACTTGGGATCACGCTGCAATAACTGCGGACCGCTCAAGCCGAAGCGTTCGCTTGCTATACAAAGACTGGTTGTGTCACGCTGCACCGCTTGCAATGCACAATCTCTCTGTCTCTCTTTTGTTCTTTTGCCGTTCATTCGCTCGAATGTAGCCGAGCTAAATTCACACCGTTGGACGAAGCGCTGGTCGAAAATTCGATCGAGTCGAATGACTTTCTTAAGACTACCATGCACGCGTACGTTTGCGAGTATAACATGCAATTCATGAAATACGTGGAAACAAAGGAAAACGCACCAAAAGACAGCAGCAACAACGCGCGACTTCCGCTCGGTCGAGCGTGATCGAGATCGATCGTGTCACTGCGACAGAAGCAAATATGCGCCTCTTCCAGTATACGCGGATAGCGAAAAGGTTAATTATAAAGCGGCTGCACGTCCTCGCGCAAACAACGCGCAAATCGACGATGACGGACCGTATCGCCATCGCTCGATATACATAACAACTTGTTGAGCTCGCTCGCCACCGATTAACGCGCATCCATCGATCAATTCTCAATTGTACGCGTGTCCAAATGGCTTGGCGAGAGATATCAAAACGAAACGAGCCGCAATTTTTCGACTGGGGCTATTTGAGGGTTCGACAAACTCAATTTATCCGATCGAGTACAGCGCGCAACAACGATCCTTTTAGGTCGTCTTTCCCCGCGCGAATTTCGACGGCAACAGAATTAGTTGTTCGTCGAAGAACCGCATTCATACGAAACCTGAACAAATACCGTGAAAAAAGCTAGAAAACAAGTGCGCGTACGAATGGCGTATCAATCGGCACGATCGATCGATCGTTCCGATCTCGACGAATATTTCCACGACTGATTGTCTTTGGCGAACGCGCGCGAGCCAATCTATCGAGAACCAAACCGAGACTGTTGCTTGCGTAGTGTAGCGACGGTCGATATACCCAAGTATAAAACGGGGGTCCCACCTGAAAGTCCAGGGCAGTACTTTACCACCCTCGAAGCTGATGCTACGGAGCTCGTACTTGGAGCGCAGCCGAAGTGGCGAAAGCGGGGGTGAGGCCGCGTCCGAAACGGCGTTGACGAGACCGCGCAAGCTCTTGGCCGAGCTGCCTCCCGAGATGGCGTATCGCCGAGCGGCAGCGGCACTGGCTGCCGTGGCGATGCCTTCTTTGTGCGCCGGCCTCCTTATCGAGCTCATCCTGGGCAAAAACCGGCTGCTCCGTTATCACGGGCGCTTCGACTCGTCGCTTTCTCTCGCTACGTTGTCCCCAACGAACAGCAAACGGACGAGCAACAAGCGAACAAAGAAGGAAAAGCACAAAAGGCGCGTACCTTCATTCGTTCGAATGCCAAGCTCAACGATCCAACGTAATTTCGACTGCGACCGTCGCGTGCCGTTGCCGAGTGGCCAAGACTAACCTTGACTGCGATACGCACGCGGTGCACTGGTCAGCTGGCGAGCTTGCGCTGCTCATCTCGCGGCGGCGATGCTGGCGGCTCGCATCGTCCGCCCGACGTATCAGCTACAAAGCCGCACCAACTGGACTACTCGGTGCTCGTCTGCTTGTTCTCTCGAATTGCGCGCGCTTATATCGCCACAGCACACTTGACACTGACGTTCCAGCTGGCATATCCGTCACTCAATGTTGCCTTGGTGTATAACCTAGCATTGACTTATCGGTTGGTTATGCTAAACGCTTTGGCTATCGCACCACGCGTGACAAACTGCCAGATCGATGTCGAAGGACGACCAAGCTATACCGGAGCTCGGAACAAAAGCTCGCTGTACTCGATCCGTCGTCTCTGCTTACACCCGACAAACGGATAAGATAGACGTCGCGGTGGGCACGTCCGTTTGGCTCGGCAGCTTGCGAGAAAAGCAGTGGAAGCGGTACAGCCGGCAGCAGCGACGAGCGCATCCCCTCTCGAGTCTCGAGTTGTGCGCGCACGCGGAATGAGCGTACCGCAGCCAGAGAGGGAGCTAGGACGAAGACGAAGAGGTAGAGGAGAAGAGGGAGAAGAGGAGGAGGGGAAGGCGCTCGCAAGCACGCTCGCGTACGCGCTATTGATACTTTGCGTCATTTCGGCGCTCCAGCCTCCGGCTCGATATCGTATACCTATTGTTCTCGCTCCCTCGAATACCGCCTGTTACCAGTAGTCAACGAATCAAAATTCGCTGATCGCGCATTGTCTCAACGATGGTTTGCCTGCTGAATTTTCACGTAAAACGTATCACGAATGTAACCCTCTCCCTTGAGACTTGTGCGACCAATCAAAGTATCGATCGAAAGAGTTTCGAGATATGCGCCGAGTAGTTGTTATTGGCAATTGGAAATCAATTTCGTACAATTTTTACGTGTACGCTTCGTTATTTGTCGGAGTAAACGAGTTCAAGGCTTGTTTGCCGTAGGCGAGCTTGCGATCGCTAAAACTGGAGCCTGTTGAACGGCGGAGCGCATCGCAGCGATACCCCTGGTCAGTTTCGAGAAAAAAAAATGGGAATAGGGATGTCCGAATGAAAACGTGGACATTTACTAATCGTAAACGGGCTTCGACATTGTTTAATAAACGGAGAGGACGTTTTTGTCGCGACCCACGGATACTTGATAATAGTGAATTAGCATGGGTGATTGCTTGCACACGATTTCACGGGTGCTCGTGGCGGCTGCATATCGTAGCCATCACCTACACCACTGAAAATCAGCAAGATTGCCAGTGAAACCGGAGATACTACTTTGTACAGATATTGCTTTGAAATTGATGACAGCGCGTTATGTGACTTTGGCGAACACGAGAGGCCAGCGATATCTCCTTGCTAGCCGCGCAGAGCCTGGCAGCGAAAAAAGTTTCGATTGTGCGTCGTCGATCGAGTGTCGTTGCATAACCGGTGGCTACGTGTGCTACGGACAACAAGTGATCACTGCGTCCTCTTTACAAATTTAAGCGTTTCTGATTTTTGAAAAGGTTGAAAAATCCAGGAGCAGTTGACGGTCCAAACGACTATGTTCTCGTTCGTGGACATCTCGCTCAGCTGACTTGACGAAAGCCTGCATTGTCAAAAAGAGGTTTTCGGGTCGATCAAATACTTGACTGTTGTTTATTCAAAAGCATTATTCAGTTTATTTCTCAGTAATAATGTCGTCTCGATACGCTGGATTTACAATGTTTGGTCGTCGTATGCGACGATAGCCGCCAGTCCGACTCGAGTCTAAATTCTAAGACCATTGAACGTTGGACAAGTCACGTTGCTGCTTCTTGTTGTTTACTCGTTTACAACGGTCTCAGTATTTACAGATAGCACCTTTAAATAACGCATCGATACTTAATAAACTGTCGCGTACGTATAAAAAATAATATAGTCTAAGATAGGAGGAATACATTTCGGGACAACGCGCATGACACGTCTATGAGTTTATATACGTGGATGGGTTACATAAGTTGCTTATCGAATAAAACTACTCGCATCTATCCTCGGCAAGAGCGTTGCTTGTTCCACCGAATTTCGACGCGCGTATACGTTTGGTCGAACCGTCGATTAGGCATACAGGTAGAAGTCAATATTGCACAGTTTTTTTTCGTTCTTTTTCATTTTTTGTTTGTTTTTTTTTAAATTTTTTTACAAGCCCGAATACTATCAACAACTTATATCTTTTTCACAGACTATATCTCAAGAGAGAATCACATTTTTCTTTCTCCTGAGATGCATATGCGCGCATATGAACGATTAGACATGCTTATTCGATAATACGAAAGGTCTACTCGCTTTACAAAATGAGGGTAGAGTTATTTCGTTATTGAACACTTCTACATGATCATTTAGTCGATTATGCTTACTCACGTACAACTATATATCAAAGAATATCTCGATTTCTTAGGAGTTAGGGACAAGATGTATACATTTTGATATACAATTAAAAAAAATGAGTAAAAAAATAATGTGGCTCGAAAAAAGCGTAAACCCCAGCACCATGTTTATTTATTGATTTTTTTTTTTCGATTAACTTGCTTTTTATTTTCGAAACAAATACAACTATTATCACTAATGCATTGAGGGAAGACAGCGCATTGCCCGCCACATCAGCCGACTAAGTAGTCGAAACGCATGAATTGTTTGTAAAAAAATATTTACAAAATTGCCCCGACTACTTATCCAACGAATTTGCAACGAACAATCAATAATCGAGCTTTAGTCGTCGGATGTCGTTGCGGGACGTATCCGCCTTCCCTCGGTTAGGAAGCCAAGTTTTGACAAGGTCTATGTCCCTCGCTTGGACGCCTCGTACAAAAGGAAGCAATGATAACGACGCTGAGAGCCGCTGGACTCTACAGTCCCACTCGTTCGAAAGTATTAAAGGGATAAAAGAATGTCAAGAGACAGAGAGAGAGAGAGAGAGAGTGAAAAAGAGAGAGGGGGGGGGGAGGGAATGTACGAGTAGCAAGAGGAAAGTCCAGCGAGTATATGTATCGTCGTAATTCACCTTTAGGTGAGAGCGGGCAAGATAGCAAGACGGGAAAGGCGTTTTAAATGCATTCGCGTCGAGAAACGTGATGAGGAGGGGGAGGGGGTTGAGAGTGGGGGTAGCCGTTGTAAATAACCATTTTATGACTCGGCTCGTTTCAATTCCCGATCCAAGGTTGAACGTTAATCGAGAACGCATCGCCTATATAGGAGTACAGGAGATTTACGGCTGCCCGAGGTACACCGCTCGCGAGTCGCGCAACTCGTCGTACCTGCTCGTGTTTATTGCCGAGACGCGTATTACTACGCGTGGTAACGTACGCGGGATCGATGGTCAGTCTAGTAAACAAGGATTAGGAGGTGTAGTAAGAGCGTGGCGCGTAGGAGGAAAGGCATGTCGTTGCCGACCGCGGGCTTCAGATTTGCATCTCGGGCTCGGAGTCGTCGTGGAACCAGCCGGAAGATGGCCTCTGGCTAACGCCAGCGCTAGCGCTGCCACTGCTTTGCATCAGCAGCTCTCTCTCGCTGTACCTGGCCGACCTGGCCACTGCCCCGCTCGATTGTCTCGTCGTTTGCTCGAAGGAGGCGGCGACTTGACGCCTCAGCGGCCGAGGCGTCGTCTCCGTCGAGCTGCAAACCGCTTCGTCGTCGAGGGCCCAGTTGGGCAAATTTCGGGCAGGGACACCCCAGTGCTCCGTGAACTCGGATCCCGAGCGCGCCAGACTTGGTTGGCTCAGCGATCGTACGAGCGATTCGCCCTCGTACGACGACAGGCTCGTCTGGTCGTCTCTGTCGAGGCGCGCAAAGTCGCGCACCGTCATCTCGGACATGGAGCGCAAGTCCGCCTCGCTGCCTCCTCTCGTTGTCGAGCTAAGTTTCCTGAAAAGTCACGCCGATTGCATTGGTAAGCATTGGTAGAAATTGGAAAGCGTGGGAAAAGAAGCGTGTATCGGACGCAAGCCGCTGACCGTTGTATCGACGGCGAGACTCACCTGAAACGAGTACCAGGCACGGTAGCTCCGGTGGCCTGTCTCAACTGGTCCTGCGCGAAGCTTCCACCGTCGCTCTCGTACTCGTAGAGCGTTGGCAGCGACGATCTCCTTGAACGGTTGTCCCACTCGGAACTCTTGTTGGCCCGCTTGTAGCGCTGGCCGCTCTTGCCAGCGGCAGTGCCGCCAACACCGTGGGATGCCGAGGACGCGGAGCCGCCGTTGGTGGACGGACTGATGATGCGAATGATGACGTCCCACTTGGCCGGTGGGAAGAGGCTGGTGTACCTGGCGTCCTTTCTGATGAGTTCGTAATCCTCCTTGACGATCGCCTCCGTAAGCAGAGTCCTCAAAGTGCTCTCGGTGGTGATGATTTCCCTCCACTTTGTCCTCTCGTCCTCGGTGAGCTCGCTAGCGTAGCGAGGCTCGAGCACGCGCTCCAGGTGATACCAGCCAGCGTTAGCCTCGCTGGCGACGCGCTCCCGCTCGTCGATCGCCAGGCTCAGCTCCGTCCTCACGGTGTAGGTGGGTTGGATGTGATCGTCGAGCGGCTGCTCCGACTCGGTATGGCGTTCAGGCTGACGCAACTGACTCGTCTCCGCGAGCTGGTTGCCGATTGTGAGATTCGAAGCGGAGCTCACGTCCGAGAAGTTCTCCCAGTCGGGCGGTGCCGGCGCCAACTCGTGGTTCGGATAGTTCCTGATGGTCACGTCCCACTTAGGATCGGGCAGCAGCGGTGGCTGCGGTTGCGATTGCTGTTGCTGCTGCTGTTGCCTGGCGCGATACTCGGTGACCTGGCGGCGATGGCGCTCGATGTCCTCGATGGTCTTCTTCTCGGTGACGGTGCGCAGGAAGACGTCGTCCACCTCGTGGGTGGTGATCTCCGGACGTCTTGGTGCCACCACCGGCTCGAGTAAGGGCTCTACCTGCTCCCTCGTGTGCTCGCTGCTGTACTCCTCGGCGAGGTGGCTGTGACCGAGGAGCTGCTGCTGCGGCGGCAGTAGGGACGGGGAGCCAGCCGGGGCGAGCATCGTGGCCACCCGGTACTTGGCGTGCGAGGCATCGGTCAGCTCGGTGAGCGAGCGCGTCTCCGTGATCTCGGTGTCGAGCGCCGAGCCGAGTGACCTCGCTTGGCTCTCGCTCACCGCCTGCTTTCTGAGGATCCTCGAGTAGACAGGCGGCGTTTGCTGCCTCGACTGCGGTGGCTGATGCAGCTCCGGCGCGTAGGCAAAGCTTCGACTGCTCTCCTCGCGCTCGAGGATCGTCGTGAGGTTGCGCTCGAGGGCCAGGCTGGCTTCGGACTCGGACGGCAGGGGGCTGGGCGGCGCCGGAGCCCGCGGCTTCACGCGCATCTGCACCTCGAACTTGGGCTCGAGCGCCAAACCGGCCAGCTGCTGGCGCGACTGGCTGATCCGGGTGCTCTCCACCTCGTTGATCGTCTCCGAGTAGAGGGAGCTAGAGGCGCGCTGCTCCACCTGGGGATGCACCAAGGCTTTAGTCTCGTAAGAACCAGTCGAGGATACGGGCAGGGATCGCTCTTCGTCGCCCTGCTACACAGACAATCGCATTGTTTTACGCGCTTTGAGTCTAACGCCGAGGGCGTTTAAGGATAGAGATAGCATTTAGTGAACGAGCGGGAGAGAGAGCGCGCATCCAGTATTCTGCTACCCACATACGTACCAAGAACTGCGCTCGTCGCGTTAAAGAAATCAAAGCCAATCGCCACGAAGGCAATGACAACACGTGTACATCCGCTAGGATGCGTTCGACAGAGAAAAGGAAGCAGTAAAGTGGCGACAGTCCGATTGATTGGACTGCGTAAGACGCGCGACTTACCTCGGAGTGACTCTCGCTCGGATAGTCGCTGGGCAGCGTGTCAGATGGTTCGACGACGAGGTGTGCCTCGCTGCCGTAGATCTGCTGGGTGCCGTGGACGCGAGGAATTTGGAAGTTATCGAACATGGATAGCCGACTGAGAGCCGAAGAACCGGAAATCTTAGTGATCTCCGAGCCGGTCATGTGAGTCGTCTCGACGATGCGCACAGGTCTTCGTCTCAGGCATATATAGGAGCAGCCCAGACCCGTCAGCAGCAGCGCCAAAAACAGCAGCGTGCAGATCATCAGCAGAATGTGGAAGGGGCTCAAGACTGGTCCGGTCACCGGGACCCTGTTCCAAGAGGTGGATTGGTCAGTTTGGTCGTTCGACCAGGTCCGCTCGTGTGAGCTTGCAAGCAAGCGCAACAAAGACAAAGACAAATCACGAGGACGAAGCTCGAGCGATATACTCACGGCGGTGCCGGGGGCAAGTAGATCGGCTCGGGCTTCAAAGCCACGGCTGGTGGGTATCGGCAGACTATCGTGATGACTTCGTCACCGTCGATCTCGAACTCGGGATGGAAACGCACGACGATGTTGTTGGTGAAGACTCGCAGCGGGTCTTGTTTAGTGCCGCAACCTGTAGATCAACAAGCATAGGTTCATCCCATTAGCACTGCTCTTCTCGGCATTTAAATATCGCGACGATCGCGCGTAGTTTGCACCTTTGAGCGGCAGTTCGATGTAGGCAGTGTTGAGTCCGCGGCCTTTGGTCACGCAGGCGCTATTGCGATCAAAGTCGGCGTAGGCCAAACCGTAAAACGGCTCTTTGAACTCGAGCTGGACCTGCATGCTGCCTTGGGAGCAGTTGAGGTAGGCCTTGGTGCGATTCAAATGTATCGCTGGCAGTATCTCGTTGAGATTCGTCACCGAACCATTGAGAGTCGTGTAAATCGGCAGTCCTTTCGCGTCGGTCTCGCCCAGTTGATTTCCGTGCTCTCGCGACGGCGCATCTTCCTCTGGATCGGCTTCGCATCGGCCAACGATCGCGCCCAGCAGCAACACCACCACCGCCAAGAGCATCCTCGCACGTTGCGTGCTTGGTGTAGCCATCTGCAATAAACCTTTCTCTTGGGCTATGGCTATTACGCATTTGCTTACATGTCACCGATGAAATTGCGCGATCGAAAGTCCGTTAGGGCAGCATCGCGCGATCGTGCAAGACGCGATAGCCAGCGTTAGCTCGGTGAAAAGCGGCCGTGGCGCGTCCGAGCGTAGACGCAGCAGCGTACGGAGTGAGAAAGAAACAAATACAGAGACAGAGAGCAGAGCTAATGTTCTCTCTATTACAGCAACGACCATTATTATAATTATTAGGCTCGTGCTAACGGAGTAGCCTCCGCGCGAGGTTAGATACGTATATACGCCACGTCGAATACAGCACGCCACTAGAATAGCTTTGCTATTATACTTAATTTTTTCCTCCTCCACAACCATGGAACTTGCTCGCCCACCTTTTCAATATTCTTAGGCTTACGCACGCCTCGTCTCGACTCGACACGACTGCAGCTTTATCCGAATCCGGATCTGGCTCAATTTACAATGCTCGCTATACGTAGTGTCAGAAGGCCACTCTCGCGCTGGCGAAAGGATTTTATCCAAAGCCACAGCAGCAACAGCAGCAGCAGCAGCAGCAGCAGCAACAAACTTGTTTTCAAGAATTATTAGCCGGTCGCGGGCGAATTGTCGTGAGCGCGGACGTCACCGAAATACACTCAAGCCACAAGTATGAGACGAAGACACGCGTCGACAAGACGTGATCTGCGCATCAATCGAGAAAAACGCGACAAATAAACGCTCATACGCATTTCTCAGGCGTCGTACAGTGATTATTGATTATTGCGAGTTGGCGTGTCCTTCGTACAACGAGTCGCGTTCCTGGACGCTGTTGAATCGTTCAAACGAGCTGTGAGTCCCTACTCTCGGGTCGTTACGTGCGCGCTAACAGATCGTAGAAACAACTGGATTTCTATAAGTTTTCAGCGATATTCCAGCCGAGTCGGACATGCTTGCCTTCACATTTGCACCGTTACTATTATTTAGCGTGCAGGCTGCACCTACGCGTTTCACCGAAACGATCTTGATCTGCATTTGCCAAAGAGAAAGAGAGAGAGAGAGAGAGAGAGAGTGAAAGAGCGTATGCGCATACATCACACCACAACTTATATCTGCCTGTATAAAAAATTATTTTAATTTAGCACTCGTTTTGCATTCGCGTTTCTCTCTCTCTCTCTCTCTCTCTCTCTCTCTCTCTCTCTTTCATCGTTGCGTCTTTGGAAATAAGTTGTCGAAAGTTAGAATTGTTAAAGGATTCGCACCTTGACAATGTCGGGCATGGACAGTGCTCCTTATCGTAGCGCTCTTCCCTCTTTCTTTGGCTAATTAGGTCGAAGCATGCTCCTCAGTCGTTGTTTTCACTCTCTCCCCTGCAACATTCAACGAAACGAGTTATGTTAATCGTCATATGGCGTCGATAGTACTAGCTAGGGCTCGTTAGTTGATCCAATTAAAGCATCGAATGGCAGTTACGTCATTAATCGCGTTCTCACTCGCGAGACGCATCGAATGCTCTTGCCAACAACGCCACTAAACAACGTTGCCTCGCGACTAGTTCAAACATCCTGCAACTCGAAAATGCTATCTTTTGAACGGCCACGCGAAAGGAAATTGCGATGACGAATCATCCGAGCCACACTCGCACTCTCGTTCTCTCGTATAACGTCCTTCGAAATATCCGCTGAAGCCGCTGTAGCGGCACGACACTCGACGGCTTGTAGCGAAATAAATAAATAGATAAATATATAAATAACGAAAGCGTGCGTTCGACTGAGGCAGCGTTATCGTACTCGACCGACTGTGGCATTGTCGTTGGCTAATTGCACGACGCCGTGTACTCGTTTACGACAAGCCATTTGTCTTGAGGGGAAATTGCACAATCAACTTTACCGAAGATAATGCATTTTCTCAACGTCCTTGGATCGGCTTTTGGAAAGCTCTCATCGGGGCCAGCTGACAAATCGTCTCGAGGCTACGTCGCGCCAATTCTCTTTGAAGCGTCGCCGGTGCGGTTTCTCAAGTCGATCGTTAAGCGCGATGCTCGCGAGAAGGCAGTTATCTTCAACGTACAAACGCATATATAATACGCATATAACACACGCAGTGCACAAGTGCAAAAGGCAACGAACGCCTCGAAACGGAGAGCTCGAAACTCCGTGGCTTGCGTCGTGCTTTGAATTCCAGCGCGCGCCGCCTTCATTGGGCCATTACTCATTCGCCGCCGCGGTCGCCGCACGCAATCGCATATGTAGCCGTAGAGCTGCGTAATGCCTTTCCACCTATTCGCGTACTCGCGCCATTTTGTAAATCGGGCCAAGTCTACAATTAATTATGGACTTGGCCTGCCGATGCGTAAACAAGAGCCTTTAACGACGTCTCCCTGCTCTTTACTGCCCAAGACTCGCAAGCGTATTTTCCCGATTAAATTCCATTTAGACCGCTTCTTTTTTTCTTCTTTCTTCGTCTTTTCTCTTCTCCGCAACACGATACAATCGGATTGCAAACATCGTTTAATCCCACTGCGATCACTGTTGTTTAGGGGCCGAACGAACTCGCTACTTTCACGTTCTTCTTTGGGCTTTCGCAAGCTTTCCCGACGAATCCTCCTTCGCGACAGGATCGTGCGAAATCGTTAAAAGTGCTTGCGAGTTATGCGATTCACGCCCAAGAGATCGATCCGTTTCAGCTTGCAGCTGGAAAAATAGCATTGGAGGAGCGGCTCGAAGTGTATCGTCCGAGCCCGATCTCGAATCAGCCTCGAGTGAGACTCGTAAACGACCTGGGCTCCAGTTACTTTTATCTTCTACTGCTACTTTTACGGCGAGCTTCAAGGTGACAAGTGCAACAAGTGCAACAAGCAAGGAAATCGGTATCCCCGGTATCTCGCTATTCTCTCTCGGTCAGCCATAGTGAATTGATAGCGGGGAATTTGCCCGATTCGACAAGTCGCCAATTGCGTAAACGTCCAGTCGATACACAACGCGTATCGAGCACGCCGCGCCTCGACCGACTACTTTCACTTGGAGCGTGCTGCGCCAACCGCCCGCCGCAAGGCTACACTGCTGCACTTGAGCTCTCTCTCTCTCTCTCTCTCTCTCTCTTTACGAGTATTGTAGGTGGGCTGGATTTCACTGATAAGATGCATGTGTGCGCGCAAGAGAGGCTAATGATGGGCTTGATTTATCGAAGCCCCGTCTCGTTCTTGATTTTCTCGTGTGCGCGCCCTTGCGTATTGGTTTTCTCGCTCGTTTTTCCAGTTGCCCATTGGAGCAACAATAGCCTAGAGCGATTGCCATTTATGCACACGAGTCTTACACGACTGAAACGTCCAACGAGACGCAACGAGTAAATGCATATTGAAAACGAGCCGTACTCGTTATCCGATTGGCTTGCGTTAATAATTTCAGTTGATAAGAGGAAACGTTCGACTGCAATTGGACAGTCGATAGCCACGTACACGACGATAACGCTGAGACTACGTTGATCGCGCTCTCGACTATCGAAAAACCCGCATTGTGCAAGTTTTACGCAGGTTGACTACGTTGGAAAAGTCGACGACGTACCGTTGAAAAGTGAAACCTTCACGCATGCTCTACGCCGTTCTAAACGCAAAAGAATGTCGTCTACGTAGGTGCTCGCTTATTTATCGCTACAACGCCGTTCAACGGTTGTGTCCATACGAGTATATTTGGCGATGCGTAAAAAAGGAGCGAGTTGGGCTGCAGGCCCAAACTCGCGAGAGAGAGGATAAGGCGACAAACGTAGGTGTACGTTGGCGTTCATGAGGTAATACGGGAGGTGAGTAAGCGCGTTAGTTGTCGCGCGCTCTCTCGCCTGCGTACCACTGACGTCACGCGCACTAGTAGCGCGTACCAAGATGGCCGCTGCCTCTCCTTCTCTCCTCGTAGTACGACTCTTTGTTTGAAGGAAAGCAAGGAAAAACGGGTCGACAAGCAGGCTTGGTCTTGTAAAAATGTACAACTGTCCTGGTAGAGAAGCTTTCAGTCGTGTCTCAACGCGAGCTAGCTCGATCGTTGTTTTAGTTGGGTTCGTTGACCCCTCGATCTACATCAGAGTGTATTCGCGAGGACGTCGTTATTATTGGCCATTAGCATAATGACTACACGCCACCCGTAAGCGTGGGTAGTCGTCGCGGAGGGAATCGTCGAGGATTGCGCAACGAGGCGCCGCCAATGAGACTTATAAGGCGACGAAGCGCGACCAGGTCTGTCGGCTACTTACCAAACCAACTTTTGACGCTTCGATCGTTTGATCTCTGTTGTACGTCTTGAAACGTCACTGGCAAGCAAGCGCGCCGACATCAACTGCAGCGCAACGGACCTTTGACGAACTCGCGATCGAGCGGTGTTACGCCAGGTCCACGACGCGTCGATTGTTGATTTGTTGAAAACGGATTACAGCCAAATGCACAATGCACACTAGTATTTCCGTGCATAGCGCGGAACAAGAAGGGGAAGAGAAGGGGAGCCAGCGACCACTTTCTACTCATCGTTTCCGCTCGGCCGAGTCACTTGTATACTGTCGGCTGTGTCTTCAAGGATGAAAGTGAATTTCTGTTCTGGCTTCTGGGCTCGCTTTCGAAAAGCTCTTTGGACGACCTTGCGTCGAGCGACGCAACGGCACACGAGACTACCGCGTGAAATAATGCAATCGACCTTTTAGTTTTTTATTAAATGCCCTGCTCTATATCGGCAACGGCGATCCGAGCGACGCGCTATTTGTCTTGCCCCACCCATCGGCGACAGCGTTGAGATTATCGGCTGTTAACCCACGTACGTTGCGCGCCTCGTCGTCGTTCGTTGCGACAGATAATACAAACGGAATACGCTTGCGCATCCTCGATACAAGATACTCTGAGATGTGTCGAAAGCATTCTCCAACACACTCGACTCTTCGCAAATCGTCACTGTTGCTCGCTGCAACGATTTGTTTCTGGAAATCCGCCTGCTCGTAGCTCTCCGCCTCGCTTTATCGCTTACAATTTGCTGACTACGTTGATACGCCTTCCTCTTTCACTCTTGAACAAAAGATTCTTTTCGTTGATTCTTCGAGCGAGAGAGAGAGAGAGAGAGAGAGAAAGAGAGAGAAAGAGAGAAAGCATAGCGCGTTTCGCCGAGAGTAATAAAACGTTCGTGGTCCGCGCACGCTCGATGTACGTATACAGACATTGACGTAAGCGCGTTCAAATATTCCGAAATGATTCGAATACTCGAGAAATCGTATGCAGCAGGAGCCTTACGGGCCGACCTTTATTATTCCAATAAGTACAATGTCGAGATATAAAGTAAAGTAAAGTAAAGCTTTCTACATGTATTCGTATGTGCATGTCGATCAAAGTATTTCAATAAAAAAAAAACAAGTTGAGGTTTTTAACGACGAGCATTACGGCTTAGCTTTTTTCCAATTGACGTCTCGGCGATAAGTGGTGATCACTGTTGGATGTTGGCGCGAACAATACGTATATTGTACGTACGAGAGGCCACATACTCGAGTTCGCCAAGCGTTACGCTCGCTTGCCAGACTCCGTTACGTTCAACCGCGGGAAGCTGTAAGCTAAGCTAGCGAGTAGCAGCGGCAGCAGCAGCAGTACGAGCAGCAACAACAGCTCGCCTCAAGGATCGCGGAATACCGTTTTTCAAGGTCTCGCTCGCTCGCTTGCTCGCACTCACGCTCTAGGCGCTTCCTTGCCATTGTGATGGTCGTTTTTCTCTTCCTCATCCTCGATACTCGCTATTTTTTGCTACCATTCGTATTTCCTCATCCTTAGAACCATCGCTTTATTAACAACTTTGCATCGACGCTTTGTGAATGTTGGCCCTTGTATAAGACAAAGTTCCTTCGCGTAAAAAATGTACATTTTTAAAGCACTCAACTATACGAACGGATGAAAAAGACAACTTCAAAAGCATTCAAGTAATAAGGGAGCAAAAGATGAGTTGAGGGCGAGATGGAATCGATAGAAGCTGTGATAAAAGGTGTAAATACTTAGCCGACAGCTCATCCTCCTCTCGACGGCTCACCTGATGACTCGTTCACTGAGACTACTTTATTTCTGTCGATGAAAGCTCGTCCTTGACATGTTTGCACGATTCACAAGTAGCATTTTCCAACACGCAAATCGAAAGGAAGCATTCGACGCACAACCACTTTCTCCGCTTGACGCTCGGATTTTCGCGAGTCGCTTACAAGTACTGATTTCGCCGAATAACAAGCAAGTGCTTTAGGTTAGAATCAACAAAGAATGAGCAACTGCGTGTCGAGAGTGAGAATCAGGGAGAGAGAGAGAGAGAGAGAGGAGTAAACGATTGCAGCACTTCATAGGTGTATTTGTGCGCGCGCGCGCGCGTCTGTGTAGGAGTAAAAGTAGTAAAGATTTGGTCGGTCGCATACACACACTGTCACACTGTTTGCTTAAGCTCAACGGCGAAGGTAGGATGCGATCCTTTGGTCGTCGTTAACGATTTTGCGGCGAACCTACACGAAATCGACGAAATCTGTCGCGCAGCGAGGCGTCGACGAAGAACGGGACGTACCTGTGCGTTACGTGAGCGAACGAGAGAGAGAGAGAGAGAGAAAGAGAGAGAGATCGAGGAGGCCTGGCCAGGTGTAGGCTCGAAGGCGCGATCGCAACTAGCGGAGGCAACGGCGGCGGCGGCGGCGGCGGCCCCTGGAGTACCGCTTTCAAAGTGCTCCGCTCCCCCGCCAACCGACGCCGCTTCCCCTTCTTTCTACTCGAGCTGCAGAACGGCTGAGCTAGTGCCGCCTTTGACTATTGCCATTGGCGTGCTCGGCTGCTCCAGGCATCGTTTGCTCGCAGTGGCTTGCTTCGCTCTCCGAACTCTGCACAGTGGTTGTCGGACTATTTCGCATTTTATTTTACGCTTATAACGCGTTTACAACAATCGTCGGCTTACATTGACGATAAACGCGCTCTCGCATCAATAATCGACCGTTAATCAGTTTATTATTATCGCTTGTCTCGAGCGCGTGCCTGGCATGCCTAATTGAGCTTGCACGATTCTGCAACGGCAAACCCATGTACACGATGCAACGATCCAACGGTTAGCCCGCATCTAATTGACGCATTTGATATTCGAAACGAGCGCTATAAACCGTACTTTCAAGCGATTGTTCAAAAGCGGGCTTTCGACCATTGCGATCACTCGTAAACAAAGTAGATCGTTTTGCCTTGTTTTGTCTCGTTGCAGCGTTCGAACGCACGACGAAACCTTACCAATATGTGCACCCGACATCTCGTGCGAGGTTTGAGTGCGCGATGCTGCAAGCTTCTTTGCTGTCGATGTTTAACCAGAGATCGAGCTTTTTTTACGAAACCGTACAAGTGTAATCGTGCGGCGACGGGCCATTTTTCTCGGCTGCACCACTCTCCAATTACACTCTTAATCCCAAAAGTCCTTGCACGCTGATAGCTTGGATTAGTCGATTAGTTGGCTGCCTCGTTGAAAACACGTTTTTTAACAATGTCGACGATGAGCGTAGACAAAGAAACGATACAAATAAGAAGGAAGAAACGACAAGCAAACGCGGCGTTTTGTTACTTGGACTTGGCCTGTTCCAGCTTTGCGGAGCCGCTTCAAAGTAATTAAGACATTCTAAAGGGCATTCCTGCTCCGAGTACAACAAGCGACCACTTAACGAGCGTCATATTTTGTCTTTCAACAATTGTCGCTTTTTGTGATCATCATGGAATGAGAGAGAGAGAGAGAGAAAGAGAGAGAAGAGATTCAAGCACGATTTGCAATTCCGAGGAACTACGTCGATCGAAAGTTCGGCATGTTGTTGCGTAGAAATGTTCCTATGCGCTGAACCCACGAAACACAAACGGTAGACCAATCAAACAACTTGTACTCGTGTCCGTGGCAGAAAAATAGAGCGAGACGAGAGAACCGGGCGTAGGTTGCTGCCACTGTTGCCAATAAGCCGATGGCCTTCTGCTTGCCATTTACGGACACAAGAGAACAAGTCGGCGACAGGATATTTCGGCTCCAGCGCTCTTTCATCTCGCGAATCAACGAATACAAGCGGCACGGACGACTGCATCTTTTCGATGGCTTTATCGAGTCACTTTTTACTGCGCAATCAAGGAAAAGACAAGCGAATCCGTTCGTTATAATCGAAAATCGCAAAAATTCAATAGCAAATAACGATTTACGTCGCAAGCCTCTACCAGCCACACTAAGGAAATATTGTCTCTTTTTTCTCGAATCCCGCGTGCAAAACGATTTGTATTCGGCCGGCGCTACTCTGCTACGTATGCGCGTTGCCGACTACGAGTACGCGAGGCATCTTTATAAAATGCTCGTCCAGAGAACGTCAAGTTTCGATTAGGAAATTCCAATTGCAAACCGAACGACCAGGTGAGATTCCGTATGCATTATTCGAGAAACGCCTTTGCCGAGTTGCATTTGTCCCAACGTAAGCTCATCTACGGCGAGCGATACGTACATTAGCTATTAACGATAATTGTATCAACGTAAGCTGCGTATGAATCGAAGGAAAAAGTCAATGTCGACGCGTTGAAAGGGTTCGAAACGTAATCGAATCGCAGAATATGGCATCGGTATTGCGTTGATTTGATCTTGATACGATTGGAATTGCCCGAATAGCGATGTTCCTGACAAAAGTCGACAAGTACGAGCGCAGCGAACAGCGAAAGGCAAACCGTTGCAGACAGTGCCGAAGAGCGGCCAGTAACCTCCCAGAGCGAGGCAAAGCGAGGAATGCGCGCGCGGCTTGCTCTTGGTCTCGAGTTGTATAGAGCGATATTGTTGGCGAACGCGGGCATCTAGTCGCGCGCACACGCACCGCTCGCGCGTGTCCTTTTACCGCACTCGAGTAATATCGATATCCAACTCGCTTTCTTTCGCCTGTGTTGGCATGGCTTGGTCTATGAGCGTCAACGTTCAAGCCGATCGGTCGATTACACGATATCCCAAGCGGGTCACGGTCGACTAAAAGACGAGGCGCGAAGAGTACGGGCTCGGGCAGAGGGATGTACGGTCATCTGCGCCGGATGTCGCCTCACCTTTTTCCAACGTATGCGCGCCGAGCCGCTTCGTGCCTACGCATTTTGATCCCATTTCCGATCAGTCCGATAGATTTTCTTCTCTCTTCGACTCTTCGAGTCACAGACGAGTGCTGCCATCGTTCCACGATAGACCCATAGTCGGTTGGATGAATTTACTTGAGAAATCGAAAAATAGGCTTTCTCCACCGACGACGATCGTCCGAGCGATCGACAGCACGGATCGGAAATAAACAACGTTCGCAACGTTGCCGAAAGGCAATTAGCTGCTGCACGCGATGAGTATCTTGGAAGCTTTCTTCGCGCCTTTCGCAAAATTAATCGCACGCAATTTCGGCACTCTCGGGACACGCCCACGTTCCACTCGACGGCTGCAATTCGGCAATTCTGCGCTTGTATCTCATTCGAAATTTTTTCTTTCGGCTCTTCCTTACCAAACATATCCTCTCTCCAACCATTAATATTTCTACACGCACACACACTACGCACTGTACTTATATTTGAACGCGTTTCCTCTTACGAAATACTTGTTCCAATGCGACAACTCAGCTGCGTCAACCGAGTAATTTTCTGCGATTCATCAAGATTCGTCACGCTTTGACTTGATTTACTAAAATCGCTCGACAAACCTAATCGGTAGCGTGAACGCAAGCTTGTACTACGCGCAGAGATCAAGTAAACAGCCAAAAGTACCTCCGCGCACGTTGTTTTTTTTCGTTAATTCCTACATAGTCGCTCCCTCGGCAATTCTTGGAGCTATTCGCTTTCGTCAATTCCGGCTGATGCTCCCCCGGGAGATAATGACTTTTGCTGAACACGCATGTGCTCCTTAATTACTGACTTTTTAACGATACTACTACGCTGTAATTTACGAGCTGCGTTCTTCCCCCTTCTCCCTCCTTTCTCGCTCTCTCTCTCTCTCTCTCTCTCTCTTTAGGTCCTCCTCAAATACTCAACTCATTCCTTTTCTGCCCTCTTTCGCTATCCTTGAGCTCCGGCTCATTTCGCGACGTGTTGCCGTGACGCTTCTTTTTAGTGTGCCACACACTGTCATAATGTCAATTTATGTTTTAGTGCTATTCGAAAGATACCAAACGTTGTAGCGCAAACGATAGGTCTGGAACGCCTATCTTTCTTCGCGATATACTCGGCGTAAATGTTAGAGTTAGAAAAAAAGAAAGGATTGCGATTGAAGGTGACGAGTAAAATGAGAATAAAAAAAGTTCTCGGTGAAACGTTGGTCCACTGCAAACCAGGCGACCTGCGGCAAAAAAACCCGTTGGCCTATTACTCGTCCACTGATCCGTAGCTTAATAAATTCGGCGAATAGGAGTTAGTCCCTGCCAAATGCAGTTTCAATAGCTTGCGCGTGCGTCCCCTTGGTCGTTTATTTGCTGTCCGCGCTAATTCGACTCGTTCTTCGTCCGGGAGATTGATATCCTTTTTACAATTCAGGTTTTTCTTCCAATTACACAACTCACTCAGTCGCTCGCTCACTCAATTACTCTCTTTTTAGGAGGATGGGACGAGGATGAGAGAAAGACCTTTGTCCGATAGAATATAAAGTAATGTTGATTTATTGATTTTAAAAATAAACGTTTGTAACGAATCCAAAACGACTGTTGACGATACAATGAGTTTTGCTGTGACGTGCCGTTCGGCCTCGATCACAACCAAATCGTTCAAATAGTTATTTAAAAATGATACAAATGTATTACTCTAAATAATACTACAAGTTTGTATTATACGATAGATGATAAAAATAATAAAGTTCAATCGGTAAAGTAGCTAATAAATAAAACGTGGTTGGGTATATGCAGCGCTATATAAAGTCGCATCTTTGGCGTTTAAGGCAATAAGCTATACAAGGCACAGGTGTAAATGATCAAAGGCGCTTTCTAAAACTTTTTACAACATCGACTCGTCGTTTGTTTCTGGCGACAATATCGTGACTATACGTTGCGGCTACATTGCCTACTCGTCGTGTTAGCTCGCATACCGAGTGTATCGACTTTTACGAATACAATATTATGTAGCTATGCCCATATCGATGCTCGTATCATTCGTGTATTATCTTTACTTGATTATCCGACATTGCTCTCTACGCCAACATGTCCGTGAGAAACGTCAAGTACAAAAGCTCTCGTCGTCCCTACACGCCGATAGTCGGCTAAAGAGAACGATCGGTCGAGTTCTTTTTCAAATTGGTGTTTCGATCAAAGGCTGCTAAGCTTTGGCTTGGCTAAGTATCTGATTTCGTTGTTTGCAGTTGTTTTGTTTACTCGTCAGTCTTCTGAAGCTAGCGGTTAACTGTACAAAAACTCTGCTACGCTTGGTTATGCTTTTCTGCGGCACTCTCTCTCTCTCTCTCTCTCTCTCTCTCTCTCTCTCTCTCGTCTTTCTTTCGTCGTTTGCTTCGGAGTCTAGCTCTCTTCAAAAATCGATATGTCGACTACACTGTGTTTCAATGTTCATATGTCACACATCTATGAGGCTAGATTTACTCGCTTGCTATTTTTCAATTTGACACGACGGATAACTGGCCGTGAATTATATTTTCAATAGAATGCAGAGTAGCCCTTTTACGTAAGCTTTAATTCCTACGGTGTTACATAACAACGCGCGCGCGAGCACGCTGCATAACGCTGCAAAGTTGTACAAGAAAAAGTAGGGAACTGGGCTTCGCTCGATTATACCTCGCTCAAGTAGCCTCTATACGTTATTTACGTGTTGTACATTGTAATAAAGACAAGTTATAATTACAATAAAATTATAGTGAAATCATTTCACCAGGCCGTTTGTCACACTGTCGAGGGAAACAAATTTTAGCGAATCATTCGTTTTTACGCTTTGTGCAATCCACTAGCTACGCGACCAACATCTACGCGTGATTTACTCGACTATGCACACTTTTTTCGTCGTTTCCGTACCTCGTGCGTCTTCTATTCTTTATTATCGTTCTTATCAGTACAATAATTATCATTATTAGCATTATTGTTATTATTGTTGCTATTATTACTATATATTACTTATTATTATCGCTAATATTATTATTTTTATCGTTACTACTATTATTGCTATTATCTTTATTGTATTTATAATTATTACGATTATTATTATTATTGGCACTGACTGCTTTTGGCCCCTTTGACGCGAACCCCGCGGTTCAACAACGCCGCCGTAGGCGTGCGACACTCGGAGAATTTGTCGTATCTTCTTGAAAACTGTTCAAACCATAACTTGGTTTTATCGAAATCTAACGCGAGAAACAAATGAACTAAAAATGCACGTTCAGTTGGCATTGCGAGTACGACTGAGCAATTTTCTTATGCATTGCTGTCCAAAGAGCGGCTCGACTTCGATTTCAAGCGTTCAAATCTATCGCGAGAATAACTCGTGAGATCGGCAACCATGCTCGTGCTCATGGTATAACGTAGCTTTGCGCACACGCACACACGCACACATACATCCACACGCACGCACCACTCGTATCGGATAAACAGCCGTCGTAATTCTAATAATAGTGATTCTCCGTGAATTTCGCTATCGAAGCTTGACGAACGAATAATAGCCACACTCACGGTGCGTCATCAAAGCTGTCACAGTTGTCAGTTTGTCGTTATCACGCGCACTTTGAAGCGTCTCTTTGGCACGTCGTTAACGTGCAGCTCGTACGGCTCGTACGGCTCGTCGAGCTGTAGCTGACTTGGAGGTGGGATCGATCGCGAGCCCTCGTCGTAGTCCGCACGTCGAACGGTGTCGGCTCGCTTCGTACCTCCTCGAGAGTATATACGATTGATATATCGCATTAGTAAACTCGTATGGACGACTGGTCTCAGTTGATTGGAGGGTGACAGCGAGAAACGCCCACGAGCTCGACGTCGCGAGCTACTCTTCCGACGAAAGCTCTAGAGGTCCTTCTGCGAACAGAGTCGAACGTTATATAGCGTACGCGTGAAATTTGTAGAGAGTGGAAAAGCGCCAAGAGGGCAACAACGTAACGAGGCAGACAAGAAACGCGTGCACAGCCAATGGTCCTTTGATTCTAAGCCGCGTTCGTTTGGCTGGACAAGGAGGAGGACAGTATCGACTCGATAAGCTGCTGTTGCCGCTGCTGCAGGCTCTGTGTCGACGACGAGGGGACAAAGAGCGGAAACGTAAGCACGCGAGGAAGAAGAAGAAGAAGAAAAAGAAGAAGAAGAAGCGGACAACCGAGTTGCGCGTCGGCCTCTATTAGCGTCTATTTCTCTCGTTTTCTTACAATGAAAGAGCGCCGATAGAGCACTGAAAGAGCACTCGTTTTAATAAGCAAGCTTATCGAGCAGCGAAAACTCATTAAGCTGGCATCCGGTACATAGGCGAGAATACAGCTGTATAAATATAGCCGAGCCGTACGAAGCGAAAGGCAGAGAGCAGAGAGCAGAGAGAAAGGCCTGGAAACGAAGGAACCGAGCAAAGAAAGTTGTGTACGCCGGTGTGCGGCATGCGCTCCATCGACTTATAAGCGCAAATTGACGCTCGACTGAGGCGTAGCGAGCGAAAGCCACTGACTTGGATCAGGCCTCCTGTAGTTCGCCTTTGACGCCGGGCACGCTGTGATGGTGCCTGGAGGCCAATCGATTGGCAAACTCGTGCATGACGTCCCTGTAGATGACGGTATCGAGGTTCTCGCCCAGCATGTACAGGAGAAACCAATCGCCAACCTTGCTGCGCCTGACTATCGTCTCGACGGCTTCACGGCGCACCAGGCGAAACCTCAGCCGTAGCAGGTAGACCCTCGTCCGCGGCGAGAAGATTATGATGATCTGCAACAGCGAGTCTCGGCCAATAGAGCGTTGGCTCGTTCGCTCGTGCTCGGCGGCGACGAGATGGCTTACCCGGTAAATGACGGTGAGTAGGCTGAGCACACCGAGGAACAAGAACCAGAACCAGAGGAACACGTAAATCTTTTCGTTGACGACGTTGAGCGGCAGTATGCAGACGGCATCGTGTCTCTCGACCTCGCCGCTTACGCCGTACTTGTAGAAGGTGCATTTGGTCATCCGCGGGAACACGTAGATCATGGGATCGATGCGATCCTCTTGGTCGCTCTCGAGGAAGCGCAGCACGTCGATGCCGAAGGTGAGGAATGCCCCGTCGAAGAAACGGTTCATCAGGAACATTTGGCCTGCGACAAGTGGTCAATGTTTCGTTTGACGATCGTCCAGTAGAGCCTGAGCGATCGAGCGCACGTACTTACCGATGACGTTGAGCAGAGCAAGTACCTCGCAAAGGTAATACCTGTACGCCCACCAGTTGTGGTAGCGCAGATTCTCCCACAGATAGTCGAGGAGCATCTTCTTCTTCTGTTTCTTCTCCACCTCGCTGCACAGTCCGATGTCGAGGTCCATCATGAGAGCGTGTATCTTGCCACCCTCCCAGCCCTTCCACAGCCAGCGCGGCGTGTAAAACAGGATCGCCTGCAATCAATGCCGCTGTTCTTTAGTTTTCGTCTCGGCCGCTCGCTCGTTATTTCTCGACAACACCCACTACTCGACTCGCGCATTGCTCACGCATTACGGTGCGCTTGATCCTTGGTCAAATCATTTTTTTCAAATTCATCCTGAAATCTCCATACTACGTACGCATTCTCTACAAACGGCACAACCGCAAGCTGCAAGTGCGCGAGACTTGAAGTGCCGATTTATCGCCGAGAGAGAGAGAGGGAGAGAGAGAGAACGGCCGATTCGAATTATTAATAAGGCATTCTTAAGCGGATTCCATGCACGTATCTCTGCGGCGCATCGCGCGATAACGCGCTGCATGAAGTACGCCCTTTCGAGCGCTTGAGTAATGCCCGAGAGGAGCAGACTTATCCGCAATTATGCCGTTCGTCATATCGAGGCGTTAATTGTAATTGAAAGTTTTGTAATCAAGATGTGCATCTCAAAATGCAGCGCGTACTCTTTCAAAAGTTGCAGCATCGAGCACATTATCGAAAGGAAAACGCGTTAAAATATGGATTGGAGTGGAGCTTCATTAAGTTAATTCACAGCCAGATAAGGCTGGCAGGACTTTGCAAGAGAGACACAATCGTGGTGCGAAGCAGCAACAACCGAATTCGCGTGTTGTCGAGCTCGATCGCTGCAGCGTTAATTGGTCGGGAGGATCTAGATTGCTCGTTTCGCGAGACTACCAAGGTATTTTTATGCCGCGATGCCGTGCGTTGCCTCCTCGTCTATACTCGAGCCAGATGATTATCGTTGAAAGTCGAGCCCCAGGCGTGTCGAAATAAATATGCTTAATGGATTTGAGCGAGATATCGCTGGACCAGATTCGTCGCTGGAATATTCGTGTCGATTATTTTTTATCGTCGTAGTCGTAGTTGTAGTCGTCGTCAAACGTCGCGCGTGCGATTCGCTCGATCGGAACGAGCGTCCAATTAAACAAGGCGCTGTGTATTTGCAAAAGAATGCATGAAATATCCTTGGGCTACCTCGAATTCCAGGCGATGCGACTGCTAGGATAAAGACTGCCGATAATTAAGGCACTTGCCGAGAAATCACGCAAAGCAGCAGATTTTTCGAGGATGCTGCCAATTTGGGGAATGTACATCTACAGCGCTCGTAAATCACGCTTGCTAACAGAGTAAAAAGCACAAATGTGCCCACCGACTCTATATTTGAAAAGCGAGCGAGCGAGTGTGCGTGCATCAATCAGCCTTATCCACGCCCCCGGTCTTCGACTATCGTTATGTACACGGGCAACGATGTATCATTGCGGACGCTATCTCGCGAGACGATGTTTACCTATAACCAAGTGCGCAGCCCTCTCCCTACGCTCTATATACGAGCATTCGATGGGATGCGCCTCTATTTCTCTCTTGCGCGATACGCTGTCTCTCGCGTTACTAGTTACATCGGAATATACTCCACTCTGCACAGCGACTGGTTTTTAAACTGATTTTCATTTCAAGTGTTTTTCGTCCGTTGATGTTCCAACGAAACTTGAAAATCTCTCCGCAAAGCAACGACTAGGAAGCTCCAACAAAGAGGCACGCGAAACTATAAAAGGGACTCTATCCCAACTTGCAGTCTCTCTTTCTCTCTCTCTCTCTCTCTCTCTCTCTCTCTCCCTTCCTCTCTCCCTCTCTCTCACTCTCTCGTACAGCTCGTACTACCTTTTCCCAGTTTCCGCGTGAAATCTAGTCTCTAAACCCGCCTCTCGCTCTCTAAGGCAAAAGAATGGACGTGAGAACAATGGACAATGGGCTACGTGTACGTGTATATGTAAGAAGCTCGCCGCGCGCCGCGTAAAAACGATAAAAAAGGACGAGGAGGCCACAAGAGTACAAAGTGTATGCAGTTGATTATGCTAATGACTAGGCAAAGGGGAAAACTTGCCGAAAGCGCCAGAAATAAGATCGTTGGGGGGAGCAGACGATCGTGCGAATAGCAACCTAAAAGAACTAAGAGATGGTCGGTGTGGGTGCACCGATGGGCACGGCACGGTAACACTCGTCTATAGAAACTGTTTGGTGAGCTGGGAAAGAATCCGTGGTCGTGACTCGATTATCGGCGCTTTGCTTACTTGGAGGAGCAGGGCGAAGATGACCCACTGGTAATACTTGTGTTGCTTGACGAGCGGATGGGGCCCGTGGCCGTGAACCTCGGTCTTGGAGACGCCGCTGTTGGACACGCCGGGGTAGGGTATCGATCGGCCTAAGCTCATGTTGAAAGCGTGCACCATGCTGTAGGTGGTGTGCAGCCAGCAGAACGTCTCCAAGACGACCTTGTCCACGGCGCCGGAGGCCTCGCAGTGGATCGGTGAACCGCTGATGCTCTTGCAGGCAAGGGTGAGGCAACCGGCCAGAAGAAGAGCCACCGTTGCTCGATAGTGCAGCCGAAAGATGAGCGTGTCTTCGGCCACCCGCTGGACCTTGAACAGCGAGCGAATCGAGCCAAAGATGTCGATCATCTTCAGCATTATTGGCATCTTTCTTGCTGCGTGAACGCCACTTTATCAGGTGCTGCGCGTGCTCTTGGAGGTTCACTCGTCGTCTTGACCACCCATCCTAAGTTCATACGTCGAGTATCCCGAGAAACCAATGACTCCGGTCACGAGTCGTTGAGCGTTAAAACTTCGCGCCAAAATAACGTTGACGGACACTTGCGACCATAGTCAGGCCTGACATCTCGGCGCACTGACATGTCGGCATGAAAAACTTGATTGAGAACGGACGACGGGGCTGACACGTGGCAGGCGTACCACGGCGTCGTACTACGGGTCGCTTACTACGAGATTGGTGGGTGGCGCTGGCGGGTGGTGCTAAACTGAACAGCGGCTGACGAGATACAAGACGCTTGATGCGGCGGCGGCGACGACGACCACGATAACAACGAAGACGACGACGCGCGAGAGAGGGTCAAGTTAGAGGCTTGGCCTTACGGCTGAATGAGTAAGAAAGCAAACGAGCGAGACTTGAGGGGCATCTCCTTGGCCTCGACACGCACGCATACGATCGCATAACTTGTGCATATTATCCGTCTCAAGCCATCACATGTCGTACTTCTATGCATACGACTGTTTGCGGCATACGCAAAGCCGCGGGAGCGCTCGCTGCATCGTGCCGCTACTTCCTTGTTCCGCTTTACTTACCGTTTAACTAGATTTGCGCTTTGTTTATCTTTTTTCTCAAAGCCAGACTTGCTTGTTTTCTTTTCTTTTTTTTTTTTTTATTGTACGACTGTTTCTTCTTATTATACCTAAGCGCTACTGCTACTGTTACTGTACTGTTTTAACACGCTTGTCGTTTGAACACGACGACAAGTGCGTTTAAAACAAATCCCGATCGACTTTGGCACGTCACGCGAGCTTTATTTTGTTATAGTGTATTATTCATTATTAGATAGTGGCCTTTGTTTAAAGTTCACTTTTCATATACTCTACTCCAAATTCAGCGCAATCTTTAAATAGACCGCTCGATGCTTATTCGATTTACCCTAGGACGCCTTAATCAAGAGCTTAGACATCAAATAGTAGTCTGTAATAAACAAAGCAAAGAAATGAAGCGATGAAGGTGAAATCGATAGTAATAAGTTTTAAGTAGAATAAGCAGCAGAAAATGCAGTGCATCCATACAATACACCTATCGCCTTGAGATTTATAAATCCATCGGCGAACTTGACATCGACGATATAAATATAAAAAAGAGGCAAAAGAAAAAAGGAGAGAAAAGCGGTAAAAACGCTTCTCCTGGCTGGCTATCTGTTGCTCCAGATTGAACATCGAGCGCGACGTAAAAGAGCCTGCAGCGAGACTCTCTTCTTCATATCCCCAAGAGCACTTGATTAAAACTGTGCTGTCAGAGCGGCTCTTAATCGAGCGAGCGCGGAACTACATCAACGAATCCAATTCCATTGCGCTATATTCTCGAGCCACGAGGCATATTCTCCGAATGGAAAAGCAATGTGTAGAGGCGGTGCCTTTTTCAAATCCAACGAATCCTAGATGTCGAGAGCGGGCACCCAACAACGGGAAAGCGCGAACGTTCGATCCCAAATAAACGCGAGTATAGCGAGGGTGCGCGGTGACCAACGGTATCGTGCCATCGACCGACCAAAATAGACACTTTTAACTATTGGTAAACTCTTTGGCTTCTCGCGGCGTGTGTCCAGGCACGTGCGCCTTCTAACGCGGCTTTCAATCAAATATCGCCAAAATTTCAATTACCGCGTGCTCCAAGGCAGTCGCCTGTCTATGGTCGAGCTCAAAACTTAGGGCATAGCATGGCAAAGTATTCGACGTCAAGAAGTTGGCCTAATCTCCTGATTACAATACGATATAAATGTAAAATGAGTGTCGTGCGAATGGGCGTTGGTAATGTTATTTGCCAGTAGCTCGACACAACCGTCGAACTTTTGGTCCGTTGAACTTTATTTAACGAAATAATCAATCAATTTGGTGGTGCGCAGAATGAGATATGCTCGAGGTAAGCAAACCGATTCGTCGCCAAGGCATTCGGGTCATTGTCAGGCTATAATGGTTGTCGCGGGGTAAGAATGTTGCCGAGGGCTATTACGACTTGTATTACGACCTCGCTCGCTCTCCTCCTCCTCTTCTTTTTCCACCACCACCTTCTTCTTCTTCTTCTTTTTCTTCTTCTTCTTCTTCTTCTTCTGTCTACTTTTTCATTCTCTTTCTTCTTCTCGTTCGTTCCATCTCGCTTTCTCGACTCGGACGATCGTCGAGCGTCCGACGAAACTCGGCCACAATTTTCGCTGGAGTCTAATACGATGATTATATTTACCGAATAACAAACAATTGCCATTCAAAAACTCATTCGAGTTGGAAGGCTAGCAAAGGAGACGTACGAAGAAGAAACTAAAAATAAATCGAAACAACGAGGAGGCGCGACTGAGCGAAGCAGGGGACACGCTAGATTCGAAAAAACATGCCGTAAGCCGGCTTTTAACGATGCAGTATTGAGCTCCGACGCTAGTAGATCCGAACCAACAAAATTTATTCTATTTCTTAGGGGATAACCTGCACGCAAGACTATTTGGATATAGCCTAACCGCGACAAATAAGGAAAGAGCGTAGCTACGGGTGCTCTCTCGTCGCGGTTCGTTGCACAAGGTCCAACAAAAGAGTTATGATAATACTCGTATTTGTGGTATTTCAAGTTTCGAGCTTCGAAATCAATGAATGAACGAAAAAAAAGAACTCGCCTTCGCAGAGTAGTCCTCGTAAACACGGTAAACACGCTAAGAGTGTCTCTGTCCTTGCTGTAGAGTTGTATGCATTACAAACTGTATGCCTGGTTGGGTGCAAAAAAGGAAAAAAAGTGCGCACTCGCACAATAACCCCTCCGATCGTATGTTTTTTCTTGCTTGTTTCTTTCTCTGTGTTCTCCGTTTCTATGTTTCTCTTTCTCTCCGAAGGAATGACGATTGGCCGCAGGGCAAAATGTAAAATTGCCAGGCTCCAAGAGCTCGTTGTCTCTTTGGCACTCGGCGGCTAACGACTGAACGCTATATACTCGCACACACACACACACACACACACACACACACATATTTATGTACGTTGAAAAAACTGCAAGTTGGGACAAGAGTGTAGTCGCTTGGCCACACGCGGATTTTTCTGAATAAATACTTTTCTTCGATCGTTGCCGAGCAACTATGTATAATAATATAATATAGCTGTAGGTTTACCACCCAGTGAGACGATCCACGCGAGACTTAATACGCGCAAAGGGAGGCGAAGGAAAAGGAGGAGGAGGATGAGGAGGAGGAGGAGTTCCGTTAGAAAAGGAAAAAGGATCGATCTGTGCACATAACTTGCAAGTGTCGGGGTCCCGAACAAAAGGTCATTTGTTGGAAAGAAAGCATGGGTCTGTGCATCTGGCTGTTTCTCGGTTGGGTTTTGCCGTTGCACCGATGACGGATAATTATGACGATTATGGCAATAACGATAAGGTTGTCGATACGAAAGGTGACAAGAAAGCCGTCGAGAGAGAAAGAGAGAGAGAGAGAGAGAGAGAGAGAGAATGAAGAGGAAATGAAGTTACCTGTAGAAAAAGCATGAAGCAGACCCACTGATAGTATCGATACTCCTTCCTCTCGGTATCGGGATACGACTTGGAGTTGTCAACGCCAGGGAAAGGCACGTCGATGCCTTCCTTCTTACGGTAGGCCGCGGTAATGGTGTAGGTGCTGTGTATCCAGCAGTAAGTATTGAGCACGTCCTCGGGCAAATCCTTGCTGTGTATGCAGTCGATCGGGTTGCCCACGTACTGCCTGGTGGTGACGATAAGCGAGAAGGCGATGAGCAGTATGACGGTGAGGCTATAGTGCAGCCGAAAAACCGCGGTGTCGATGTGTATGTGCGATACTTTGATGAGGCTCTTGAGGCCGCGGAATATGTCGAGCATCTTGACCGGACCCAAGCGTTCGCGAACGCAGGCAACGCGCCCTCCTTAGCAGCGCGTCGTCCGCCGCGAGGTGCCGCCGGCCCAATCTCTCATCTGGCGACGCATCCTACCTCTTCGGCGTCATCTGGCGGACCGCTCGGCCAAAGACAAACCACCCCGACAACCCATTCTTGCCAGGTCGCCTCATCCCACCATTCCCAGCCTCCTCCTCGACATCGTCGTCGTCGACAAAGTTTGCATCTCAAATTCGCCGATTCTCGCTCGTGCCCCGCTGCCTCTTCCACATTTTCCCTTCTTCTTCGTTTGTCTTCCCTTTTCCTTTGTCCTTTTTCCAAGTTCAATCTAAAAACGAACAAAGTTTGACCGGGCGATCCTCGTACGAGGCCCCGACAAAAGTTGTTTGTGCGTGCAGAGTCCTAATTTGGCCAAAAATAGACCACGTCTGTCCTGTACTTTTGCCACGAGCTTTTTGTTGGCTTTGCGTCGCGCGACTTATCTCGCGCGCATAAAAGCCAAAAATTAAGAGATCTGCTTTTTGGCCAACTCCAAATCCACTAGACGAACGTTATAATAAAAGTCCGAGGAGAGCTCGTGAGTCGAGCGTACTTTAGCCGTTGCGACGTTTAGGCTATGTCGTATACGTCGAGAAACGTTTTTTTTTTCGAGCATCCACGATGGTCGCTCGTCGCGCGATCCAGCGGACTTGCCGCCACGGGTTAGGAGGACGAGATTTCATAGGCACGGGCAAACAAACGACGCAAACGCGCGCGACAGTCGAACGAGTGAAAATTTGATGACAGTGCGGTAACAGTACACTTCTCGATATTCAATGTCGATGAAAGCTGCGTGCATTATTCGCGCCAAAGTTTATATTGCGGCGGCGAGTGTGCGTTGATAAAGAATTCAAGGCGACCCAGCTGGGGAGAGGAGAATGTGGCGATCGGCTACGGCCACTAGGACAAACGAGCAGCTAGCGCGAAATCGACCGCAACGATAGTCGCACTAAAGCTCACTCGTGTCGACAAAGAGATGCGCCCGTCAAGCGCCGAGTGCCACTCAAATCGCAAGAGCCGAAGCGTTCGCTCGAGCGCGTCGCCAAAAAACTGAGCGGCGGACCAACGGAAGAGAATCTTTGCGGCCGAGAGAAAAAAAGAAGCCAAATCTAGCAAACACGGAAAAAGTGGGAAAGAAAGCTCGCGCAAGCTCCAGCAGGTGAACTGGCAGTTGGCATGGCTCGCTTGGCGCTCGGTCTCGGTGTAGCGCAGTGCTCGCTGCTTACTGCTCCGTAGTGGGGATGGCGCGCAAAATTTTTGCCGGAAATCGGCCTCGTTTCTCTAATAGAATTTGCACGCTGCTGGATGAGCTTCGAAGAAAGAGTAGTAAAGACTTTATGGGAGGTGCGTAAACGACGCAATCGACCAATTGCTGCTGCTGCCGCTAAAAGGCCTTTTCCCTTAGACGTTTGGCGGCTTTTTACGAGCTCGCTGCCGTTCCGACAAATTATTCTCGCGATTTATTACTCGGCAAACGCGTGCAGGCCAATAAACGTACTCTATGCTTATTTCCATTTTAATATGGTTTATTATTACAAAAACTACTGCTCCCGTAGAGAAGCGCGACTTGCAGCGCGGCGGTGGCGGCTGCTGCTGCGTCGTCAGACTGACTGTCGCTCGACGAGCAAGCAGGCTACTTGTAAGGAAATGGGAAACGTCCCGTACGCGAGCACGGATAACAATGATAAGGGCAAAACGTCGAGAAAGTCGAGGCTCGGTCTCGCGTTGCGTTATAAATATCCGTTTGGCTGCATCAAAAACTCGACTGTTTGAACGATAAAAATAGGCTAGCGCTCGAAAATAACTCGAATGCATATCGGCAAGCGGCAAATGAAAACCGAGTACAAACACCAAATGGCAGCTACTTAAACAAAGCCATGCAGCCAAGCCCCTGTGTACTTCAAAGCGCTAGTTTTGCCATTTTGTTTGATGTGCGCTGTACCGTTCTATTTTGGCTGTACAATCATTTTGCAGCCGCAGCTGCAACACCAGAACGAGCTTTACTCCGGGATTCAATCACAGGTATTTTCAGCGTCGAACGACAAAGAGCAACAAGAACAAGAAATACGCGAGCGAGTATATAGCTATGGTAGGTTTGTCGCCGCAAGTCTCTTTCGCCTGCGATTTATCACGGTGCATCCGATTGACCGGCCGACTGCCCGCGGCGGCAGTACTCGTCTGCCTTAATTGAGCTCGTAATTCGCATTTAATTAAACGCTCCCGCCTACCACTTGTTTTACTCGATCCTATTCAAATGATTATATTTTAACACTCTGGCACGCATTTTGATTTATTCGCTTGATTTGCTTAATTATTTATCTCTCCCTCTCGATGAGATTTACGGGCTACAGGCCGGGTCCGCTGGCTATACGGCGCCGCAAGATGAGTATGCCTGCTCGCAACTGAACGCGTGTACGCTAGAAATGCTCAAGGAGAAATCTGGCTACGCAGACAAGTGGACGCTGCGCGTACGTTTGGAAAAATGCGAAAATCGCAAATCAGTGGCAGCTAATTATACGAGATTGATAGCATCGCTCGGAACACGACAGCTCATCCAGGAAGTACACGGCGAGTGATTCGATTATGCAAACAAACTTGCTCGCACCTGCATCCTTCGCATCGCTCCATTGCCGATAAATCATAGAGAAAGAGAGAGAGTAAACGTTGGATAAAATTAAGGAACGGGCAAAGTATGTAAACCACCGTATAGCAATGGCTTGCAGCTATACAGACGCGCAGACTCGATCGAATTCCACGAAACTCTCGAGTCTATCGACCAGAAATCGATATTTCAATGAGTGTTTTCTTTGCTGATTGCCATCGACTTCATCCACAGATCAAACGTCACGGGATAAACGCTTCTGTATAACTCATTGGATTCTTTTGCCAAGCGTAAGGAAATATTTCAAAATACTCGTCAAATGGAAAATCATCGGAGCATTGCAAAGGTTCGTCAGTTTTATCAAGTCTAAAAGACCACCTCGACGCTTTTGGACAGTTGACGACGTTCGACATATCGGCAATTAACATTTATTACCGAGTGCCACGGTTCGCTACGTGTATACTAAACGGAGAAACGAGCTTTGCGTAATCTCGCCCCTCGGCCCCTTTTTGCTTCTTCCGCCTTCCCCCTTGCCTTCTTTTCCAACTCGATGTTTGGCTGTGAGCCAACGCCAGAGTAGAAAAAGCCCGTGACGATTAAAAATATCGTGTACGGGCATGTGCGCGAGAGATCCCCAATTTATTGGCATTTAGCGAATGTTGTTTTTACGGCGTTTTGCGAGATTTTCGCCGAGGAGGATGAACTCTCCGGTTCTTCCTCGTGTTTACACAAATTTTCGAAAATTTAACTTGCTCTGACACTTTTATTTATAGGCCCCTTTGCCACCAACTGCATTAGACTGTATTACGCGAACTAAAAATCGGAAATGCTTGACGCTTAACGATCAGCTGTGAACGACGAGTGCGTGCGGCGTGTATCGAAGGAAACAGAGAGTCACGCACTGGTAATCCATTCATATTTAGTTGTTAAGCGTAGTCGGTGCAATCTAAATATAAGGTTGTCGCTACAAATTCCTTGGAGACGTGATTCAGCGGGAGTTCCTCAAAATCCCAATTGGTGCAATGACAAATTTCGATGAAACGCTATTCTTTTCCAAGTCGTCTTTGAGTTGAAGTTGAGCGTGAAAACAGTTTAAAGACGTATGCCTCTAAAAATGAACCGAAGGAAAAAAAAAAGAAAAGTCTGCCCTATATATCTCGGCGCAATCACCAGTCTCTCGTTCTCTCTCGCTCTCTCGCGCGCCCGCTTGTAACGGAAAAAATGAACGACGAGGGAATAATCTATTTTCGTGTATCGCTCGCTAAAACTCTAATTTTCGCGCCCGCGTACATCATCATTGGACATTTATGGATTACGGTAATTTGTGGATGTTTATCCAAGCGGCAGTCGATCGGACAGGGCTATCACTCGAGTTTGCTAGATTGGTTTCACCAAACCAAACGATTAATTTAGACAACGTTTGATATCATTGGCTAAAGAAGCGTTTATAACGTTAGCCGAAAGCTCATTGAACCTGTTTGGGAAGGTGCGCTCGATTCGGAAAATAATCGGTTGAAGAACAAGATGACACTTGGGCCTCTGTCTTCTTCTCTCCACTTGCGCGACCGTCTTCCGAATCCGAGGCGAGTGGCGGGTGTTGTTGTTGATGTTGTGATTTTTGTCGTCATTGTCGATCGACTGGCGTCCAAATCGTGCAACGAAACTGGCAAGAGTTTTGTTGAAAAGGAGATAGCATGCGAGGTAGAGAGTAGCGCTGTATTTATGAAAATTGAGAATTGACGGGGCGGCAGTGGAGCTTGCGCAAGATTAATGTTTATAAAGCTTTCAAACTGTTGAAATGTAATCGGCTAAAAATACGAAATTGGAGCTTGACTGTTTTACCTAGTACACGAGAGCGTTGCCTAAGTGAAAAATTCATTGCGGAAAGAGTGAAATGTAAGCGTAGCCCATGGCACAGGTATGACTCGAGTCGGCGTGGATGGATCGACGAGGCGACGGAAAAAAATGCCGAATCCTTGGGAAATCTAGGATACGAGGAGGAACAAAGGAACACGAGTAGAGGGCGGTAGCCGCGTGTCTAATAATCGAGTGTTGCTCTCAGCGACGGCGGCGAGCTTTCTCACAGCAGCTGACTCTGCATGCACAAACACACAAGACACACGTCGAGGCTGGCATCGAAACACGCAAGCCAGCGCACAATGTTGTAGCTCGTCGTAGCTTGCACGTGAAACAGCTTGGTAGCACACGCACTTGTTCAATGATTCACACGTGGACGTAGCGAGTCGATGCTCGAGTTTCGGTCGCGTCAATGCACACACGCGGAGTAATCGAGCGAGTTGGACAGAGTGTTGGCGGCGAACTACTGTTCTGCGTGTGTTGCTGCTGGCGCTCCTCAAGAGTCAGGGTACTGCTCCAGGAATAGAAACGATCCGAGAGCGAGCGAGCGAGCGCGAGAGAGCAAGAGAGACAAGAGCAAGAAAGAAAAGGAAAGAGAGAAAGAGAGAAAGATAGAAAGAGAGAGAGAGAGAGAGAGAGAGAGAGAGAGAGAAAGAGAGAAAACGGTATAACGCAATGCGTCGAGCTTGCGGGCGAAACGTGACGGGCTGGCTGAACGAGAGCGTACGTTTTATATTAGGGAACTAGTGCCACCTCGATAGAGAGATGATGGCTGCTTTGACAGCGCTAACGTGTTCAAAGTTTGTTTTCTCGAGAAACCGAGAGACACGTTGGTTTTTCTTCATTTCACGAGCGTTTCGTTTTCTACGGAACGACACTGTTAGACATTGTTTGTTATCATATTATAATCTTATAACGAGCTCTATGAGACTCTCATGAGTTGGCCAAAGAAGTGAAAAACTGGATCTATTATAAACCTCGTTGCAGTGCTTGGTGTACGTAGTTTCCCTCTTTCTCTCTTTTGCTCTTGTAGTAAATTAACGGCTTCTCGCTGCTCGCGAGAATTCGCCGTCATCTTTGATTATCGTTAGTTTTCCACCCACGTCGCTTTCTTTTCGACGTGCACGAGCTTCCAGCGTGACAGCGTTCACCGTTGAGGTGTGCGTTAAAAATTGCAGAGCTTTCAAACGAGCGTTTCACTTTTAGCAAACAACACTGTGATATTTTGTCACCTTTAACGCTAAAGCAAATCGTTGCTCGCAGCGTATTCGAGGGAACCGCGACAAGTGCACCAAAAGATCGAGCGAGAACACTACTCGCCGAGTTGCCGCGAAATACTGAGACTCTCGGTTATAACTGCCTTCACATGTTGCTCTGCTGCGGCTTCGCTAATCTATATCCCCCCGGTAATCCTTTTACCCCGGCATTTATCGTTTATCGTTTATTCAATCTCTCCAGTCCAAGCTTGCACAGATGAAACGCCCGGCCTATAGGATCGATCGTCTCTTCGAATCGTTCCAACTTCAGCCAATTCCAAAGCAACGCGATCTGCGAGCTTTCCATATTTGTACCAAAACCTACGATCGTTTGATCGTGAATTGTGCGTTTCCGAATTGCCTTGACATTCCATTCTTTGTATTTGGTTAAAATTATCTTGGAATGCCCATTTTGCAGCCACAGTCTCCCTCGCCAAGGAGGACGCGACAGCGTATACAGCTGAACGACCGTAAAAAGTCAAAGAACAATTTATATCGTGGCAAAAGCCCGAGGGGGTCTTTCATTTCTATTCTCGGAATATTAGTTATTCTTTGTTCTGTTGGTTTGACCAGCCAACGACGACGATCGCAGTTTGACAAGTTTAACGAGAGCCAGCGTAAACGAGTGGTTAGCGATTATCGCTGTTTATGTAGGTTTCATTCCGAAATCGGTCGCGCGAGCACAAAAATAATTCGTCGACGAGGAGGGAAGGAAGGCCCGAGCGCGTCTATCTCGAAAGCTAGCTTTTTTATTGTTTTCCTGAATTAGAGACGAGGCGAACTCGAGAGCTGCGTGCGACGACGGACGACTAACTCTGACGGTGCACGGCCAAACGCCAGCTCAACGAGGTTGACGCTCTTTGCGGCGGATCGATAGATCGCTTGTCACGTCTTCTTTGCAATTAACTCATATTCGATATAAATCATCTTTGCCAGAAACGAGAGTGGACAAGTCAAAAAATACCGCAGCCTGGCAAAGTGTCGACGTATATATTTTCGGGCGTGCATGCGTGCATCTCAGCGGCCATAAATTGTCGTAGTTTTACGCCTCGTCCCGTAAACTCTGCGTTTTTATCTTGTGCCTCACAATGCAGCTCCGGCCATCACAGCGATGTTGTTGAGAGCGCAGCCTGTGCGTTTGACGCCCACTCCAGCGATCTATCTCCTCCGTATAGTTATCCTAGCCGTTGCTGCTGATGCTGCTGCTGCTACACGAGCAGGCTGGAATGCGCAAGTACTCGATGCTTCAACCTCGTGTCTGACGCATTTACCACGTACGACGAACGATTTCTCTTATTTCAACGGAGCTCTCGGCCATAAGCCTATTTATTTTTTACTTTTAAACTCACTTTTTCATCGGAGATCGCAAGTGCCATTGTTTTGTAGCTACGCGGATCTTGACAAACCTATCCATCTCACCGGTCAAACCTCAAAACGTTGACGGCTGTGCATCATTGTTCGTTATAGTTATTTCCGTCAGAAGATAAATAAGTTGTCGTTTTAAAGAGCACTCAAGCTCGACGACTATTGGAATAACGCTCGAGCGATCGCACGGCAATTTAATTCGGATAGCCATGCACGTCTTTCGACAACTTTCAATTCCAATCATCGCCACGTTGTTTCGCTCTCTCTCTCTCTCTCTCTCTCTCTCTCTCTTTCTCTCCTCGTTTTTTCGGACGTCGCATTCCGGACAACTTATCGACTGACAACTCTCCGGCGTATAGCCAACATTTTTTTCTGTCCCTACGGCTTTTTAATGGAAAAGCAGAACTAAGCTTGCAACATTTTTGAAAGCTCTCGATCCGTCAAACGAGACAGATTTTTAACATAATTTGTTTGTTTTTTTTCCATTGTATCGCAAGATGAATACAGGATGCATTGCAGCAACGTCATGAAATAAATGTATTTATTGAAAATCGTACGATTTCCAACAACGAAGATACATTGCGCGACAAAGACCGAGTGAGCGATTGAATCGCATCACTTATCGCGCATGTTAAATCGTAAAACACGCACGAGCTATGATATAGTCGAAAGGCGGATCGACAGAGCGCGCTGCACGACAAATTGGGCGCTAGATTGCCGCGGAAAAGTACGAATTTAAATCCATTTGGTATTGGAACAATTGCAATAGCGTGGAGAAATTGAAGAGCGTGTGTTTATATTGATAATATTCATACGTTATAGGTCGATTTTATTGAAATCAAAAGTAAACGGCAACGAAGTTGCAAAAATGTATTTGTTATGTTATCAATTACTTTAATAGTAATTGAATGGCTGGGTAAATTGCTAGTGAGTGAATGTAACGCAAGTGAAAATGAGCTTACCTGAAAAATGAGGAAAAACGGCACCCACTGATAGTATTTAACTTGCCTAATAACGGAACTGGTGGCAGGTCGATCGGCTGGTTGCTGCTGCGCCGATGAAACTCGTTGTCTATGCTGATGGAGAAAGGTTGAGCCGACGCCGGGAAATGCGACGTTGACACCCGCGACACCCAGCATCGCACCCGTCACGAAGTACGTGCTGTGAATCCAGCAGTAAGCGTTGAACGCTTCCACCGGTATGTCTCTGCAATGTCGTTTCTTTTTCTTGGTTAATCGCTATTTCAAGCTTACTCTATTGCACTACGTTCTATTGACTCGTTGACTCGGTGAAATTGGTTGTTGGAGCAACCTCTTATATACAAATCAAATCGATCGATCGATCGAAAATGCACAAACTCGTAAACTGCAGTAGCGTCATAGATTACTCGAATGATTAGAGTGCAATGTTAAAGAGAACTCGACTGGAGGAAGAAAGCAAAAAAGAAAAGTGAAAAGAGCAGACCTCGTGTGAACGCAGTCAATGGGATTGCCGACGGCCTGCTTCATCGAGACCATTGCGGAAAACGTCAGCAGCAGAACGGCTGTGAGCACGTGGAGCCTCGCAACGAAGCCGTCGTTCTGTACTCTGCTCACCTAAATTCCGAGAGAGGGCATAAATCATGACAATGTCAGAGGCTACCTTTCCTCGCGATCGAATCGAGAATCGCAAAACCGCTGCCGCGACTAATCATCGACGCCGTGCTACGCTCCCTTTCGTTTCTCTCAAACGTCTATATTTACACGTTTATTGCAAGCTCTACTCTTAAATCGCGCTCTTGGGAGTACGCGCGATTAGCGATGACTCTTGTTCGCGTTGTGGCTTCTTTTGAAGCAACTTTAAAGCAACGACCCCGCTGGCGCCCGTGAAAATATTCAATCTCTTTCGTTACGTTCGTTTGATTCCAATTTGAAAGGTCAGGGAACTCGTTGATCGACGCGAAACGCCGAGAGCAACATTGATCGGTCGTTTGTTCGTGTCTCGCGTGCCGTCATTTATAGGTGCTGGTCATTGTAATCGAGCAGCAAAACCAACAAGAGACACTTACCAAATTTATATTTTCCAGTAGCTTTGGAATCGTATGCCAAAATAAAAAGAGAACAACAGAACAACAACGGATACGTGAATATCTGTGGATCTTTCTTTTGTCTGATAAAGCAAACAAAAGCAAAGGTTGCGGCAAAAAGAAGGATTGGAAGCGTGTGACGGTATAAAATGCAAAAACGACAATCGCATATTCTGCGCTTAGACTTTCCGCATTGTATATCGTATAAGGCGCGCGTGCGGACAAACACGGCAAAATCAATAGCTCACCAATGAAAAATCCAGAGTATCGCTAAATGTACAAGCACGCAGAACCGAGCAACGTTCCCGTGCTTCGTGATTATCCGGAAGTAATGATCACTCCTCGAGTACATACGCGAACATGCAGTCTCGCCCGTTGTTCAAGTACAAAATAAAAGCGACAAGTGAGTCGGATGCGCCTGAGACAGAGAGAAAGGAGACTCACGTCAAAGAGACAGTAAAGTCCCCTGATGGCGTCCATGATCCAGGCCTCGCTGCGGCCCCTAGACCGCTTGGTCCTGGCGATGCGCAACCATGCGTTCCTCGCGGTCGGCCGACTCTTTGAATTGTGGCTCGTCGCGCGAGACGAGGAAAGGCCCTTGAGCCGGTTGCCAGATGGTTTTGTGGCTTTGACGGCGGACCGAGGTTGCTGCCGCCGCCTCCGCCGCTGCTGCTGCTGTTGCTGCTTGCTCGGCTGCTTGCTTGGCTGCAGTAGGCGGACGGAGGCGCTGGAGGACTCTGGGGGCCGAGCGCTCCTCATATTAGGACGGCGGCCTCGGTACTCCTCCTCCTCCTACTCCACTCGTCCTAAGCTCGTTTGGTCGTCGTGCTGCTCGCCATCCACTGCGCCAGCTGCCGTCGAATCCAGCGCCCCCATCGCCGTCGGCCTTCATCGTCCTGCTGCTGCTGCTCCAGCTTCAGCTCGATCATTCGGACGCTCGGCGACGCAACGCGCCCTCTCCTTCTCGAGGAATTCGCTCATGAGTGTCGCCGCATAGCGAGTTGCACTTGTTCTAGCTCTGCAAACCACAGCAACGAGCTTTACGATTGTTCATTTGGCGAAAGCAATGCAGCCAGCCAGCAAACATTCGTGAAATGCCAAAGCCAAAGGATAATTAATTCACGTAGCAGCTGCAGGCTGCCAGACTCGAGCGCGCACCACCCCGCTAGTTCGCCCACGAGACGGAAAAAACGCTTGCGTCAGCCGTATCGGTGCATACCACTCCATCCCCTCCTTCCCCCTTGCCCTTGTTTTGTCGCCTCATTACCTTTGTATCTCGAGTCGCAAGCTCAAGAATCCAACATTCAAAAGAGCAAACATCGTCTCCCCTCCCCACTCGCTGGCACTCGTTTCTTCCTCGATTTTACGATTGTTGGCCAAGAGAAACACGAGCGCTCGAAAGCACGACCACTTTCCGCGGAATACACCGACCCACACGCGCACACACATGCTCGCAAGCGTGGCTACGGCTATTTTTTCTTCGTAACACTACTGTCATTGGCCTGGAAGTATATATATTAATGCCTCTCTGCCCGCGTCACTATCCTAATGCACGTGCTGTCGAGAAAGACGACGCTATAACTATAGGCTTTGAGTATATTTATATAGAGCGGCTTCGAACGATACTGCGAAGATTCTATTTTTCCACTTGCCGAACCCCTTTAGTTTGGCTTTCTCCAATTGCCGCTTCACGGTCTCTCCGTTGTATTATTTTCAGCTCGATGAGAGAGATCGTCGTTCGTGACGCTTCATTTTTTTGCAAACGAGCCATAGGCTATATATATATTTGCTCAATTGTCGTTTCAATCGTAAGCAAACCGCGAATATTGTACCGCGAATGGTCAAATTGTCGAAAATCAATCGACGACCGATCGCCAATCGAATGGCGTAAAAGCGAACAGATCGCGAGTAAAAGATGCAGTAAAAGAAAACAATCATCGACATTCACCTTATTTCGTTACGAGGACGAGCTTAAGGATGCGTAGAGAGCCCGATCGGTAGCCTATACACCGAGACCAACACAACACCGCACCACGTGCACTATCAATCCGTTTGCGCAAACACACGAGTTACTTGTGCGTCACAGTTTCTAACGGACGAACAACTTGCAAGCTCGGCGATCGGGGATCGATCTGTGGCGCTCGTAGCCGACGAACTGATGAATCTGAGGCATCGCACTGACCTATACTTTGCTAATGCCATGGCCGCACGGTAGCCTAAACAAAATCGAAAGAGAGAGAGAGAGAGCGCGTGCGAGATCAAGCCGCCGAAACTCAACCGTGCGCTACGGATAACTGTTATTTTTATAAATGTAACCCTTGCAAGTGGCAATTAATCATCAGTTGGCGAGTTGCACACTTGGAAACAGGAAAACCGCGTGGACGTACATAAACTACTTGTGATTGAGAGCTTTTTGGCAAGGTGCACTCGGATGCACGTGGTCGCAGTTATGTTTAGATCGGTGCACGGGTGAACGAACGAATTTGTATCGTCGATTAGTCTTGATGTTGATTGACGATCGAGCGATTCCGACTGCGCTTCGACTATGTTCTTATCTAGTCAATGTCAATGCTACATCGAACATTGCAGGCATTCAGAATTCTCGTGTTTTAAGAAACATAACGAATTTTATATTGCGAGTAGAACATTAAATAAATCAAATTTAATATCAGTGCACGCCATGAGTTATCCTTTGTTTCGTAATAGCTTCTTGTAGCGCGGTCGTTATGATCTTTAAAGCAAATAATAACCATCAGCCGACGTTCATCATCGTCGTCGCCATCATCATCAACACGCACGTGCACGTGGGTGCAAAAATTAAAATAACCGTATCGTGATAATCTACGGCGAAATTGCGGAACGTATCATCTCGCTGACACTGACGAATTTGAACAGTGTCGTAAGCACGCTACGGCTGTGCGTAAAAAACATGCCAAAAATGAAAGAAAAGATAACTAGTTACGTTACTCGTTGTTAACGAGCTACTGGCGTCGCCTCGAGCACATTCCGCGAACTCACTGCAGCGATGATTGAGCAGATGCAGGATTCAAAGGAAACAAAAAAAGGATAATTAACGCCATCCTTTCTTATTCAACTTATTTATTCACTTTTTAAAACCTTTCGAGAGTTTATTGTCGATCATGGGGCATAGTAAAAAAAATCCAATTTCACCACTCCAAAGTCATCTTTAATTCTCCAAAATAATGTATCAATACATAGAAGCTTAATTAAAAGAAAGAAAAATGTATTTCTTGCGAAGCTAGGTATAAAATTCGCAAGACTAACGCAGACGCTAACGTTTCGGCATTAATTTCAATTTTATCGAATAAATTATTTCACACAAACGCTCGCTAGTGGAGATTATTTTGACATTTTTCAAAGTTGCCTCTTGTCCTTTCCTTATTTTTGTGGACAGAAGGTTTATTTAGGCAAACCCATGCAGGCACAAGTACAATTTGGATACGGAATGTGGCTGTATATCACTGTTATAGTTATCAAACACATTTAACAATTTTCATGGTACAGTAATCATATTACAAGGAGGCAGTGACAAGTTTACCGAAAAAACAATCACTATTTACAAAGGTTTTAGTTGACTGATATTAGTCCAACTGCAATATATACTTTATTTTAATACGTCTAAATGTATGATAATGTTAGTATGATATCGTATAATTCATTTGACGAGTGATTTTTTTTCTCGATAAAGGTTGCAGTTTAAAATGTTTGTATGGAAATACATTATGTGGTTACGTATAAAACATTCTCACAACGAATGTCACTCAATGGAGGTGTCTTTTATCACATGGCTATCTGTACTCGATTACTTTTGTAACTATAAATTTATCCGTCCACAGACTACCTCACGCAATAAACTTATAAATAATTAAATTCTTTTCAATTCTCTGCTGGATCATTATAATTATCATCATCTTTTTCGGTCATGTAAAGTAAAATGAAACTTTTAAGAAAACGAGAAACAAAATTAATGCAATTTTTTAACGATTTGATAATCTTCGAAATCGCCGAAATAAAAAAAAAGGATAAATAAAATGCAAAATTACGAGGACATTGTTGCAAATGTATGTCCCGATGATCGGTATTAATCTCAACAGCAACAATCTTAGTACACAAGTTTGACCTCTCGCGTTTGAGAGCTACATCCGTGTCAGTCTTCGCGGCGAACTGCTGTTTTTCTCCGAATTAAAGAATTCGCGACACCGAGCTTAAATCACAAAGGAGCAGCAGTCGTAGATTTTACATAAATATATAATAATAATATAGTACAAAATTCTACGACAAAAGTAGGGTCGCTTAAAACATGAATGAGAATACCACCAGTGGTATATATATTTTCACATGTATATTTCAGGCTGCTTACCGAACTCAAGGAGAATAATTCAACTTTACTCACATACGTTTCAAGAGAATCACTTTTGATGATATTCGAACTTATTCTAATTATTTACTACAATTCGAAAATATATATCTGTTTTACGCTTGTATATAGTGTATAAAAATACATGTCGCCTATGCTCACCTTGAAAAAGGGACGATAAAAAAGGCATAACGCACTGCCTTTTACCATTTTGTTTTCATTTAGAATACCTCATAAATTGGATACTTTTAATTGCTTTTTGATTAGTGCTTCAGTTTTTAATTGCTTGAAGCTGATTGGCAAATGTTTTATTTGTTAAATTTTCGATGAAGAAACCTCTGAAGTATATAAAAATGTATAAAAAATCACAACTATACGCTCTCTTTCACAAAAATAGGATTGTTTGTTCACATTCGTATCGATAATAAAAGTGTCCTAGATTGGATTTCCTTTGAATCGAAGTCGAACTTTCATGTAATTAGAACGAATCACACAGATATTCAATGTTCGTTCCTTTACAACAAAATGTAAAGGTATTCGCCAATTATTTGTGAAAAGCATTGACTTATTAATAAAGAAATTCTAGTTTTAAACTAATATAACTCAAATTAGGTAACGTCATTATAACAATTTATTTTTGCACTACGCTCAACACACAATTTTCCTATGCATTTTCTTCGCAGTTCTAACGACGCAGTACTCATCGCTAAAGATCGGCGTGTTTACCGTAGGAGCTTGCAAGCTTGTTCCCTAGCCTATTGTCGGCTAAGTAAGGCCTTCCCTATGAGCTCACGGGCGACATGTGCTCGCTCATCTTCTTTGTCAGTTCCTGTAAAAGCTCTCTGTATATCAGCGAATCCATGTTGGACGACAGAACGTACAGAACCCACCAATCTCCTGTAAAATAAACATCAACGGCGTAAGGCTCGAGCCTTCAAACATGCAACAGCAATAGCCGAATCAGTTGAGACTACGAATTACCCAAATCAATTTTCTTGGTGATGCTCTGGCACGTCTCCAACTCCAACAGTCTGGAGGACAGCTGAAGAATTTTCGGTCTGACCACTGGAGCGAAGATGATGGCCGCTCGATAAATCATGAGTCCGCTGAGGAGGATGGTAAGTATGAGATACCAGAACCAAATGAAAATGTACGTTTTCTCGTTGACGATGTTGAGCGGTAGAATACAGAGCGAGTCGTGCTTCTGAATGGAGCCGGATGAGCCGTACTTGTGGAAGATGCACTTGGTGACTCGTGGAAAAATGTAGACCATCGGGTCAACGCGCTCCTCCTGCGGCGTGTCGGAAAAGTTGATGACGCGAAGTCCATAGGTGAGGAATTCGCCGTCGAAGAACTTGTTCATCGCGTACAGCTGGACAAGGATGTTCACCAAGCAGATGGCCTCGCAGGCGAAGTAGCGGTACGCATACATGTTGTGTGTCTGTGCGAAAGGGAAGAAAAAGCAAAGGTTCTTCGGTAAGCGAAGCTATGTACGTACGAGCAGTCGGCGCATCGGACGTTTATTGGCGGCAATTGAATTCAACGAGGTCAAATTAGCCGTGGGTACACGGCCGGATGACGCTCGAGCTGCTTGCTCTTGTACGCGCGAGACAAATTCAACGTGTAGAATTACTCGAGCAACTGGACAATTTCGCTTACTCGTCCACGTCGTCTACTGACCTTTTACTTTTGTAACTCGGATTTTTGGTCTATCTTTATCACGTGACAGAGCTTGGACACGCTCGCTATTTTCGACAGCAAAATGCTCTAGGTGCTTGGCGCTCGTGAAGCTGGCGTCGTTAGAAATCGATTGCGCAAGCCTCGTTCGGCTGAGGTGTCAGGCGTTAAGCTCACCGCCGCGGCGGCGATGCATCATACGACGAGCGCTAGATTCGCTCATACATACTCTGCACTGCGTCGTCTATCGTTCGGACGAGCGTTCCGAGCTTCCGTCTACATGAAAGTTGGATATCGTCGCAATGACATTGATCATTGCGACTGTCCAACTCTTCCTTTCGCGGCAATTTATCGACGTATCGCGTAGTTTATATTCGAATGCCGATCTCTTGCCGAGTTGCCCATTCGCGAGCATGCTACGGTGAATTCATCGTGCCAATGAAAAAAATAACGAAAAACAGAATCAGTAACGAGGTCATCGTACCCGAATATGAGATATGAGATAGTCCATAATAACGTTCTTCTTGTTGGTGACGGATTCCTCGGCTTCGAGCGAGTGGTTTAATCCCATAACCAGGGTCTTGATGAGGCCACCCTCCCAGATACCCCATAGCCAATGCGGTAGGTAGCAGGCCATCGCCTGAAATTACAGAAGTACATTAGCTATTTATTACGTACGTCGTGAGGTACGATCGTACGACCCAAGCTTGGCAACACGACACGCTTTGCAGATAACGTGCCATACCGACGCGAGGCTTGGTCGTGTTGTTATTTTTGAACGTATTCAAAGCCGTTTGCATGAACTTGAGGCTCGAGAGGTTCGAGAGGTTCGATGGTCTGATTAGATTACAACTATCTTCTCTGTTACTTTCGGCATTCGGATCTTACCTTTGAAATATCGAATTTAATTTAAATGTCACTTTGCTGAATGTTTCTCTTTTGGTATTTCTTTATACAACCAATCGCATCAATAAATGACGCAAGCACGTTTCTTTGTGTCAAGTAATTGTAAGAATAAAAGAATCATATTCTACAAGGGCATGCTCTTATGCTTGAGGTCACGAAAGTGACGACAGCCAAGGGTCGCAGTCAAAGCATAAGAACAAGACTCGGGGCTTGCAAGGGGACGCTCGTGAGTCGGTTAATAACCGATCGTAGAGAAAGCAAGACGTTCAAGGTTCTATAGCACTAAATTAATCGAATTAGAAATATATCTCTATTATTTAAGTTGTTTCGGTTCTATCTCACTATTAGTAATAAAGTCCTTACATAATTATATTTCAGCTAGTTTCATCAGATTTTTTACGTAATTTTAATACTTGAGACGCACGAGCGAACGCTTGTTTGCTTTTGCACGTTTGTTTTGGCATTAAATGTAAATACGAGTTGTCTTGCAGCATGCTCTTATAGAGAAAACAAAAAAAAATAAGCAGGCGAAAAGGTTACCACGTTAAAAAGGAATAAAGAGAGGATCGAAGAGAAAGGAGAGGAGGAAAAACGGCGCACGTGCCGCCAGAGGTGAAAGGAAAGCGTGCGCGTATTGGTTGCTACTTACTTGAAAAAAGAGCACGAAGCATACCCACTGGTAGTAGGTATAGTATTTCCGTGCCTCAACGTCACCAAAGTCGTTGGCTACACCAGGATGAGCCACTTCCACGCCAATCTGTAATCAGACAGCCAGAATTCTATCGAATAAAGCATAAAAATGACGATCGATAAGCCTAGGCAAACCTTTCGCTAATTTCAACTACAAACAACGTTCTTGAATTTGGTTTACTTTCGAATTAGAAATTTGACAAGTCGTAATCAACGAAACGAATCAAATTATCTGACTTTTGCTTTCAATTTCAATTTATCGACGTAAACCGACTTACACAAGCGCTAAAACTGTACGCGTGTACGCAATCGGTTCCGCTCTATCGCTGATCGTAATATAGCAATCGATCGATTTGCCAGGTTATTCCTTGTGAAATTTAATCTCGCGCTCCTTATTTTATTCTTACGAGCGGTCATCTGAAACCTCGTGCCAAAATAAAGCGACAACAGTCAATTTTAACTACGAGTGCTAAAAAAACACAATAGCCCATTGCGCATCTAAACTGTTCAATTGGTCTGGCAGGTCAATTTGCAAAGTAGCAGCGATAATGAGATTGATGGGTTTAAGCGAGAGTTAACGCGATGTCAAAAAAAAAGAAACAATAACGATCGTTTATTGGATATACTCAAGACAAGTTGCTATCGGTAACAAAAGCAACAAGAAAAAAACAAATACAAATATGGTATCACATTCAAATGTATCTATGTTCAATATACTGCATTATTTACGATGCGCGCGAATGGAACGTTGAAAAAGTGCAACATTGTTATTGCATGAATGACCTTGTTTTTGTTATTCTTAAAATGTCTGCTTGTACGTTTAAAAAAGGACGCTGCGAGTTTGCAATTTTGCCGCATTGTTTGAGAAATGTTCGTTTAGGAAAGTAATTATTATGGTAAATTGTGAAATGCAATTTTAACGTCAGAGTGTGCGAATTTCGATAGAAATTTCAATCGCAACGGAATGTACGCGTACAATAAGGCTTTGATAATAACCGACAATCTTGCATTCGTCGTTGTCGTACGTACCTGGCGATTGAAAGCATCCGGCATGGTGAAGGTGGATGTAATCCAACAGTAGGTGTTGATAGGTTGAGTGGGCAATGCCGAGGGTACGATGCACGAAATGGGATTGCCAACCAATTGAGTTGCAGTGATAACTAGCGAGCAAGTCGCCAGCAATGCCGTGGTGAAATGATTATGCATACGGAAAACCATGGAATCCGTACTAATATCCTGATGTTTGACAAAACCCTTAAGGTCTCCTAATAACTTGAACATCTTGGCTGCTTGCTCGTTGAATTTTCAGCAGATTCGATAATTCCTTGTCTCTTTCTTTTTCTCTTAATATCACCGCTGTATACTATGCTACTAGTGTCACTTTCGTAGAACCAGCCTCATCTGCCAGACGCTCGTTTTTTTTTCCTCTTTACTCTTCGGCCGCACGAACGTGCGTACGCGTATATCTTCCTTTTGCTTCGATTATTCAAATATTATGGCGCTTAATTATTCACACCGAAGCTTGGAGCTGAAAAAAAAACATTCATGAAAACATCCGATAGCATAATATGACGCGAGAACGTTATATATGGTAGCGCACAAGCCGCCGGTTCAAATCGATTCTCGCGTAATTTTCAAGTCCAACTCATAAGCAATTCTCGTTTCCAGTCATTTTCGACACCACGATTCAATAGATGCGGGTAATGACCGGCACTTGTTCGCTCGAAGATGTCACCGGCATTTTAATATCGACTCCTGCGAGTATAAACATACGAAAATTCCATTGGCCTGAATTGATGGCTAAAACAATTGCTAGAGTAACTCCTTGGGCTGTCGATTGGACGGGAGTGGAAGCACGGTATCGGCATCGGAGCGTGAAACGAAGAAATGAGCAGCAAGGCTTTCGCGTGCCCCAGCACAAAAACAGTGGCAAACCTAAACGTATAACGACTATTTCTTCCTCGTAACAACTCGCTTATTTTTGATTCGATTCTTATTACCGTACCGTATAGTTCTGCGTTCACGAGACGAGCCCGAGAACTAAGGGAACGAGGGAGCTTTTTCCAAGAAACGCATCGACGTTTATTTGAAAAGGAGGAAAGGGGCCAACAATTTCTTAAGAATAACGTGCAACGACGTTGAACAAGGATAATCTAACCTCACTCGAAACATACACGGAAAAGTACGCGCGTAGGGATATCGTACTCACGTTTCCATCCGTCTCCACAACTCTCCTTCTCCCTATGCTAGCGCGCAGTTACTACAGTATACCGATGCGGGCTTCTCGCGCTCTCGCCCTTTTCCACGCGCCCCCTCCGCCGACACTGCAAGCCGCTAACCTCAAAATATCCACAAAAGCAAAGTTTGCACCCTCGCTAAAAAATCACGTTCGCATAAAATAGACACAGGTCGACCGATTAAAACAAACGGTCATTGATGTTTTTGATGATCGCGCAAAGTGGAGGTTGGTGGCCGCTGGAAGGTACTTACCGTTGCATGCGCTCTTTCTCTTTGCCTCTATAAATGAAACTTCGCTAGACTCGTATCAGTTTATCCGTGAAGGAGCGAGTGTCGAGTAGACGACGAGTTCTACTGGCACATGGGTTACAATATGAACAAGCGACCGATGGTCGAACGGGCGAGCGGCCGCTCGCGTATACAAACGTAGCACTGTCTCTTGAGCGTCGACTGACGAGGAGGTAACGTGAAGCAGCAGCGCCAAGCCAGCTTCGTCGATGTGTCCTGTGCAGTGTTATTGTGGGGGGTCCGAGAAAGAGAGAGAAAAAGCGAGCGAACGAGAGAGCGAGCGCGAGTATAGGATATATATACGAGGGGGGAAGCGCACCGAGGAAAAAGGGACGAATGGAGGGGGATAGCAACCAACTCAACACACTCGCAAGCAGCCACGGAGAAACGTGTAACGCAATCCCCCTTCCCCTACCGCTCGCCCGCTCTCCAGCTATCCTGAAGCCCAGATGTTTCTCTTCGCGCTGCTGCTCGCTCGCCGATGCCCTTCCCGTTCAACTTCTCTCTCTCTCTCACTCTCGCCGTGGTAAACATGCTATACGTGCAATTATATATATAGAATAGATGAGAGAGGAGCTCTATCTCTTTTTCCGCTCCTGTTGTTGACTTCGTGGGCCTCTTTCTTTTTTCCCCCCTCGTGTATTTATTGCGCGCTGTAGGAAGAAAAGCCTGTGTTCTGACCAGTTCCATTCGAGTCTACTCTCGTATACTTACTGTTTTCTCTCTTTCTCTCTCTCTCTCTCTCTCTCTCTCTCTGGTAAGTATTATTACACATCACGGATGGCTGATCCCCATCTTTTTCAGCGGCTAATTGCTGCAATTATGAGCCGTGCTGGCTTACTTTTTCATTCGTATTATCGCGCGCGTTCGGAGTAAAGGCGCAAGGTCGCGATTGAACCATCGGTAAAACTCAGTTTGTCGTTTTCCTATAGCGAGCAATCGTCTAAAAACAATTTATTAATCCAAATTAAAACTGATTCACTTGTGATTGATTGCGCCCGAGCGCATATTGCTTACAATGCAATCGTTGCAATTTGCATTATTGCTCGCTCTGACCCACTAATTATTTCACCAAACGTACGCGGTTGCGACTATCGCAAGCCACATACGCGAAAGATAATTGACATTCGGATGAATGCTGCTATTTAAATTCAATGCAGCTGCGAGAATGCAACAAGTTCCTTGGAACAGAAGCCACGTGCTGCGAGTTTCCATAGCATACAAAGCCTCTAAAGTGATCCATAAAAAAACTATCCGTACAGATGACTCGCGAGTCCTCCTCTTCCAAATTGTATAAACGATGGAGACCTCGAAAGAGAGGGCATTGAAGTCACCACGAACTTTTCGTTGAAAGTGCGACTTTCTCTTTTTCCATGCTGTATACGCTCGCTCCTCTTCTCCTCCCCACCCCCTCCCTCCCGCCGCCCTCCTCTCCCACTCTCTCTCACTCTTATTATTATACACTCGAGTACAGGTTTTGGCTGATCTTTATGTACTGAGAGGGCTGATCGATTTCCAGTACGCGACCGCAATTATTATTTAACGTCAACCTATTCTTTTTCTTTCATCTTGCGGTGTACACTCGTAATTCGTATACTCCATAAAAGGGTGCTTATAATAAATGGTTATGAGCTCTTGAAACATAACGCGCCAAGATTTGCCCTCGCAATGTTCGTGGCAAATTGAATGCCCAAAGATATTCGAAAGTATACAAACGATCCAGATGATCAGCGATACTTTCTTGAGGCGACCATTCCGCGCAAAAACCAAAAAAACCAAGCAAAAGAGACGCCAGCCATAAGGCCGAACTCTCGAAGTTTCGAAGCATCGACCGGAAGGGCTAACGTGCGTTCTCGTGTTGCCTCTTGTAAACGTCGACTTGTCGTTTCGGTCGATGTATTCTTTTAATGATTCGCGTCAGCTAAAGCTAGCATTTGTTCGTTAAAGTAAATCTGAATTTGTTTCGTCAAGTAAAATAAGAAAAACATCGTATCGCATTGTGGATATTATTATTGTCAAATGTTGTCAGTACGAACAGCCTTGTACTATCGAATAATAAAGTGACGTCGCTGCTGTTGTTTCGATCACAAAAGCAACGACAATTCGGGTTCAAACCAGGTCTGTAAGCACGAGCGAGTAGTTGAACGAGTAAAGCGGCAACCTACAATTGAGCGGTTTAACGAGAAAAATTGGAGCAGCACTTGCCATTGACGGATTCGGATTTGAAAGTTGGGGTTGTCCAAGGCTTCTTGTAGTCTCGTTCCTTTTGTCAGACATTCGTTCCCTCGAGCAAGCATCTCTGTTTGTGGCATTTGACGCCACGTATCGTTTAGATATCGTTGAAATCAAGATTACACCTATCTTTTTTCCTTTTTCGAAAACCCATTTGAGGGGGACGTGAGTCAGGTCGGTTTATTTTCCAAGGAAAACTTTATGGAAAGCTGTTTATAACTGTTGTTACAGAGAAGAGGCATTGAGATTCTGCATCATCGATACACGTTGCATAAGTTAATACCGTTTTGCTATGTCAATGGTGAATTCTAATAGTAAGGAATGTAGAATCTCGAGAGATTACTCATCAAAGATCGCGCGCGAATGAAAACTTGTTTTCCAATATTAGCGTTTGCGTCGGTGGCGAATAACTTGCACAATTGTTCCATTTGTCACAAGTGCAGCATCGGCAGACGAGATTGACAGACGCACTCGACGAGAATCCTTCGTCGGTTGACCAAAAACAGGACGATATCTACGCGAATCTGTACTCTATCAACTTCAGTTGGATATCGTTTCGCAAATATCGTCGCACTCTCCGAGCAAAAAATAAACGGAGTGTCGATAAAAATGACCAAGTTGCTGTTTCAGCTTGAATGAAAAATTGTATTTTCAATTATAAAAACAAGAAAAATGATTATCGTTGTTAGCCGATTTTTAACGACAGCTTACTGCCGTATAATGAAGCTTTTCTATACGTATATAATATCTCCAGTAGCTGCCAATGCCAGATGAAGGCTCTATTGTGGATGCATTAAAAATGATATGACATAACGCACGCGTAGTCTAGATATAGAATCTCGGGAACGCGACACCGCGGCAAGTCGATATATCGGATAATATCCAGACTCCTGTCACGTCTCGTAGGACGATATAAGAAAGACGAGATTCTCCGTTTAGTTGTGTTGTCTATCCGAGATGAGTTTTACGTGACACGTTCGCAATGTTTCAGCGAATCCGCAAGTAAACGTGCAATACGCATCGATTTGAACTCTCTCTCTCTCTCTCTCTCTCTCTCTCTGCTTAATCGTATGAATGTCAGAGTTACAATAGGTAACAAGAGGAGTTTGTGGTTGGCCATTTGTGCGTTTTGTCGACGACAGGCAATTTAATTTCAAGAAGAGCATTGCTCGGAGTAGCCAGATACGTCGGTATATGTCGAGCGACAATTGTCTGCTCAGCATATAGTCCCGACCGTCTCGTCTGGGAGAAGATTTCAACATGCCGAGCTTGTCGCGCACGCGGATTTCACGTATATTAAATATGTCGTTTACTTAATGGGAGACGTTTGATTGCCTTGAGCGGACGACTGGCTGGACTGGGACTAGGATGACTCGAGTGCCAATGACACATCTGCAGAAGAGAGATCCGTGCGCTAATGAGCGTCGAGGAAAGCTATAATGGTTGCTCGTTATCTGCCATCAACATAAGCTTAACTTGATTAGCCTTTAACGTTGCGCAAGCGTTAATTTTGCTCGTGTTTGAACGGTTAGTTATTGGGACCAATCGCTATTCGAGTAATTATAGGACGATCGAGGAGCGAGCGTTCAGAACGCAACTATTGAGAGCCACTGAACTCGGATCAATCGCGTCAATTATGACGAATGTATGTCGAGGCGTGAGCTCTTTCGATGTTTCTTGCGTGCATGGCGGGGGCAGCATAGCTGTACAACTGGTTCTTCTTCTGCTCGACTGTACAAGAAAAGCATGTGAGTACTGGCAATAGTATTGTTACTTTGATAATGACAAATTTAAATAAATACAGCAGACTCAATCGTGCTAAGATCCCATGCAGCACGATAAAAATATATATTTCGTTTATGTGAAATCAACGGTAAATGGATGATTGGAAAATTGAAACTATACGACACCAAAATCAAGACACGCAGAGATAAGTGTTTTCCCGCGGAAAAACGAGTACGAGGTTGTAATTAAAGCTGCTCGACAGCGGTGAACTTAACACCCGTGGCTCTTACTTACGTGTCTTAACGTTGAGATGACTGAATCGTGGTCGTGATGGCCTCGGCACCGTTTTTTTTCTCGATCGTCAAAAATTTTTTTAACACGTCAATGCAAATCATCGCGCGTTACAATGAATGCTTGAGCGTTCTATTATCAACTTGCAAATATATATGGAAAACTTGAATAATTTATTTATTTATATATCTTAACCGCTGCTTACACATACATACATATACATGCAGCACGAGTATACAGCTACAAAACAATATACAAAAGTCGAGTTCGCGCATATAATGGAGTACATTTTAAGAACTCGATCGAAGAAGTAGGTCGAAAACCTCTTTGATTTCCTCGAATACGTAACGGTACCGTCTTTTCCTCTCTCTCTCTCTCGTTCTCTGCGATAGTCTACAAGTAACCCGATTCGCCTTTTACACAAAGGAATAATGCAAAATAAAATAAGGAGAGCTAACTAGATCGTTGCTCACTTAGCCAAAACAATAATCAGTATACACCCGTGGCGAAAGTTTAACAAAAATAAAAACAAAAAAAGGTAAGATCGATCCGTGAGATCAGCTTGATTGAATAGAATAACCAAAGCATCGACATTGGCGCAATTGGAAAATATAAAAGAACATCGACACAGTCGGAGAGTTTAACTAGCGACTTCCGCTGATCCACTGACAACAGGTTGTATGTACATTGTTTCAGCCACCGATGTGCTTAGTCAACATCCGCGACGATTGCAATCCCGTATCATCATCCTCGCTGCTGCTGTTGCTGCTGTTGTCGTCGTCGTCGCCGTCGTCGTCGGTAATCGTCCGTTGCTCCGCTGCTACTGCCGATTGATTTAAGACACGTATAGCATTTTCGAGTTATCGTCTCCTTGCGCCTCGGCATCTTTCGTGCTAGACGGAAATAAAATAATCATTTTGATTAATGTTAATTGTTGACTTCGTACTCGTATTGAAAACTATTTTTGAGTACGAAAAAATACGAGTGGTTTTCTCGAAAGCGTGGTCGTTGAAAGACAATATTAAAATATTGCGGAAAACAAACAGACTAATTGACAAACAAATAAATGTTAGTGCGAGTAGTGAAAAACGAACGACCACGCTAACATTGGTCATTAAACGATTTATTAGCGAGAAAAATCGGAAAAGGACGCGATAATTTAAACGTGCAGGATTCCGTCAAATCATTGAGTTCCGTTGCAGCAGCAGCGACATTGTATATTACTGCACGCATGCAAATTTTATCGCGTGCAAGCGAGCAACAGTTTTTCAGCAAATTATCGTTGAGAGTCGTCGGGAAACTTGCAGCTGTCGCGTGCCAACGCGTATCCAATGACGTTATCGCGTTATGCTATACGATACAAGGTACAATCAAACATTCCAATTGACAATATTTTGTCGATTTGCGTTTTTTCGTCGAACGATTTTGATAATGTAAGAATTTTATCAATGTTTACCGCTACATCGATTTCATTAATCTCTTGAATTGGTTGCAAACATAAGTATTTTAAATCGGAAGCTACTATTAAAAATACGTTAAACAAAAAAGAAGCACTGCTAAAGTTATGGGTACACGTGAAAGCATAACTTTTGCCGCAGTTTATTGCCTCGGTATTTTCGCCGTCTTTTCACGACGCAACGGTCACTGTTGTAGTGATTATTCTTTGAATAAAAAAGGACCATGGCCCACTTGTGACACCATCGCGATAGCGCTTCGACACGAACCGATAAGAACAATAATTCAAAGTTTATTGGCACAATACAATCACTATCGGATTGATTCGCCGCTGTCGAAGATTACTCGTGTACGAGATCTATTGCAATTTGATCGTCCGAACCTGTATTCGTTGTTCTTGAGCAAATCATCTTGAGGTAAAGTGCGGTACATGGTTCGTCTCCTTTCCTCGAGGTCTTGAGCCAGTCCTTGCAGCAACTCCTTGAACACGTAATTTTCCACGTTCTTGGCGATATAGTACAGGAATAACCAATCTCCGAAATAGTATTCGTTTGTGACCTGTAGTACGTTCCAAGGGTTATACCTTCCAGGACAGGCCATTGCAAACACCCACTTGTTGAAAAAAGTGCTCCTATTCGACGAGAAAAACAAGACAAATGATACGTTTTCTTAAAGAAATACAGACATGCGTTGCCCGAGAGAGACGAGAGAGAGCATCGAGTTACTGATATTGTTCACGTGAAAAATGAGGTCTGTTGCGTAACGATGCATAACGTGTACGTCAAAACATCAATAATAATAATTGCAAGAGTAACCGTCACGACGACAGAAATTGGTCGTTACTTTTTTACGAGGCGTAAAATATATGGGTCTCGTGCAGTTTGTAGGCGCGAATGTAAACTGCAATAAGAAACCGGCGGACAAGTATATCTTGGCGTACAGAGCAAGAATCGGAAGAGCTTTGCTCTACCGTCTTTCCGTTTGCCGCTCGTAAACGTGCTCGTAACACTAATCTCGAAATTAGGACTCATCAACCGGCAGCGTCATAAAACTTGCTAAGCGAATACGCATGGGTTGATGCTCGAATAACCATTAGATAATTAGATGCACCTCGAATGCAGAATCATAGTGAGTATTCTCCATACAAGGCCCATGAAGCTGAGGAAGGCAAGAATTATGAACCAGAACCAGAGAAACGTGTAGATCTTCTCGTTGATGATGTTCAATGCCATCACGCAAAGAGCATCGTGTTTTTGAATATTTCCCGATGGACCGTACTTGTGGAAGGTGCACTTGGTTACCTGGTAAACGTATACGTAACATTTTCGTCAGTTATGCCTAGCGACTCGAATCGAGCGAATACCGTAACGATAACTCACTTTAGGAAAGACTTCGTCGAAGGGATTCTTGTACTTGTTGTAAGTGGCTTCGATGGCGTCGTGTCCGAAATTGAGGAAAGCGCCGCCCAAAAACTTGTTGGTGATGTACATCTGTCCAACGACGTTGATAAAGTTCAACACCTCGCACAAGCCCAAGTAATAAGCCCAAGGTCGGTTCAGATGTAAACGGTTCATGAAGGCCAAACGGATTTCCTGGATTTTGGCTTCCTTGTCCTTTCTAGACGGTACCACCCCGTTTTCCGTCACGAGTTTTTCATCGCGGAGCGCAATTGCCGCCATTTGCAAGCCCGAGGTGAGTATGCGAAGTCGCCCACCTGTAGTCGTCGTTAACGATCAGTTTGACAAATCCAGACCCAGCTACTATTAACGTATAAGCAGCTATGCGATCGAAACGAACCTTCAGCCGATCGCCAAAAGTAATGAGGCAAATAAAAGAAAAGCGCTTGAAGGAACAGGACAAAGGGTACCCACTGGTAGTACGCGTGCCTGGTCACCTCGTCGGCTTTGTTCTTAGGTCCAACTCCAAAGTGCGGGATTTCGCCTTCTTCCACTGCGGTTACATTCATGTGCTTTACCTGTCACGAGCATTCAATATTGTCATTCGTTTGTTCGAAAGATTTCAGTTTACATCGTATCGCGCGCTTCAACTTACCACCGTGAACGTAGACATGAAGAAGCAGAACGACTCCATCACGCCGTCCGGGACTCCCTTGTCCGAGACGCATCTGCAAGGCGAATAGAAACAAAGTCAAGCGACATTCAAGAGATTTAGGAGTAAATGCAACGAATGGATCGTTCTTACCTTATGTGCTCTCCAATGTATTGTCTGGACGAAACGAGTATCACGCATGCCAACAAGATGAGAAAAGTTGCTCGGTAATGCAGCTTGAAGACTGTTTAGTGGCAACAACGGCAACATCAATCAATATTTTCATTTCTAAGCAGATATTATACAAGAAAAAAACACGATACGACATTGAGTTTTCAAGCTGAAACTCTTGGACGCGCTTTTATCACGGCAAGCGTTGGATATAACGACGTTGTTGAAACACGCAAGTTATCAATCGAGAGAATAGAATCCAGATACCGAGTCACTATCTATTAATAACCCGTTGACTCGCGAGGTGAAAGGGTACGAAAATACAAACGAGTACTTACTGATATTGTCAATGGAGGGTGAGTCTCGATAGACTTTAAAATTGAAATGTTTCTTGAGAACGTCGAAAGTGCCAAACATGTTGGCGTCCCTTCCTTTGCGCGTATCTTCGGAAAGCCAAGGAAAAGCACCAGAAACTGACCTTTGCGAAAGGTAAGAGCTTTCGAGACGACGTGCACGGCAACTTGGAAAACTGTGGCGATATCGGGACCCTCGTGCAACGACGTCGACTCTTCTTTATCACGATACAAGAAAGAGGGAGACCAGACTGGCTTTACACTAGGCAGCTCTCTTCTCTTGTCTTGTCGATAAGCCACACTCGCGGAACGTTGCTTGATAAGCCCGCGCAATGACTATCAAAGCTACGAGTATAAAGAGCTGACAGTCGAGCTTTCTCGAGTACGAACACCTCAAACTTATGGCCAACGCCATAACTAATTATTTTTGTTATTTTGTTATTTGACTATATCGTTTGGCGTACTAGTGAGTTTAACAACTCACGCGTCAATAATCATTTACGCCGTTGCTTCTAGCGTCACACAAGTCTCATTAACAATTGACGAAATTGTTAAGAATCATTATGAAGTTGTGATATATCGGGCAAATATCACTGGGACAATCAAATCCTATCTACATGAAAACGATACTCTCGTATTTATACAAGTTTCAACAATGTTGAGACAGTTGGAAAAGCAGGCAACGGGCATATGCGCTACGAGACGTCATGGTGAGCAAATAAAAGTGTGGAAACATCAAAAACACGAAATCATGGCTACCTGATAAATACATCGAGACATCGATTAGGATCTTGTCGAAAAAAAATTTGAGTCGTTTCATCGACTGTATAGACCTATCCACCGATTTGTTTCGCAACGTAATAAACGTTATTTTTCGCGGCAGTACAAACAATAACAATGCACTCTTGTGTGTGACAGAGCGTTCATCCAGCGCTCCATAAATTGTCATTCTCTTACGTAGCTCTAATTTACGATTGTCGTTTGTTTTCCGTCTTCGCGCAATCCCTACGTTACGAGCCTTATAAAACTAGATCATCGTATTTTTATTAGACTTGAATAGCAAAGCACCGCTCGCTAATACTTTATACGTATCGTTGTCGGCGTGTCTTTATCAGATAATGAATACAGATACACGGTGAACGTGACGTAAACTCTCGAGAGATTCGATGATACGGACATACATATATACATACGCCATGGCCGTTTGGTTGATGGCTCGATGGCTCGAGAAGCGACATCTCATCTTATGTAAGCAGGGACAATGACTTGTCCGAGTGAGAAAACGCTAAAAATGTTATTGGTCGTTGGAATTCCATTGATGCTTCAACGACGTCAACAACCGGAGAATAACGAACACTTGCATACGTCACGCTCCATTCGTTATTTTATTGAGAGAGCTATAGTAATAATGAAACAAATCCAAAGGAACACTATTGGTTAAATTGCGCTTTAATTGCCAACAGTAATGTACCGACGGAAAGCTCAGCGCCGTTTTTGCTAAATCGTAAACAAGTGTTGGTTTCGCGCTTAAGCTTCGGATGGCTACGTTGTTAAAAAAGATTAAAGCTACTTTCAGTTGATCAAACAACGAGTAATTATGCAGCGTGTGCTCCGTCAGTTTATTCGATAGAAAAAAAACCTTTGCTCTGATCATTACTAGCAGCGCGCCTCGTTTCAAATCACGAGTCTTTTACCCTGCTTTCCTTCTAGTTGTGTTTTTTGAAAAAGTGCATGTCAAAAGAAGAAGACAATAAGAAAATAAAATAATAAAGATCCGAACGATTAGTTGAAAAGCAAGCGAAGATTAGCTCGGAACGAGTGATGCAATAAAAAGTATATCTCGGGTGAATTAGGTAACGAAAAGCCATGGCAGGGTCATTAATTCAACGACTAACAAAGCTTTTATAACACGAAATATTCCGAAGGCCGATAAAACTGTGTTTGTCAGGTGGCGTCTCTTGGTATGATTCGTCAAATAAAACTTGATAAGAGTCATACGCGATAAGGTAACAGCAGCGTTTGACAGACTCGTAAAAAAAAAGTTTGAAGAGAGCAAACAGCGCGTGCGAAGCACGTTACAATAATTTTGGTAGCACACACAGCGATCAATCGTCGATTAACATTGATTAAGCGATTTACACAGTTTAAAAGAGGCTTCACTGTCGCGTCAATCGAGATACATTATTTCGCATAAAACAAAAGCACAACAGTACGGAAAAAGTACGCGTGAGAGGAGAGGGAACCAAAACGTGCAATCGAAAGGAGTAAAAGGCCGAGAAGGACTTTGACCGGTCGTTGCCCCCGTCTCTTCGGTACACTGGTACTATCTCTCTCTCTCTCTCTCTCTCTCTCTCTATCTCTAACAGCCGATTTACAATTATTTATTTATGCTACGCATCTAAGGGCTATTCGATTGATTTACTTGGCAATTTAAGTTTTGTTTTGCAGCTCGAGAAAAATATGCGTCGGACTTGGAGGTCCTCGTAACCCGACGTTCTCGAGAGCGGTATTAACGTTACCACGGTATTTCGGAGATTCTATCGTTAATCGATCGATTATCACAGGTGTCAATCAATTAAATTGTCGCGTCTAATTTATAGTTGTACGGTTTAATCGTGCCACACCATTCGTACCGATGATAACGTCCAAACTGTCCGTTAAAAGCGTCGCTCTAAACGATCTTTCGATTTTGGAGGAAAAGCGAATGCCATGCTTCATGGCAATAGGCGTACGTGCGGAAGTGCACGCTGCATTGGTTGTACAAGGCTTCGACCCTTTGCCCGCTGTGCATTTTGTTTTGTGAAAGCCAAACGTTCAACGTCACATTAGATAATCGTTGGCCTTTGCGGGAAAAACAAGCCTCATCCCACAGCGCGAGGATGTGTACGTGCGAAGGTGCACGTTACATTCGTTATGTACGCTTCTGCCCTTTGTCTCCTGTAGATTTTTGAGCCAGCCGTACCGCATTCCAAGGCGGATATACACTTTCTCAGCCAGTGGCTTTCATGATGGTTCTAGACCCCAAAGCGCTGCTTCTCTCTGCTTCGCGTTGTTTATTATTTCCAATCCTTTTTTTCGCCTATTCTGCAGAACGGTGGACTTTCAAAACTTGGCTTTCTTGTAATAAAACACTTTAATAGGCTCGGCTTTGGATTGTTTCGTAAATAGACAAAACAGCAAGAAAAAACGAAACTGTGAAAATGCAAAGCACGCCGAGCTGAGCCGATACATGTTGGAACAATAACGTGCCACTATAGTCTCATCAAGATTGAACAATCAATTGTTTGAATGAACGAGGCTTGACCTTAATTTGATGTTTAGCGCGAGACTTGTTGTTTGTTCAAGGTTGTCGAATATAATGCGTTAAATATATTTGAACAGCGATGATTTATAGGCCGTAGATGTCGTATAGTGAGATGCAATCGGATATTTTTCTGATAATTCAACGGTTAATAGACGATTAGATAAGCAATCGATGCTAGATTATCGTTTCACTTGCTCGAACGTTGTTGTCTACGTTATCAATATTTGGCGTGGCAAGACATCTATTTTGTTAACTAGCCAATTTATGAGAAACTAGCAACTATCAAGCTAGCGCAGGGAATGAGTCATATAGGATCTCTATATCGGTTTTCTACAGCAGCAACCTGACTTTCCATCTTGAGGCAACCATCGCTCGAGGCCTTAAAATGGCAATCACTGTGAGAGAATTCCACCTGGGAATTTCTTGTCTTGCTGGTTTTTTCTCTCCTCCATGCTTGCCCCTCTCGACAACGCGCGCGCTCTCTATCTCTCTCTCTCTCCCGCGCGTGTGCGCAGACTTGACGAAAGAGGAGGAATCTCGGAAAAACGAGCCATTGCTCGTTATTTAGAGACGTCGGCAAACTTAATGAGAGATTCGAGATAGGTACTACAAAGAAAACAAAAATCCGTGTGTGGGAATTCGGCTAATATTCCATACAACCGATTTCGAGTATTACCGCGAGACGTGTGTACAGGATGATTAATTCGTCTTTCGGAAGTCGCCATGTTTCGTCATTTGACAACAATAGGAAATGAGAATTAAAATGCTATTTTTTTTTATAAAACTAGAAACACGTCATTTTCCGTCTACTTCGGATAAGCATGAGTCAACCGAGTAGATTACGTTTGGAAAATCAGATTATAAAGGTGCTTCAAGGGTAATAGGTTTTTATCCAGTAAAACACTCGGTTAAAATGTTTGAAAATGACTTTTATTTTGTGTAACGTTGAGTTGTCAAAAAATACATCTTGCACATTCAAACAGTAGGTCCATTCGTTTTTGTACATGTGCGTAAAAGCTTGTATAAAAGTTGAGGAAGGGCACAACCTAATGGGATGTTGTATTTGTGTCTTTCTCCTTCCCTATGAATAGTGTCAACTGTTCTTCTGGTCGTCGACGTGTAAATGAAATTTATATATTACGTAAAAGCACGTATCAAAATACATACGATTCTTTATACAATGTATATCTTATGTAAATACTTAAAAAAACTCTTAAAATTTTCAATTTTTTACAAATTTAAGCGAATATCTAGACAAAATATAACGCTTTTCTTACGCTATGCGTCCTCGCTTTAATCGCACAGCTCGCATTCGTATCGGAAACGGGGTCTTATCGTCGTGACGAGTTCGACAAAAAATCATGCGTACGATTTTATTTCCTTGGAAAATATAAACTCGGCATTAGATAATGAACGTTTATAAAGATTTAGTTAGATTAAACTCTAATCGAATAGCGAACGATGACTATCATTGTTGTTAAGACTTTATGTAAACGATATCTATTCAAGTGTTGGTACGTTATTATTAATTACTTGACTCACGTCTACATAGTTCGAGTCCCATGTTAATTAATTATCAATGCTTGTTCAGCAAACGTTTTCAAAGAATGAACGACGCTCGAAAAATAAATCCGACAAAATCCGACATAGGCACTTGGACGTATTCTGACGATGACTGTCACAAAATCGTTACTTTTTGTTTAACGCAATAATATTCGATAATAATGTTCAACAGCATCTCTTTATCGATACCTGGGACAAAATTAATTCAAACAAATAGGACAGACTGTGGATGGAGGATAACGAAAATAAGGGTTTATACACAACCAAAAAATTATATATTGGTAAAATAATAATTTTTATTCAAAAAAAGGAGAGAAAAAAAACAAATTTTCGACAAACCAAAAATAGGATAAATAAAACTATTATTAGATTAGATCTCGCGTATAATATAAGTGTATGCTATGTGTGCCCTTTGAAAATACATCAGACGCGCAAACGGCAAATTTGTATTATTGTTTCACGTTATCGCTGGCAGTTATAACTTTGAGCACTCAAATGATCAAAGATAACGACGAAAAGAAAATGCTACGGGACTACATTTTTTCTAAGTAGTCACCGATTTTTTGTCAACTTTCGTTCACGCAAACAAACATACTTACACTTGTTTTTTTTTTTTTGCTATTGATTTTGTGTTCTAAGTGTTAATTATTGTCAGAGCTTACTGGCTGCGTCGTAGAAAAATTACCATTTCTCACTTTTACCGAACCGGAAAATTTCTCATCCGGAGTAAAAAAGTAGCAAAGGATAGTACGTACGACAGAAATTACAGTACAATAACAGTAAGGATGATTATAAATTTGATTTTCTTTCGTAATAAAATCTAATATTACTTCATAGTGAAAAGCAAAAAAAAAGAAGCGCTCGATCAGAGTTTCTAATCGATCGAATTTGTACGACGGGCTAAGCAAAAATAAAAAAATGAATAAGCTCTGAACGCGTATGTAGCAGTATTCGCATTTATTACATTAAATCTAGGCGCGGCAGTATTACAATTAGATTTATGAACGAGGTTGTCACTTTCACCGAGTGAAAAGACCTTGGAAAACTGAAAATTGCACTTTCAAAATATTCCTCGATTCATTTCATCTGTTCTTTACGTGGAAAACAACACATACCAACATATTTCTAGAATTTTACCGTATCCATAAGCTCCTAATTGAATCGCAGAAAAAAAAGTTTTGGCAGTCTTGGATAATTGATTGGTCCCTCGGTTGCCTTCGGTAATAACTGGTATCGTCGTTTGAACGACGTACATTGTCGTTACAAGAAAGAAGTTCACTTTTGTATGTACGCGGGAGAATTGGATAAAGAAATTACATATATCTACACGACTTTTGTATATATATAAAATTATTTATATATTTATATAAAATATTCTTTCCTATGAGCTAAAGAGCAACGCTACTATTTGTAGAATACAATGACCATGCAATGACATGATGGAAAACGGAAAAAGAAGAGTCGATTAAGTTATCAGGATTAATGAATTGTTAATATAGCAAAAGTTTACTCTTATATATTATACTGAAAGGGCGGAGGCGCCTCGTCTGTGTCTCTTCTCTCTTTCTGCCTGCCGATCGACCGGTTCTTTTTTTCATCGGATTGGCAATTTAAAGGTAATCGGCGATGTATGCCCACGTGAAATGAGTGCCGAGATAAAAAGAGCAACTGATAAGGAATCAAAGGACGCTCGTGTATCATCGAATGGCGCGGATGTGAAATACTGCATTCGTATTAAAATTATATATTGGTAAAACAATAATTTTTATTCAAAAAAAGAGAAAAAAAACAAATTTTGACAAACCAAACTTCAAAACATTTTTGATTGTTCAATTCATTTCCCACAAACTTTAAAATATTTTTGAAAATGATCGGTTTGTTTATTTTGTTGTTGTAAAAAGTCGCCTGGAGTCCAACATTCTAAACGTTTAAGTTTATCATTAGTTTAGTTAGCGTGAAATGCGTGTAGAAAGATTAATCTTGAAATCTACAAACGAAAACCGCAAAGTCAATAAAGAATTTAAGCCTTTATTTTCTCGTGTTGATGATCTTTTCTCAATTCCTCGGAAAACAGTAAAAACGGAATGTTCGATTAGGCCTTGGTTTATCAAAAACTAAGGGAAATCAAGTTGGGCCTCGTTACTTTTTTAATAAAGTCAACTGGATGGGGTGAAGGGGGAGGGGAAGAGAGAGGACGGGCGTCCTCCGCTTATCACACAATTAGAATTTGCGCGACTGCGCGTGTATGTCCCGTAAAGTGTATGCCCTACAGGCTTGTAGCCGCCGCTCAGCGAGAATCGAGAGGATGAATAATAAATGAATTGAGTGAGTCGACTGGGCAGAAAGAGAGTGTGTGTGTGTGAGAGAGAGAGAGAGAGAGAGAAAGAGAGAGAGAGAGAGAGAAGGAGAGATAGCGCGAGTCGTTCGAGTCGCTTTTGAAAAAGGAAGACAGCGGTGGTTCTCAAAAAAGAACAAAAATCCAACTCAAAAAAAATACAAAGTCCGTGCCAGCACTCGCTAGCTCGCTCGCTCTCCATCTCTCTCTTTCTCTTTCTCTCTCTCTCTCTCTCTTTCTCTTTCTCTCCCTCCCTCTTTTGGAATCGACGTCTACCGGTAAACGCGCGAAGCACAACTTCAACAGACAAGGGCCGCATTGTCGAGCGCTTATACCACCGGCGCTTCTTTTATTATTTCGTAGCGCAAGCGACGAGTCTTCTCACGTGCTTTCGATCTTTCTGATGGTGGTACGAATCGTATCACAATTTAGCTAATTCACTACATATATGGGCTTCCTCTCGAGCGCGCTTACGCGTCTGGCAGTCGTTTCGCGTAGATTTGATCCTCGGAAGAGAAGAAAAGATCAAACGGTCGGGCTTATACGCTTTCTTTGCCCTCAAATTTTTTGGCGAGATCGCCGATTAGTTGCTTGTAAATGAGTGGGTCGATGTTCTTGCCGAGCTGATATAGGATAAACCAGTCGCCGATCTGGCACCTTTTTGAAATGGTCTCGATTTGGTCTTGGCTGGAGAGGCGCGATCTTGCTCGCAACAAAATCAGACGGAGCTTGGGTCCAGCTAAAATAGCGGCTCGGTAGCCAAGGCTCAAGCCACTCAGCACCGACAGGATGATAAACCAGAACCACAAGAACACGTAGATCTTTTCGTTGACGATGTTAAGCGGCAACACGCACAATCCGTCGAACTTTTGAACCGTGCCGGACGCACCATACTTGTGGAAGGTGCACTTGGTTACCTTGGGGAATACCCTGGCCATGGGGTCGATACGTTCCTCCGGCTCCATTTCCGTAAACTTGACTACGTCCGAGCCGTAGGTCGTGAACTCGCCGTCGAGGAAAAAGTCCATGAAGTAGATCTGGCCGACGACGTTGATGAAGTTGAGCACCTCGCACAGGAAAAATCGGAATGCATAGAAGTTCTGAGAGTGCAAATTCGTTGCGAAATAGTCGACTAGCAACCTTCTACGTTCGGTTTTGCAGTCTTCGCTCACTACTGGGCAGTTGAGATCGAGGACCAACATTTTGATTCTGCCTCCTTCCCATGTCTTCCAGAGGTAGCGAGGCACATAGAACAGAATCGCTTGGAAAAATAGACAGAAACAAACCCACTGATAGTACTTGTGGTACTTGACTTCCTCTCCGTCCACGTGTGAGCTCACTCCTGGCTGGACAATGTCCTTGCCAACGATGCCATTACGGTCTGGGATCGTAAAGGTTGAGTAAATCCAGCAATACGTGTCCATAACATGCAATGGAATCTCATCTACTATGCAGTCGATGGGGTCTCCAATGTATTGTCTGGATGTGACCAACAACGAGAAGGCAACCAGGATGACAAAGGTTGCCTTGTAATGCAATCTGAATATATTATTGTCTATGCATACTGCATCGATCTTCAGTAAGCCCTTGACCGAGCCAAAAACATCAAACATCTTGACCGATTGTTTTTTTAGACTTTTTCACTAATTGAAAACCCTGCAATTAAATATCAATTAAATATTACTACATCACACCACTCTGCTCTCGTCAATTCTACAAATAAACAAAAACACGCCTAGCACTGGATTGACGTTAAAAATTTTAATAAATAAAAGCAATAGCTTTAATTGCGTATTTGAGGCTTGTCATAAAACGATTTTGAGTTGTCGATTTAGTCAATTACACGGATAACATGCATGCGCAACACAAAAGCCGCCGAGTCCTTTGTCTCGCGTGACGAGAATACTCGTAAGAAAGCTAACATTTGAAATTGTCGGAGGCAAAAAAGCACAAGGGAAAACGTGTGAAATGAAAAGACGCAGCCGATATATAAAGCGCACGAGGGAGCTAGATACGTCAACAGCGCGAGTGTCCTATGCGGACGCGTAAACGACAACGGGAATAGATCAACAAACCGAGAAACTTTCGAGCCCGGTCGTCGATCCTAACGATCGCTACGCACCTTTTTGTCAGCGGGCTAGCTGCACGGTACAACGAGCAACGAACGATGGCGTGTATCCTACGTAGCGCTAAACTTGATGTTCTTTCTTGCTAGCAGACAAGAAGAGCTTTTCGCATATTCACAGTTAATTGGTTCTTTCACAGAAGGGTGTTTGCGGCGTTCGCGGCACTGAACGAGCACATTCGACAAGTTTTCAAAGTGCACTCGCGCTTAATTTTCTTTCACTGCACACTTGGTGGCGGTTCGTTTGGTACACTGCAGCGTCGTTGAATTTGTCGCTCTCGCCGTCGAGCACGCGAGCTGGCGTCGGTGACTGAGCTCGTGCTCGCTACGGGACCCTTCCTTTTCCCCTCCCTCCTCCCCACCCCCCTCGCCGACCAAACGGACGAGACTCTCCTCTCTTTCTCTGTTTCTCCCCCACGTTGCGTCGCTTCGTACTTTATCTCGCGCCCCACTCTCTTCCCGTCTAACAACGTATATCCTGGCCTGCTTGTGTGAGTGCAAAGAGCGGGCCCCACTCCACTATGGACACACACGGCCATACCCATAGCTCCTTTTATCGCAGCGCACGCACGCACACACGTGCACAAAGGAACGCGCACGGGGTGCTGCGCATGCGTTTAGTTTAACCGAGGTTGCACGTGTGTGTGACTCTCCGTCTGTACTGTACGTCGGACGATAAAGTTACTACAGTACATATTTCTATATATACGTACATATCTACTTAAACCATGTGTGTATATCTGTCTTCACGGGCCCTCTACTCTTTTGCTTTTACCCTCTCTTTCTGTCTCGTCGTAGGCCCGTGCCACATGTCGGCACGTCGGCCTTTGCCGATGCTGTTTCCGAAATGAATTTCCCTACTCGACCGACCAAATAATCAAACGACGCGCAGTTACCCTTGTTCTTACCTGTGGACAACGGAAAAAAAAGAAACAAAAACTGCATTCCCTCGCTGGCTGACGCAACACGCCTGCAAACAGCAGGACCCAGATAAGCTAATGAAAACGTTGGAGCGCCCAGTTGATGACGTTACAGGCCAAGTTCGTGCTCGTTTTCGGTTGGGTTTTTCAAACAAAACCTTAAGAAGGATCAAGATTTTTGGGGCCTTATGCTGGGCTGGGCAAAAATATACGAGTTGGTTGTTATACGGCATCGGCGCGCAGGTGCGACGGCATGTGATCTGGCGTTGCCATGGTGACCGATGCGCAGGAAGTAGGGTCTCCTCCCAAAATTCTTGGTATAGATACTCATTCTAGTCGTGTGTGTTGGTATACGGGACTGGGTGGTCGAAATAATGTATGCGCGAGAAAGAGAAAGGACGGTTCTCCTTCTCGAGGTGTCTGACCGCGAGACGCGTGTTTTTTTTTCTTTTTTGTTTTTTTTTGGTATACAGGTCCACAATTTGTTTTTGTTTTTATTGCTGCAAATATTTTACAAATGACGCAACGATCCCCGGGAAAATCCACTCGAGCATTGCTTGTGTTTTGCAAAGTCAAAAAGTCCACGACACTTGCCCATCGTTTTCGCTGCGCTGACATTTAAACGAACAAAACACGCTGACGCGAACGAGAGATCGTTTTAAAAAATAAAAGCATTCATCAGCGAGAGTGAATCATTGCAAATAATTGATACGTCGAGCGATTTTCCGGAAATGAACCAAGTCTCACGCGCAACATTCGTATAGATTGACTAAAATCTCAAGTCTTAATTGCAAGAAATTTACGGTAATACGAAAGAACATTGTCATGCAAAGATATGCGACTGTTAAGTGCAGCGGCCTGATTCTCAATGCAATAACGTACCGAGCTCTCTTCGGTTCGTTAGAGCCGCTAAATTATGTAGCTAATGGCTCCACCGTGACAAAACCCGTTATTTTCCTTTCACGGAGACACATTCTTGGACGTGATTTCACGAATACTTTGGATTTCGAGGTTTTTCTCGTGCGTAGGCATTAGATACTCTGCTAAAAAAACAGCAAGCGTATCGCATATACTTTACGAATACCAATGAAGAGTCTTTCTTTTCTGTAGTTTTAGTCGACAAGATACTTTGCGATGCGCACTTCCACAAGTATATACGCATCGATCACCAACGTTTCGGTGTATAAATAAAACCCACGTACGGCGCGCTTGCAGTGCTTTGCAAATTGTTGAAACGATCGTTATCTCGATTAGCCGACGGTTTGTCCCGGGAATAAAGCAGGGAAAAATGGTAATTGTGCGTTGCATCAGTTGCAGCCGCGCGCACCTCGTTGTAATAGTAGTTTCGATCAGCGCTTTGGAATGCATTGCGCAGAGAGAAAGGGAAAAAATCGATCGAATGAGGTTGCGATCCAACGATAATAAAGAGTCGTTTATTAATTACATATTACATGTAGCGTAAGCCTGTTATAGACGTATAGCCGCGTAGATTCGCACGCGTGTAGCATAGTTTTACTCGAAGCATACTTTTTATTCGGTAATCCCATGGTCTAGTCGCTCCGGCAACTTACGACTTTTACGGCATTGTCACGAATCAACGAGAACGAGGGCTTAAGCGTAGTTACGTAACTGTACATCTGGAAGAACAGATTTGATACGCGGTCTATTCTTCCAGATGCGTCGATTTTTTGTGACGTGCCGCAGCGACTCTGGAATTGCTCTCGCGTGAATTTAAGGCGCCACCAACTCGATACGTACTTTGCGCCTATCGTTTCTCGGCGATACGCCGAAGTAAGCGCTATTCCAGATTGGCAGCTAAAATCATCACGTAAACCGTATGATCGTAACTTGATAACAGCTGTTTCGAAAAGTTGGATCACTCGATCGAATGACAAACGGGTAAGTTTATCGTTAAAAACACTCGAGAAATGTCAGGGTCAAGCCAACTTTCCATTGGGATTTCTTGATTTTTTTTTTGTCGAGTACGCTGGAATAAAAGATTGATTGAGCAAGCGCGCAGCAAGCTGTGTGTCCCCTCCTGCTTCTTTGGCTGTAGGTCAAATAAATTAACCCGGCTGGCGATCATCGGCTCCACTAAGAATGGGATAACATTGGCGACTGTCATATTGAACCATAAGCAATGAAATGACTTTAGGCTACTTACACTTTTCCTGATTTTACGCGTTGAATTTCGAAAAAATGACGTTGGACGAGGTTCGTTCCCTTACAAAACGATCTACCTTGGACTTGTTCCATGGTAAATATGGTCAAGTGTCCACTATGAAAAAAAGACAACGTCGAAATCAAAATACTACACGCAAGTATCGAGATCGAGAAGCGTGAGCGGTATATATAGTATTGGCCCTTGGTCCGAGTCGAGCATGTTATATATGTATATATACGTATGTATATGTAGAATGTAGTCTTCGCCGGAAGGCGACCTCGGTAATAGAATTCGCACTGTACGCAGTAGTGCAGTTAACCTTGGCCTCTAGCTGAGGGGAGATCCACTCGACCACTCGACGAGCCGTGACGAGGCTTTCTTGCATTAAAAAAAAAAAGTTGTGCAGTACAGAGCAAAGTGTATTAAGTTTAAAGATAATCCGCAAACGAATGAATAGAGGGCGAGCCGATTGCAGTCTTTTTGTACAATCTGCCCATAGCTGCACACGGTGAACGAGAAGTGAAAGAGAGAAAGAGAGAGAGAGAGAGAGAGAGAGAGAGAGGTTGGCGTCCGGTTTTTCTGGTTTGTAAGAATATGAGCCAGAAGAGAGAGAGAGAGAGAGAGAGAGAGAGAGAGAGGATGCGTGAAGGAGGTATTCCAGGGGTGTGATTTACTCGCTGAGGTTCTCAATTCGCGGCTTCTCGCACGCACTAACAGTACGCGTCTGGCCTATGCAATTCACGCTTTTGCAGCGCATTGCTGATTTCTATAGTTACATTTCATGGTTCAATAGAATTTAATAAAGCAGCGAATTCTTTGAAAAGCCGAAATAAAAATAGACTGGAAGTAATAGGCCTCTATCTAACGATTTATTGTACACGCGCCTTATTCAAGCTCGGCTTTACACATGCTCCGTTTGTTAGACAGATCTATCTCGATTGGTCAACGACCGCAAGATCGAGTGAACGTGCGCAAACGATCGTTTCACGATGCATATAGTTAACATATGGATTCAGTCGTATCGACGAAGCCGGCCACGCGTCCGCTCGCACACACCTACTCTTTTCAATTCCAGTTGACAATCAACAGACCACGACTACTGCTCTGCTGGAAAAGCTTTGATAATAGTAAAAGTCGCGCGTAAAAATTTCTCCAAAAGAATTGTTCACTCGAACCTATTGGAAAGATGAGTAACGAGGTAATGTTTCAATTGATTGTTAACGCGTTAATCCGACGACTGTGTTGGAAACCGATCTGTGCATTCGTATACGTACACACAACGACGGTATCATTGCTCTATGGAAATGTAGATGTGGACGAGAGAGCTTCGGCTAAGTAGATAGCGAAAGCTCGCAACTTTGAGCAAAGTAGCGACATCTATGTCAAGCGTACTCAACTATATAACGTTGAACATCGATCTTCGAGATCGCTAGCGAGCACTTTGAATCAACGAAGCCTTGCGATCGATCAATTTACCGATAATCCAATTTGTTGCTATTTGCAGGAACTTGAGAATCTCTACATGCCGAGCAATTGGAGCAAGAGATATGGACCCATGGAATTGTTGGCACGGTACTTCAAGTTCTGCGAGAACAGTAAGTATTAATAATTGAATGCGCGGTGAACATTGGCGATTCGCTATTGGCAAGATTAAATCTCATTTTCAGCGACAAAACAAGTTCGCTGCTCTGTCAAACACGAGCTTGATATTCCTTATGGGCTCACCGAGAAAACAAAATACGATATTTACGGAACTGATCTGGAAAAAGGTAGGGGCGACATTGTCAGCAAAGCGATATGGATGGATAAATAAAGACCATTAAGTATTTGTTGTCGTTTTGTAGACGCGCCGGTTCTCTTGTTTATTCACGGTGGCTATTGGCAAGAGTTCAGCAAAGATCTATCGGGAATTGTCGTACCAAACTTTGTTGCTAATGGAATTAAAGTCGTTATCGGTGGTTACGATTTGTGCCCCAACGGTAATTACAGTCTCAAGTTTTATTGGATATTGTTATCGCTGAAAAACGAAAACTCGTGTAATTTCGTGAAATTTTAAATTTCAGTGAAATTGACGGATATTGTGCGAGAAACGAAGCAGCTGGTTGAAAAAATTTTAGCGTTAGCGCATTCGTCAGGATCAAAGTAGAGACGGAATAACGTTTAAAATATGATTGATGCGTAATTGGTTTGCTCGTATTACAAAAATTATAAAACGCTTACAGATGCGTATGGATAGCTGGACACAGCGCCGGCGCACATCTTGCCGCGAGCCTCTTGCACGATCGCGACTGGCTCGAATCAATGGGCAAACGTGGCTACGAGGGTCTTCTAAAAGGTCTCGTCCTCATCAGTGGTATTTACGATCTTGAGCCTCTTTTGCGCGTGAGCGTGAATGACCTTCTGCAACTCACGCCGTAAGTTTGACTAGACCGAGCTCCTTCCGTTATCATCTAAAATAAAAGGGCTTTTAACGGATTTTATCAACGTCAAGCATCTTTGTTTTCCAGAGACGAGATAAAGGAATTTTCGTTCGCACGACTGGACGATCGAAAGGATAACGAGGACAATGGGGAATCGTTGCAAACTGTCAAAGTCTTGGTAACGGTTAGCGAGTGCGACTCGCCGGTTTTCGTCGAAGAGTCGCGCAGATACACCAGAGTAAGTACGCGTTTGTCATCTGCTACCATAATAAACGCAGTTGCGAATAGAGAACTGGCATCACGACAAATAATGCGCATCAATGTTATTCCAGCGAATTACCAAATTTGTAGACAACGTCGAGTTTCTAATGGTAAGAGACAACGTAGATCACTTCGATATTGTTGAAAACCTGGGAAAAAGTGATTTTCGCTTATCGAAAATAATAATAAATAACATCAAGATGACAAATTAAATGAATGTAAATGTAACGTTAGTTACAACATTACAGTACAGTGATTAAATTCAATCAATAAAGCAATACTACCTGGAAATAATTGTTGACTTTTGTATTAGCCCGATCACGCACTGCTTGCATCGGGAGTCCGATGGCTGCTAGCTATGGAATCGCATGATTTCTTTGGAGTTCCTTCACCTTCACCTGATTGCCAATTTTGCATTATATACTCCACACAATCACTACTCCCAAATGACACTGTACGTCAAAAATTAATTCTCGTGTTAAAATTGTGGACTATTGACTTACCTACCGAGTTCAAACTCATACGGAGAATCACGAGCTCTCTTTTACCTATAGAGTCTTCGTGATTTTACTACTACCGCCACGGTTCACGGCGTGTACAATCGCTGCGACTACTGCGAGCGCGGCGATCACACAAATCTTTGTGGACGTGAAGCACGTGTTTTTTTAATCAAACACCACTATGGCTGATATTGGTAATTATATTATACTTTTTCCCCTCTAATCAATAAACAATGTGAACAGAAACATGTTATATCTTTAAATAATATTTTGTTTATCAATATTCCGTGAGAACTGTATTTTATCGAATCATTTTCTGTTATGTTTTCTCGGTTTGGATTATGCCATAAACACGTGGTATTGAAAACGTTCCGATTGCATTATTTAATCAAAGTACAATGGGACACGAAAAAATTCCACTTATTACGTGTAAAACATTTATTTACCGTTAGTTTTAACGAGGCAAACAGCAAATTTGTTACCAACTGCCTATTTCACGTTAGGTTATAAGTAACAAAATGTAAGGTTATGAATATACTTCGAATTTTTCATTATCAATGTTGCAGAAAAAGAAAAGAAAAAAAGCAAGAGCAAATCTCTTGGTGAGATTCAAGCCAAGATGAAATGCCAAATGGAACCTTCAGATGGTGGTGTCAAACTTGAATGCAAAGATTGGCCGTTGTTGTTTAAGGTATTTATTTGTAGTACAACTAATTTTGAAGTTTTAGTCAAGATTTCCAAGATTATTTTAATTTCAGAATTTTGATAAAATGTTGACAAGAACCAAGCATTTTACCCCCCTTACATGCGGATCCACACCTTTGCATCGTTCCTTATCAGAGTACGTTCAGTCGGGATGTATTAACTTAGATAAGCCATCTAATCCATCTTCCCATGAAGTTGTCGCTTGGATTAAAAGAATTTTAAAGGTTCAAAAAACAGGTCATTCTGGAACTTTAGATCCAAAAGTATCAGGATGTTTGATTGTTTGCATAGACAGAGCGACTCGACTTGCTAAGTCTCAACAGTCTGCTGGTAAGGAGTATGTTGCTGTTTTCAAACTGCACTCTGCAGTTGATAATGTTAAAAAGGTAAATTATTATTCATTATTTGGTTTTGACATAGTCAACTTGCTTTGCATTTTAAAAACCGAATATTTTTACTCATTTTAGATACACCAAGCTCTTGAAAAGCTAAGAGGTGCTTTGTTCCAAAGACCACCTCTGATATCAGCAGTCAAACGTCAGCTGAGAGTAAGAACTGTTTATGACAGTTGGTTTTTGGATTACGACGAGGAAAGGAATATGGGTGTCTTTAGAGTTAGTTGCGAGGCAGGCTCATACATCAGAACCATTTGTGTGCATCTTGGTCTGTTCCTTGGCACTGGATGTCAAATGCAGGAACTAAGAAGGAATCGTTCTGGTATCATGTCAGAGAAAGAAGGCTTAGTAACTATGCACGATATTCTCGATGCGCAATGGTTATATGAAAATCATGGTGATGAGTCATACCTCAGAAGAGTTATCAGGCCATTAGAATCCCTTCTTGTCAATCACAAGAGAATTATTGTTAAGGATAGCGCTGTAAGTAAATTTTATTGATACAATTTAGATGCCCTTTTGGGTGCTCCAAAATATTTCTAATGGTAATTACCTGTATTCAGGTAAATGCTATATGTTATGGAGCTAAAATAATGCTTCCTGGTGTGTTGATGTACGATCAAGGTATAGAATTAAATCAAGAAATAGTTATAGTTACTACCAAAGGAGAAGCTGTAGCTCTTGGTAAATATGTTCATTCAAATTTGCAAATGAACCATTTGAGGATATGCATGAAACCATGATAAAAATATTCTTACGAATTATTTCTCTTTATAGCTATTGCTCTCATGACAACTCCGACAATGTCCGCTTGCGATCATGGAGTAGTCGCTAAAATCAAACGCGTCATCATGGAACGCGATGCTTATCCAAGAAAATGGGGTCTCGGCCCAAAAGCGTCTCAAAAGAAACGTCTTATTGTGGAAGGAAAACTCGATAAACATGGAAAGCCAAATGAAAACACACCTGCTGACTGGCTGTCTGGTTATACGGATTACAATGCTACCAACAATTCAGTTTTGCAGACTGAAGAAAATGGCGTAAAAGACGACGCTAGCGGTGAAGCTACTGCTAAAAAGCGAAAGCATGAAGAAACTGTACCTGTTTTGGAAGAAACTACTGCGGTTGACGAATCTGTAGATGCTGAATTGGCATCTCCTAAAGAGAAGAAAAAGGAGAAAAAAGATAAGAAAAAGAAGAAAGACAAGAAAAAGGACAAATCAGACAACGAAGCTGAGACTTCAATAGTTGCAGAACCTGAAATGGAAACTGAGGTATGTTGTTGCGCCATGAAATATTACAGACGAGAGGGTTTTTAAAATTTTAATTCGTTAATTTTTCTTCAAGGAACAACCAATTAAAGAGAAGAAGAAAAAGAAAAAGAAGAGCAAAGAAGAAAAGGAAGACGCAGATTGAATATGTTAAAAACTTTAGATTGGATTTACTTATAATTATTTTATATCGAAATGTTTTAGAGTGACTGCTGCGTGCGCGTTTACTTCAACAAATAATATGAGGCGAATTTTAAAATCATAGTTGCAATGTATGATATAAGAAGAACCATGTATTTGTGATGTATACTACTTGGCTTTTGATTATTGCCAAAGTATGAATTCCATAGTTATATTCAAGGAAGTTTACGAGTATTTAAAATGTATATAATAGCACTTTTAATAGGAACTTTTCACACCCATCAAAACAAAACTATCAAATAATTTTTTGAACGATTTATCAACCTTTGAAAAATATTTCGTAATTCACGAAACTAAGAATTGTTTTATTCATTGCTATTTTTTTTTACTGTTGACAACGCGTAACTATATATAAGTTTTGTAAAGAAAATTTACTATTTTCAATAAAAACTTGAAAATATATTTGATATATTTTTTCATGTACAAATTCAAAAAATGGTTTTGGAAATTATTAATTTACTATTAAAAAATGTTTATTATGTTTTTCAAAGTTGTATTGTAAAATATAGAAATTACTTATTTAAAGACAACGGTATCAAGCATAGCTCCCAAGCACTGAACGATATTTTTTGTCATGAGGTTATCGACCTTTTCTTCCAAATGTCGTTTTGGATCTTGTTTACCAACATTTTTAATTGCCAACTGTTCTGGCGTCATTTTCTCCTCGTCTTCAAGAGCCTGATGTAACGGGAAAATAAATAAATTAATATCAAATTCAAAATGTAAAAGTTAAAGCAAGCCTTACTTTGTTGTAATTCTTGGCCAATTCAAGCATTTCTTGGACAATGTTTTCGTTGAATTTACTATGTTCTGAATACTCTGCAAGAGTCAAACCATCCATCCATGTCTTTTTATGCAAATTAAGCAACATCTTTTGCTCAAGCTCATTTTTTCTATAATTTATGCTAATACTATAGTAATGCCGATTCAGTCCATGTATTAAAGCTTGTACCGATGGTTTTTGAAGATGACCCAAATTGGATGTTGTTTGTCGTGGTTCTTGACCAAGTACCTGAGAAAGTATAGTAATCTTGTAAAATACCAATCATCAAAGTATTAAACAACTTTTGTCAATTTCATATTACCATCATGTTTGGATTGATTAACCTAAATGCATCGATAACTACTTTGCCTTTCACTGACTGGATAGGATCAATGACAACTGCAACTGCTCTTTCACTCAATGCTTCGAACGACTGTTGTGTATTTATATCAACACCGGAAAGCCAGCATCCAAATCCAGGATGTGAGTGATACCAGCCAACTACCATTTCTGGTCGACCAGTTTGTTTAAGCATATCCAACATTTTGGCTTGAAAAACTGGATCTACTGCTTCAACACTTACACCCTAATGATATCAACAAAAGTCTTGAGTATAGATCACTTTATAGAAAACTTGTAGGGTGGTAAATAATGGAAGACTTACAGTTCCTGTTTGAGGCATTGCAAAAACATCTATAACTCTGACTGTATAATCATCTACAAATTCACCAAGCATAAGACCCATAACTTCCATTGGTACTCCAGCTCTGCCATGCTTTAGCATTTTTAAAAGAGCTAAAGAGGATATATAGACCTAAAATAAATAAATGTATGACTACAACTGGATACATTGAGGTATATTTTATTTCGATTGCAAAATGGGAATTTTACTTGTTCAGCAGTATCCACAACTGGAGCATCGGATGGTGGTGGACCTTGACTAAGTCCTGGCATACCACCTCCTATCCGCAATAACCTGTCCATGTCTTGTCGTTTAGACTATACTGTAAAATATATATGCACGCACATCGTTACATTTAAACTTAATTTTTCAAACAACATGCATTAGATGAGAAAGCATAAAAAAATTTAACGTTATAGGTTAGGAAATATCACTGTCAAAATTAAACCGGTTCAAGACTTTTTAATATTATCTTTAGAAACTTAACATTACACTTATTAACTTACCTATAAAACACCGTGAAACTCTATTCAAATATTATTTACGATTAAATTCTAAACTATCGACAATAGACCGCATAAAGAGCTCCCAGTTGAAACGGAGCGCTGTGTCACACAATCTCAATTCAATTCTGCAAACTCATATGTGTATGTATGTAGCCATTGTAGCTGTAGTAGCCGCGTCGCGCGCACTTCTCATCATATTGGTTGAATATTATCGTAAACAATGGCAAACGATGGCATTGTAAATGAAAAAAACGTTAAATACAGTGTTTTAAACCATAAAAAGTTTGGTGGAGGTCCTCATAATTTAGGTATGATTTAATCATATTTTAAGATTTATTCATCATGTTGAAGGTTACGTTATTTGTTCCATTCTAATAAATAATGTTATAATTTACAGGTGATCCCGAAGATCGTTCACTCAGAAAAGTTGAAAAAGACATTCTAATAGCAAAAAAGGTGAGGGATAGAGCTCGTCAAGAAAAATGTATACCAGAAGTTGCAGGTAATGAAGTGGACAATTCTTCAATTTTTGAAGTAAATGATAAATTAATGTTGAATATCAATTTTCAGCTTTCAATGCGTGTTGTCAAGACAGTAGTTTAATGATGGTGTTTACTTGTCAAAAACAAAATACCGTGATGAAAGAGTGTTTAACACGTTGGTATAAAGATCAAGCATTTTGGGACGAATGCACCGAACAGTACTTACAAGAGAGATCAGAGTTTAGACGTACCGGAGAACCTAAAAAGATACGAGACTTTAAGGCCAAGCATGCAAACCAAATGTAATTGTATATGTATAAAAATAGTAAAAATCCAGTGATTGATGTATTAAATAATTTAATTTTTGTAAAATATATTACAAATAGTTATGTACAGAAAATTTACAGTTGGTTAGTAATAAAAAATATTTCTAAAATTCAAAATGGATAATTGTCCTCATCACTACTCTCATCTTGGCCATTGAAGAAGGTATTGACACCTAATTTCCATCTCCTCCAAAGTATTTCTTTAACAGTAAATTGAGAGAGAACTTCTGGCGAAGTTGGTACTGTGTCAACTGGTATTGAAGGAGGCCACAGTACTTGTGCAAATAGTACTTCCTATAAACAAATTCCTTTATTTAGTATTTTTGAAATGGATACAATATTTTCTTTAACTTAAGGATATACCTTTCTAACAGTTTCACATAATCTTTGTAATCCTATAAAATTATTCCATGTCATGTTCCTCATTGATTTACTTTCTATTCTTTTTAAAGTAACTGCATCTAATACGTCTATTATCACTATGTACGAGGAATGATAAAAAGGTGGACCTTCTTTATATAGCACTGAAATTCAATAATTTGCTATTAATGGTTTTGAAATAAGATTTAAAATTATTATTATATAATATATTTACAGTAATCTCCACCATAATTTAAACCAGGTTTCACTACCCAGCCTTTACTACGAAAATAATGATATGCAACATATTTCTGCAAAAAACTTTTTTGTTCTTTGCAAAAATAATTCCAGGTTTGTCCAATGCTCAAATACTTTGCATCAAAATCCACAACTCTCAAACATCCAAGACCGTACATTAAAAAAAATGTTTCTTCAGCAGTCAAATGCAATGTTTCTCTTACAGGAAAATTTTCATGCTTTATTTTTGGTTTAATATTTATCAAGTAATTTTCAGTTTCTGAATCACTATCCGACAACACCAAAACTTTTCCTTGTAAATTAGAATCGTCTCTGCTGTATTCGTTAGATATATTCACTACATCGTAGTTATCATTGGTAAAACAATCTTTGTTAAAATAGCTTGTTTCATGATTATCAATAGACGCTTCACTGGCATCCTCCTCTTCTGTTGAATCAAGAACCACTTCGTCAACCTCCGTGTGAGCTTTATTATTTTGATCACAATCTAAAATTTCAATTTCACTTGTTGATTTATCATGATTTCCTAAAGATGCTTCTTGAGATTCTAGAACCAATTTCATTTACTTCTACTATTATCTTTATCTTGCTTGAACATTCAAACACAAATATAAATACCTTTCTTCATCTCTGCACTCTTCTGACTTGAAGCTGATTGATTCAATTCATTCTTGTCGTTTTCATAAAATGTTCCTGCACTGAGCTTTTGAACATCCCTAATCCATTCTTGGCGCTGCTGCCATTGTCTTTTACGGATCACTGGTGGTGCACCATGTTGTATTCTACCAAACGATGGGTGACTTTTGGACAAGGATCCTTTGCCAAAATAACCCTGAAATTATTATCGGTGAATTGTGTGTTGATACGCGTGAAAGAAAAATCTCACCATTTTATAGATCATTTCGATTTCGACAGGATCAGCTATACATGATCCTAAAGCCGTTAAATTTGCATGGAACTTTGTTAATTCACCTTTGTTTCCAAAAACTAATGGCAAGGATGATTTGGGTTCTAATCTGAACTTTGATGATTTACTTTTTGGCTCTTTTAATTCCATGATCAAGCTGTATAATAACAAGTTTTTCTCAAATTGTTAGGCTCTCTGAGAGGTTACGTTGATCACTATTTACTAACAGAGCGTACAGCGCGGCATCTAGCGATCTCTTTTTACGTTGCCAAATTGCACGAATAAATGCAATAAAAATGCGACAAAAATGCTGGAAGCATAAAAAAAGAAGAACAAAAATAACATACGGTAAAACGTGAACGACCTGAGGACACTGGACTTGCTCACCAAGACCAGTCACCAGTCTCAGCGAATGAGTACATCAGTTTGCAGTGTCGAGTTTGCCTTTGAAAATGTCGGCAAACATTCAAATAAAAATCAACGCGATGATGCGTATTTTCAGGTAAATAATTGTTTTGTTTAAATATTTCATTAACACAAATCAATTATTGATGTATGTGTTAAAGCTGCCTTTATTGCTACCGTATCGAAAATGTTGCTTTTATCGAATAAACCTATAAGAATAATGTCGATTTTTCAGTTTGTTCATCTTAGCTGTGCATACAGTATCGACAAAAAGTATAAACTTGACAAATAATGCTTCGAATCAATTCCATGGCAAACAACAAGAAGTAATATGCCGTTGCTGCTGTAGAGTAAATGTAACACGAATAAAGATTGTTCACTGTTTATCTTCGTTCCTTTGTTTAGGTCGAAGAGTGTCTTTTTGGAAAAGACGAAGAGTACTTGTATAGCCAGTTTCCCGAACCGCAACAGAGCGACGTGGTAGAAGCTATAAAATATGGTTTACTTTCAATGAAACAATTATACGAGGAGAAAGAGCCGCAACTTTATGCAATGGGTGAGATTAAAAAATAATAATACCGAATAGCGGATTTTCACAGGCGGCTTTATTCGTTTGACAGGTCTCTATTTAAACGAAGATAATCCCGCTCATTTTGTCGCCGCTTTCAATAAACAGACTGTCCAGTACAAACAATTGTCAAAGACCGCGTATGCAGCTATTGAAGCTACGAAAAAGTTTCGCAAAAAGTGAGTGGGTACTTCAAGACTTGTTACTTCTATGCAATTGCATTAAAATACACTTCCAGTGAAGTAAGTATTAAACGAAAGCACCGCGATTTTTCATTAGATTTCCAGCACTTTCAAGACAAGCTTTAAAAAATACGATATTGAATACATTGGAGCAGACATGCCCGCAAAGAGACAGTCCGTTATGCCCTCGAGCAAGTCGAAAGTACCGTACTTCGGACGGTAGCTGCAATAATCTGAAGGAACTTTGGTGGGGATCCGCTATGTCAACTATGCAAAGGTTGTATTTACCGAAACATATTTCCATATACGAATTGTCAAATACACAATGGAATGGATGAGTCAATCAAAGTATTTTTTGTCAAACTATGGCTTGTTTGCAGGTTTTTGCCAGCAGTTTACGACGATGGTATCGAAAGCATACGCAAGTCGGTGACGGGACACGACCTACCCAGCGCACGACAGGTGAGCGATACGATTCACAAGGAGCGAGACGTTCCACTCGAGTCGATCACTCACATGTTGATGCAGTGGGGACAATTTATCGATCACGACGTAACGGGTAATATTTCTCATCAACTGTTCAACGTAACCGAATCTGTTACGCTCGTACAATTGCCTTTCAGCTACAGGCCAAAGCAGAGCGTTCAATGGCAGCGTACCTCAGTGCTGCTTGAAGAACGGCAAGGGATTTCAACCGCCTGCATTGGCGGTAAGTCAGTCGCATTATCGTTCACTTGTACCAAAAATCCAAATAATACCGACAAAATCATTGAATAAAATTGACGTTTAACTCAGCATCCAGACTGCTTACCAATTGCAGTGCACCCGGAAGACAGCCACCTGGGTAAGAAGGGGGTTCGTTGTTTGGAATTTGTACGAAGTGGTCCAGCACCACAAGAGGATTGCCAATTTGGACCGAGGGAACAACTCTCTCAAGTAACGAGTTTTATCGATGTCTCTACAATTTACAGTAGCAGCCCTCAGCAAAGCGATTCTATTCGCATTTTTCGAAATGGTATAAGAACGATCAATGTTATTCGTCACGATCAAATTGATCGCTATTAGATCGATTTGTTATTCGTTTAGGGCTGATCCGCTACGGAAAATTGCAATCCCGGAGTGTTGCACCGCCTGAACATTCCGATATTTGCTCGCAAGGCTCACTTTCGACAGGTTGTTTCAGAGCTGGAGATGGTCGAGTCAGCGAGCAGCCAGCTCTTATATCTCTTCACGTGGTTTTCGTGAGACTGCACAACCACCTCGCCAAGAAATTGTCCGCGATGAATCCGGATTGGTCAGACGAGAAGATTTTTCAAGAGTGTCGTAAAATTGTCGGAGCTATCGTTCAGCACATCACGTATCACGAGTTCTTGCCAATTGTGTTGGGTAAATATCGATAATTAATCTTAATTGCACAGTCTGCCGAGCATTATCGAGCTAAATTATTTTGCAGGGCAAAAAGTCATCAAAACATTCGATCTAGAACTCGCGAGGAAAGGTTATTATACTGGCTACGATGCTTCCGTTAATCCGAATATTGCAAATGCCTTCTCGACTGCAGCATACAGATTTGGTCATTCCTTGGTCCAGGGCAGTTTTGTCCGATTTGACCAGAAACATTGTCCGCTATTGAACAGTAAGTTCGAGAGGAAGAAGCTCAATGAACATTGATAAATACATTAGTCGCGATTGATTTTTGTGCAGATGTGAGCATCCATGAGGAATTTGCCAATCCAATGAACTTGGAAACTGCGGGCTCGGTTGATCGCATGCTACTGGGGTTGATTAATCAGCCGTCGCAGAAACGAGATGAATTTATATCAGAGGAACTAACGAACCATTTATTTCAAACGCCAGGATTCTCTTTCGGTATGGATTTGGCAGCTTTAAACATACAGAGAGGACGAGACCACGGGCTTGCGCCTTTCGTAGAATGGAGAAAAGCTTGCGCCTTGAACCGTATTAAAGACTGGACAGATTTGGAGCGTATTATGTCGGTCGAGACTGTTGAAAAATTTAAAAGCATCTACGCTGCTGTGGAGGACATTGATTTGTTTCCCGCAGGACTTGCCGAGAAGCCGTTGAACGATGGTCTGGTTGGGCCCACATTTGCCTGTATCATCGCTCAACAATTTCGTCATTTGCGTAAAGGCGACCGATTTTGGTATGAAAATTCATTTCCCGAGAGTAATTTCAACCTTGAACAGCTTACCGAGATTCGAAAGATTACGCTCGCACAAATTCTGTGCTCCACTGTGGATAGCATTGACGACATTCAACCGTTCGTCATGTTACGTGCCGATCAATTGAAAAATCAACGACTGCGGTGCGAGGATCCGTTGCTAAGCTTTATCAATCTTAATCCGTGGTACGAAAAGAAAGTTACTTTTACACTTCAACGGCGGAACGCACAAATGCCATTGAGCTCACTAAGAACCCGAACACCGGATAAACCAAACAAGACTAGAATCAATCAGCAAAACAGAGTGACGGTTAAACGGCCATTGGGTCCTCACGAGAATCTAACAATTGTTATTACCAATAACGCCGTTTATTCGCCAGTTTTCGTTAAAGATTCTATATACAATTCACATCAAAATGGTGATCGTTTTATGCATATCACAGCCGAACCACCTTTGTTTGTTCCTTCACAGGATGAGACAGAATCGTTGACTTTCACTGATTACGAAACTCGTGCGAAAACAAAACAAAAATCCAGTACGACTTATTACCCACAAAACTTTGGAAACTCACATAATCCGAACTCTCCAAGCTATACATTTTCGGATTCATCGGGGTGGTTAAGGCAATTTTTGGCCAATTCTCATTTCAATGCAACGCAACGAGTGGGACATCTAGATAGCCAAAATGACAGCGAGGCTCGAGTACACAACGATAATCATACTACTGTCGATCGAGATTGGGATTGGAATTTGGAAATGCCACTGCCAATGTCAGTCGATGGATAAAAGATATATACATGTTGTAAAATATTTACTAGCAACAACTAAAAGCGCCGGTGTTTTTAATAAAAATCCCTCTCAAAGCACCTCCCGCGCTTTAGTATGATCGAACCCTTTTTAGCCTTCATGAGTTTTCTTATGAACATTATTAATTCATTTGTGGATAATACTCGATTGTCTCTGCCGCACTGTAAAGTCATATCTCCATAGTTTGTCGAATAACGAGAATTCTATCATCCTTCACTCGTATTACGCTCTTTCACTTTTGTCTGTTTTTCCGAATCGCTTGATTAATACTTTTCTTTAACCATTTATGCGGTTTATTGTATATTGTATTATTTGATTTTAAGACTTATCGAATTATCGCCTTGTGCCGTGTGAAATAGCTCGATAAAACATACTAAATAAGCACTCATGAGCTTTAATCGAGCCAACGTTTTTAGCCTTTTTCGCACGTGTAGCAACTGGGACACTGCCAAAGAAGGCTTTGACGTCCGAATGGCTTCGTAATTATCTACTACACACCTCGCTCTCTGCCATTAAAGACTGAAAGCTCACGAGTGCACTCCTTTGCTCGTGCATTTTCACTCATATCAATTCTCACCTTTGTGTCCTCCTTTCAGTCAATAATTATCTGCTTTTTCTCTTCTTTTTCTCTTTCTATTCTACTTGATACACCTGACTTTATTGTTGCATTACGTAAAATAAGAATGCTTAGAATCGCACATAAAGAATATACGACAATAAGAGTCAATTCGCTTACAATGGATATGCGTTTTTATCTCAAAAGGGGCGGTAAGTTCGTAAAGTTGTTTGCTCCATTTATTTATTGCAACATAACATTTGCGTGCAAGCGAGATTCTCATAGATGGTAACGTTGACGATAACTGTAGCGATTTCAAGTAGAATATGTAGGAGTCATGGTAATGAAGTCTTGACTTGCGTGATGGAAAAGTGCGGTGAGGTATACCGAGCTATTTTTCCATTTCTCACGAGCGCAATCAATTGCTCAAAATATTGCTTTCGCGGCGGTTGGCCATTAACATAGTCGTATACAGAATAGGTTTTATTAGGTCGACGAATGCAGTTTTAAATTGCAATTGCATGCAGGGCCATATTATAGATCGTGAAATCAGTCACACGTAGCTTAAGTAATAAAACGATAAAAATCGTGCGGAATCCGAAAGCGATTCCGTGTGATATTAAAAAAACGATTAGTATAGCTGCATCAATGTCGATTTGACATCAATAAAATTGTTGTATAAAACGAGTGTCAAAGTCAATGCAATGCAATATCTTGATGGAGATGTTTGTAAAAACAAAGTTGCAAATGTGACTAGAGCGCGTAACAAGAACGCGACAGCTGGCCGACAGCTATAGATGAGTGAGGCAATCGAGATTTGTGGTGAAGCGCATTCTCGTCTATCGTGCAATTTGCCAGACCAGAAGTTATCGGATCAGGTGGCTGGTGGTGTTTGTTGTCGGTGTGTGACGCAGACTTGGAGCCCGCGAGACAGCCGATGTACGCCACGAGCAGACAGGCAAGCAGGCAGGCAGGCAGGCAGAGAGAGAGAGAGAGAGAGAGAGGGCGGCTGGGAGAGGGAGAAAGAAATAGGCTGAGGCTCGTCGGGACGAGGTATGCTCCTGCCTGTGGGCCGGGCGACGCGGCGCATCATTGAAACGAGAACGAGAAGCCGACGAACGAGCGAGCTCAGTCTGGCCCCTGCGCCCCCCACGTGCACCTCGCCAAACTATGTCGTGAACCGCGAGCTTGCCCCACGTGTATCCAACTTTGTTCTTTCCTGCGACAGTACTCCATGTGCAGTGTTCGCTTCAAAAGACTGCTCGGCATAGCTTGTTATTTTTTCTTGTTGCTGATGTTGGTGAATTTTTTATTCGAACGCCGACACTGTGATATTCTCTTTTACGCTTTGCCAATCCTGTTGTTCGCGATTCACTGAGCAGAGCTTGCATTTTTATCGAGTGCCCGATGCATCTTTTATACAGTGTGTGCACGGTGCAGTGTTATTCGGGCACTATGTTGGCAGTTTGATGCAACCAAGCGGATGTCAACTATGGATAATTCTTCATAAAGGTGACTTCTATATGCCTTCCACTATTTCGCCGCTGCTATATGCCATTATAATTATCGTTTATTCATTAAACAAAGGATTACGATATTGACGCTACCCTTGTATGCAATTTCATTTAACCGAGAGCTTTACTAATTTTCAATTGCCTTGCCATTTTGAATAAATGAGGCAAGCCGGTCAGAGCGATCGTATAAAATAGCTATTGCTCTGATATTTGATTTTGATTGTTTGCTTAGTTTGAACATTTGTTTTTATTTCATCACGGCATCGCGCAAAAAATAGCATTTATAACTCACCCTGGATCACTGAATAACGTATGCATTGGATCGCAATAAATTAAAAAGTTTTTAATAAAGAACTAGTAGGACCGATGGAGAAAAAAACGGAGAGAAAATAACAACGGACTGATGATGATGGTTTGCATTGTTGATTGAGAAATTTTAAGGCAGCCTCTGTGATGGCAATAAAAAGTATGTCGCACACGTGTCGTGGATAGTGAAGCGCAGCAAGAGAGAGAGAGAGAGAGAGAGAGAGAGAGAGAGAGAGGAAGAGAGAGTATAGTCTCCCGGCATAATTATAGTTCACATACAGCTACTTCCCTATTGCGGTGGCTGTAATAAGGGAGCAAACCAAGGCGGCGTTTATTACGTGTAAAGACAAGCACCAACGGATCAAACTCTTTGCACTTTTGGGTCGTTAGTTCGTCTCGTGTATAACCCCGGGTATACTCTCCCTTGTTTTCTTCAAATTATCATCGTTAGTGAACTTTTTAAACAGTGACAACACTCCGCTTGCCTCCGCGGCTTTTCAGCTTTTGACGAAATTCATTAGAAACAATTTATTTGTACGCTTTTTTGACTCGCAATATCAATCAACCTTAGCGACGACATCATTAAAAAGCTCGGCACTTCTTCATTTGCCACCTCTGGGTATTTTCAATTGCTCTAGATGCCTCGATATTATTTACGTATTTCAGCGTAAATAGAAAACGAATGTTCAGCAAAATATTGAAAATCTCGACAAGTACGAGTAGGTCGTTCATCAAAATAATATTATCTCTGAATCAGCGTCTCGTCAGCGAAAAAGGTAATAAGTGCCGAATCTGTTTTGAATGCACGATAAAAATGTTGTGTGAAATTAATATGCGACGCTACGATTCTAGCGTATGAAGAATCTTGAAGCAGTGTGATCCATCGATCGATCCTATTTTCGACTCGTGTCAGTTGTCACCAGCCAATACCTCTTCGTCATCGTTCAATGGCAGGCTTTTGGAATCATCGAAATTCGCGAGTCCCTCTTGACGCGACTAGTCGACGTTATAATGATCGACAAACAAATAAGAGACTCGAAATAAAAAGGCGTTAGATCGCTAATGGGGAGGAATCGATAGTGGAACTGAGAATGAAAGTAAAATGAAGCTGGCGCACGGGTCGTCGAACTTGCGCGTTAGCAATCGAGTAAACATTTTCGGCTGAATTGCCAGTAGAATTAAACTTCTTCTTCCTTGTCGTACTGATTTTTTCTTCAATAAATTGTCTTTCTTCTTTTATATTTTCTAACTTTCTATCTTGTTTTTCAATTCTCGTCATCGCTATCTCGAAAAAACTTTTTTACGGGCTTCTCTATAACTCGGCAACTCGAGAAAGTTAGCGGCATCACGAGTACATGCAAATGCTCAATTTCGTATCCGTGTTTGGGAATTATACAAACCTCTGAATCGCGATGTTTAAGAAAACTTAGCTGCCTTGGGAATTTACTTACAGATTTCAACTTCTTGTTGTATGTTGAATCTCGGTTTTCTGGATTTTCATATTCAACTTGCCAGACATTTGGATAGGCAAAATCAACAACTTTTTATATTCGTTTTGAGCCTTTTCAATCGCAATATTTGTTCTGTGAATTACAATAGCTGCGATAATAAGCAAAAGGAATGATTGTATGTTTCCCCGAACGATCAATACAATGACACGAATAGAATTCCACAATCGACTATCCATTGTACATCGTATTTTACTGAAAAATTATTGAATTACGAATGTACATTAGGTGTAGCGTAAAATTGAAATAACTCGATCAAATTTCTCCATCATTTTCTGAATTCCCAATAAATACCTAATTTTTCAATAAAGTATGTTGATGTTTGTTTAAGAAAAAATAATTAAGTAGTCATTGTTTTAACAATAGTTTATTTAACGTTAATTTTCTTGTAAGCATGTGCAGCTCATTGTCTCTCGCTACCTTCATCGATTGTACTAGACATTATGCATTGATTTCCCATTCTCATGATTTATTCCACATCAAACTTCCCGTCACTTTGCTAGCTGCTTTCCTAAACTATGTGCCGGTATCAATGTCTAACTATAATTCTAAGATAGCCATTGAGGTAACATAACGAATGTTGTTGGTCACTGTTATTATTGTACATTGTAGGAATCTATAGAAAATCCAAACTAACTAATTTTAATAAGTCTGTAACCGTTCATGGATACACAACTGACAGTGACTAGGTGTTCGGCGAAAATCAAATTGGGGCATAGTCGATAAAAATACAGCGCAGCAGAAAGGACAAAACGAAAGACTCGGTTGATTTGAAATTGCAATCAATCTTTATTTGTTACTATTTCGAATTCTTCACAAATCACGTGTTTCAAGAAGGCTTTGGTCACTATCGGTGTAATTATGTTTACGACTGCACAGACGAGCAAAACGTAAGACTGCGAAATGGTAGTCCATGATCGATCGCAAACTAATGGTGAAAAATTTAGAAAACGTCTCCTATTCTCGGCAATGGTTGTGGCAGGCTGAGCTTTTCTCGAGGGAATAGCGGTAGATTGACAGGCATGAGAATGAACTAGCAAAGTTTGGGTAGACTCGCAGACTCGATAAATTTCCACTAGTATTTTGCTATTAAGATTGAGCATGTCGACGAGTAGGCCGTAGAAATATTGCTTATAGGTTGTCGGTGCAAAGGTACAATTGTTACAGAGTTTTCTTTTCTGTCTTAATAGTAATCTAATAGGGTTGGCGGTTAGGATCGAGGGAGGGGGGACGTGGATAAAAAACGAAACGTAACGAAATGAAATATTGCAGAATGGGCAGAAGAAGAAGAAGAAGACGGTACGCCGAACATGAATGAGCAATGAGCGAAAGAAACTGGCAATGCATTTATGTGGGAGACTGGATGAAATATGCAATTGACTGCACAGTGAAAGGGTTCAAGCGCAATGCGGAGAGTGTGAGAAAAATCTTGAGCATCAGAGCTTGCCGATGCTGAGGGGTCGAGCGAAGAGGCTGGCGGTCGAGGTGGAATGGCGCTATAGGCGCCTACAATAAGTTACAAAGTTAATCATGAACGAACCGGAACCCTGTCTGCCCATGGTCTTGCCGCCGAGGTATCGGCTGAGAGACCTCATCCTCGGCGACTACGCCTTCAACGATGACGGCGAACGGTAAGCAAAGCTATGGCTTGTCTTCATTTTAACCTTTCTGTTTTCTGTTGAGTTCCGCTCTAACGTTGTTTACGTCGCGCCTCGAACGCGCTATTTTCGCAAACATGTATTCTCAAGATAGAACATACCGGCGCAATCCTTGTATCAATAAACTATCAGCCCTACTACAACTATTTGCAAACAACCCAATTGCAACGAATCGAGGCTTTTTAGCCTCGAACCCTTATATATTTCGCAGTTGCAAAAATGAAGAAGATTAATCCTTTTTGTTCTCCTGGGTGCATTGTATAGCTCCCGATTTTTTGCGAGCTTAATGGAGACGGGACTGGGATCCAGGGATGAAATTGCTTAGTCAAGTGCAAGTGGGTCGAACTGCTAGTGCATTGTCTCGGGACATACAAGTTTTCCAGTTTCAAGAGAGATTTTTCCTAACGAAGCTCACGCGAACGTTCGATATCCATCCTAATGAACAACCTTTTTATATTAATGTATTATCCGACTGTCTATAATATAATAAAGTAGATCTCTTTGAATTTGCCAACGATCGTCGTATCTCATATAGGTGTGCGAAGACGGTACTTCGGTACACTTTGAAACTCATTCAATTGTTCTATTACTTTAAAAAGAATACTGGGCTAGTGTCCTCATTTCGAGTACGATGTAATATAAGCCAATCAATACTGCAAATTCGATCGTCCTTCTTATAACCTTATTGGATTATTCGAATTTGCCCTGGGATGCAACGAATTAACAAGACTCTCAACAATTAATTGAACAAAAATTGAATGGCAAACGATTAGCGAGTAATTTACCGTTCGATCATTTTTCATCGCGAATATGTATACATATGGACATACAATAGCGAGTATTACTGGCCCGCACAGATAATGCTAATTTTCTACTTCATTAATCGAGGCTGCAATGAATAACGAACCTCGTTGAAAAGGTCTACGCTATGGAAATGAGCGCCTAGTTGATGCTCCCGTTTTCTCCAATTCACCAGCGAAGACTCACCAGCGTCTCTTCCTATCCAATGAGATTTTCATCTCTGCAATAGGGATATAGCTCCCTTGGAAACTCTCTCGATTCCACCTATTTCCGCAACAATATAATCTTCCGTAAAATTATTTCTGCCTCGGTGTCTGAAAATTGCTTTGCATCGGTGAATCTTCACTAGAAAAATTTTGATTGTTTACTAAGCCATCAAGATTTACGCTGTATAACTTTGTGCCCAAGATTAGAATTCGTTAAGTGGCATTTAGGTATGTTTAGTGTACTATTGGTTAAAATTTATAGGCAAACTTCTAATCGATGAAGGTCAAGTAAATTTCAGAGTCGTATAAACGCCGAAAGATCGTATAAAATTTTATAATAAAAAGATGAATTCAGGCGGTATAGTCTACCGTTGGATCGATAACGTCATGTTATAGAATTTATCAGTTTTTTGTTGACTTTAAGCTGCTCGGATGTCATCATGGATGAGGCAAATAATTCATAACATGGAAAATAGGAAAACATCCAGATGAATATTAACTTTTGTGCCTCGGGGGCAGGAATTCATTGCAACTAAAATATAGGATATCTAGTCAACGGATGTATGAATATAGACGGTAGGCAAACAGTTGAAATTGTGCTCCGAAGACACTTAAGTATTATATTACATGTAATTTATTTGAAGAAAACTGTGGCTACGTTGGGATAGACCACCTGGGGACCTAGTGTATCGATTGGCCCCACATATCGCGCAAACCGCGTAAGACATGACTTACAACTTTTGCCAAAGGTAGACTCATTTTTTATGCAAAGCTTACAACGCCCACCAAATCTTCATTTATAGCGTAACTTTTGATTGAAAATCCGCAAACCTGAATATTTATCACCAGATCTTATACCAGTCTCATTTTCTTATAGTAGTTCGTAAAAAAGACATTCTAAGTGATTAAGCTCAACGCTTGGTCGGGCATAGTTGACGCCCAGCTAGTAATTCATACACTCAAGTACGGAGCTGACATCGCTAGTGTAGAGGGGGGGAGGGAAGTCGATAACTCGTTCATTTTATAAATCTTGGGACACTTTACTGTTTTAGTGTCGGTCTTTCTACTTTTTGGTTGTCTTTCGCGCGTGAAGAGCCACACGAAACGGGAAGAAGGTGCCCCTTGGGTTTGTACTTGACACGAATAGTATCGAGCGGTTTTTCTATTTTTGCTTTCGCGTCATTCTCGCAAAATCCAGTACCGGCCGGCAAAATCACATTTAACTCGGGATAACACCGCTGCTTTACAAGAGTTGATACGAGATTCGGGCGGCTGATTACCGATGCTCGCAGCATGCTCATTTATTAATTACTCAACTAATTGGCCAACTGGCCTTGTACTTGATTACTCACAATTATCGAACATTGTACGTTGCTATGGTGAAGTTTTAATATTCCCTTTATAATTTTCTGGGACTCTTTAGTCGGCGTCATAAATAATTCGACGTCTTTTTTTCGCGATAGAAAAGACAATTTTAAAGAAGAGTCAATTAAAACAAAATAATTACAAACAAATAGTTGCATTTATTACGTCTGTTGAAATGTACTTTTGCCAAATTAAGTTATTTGATAACACCTTTTTACTTGCGTAATTTGTTAAGTATTAAATGAACCCGCAGCCAATTAGAGTGCTAATAGTTAATTGGAAATACTCGAACAACTGATATACTTAAAAGGCAATGCGCGTAGCAGCTTATATATTTGGTTCATCGATCATTGTTTCGCGGGACTACGACGAATATTCTTGGAATGTCGACTGTAGTAACATGTGTGTTGGGCAACGCGCTGTCAGATCAATTGTCAAGTTATATTTAGATATAATTTAATCAAATTCTGAGTGATTTTTCAATTTATATAGCTTTATCAACATTTTAGCACCTATTATTCGAATGAACGCTAATGTTTGAAAATGAACTATTTTGCACGAACGTAAGTATTACATAATTTTGGTTCTATGAGTATTATTTATATTTAGAAAGGCATGCATTATTTAGCGTCATTGTGATTTTTCGTTGTCAAACTGTATTCTACATTCTCTTTGATATTTATCGGAAAATCATATTTGAAGGTGTGATACCGTAAAAAGTTTCGATATTAATATAAATGAACAATTTTTACGGAGAATTGAAGCGTGATAGTTTATTTATTTAATTCTATAAAAGCTGTTATCAGTGGGTGCGGTACTTTTTGTGACTAAGTGCCCGATATTGGATCCAGCGGTAAGAGCTCTGCCGAACGGTAGTCATTAAAAGAGCACTCAATACTCTTGTAATTTTAGAGTAGTAAATCCGTGAAAACGTTATTTAATGCCGAAGAAGCAGGCACACGGACTAACCATTGTGTTATTTCATTCTTGGCGTCCTTTTGTTTTCAAGAACTTGACCCAGAATTCAATAACTTACATTCTGAGCGCATTTTTCAGCGTAAACTTAAAGTAACTCTACAAAAGGTTTAATTTGAGTGTCAACGCGAAAACGTCAAATAAATGACAAGTTTTTATTTTTATTGGAAACTTCTTGTTCTCGCCTTAGCTTATTTATAAGTTTGAAAAGAGATCGTGATTTGTTTTTATTTCAAATTCTATTTCAGGACTTTGTATTATCGTCGTTATTGATGAGAGCTCGTTGGAGAAGTCAAAATAAATTTGTTCTCGTTACCATTGTACAAACATTTCTTAGTAAAATTCGATGATTCCAACAAAACTTAAACGTTTGAAAGGATCTTGGATAGACTTTTTAGAATGAATATTGCATAATTAAAAAAATCTATTTCGTACTTTGGTCTGAAAAGGCGCCCGTAAGAATAGTTCGAATATTATTTTTATTTTGTAGAATAACTAAAGAGAACAGCGTTAAACTGAACAATAACGTATTTTATAGACGCTAGTTTAACTGCTGTTCTGTAAAAACTACAAATGGAAAAAGCGAGTGCTTCAACACGACAATGTACCCGTAAATACGTTTTCGCCGACAATCCAATTACGATTTTTACCGTTGTATGTATAATAGGGCTTGGTGAAGGTAGAGGGTAGCTAGTGCTCTTGGTAAGAAAGCTTGCTCTTGCTAATCCGAAAATTCTCGGGCTCTCTTCTGTCCGGAAGGTGGGGCTGGGGCGAGGATGGGGTCGGGAGGGGCGGGGTCCAGAGGCAGCTGCAGCAATGAGGCAATGAGAAAATGAGCCGAGATGGGTTTTTTTGGGTCAAGAACTCGTGCTTTTGTCAATCGACCGGTTCGTTGTTGTCTGGTCTTATAGCTTGCAGCGGGAGCAACGTATTGCAGCTAAAACTCACCGGCTGACGTAGGTCTGAGCTGTCGTCACAACCATTATTCTACATTACCGACCGCGGAAGGGCGCGAAGCTCTCGGCTTTCACCTTCCGAGATATATTGTCGAGTGAGCCAACTGGAGCTTTTGCTGTTGTAGAGTTTTCACGCGCGCTCGCGCACGTGTATTCAACTCATTCCAAGCTCCTTCCCATAGAGTGCGCTCACACTTTACTAGCGTACTACCTAGCTGGTTCGTTTCACCGAAACAATGCGCAAGAGATGCCAAGGATTCCTGAGGGGCTAAGCATCCGAGCGATCCTTGTGGCTTCGAAACACGAATTGCAATTACGAGTTTTCCCGCTAACAGAGACACCCTATTTCCAAAACTAATTCAAACTCGGCAAACCCATCTCTTTCCAGTCGATCGTCTACTGCGACTCAATGTTTACAATGAAATCTACAATAGTGCTTTCGCAAATCGTGCATCCTGGAGATAAATGGATAAAAACTCGAGATAGAAGTTGTCGGCCAGAATTCCCATGATAGAACTCTTACCAGCTTACACTCGAGCTGCTTCGCTTCAATCGTTACGTGTACATTATGCGGTGCTTATGTAGTTTTGCTTGTTTCCCAAGTGGCGCGTTCAAGCTTTCTTGATGGAGTACTACGTCGGACTAAGATCTAATTACGAGTAAATTGAATTTGATAGTTACGCTTACCTGTAGTAGTATTTGTTTTCGTGTAAAACTGACCGACAGACAGTAAGCTTTCACTGCTCCAATCGCAACGATACAAGATACCAGTAAACGAATGATTCCATTTTTATAATTCGTTACGTTTTGTAAGAATGTAGCTAGCAAGTCGATGAGATTTGCGATGCAGACGATCAACAAGTAGACTAGACACAAGATCAGAAATTGGCGAGCATCGATGACAAGTTCATGGCACACGATGAATGTAGTTAGCAGTTAAGCCGAGCAAAATGAGAGAAATTTGAGTTTTCCGCGCGGATTTGAAAGGAGAGGCCGAGTCTCGACGCAAAGTATTGCATGGCGCAAACTCGGCAAGCGTTGCGCGTTCCGTTGGTCGAATCGATGCTACAGCGTGCGGCAACCGCTCTTGATATTCATTCATCATACAGCAATGAGTCAACAGCATCGTATTTTCAAGAATAAAGAAACGAACAGAGTGTCGATTGATCGTATCAGTGCCAGAGTCTTTTTACAGATGGTTAGATCATCTATTCCAGCGTTCCGCACGATTGCTTAGTTCTGCGTGTAGAACAGAGTAGCGAATAATATCCCTCATGTGGGATACGGATGCGCGTATCGAGTGCTCCTTTGAGCTTCCGTGCGCAAGCTTGCGCCAAGGTCAGGTGTGACTGTTGATAGCTAAGACAGACTCGACTGACGCATACTGACGCAATAGTTTAATTATACTTGTCGAAACCTCGTGGATAATGTCACACAAGGAAAATTAATCAGTAATTTCGGCGGGCAAAGTTGTTCGATGACTGGTGATGTACTAGGTGGCGCAGTCGATTAGGTAGCGAAAGCAGCAGCAGCAGCAGCAGTAGTAACAGCTGTCGCGCATCCTGACCACGTGCATATGCGAGGACGACAAGGAGAATAGCAATAAGCGCGCGCATGCACGCTCGCTCAGTTCTGTTCGTATGGTGAGTGCAAAAGAGAGGGAGAGGGTGAGGGACACGTCGAGAAACAAGGACTCACTTTGGTCGCCAAGGCCCGAGAACCGTGGGAACGAGAGAGAAAGGGAGCGATATCGGGAGGCAAGCGCAGCGTCAGTGATCCGTTTGCGGGATAAGGACGGACGAAGCGAGTACTGCAGTAGGCTAAGCGGTCTCTAGGCCACCACCACCACTACCACCACCGCGTCCTCCTCCCCTACCCCGCTTCTCTTTTCTTCTTCCTCCTCTCTCTCTCTCTCTCTCTCTCTCTGCGTCTGCGAAAAACTGCACACACGTTTCTAGTCTCGTTTCTACTTAACGTACCTGCATACAACTGTTCCTCTTGCTCACACTCTTTTTAGTGTTATCACGTGTTTACAAGCTGTCTTTCTTGCCGCGCGCGCCTCTCCTCCTGAACCGGACCAACTTTTCGCGCGTTACTGCATACTTTAATATTTGAGCTTTTCGACGCTAAATTCGAGAAACCAGTAATCGTGCTTCGGTATATATGTGACGTCTTATTTACTAGTGAATTAGTTAATAGCAAGTAGGCCCAAAACTTCCCGACTTTTCATTGCAAAGTGTCAGTTATTGCGTGAAAATTGACTTGTTAATGCAATGAGATACATTTGATTTAACTAACTTTGGCTAGCTAAACTTATTGTGGAGATGGACCGTAGTTATTTTGGCGAACCATGATGCCGTTCGTAAAACTGGAGCTCATTCACTCTGATGCAACCGCAGAGGGACCACAAATTACATCATCTGCAAAAGACGCGTATCTGGGCGAAGTAGAGACCAGTTGGAGTGTTACAGTTTTCACGCCATAATGATTTTTCACTTATTCGTATATACGTGCAATATATCTATATAAATGTAAATATATATACATATATACGTATGTACATAAGTTCGAACGCGAGAACACGCAACCACTAGGTACGACTGTTTGCTACGATCGATCGTCAAACACCTTCGCTCGACAAACCAATTGATCAAACAATAGTTGTTAAAGGAAAGATTGAAAAATTTAGAAGACATAAATAAAAGCTAACTGATCTAGTGTGAAGTGCTTGTATTAGAACGTAGCTGTATTGTAAGTGTTGGCGAATATATTGTCTCAACCTTGACCTTGAGCTCTCACGTGCTATCCTTGCAAGTTTGCCGTGTCACGTGATTCGTCTACAAGACGAATTTAATGGTGCTCTGGATTCACTTCCGTGTCGCGTGTGGCTGATAGAATGAGCGAGTATTAGTGTTGCTTTCACTTGTCGAACATCATCGGAATTGGATAAGATGTAGAACGTTTATCATTGAAAAAAGATGAGAAGAAGAGATAGAGAACGAGAGAAAGAGAGAGAGAGAGAGAGAGAGGGAGAGAGAGAGAGAGAGAGAGAGAGAAAAATGGATACGACCTAATTGAGATCGGTCAGCCTCGATGGTAGACCTACAGTGGACCTTTTGCGTGCAGTGTCGAATCGATCGGCGGTCAACGACGAGTAGTGGCGCGTGTTGCTCGAAGTGATGAACGAGTCTCGGCTGCTGTGTCGGTGACAGCCAAGCAATCGTCGCGCACACAAGCGCAATGAGCAACAAACAGCAATTGGTGGACCGGTCGCGATTGGCAAGTTGAGAAGCCGAGTTAGAAAAGTGCAACTCACGGTGTTCTGTAAAAGTGGCCTTGAGTCAGCGACGATGCCGCGCACCGAGTGTGAAAAGGCTGTTTCGCGCGCCTTTTCTTCGCGCACACACATCGAACGCCCGCAGTCTGCGTGCAAACGCTCGAGAATAAATAGCCGTTTCCCGTTGCAACGGCTCTCCACTGCGTTTCCATTTTGTTCCACACAACAGCTGGACTACTAATTTATTGCCTACTCCCATTTTTCAACTGTTTTGCATGAGATATCACGTGCCTATCCACTGCTCGCCTGCGGTTTCTCTGTCTAATTGCGGTTATCGTTGCAATGCACTATGGAGATCGAGTGATATCGAGCGGACACGTTCGAGATTATTTACGCCAACTCTATGGGTTGTTGACTGACACTGTTCAAGTATTACTGTGACCATAACAACCTTGCAACGTTGACATTTCAACATTATAGTATAGAACGAAAATCGTCATCTACAATCGATTCATTACGCTATGCCTTAATAAGTTCGGATACGCCAAATGTTCGTTCCTTCTCTACTCTTTAACGTCGTAGAAGTGTAGCTTGGCTTAGATTTAAAAATGGCTTGTTTGATTTTCCACAGCACGAAGTGGTATAATCTCGTTATCCTTGTTTAAACCAAAGTACAGTTAGTAACGGCACGTTAAGCAGGGCGAAAGAAAAAGCGCTCTCGAGTGTTCGTTAATCAGAGCCAAGCGACAACTTTAACGAAGTGCTTCACACGACACAGGGGCTCCTCTGGCATCAATATGTATTAAACGATAAAGTGGCCAGTGGTGCAGTGGGCGACGAGAAATCATCGTTTTAATGTAGTGGTATAATACTGTGGTGATCGCCATAGGTCCGTCAAGCTTGGAGCTGTCGGAGCGCCGCGCGGCGGATTCGCCGCTGCGTCGGCGGCGGCGCGGCTCCGGCGGTGGCTCGTCCGAGCCGTTGCTGGAGATGGATGGACGTGGGGCCGACTGGGAGTACGAGGCGTTAAATGCGGCATCGGCGGGTGCAACGCCGAGCTCGACGCCGCCGTCGAACTTGAACAATGTGATCGAGACGACGAACCAGCAGCTTGAGCGGGAGCATGACCTCGGCGCCAACGCCAAAGTACCCCGAGTTTACTTTCAAGCGGAGAACCTGGCGTCAACGAGGCGGAGGAGCAGCTGCCGGTTGATGGGGCCCCAGGCTTCCTACCGGCGGCGCAGTCGAAGCATGAGCGCCTGGAGCGATCTGTCTCTCAGATCTTCTATTCGATTCGACGACAGGTAACGACATTTCGCTCCCCTTGTTCTCTTATTTCGTTCCCTGTCTGCTGCTGCCGTTTTTTCCCTCTCACAACCTTATCGTCGCAATTTTTCCCGACAACCTTATTCGTAGTATATCATCGAGATTACGTTGCGCCGGCAAACGCTATATCCATGGGCTTCGTCATTCGTCCATTTGTGGAAATCGTTAATAACGAATAGGACTACCTTATCGTTCTTTTTCTTTTTCGTATGGACATATTGCCAATGCGATACGCAACGACACATAATATATAGGTTTCATTTTCAACGTTGTAAGTCGCACAGACCAGCGAAAGGTTAGATCACACGTGGTAGATCGATGGAAACGAACGAACGTTTCCGAGCTTTACCCCGGGGAAATTGAATCCGCCTGTCGGAAGCTTCGGCTGAATTACGCAGTCGGATTTATGTAAGTATGGCCTAAAAATCTCGATTCTTTTGATCTTGCTTGGATTGTAGAAATGAAAGAAAAAATGCAAAACTATTAACGATACCGCGCATAGCTTCTCCATTTAAAAAGCTGCTTTCTTCTCTCGAGCTTTTCATCGGGCGCGGGATTGAAGCAGCTTCAAAACTTTGTACAGTGTTTGATGAACCGTAATTTATTTCAAGTTGTTAAAGCTCTTTATTCGACGTCTTTCATTATCACCGCGTATGCGTAAGTCTACGTATTGTTCGTAAAAATAGACTATATCAACATTATCAGCTCGTTGCTAGATTTTTCATTCCAAAGTCGAATGATCAATAGCTCGAAATGGAACGATTCAATATCATCTTTCAGTTGACAGAAATTTCACGCAATTTTTCCCGTTTCGCGTGGTGTTTCCTGAAACCTACGCGACATTCACTATTAAATAAAGACTAAAAGTGATGCAACAATCCAAATTACACGTGAAACGTCTTCCACCCGTAATATAAAACAATACTTGTTTGAATCGATCCGAGCAACGTTATATACTCTTTTTACGATCGAACAACAAAGTGAAACTTGAATGTCTGATGCGAACGATGGCAAAGTAAGTATGCTCTCGTATATACGAGTATGATAGCGAAAGGCGTGCCAAACGGGATGTCGTATCAAAAGCCACGAGTAGACGCAAACCTCTAGTTTTTCTTTTTGTACTTCCTTTGTGCGTGTCTATCGAAAGCCGATATTCGTCCCCTTGAATAGCTAGCTAGTACAAGGCAATCGGGTAAATACCCGGGCTTTTCTTGTCTTCGGTTTTTACTAGTATTTATTGCCATCTTTGTCTTCGCGCGTTTTCTGTTCTCAGCATCTCTCCAACGGCCTTAGCCGCAATAAAAGTCTAATTTAATTGCATATTTTGTGGTACTTCAACATTTATATTAAAGTTTAAATGAAAGCCGCATAATTTGCGGGATAAGCAATTTGTATGAATACCAAGGCAAAAGACATAAAAAACAAAACTTGTCGTTCTAGTCTTAGCGAGGGTTAAATGTTTGAAGAGCCGTTGGGAGTAGTATGTTGTAAAAATTTACGGGCTCATTTTTCGTCGTAAAAAAGGAAATCCCATCCAAGCTATCCTTTCAAAACTTCATTTGTTTTTCTTGTTCCCTCTCCAAAGCTATGTGCACGAACGTATACCTACAAATTGCCATCAGGAATTCAAGCTGCGCGTGGCTGTACCTACATCTATAAGGCAAGCTTTTTGTGGCCATAAAAGGAAAAAAAGTCGCTCGCAGGCTAACTTCTTCCGTAGGACTAGGTCATGCCATTGAGAAAACTACCCATTGACCTTACGTAACTGCTTCGTTTTTTTTGAATAATTGTAATAATCCTGCGTCTCGTTGCGATGGCGCAAAGCCCAGACAAAAAAGCTAGCAGCTTTTGTACGAGGAAACCATTCTAAACGTGGCTTTGTGACAAGTATTTTTCATCGTATATCATACACGTCATTGTGCCAACTCCCTGAGCAATGAATCCACGGCTTTTCTTTATCATATCTTGAGATCCTTAGGATCTGAGATAACGTGAAACTTTTTTTGCAGTATCGCGGCTTTCGTTAGCCGTCAGCGGTTAAAATAGCATATTTAGTTCTCTACTAAATCGAGACTTATTAAATCGATTTACCATCTTTTTATTTTTTTAAATATGTTCCGGTAGAGAATGACAGAGGAAAAACGTGCAGACGCACGCTAAAATAGTCGTGTATTTTACAAATCGAAGACAGAAATATTTAAGTAAAATATCTGCATACGCTCAAGATGCTCTTGTCGATACGTGCCTGGAAAATAGATTTTAAAGCACTTCGTGTTTTTCACTTGCCATGATTCACTTGCCGTGTCAGCTTTGTTTTTCAATTTTCTGATCTGAGACGAGGTAAGCCTGCGGATGCATGCCGAGAAGGCAGCATCTTAGTATAAAAATTGATCGCCCAGTCGAAAGACTTTTTCCCGCAGCCGTAAAAGTGGATGATCTAATAACTGACGCTCTCCTTTTCCTTGTGGTGTTTCAGGTGAGCCTTGCTTCTGCTAAAATATCTTTTGATGATCTTGTCTTTGCGTTGCGTGAGTATGAGCAAAAGTTATAAAATAAATTTGATAGAGGAAAGGAACACGTACACAGAGCTTGCTCCGTTGTCGATATATAGCGAGTCAAATGGGTCAGGCTCAAAATATACGTAGACCTACAAATGTAGACGAGCATGAAAGAGGAGTGACACTACTGAAATAATAACGCATTGGAGAAAGCTTGTGTTGTCACAGCCTACCGCGCCCACCAGAAGACCATTGCAAATGTTGAATGGACTTGTGATTGCGCGAAAAGCTCTCTCTTGCAACTAATATCAGTGTACTAATGAGTTTCTCCGAGATTATGTTACTCAAACGTCTTTCACTCGTAACCCAGATATACATTGAAAACCATTTAACAAAAAATCAATCAATTTATACCGATCAATTGAATTGATAAAACTTGTTAAATTTCCAAATGACGGTAAACGATGACAGTTCGATACGGATCACTCTTTTAATTACTTGTTTTTCGGTTTCGATTATTCTACTTAAAAATCACATTATTTGTATATTATTCTCAAATGCCATAATTTCTTCACGTTATGAATTGTTGAATGTCCCTGTAGGGCATTTCGGCCAAGGTACGTACTTTATCGAAAGCTAGGGAGCAAAGTCTCGACTCAGTCTAGATAAGGCGCAAACGAAAAGAGGCGCGTCCTACTCGATTAAATTATCGATTTTTAACAGCCGTGTAGTTTTCTCACCGGGTTAGCGTGCTCATTTATTTTTCCGCTGCTTTACCCTCGTCTGCTATCGAATGATAGTTATGAAGATCCTGTTCTGAGTCAACTCTAGTGCACGAGGCAAAAACTTTAAATGTTTGTTAGTTTTGCTTGGATTTCCATCAACCGAAGGAAAAGAAAACGTTTCGAGCGATTTTTTTTCAGGACGTATACGAAGAAATAATTGAAGTCTTCTCGAAAATAATGAATTTTTGGCGTTTTAATGGCCTACAATAATTTCTATGCAATATTCTTAATGATTGCCACTCGGGGGATGCATTTGAATAATGGTCATATATGGTTATTATACATATATTTTCTGTAATTCAGGTTACGGTAAAGGGTGGACTCGTGATTACGCATGCTTGATATACGAAATCGATTATCTCTTTACTTGATAATTATAAAAAAGGAAAAAATAAAGCAGAGTTAATTACGTTTCAGAAAGTTCTGGAGCGGAAAAATCTCGTGGTCACGTCATTATCGCTATACAGACTTAATAGGACCATGAATTCACATATCCGATCTATCTTTACGTTTACGGGCTTCCACATAAGTCCCACCAAGTCAAAAATAGTTGGCAATTACAATACGATTAGCTAAATAAATCTTATCTTTACGCAGCATCAAAGCTTATTGACTGTATATATTTTTAACGCTCTTAAAATTGGTAGCATTGCATAAGTTAGCGTCAACGGTAAAAGTGTGAAAAAATAGTTGTACTTGAAAAACTGGATTAACCAAATTGAATTCAGAAATATTTTCTGGTTATCTATCCAAGAGCGTTGTTGCGTTATTTAAGTTAATTCATGTAACGATGAACCCCTTCGTACATTGCGTTTATCGCAAGAGTAACATTGCCATTGGAGCATTGGCTTAGCTTTTCGTTTGCTCTATAAAAAACAGTTGGTAAAGTAGATCCCACGAAGAAGCTCTGTACTCGAGTAGAGCTTGCAGCGACGACTATTTGACCGACTGGTACATCGAATTTTCGTTAAAGCTTTCCAAGTGTGCCTCATAGATGCTGGTTATACAACCGAAGCAAATGTCCTTTTCAAGCATTTTGCTTAGTGCATTTGATAACGAGATGTTACGTATAATAATTGGACAGATTACTGGAAAAATAATTCGTTTGTTCACATGCAACGTATATTTTGCAACCTATACTATATCTTCGATTCGACTTACCTGATGATCATCCTTAGCTAATACCGCTCACTCACAAACACATAAGCTGAATAGAGGGATTATAAAAATCCCCTCTTTTCATGCGTTCTTTTTAGATAGGTTTACACGTGAAAAATTTCTCTTAAATGCTAAAAGTGTACTTGAAAATGCAAGGAGAGTAATTAAATGTGCAATCCAAGAGCTAGTCAGAGGTATTGTATATAACCATACTTTCCCATGCTAATCCGATTTGAAATATTTCTTAATGAGAAAATACAAAAATAGGTTACGACGTTTTAGCACGATAACGTTATTTTAGACATATTCCTGTTATCTCTATGATGCATATGGTTTCAAGTTGAATCCGGATTGTGTCATTCAGTAGGAACTATCTTTACTAATCCTCTTCGTACGCTCGCAGCTGATAACGCAATATAAAGCACTCTTTTGTTTGACGTCACTCCGATTCAAGTGAGAAAAATCCGGCATTATATTTTTTTACGAAAACTTATTCTAAAAGTTGCAAAATAGACATTGAGATAGACGGTTTAATCCTAGGCATTTGAATACATTCAAACATGTTTATCATATGTGTGTATATACATATTTACGAGGTACGATATTCTTATCCGTAAAATAGAGGAGTCAGGTAAAATTATAGCTATTTTAAGAAAATGTGCTTGACTAGTGTGCATGTTTTCATGAAAATATTTCTTTTGGCCCTCGTAATTTACAATAAACATATATTTCTGTATCTAAAATGAACGGTAGAACGATTATGAATGGTGATTAGAATTTTATTTAGAATGCGAATCGATTAGTAAAATGGCTCGTTAAAATTCAAAGCGCTTAATTACTACTAGCAACGTTGATGAAGATTTGACTTTTATCGATTCTGATATCCGTTCCTGCTTCTGTTTTGAGTATGGAGGGAGCCTTTATATTTAGACAAATAGTTTTATCGTTGTACGCGAGAAGCACCAACGATGAGACTGGAGGGTAAGAAGTCAGAGATTTTATACGTGATTGGCTCATTTACCCTGTACTTCGATTTCATTTGGATTTTTCCGTATTTTACACTCTCATTGGTATTAACTCGCGTTTCGATAAAAAGAATTATTCCATCTTTAGGAATGATTTTTTTTCGTATAGGTTGATGATTTATTTAAAATCCCCCAGTGAACATCATCAATTCTTAATGTATTATAGTATATTTGAAAAGAGTTGAAACGTGATTTTTTTCTAAATCATTGTGTCATGCATATTTTGGAAATACAACTTCCACTTGGTGCTACAAGAGACACGAATCTTTGTTTGTTAATTAATCATGATGCGCTATTCGAGCTAGTCTTTTTAGTTAATTTCCAATCTGTACGTGTGCTCTCCTATGAGGAAAATTATTTGTTGAGAATACCTGCGCGACATTGTCGCGAGATTTGAATTGATAATCAAACGACAACGCTTTTCTCAAGCTTGGTTCCCGTATTTCTTTCTAGCGCTAATGAACCTGACACGTGCCAACTTACTAGCCGTCGTGCGCGCACGGTATTTATGCGGTTTCGATAGAAAATGTGCAAGGACAGGCACGTTCGTTAATTAAATTTCGATGGTAGCGTTCGCTTACTCTTTCCTTGGTGTTGCTATCTTGCTGCATGCTTTGGTCGATCTACATGTTAACAAAACAAATGAGATAATGAACAAGTCGTTCGACATTAGGTTGATTTGTAAGTATACAAAAGTATGTGGGTGTACGAATGATATATTGAGGTGTAATGTGTGGCAGGTCTACTGAAATTTGAATAAACGTAGGAATCGGATAACGGAATAGGAAATTGGTGGCAGTCGCGATGGGTCGATGTTGCTCTGGTTGGCGCAGAGAGCTTGCACTTGTGAAAAATTTGCTTGCAAAAGGAAAAAAGCAAAGCGAGGATAGAGAGCGATTCTGGGTGGTACACAACAACGAGAGAAGAAAGAGGGAGATAAAGCAATAGAAAGAGAGAGTGAGAGAGAGAGAGGGAAAGACGGAAGGTGCGAAAGTCGAAAAAGCGGGGAGCGCGCGCGGCGCGCAAAAGCAAGCTGCGTTCTCTGTTGCGGGCTCGCGGTGTGGAAAGAGGGAGCGAAGCTGCCAGCAGGAGCCGTGGGAGTGAGCGGGAGCAGCAGTTGCCTTCGAGCCGTCGGCCCGTCGACGTGTCTGCCAGGACCGCGCGGACGTCCACCGTCGCTCACTCAACGCTGCGTTCGCAACATTTTCTTTTCTCTATATCTTCTCTATAACACCTTGTTTGCTCACGCTAAAACACAGCTACACGACGCTGATTTTGCTGTTTTCAATAAAGCTCGCTTGTCATTTGTAAGAAACTGCAATCGAGTAGCAGAATTAACTATATACGGCGTCCGCTCGAAATAATGTTTGTCTCGTTGCCCGCAAGCTCATTGATTTTCACATTTGAGTAAGCTATCGAAAGCTCATCGAGCTGAATTATAGATGGCAGCCTGTTATCAAAAGGAGGCTCGGCCGCTTCTACATAATCGATATATCGAATGCTATAGCCAGAATAGCCACGTGCTACGAATATTATTTGGCAGCATGCAATATCGCGGCGAATTGAATAAACTCGTTCATTGAATAATCCTCCGCTGTAGCTAGGCGTATTCGGGTATGAATAAACAATCAACATGAATATCAGTCGTTTGCAAAGAAAATTGCATCGTTCTTGACTCGAGCTGAGATCAATGTAAATGCAATTCGCGGCTGTTTTAAAAGATAACTGACAGCAAGCTGAAGCACGTTTACAAGCCGGATCTTTAGTTTGGAAAGAGCAAAGTCAAAGTAACGTCGTCGTCGTCGTCATTGTCGTGGCTGTTTTCTCCCATTACAAGTCCTCGACTCTGAATCTTTCTCTCTCTGTGTCAAATGAGATTACCGGGTGCTTGAAAACCGCCACACCCCGAGGCGGTCTAGCCCACGTGATAGTAGGCCAATAAGCGACAGACGATGGAGACATGGAAAGAGGGGCACAACGCTTTTCTCTTTCCCTCTCTCTCTCTCTCTCTCCCTCTCTCTCTCTCTCTCTCTTCTGTCAATCTTGTTCGCTGTATACTGACCGAGTGGAATCATTGCCGGCGACAGCGGCGGGTGTCTCTGGGTATTCGAGCTTTTTCTCTTGAAACTCGCAAACTCGAGCGCGTTCGCGCGCTCAATCGCAGCAAGCGCGTGTTTTCGAATCTCAGATGTCGCTGCACGTCAGTGCTGGACTCGGTAGTCGTGCTTGTGCGCGCAGTGATTGGGCTCAGTTCATTGGTGAGTTTGAACAGCGCTAATCTCTTATCTTCTCTCGTCTCATCTGAGGATTGACGCGATATTCGATTCATTTTTCTTTCGTTATCGTTGCGATTTATTTTCGCAATTTCGCTCAAGATACTTGTTAGTATTATTCTTTCGTGAAGTACTCTTCGAATTCACCATCTGCAGAACGAAACACTTGCTAGCTTTGGAACATTCTTCAACAGATCGATCGATGAAAAATGTCAGAGTAAGAAGCAATTCTTCTGGATTTTAATTTTGTTAAATTTAGAAAAGCAAAGTAGGTTGTAAATAACGCTTGTTCAAGTTCGAATTCATTATATTTGATATTGTGTTGACTAATTTTGAGTACGCGATGGAAAATTGACAAACAGAGAGAGAGAGAGAGAGAGAGAGAGAGAGAGAGAACGCGAGTGCGAGGGTCAAACAATTCGAAGAGATAAATCGGAAAAATGATTGTACATATATTTGTTTAGGCTTCTGTATAGGCTGGTCCTTGGCAAACACTCGTTGCACGAAGAGAAAGAGCCCAAAAGACAAACGGAAACAATGACACGGGAAGCAGTAAACATTTGACAGCGGCAAATCGCATAACTAGCTTTAAATGCCGATCTAGATAAAGCTGATCACAGTTAGAGGGTGTATTGGAAGCTGTCGAAGAATTAATTATAATGCTCGAAGAAGCGCAAGCGCACCTACGCTGCCATCTTGAATTTCGTAACGACGATGACCAACAAGCGCTACCGTTTGTTGTTACAAACTCTATTTGGAGCTTGTGTAAACATACACATACGTCAAGCTACGATAATAGTCCGAAACTGCTTATCGATGGATTAAAAGCAAGATTGAAATTCCACAAAGCAGTTTTGCCGCAAGCTCCGCTTACGTCTGTAATTGATTTATCCTCGCCTATTCAAAAAAATCGTAAACTACACGGACTCTTAAACTAGTGAATTCAAACTAACGATACTTGTGTATTTAAGTGTAACGACGGCCGTTTTTATGTGTATATGTGCGATGGGTGTTTTCATGTGATGTTTCAGACGAACCCAAAGAGTAATAGTGCTTCCCTTTTTAGACAAACATTTCGACGGACAAGTGTATTGACAAAACTAACAATAGGATCTATCGAACAGTAGTAGCATAAGGATTACCTGCATCCTAATATCGAAATTTACACGATTAAGATACTTAAATTCAATTAAAAGTATGCAATTAAAATTACATCATATTTCTACCCTTTGGATTCTTTCTGACAAGTCCATTTAGCGAGAAAAACATTTTTGTGCAATCTAGTGTGATTTATACTCTAAAACAAAAAAAAAATCGAAAATTTTCAATAAAAGCTGTAGCGATCCTTCAAATTAAGAACATTACGTAAAGTGAATACTCCAATAGACTGATAGTTTTTTTATACGGTATACAAGCGAATTATATAATGAAATCTATTGATGCATCGACCAAATAGAAGGAACAAATGCTGCTAAAATAGAATAAAGCTCTAACGAAATCAATTAGCACGTGCACGAGAAAACTGCGCGGCAAGTTTCCAAGTGCTCGCTTGAACTACGTCTCTTGGTAACAAGTGAAATAATTGAGGACAAATCGCAGTGGCACACTACCTCGAGGTATTTTTTATTCTATTTTCTTCATGTTGTTTATTGCTGTCGTGTAAAAATGAGCCCGTCTTACGTCGTCGATTTATCTAGATGTTGTAAAAGTTTCGGAATTTCAAATAAGAAGCGTAATTAACTGATCAAACTGAGATTTGGAAACGAGGACGACGTTATTACTCTTATTTTCTGTAGTAATGTTTTTTTTCGAATAATCTAGCTTGAGTGATGAATCCGTGAACAGCTGAAAATTGGGATATGATACAAAAAATGGAGCAGAAAATCTAGTGACGATAGTACGTCAATACGGCCGAAGCTTATAGCTACTTCACTTTTCCTGGCAACGTGGAAATTTCCAGAGCGAGATTCGAAAACGTTAAGCCGACGGCAGCCGCTGACGAGTACACGAGTATACGGCAAAGGTCACGCGGCTTTAAAAAGCGACACAATTAGGACCAAAGTCATTATTGAGCTTTCCAAGCCGTTCTCATCCTCCTATTTACATTCTCCCAGCAATGTTCAATCGGCAGTCCGATCGCAAACACGCGATAAGTCTATTGCAAGGACATCGTCAATGAAACTTTACTGTCAAGCTAACAATACGCGCGACATAGCAAACTCCAAATTCAATAATTCATCCTTGAGCCGTTCATTTAATATCATTTTGCCATGACTACGTGTCTAGGGACACTGAGTTTCATTCGAAGACAATATTTCGCTATAAAATAACAAACTATTATTGTCTAAAAAAAGTAAGAAATGAAGAAAATACTAGATCCATAGATTTGTAGTAGGGAGAGCTAACGTTATGAGTTGGTAGATAGGACCGCTGGGGGATTTACGCTAGTAAAATAAGGGAGTCGCCTAGCGACCATAGCGCGGCGCATTTCTCGAGGTTCCTCGAACTTACGCGTAACAAACGCTTTTTCTTGTTACGCCCGCTCCCATATAAACGATGGATAAATAAAGATGTAATATTTATTTATTGGCTACTTCGTGGGAGGCTAATGCTCGAGCTTTCTTGTTTGCCGCTCGACATTTCGAGCGGTTAATTCAGTTTTAACAAATGCGACTGATTGACTCGAGGTTATAGGGAGCTGTTTTTGTCTCCATCAGTCGCCATTACTTGTAACATGAAGATTTTCAATTAAATTGACACGAGTATACGCAAAAATGTGGATGCAGTCGGGAGAGGGAGGGGAGGAGGGGGTCTACAGTACAGTAGTAAAAGTCCATAGATACATCTCTGTGTCGTTTGTTTTGCGGGCCAATAAGCTCGTGGTAAAATAGGTCAGTGAAATCGAGTATGTTTCATCCAAATGTTCAATGTATGTATCTGCTATGAGTAGAGAGGATCGCTGTTGGATACGTGTGCAGCGAACGATAGGATTTTCCTTCTCTATTGACGCTTCATCGCCTGCTATCCATACTATCGGTTTGAAATTTATCGAAAGACATTTTCCAAGCTCACACGGATTTATACAGCTATTTTTATGTTTTTTTTTCGACAATTTTTTGTTAATCAAATCGGTGTGTAATATTTTCAGGATATCTAAATTTTATTATTCAATGTATAGGCAATGCCAACACTTAAAGCAGTAATGTCGAGCAAGAAAAAGTAATAGATCATTCGAATTGCCATTCTTAAGTGCACTTCAAGGCAAGTGGCGCGATAACTCAGAAATCATCAAAGTTCGGAAACGATTCGTCTTTTGCTTTGCATGAAACATCCTTAGGTATATAGGTACTATTGAGAGATCTACCGCATGAGTCTCGAATTCAACAGGTGCGCGAGAAATATGGAGGGAGAGGGCATATGGGGGCGACACCGATAAATCATTAGGACTTTACGAGAAGTGCAGGATTATGCAAACTAGCTGGTACAAACGTACCCTCAGATATGTAATGCTTTGCTATCGTTGCATCAGCCAAACCTATACCTCGATATGTGTTTCATATTAATAATGGAATACAAATATTTTTTGAACGTCACGTTTTGCTCATTTTCCTTGTTACCACTTGTTTTCGTAAATAAAACTTTATACTAAACTTTGATAATCGCTAATGATAAGTCAACTGAATTTCGAGGAAACACTTCTGGACTTTTTCTAAGCGATTTTTTGCCTTATTTTACCTTCTTGACATATTCTTGTAGAGGATTCTTTCAAATTGCTTCTTAAGATGGCCTTTGAAAAATGTTGTTCAAAGGTTTTGTTCGCTTTGCTCTCTGAGTGTTAAAATGTGTCGAAAAAAAGTATCTTCCAGTGAAAATAAAGATAAATATCGTGGAATTACCCTCGAAAAGATAAAGATAAGGGCAACGATGTGAATTGCCGATTAGCGGAAACAGGACTTACAGCCAGTTAATATCCTTCGACCCTTGGATGAAAGTCAGCTCGTCCGAGCAAATATATCCATGTGAACGTCTAAATCTTTCATTATCTCTTGATTCCATCAATTTAAGCTCGACAGTTCATACTTTCTTTATCTTTTATCGACATAAGCGAGCCGTGAATCCATTGCATTATCAAGAATTATACACTGTCTTACCGTATCGTTGATGAACATAGAAAAGTCGAAATATCAAAATTTAACAAATATGTTCGTCAAATGACCAGTTTTTGGTGAAAAGTATGCTCACTGGGCTGCGCTTGCTATTGATCGGAAGATTAAAAATTGTTGAAGGGATGGGCCCGTAACGAAATTCACAACGACATGGTTTGTAACGTAATATCGTCACGTTTCAAGTAACGGCTTGCCATTGTGTCGACTAATTGGATGGACCCCGGCACCAAATGGAATCGAGGTCACGTGTGAACATGTGTAGCTTTCGTGTTCGCTTAGCGTTCTCTCTTTCTCTCTCTTTCTTTCTCTATCTCTATCAATTAGAATTATTTCCAAATTATCGTTGTTGTCTTTTATCCTTAAATGAAAGCTAGTTGCATGTTTATTATACGTCAATGTCCTCGATTTTCCATCGCTATACCAATAACCGAGCGGAAAATAGTAATGAACAAACAAAAAATATTAGTACGCTCCATTATTTCCTGAAATTGATTGAAGTGGTGGGAAAAAGCTATCCATTTCTACGGACGTGTTTGCAAACCCAACGTTCGAGCCTCTAACCTTCTCTCGTATACTACCGGCGGGGTTTATGCAAATTCGTAAGTAAGTTAAACTCATCGATATTCAGACGTGACGCTGTGACTGATGTAAACTCGCAACGCACCGTTGCCGAATTTAGAACGATTGCATTTGCCACATGACTCGAAGTAGAAAGAAAACTATATTCCGCGTGTCAGAGTTCATTTGATTACTTGTATAGCTTGAATTTGTCGTTTCTTTCATTCTTATCTTTTTTTGTATCGTTGTTATTCTATTTTATTTCTTCTTTTCCTCCTTATTTTTCTTTTTTGCCCATGATTTTTTGTTTTTATTATAACTGTATTCAAGTCTCAAAGGGCTTATTTATTGGTGTCAAACTAGAAGTTCGTTTATAAGAAATGAGAAACTGTAAAGTAATTACGTGAAGTATTGTTTTTTTACAAAAGTACACAAGAGGTGCATTAGACCTTACGAAGCTTGCACCCGCTTTATTACAAAAATTACCACTCGATAATATTAACCCCAAAGCTCGATAGTAGCATTATAGACATGTTAACGAATACTAAAACATAGGCATAAGAAATAAGTCGTGCCATGATTACGTTTTTGTTAGAAAGAGTAAGCGAGTGATTATAATCAGTCTTCAGTGGCTTATTTCGCGAATAACTTAGCAGTCGGTGTCCGGATGCGATGTCTGTACTTCTCTTGTCTATCAAGGCCTGCCACAAGTCGTCGGATAACTTTCACGAAAATTCAATATTGCGTATATCCGTCAAGAGGAGTGATTGCATGCTCACATATCTACCTCCACCTTATCCGATGAGATTTCTTCTGACATCATTCGTTCTGTATTTTTGACCTATTTTACGATAATTGTAAGGCACAATCATTGTCATTTCGAGTAATTTTTTGCGACGTATGATCCAATAGTCATTTCGCTATTCCACAACGGGTACGTCAACGGACACTACATTAATTGTCTTGTTCTTGCTAACAAACAAATTTTACACCTACTTTAACGTACATCAAGAGTTATCTCAAATGAAAGATTGTCGAGGAAGAGAATCTCTCAAGCTAATATTTATCAATGGTTGAGAGTAATAAAAAATTAGAGTTTAGACGGCGATCTATAACTAAGGATTGAGTTTGAGCTGGGTACTTTCGTGTTCTCCATATAGTCTTCGCTTGTTGATGTCGCTTTCACCGATGGGTAAATTTATCTTTAGTCAGTTCGACGTTGAACTTTAATTGAATACATCTCTTTCTACGAGAAAGCAAAAAGAAAAGGGCTTTTTGTGCATCTTTTGACGGACGTCTACCTTAAATATATTGTACTTGCGTTAGTGTAAGTACATGCATACTTTTTTACATTGGTTCAAAGCTCTTTAATTAATGAATAAAAATATATTTTCATTTTTCCGTTATTCACCTTTCTACAGCTTTACGTTATAAATGTTTTTGATTTTTTGTTTGATTCTATGATTTAATTAAAACGTAGTAAAACGTTTGGCTTAACGAATTTACAAAATTGCTGTCTATAGCTATAAATTCATTGAACTTTGTCCATATGACACTCTCTTTTATCTTTATGCTATCTTTAATAGAGCACGAACGCCAATATCATTCAATCGTGCCCCACTAATGAAAATTACATTAGTGTACACAATGTAGTGTAGTACCGAAGTACACAAGACTAAAAGGTCATAACATACACTAGGGTTGTCATATGAAACAAAAACGAATTTGCAGAGTAAATCATGCTTGTGCTTGCTTGTAATAAAGGTTTTTCATCGGGTTATTCAGTTTCAGGCCGACGAGTTTCTATTGATAGTTTTTATTATTGCAATAAATTGCACTGTAATGCTATCGGTAAATCTGTAACATTGAAAAGTAGATGTATAATTGCATTATGTTCAATTGTTTCGATTTCTTACTAGCTATGACACTAGTACAGAAATAATCAAATCGCCCCGCAATATTTCATTCTGAAAATCAATAAACGGCCGAGATTTCAATTTAAAGATAGAATTACACAAATGGACTGCTCTTATCGTTTCTTTGAATTTCTCTTTCGTTCAGTCAATTTCCTTGTAAGTTCCTAATTAAATAAATTATAGTTGTATAATCTTTTATTTGATTTAAAAAATTACTCATGAATTGTTAGAGCGTTAATTGAGTATATTCTATAGTGATTAGAAGATTAATTGGTGGCTGGTTTTCGATGTAATTCGAGGATTGCAAGATATTGCACTCAGGTATCACAAAAAATAGCGAATTCAAATTAGCCATTTGAAAATGAAAGAAGAGCCAAATGTATGATCTCCCAAAGTTTCCTTGGCGGTGTATTAAGCGTTAAAGCAAGCATCAGTTACTAAGAGAGGTAAATGATGACGCGATTTTAGGTACTAATTATCACGATTATGTTTATACGCTGAGCTGTGAGGCGGTTTCAGAATTTCAATGAAGTATACGACCATAGAAATTGAATTCCGACGTGGTACAATTGTTACTCACGCAATTATTTCTTAAAGCCACGTCCGTAAAGAGACGCTATTGGTTTTGATTTTATAAAATTAGACATAGAGAAACTAATATAGCAGATGTTCCTTGACAAATAATCTATTATGTCGAATGAAGCTCTGAAATCACGTAGATCTACACAGATAAATATCAATTCAGTCGACGTATGCATGTATTTGATTAAATTTAACGAAAACCAACCTCCTAGTAACTCCCAATCTCGCTTTCGTACATTTAGGAGCGACGGTTTTTCCTCTCGTTAATCGAACCCAATGTGGGAGTCGACGCGCCAGATGTCAGCAATAACGAGGAGATAAAAATCATTTTTTTTTGTTTCTTTCCACACTCAACTCTGGCGAAGGGAAGATGGCATTCAATGATAACGTTGATTTTCTATTTAACGACGATATCTCTCTTTTTAAATAACTACGTCTATTTCTTGCAAAATAAGAAGATTATTACTCGTGCAATTATGAAGTTCACTGGATTCTCCGTGAATAGTAAGATTTAATAAAAGGTAGAACTTCCGAACTTTTACATCATCTACATAATTATTTGGTCGCGTGAAATTGCGACTGAATAAAACAAGCAAAAAGGTTTGACGCTCACTGATAATTGCAGACAAAACGGCTTTTGTGTTAGTATTTGTTCTATAACATCGTTCAATTTTCAGATTCATTGAAACTGTCCGTCTTATATGAAGAACGAAGTAAAAAATTAGCAAATGATGCTAGCTGTACAACGATTCGATTCTTCAATGAAATTTAAAACAACAAGTGAGAAGTAGATTCGATGGTGAATGCCGTTATATAGAGCCATCTAAATAGAGGACCAAACGATGCTACGACCAGTTTTCGAGCAAAGCATCAAGAACTATTCTTAATATTGTATGAAATACTACGAGGATTGAGCAAGCAGAATTACAAACGCACATATCGAACCAGGAATTTCGTTGAAACATACAGAGGGGCCACAAAGCGAGAAAGTGAAAAATGAATGACAGGGATAACGTATATGTCAATTATTGTTCGGGCCAAAGTTCATAGTCCGAGAATATTTTATAGAGATATTTTATCAAAATGTTCAACTTGGAGTCTATATATTTTTTGTCTTATCGCTAAAGAAGATAGAGAAAGTAGGCAGAGAACGATGCGCAGTCGTTCCTATAGCCTATGTTTTTTGTACATGACTCGAGTGCCAAAAACGACTCTTGACAACCCCACATTCGTTCTTCCAGCATTATAGCACAGAGGGGACTCTATTGCACACAAGGGACCTTGAAAGACAGTGAAAGGGAAAGTCCAAGAAGTACGAACAATCCGGAAATCGTCAGGTACTGGCACCTCAATGTATTTCAGCCTGCAAGGAAAACTTGTTATGTACTTACGTGTTGCACGCGGTGTTTGCTACACACATACAAGTGAATCTCCTTTTCGAGCGTTTACTTCCTTCAACTCGACAATGGTGTTGTTTGTTTGACCGTAAGCATGTTTGTTGCACGTGATATCTATGTATGTACTCGTTTTTCCTGTAAAGGACACGGAATGTCGTTTCAATTAAACGCGCTTTCGAGCTACCACCGGAAAATGAAAAAGTATAGCACAAGACCGTGAAAATGTGCGAGTCGATAAGCCGATGATCGAGGGCATCCCTACGAATCTCGCGTAACGTGCCAATACCCACTTGGCGCGCATTAATAATAAGCGCCATGAAGGAAGTTCGCTTAAGTTTCGAGAGTTAATTATTAATTGATATCAAGTACTGATGTTTAGCGTTAAGCTTGTCTGAGCAGACGCGAGTTGTGCGCCATATTATTGTTTGAGACTCGCTAACGAAGCTCATCTCAAATAAGGGGCGAGGGGGCTGCCAAGTTGAAATATATAAATAAAAGGATCCACAGATTCCAACATTAAATTGCTTGACGCAAGCACCTGAACGTTTATCATTTATTGGTAAGCGCGTTAATATATTTTTACATCTTTGTTTTCGATGCTTCTGTAACGCTTCCATCCTTGACAAATACACGCAAGTTTAAATTAAAACAATGTTTCGTTGGAATTATATAATTATCTTACGGTTATTAATACTCAATTGCGTAATGACATTGGGCAAAATCAATGAAACCTAAAAGATTGGTCGATTTTGTTCATACCGGAGCTGTCGAGCGGTAAAACAAGTATAAAATTTGACGAAATGAAATTAATATCGACTAGCCTCGAATAGAATGTTATTAAAAGTTTCTTCAGAGGAACGTCTTTATCGACGTTGGTAGTTGGAGCATTAATTTTTTCAGTTGGTTGCCCGGGTGACCACTAGCTTCACGACAATATCACCGAGGCGCGCGCATCTTTTCCAGCATCCCTACAATGACATAACACAGCTTGAACTGGCGTTACAAACCTTTCTGTTCTCTGACATTTCCATTTGAATTTACATTTTCACTCGCAGCACCTGCGCTACTGCAATGTATCTATCTTATGCAATATTTCAAAAGCTCGTTGAAATTATATTCTATACCTTAAATATAATAGTTGAGTTCACTATGTGAGCGTGTTATTCAATTAAACGTCGGATAATTTTTCTTAGAACGATTGTAAATCTACTTAGCTTTCAAAAAATATAACGGGCTTAAAACAGGAGTAAGGATTTAAACCGCTTTATCCATGACTTTGCTAACGGCATTTAATAGCTTTTGAAGATTTCAATTGGAAGGACTAACTAAAGTTCGTGCTTTGCACAAACTTTTGTATTAACACATTTTGATGGTAAATCATTTTATTTTTTGTTTTTCCCTGGAAATTGTAGGAGTTTAGAAAGATTTTATTATCTTGCGCGAAAAATTGCATTATTATTATAATTCGTTTACGAGAATAAAACGGGTTCATGTAATTTGAAAAGGAAAGTTCATCCTTTCATGCATTTTGAAGTGTGGATTGCTGCTGCTGCTACTGAAAATTAAAGCCCTCAGTTAGAGCAGAACTTTTTCTTTCAATGGACGTAAACCATAATATTTGTTGAGTTTTACAGGACATTGCCCAATTTTTTTGTTGACATTGGACTTGTCGGAATTTTTCTTCATTACCTTTGCGTGAGATTACGAATCGTCTTTGCGCTTGTATTGTTCTAATTTAATGAATCTGAGTAAGCTTCCCATCTTTTCCTTGCACACAGTTTGTACTGTTTTGCTTACTCGTAACTAAACAACATTAAAGTTGTAGCTTATTTCGCGAATCCACAAAAATTAACTATTAACTTTTTTTACTATCATCTTCGATAGAGAAATTTTTTAGATGAGATGAAAGGCAAACGTTATTTTCGTTAACTCTTGGATTTTCAGATAACTCGTTTAGACAACGTAAAGTTAATTTTACTCGATCATAAAATATTGATATTGTTAAGATCTGAACGCACTGTAATACAAATATTTGTGTAATTAAAAATTCGTTATTTAATCTTAAATAGCTCATAAACAAGACAAGTATAAATAAAACGAGAGAAATACGGCGAGTCAAGAGTCTAAGATCGAATAGAGCGAAGAAAAATGAGATGAGACACGGATGAGTTTTCGCTCATGAAGTTAGGTCTTATGGGGAACAGGCGCGATTTAGAGCAGCGACACCGACGTGTCCGATGTATATCTTGGTCAGTGTTCCTGTGGGACGAAACGCACACTCCGTCCCACGAGCGTTTTTCTCATATGACACCGAGGCTAGGGTCGCTTGTTTTCTTATATACTTTCTGAGACATGTGCCTCGGCAAATTTTTTAAGTTTCATCGAGAGAAAGGAAACGAAAAACAAATAAATCTTTGTCGAGATGAACTTTAATATAAACTTTTCGGACGATCAAGACTACAGCCAATATTTCAAGTATCACTACTCAAACGTCCGTATTTGTTGTAGATTACTTGTTATTGTTTTGCAAGACGTTGTCCTCCATTATCCCATTTCTCACCATATAATAATCATAACCATAACAATGCGAATTTTTCCTATTTACTGCCAAAATCACTGTCTTTATTGGGATATCAAAACCCTACAAAAAACGTTTCATTTTCAAACGTTTATTATTTTGTATCGAGAAGTCTTGTGGATGGAAATTTAAAGATTTTCATAGCATAGCTATTTTATTAATAACTATGCGCACTTGTGTATTTTTGTATAAGTTGTCGAAATTGCGCTCTAGAATGATAATGGCCAAATTCTAGGATGGAGCGTTGGCTAGATTTAGTTTTCTTGACAAAACACGCCAAGATATTCGTAATGTAGTGTGTACCTACCTAAAAATGTTTGATAATCTAGTTATTAAAAACAACTAATATTATAAGCAGTATATTGACTTGAAATGTATGTGACAGGTGAAGAGTAGGTAGGAGAATGAAAGAGATAAAATATGTAGTAGGGTGTGGAAGCGTGGCATGTATGCACAAGCATGTAACGAGGTCAGCATCTTGAGCTTGGTTCTGTACCCGTCAAATTTAATCATTCGCGGCCGGTCGACTGCATAATGACGTAGATGTGCCTTCATTGCCGAGCATCCAACACTTACAGACACAGGCACGCCTTTTACGAAGTGCTCTTGGGATCTTTTATCCTCTGAAGACAAGACTTTTTTTTTAATACGTGACTCGAATCACCTTGAAACAGATATTACGACTAGCTTTTGTCAAATGCCAACGACTTTTCCACAATCTACAAGATTTTATCCTCGCCGTCAGTCATTTGCCAAAAAAGAGAAAATTTAATTATTTCTTTAATCTTGATTAGAGATTATCCATTTTGTGTTAAGTTTTGTTTGTTATCATACTTTAACTGGAAATAAATTCTCAATTAATCCGCCGTTATCGCGAAAATGGCGATAGCTCGAGATTTTTAAGTGATTCATCTGGATTAGAGGCTTGTATCTTCGTTAAATTTCAGCGAGGTCGAGCCAGAGAAGCGTTTGCAAACTTGGACATGTCGCGGAATCGCTTGAGCCAATGAAATTAATACACTTGACCTGAGATTCAGTTGGCCCTTATCCTCGAGCATTTGGTGCCTCGAGCATTTGATGCCTTGCAAGCTCTCATCCTTTCCGGAAACATTCTGGATAATGAGTCTAGGTTGCTCGTTCAGATAAGCCACGCTGAAAAGCACAGCACTTTGATACAATGATGAACCAACAGCGAGTATCGTCGAAACTTTGCCAGTTTTATAGAGTGCAGAATTGAAGCGATCTTGTAATTTAGCATAATTATATAAACAACGAAGCTAGTCATTTTTATATGTTACAAAATAGAAGTACTACGGGAGAGTACAGAATAGGTTAATTGAAGGCTTTTGTTCGCGTTCGAAGTAGAGTACCCGTTGAAAAGCGCCTTGTTGATTAAAGTTGTCCGAATATGCCAATAGCAGGGCGGCACACGGTAATGGAAAGAAGGCAAGTCGCAAATAAAAATAGTGGTCCTATCGAAGCGTTAAAATAGATGGACGATGGATGGCTTTGGCCAGTTGGTCTGGTACAAAATACCTTGATTCGCATTTGATAGTCAAACCGTAGGAGCAGTAGCAGTAACAGCAGCAGTAGTAGGAGTTGCACTTTAAGTGACAATGTAATGGGTCAGGCCGACCAACCGGAATTCCGTAGCAGTAGTCGGGCTTGCGGAAACAGAATGAGCTCGAGTCGCGCACTCGGCATAGTTCAGACGACGACCCCATCTCCGATGCTTCTCTCGCTTACTCAGTCTCCGATGAGTAGTTGTAGTTATAGTAGCAGAAGCAGTAGTAGCAGCCAGGAGGGCACTCGAGAGCTTTTGCGCGATAGACGCGATTTTCTCGTAGACGCGAGAGAAAGATGCGCTAGCTCGGTTAGCATATGCGTTGACTAAGTACTAGAGAAAAGCTCTGAGCTCATTTTGCCGCGGTATTACGTACTCGAGTTTTTGATGCGCTGTCGCTGACAAAGATACTTTTTCATTATTGACTTCGGCCTATACTTGGCTTCTTACGCTTATCTTTTTTTCAACTGACGTTTATTGGTTCATCATAGTCAGTCAACTTTCTTATCGTACCAACAACGCCGCTTATTCTTTCTTTCTTACTTTTCTTTCTTCTTTGAACCATGAAACCTACGGTCTACAGTTCCGGAACATTAACCGATTCGCCAATTTTCCAACAGTCAAATCTATCGCGAGTAGTGGTGCTACTAAACAATTTTTTAAAATGTCCATTTGCCAGAAAGATTGCTTGTGTTGCTCTGGCATTTCCGCTCTCGTACTCGCATTCACTATCGAGGGGATCGCCTCCCCATCGAGGAAATCAACATGCCTTTGTAAATCTGGTGCGTCGAATTGAGTCTGCACGTCAGCACGTGCTGCTGCCCCTTGCCGACTATGTGTGAGTATTCGTGCCAATATCCCTTAAAGTGGTATAAATGCCCCGCCTTTTCTCGCTTGGGATTCTTTGAGTTTCTTGCTTTTTCAATAGTCTACCAATTGTGGTTGATGGACAGTTTGCTGACTTGCCATTGTGGAACTGTCAACGATCATCCGATTGACTGTGTATTGGAGAAGGGAGCGAACGTTTGCTTTTAACGTAGCTATCGTGAGTCGAGTAATATTGAGATAACTGTAAATATGGCAACGAATCGTTCGCTGATTGAGACATTGTACAAGCGTTAAAAAATTGAACAATAGCGTTGATTGGTTGATTGGTTACGAGCGACTTTATGCTGTAAATATTCGACCTCTTGTGTAATTTTAACGAAGCATTGGCTAGAGCGTATATCGAAATCAGTTGTACTCCGAGTGTATCTATGTTGGGCAATTTCTCAACGCAATAATTATTAGTAATGTTTTAGCGATTAATCTTAAATCGGACAACTCATAGCGAAGTTTCAACAAATTTGCCTCGAGTATATCGAAGTACGTGGGTGAGTAGAGCTGCTGGTGTTGGCTTAGTGGTGTCTTTTATTAACCGACAGCCGGAGCTCATTGGTCAGTAGATATCGAATTGCTCTTGCGTCAAATGTCCTAGCGGCTAGTTATTAATCATTTGCGCACGTACATCTACTCCAGTTCCAAGTGACCATACGTAATTCGAGACTATTCGTTCGGACGTCGCAAGCGTGAAATATTAAGCTGTGTCGCTCGAAAGAGAGAGAGACAGAGAGAGAAAGAGAGTGGAAGAGGGAATCCTACTGTGGTCTTCCATAATTTATTGATATTATTGTTTGGATGGCACAGTTGGACCGCTTAACATACGAAGCGATGCCATGGCCTGTATACGTAGTAATTATCATCAGCTAATTCGACCAATAAACACTTGACGAGTACTTAACACTTGCATTACTTGTCGATGAATGTTATACTAATACGAATTATAATCTCGAAAAAAGGCGCTTACCTTTGGTCACGCGTATCGAACTTGTCATAAATTTCTAGGTCAAATTGAACGTACAAATTAACGTGGTCATTAGTTTATTTTTGTTATTATTGTCGAGAACGTATAGGCGCGCGTCTCATTCGAGCGCGAACTGCAAATGGTAGAAGCAAATAAATTCAGTTGGAAAAGATTGGCGCACGTATTGCGAGCACTTAATTAAACTTGGAGAGGCGTAAAAGATGGGTGAGAAAGGGTTTCTCTGCAATCCAATTGTTTGTTCTAGTCCTGTTATTTCTCTGCTTACGTCGAGTGACCGTCCTTGAGTAATTGACTCTTCGCAAGTTTATTTCAATACTTATAATTAACGTTCGAATGTGCGAAACTTTGCGACCACATATTTTTATTAGATAAGGATCGTGATGCACGGCGTCATCCTCTTTGTGTTGAGCTAAACTGGCAAACAATCGACACAATGGTGCATGCGCATTGATCGAACATTGCAAAGCTTTGTTCACACGTGTTGTTGTGATTTGCGGGCAAATTCTAATTTTGTCTCGCATGCAACCAACGACCGCTAATTATTGAAGGGTAAACATAAACAGTTGTTTGAAAAGGCAATCAGCGTTGAAATGTCTTATATGGTCGATTGAAAGTGGGTCGACGAAAAATGCTCTACAATCTAGTTTATTAATCTGATTTTGCGAGGGTCGATAAAAATAATAGTATCTCAGGCTATACGCTTATATATAATGAAGTCGCGAATGAATAGGGAATGGTCATTTGGCTGAAACGAAAGTTCATAGAATAAAAAAGGTACATTTGCAGAGACGGGCTCAAGTGATTAATAGGAAAAGTGGAGCAGACGAGGATTGAGCGGAACTTTAATATCGCGCCTTGCAAAAAGCGTACTAAATGAAAAACCGGCCACTCGTGTTGAAAGCTAAACTAAATTACATTCGCCGAATATGGAGGGTTTTGGCCAATTCGTACACATTGCCAAAAAGTTTCTCCAATTACGTATTTGTAGTTGCATCGATATTTATTAAAGCGGGCGTGTAACTGTAGAAAAGTCGTCGTTGTTGAAATCCAACGTCGAATGGCGAAGGCGAGAGGGAAACGAGGATACGGGAGATTCGATTCTCGGCGCGTGGTTAACTTGTGGCGCTCACTATCAATATTTGCACTGAGCGCTCGACTTCGCTAAGAATATTGTTGTATATGCCAGTATAGAAACCTGGCTCCTCTCTGCAGTGTTCTCTACTGTCAAATGTTTGCCATTAAACGTGTAGGCGTGAAATACGTCGATATTTCATGATTTATTTCTGTCGGTGACTTTATCGAGGCAATGCTTTTAGCAGCTATTTATTTTTAATGTTTCGCAGCGTTTCGCAGTCTCGTGATCCATTTTTTAGCGGGAATTTCGTGTGTTAGATCCAAAGAGCTGATGTTTCGAGCGTATTTCTTCAACGAGGCGTTCAAAAGTTCCAGGCCAACTCGTCGTTCGATCAAAGAGAATCAACTGGACACATGCGATTTGGCCGTGTTGCATGCTTAAATCGTTGCTCGAGTTTACACTATTTGCTAGATCTAGATTGTAACGTTGCACGTTGCATGTAAATTGGAGAAAGTATTGAGTTGCACGAGTGTAAGATGTCTGTAATGGGGGACTGCGATGAGAGTGCAACAGTTGTTGTTTTGATTTTAACGGGTGTTCGCGCATCACCATCAGCATCGCACTGGGAAATGTCGGTGTTCTTCTTCCGGTTGCACAACTTGCGCCGCGAGGCAGAGGAGGCGCGCAAGAAGCGTCAGCGCCGAGGTGGTCAAGCTGCCCAGCGGAGTCAGAACTGTGGAGATCAGCCCCAACCTATGGCCGGATCCATGACCGGCGTTAACCGCGTACATCGAGGGCCTAGCAAACTCTTTGAACGCGCACCACTCCAGCCGAGCGATTCGCTCGACGAGATCGCCTTCCAGATACCCAGGTAACTTCGTCAATCTACCCCCAGTTGGCCCCCTCCCTCCCTTTTTCTATTAATGGACATAATAATTGACGCTCGACTTTACCCTCGATTCGACACATATTTAGGATATGTCGAACGCACTCTCCTACTCTTACGACTTGTTTTTTTCTCTTTCGACTATTATCCTGTTTTCAAAGTCATTTGTTTTCACAGCATATAAACGTATTAACGAGTATTGATAACATTGCGAAGCGAGTTGTTCCAACGAATCTTCTGTTTGCTATCTAATGAGCAGAGATAACTGGATTAACAAGTTGGTAATCTAAAGCATTTGACATCTCAAATACAATTATGAAGGCAGCACGCAACAAGCGCCTTAAATTTCCATGGGTCATTACCCATAATGCGTTATTGCTACTACGAATTGAGCTGCAAGCGAGCAAGTTTACACGTCAACTACCGAATAAACGTTATCTCCTAAATAAATAGTTTTCCAAATGTCATGCTGTGGAATTGAAGTATCAATTATTTGCAGAAAAGCAATATTTTTCGTCTGTCAATAGAACATTGACACTAATCAAAAGGATACTAGCTTTAATTGTTTCATTCTATCAATCCAATATTTGCGATCCTCTTATTTATTTTGTTTTTTCGTAAAATTGTATGGATAAATGATGGAAATAGGTCAACTGGAGCTTTGTTAATAATCGACATGTAATCTTGGCGATTAATACCGACATCCATATTTCAACTTATGAAAAAATAGCTCATATAAAAGCAATTCGGCATACCTACGTAAGTATGGAAACGTTATAAACGCTGGCATAGCTGCGACGTGTGCAATATATATGTCTTGTCGTTGCTATCCAGATGCGCGCATATGTCAGATGGGTCTCGGAAGGATTACTAGCTTTTATGGACGTTGAAAAAAATTCTAAAGTTTTATGACCGACGCGAGGTTGCATTATATTGTATAAATCAGGCATTTATCTGAAAAACTTCCCTTTGAAATGAAAATTTGGATAGCTGCGATGACGTCTACCGTCAATGATCAAGAAAATAACATCGAATTCGGGCTAAGATAATAACTCGAAATACCGACGCTCGGTTGATTGAAAGTTGTTTAACAATAGGTAGTAGCGCAGTAGCGCGCAGCTACGTGACGTTGAATAGACTGCAATTAATTCAATGTATACGGTAATGAAGAGGCTCTTTCTTCTGAAATGCATTGTCCTCGTATAATCCACGCATAAACAACCTCAGAGATATACAATACCAATAGGGATTTGCTCGCTACTCATTCAACTGCACTCCTAACTGGATAATGCCGTGTTATTTAAACAACAAAATATTTCAGTAATAAGTTTTTAGCTTTTTGTTCACATATATTTTACCGAACATCCAAGTACAAATCCGTATCGATTGAAAAATGGATAGTCGTAAATAAGCCCAATATATGACAAAGCACATTAAGTCATAAATATTTTATTACGAATGGAACTGGATAGAGTAAATTATTAAATATACTACGATAAACTTGATTTAAATACGTCGAATAGATATTCTTTGTCTATCTAGCTTTCATTGAATTCAAATTTATTGTACAAGTTTTGAGATTAAACGTTAAGATTTGCGTCGAGAGATAGGATAATACACTAATCAAACGAGGGTGCGTTAATTTTCTCCGACCGTAGTATATTTGTACAAGCCCGAAGTAATCGTAATGAAGGAAACCGAAGGAATGGGAGATAGAGGGGGGCGGGAAAGTCAATTAAAGTATAGGAAAGGACAAGCTCATTTGAGATTGCGACGGATTTGTGTAGACACTTTCCTGGCATTTAGTCTTAATACAAAATAATAGCCGAGAGAGTCTCTCTTTCTTTCTCTCTCTCTCCCTTCAAGCAATCAGTGCTCTGATAAGACACTAAGATAGACGAAAGAGTCATCTGTTTTCGTTTGTCTAGACCTCTGCTATTTTTCTACTCAACATACGGCAGCATTGAAATTTACTTTAGCCAATATTCATCTACTAAAAGAACAAAAAATCAGATTTCTTCAAGAAACGTCAAGTTAAAAATTCAAAGAATTGTATATTTAGTACCTTGTGGAATAAGATATTAATCCCTTTGAACCAGACATTTTCCATTTATAAAGCTTGTTGTTTCCTGTTACTATTCGAATTTACCAATAAAACTTTGTAAACTCAAGTATTAGTGTAAAAGTGTGAAAGCTGTTGTCATATTCTTTGCATTAGCTGAAAATAGCGCAAAAAACAATTTTCTCGTTTATCTTTCACGGACCAGTGCGTTACTGGGTTCGAGTGTCGGAAATTACCAGGCAATCGCGAGCAATATAGGTTTCGAGCTTTCATCGATGTCTTGAATGAAATGCTTTCAATTGTAAACTCTAGCGCTTGTTTTCTAAAGAATATTTTCATGGGCATGAAATTTCTATTGAATTCGCAATATTAATGGAGTAATCGAAACTTTGCAACAATCATAGTAGGTAGATTGATCTCGATAAGGAGAAACAATTGAGCAGATGTTTACGTAGGAAACTGTACAGAGTGCGAGAGAGAGAGAGAGAGAGAGAGTGTGTCAGGGTAGGCGTTCTGGTGACATGTAAAGCAAGTCAGTGGAGAGAAAAGCTCGAGAGCAGTAGCGCAGTAGGTAAGCAGGGATTCCGTGCTCGCTCGCTCGTTCTCTTTCTACAGTGAATAGAGAAGCCGAGACAGGGGGCGCTTGTCGTCGGGTGTTGTACTGGATAGTCGCTCGATTCGTCATGCACGCGCGCTACCCTTACCTGCCGTGGCTAAGCACTGAACTACAAATCACGCGCAAAGTATACTTGTCATTGCCTACATTTTCAAGCCTTTCGTCGCTTAAAGACTCGGAAATAATTTATCAAACTCTCAGCAATACTTCTCGATGACTTGCATCAAGTATTTTTATTGTTGTCGCGAATTAATTATTTATCGTTCAGTTATTACGAAATGGTATTCTTTAATAATCTACAAAATGTACACAATACATGCTTTTGATATTACAGTAGATTCACTTGACGAGGCGTTATTTTTAATAATCTTGTAAGTTTAATTACGTCTAAAGTTGATTATATAGCTATTTCGCAGTTCCAGGATGTATAACTGGTGTCGTTAAATCTAGACAGCGGGACACCGACGCGTTTATCTAGTTAAAACAGCCTCGTAGTTGATAAGAATAAAAAAATAAACAAAAAATAAAAGTAGAGAAAGACATGGCTGCAGCTGAGAGTCGATGAGCTTCTTTACGTTTTCTACTTTCTAGGGTTAATGCGGCGGAAGTAGACTTTCAACGATATTACCTTTAATCACATTGAGTCTTCAGAGCTTCTTCTCTATCACTTTCGAGAGTCGACTATCAGAGAAGTAGAAGTGCAATAACTATAGCTAAATTTATTTAGCTTTTTCAAAAAGTCTCGTTGTAAATACCATCGGTACAATGGCTTATTCATTCACATATCTACTGGATTATTGAAAATGTCGTTCCCTTGTTCACGGAGAATAATGCATTATTCTAGATGTGATTTGGTAACATTTCTTTATTGATTGATCGTAGCGTAACATTCCAATACTTTTATGCTCGAACGTTCATGAACGAGTTGTGCGCGCACATGCGACTCGATGTGTTTGCAGTTGAATTATTGGCTTCATTGTCGATGCTTTGGTTGGCCTAGTACCGATCGAACGGGCGTCTCTGTTACGCGCTTGGATGGTTCTAATGAATGACGGAGTAGAGCTGTATCGGTTGTCGTACCTGAGGGAACGATTTGCCAGGTTGAATGTTAGCTTGCAAACGGAACGGCTGTATAGTGCTGTCATTTACGTCAAACACTTCGCTGACTATAACCGGAACGCATTGGCAGTCGTGTTAAAGCAAAGAGATGCTGAAAGCTTCGTATACAAATCTTCCATTATGTCATACGAACGCTAGGAATCAATTTACGAGTATCATCGAGAGCACACGAGGAGAAATTAATTTTGGAAATACAATGGTACGTGCGTGCAACACACACACACACATGCACGCGCACGTGCATGCATACATAGATACACTCGGAAAAGTGGAGTTATCCGATAAGAGCCGTCAGAAAACAAAGAAGAATAAACGAATTAGGGATGCTTTGTTGAAGCAGCGGCTACAGTACCAGAGAGAAAGAGAGTAGCAATATACAGAGACGAGAAACAAAGCTCTCTCGTCGGAGCAGTTAACGCGTAAATTATATTGCCCGTAAAGAGGCGAATCGCATCTCAAGCATGACCAGGTCATAGTCAAAGGCGAAATCACGAAGGAAAAGTTCGAGAAGGAGTAGCAGCGCATGCCACTATGAAAGTATTAGTTTTGACTCGCTGACAATGCGTCGCTGTTTTTGCCACAATTACGTCTTTACTTTTGATGGGCTTTGAAAAACAAAATGAAACACGTGGAAAAGGTCAAATTGTAGTTTCTCTCGTTAATCTCTCGCACCGCATGCTAAAACTCGACGTACTTTGTTCCGCAAATAAAAGCCGCAAACGGTAAGAAGACGATGTACGACGTACAATGTTTATGAACATGAGAGGAAAATCCGATTATTGGCTCCGCCCCTTGGTTTCCATACTCAAAGCGCGCCTTTGTCAACGTCCGACTTCTCAAAGTATACTAGTCGCTTGCGCGTCAATTTGTACGCCTAATTTTTTCGTCTGTATGCAGAGTTGCCTTTCTCTGAAAGCTTTGACGCGCGAGAGACAGCCAGTACCTGAACGCACGTGCAATTGACTTTTGCTCGTGACATTTTTACATTTGAGAAGGGGCGAATTCAGATTTGGATATAAAAGACAATAGTAGACATACAAGTTAGTTTGGCTATTGAGCTGAAGAAACGAGAGCGCGTACAGCATCGACTTTCATCTCGCAAGATGCTGATTCGGCAGTTCTGTCTACTACTATTGCGGTTCTGGATTGTCAAGCTCGAGCCTACTTAAGAGTTCCATCCTCTTATGCAAGCTACTCGCGATTAACTCGTAGTTGAAGCGCATACACACGAAGAGTGAAGATCGATAATTTGAGGATGTACAGCCGACGCTCATCTCTCTCTCTCTCTCTCTCTCTCTCTCTCTCTCTGTCTGTCTTTCTCTCTCTCTCTCTCTCCAGCTCTCTACTCACGAACGTGCCAATTTCTCTTCCGTCGGTCTTGGCCTGACTTGAGACCTTATACCAATATATACGAGTATACACGAAATACGTATATACACATAAATCAGTGTTAAGGGTCTCTCGCGCTACATATGCTATATACTTGCACTACTGTACTCGTCAACTATGTACTTGCTGGTCTATAACGATCCAATCGGAAAATAACAGTGTGGGGAAATGAGTTTATTTGGCAGGAAGTTGTCAGGCAGGTTTCGTTGAAAAGAGTAGATCTGATGCGGGCGATGATAATTATGGTGTTCCATTTTCCAGAGCACGCAAAGGGAAACGCCAATAGCAAAGCGAACGAGTAAGCAGGTTGTACGAAATGATCGTATTCGATCAATCACCAAGGCAAATGTCGGCTCTATTTTTGTCGCATGTAATATGGATCGGACTATCGCTCAGGGAGTTCTGTTCTCAGAGTTAGACTGAATGGCTCTTTGATCAATTGCATGCGATTAATGTTTGGCAGATTATCATCGTTGAGTCGACATGAGTATTAGCTGTCGAGTTTCAATTTATTGAGCTTTGCTAGCAAGACTTGTACTACGCATAGAAATGCAATCTCATGGTGCTCGACAAAGTGCATATTATTCGGAATTTGTCTGGAGCTTTGACAAATCTTGGCTGGTTGATAAACATCAACATAGTCGACGAAACGGTAACAATAGCAGGTGGACCTCCATTGTTTCCATGCTAAGACGTTTAATTCTGATGTATTGTGTTGCCTTGGATATTTGTTCGAGGCGCGCGTTGTTGGGCTCTGCGAGCGGCTAGGTGAGAATGTAACGTCGTAGAGAGCTCGCGATGTTGCGAATAATAGCTGTAAAGAGGGAGCTAGTGTCCGTCAGTGAGTTGAGTGCAGCCTATGTGCTCGCCACGCCGATGGTATTGCGGCCTTTGAGCCACCGAGAAATCGAATTATTCAAGTTTCTCGTAAAAGCTCTATCCTCCAGCAGTAGCAACATTTTCAACTCTGCTCTATTTTGCTGCCGATAATTGCCGATAATTGACGATCAATAGCAGCGTTGATTTTTCCAACACATTTTTTGTACCTTCACTAGTCTCGTTGCGACTCTCGCTAGTTGGATACGCCTTATTTGACAAGTCTGCTTAAGCCCCATCTCTCGCGCTGACGTCATAATGAACACTGCTGTTGAAATCCCATTATCCATGTGCTCGGCACATATAATCCAAAAGAGATTAGCCCGCTGCACCTTATTCTCATATTTCGAGCGCCAAAGGCAAAACTTACCAAGCCACTTGCTATCTGCCACAGCAGAAACAAATATTCTTCACGATTGAATCACGCCCCAACATTATTTTTTATTTACATCCGCATCTTTCGTCTTACAACAGATTTATTACAAATTCAATTATCGATTAGAAATTCAGTAGTGTACAAATGTATTTGTACAACCGTTCTATCTCATTCATTCTGCTTATTTTGCACTCTCGATGTCAAAATGTATTATTTTTAAAGAGGGAAAGTCCAGAGGCAGAGGTTCGGAACCTACGCTCGTGCATCTCCGCATACATGCTGCGGTATATACATTGGCTTAGATTCCTATACACATGCAATTTGCGTAATTTTCGCGAATGTTTATTTTATGAAGAATTTAACGTGACCGAGTATATCAAACGTAAGCGTTTTATCGCATTACAAGTAGGGAATGTAGTATTATGGTCTGGTTTCAACTGCTCATTGCAGTTGCGGTATCATTTAGAATAATCGCAATCAATAGCACCAGAAGACAAACTACTACTCATCATTTTAACGTTACTGTGACAGCTGCTACGGCAAAAAATGTCAAAGTCAAATCACATGCCAAATATATAAATAGTTATAACATCGGTCAATATTCGTGGGCCAAATGGAGGGTGGGCGAAAGTTTTGACGAAGTAGCGGGTTCGCTGATAGTCTAGATGGTCTAGTAAGAGGTAAAAAGTGAAAAGGAACCGACACATACAGGCCGGACGTCGGTCGCGATAATTGAAAATCGATGTCCGCGGGACCAGCTTACTTAACGTGCATAATACAGTCAAGAAGAAGTAAAGCTAGAGGAGAGACAACAAAGTCAGTGAAGCTCGTGAACAAAAAAACAATGTACATAAAGCTTTTGTTACTATTACCGCTCAGTTCTACTCGTAAACTTTTCGTCGCAGCTACTCTGTCTATTTAACGTATTGTAGAATTTTTGAAGCGCTGCACCGATAATCAAACTTACTATTGAAGTTAAATAATAATTTGCAAAAGGTTTCTCAGCTTCGTTCGCTTAGGAACTGCCACCCTTGATCATGTCACATACAATATTTTAGAGGGCATGTCATTAGCTACAAGCTGTGTACAATATATTAATTAAGCTCCGCTTCGAATTCCACAAAGGTTTGGCATTTAATTAGGAAAATTGAATAAAAAAGTATGCGGTATTTAGATAGAAGCGTGTAAACGTCAGTCAAAAACCGCAAGCACAGTTTGAACGAGTTAAAAAATTACGCAAAAAAGGAAGGACGAGGTGAAAAAAAGCAGGTACCTTGAAAGGAAAAAGAAAGAGGCGCGCGGAAGCAGCAGAGCAGCAGCAGCTGCGCCGCAAAGGGATTAAACGAGCAAATATTGGTCTTTTTCGTAAAATTTTTCATATTTCGCGACGACTAATCAAGTTGTGTTTGACTGCTAGCGGCGTTGCCGAGAAGCGGTAGACTAGGGATGTGCCTGAGAACAAGATTCTTCTGAAAGTGTTGCAGTTGGGCTAAGAATAAACGAGAGGTCAGATATTCGTTAGAGCAAAAAAGTCGAGAATAACGAGGGCTTGAGTTTCGCGCTTCTCAAGGGGACTTGTACTTGTTACTCCAACTTGCGCCGATTGTTTGATGATTACACGAATCCCTAAGGCAATCGTGTGATTACACGCTCATACTTGAATATTGCTTAGCTCGTTTCCCATATAACCACTCAACGCATTTCCTTCACTTTTAATTTTCGAAACTGAAACAAATTCATTTAAACAAGCAAAGAGTAAAACTCTTCGATCCTCTGACAATATTTACGATATCCAAATAAGCTCGATTCTAGGACAATATACCTGTGGTCAAGCGGTTTTTTATGAATCAAAAGCTCGATGATAGTACGATCGTATCTTGTAATTCCGCGCAAATGTTTTAGGGGATAAGTCGATCAGTGTACATCCAAATCCTTTATAACAAACGATCCGGCAACATACAACGGTTTACGAGTGGCCAACATCGTAAGCCGCCTCCTCCCCCCTTGTAGGGACGCAACGACCCTCTTCCTCGTAAAGCAAAGATCGAAATTTCGGAATATATCGCGCGCGAGCAATGTTCTTTCTGTCCTCGCGTCGCGCGCAATTGCTTTTCACGACGTGGACGTTACTCGAAAAATTGTATCCGTACACTACGAAGAATCGTAGAACGTTTAAAAAACGTTGTCGTTTTACAGTCTTGTCATTTGGAATATCTAGGACATTGTTTGTGATGTTGCGTTAAAAATTTTTATTCGCGTAACATAGAACGGAAATATTTGATGAAATGAAACCATGACGATCCCTTAGCAAAGTCACTCTGTAAAATAGTTAGAGACATTTACAGTTGTGCAAATGTATTCAATTAACGTAGATTCCAGTGCGGGATAAAGGTGAATGCATGTTTACTTTTAGCGAGTGATTATATGTCACGCGATCTCAATCCAACTACATATTAATTTGTACAAAGTGTCGGAGCTTACTGTAGGAAAGGGTTTTTCCACGGCTATGCTATAAGCAACGAGCTACAGAAAAAGCATCGTTTCAACTGATTGATCGATATTTTTCCATTAGAATGTAATTCAAAGTCTTCTAGGGAATCGAGAATCTTCTAGGGTTTTATTAAAGCAATGTAATTGGTACGAATCAAACGGTAATAAGCAATCTCAGCAGAAACCTCAAATCTTTGATAATCAGCAATGATTTTCTTTTCTGAAATACCTGGAGAAAGATTGCCAGTGCTTTGTGCCAAATATTTATATACTCTCGACTAGTGGTCTTTATTTACCTTGAACACGTACGAGGCACCTTATATATCATGAGGTTTAGACTAGACATTCGCCGACGAGGATGTAATGTTGAGATAGCATAGCTATATGGTATGAGAGCGAGGAGGGGCTCGGCTGCTCCTTTCCGCGTGGAGTGGAGGTAGATTGATGCCCGGTGGATGAGGCAACGAGACCACGTGATGCCACACAATTTATTATTTTTCATCAAGGCCCCGTTGTTTTGAAGGAGATCCGAGCGCTAGATACGCGCCAGAACGTTTATTTTGCGGAGGAACGCATTTCAGTTGAGAATAGCGTAGCAAAAACCTTTATTATTTGTTTGTTTTTGCTCATGAAATAACACTTTCTGTTGCTCTCTTTCCGCGTGGACTTTGAAATAAACCGGTTTAACAACCTATATCCTTCTTAAAATATCATTTACAGATAGATATTATTACGCTGGATCTTATCGTCCAACGCAGAGTATCGACGCATTTCAAATATCGAGCAACTAGTATTCATATCGGCTGATTTCCAATGGAAGTCGTGAAAAATTGATTAATATTTTAACGGCGAAAATCAATTGGACATGTCATACTTTTACGTAAGTTGGTTCGACCTGAAAACTGAACTGCTACGGAGTAATTAATTGTAGCTGAAAGCTGTCAAGGCAAATTGATCGATAAATCAATGCTATTCTAATGACGTGAGTATAAACTGGGACATCAATCATGACTCACATGAACTGTATTATTCAAAGTGATGATTATCAGCAAAGGGGAATTCACGAAAACGCTATTTAACGAAAAAACACACACCTTCACGCACACGCGTGAAAAAAGAGGGTGTTGTCCTTAATTTATGTTGAACGCATGCAGTGACATTCGTGAATCGATCGTTTATACGAAAAATTATTAGGGAAAAATAAAAAGCGAGTGAGATGGGACAATGCGAGCGATAAGATCGGCGCGGAGCAAGGGGCGGACAGCGAATGTCCGCTATCGGGCGGCATACAATTCCATGCGAGGGCAGAGATAAGCGATCGTGATTCTACGTCCACATGAACAAATTTCATTCAGGGCTTGCAGTAGCGGTAAAATCGACTGATAATCATCGGCATGAATCGCCATATTTTGCAGCCGGTCACGCTAATTACTTAATTGAAACGATAAGGCAAAATGCGCTTGCTGATCTCTACTCTCGAGAGTCCACCACTTCTTCCCGGCAACGCTGCTTAACCTTAAATTAATCTTCTTTATACTGCGCTTGTTACTGTTATGACCTTATTATCGCTGAAAAATATACGCGCTAACCATTACTCAACCTTTTCAGTTTAAATATTCGACGATAAATTAACGTTTCATTGGGTCAACTCTTTATTCACGGCTTTGTCGGTCTTGCAATTTTTTTTTACAAAAAGTGTTTCTTTCGATAATGTAATACCTTGAAAAATGAACGTAGCGAATGAGATGATCGGTGTGAAACTGAGCTGGTAGTAAGCTCATTTGTAAGATCAGTGGATGGGAGTTTATGAAAATGATGTGAGTCGTGGAGTCGTAAAGGGAAAGCAGCTCCCGAAACGAAAACAATTCAAGTTCCCAAAGCGCGAGAGAGTGTGTAAGCACGCGTGGCGACGACTGTAGGTAGTATATACTAAACTTGTTCTCCCTTCAGAATAATTCATTCGAGTAGCGTTGCAGGTTGCAGTAGCGGCAGCGCGCAATTGCCTCTTCCCCCTTCCACCGGGTGTGCTTCGCTACATCGTGCTGAGCTCCGTATATAGTTGAAAGTTGCAACGATTAAAATTACAATTTTGATGCGTACGCTTGCACGCAAACGCGGCACTGCATTAAAATCTCTCCCTGGAAGCTCGCGAGAGCGCATCCCCCCCTTTCCCTCTTCGCCCGTGGGACACACGCGCGCGCAAACTAGAAAGTCTGCTTGTTGGACTCGATTTCGATAGTGACTCGCTGGTAATTCGATCGACTTGATTGTTTCGTTGGTGTCCAACCGTCGTGATGAATTTTACAAGCTTTCATTGGTCAATTGTTAAGATTCGTCGGGGCAGCGTGCGTTTACGTTGCTTGCGGTCTTGACCGAGCAGCGAGACAGTTTTAGTAGTGCGAATCAGCGTAGCGTCAGCCGCAGTAGTTGTAGCGAGTTTCTGTCCTTGGACTCAGGCACATCGATCGCCTCGACACCACGTTCTAACTTTCGTAGACGAACGAAAAGGTGGCTAGCGCTGGTAGCGAAAGTGCAACGATGGCTAACAATCGTTGCGAACGAATGGGTAGAGTTAGGCTCGCGATCGAGCAACACGTTTGCACTGCTGCGACAGGTGTCGTGGTGCGTACGTGTGCGTGCGTGCAGCTAGCTGGCTGGCAAGGAAGTTGGAGCGTGGGGGTGGCGGGAGCCTTCGTCGCTCCGTCCCCTCGAGTGCGCGCGCAGCATGGTGCACGTTGCTGAGGAGCGGATCGCGCTTGGGGCTGCCACCGCCAGTCGGCGCCTACTCGCGCGCTCAGGTGCACGTGTATTGGTACTGGGTGCGAGCTTACGCGAAACTTTCTCTCTCTCCCTCTCTCTCAGGGCTCGCGAGCTGCCCGCGTGACTCGCTCAGTCCTAGCCAGCCTAGGCCGCCGATCGGCCGCCTCGAGCTTGCAGCTCCTTCGCTCCTCGTCGCGGCTAGCATCATCAGCGGCAGTGGCAGCGGCAGCAGCAGCCATGGCGTTTCTCAAGCGCAAGTGCAGGTGTCTCGAGTGATACTTGCCCATGTTCTCGTATCGTTTTCAGCCACTTACCTTTCGTTCCAACCGCAGACAAAGTGCGGGTCGACTGCGCGCCCCGACAATAACAACTTCAATAACTACAATTCCAACGATCTGCACTCGTTGGGCTGTGCGTGTGTGCGCGCAACGACAAGTACCAAAGACCAAGACTTACGCTTTGTATCGTTGGAGGAGGGAAAGTGCGCGCGCGAGAGAGAGAGAAAGGGAGAAAGGGCAGCCAAGCGAGCAGCCTGAATCCGACAGATATGAGAATCGGGTGGCGGCGCGGCTACCGAGGCAACTTTGAAAAACCGCGCGCCGCGCTCGGCCGTCCCAGTGGAGACCGCGCCGCTCCACCGCTTTCGCGCTCCGCGTGCGCACGCCGGCTAACACCACTTCGTCCTGCCGGCTCGACTCTCGACGAGACGTAGTTCACCGTCTGCTTTACCGCCTGGCAATCCCGATAATCCTTGGCTTTGCATTTAGTCAACCAACTCGCGTAAGCAGTGGAAACGAGCTGCCAGTCGAACGCCACTGGACAACATCTCGGCGGCATCGAATCGGAGGTCAACAATACTAGTCGACGCAGCTGTCGACTTGTCCTTTTTCTACTCGGCGTGCGACGAGTTCCGACGATAACGAGTGATTTCCGCTGGCGATTCGTCGACCAATCGATTAGTTGCCGTCGCCACTGCTGCTGCTGCTGCTACTGCTATTTCTCATCGCTCCGCAAATCATTTTGACCGGCCCCACTCGATCCTTTTTTTATTCCCGCGCTTAGCCGTTATATCCATTATAAACATTGCCTGCGCGTCACGGCTGGTACGAGTGGTACAGAGTTACATCTCGTTTGAACATGAGACAGCCAGGAGATGCGACGATCGACTCGCGTCACTTACAGTCAACCGAAAAGAGCGTCAGCTTTGTAAAGTCTCTGAGAACAAGGGAGAAGGACGCTGGGAAAGCTTCGTCCCAGTGGCGAGCATTCGGCCAAGAGTATTATACCTACGGATTTGGTTGGGTGTTGACGCGACGAGCAGTCGACGGCAAAAAATATAAATAAAAGAAAAATAAACAAACAGAACACGTCCATATTTTAGCTGACTGTTCGACTGCCTTTTGATCGTCGATCTAAACCACATAATCCGTGATGGTTGATTGTGCTACTATTTTTTGATACAAGAGCGTAACCACCAGTGGCAGACCAAAAGCAACATCGATTAGGTGTAATTTTAGTGTAAATTTAGGTTTAATTCAAGTCAAAGAAAGAGCAACAACAAAAACAACATCAACATCAACAAGCAAAAAAAGAAGAAGCTAATGAGGCATCTACATGCTGGTTGGCGGGTCCAAAAACGTAGGCTATTCTTAAGCGAATGTTTCCGGCTATCGATTGTCGAGCCAGAGATCAACAAGCCATTTACCTGTATAGCGCAAGTACTTAAGTATAAGTATATATGTATATATATACATATATATACATATATTTATATATATATATATTTATATATATATATAAATATATATACATTATATATATATAAGTATATATATATATATACACTTCACAATACACGGCGGTCCAATCGTTTTCTCAACAACTCTCACAAAGTGGTCCAATTTTTTCCTCTGTCTATCCAAGAAGAATTTGTTCTCCGATCAACGTGTCCTGCGGTCCAAGATAGAGTGTCTTAGATCCTTTTCAAGTACCGGTATACATTGAATTTAATCTTAAGTGGTCAAAAAAGAAAAACAAACAACAATTAAAAGGGAACTTGTAAAATAAATCAACTAAGGCGAAATAAAATCTCTATATTCATAAACTGATATATTTATCGTGTGTGTATTTTTTACGAATATTTACGTAAAAGTGATAGATGAACAAGTAGAGTGACAAGTAGTGTCGCCGGTGATATGCCGATCGGCGAAGAAGCAGCGAAGCCTGGCTGAAGTGATATGGCGTCGTCGAGCCGCTACAGTAGCTACAACTGTCTCACCAGCTGGGATAGCTACGATCGCATTCCAAGGTATGTTTTTGCAAATTGACCGAGAAGAACATTTGCGTATCGCCATTTACTATCAATACTGATTCCATTCGATCTCTCTCATTCTTGCTCACATACGCGCGCGTCGCAAAAAAACACGTGGCGATCAATAAAGAAAACCAATTCTTGACTCATTTCAATATGCTAATGTTGAAATTTGTGGGGGATTCTCAGGAATATTATGCCGAGGGTTCATTAAAATTTTTTTAATTAAAGTGAGCAAGCAGTTTGACAATTTTGTCATTATTTGTCGCTTTTTAATGAATCGAAAAGTGGAATTAAAGGCGCACACTGCAATAGACTATTCGCATTTTGTGTATGAGGAATTAAATATTCTAATTTACCGAGAAAAAATTTTAGCTGAACTCTGCTCTCTTTTTCGCTATTTAAATAACAGTCGATTGAAGCCAGAAACCCCTGGGGCACTCTTATTTCAAGTGCATTGTTAATGAATTCATTTGGTCTGGAATATAGTTATTATTGAATGAATTTCGTATTAAAGTAATAGAAAAGCGCTCAAAAGCTCGCCAATGAATAATGAAATTATTGATATTCGAAAATTGAACGACATCTCGATTGTTATACGTTTTTGTAAATATCTTCCGACCGACATAAATGAGGTTGATAAGAGAACAATCAAATATAAATGGTTTTAATTATCTTTCCCGTTATTTAACGGAAAAACAATCAAGTAACGAAATGTTGCGCGAGAGGGTATGAATTATTGGTGACTCGCGTTGTATAAAAATTGTTTGTTTCCTTCTTCTTCCAACGATTGCATACTTGCGCGTAAATATGCTGCACTATGTGCGGCTCTTGGCTAGTTGTTAGCATATTTTTAGCAAAATAAATAAGAAGTCTCAATAGACTCCTGAAAATATGGATAATTTTTTGCTACGGGAGTATATTGGAGTATGACGGATGGCTATAGAAAGCCGTGTCTGGCGGACAGGTTGTATATAGCCATCGCGAGATTGATGATGGATCGTTTGTCCGAGCCCTGCTCGATTATGCTCGAATAATCTTTGAGGCACGTCAAGGCTATCGAATTTTTTACTCAACCTCAAAGGGGTCATTCGCCCCCGCAGTAGCTGCATATAGCGTAGCATTTTTACCATTATCACTAATATTATTATTATTATTGTTATTATTATCATTAATATCATCATTATCATTGTTGTTTTCCAAAGTCCTTCACGCGATTGGCTAAGGTTATCGTACAGATAGCTATTTGGGCATTCGCAAACCACGTAGAGTAGGTGCGATTACGTCCATGCGTTCCAATCAGCCAAATGAGATGTTTAATCCGTGTTTATGGGCCGTGGAAAAAGCGAAAGAGGAAGAGTAGCAAGCAAAGGCAGAAAGGAGCGAGCCTTATCAGCTGGCAATCTGAACAAATTTGAATTCCGAAGTGGTCACGGGCCAATGGAGCTAGCTGCAGTGGCGGACGTGAGCCGAATCCACCGCAAAGCCGGCAATCTGTCCGATAACAATTATCACGCGTCCCTCCAATAGTAATAATCTTGATAATTCACCAATTGAGTACGTCCTACGGCTGAAAATAGCCAACTGCAATTGTCGCCCATTACTTCTCTGCTTCCATTATCGTAGCTGCACCTCTCCGTGCAGCGCTCTCACACTTCAAGGCTCAATAACGCCAATTAGAAGCCGCCAAGGGCTGAATCGATGGTTATCAACCTGCAATAGCATAATTCTTGATAACAAGACAAACTCGTTTCTATTAATATCAGGAAAATGCTTAAAGCTGAGTGTCGGTAATCGAAAATAAATAAGGTCAATAAATAATACGCTACGAGTAAAAGTCGATCCCGTTCAACTACCTCTGGTCTCGGGGAAACAAATAATCGTAAGCGCTGTCGCGCGAGACAAGTGGTGAGTAAATATTTGATAGATCCGCTGTCCCATCGCGTGCGAGCACAGCTTCCGTGATTGCGGCTAACTTGTAGGTACGACTTGGCCCTTAACACGAACAATACCTCGGATCATCCACGAGTCCATCGAAAATTTTGACGCTTCCGCTTTAGCCACGGGCCAAATCAAGATACGGCCCAACAACGCCAACAACTTGTCCTTTCTCGTCCACTCGATATTCGGCTCACGCTATATATCTATTCGTCTATCTGGGCGAAAAGTCGTCATTACGGTTCGATCGGAACAAAGAGTCTGTCTCGGGTAGAATCGCTTTTATTCGAATTGTTATTGAGTGCTCGACGATAGAAAGATGAGCCACCAGTTAGATTCATGCGATAATGGCATGGCTTTGGCTTCTCCCCCAAATCCTTGAATTTCAATCGGTTTGCTTGATTCCCAGTGGTTTATTATCTTGTCTTGTGCTTTTATGGATCGCTATAACTTTCTCTCCTGATAACTTTGATGTCGATCGATCGAAATTTGATAGTTTTACGATATGAAATTGTTGCTGCATGTTTTCGTCCCTTTCAATATCCCCATGAAACGCCCATCGTAGCAACAACTGAACAGCTTCCAATCCTAATGATAAACGTGATAATGGTTAATAAGGATAAGAAGGTCGTAAATACCGATGAGAAATCGACGAAAAGCGAAACAAGAAAAAGAAAATCCAGATGGAAAGCTCCTGCCAGTTCCCAAGGGATTTGTACTGATTACGCGTAGCTTCGCGATCCTGTACGAATGGTGCAGCGTGACCGGGCGCTTCGATTTTCCGTTCAGACGTGGAACGAAGATTTCTTATTACACCACTAGCGACGCATCGTGCGCAACTTACTACTTTTTTCAATTGTTCTTTCTCGAGTGAATGTACGTCTAAACTAAAATTATAAAAAATTGCATGGTATTGGAAGAGGTTTGCCGTGACAAATGAATGTCCGGTCTGTAATAGTCAACGATATTATAAAAGATTTACAGTAGACTTAATGCAAAATCATCAAAGCGTACGATCCATTTCGTTGCCTCAACCAGCTAAAGTAATCAAGCAAATTTCTTAAATAAATAGTCTTCTTAGATTAAAGCGGATAATTAAGTGCATCCCGCAGCAGTATTACAGCGCCCACTTTATGGTGCACTTTTTCGAGATCCTAATAACGTTAATTCCGGACGAGTTACGCACTCAAAGCTTATCTTACTCGAGTAAAAAAGAAAGAAAAAAATAACGAGCTTCAATCCTCTCGTGGCAACAACGCGTGATTTTATCATTTCAAAGCCTAGCCTACACTGCGTGTCGTCTTGAAATTCTGCTTCGAGATTCTCGAAAGGAAGCTCTGCGTCGGAGTTCACTTTCTCAGGAGTACGATGCAAATATTTTTCTACCTCCAGAAATGCTTGGCATTCGACTGCCTACTGAGATTTTTATTTTGACGGAATTTCTTATCGTTATATTTTTGTTAGACAATCGAATTTTTTCGTAGAACAACTTTTTACCTGAGCAATTAATAGACATTTTTCTGAAAAGTGCAAAATATGATTCATTAATGAAAATTCAAAATTTTAATAAAGTTCTTCTGACTGGACTGAAAAGATGAGTGGATAGAGATTTTGGGAGAAATGTAATACTTGCGCTTGCACAAAATCGAATCAGAGGAGTGAGCGTGCGCCGCGTTTCGCGCCATATTAAATCGTCCTTTCACGCGTCACTAAGCGCAACCAACGTGCAGACTCGCATATATTACGTCGAGTCAAGAGTATGAATTAGGAACGTCGCTTAAATTAAAATCCAACTGGGAGAACTGAATAGAGTCTCTAAGCGACATCTCGCTAAATTATTAACATTCGACTTACATTCAGAATGGTCTAATGTTTTTACAGATGTTGCTTCAAACTTGCTCTTTGATTTCCCATAGATATATTCGTAGTACACATTTTCCTTGTTGAAATGTAATTTATTCGTTTGCCAAATAAACATTGTCTTGGAATTTTATCGAAAAATCGCTTGGACCTTGTATGGAATATATAGTAATATACGAAAAGCAAAACTGTCACCGTATATATAGAAAACCTATCTAGCGTTCTAGAATTTGTCATATTTCACCTCTCGGTTAACGATTTATGGACCTTCTACCTATGAAAACAACAATGACAAAAACACAGAAAGGGCATAAGAGAAACAAAAGAAATAAAAACTTTTCTATATATCCTCTGTTGTACTCTGTGACTTACACTTATAGGTTGTTTCAGTCAACTAATGCCTAAATTATATTTTATGTTACAGGTGAGTTTATATCGATCATCAAATAGCTAAACCATTAACCGTGAGTTATGTAGAAACACCAATAAGACTTTGAAAATTGAAAAATACCTGTTCAGTCGTTGCTATTTAGTTCCGAGTTGTCGATTACAGAAGTACGTTCTTGTTTTTGTGTGACTGATAAATCTTGCAGTAAAGGGAAAATGTATCAACAATAAAGTTTGCTAGTATGAGCAAGTTTTTAAAATACGGTAACTTATATGCTTACTTTTACGTAAGCTCGACTTAAAGCACATTCGCGAATGGGCGTTGGTCATTGGATCGATCGAGTAACTGGTAGCTCGATAAACGACGTACGAAGCAAATGACTGAGTGGAAAAGCCTCTTTCGACGTCTTTCCGCCCCTCAATCTATAATACCTTAAACTGTGCGTGCGAGATACCTTGAGCAATCTAACAATATGTGCTCACTTGAAATTACGCTGTCATTTGAGTGTCTTCGTAAAATAGAGCTTCCGATACGCTTGCGCTGCAACTTGCACGTACATTGTAGCGAACATTATATCAACGTATTTAATTAATCAAACGATTGAACGAATTAATCTTCAAACACAGTAACGTTGAAAATTAAGTTTTCAACAAATTGGTAGTTGGCCAAGAGAAAAAAAACGATACAATCTCTGACATTCACTTATCCTCAGAGAGAGAGAGAGGAGAGAGAGAGGAATAGAAAGCAACTCCCAAGCAACCAGTAAAAGGTGCAATAACTCTGGGTGGAGCGGCATTGACAAGGTCCCAAGATGCTGATAATTCAAGACGCGCAATGCCCAGAAGAGTACTGAAAAATAGAGCTGGGCTACCCTACGTTGCCGTCGTCGCCGACCTAACTGGCGTCTTGTAAATTGAACCAAGAAACTGAGGATAAGCTTCGGCAACGAGAAAAAGGATACACTTTTAATTAGTGCTAACGCGAGCTAATTCGAGCGGCTGCTATTGACAGCCGTTGTGGCGCCAATTTTAACAGACCATGTTCCCCGCTGTCACGATCATTTTAAGCCAAACTCACTTTTTTTTGCTGCTTGTTCGTTTCGTGTTCATCCATAGACGTTCAATTTCGAAATATCGTCGCAATCTCAGTTAGCAAGTAAAGTATCGATTAAAAATCTGCCTAGCCACGTTGGCAAGCTCTTTCGACAAGTAATTTAGCGGTACTAGAAGACGCAACCAGCTTTGTTTCGTCTTGCCGCTCATGACTGCTTGGGAAGCAAGCTAACCGTGAAACGGAAAGTTTTGCGACGCCGCCCCGGCAACGACGACCAACTAAAGCTTTCAAGCTTGTCTACGATTTGCGTACGCCAACAGTTGTGCACATTTTTCTTGGTTCAACTGCTATCTAACGGCTTTACCGAGCGCTCTCATGGCCGCATATTTCGTCGAAATTTCGACCGATTCTCAACGTGTCGCAACAGCTTAGCAACAAACGTTTTTAAAGTATCACGAAAATATTGTAAGAAAAAAACTCGTATTGACAATAAGGCGACGTCGGTTTCGCTCAGAGTCCATAAGCGAACCTTATTACCGAGACTAAGCGTACTTAAGTGAGTCAGGCTTGCGAAAATAGAGCGAGAGAGAAAAAGAGAGAGAGAAAGTAAACAGCATCGTGTAACGAGTGACTGGTCGCGAGAGAGTGAGAGGGGGAACAAAAGAAAAATCGAACAAAGGAACGACGCGGACTACCACGAAAAAATAGACTTTATAGAAAATGCTAGTAGTCGATTTTGCCTGGCCAGTGAACAAACTCTTGTCGCTCAGCCGCGCTACTGCCAACGACAGCAGTATCGGAGCCACCTTCACCCCTCCCGTCCACCCCGCTCGTGTTTCTTTCTCTATCTGTTTGATTTTCTCAACTTAACTCTATATTTTTTACTCGTGTCCGCTTTCATTAGCCCTCTTTATATGTATGTACGCTATGATGTATTATTTATTTCTTTCATCTACGTTCAGAGTTGTTTTGCTGGAACAAACAATTAATTAATCATGAACCCAATAACGCGCATGCTACGTAATAATGCTTCCGCGTATTAGCGAAAGCCTATTGCCTAACCAAATATATCCGGAATATTCAACGGACTATTCTGTTCTTTATCAACTAGTCAACTTTTTCCGCTGTCACCTCGTTATTCTTCGTGACTTCATCAAAATTGCTTGTTCTAGGTAGTTGTTATCTGCCTATGGACCTCTCAACAAATGTAATTGTCCGCTTCGCAAAAGTTAAATATTAGAATCAACCGTTTCTTTCGTGTCATTCATTTCCAAAAAGTAATTAAAAATTATATCTGAACTGATTAATATCGTTGAATTACGATCTGATGTTTTGTTTTTGCGATGATTGCTACACGAGAGTCGCATTCACGGTTATACTTTTGTATATATAACGTTTATACAGATGTATGTATGACAAAATGTTTTCTCGTAATATTTATATTTCAAGTTTATTGATTTGCACGACTTGTTGCTGGGCTCGGGCATTTAGTTTCTACATCGATTGCGTCTAGTTGAACTAGATAGAGATACATATCACCGGTATTGATTTTTTTTCAAACGGAAAATAGCCAATTCTTCGTTTCTTGGTATCGTGCAGACAGATAAAATATTAAAAGCAGGGCAATAATAATTAACTTTGAAAGTGGATACATTAACCATAAAACGGATTATAAATAACATGATGCGGCAAAACAATCGTTGTATCATTGCTTTTAAAAAAAATGAGGTCAAAATCCTAATTCATTCACGCAACATCATATTAATACGATTACTGCTAATAGATATTTAAACATTAATTATGTGCAGCTGGCTATATGAAGACGGATGATAAACGTATTCCAAGATTCGAATCACGGTATTACATGAAACTATTCAAAGCGTTTGATTATTTGATTAATTTTATTTACAGAAACGGTTTTATTAATTGTTTTATAAATAAAACAATCGCAATTACGAAGAAAGGCGGACGTTACATGCGATATAAATTTTTGAATAACCTATTTTTATGAGAGAAAAAAGAACAAATAGTTCAAAACTACAGTTGGTGAGCTGGTAGGCGTTTGGAAATAGTTTCCATCGTAAAACTCCCTTGTATTTCAATCGATCGCTTCCGCCGGCGACAATAAGTTTGAAACTTGCTAAGGGTTACTGGCATTGGTATACGAAATAATATTCGAACAAATCGGAATTGTACGTAGTTTTAATTAAATAACGTAAACATGAGAATGCTATATCGAGTAGTCTCAACAAAAGGCTTTAGGGGAGATTGCTTTTTAACGAAACCGCTTAACCATAGTCATTAACTCGGCCAAAGCTCTATTGACTGCATTCATAGGTGCAACTGCCTGGGCGCCATAGCTTGAAAAGCTTTCTCGAGTGGAAGTTGGGGCGCGAAAGGCAATCTCCCAATTACGTTGATCGATAAGGACTTAGTTGCTGCCAAGGTGCGTCGCACGAGCTTTCCGTGATTCTAAGTTTTCAGCGAGTACTCCCAATGGAAAAGATTATTGTGCGCTCGTTAAAAATTGATAGACGAAGCAACATATGCCTCAAGTCGAAGCTTTCACAAAATCGTGTCAACCCAATTTTTCGTTTCCTTTTATGCTTATTATTGTGATTTCGACTACGCTGAAAGCTTACGTTACTTCCAGGCATTACTCGAGAAACTTTTATAAACTCGTATGCATCTCACAGAATAAGTAAACAAATTGATACTCGGGCTTGAATAAAAAAGAAAGAGATAAAATACAAGAAGCTGGAACAAGTTTATTAAAGTTGAAAACGAAATTTAGAATTGACTCGTTAGGAAGTTGCTCTTCGTCGTCGCCCGATAACGAACTCTCGAAAATCATCGAACAGCTATAACCTCGTTTGAAGCGTAATCCGCGCAAGACCTGCGGCGTACCACTTTAGTAGGGGGATTGAATGCTTTTACCTTTTCGCACTTTCCATCTATATTCCCGTTTATTCTACACCTCACCCTACCCCACCTCCATTTTGTGATAAAGTTGTGCTCGTATAGTGATAAATCAGTTTTTCATTATCGTTCCCTATTAGCCGTTACTTCTATAAATACGGCATATCAAAGGTTCTATTGGTGTACAGAAGAGCTACTCTTTAGTAATAATTAGCTCTTATTGAAGAGAATGAGAATTGCGGTATACCACAATATCCGCAGCGCTTTCATTTTGTTCCACTTTGCTTTTTTCCAATTACTTACAGAAAAGATTTTCTCAAGCGTTTATAAGCTTAACTGTTGCAGGGTTCGATTTAAAAGATTGCCTTTGAGCTTTTTCTTTTAATATAGATGGCATCCCTTAAAATATCAAAAACTCGATATTGTCACGACGTAAAATGGTAATTTGTCTAAAAGAACAGTTTAGTTTCTGCAGCAATAAAATCGCACGGAGCCACGTAATATCCGTAGACTTGGTCGTAGAAAGAGGCAATTGAAGCTAGGTGTGTCCGTATGGGAGGGAAGTTTGTCGAATGGAAGGAGCAAAATGTTGTGGTTGCTAGACAAAAAGTCTCAAAAAGAGGGAAAGAGAGGAATAGGAGCTTGAATAAGGCATTGAAAGCCACACGCGCAAGTATAGATAGAGTCAGTGGGACGGTCGATTCTCTGCGATGAGCCGGCTGCGAAAAATATATGTATATACAATGTTGCTGATGTCGTTCTCTCTAGGTTCCGCTCTTATTTTTCTCTGAGCTGCTGATCTCAAGAGGGTCATCCGACTAGCCCGGGGTGTCGCTGTAAAGAAACCGAAGCGACTGCGCATAAAGAAAGCCGCGTAGCGTCATCCTCCGCAGCTTTTCACCTCGACTACTCTGGCTTCCCTCCACCCAATCGAATCACGACACCCACGGGAAATAACTTTCGGACGTCTAGCGTTCTATTGTCGCTTGCTTGCTTGTTTGCTTGCTTACTTGCTTTTGCTACCAATTACAATGCCGAGGAGAATCGTCGCCTTGCCGATCAAACGCGTCGGCCGATTAATCGCAGTTACATTCCCGTAATTAAGCTCTCTTCTTTTCCCAACGGACCTTATAACGCGCTAGCCACACCAAGCCAAACCCGACCAATACATTGAAACAATCGTGAACCATGCAGCTCTGCTAACGCGTGTTCTCGTCGTTTGAAGAGTCAATCCCTCGTCTCCGTACTATCCGAAGTGAGAAAGTAACGGAATACAACGCTCGGAAACCCGCGCAAAGTCCATAAAAAATATCTGAATGGCTTGTTAAAATTTGTTGATTAGCCAAAACGGAAACGCAAGAGGCTGCTCTCGTATGCGAATAAAATAGCGTGCTCGTTGAGGAAGGGTAGAAAATGGTAAAGTAAGTGAGAAGAGAGCCAGTTTTAGCATCTGAGAGTTGGGAAAAAACAAGGGAAGCAGCGGAGCAAGCATTGACGTGGGCAGAGAGCGAGCCACAGCTCAAGTGAGCAAAGTTGCTTGCGTGCCGCTGACGTCTGACGACCCAATCTTTTAGCTCGGAGCGAGAGAGGACGCCTCGAGGCAGCCCTATCCCAAGTATCCGAGAAGCGCTTGGCTTTCTTCTGCTCCTATGCTTCATTCTCTTACTCGGCTCGTAGCTCGAGCGTGGGCCCTCAACTCCTTTTTCAAGCCCTCGCCCCACGCGCGCGATCAACGGCAGCACTCGACTTTCGAACATTCCATCCCATTGTACATTTTACATCTTATCCTTCCACTCCCGTCCCCGTCATTACCCCCAACATGCATATATTCGCGACGACCGAGATGCCGTGATGCCGTCAAGACGCCAGGCAGCCGCCAGACGCCTCTAGCTATGAACCAACGTTTTCTTTCTTCCCCTCTTCTCTTATCTCTCCTTATTTTCCGAGCGCACTGTAGCGCAAATGCGTCGCTTGAATTATTCCCAAGTTTGTTGACGTTTGCACGACTCACTCCAAGTCGTTTGTATTTTTCATCATCACGGTTACGCCCCGAAAGTGATTTGGTATCATAATTTGAACGCCTTGTATTTCTTTATCTGGCTCTTTGTCTACTTTATTCCTTTGACGCTTCGCCGGGGTTCAAGGGAACCGTCAAATAGAAGGCTCGAGAGTACATTCTCGAGAAAATAAATGAAAATATAAAATTTGTTTTCTTCTACCGTATTCCTTGCGCTTACTATAGCGATACTCCCCCCCCCCCCCTTCCCGAGAGGTTAGTGGTCAATTAGAATTGTCGTAAATGAACGAGCTCTCGTTCTGACAACGATTATGTATGCAGTGGTACTTTATCTATGTGTGCAAACATGTGTGAACGCATTGTTAGAGAATACCGTTTGATAATTACAGCACGAAGTCGCTTGACACGGGTCGTTTTGTGGCTTGCTCTTGTACCTCGAATTTCACAGTTGTGCCTTTACCTGGTTTGCAGCTTGAATGTTTAAAATTTCATTTCCTCTCAACCTTGCTATCGATATATTTCACGCAATTACACGATTATCCGAATCAAATTGCAATATGATTTTGATAACGAGAAAAGAGAAAAATCATCCGGAGCGTTGGCAAAAAGTAGCTGGCTCAAAAATAACACCTCATACTACAGACTGAATCTAGTGCGAGAATGACGAAGAATGATTGCCAATTGTACGTGACAAAGCAGGAGAATAAGCTGGAGAAAGCGCAAGAAAAAGAGTTACCGATGCGAGATGCTATGTGCATAGCTATAATCCGTGCTTGGAATGAAACAGCTAAATTTAAAAGTTGTAGCTTTAATTCTTGGCGCGTTAGCCATTCTCCAGTGCTCATTCTGTATGCCAGCATAAATTAGCAGCTGCGGAGTCAAGCCGTGAAATGGCGATGTTGCGTCCTGCCGTCCTCTGTGATATAGTTGCCGGCTTACAAACCTTCGTACGCTCGTGCAGACCTCGAGAGGCATCACTTACAAGCAGCCAACCCCAACAGTACAGTATGCGTTCCACGCTATGCAAACTTGTCGTCGCTACTCTATTTCAGCTCTCATCCTACCCAACTAATAATAATTACGTTCTCGCGCTGCTTTGTTTCCCTTCTTTTCTTCTTTTTTACGCCCCATAATTATTAGCAGTTTGATCAACTCAGCGTGGTCAACTTGTCATTTGTGTGAGTCGCGTCGTTGATCGGAACACAGCGCAATCAAGCAGGAAAAACAGATCGTGGCTGCCGGGAAACGGTGAAAAGTGGTCTCCAAGAGAATAGACGATGATTGGTGGCAAGTCACACCGTCGAAAAAACAAATAAAAATAGTTGGTGCCCGAGAAGAATGGAAGGCAGGGAGGGAAAGAGAAGCGTTGAGGTGCGATGAGAATTCGAGTCTCCGGGAGGCGAGTAAATGAAGCAAACATTTTGGGCGATGCTTACGACTGATGCCCGCCTTTTCCCTTGTCAGTTGAGTATTCTTTTCATTTGGGAAAAGACTAGCTTAACTCTTGAGAATTTGTATTCGCCGAGGCATTCGTTTATTTCTCTTGCGTTTATTTTCTGACCGTTGATCACTTGTTAGCGAAACGATTGCTATATTACATCATAGTAAAAGTCAGATGATAAGTATGTTCATGTAACAGGCGTATAAAAGCATCCATTAATACAATAGATCGTAAATACAATGAATACAATGTATTATAAGTAAGATTATTCGTTAGATTAACGTTAATCGAATACATTGGAACCAACCTCTATTGACGAATTATTTAACTTTGAGATAATAATTCTGACAATAGAGTACAACCCAGTTCAAATAACCAGAAAGCAAAAAAACGAATACAGTGATCATATTTCTTAGCTGGTGAATCATAGTTTGCACGCACGCAATCTGTCATGTGACATACAAATTTATTAAAAGCATTCGTTCATGATTTGCATCTGAAGGTCATTTTTTTATTATTTGTCTACTCCTTATATAAGATATAAGTTAATCGTACAAAATAAATGCAATGCTGACATCTCACAAATAAAGTACACGTACGTATATTTTCAATTTTTCACTTGAACTTGATCGTAGATTACATTGAAGTATGAAGATAAGAATGATCTAAAGATTTACATTTTCATCGATGCAATAATGTACATTTTTCTGGTATATTAAGTGTAATAGTTAGCATATATAAGCAGTGCGCAACAAGTTGTTCAAAAACAAGTATTCACGTATAAGCTCTGCTTCGAATAATTGAAATATAATAAACCAAATCTGAGTGAACGTGTCACGATTATGTTGTATTATAAGGCTGGGTATATCCAATACGACCTCTTATTGGAATCTTGAATTAAATAAACGGTAGAGGTGATAAGCAGTTGTGATCACTTGCGGAATGTTAAATCCTTATTTTTGCACACTATTCGAACGAACCAGTAGATGTCCTTAGCGAGTGATACGTAGCTATCGTATACAGTCGTGGCAACAGTTACGGAAGAGGCGCTATTTTTGAAAGTGGAAGAAAAGGGAAAGAGGAGATGAAAGAGTAGACGTTGTTGATTTCGTACGAACACACAAGTCTTGTTTCCTTTTATATAGTTATGCTGCCATTATAATAAGCCATATGTGATATTGTGCTTTGTTTCGACAACAACAATTTGCTCTCGGATTAGGCTTTGAACTACTAATATAGTGTAAATACCGAGGGCAGATCGCCATGTTACTTAATAACACGAATGATCGGTGCATTTGACTATTTCAATAGAATTTGAAATCATTGAAGCTAATATACAGATGATCTGTTTCGTTAACAAAAGAATTGACCATCCCACTGTTGAACCCAATGAGGGGTCGATCGAAAACCAAACGGAAACTTTATACTCGGCTAACCGTGAAAACTAATTGCATTTAGAATGAAACATCGAAGAGGGCAAAACGAATATTTATTAAGAAAGCTCTGAAGTAGTTGAACAGAAAACAAACAAAATAGTTTGATCGTAAGTGTTGAGCTATAACAAGTGAAAGCGTTGAACAAATTTGGTCAGAGCTTATAAAAATGACTGTTGTGGAAAATTAAATTTGATAACTTAGCACAGAGCCTGGTAGCTGTTGGCGGGAACTTTATTAGGCACTTTTCATCGAGTGTAATTTCAGTAGGTATACCTATGTACGTGTGCTCTGTAGCCTCGTATACAGCAGAGCTTTCACCCCGTCGTCGAATATCACGCTCTATTGCGCTTCAGCTTTTTGCACGGCTCAGCCGAGCTTGCTCGCCTGCCTCATTGTCCCGCTTGCCTCCACTGTGTTACTCAATGGAATTTCATTTGAATTTTTTTCCCCTTATTTCTTAAGCTAAGCTGTCTATTGTATCATTAAATATACCAGAAATCATATGCTATCTATCAGATTAACTAGCCGCAGTTTACTTTATACAATTCCTTATACTACAGTAGAAACAACGGCTTGCAAATTAATTTCACGCTTTTTTTACTTCGCATAGCTTTACCCTTTCTTTTTTTCGGGCTGAAAGCACGTAAAAAAATGTTAAATCCTCAATCGAAATGATTTTTGTTATTTAATTTTTGCTGTCGAAACTTTGTTTGTAATTGCGCTTGAAATTGTGTAAATGGAGGTTCACCCTAAAATTACACTTGGCATTCATTGCAAGGTCGTACATTTTTCGTTTCGTTTCATTATGTCATGAAACGAGTACATTAATTTACATGTAATCGTGATGAGCCTATTGGACTGCATTTTATCAAGGATTTCAAATAAACTCTGCGATAGCCGTAAAAAAGAAAAATCTGCGCTGCATAAAATATAATTGAATGTAATTGCAGGTAGAGTGCAGATAATTAATCGTGATTCGAAGCAGAACCTTAATGGCACGCCAAACGACGAGAGGTATTTTAAAAGGTTGCATTTCGAGGATGAGTATTGACGGGAAGCATATAAGTAATAGCCATATACTATGTACAACTATATACAAGTAGCTGATTTAACTGAAATGTTCATTTAGTGTACGCATAGGTGGCTTCGATAATGCGCTTCGGATTTATCAATTAGGAGTTCGTATCCGTAATCAATGATAGGAAATCCTATTGCCGCGATTATCATGGAAATGATAGTGGCGGTTGCGGAGTATTGAGTGTGCGTAAGCCTCAAAGAATACACAAATGACAGCTGCCACTAGCGGTAAATAACATAGATTGATCAAAGCTTTAATCGAACAATTAATCGATTTTAATTGGCAAGCGAAGCAATTATCGTTTACTCGTCGTCAAAACGTAAACAATCATTTGCCAAGCACAACATTAAAGTACCCGCGCAGCAAGTGGACAGCTTTGAAGTTTTGTACAAGTTAATCAATTCCCAACGAGCATTATTATTGCAATAGCAAGTGGATTGAAAGGGAGCTGGACGGTAAAATCGAGGACTGGAGCGGCATTAAAGCGGCTCGCGGGCCATCGGGTCGATCAGAGCGCAATATCTATCTGTCTCACTCTCTCTCTTTCTCTCTCTCCCTCTCTCGCCGACGTTGACTATAGCTCGACAGCCGACTGACGAGTTAAACAAGGGCCGAGAGAAGGACAGAGGTGGATGAGGAAGAGAGTGGACAGAGGGGCTGCAGGTATATATGTATGCCAGAGAGGAAAAGCAGTTGCTTGCATAATTCATAGCTTGACGCCGAGGCGTTGCAGCTCCCAACTCTCTGTCTCTCTCTCTCTCTCTCTCTCTCTCTCTCCCTCCCTCCTTCCATCTCTATCTCTATATATTTGCAAACAGCCCAAGAGAGCGAGCGAACGATTCCGTCGCTGAGGCTGCTGTTCGTGTGTCCGAGGAATAACGCATTTATAGGATTTCCAGAGGCAGAGGCAGAGCGAGAGATTGATTTATTAACTGTTTGATGAACTGCTGCAAAATGTCGCCGACACGCGCTCAAGCATCAAGCGTCAAGTACTTTTATTATTCCAAAAGCCATCGAGCCAGGCATTACAAATCGAGGACATTTTACTTGTATAACTAGTCAATTGACTGCAAATTCAATGAGAGATATAGCCTGTATATAAACATTTACTCGCATGCGAATTCCGATAGAAATGCAACGTAATCAATTTACCGAGTGAGAGTAAAGTTGGTCCTGAGATGACGTCAACTCGCCATTGCTGACCGTTATCGATCTAATAAAACCATGGCAATCTCATTATCAACTGCTTCGCTCGTAACTTATTCGATTCATTTGTCAACGGAGTAATTTTCAATCGCTCCAAAATGAACTTCCGAAATGAACTTTTTAATTTGTCGAGAGAGAGAGAGAGAGAGAGAGAGGAAGAGGGAAAGGGAGAGAGAAAGAGGGCGAGAGAGAGAGAGAGAGAGAAATGCAGTAGTGTCAGCACTGTAAGCAATAAGTTTTGAACGAGTAGTAGCGCATATAACAATGGCGCCGTTTGGCGTTATAATGACAAACGAGCTGAAAGTTGTGTCACTCAATGAAAAGTAAATAGCAGTGAGACAAAGTTGAGAGTATGTAATGCGTAGTTGTGAATAACGCGTACAACAATGGAATATGAAACGAGTGACGTGGTAAGCAAGATTCCGTCATCGACTATGGGGGGGTTTTGACTGAGGCAATCGATTAATCGGACGTCCAAAGTAGACTGCTGAGAACTGCTGCGTCTTCGTCTCTCGTCCATCATTGCCAGTCGCAGCTCTGCGTCGTCGACATATGCATATACATACATCTCGTGTATGGTAGTATATATATGTGTTACGTATGTAGCAGTGTGCGTGTGTTAGCGTCGCGACTCTTGACGACTCTACTACTGGCATTATCGGCTCGATTGCCTGTGTCTCTGGTGGCGTGGCCATTATTATCGAGTTGGATCGATGAGTTTATCGGCGCTGTCCAGAGACCGTGGGTGGTTTAAATCGTAGCTGGTCCAAAGACAAAGAGGGTTACGCGCACTTGGGCACTGGCCCGATGGCACGCGACGCTCGGTCGATGTCGAAGTGCCTGTCTCTGAGTTTGCATCCCCTCTTAAAGCTGAGTAGCGTCGATTCGACGTGTCAACGGTTATATAGCTACGAGCCCTCTGATTGCGAGACATGGAAATTTGCGATGGCATGCTGCTCTAGCTCTCGAGGCTTGATTGCGAACAATCTTTTTACGACTACGTCGATTGTCAGCCTCTTGCCAACTCTTCTTAGCCGGCTCTTGCTAGTTTATTCAACGCTCACCGACAATCTCCAAGGACACCTTCGTTCGGTTAAAAGGTTCCAGTTCGATGATCCATTTCAGCGTAAAACAGCCTACTCGCGGAGAACAATTAATTCGGTCCTTGAGGGCTGCCAATGACAACTGGCTGAACGTTGCGTAACCATTTATTGTATCCAACGGACACTTCCACAGACAACTAATTTCAAACCAATTACCCGTAAGTTTAAGCGTTTGTTTCACTGCAAGTAACATTCATTTATCTTCAATGCGGCAAGTGTCATCTTCTCTTTTCTTTCGAAAAAACGCTCCAAGAATCACGTGTCTGGCGAGCCTTGGCAGGAGCACAAGAGAAAACTTGGATTCTTGAATATTTCCAAGTTTCAAATCGTATCAAACTTTAAGTGAAGAAAAATTGTATCTTTTACGAAAGCGAATTAAACTTGTACGATACAAAGATTTATGCCAGAAACACCTATTATTAAAACTCTCTCTAAAAGTGTTTAATTAAGACTTAGTATAATAATAATCAAATGCGACTAGACTAACAATTATTTCGTACCACTCGATTAAGATTTTGGTGTGTATTGTGAAAAGAAGTCGGTCGAGAACTGAGCTAAAGATCGAGCAATTTCATGAGCTATACAACCAGCTAGCTTTTTAATTGCTTCTGTCGATATGCGTATGCATAGCACACTGTTGTACGCGAGTTTCACCGGCAAACGGTGGGCGATCATTTGGAAGCATGGCAGTTAAGTTGTTTTGGTCAGAATTTTACGAGAAAGGAGAAGGTATGCAGCTGTGAAATAATAAAAATAGGAGTATCGGCCTTTTCAACGACGACGTCATTTATGCGTTCAAGCGTCAATCGGGTAATAAATTCAATGCCTGCTTTCTTTCGTTTTTTTTGCTCTGCCTTCTGGATCTGCACTTTACTCGCGTGTTTTTACAACCAACTCATAAAACATATGGATGTATCATGCGCGATAGTGGGAATGTGCCAATGTGTGGACCGTAACAAAGCTCTGATAAATTAGTTCGATATTACTTTTATCATTGCGTATGCTGCTGCTGCTACTGCTGCTGCTGCTGCTAGATGATCATATAGAATCAATATTCGAAAGTTTTATCGGCCGGCATGTAACCGAATGGGAATCTGTCAATTCCCACACTGGCATGAAAAATATTTGTTTTCAATTAATGTGTTTCATCTGTGCCGTTCATTCATTGTTTTGCTCTTGAATTTAGAAGAGCCCGCCGATTGTTTACCGAATAAAAGGAATGGCATTTTATGGAAATAGGAGTTCGATCGAGTGCACCTCGGTCTCTATTATAATTCTATTTCCAAAATCGCATTTGAATATTAACGACACAGTGAGTAGTAGGTGCACGGAATTGATATGAATAAACATTATCATAAAGTAGTTGCAATTGTATAGCAGAATAAAAGATGTCAGCGTAATGGTGGTAAATAGAAAAAAAAAGGATGAACACAAATTGATCCAGTCCAGAACTTCTACTCGGTCGTATAGGAAGCAGCAGTGCCAGTAGCAGCAGCAGCAGCAGCAGCAGCAGCAGCAGCAGCAGTAGAAGTAAGAGCAGCGGCAAGTTCTTAACGAATTATAACTGGCGAGGCTAGACGAAACGAGGCGTGCGGGTGTCTAGAATCGTTTGGAGTTTGCGCGTCGATCGATGTCTTACTCAATTAAAGTTGAAAAGGGGGACGGCTGCGGTACGTATCGGTGGGCGTCTTATTGGATACGAGTACGTGGCCGGCGCATTTTAAACTTTCAGGCATGTAGGATGCTATGAGCCGAATAGACCAAAATAAAAATCGTCAATCTTTAACAGGACAAGTGATATAAAAACAAAAAGTTGCCGAGAAAGCCGAAGCCTCGGAAAGCTCTGATGGACATTTTGAAAAGTGGCCTAGTCGCGTGCTATTCTCGATCGGGGTAACCGCGACTAGAATTGAACAAAGGTCAAGCGTCCAAGAAGAAGCGCGCGAGCTACGACGCGATTAGCAGGTTTCTTGCTTGAGACTATTTCTCGGTGCACGTCACGCGAGCGCGTCTATCCGGATAAACGGATCGATTAATCTCTCGGCGAGGCTTCTTTCGCTCGATTGATCTCCCCCGTTGGGAGATTAATTGTTGTAGCTGCAGTCTCCTTCGCGAGTGAGTATTGCTAAATTGTGGCTAAGCCGCGAGCAAGAGGAGAGTCCGCCCTAGTCAAACCGGATCGCCGCAAGAAACTCAAGCTGCTGCGCGATGGTTGATGCTTCTTGCAGCTTGGCCTCTTGCATTTGCACTTTGTGCTCTGCGTAACACACGCTCGATGATTAATGCAAACTTGTGCGTTTGATGCTACCTTATTTCCATGAAATATTCATTCCGAACATTTAGTTGTCTACTTTGCTCTGTTCATCGTTAAGGGAACAGATAATCAGCCGATCATTATCCTCGTACATTTTGTCAGGACCTAGCTGAAATCGAAAAAAAAAGAAAAAAAAAATTTTAATTCACTTTCTCACGCACGAGCCATCAATCATCAGTGCATATTTGAGTGATATAAAGTTTATTGACTTTCTGTTCATGTTGTATTCAAATACTATTAAGAAAAGTATGTCAACTAGCCAATAAAACAACATCATCAATCGTATTTTTTATCGTCAGGGTACCTACTTTCGTATTTAGATACTTATGAGCATTGTACTATCGAGTTTTTGAGTATTCAGTTATGTAATTTGAGATGTTGAGATCTTGGGATGTTTAATAATCAAAGTATTTGAATCTATTATGATTAGTGTAACTTATTTTGCTACATATGACTAAAAAGGATCTAATCCAAGAACATGTCAATTACAGTTGGGTAACGAGTACAAAAAAAAGAAGTATTCTAATCCTCGAGGATAATCAAGCAGTAGCAAGAAACTAGATTGGTGCACTGTCGTGCCGCTATCCATCGTCGTAGCCGTCATTGCCGCTTCAAGCGCACACATTCGTACACGTAGGTGCTCACGGCAGCTATCTATTTTTAGCAATGAAAAGCACGCTGTTGTCGACGTTGTTGTCGTCGTCGGTGGCAATTCCACGATGACGTCACGGACACGTACGTTTCGACATCGACAAACGGTCGAACTAGTTCCGCGACCCACATGTCTCTTATATGCCATTCTCTCTCTCTCTCTCTCTCTCTCTCTCTCTATCTATCTCACTCTCTTGGCTACGCTTGGAAACTTTGCGACCACGTACGCGCGCAGTTTGCCAATTAACAAGTGCAAATTTTACCCTCTTGTACGTTACTTCTAACTTTCGTCAACGCTCAAGCCACTACATTAAGTCGAGGTCGTGTTTTAATTTTGAAAAATCCTCAGACGAGATGCATTTTCGTGTGGATGATGCTTGTTTTTGAGATTACAGATTCAACGATCATTTATCTGGATATTTGCTTTACGTAATAAGTTGGAATTTCCAGTTCATCACTAGCACAAGTACATAGATTGCTTATAGCAAGCGAGTTACTGTTGCTTTGAAGTCGAAATCTTTTTTATTCACATGAGCTCTTTCAAAGTTTGCAATGTAAACACAGGCAATTCCAATATTTTCAATTCAAAGTTAGCTAGCTTTCTCTTTCACTCTCCCTTCTTTCCTTTTTGTGCTGCCGCTACTGCTGCTGCTGCTGCCATGCCGTTATCAAAAGGGGACCTATTCCTTTTCCTTTTCCACCAATACCTTTTTGCTCTAAAGCTTATCGCGAGGCTTCCGTTGCTTTGTATATTACCATGTGTACCCAAGTAAATCCTTGCGATTTGGATTCCCCGGAAAATCATACACACGAAACTCTCTCTTAAAAGCTTCTCAGACCAGTTCAGTGCCAAATCGTCGTATTTGTCTTTTCCCGTGCGCCAAAGGAACTTTTTTTTTCATTTGGAAACATCTACGAAATCCAGCAGCTTTGAATAATAAAAGGATAATTTTTCAAAGTTGAGCGACTATCGAATGAGATAGGCTTGAACAAAATTTGAGCCATTTGTAAGATAAAGATTTGAGTGGAGCGATGACTAAAAGATGACCATGTTCTTTCTGTTGCAGAGTTCGCGTTGAGTACTACGTGAACGAGAACACATTCAAAGAACGACTTCAACTCTACTTCATCAAGAATCAACGCTCAAGTAAGTTAATTACTTTCAAGCGCCAACCTCTCCCTCACTCCCACTATCTTCCAGCTTCTACTTCAGCGCTTCGTAGGCGAGAGCTTGCACGCGCAAAATTCCGTTAGCTACTAAGAAAGGCGCTATTACATCGCCAACTTATCAAGTTCGCGCGACAAGTTGCATTCGACCAAGTTGACAAAATAGAATCTCGACTGTCAATTAAGATTTCAACATTCATTGTCGATCTACAATGTTATAATTAATCAGTAAACGAGAGCTTCACGTGCAACATCCGGATAGAAAGTGTCGTTGTTTTACCAACGACGAGCAGGTCGTGCGCAGAATCCCAAGTTTAATCTCCAATGACGCAGTCTTCCATCCACGCAGCTGCTTCTTTATATATATCTATATCATTCGCGAAGCGACACACGGCTGCGGCGCATAATCTTGCTCATAAAACAACGTGGCTACCGATAAATGCTATCCCGAAGACTGCCTAAGCCATGGCTCTATATCTCGTTGAGCGAGTGAGCGAGCAATACACAAAAGGAACACATACGAGTATGCTAGCAGTGCAGGTTTGTGAGGAAAACCGAGGGAGGGAGAGGGCGGTTTTTTTATTATTTTCAATCGGTTCCCTTGATTGTGTATCTGTCTACGTGCCTTACGATGGTGGCTTTACGACTTGGCCAAAAAATCTCGGAGAAAATATGATAAAACGTCGATCGATCGTGCTCGCTACTAGCTTTGAGTTTCCGTCACTCTCTCAAGCATTTTATTCTATAATCACAGACTAGAAATAATCTAGTCAGCGCGAAAATCAGTGCAGGATAGATGCTTGTTTTAGAAGCCTATCGATCGTTGTAGTCGAAGTTTTCTCGGTAAAAATGAAAGAGAAATAAGAGGTGGCTTCCTGCAAGTCGGAGTCACTGGACTTTGCTAAGAACATAGGATGAAGATTTTGCGCGTCTAGCTCCAGGATTCATCTTGCTACAAGGCTTTCGCAATAGGTCGTTTACTCCGAGGGCGCCGCGCTCGTTCTCGTCCGAGTGCGAAATTCCCGTTCCTCGCGCTTCTGTGTTTCGAGCTGGAACAGATTTGAAAAAGTCCTTTTTATACGGCAGCTGCAGTGAAGGGAAAGCATAATTTAGAGAAAGAGAAGAAAAGACTATTACGTATATAGATGGGTGTATATGGAGCAAGATAATAATTAGACAAGTTGGCCGACTGCCTAATGCTCCTCGTTGAGCGTGCCAATCGTCAAATGAAGTGAGAATTCCGTGTGAATTACAAGTAAACGATGCATAGAAAATGCTTAAACTAATTACATCCAACGAGGAGATTGAAAAGCGACTGTAGCTAATGTAGGAAGCGTGTCTGGCGGTCGAAACGAATGGTCGAGCGTGTCGATGTACATAGTTGTTGCAGGCCGACTTAAGCTCAGAGGCCTTTACACCGATCAAATGGCTCGGACAATTCACGGCTACTTTGGCACTGGCTCCGACGTACAGCTTTAGTATAGGACGTGGAAGAACTTGCTCGCTCGCTTGGTGCTCACTGAAACCTCGCATGAACGGCCTCAGTGCCACGAGCAACAAAGTGAAATTCGAACAAGGCGCAGCGGCAATGCCAGTCTCTCCATTTCGTCGTGTCCCTTCTCGCCTTTGCCTACTAGCACGTCGTTCTATCGAAGAGCAACCACAAACCCGACAAACATTTGCCGACTCGATATTAGCCTCACGCGGCAAATTTAGTCGACGCCTTTCACCTGTTGTTCCCTCACTGCCTAACCAATTTCCACAATTCGTCGGGATCGTGCTCAATTGTTTGCTTCTGTTTTCAGGTCTGAGGATACGACTGGCCAATCTTTTTTTCAAACTGCTAACATGCTTTCTGTACATATTCCGTGTGGTCACCGACAACGATCCCACCTACGCAGCTTGGTAAGATATGGCACTATAGTATCGGACCAGAGTTTCAAGATTATTGGTTTGGCCGAATACGGGCACGCGGATAAACGAGCCAAAGTGAACAGGTTATTGCGCCAGGGAGATATTTCTCGGGACACTGCGCGAATTTCACAGAGCACTACCAACAACTCTGTTTATTTCGCGCCGTTTTCTAGTTTGTTACGTACTCAACTCGGAGTCTCGAAAACATCAACTCTTCTTATCTTTTTTTCTTTATATTTTTCTTTGAGTGCAATTCGGTTTTGTGCAAATTTTACAATCCAGAGACGAAAAAAAGCAAGACTAGATAGAAGGAAAATAAAGTGCACCACTGTAAAAAAAATCCACGTCTTACGTTCCATATTCCGTGGTAGAAATAGAGAAAGAGAAGCAAAGACGAAAAAAATACGAAAAGGCAATCTGAGCGTACAGCTTGGTGGAAATGCGTTTGATACAGCCGCGACCGGGACTATTACGCGGTAGCGTCTTCTTTGCCGCGATAAAGCTGTTGCCGCATGAGATAAGCTTAGCACTTGAATTTTTGCAGTTACGGTTGTACGCCTGGCAACAAGACCGAATTCCTGCTCTCGCGACACCTCACCCAGGAGGAGTTTCAGGAACACTCAACCATCAACTGGGACGCCATACTATGGGTACACAGACCTTTCGAGCTGTGGATCGTTCAGGTCGTACTGGCCATGGTCTCGCTCACCGAGGCGCTTCTTCTCGCCTATCTCGGATACAAGGTATTATTTTTATTTCTCTCTCGTTCCCTTTGCAACTGTTATTGATATTTTTTCTTTGCCGAATCAACTTTTACTTCCGCAACCTACATTTATTTCAAACTCGATTTTTATGCAAAAAAAAGGAAAGAACCGGAATGTTTTTTTTATAGCGGCGCTACAGCGAGATTCCCGCTTCAGTTCTCGGATAAATATTTTCAAGCTCCCCAATATAGTCCCCTCCCCCGTTCGATGTTTTTGCAAGCGATAACGCCTTACCTGCAGTCTCGTACTCGAAATAATCGGCAATGAAAATTTTCATTTGGCTCTGTGGCGTGACGACGCGGGCGACTCGGAATCGAATACTTGCGCAGGCAGATCTGAAATTGCGCGAGGAAATATTCTTCAAGCCGTTGCGGCAAATTACACATGTAGGTAAATGTTCGCGACAGTAGCTTCTCTCTCTCTCTCCCTCCCCCCTTTCTTGAGGCGTTGATGCCGATAACGGCTCCGACCAGAGATCTCCTTGGCCTCAGCCTTTTTCTCAACGCTTTTACGAGTTCGTGTTTCTACCTGCTGGCTAGCGTTTCTTTTATCCTCACAGGCATCTTTTCAGATTTCACGCCTCAGCCCGCAAAAACGAGCATTCTCGTGCTTGTCGTTCGATTCGAACACAATGTTTAAGGAATGCACCTGTTATCGTTGTTATCCAAATGCATGAACATGGCATTCACATCTAGGATTACACTTTTCAAAAGAGCACAGCTATTTCCATCTACCGATATCAATAATGGATCGTGAAAACGATCAACCGTTCCTCCCTATTTGACTTTTACACGTATCTTTGTGGGATATGTGCGAAATTTTATGCAAAGCCAATCCAAACGTTCGATTTGCTCGACCATTTTGTGTGCTTTATTGTTTGGAAAACTATACTTTTTCTCGATTATACAAACAATACGCACAGGAGCTGTTATCATCATAATTATCAAGAAAAATGCGAATCAGCCGGTATTTTATTTTTATTGGAAGGAATGTTTTAAAGTAAAAATTGTTGCTCGTAAAAATCATGGAAAAATTACTTACACAATCTGAAAGTCTGAGAGTGAAGCAGAGTCAAGCCGTGAAATGAGAAATTAAAGTTAAATGAATTGGTGGCTTTTTCGAGCGAAGATTCCTTGGAGATAAAGCCATAAACACTCGACACAATGCGAATTTCTTAGCGCTGCAACCTCTTGAGCGCCACTCGTAAATAAAACTTTAAGAGCCTCCCCCACCCCCTTCTACTCATTCCTCGACTCGTTCACTTCTTTCTGTGTCTGTGTATGCACGCGCGCGCGCGCGCGTGTGTGTGTGTGTGTCTGTTACGTGTACGCGCATATAGACACATACGTCATTTGTATTCGTGTGTCTTTCATCGCAGGCCGTTGCAAAAGTTCGCTCTCGCGCGCCATGTAATAGCCCTTCGTCATTTCATAAACTTGCAGCAGTAGCAGCAACAGCAGCAGCAAGCTAAAAGTGGCCTTTGCTTAGTCTCTGCAGTGCTTTTGCCTTTTGCGACAAGTTGCAGAAAATTTTTATCGCAGCCAGTCAACTTTTTACTCCCAAGTGAATAATTAAAGCGGCCACTCTGCTGATTCACACACTTTATTCATTTTCAAGGGAGTCGCGCTACTTAAAACTCGCGAAAGAGCTCAGCCTCGGAAGAGCTGACTATTTATTGATTAGCTACATGTTACCTCAAGCACAGAATCAAAGCTTCACGTATTTGATGTGTGGACATGATAAACGTAGCGCTATTAGTATTACATAATGAATATAGCGAGTTGTTGCATCGAGAAGTGCATATTACGTAGTTGCTTACTGCTACCAGTGCGATCGAGGAGGCTCTTTTCGTTTTTCCGAGTATATATAAGCGCGCACGCTAGCCAAGTATAAACGGGTGGGCAGACGGAAGCACAAAGGCTGTATGTTGTTCGTGCTCGAGCCCGGAAGACTCGATTAGCGAATGGCGTGAGCCGGCGTCGCTTTACCACCTGCGGTCGAAGCTCGGGGGGCTGTTATCCGAGCTTTCGGTGCTTTGGCTGCAGAGTCGCGTGCACATTTGCCACGGGATTTTGATCAATTGGAATTTTGACGAGGCTTATAATCGAGCGACAGTCTGATAAGGCTCATCGACCCGCAAGTGTCGAAGCATCTTCATCGAATCTATTTTGACGTTTGTCGAACAATCGCCTCTCGGCGCCGACAACACAAATCAGTCTATTCTCGAACTAACAATTTTAGCCGGCAGATAGAGAGCGAGCGAAACAAGTAGAGCGCGTCTCTCGGTTGCTTCCGCTTCGATTTGTTTCGTCGTTGACGCTCGAGCGTCGAATCGAATTACCTCTTTATTTGCTTTTCTCGAGACGAGACGCGAAGAGCGCGAGAAGCAACGGCTGCGACGAACAAGCACTTTCTGTCTCGCTATTTTTTCGTTTGTTTCGACTTTCCTCCTCGAGGGCAAAGCGGCGGTGGCGCCGAGAAGCGACGGAATTCCGCTTCGGGAGAAATCAATTTTTTCACCAAGTCAACTCGATAAGCATCGCCGCCTCCTCCTCTCGTCGACCTCCTGCTACAGCGAGATGTCTGCGGAAAAAGATCTTATTAATGAAAAGAAGAAAAAGTATTTTTCCTTGACCTTTGTCAATTTAATTATTCCATGGCCAATGCTTTCTGCTCTTTATTGTATTTACGCTTCGTTTCCGAAATGGCTGCCAGTGTAGTGTAAGGTCGTAAGCCTCGAGAGCAAATTGATTTTTCGATGACAATTCGAGTGAATCTTCCAAGAGCTTTAGGAAGAAATGGAGTCGTCGTGCATGAGCTTGGCTTCCGTGGCATTGTAAGGTTTATGATAAAAATAACGGAATGAACTATTCGATGCACGAGTTTGCAAGTAAACAAGAGTATATCGAGTTGCTGCTACTGCTCCTGTTCTCTGCTACGTGACGAGGCACTCATAGAAGCCAGCCGCCTTCGAATCTGCTATATTAGCCCTGTTAAATGGAAACGTGCAATCGGCAGGTAATAACCAAGTGATTCCGACTACAAAGCTTGATCGTTGAGATTTACCCAAAAAGCAGATACAGACTTTGTTGCAAGCAGTAAGCTATACACGCGACTTGCACCTCCGACTTTTGTACATTTTCAATCTTACTCGGGTTTCTACTATTCAATTTGCAACATTCCAAGTGTTTTTTACTGAGCGAGCTGTTTTTTCTTTCGCTCAGGTGCAATCGTGTTCCAAGTTAAGTGGCCTTTGACACTCGCTTGGGAACATGAAAAAAATGATAGCTGAATGACGATTTGTACATATATAGCTCAAGTTGAATATATGCTAGGTGTTGTTGTAGCGCAGTTCATGAGTGAGAGGTAGGAGAGCAATTGGCAATCAAGCTCAAGAGACATAGCAGCGAGCTTTAATCTGGAGCTCTCGGGTTTAATGATACGCTCAAACTCGCGAGCGATCGTCGGGAGCGTGAGGCGAGGCAAGGCGAGATAACGGGACCACAGCAGTTTATTTGCCGAAGCTGACGCCCAGTACTACCGCCTCCTTCGATTTCTATTGATCCAATTGATTCCATTACTCCAATGATCTCGTACCAGTATATCGACATCGAACATACTTTTGTAAAAAAACTTATTCCTTCGTAGTCCTTAGTTTTCATTATATCCTTAGTCTCTCACCAAACATGAAGCAAATTGTTCAAGTAAAAGTGCCAACATCGAGCAACCCGAAAAAGTATAAGTTGTTCCAAAAATTCTAAGTCAAGGGTTAAGCAAACGTGTTGAGCCTATTTTCTAAGGCTTCCTTTAGCCGGCATGCTTCGTTCAACCTCTCCAGCCCCTCCAGCGTCGGAGTTTCGGCTTACCCTTTCCGTGGTTTTCGCAAAACTTTCATAAGTAACTTCTTGACCTTTAAGGAGTTTCATAGGTTTCTCAAATGCATAAGAAGTCAAATAAAATGTCATTGTACAAGTATTCGTTGTAGCATTAGCAAACATTAGAAAAACGCACTTTTCTCAATATTCGTTGACCTGGGAAGCATTGCAGACAAAGTCACTCAGAGTGTTAATTAAAAAAAAAGTAAAGAATAAACAAATATTCAAAAAACTAAACTCCAAGTGTCAGGCTATGTTGCCTATGGAAATCGTGAGCAATCTATAAAAGCATAAACAAAAATGCAAGCTTAAAGTAGATGAAAGCTCTTCTCTGTGTCCCACACTACTAAAACCTATGAAACTCCTTTACTTTCAGCCATAAACTCTCATTCAAGAGTCTTATGTGCGCTCCATATGAGGCTACATTTCTGTGCAGGCGCTTTCTGCTGCTAATTAAAAGGGAAACTATAAAGTGCATCGGTAGCTCGCGCTTGCTTTTTTCGGAACAACGTAGCGAATGAAAGTTTGATGAAAAATGTTTTAGAAAAATCTTTGTTTATTTGTTAAAAATTGAATAATAGAAGCAAGTTATAGATTTGTGCGACGTAAGTGTGTTTTTAATAAGATACATTGTAGAAAAATGTTTGTTAAACATAATGATATCCTCGGAAAAAGACGAGACTAAATTAGGAGTAAGCAAAAGTTACAGTTATTAAAATGTAATAGCCGTAAGCTAAAATACTTGAGGGTTCTACAAATATTTAAACTGGAAAATCTGACTCGGCTGTTGAATAGGTAAGGGACTTTGAATAGCGGCGATTTGAAACTATTTTCGTACATTATTCTATATATTCGTCGAAAGTTTTCCAAGTCTACTATTTCAGCGCACTTCTTTTAATAATTGATGAAGAAGAGAAGAAACGAAACGAGTAGGAGCACGCGTGCATATTCGAATAATACTGGGGATAATTTGACTTTGAAGGTGGATTTTCGAATGCTAAACACGTGAAATCCATAGTAATTGAAAAGTTAAAAGTCAGATAAGCCGTGGTTAGTGGGGCAAGCGAGTGCAATCCAACCGTGAAATCAGTGGTATAACGATGCTCTCCCCATCGCCTTATGAAGTAATCAGCGGCGAATCCGTTTTGGCAGCTTGAATTCTAATTCGGCAAGAAAAACCAAAGCGAGTTTGCTATGCCAGAGCTTTGCGCAGCAAGCCGTATCGAATGATCTCTCGGCGCACAAGGAAACCAAATCTTCTCCGCTCCGTTAACTTAACCCCCTTCTTCTTCTTCTCCTCTTCTCTCCCAGAGTAATAGCGCTTGCACTAGATCTTCAAGCTCCTTGCTCCTGTGGCTTCATATGATGTATCCTACAAAAAGTAATATCGTTGATGACTGCGTTAACATCATCCTCTCGCGGACATACGTTTAAAGCACTGGAAAAAGCCCAATTATCGGGCGTTTGCTTCTTCAATCTGCCCCTATTCTCCTCCTCAACTTTTGTTACTTTGATCTTTTTGAATTGCATACCCAGTATCACTAGAAGCCTAATATTTTGCACTATATTTGAATATCTGGAAGACAAGACACCTCACTTAACCATATAATTTAATCAATTCCACTTTGAAAGGATAGTGCAAGTAGAATCTGAAAATAGCAAAATGGAAAATGAATGAAGCTGTCGTCAAGCCGTAGTTTCTAACAATTTTTCACATTTACTTTGGTAATTGAGCAGTGACGTATATGTGCGACGTGTAACTTCTTTCATCTCACTTTATTGCCGTCATATAGGTAGATCTAGAGAATTGATCGGTCCTTTTTGTTCTTTTGACTCGCGCAAGTGCGTCTCAACTTGATGCGAAAATGAAATTATGATGTACCTCATTAAAAGCTTCGCGTGTACGTGTGATCAAAGGCTGCTACTATTATATTACATGTCGTAGTAAAAGGAAAGTCTTCAAATCTAGTTGTCGTCTCTTACTTGCTGCATAGGGCATTGCTGATTTCTGGAAAATGAGCGCTGATTGCACGTGAATATTCGATCAGTAATTTGTCCAAGTTAATTTTTTAACGATGGGATTTCGTTGAGAGTTATATTTTTGCAGAAAATATCCGATACTAATATAATTATCAATATTTAATACTACCGATGACAAATATAATAGGAGAGCAGAGACGACATCGATCATTTAATTATTTAATTAACGTATTGATTCCATTAGCTTCTATTTAATGATAACGATAGTCCAAAAGACGAGATTATCTGGTAGAAACGAGGGTTTGTCCGTTATTTTTGCAAAAGTCAGGTTAACGTACGCTGGCTACAGGTATAATAAAATTAAATTTCCCTAGGGTCGTTTTACATGGAAAAATGTCGGCACGCGTCCACCATCGCCTCCGCCTATTGGACCTCGAGTTTTTAACATGCACGAACGCGAATAAGCTCGTGTGCGTGGGTAACCAGTTTAATGGATATGCTCGTTCGAGGGTCCAACGTTTACGGCTTTTCTTGCATGCAACCTAGTCGTGACATGATAGCCCAATGCATTCCTCTACTCATACTCATTCACCAACTCCGAACCACCGTATACATCTTCTGTGGCATTCATTTGCAATACTAGAATAACTCTCGATCATATTTATCATCAATTGAAGACATAAATGTTACGTCATTCGTTTACTCATTCTTGAATCGATTTCATCAAGCTCTCCGAATATTTAGACGTCAAAGCTCTACATTAAAGCGTACTACGACTTACGTTACAAATTCACAGACCACGCTCTAATAATAATTGCTTCAATTCAATTGACGAGCATTTTCATTTAAAACATTTTCGTCTCAGATAATTCTCTTGTTCCTCGACAAAGGAAAGCTAACAATGGAATACTTTGTTTGGTACTTCTATTAGATATTAAATTGATCAAATGTTAAAAAAATATGTTAAAGAAGAACTTTTCTTTAACATACTTGTTCAACCATCATTAAATAATAATCGGGAAGAAAGTATTCGTTTACACTATCAACTCGTTGGTAATAAATCTTTGAACAAATTATGAAAACAAACGAAAATTAACAACAAACATTCTATTACATTTCTTGTATATTTATAAGAGAAATTGTCAACGTGCACGTAAAATTGTAGATAGACATTTTATGAAAGAAAGATGATTTACAATCAACTTGATATTTTTGTCAGAGAATACGTACAGAATGATCAATCGATCAAATTAACAAATACAAGCAATAATAAAAAAGTAAGTTTGATTAAAGAGGACGAAACCTACCAACTAAATAGAATTCGTAGAGCCGAGTCTTGCGCAGCCAAGCCAAATAGGTGTCGAGAAAACTAGAAAGAGAAGTGAAAAAATAAGCTTAGACACGCTCATAGGCTTGGGATAAAAATGTGGAGGCACTCACTTCATCTTTTTTAATTAGTGGATTATGCGCAAGTTTACGCTAGTGTGTGCGTTGTAAAGACCTGGCAGCGTTGTAATTAGTCCTGGGACCACCAACGCATGCGATTCGTTAGTGAAGACAAAAACAAAGCTTTCGAAATAAATTCAAGAGACTAAATGTTTCAAGCTGAAAGATGTACAGCCGATAGCAGACATCGTGCAAGCTTCGTTATACGACAAAAAGAAGAGAGCAATAATAGTCTTATAGCGTATAGTTCTTTCGCGTAATGACTGATGCTTAATTGCGCGTCTCAAGTTCAACGTTGCCGCAGCTTTACTTGGCACGTACAAATAAAGCGTACGGGCTAACGGAGTGCCAGAGCAAAGATTTACCCTGGGATTTGCTTTGCCATCAGGCTCACTGTCTCGCGAGAAGTGTTTTATTTGTCATTGATTCTAATTAAATCTGTTGGCTGCAATTCTCTGGATATTCCAAGAAATTAAACACCTAACTTGATTCTTGAAAACCTGATATTCAGTACTGGGCATGAAGTAGAAAAATGCACGTTCTTGTCCATTGGTAACATAGCAAAGTTGAGTGATTGAATGGAACGATGAGACGAAACCCAGCTGAATCGTTATTAATCTGAGTTATTACATATAGAACTGTTATATTGTTCACAGGGCAACATCTGGCAGCAGCTCCTGTCCTTCCACTTCTTTTTGGAATTAGTGAACACGATACCGTTCACCATTACGGTGAGTTTGCACAACATTAGTGCGCATCTGTACATACATATCGTTGCGGATTGTAGGTGCATGCGTGTCTATAACCATGTGATCGTTAACTTACACACTCGGTGTGATGATTCATCGTCCGACCAAAGCCGCAAAAAGCCAGAAATACGCTTTATTAGAGCGTAAATATCGAACCAAGTGGCTTTTCCACTACTCTAATGCGCCATCATTGTCCACATTCACTGTCAATTTTTTATACTATTTTTTTTACAAATCAACACAAACACCGTGAAATTTATACACATCGCAATTCGCAAAAGTTATGAAGTTTACACACCGTTGAATATTCAAATAGCTCACGGACATTCATTATATATTTATCGATTTTTGTCGAGTAAAAGAAGAAAAATTTAATGATATTAGTCTAAAATAACTGCTTTGAAAAGAATTTCATCTTGGAAAAGATCAAATATTTGTAAAATTACCTAGTAACATCCTCTTCTCGCTCAGAGGCGACGAGAGTATGGAAGAGAAATGTCATAGTCCCACTGCAAAATCGCGACGTTAAAGCTCACCCGGTGAGTGGCCTTCAGATAAGTTGAACGCATAACGTCGCAAAGAGCCTTTACAATTTTGACGTCGCGATCACATTTTTGCTCGATTTACTAGAATTTCAAGATTTACAGGTGTATTTTTAAAAGTCCATGATATGCATAGCTTCGACGCATACGAATTTCCTACTACATTACTTGAAACGATTGTTAAATGTTTGACAGTAGAGACGTTGATATTTCGCGATGTAAAATTATTCAGATTTCGAATATCACAAATTATTATTAAAATTATTCAAAACATTATTAATTGTAAACAATTTTACGAGAGATTTTCCGAATGAAGTGATGGACAGTGGTTTGCATTTTCAAGTGGAAAGATAGCAAAAAAATGTGTAAAAAAAGAGAAAAGTTGATTGAAGAGCTGATGGGGGTTCGACTGATAGAGTGACGTAATGTGTGATAAATATTGTTAGTCGGGGTGATCAGTTGGAAGAGAAGCGTTAGGCAGCTTCGATGAGCAAGCACATTGAGAGCGAGTTATCGGTCAAACAGCGCGTTGGCGATTGGCAGTGCGTTGCTATTGGTGAGCTCGCGCAATTACCAATGTTGTTTGCCCGAGCGCCCTTTGACAGCTTGCCTACCGCCGAAAATCAGAGACAACGCGACTGGGCTTCCAGTGCTGCTGCCAATTGGTGCGCATCCACACGGATGTTTACACCGTCAATATCTAGCCACACGCGCATTAGCCTCGCGTCGTTTGACTCACCCCAGTTAAGCGACATTAACCTTCTCTTCACTTTTTCCTTTTATTTTATTTTTCTTCTTTTCGTCGCGGTACATACGTACGATTTATGTGCTGGTATATTATTGCTGTGAGGAGAGTAACATACAGTCGCAAAAAGAGTTACGCAAGAAAAAACTAAAATGACTATTTTTCAGCTGCTGAATCCACCCATGAGGAACCTTTTCATACCAGTTTTCCTCAACTGTTGGCTGGCGAAGCACTCTCTGGAGAATATGTTCGTAAGTAACGTCACGTACACTTTTGCTGGCAAGTACGACGATCGATCTGCAATTCCATTTTTCATTCTCCACTGCAGAACGATCTTCACCGGGCAATGCAGAAATCACAGTCGGCCTTAAGTCAGCAGCTCATGATACTCAGCGCCACACTCCTTTGCCTCGTGTTCACAAGGTTAGTTTTTTTGTTTTGTATAAAAAAATCAATCAAAACAAAAGACATAACAATTAAAACAAAACGAATGTGGACCGAGAGAAAGCCGTCAATTATACTTTGACAAACGACAAAGCTGACGAATGCTCTTACTTAATAAATAACCACTTGAACTTGCGCGCAATGCAATTAACCGCCTTCGAGCAGCTTCTCCGTAACAAAGCGTTTTCAACTTACTCCCTAATGCAATGACCTTAATTTGTGAATATTCCACAGGAAGAGTATACAAACTGACAAGCCAAGCTTTATGCCTCAAAGTTGCTCTTGCCTCCCCGTTGCCTTACGTATACACTCGCCTACTCGTCTTTGTCGTTCGAATGGCACACCGAGCTAAATATGTGAGCTCTGCGAGTGCTTTGATACAACTTTGGGCAAACAAAACAAGTTGGCCTTACGCTCAATTCGATGCTCCACTCAGACCGAATTGTTCAAATACGTGCGTGTTCCAGCCGACCGTTGGACGCCTGCAAAAACCCTCTGTATCTCCACCCTGCTTATTACAATTGTCCTATGATCCCCTCTCTATGATAAAATCAATCTATCGAATTCGTGCAAGACGCACTTGATTATCGCATCTCAATTGCGTTCTCGAGCTACGTTCCTTCGATTGTAAATTTAGTGATAGCTCAACAAAAAATTTTCCTTCGCGCAGCTTAGCATTTATTATTTAGAAGCGTCTTATTTTAGCCTTCACGAGTTATTTCCGTCAGTTTTTATAATAACAACACTCAAAGACTACTGGCTTACGTAGAAGTTGCACGGTCACTTTATAAATAGGTTCGGCGGTCACGAGCAAAAAATAGTACTTGCTTTCTAGTCTTGTGGTTATGCGCTTGACTTACATACAAATCTAGATATAGTGTAGCATCTTGTAAAAATTGTACAACTAGTTGAAATAAATTACCGCCGACCAAAGTGGAACTATAAAAGAAGCGCTATTCAATGCTACTTCTGCGATATTTATTCGTATTTCTGTTAGTTTATTACTTTTATGTCGCGAACTTAATGAAAATGGCGTAGAAAAGCTTTAAGAACGTGTAAGAGAAAAACATTGTATTCTTTTGTAGTCGACTACACAGTCACATTCCATTCGTCGAATCGATATATCATCGATGACGACGACCGCACCCCACAATGTTGACAAATGACGTCTTTCTTTTGAAAGTTCGCAAGAATCCCAGAACTTATTTGGCATTTCTGCTTGGCTGGTCACTCGATACGTGCACATGCCTATGACAGTCCGATCGTCTCGGGTAATCGAATTATTTTCTTGGAATTTTCCGACCACCAAAGTTTTATCCCGATATTCGATATCTTACACGGAATATCACCCTGAGTTACAAGAGTGCATTATCTTTGGTTGACGATGATCACTATTGAGCATGCTGAAAGAAGAGCGCATTTTGTCATTGTCCTTGGAATTGAGGGAAGAAACGATGAAAAATTGTGAAATCGAAATGACCATAGCATGGATTACTAGTTAATCAAAGAAAACTTCTAATTATTTTGGCACATTATCCACGAACGAAACGATTGAGTTAGCTGTCAAGCTGCATTCCTGAAATCTCAATGGGATAGTCGGAAGGTGTGAGAGAGTGATGACGAAGGGAAGCTAGTGTGCACCGAAAAAGGGGAGGTAAGGCAATGAAGAACGAGCTGTTGATTAGGAAAGAGGGTGCGAGAGTATTTCGTTCGGCTCAAACGGCACGATTTCATTTGCGAGTCATTTCCTGTGCGCGCAATACGTGACGTACGTTAGCCACTGTTCACGAGCGGCACGTCGCGGCGTGAGAGTGGAAAAGCGAGTGAACGAGGGGTGGTGATGGTGGTAAAAGCGCATATTTTAACGCTAGCTATTGCATTGGCATGCCAATGTAAATACCGCGCGTTTCGCGCCGCTGCAAATGAATGCGATTCCGCTTGGCGCGAATCTTCGTGAAGCTTCAACTTTCAAGCTCTCTTAAACTTTTTTCTCTTTATTCCCATGAATTTCGTACTCTTTATCAGCAATGCTGCTCATAATTATAGCTACGAATGTTGAAACTCGATATTAACTTTTCGACGTCTTGATGAGCGAGCGACTAAACGTATAACTTGAGACGAATTGATGCAGCGTATGCAGCATCTTTGGCGGTGTTCCAAGCTCAAAATCTCGTTTGACTCGACTTCATAAGCCGAGGTCGGCAGGGCAACACATTATACCGTTAGAAAACTGTTAGTCTAATCTTGAGTAAGAGCTTACGAGCCGTTAGAGGACTAATGATAAGTTGAAAAGATTTCGCTACAGACTCGTTTGATTGGTTTTCCCAATAAAGATTATTGGGTTGGATTGTTTGTTATATGACGAAAGTTCTTAAGGCAAAGGAGGTCTTGTAGTTGAAGGTAAGCGTTCAAGCATAAGCGCTTGATATTTGGCGAGAGTCCCCGTCAACTGGGCGTATTCACGATAGAAACTTGAAACGAGCAAAGCTCCCTTGACGCAGAGTGCTGCTGCTGCTGCTGCCGCCGCCAAGTCGGCTGAACTTGGAACGACCGGACACCCGATCTCAAAATGAAACACTTGTCTGATGCCCCGCGAGAGCTTCACTCAATTACACATGAGTTTAGTCACATAGGAAATCAACCCACCGCTTGCCATTATCAAACCTCTCGCTACAACTAGCTTTTCCTCGTTTGCCTACCAACGCACTTTTACCGAAATTACTTTATCAATATTCCTTTCCGTGCTCGTAAAAATAATAAGGGATCGTCTAATAGACAACGGGAATCGTAATAAAACTAGTGCACCCTCGGTAGAGATAGGTTAATCAATTGATGAGAAGGCAACAAGTAGGTAGCTCATACTTGGTGAGCTAGTTTTTCGAGCAAGCATGCAGTCGATAGGAGATATGCATGCAAATACACGTGTACTGCGTGCGCCCATCGAATCGATCCGAGCTATATATTATTTAGCGGCTTTATAGCTCTCGGCGTGCATGCCGCATACCATGCTATAGCAACGCCACAACGGCGCGCTTCTAATAAATGCGCCCTTGACACAGGAAAGTAATATGCGACGCAATGGGAACGCGCGCTTTCTTCTATATACCTACCTAGCTGCTTCCTACTGTCATACCTTCGATTTATTGCACTCGCTGTATACGCGTATGTGTGTGTGTGTGTGTGTAGCGACTGATTGTTTCACCACTATTATTCGTCCTTGCTCGTTTGTCCACATCATTTTTTTCAAACTATCAGTTAACAATCGTCCAAAATTGAAAAGGTACCTAATAGCCTTTTTTATTGCTCAAACCCAATCGTTCTTTTTACACCGTAGATACAGGTCCGATGATCTGAATGGAACGTTCGCTCTTCCAAGCTAAGTAGATAACGTGCGCCGTTTTTTGCACGACGATCTCGAAACGTTATGATTACACTGGCACAAAATCTATCAAAGCATCATCCATGACGTTCGCATGAATTATAAAGCATTAATAATGATGAGTTGCTAAGTCACTAACGACTTGAAAATATTGTAATTTTGAAGATTTTTTGTTGAAATTTCAACAATAGCAATTTATTGATTCGTTGCGTTTAATCAATACAGCATATGCAGTGCTATTTCGAATTGTCAACGGAATCAAACCGTATAGGAAGCCCTTACGCGAAGCATCACGCGTACACAATTACACGTAAACGACCTAGATTGTAAAAAAACATAATTGCGGAGAAAGGCTGCCCTCGTATACGTTCAAAGGTATTATCGAGGTAAATACTAAAAATAAACAATGTAGGTGTATCTTTGTCAACCTGAAGATGAACGAGGTATTTGTAATACGATAAAAAATTAATGATGCACGACTGAATATTGATACAATAGATAAATAAGCCGATAAACAGATTGATCGTCGCGGTCGACGTTGCACGTCATACGCGAATTCCTCGACAACAGAGGCGCGGCGGCAGCGGGCGTCGTCGCTATGCAAATCAAGCCGTTTAGAGAGCTTGGCTTTAATTAATGCGCACGCTGCTTCGTCGCAATGTAACGTTTCTCTGGAATATAAGTAAATACGCTAGATAGGGTGAACCGAGGGATGAGAACAATGAATATTAATTCACCCTATTTTTCCTTGTTTTTCCACGCTGAGCAAGGAATTTTTAAGCAGAACAAGTCACCTTCAAAGCACTCACGTTTTTGTTCTTGCCAGGCTTGCTTGTTTTTTGACTTGATTTGAATAAAGCTCTACAGTCTGCTCAAAGAACACTTGCTATTTCCGTAATTATGCAAGGCGTTTTGTTCGCAAGCTCAGCCAAGATGAGATGTGCTTTCTACACAGGTTCAGAATACGATTTTTAGAATGACTGGTCAAATTATCGAAACTACTAGTAAATATTTGGAAATAATAACAAAGTGATTGCCGAGAGGATATGCTTGAACAGTGCTGCATGCATAATGAATTGACGCAGCCTGTATATACAAAAGTTTCGGCCTTGGCAAACTTTTTGACCAGTGCGCCACCGTTTTATTCCAACGAGATTCCCTCGGTTACAAGCAAAGCAAGCACTCGAGGCTATCCAAGATCGATTCGATCGCTCGGTCAATCAGAGTTGAGTCTCTGTTGTTAGTTTCAAATAAAACAGAGCCGCGACAAGTTTGGAGCTTTCAAACTCAATAGCAGAGGCTTTTTTTTAACTGAGTTTACTACTTTACAGAACGTGTAGGTGTTTTCGCGCGAAAAAATAGCGGTAGATGCGAAATGACACGAAGCGCGTCTCTTTAATCCTGTGTAAAAACAAGTGAAATGAAGGTAAGGGGGTCGAGCGACAAAATTGAGTCGTAAAGTGACACGATAATGGGTCGTCGGCGTAGAAAAGCGCGTTAAAACGCGAGCTTGCGTGCGGCATGGCAACTTGCTGAAGATCGATGAAACTCATTGACATTGAGAAGCGTAAAAACAGTCGGTTGACTACTAATTGACTATGTGTATTGTTTTGTGTTGCAGCGTTTGTGGGATCCAGCACATTCAACGCGCTGGCCACCGACATCTAAATCTTTTCCAGAGCACGTATTTCGTCGTAGTCACTTTCTCGACCGTCGGCTACGGCGACATTGTGCCCGACATTTGGCCTTCGCAACTCTACATGGTCCTCATGATATGCGTCGCCCTCATAGTTTTACCTACGCAAGTGAGTATATATACATATATATATATAAGTATTGGTATGTAACTATATATTCACCTCTATCTCTATTTTACAACCGTAGAATATATCCGCTCCAGGCGCGCATACGAATCGCTCCTTTCAATCTTCTTCTTTCAATTATTAAGTATTTTTGCTTACTCTTCATTTTTTTATGGTTTTCGCAGCAGTCAGACTGTATTTGCATTAATATATTGGTTGCTACTTGCAATTATAAGAATAAAAAGGAGAGAGGCGAAGAGGGAAGAGAGAGAGAGAGAGAGAGAGAGAAAGAACAAAATTTTTTCGTTACTCTTAGCCTTCTAAGTGGAATTCGGAGTCTCGACAATAGACCCTCAATCCTCTTAATGTTCGCAACAATCAGCACACCAACGTGATCCTGAGAGAGTTATATACGTACACACACACACGCGCGCGTGCTCATGTGTGATATATATCCGAGAAGCATTTAATCGCCAGATTGCGGTCTCGTCAATTTCAATTATTGCCGAGGCTTCTTTAGGGGCTCGTTATTTCGCGTTTGACCGTTGGAATCAGTTGGCGTTAATTGTCGAGAGCACTTACCGTGTGTGTGAGCGATGAAATCGAGATGACAACGTTTGCGCACGGATCCCTGTATAGTAGCTTTTATAGATTTTTTATGAGCTTACGAGGAGTCATTTCGTCGCGGATAGCTGTTCGTAAGCAGCAAACAAACCAACAGAATTTTCTTCATCAGCGGTGAATTTGAATTTTAAATGAGAGTTTGGTCAGTTACCAGCAACGATTGCAGAAAGCGAAAACGTACGATTCAGCATTGTCAAATAGATGCTGTCTGATGAATGATTTGGAAAGCAATAAAGCTGCGGATGATGGAATTTGATGAAGTGGCAGCAGAGAAGCGGAACAGTCAAGCGGAATAAGTTATCGTGGGGAAAGTGGGGTGTGTAGTATGCTATATAGATGCGTGGTGTACTGTCAGTATACGGGGAGTATCGTGACTTTCTGCCAAATTCAATCTCCGGCATAATTAATCGGATTTCGCGCGCTGCATCAGGCCGTTGAAAAGCAGTGAGCTCTCTCGCGTTCGTGCGCGACACTTGTTGCCTGGCTGCCTGGCTTCCTGCTTGACGGATGGCTGGCAGCTCTCTCTCTCTCTCTCTCTCTCTCTCGCTCTCACTCTTGTCGCCAGCGCTACCCGCATCACCTCACTATTGCGACAGCTAGTAGCCTGTCAACTATCTGAACGCCTCGTACGTTGACAGCACTCTCTCCGCCCGCACATGCATGTACAGCCTTTGCTCCTGTAATTTATTTGAGCTTTTCCAAGCTTTTACCCAGCCGCCCATCCAGATTCACTATTTTAACGAGAACACCTTACAGAGTAGAGTACACTCCTCTACTTCTTTTGAAAAATACTTTTACTCGAAACAATGATTAGTACTAAATTAAACCACAAACTGTATTACTTCTTTGATACTTCATAATACAATTGAACGAGTATCCGATAATGAGTGAATCGGTAAAAACATTTGACCGCTTCTCAACGTTTGACGTACTGGGTCGGTAGATAATGACTATTCAACGCAATATACAATGCATTTGACCATTGTTCGTCAACGAATGATATTTATGATTTTTACCGACATTGTTTTCCAGTTCTTTGGCCAGCATGCACTTTATCGCTATAGCTTTTGTATCGGATTGTGTACCAATGAAAATGAGTTTTTTTTAATAGAAAAACAAAAGCCGTAGCGATTGATATTTTTCGCGTGGTTGCAATCTTTTAACTGTCAGAGTTGCATCCGACCTAAAGCTTTATTCAGAATGACGATGGTTGATATTTTTATGAGTTTGAATGGTTTTTGGTTGGATTCTCGAGTGTTGAGGAATAATGCAGAATAATTAGGTGGCGAGAGAGCTGGGCTAGAAGAATATAAATAAGTAGGTGCAACCCAGAAAGCAAAGAGGAAAAGTGTAAATGCAGCAGAGTGGAGGTGGGGTCTGTCGCGTTTTGCTGATACAAAATTCAAATGATATGCATGTCGTTTCCATAGTTCGAGCAGCTCGCGTACACGTGGATGGAAAGGCAAAAGCTTGGCGGCTCCTACTCGTCTCATCGTGCTCAGAGCGAAAAACACGTCGTGGTCTGCAGCACGACTCTCCAGGCTGATACCATTATGGATTTCCTTAACGAATTCTACGCACATCCACTGCTACAGGTGAGCCACGTCTGCACAGTCCCGTTTGTTCCTAGCTTTGACATTTCGAGCACGCGATTCGCAATATATAGAGCAATCAGCGTAGACGTAGTCGATAGCACGACGTGTAAATTGAATCGAACTCTTAGGACTATTACGTGGTGTTGCTCTCGCCGATGGAGCTGGACACGACGATGCGCATGATCCTGCAAGTACCGATATGGGCGCAACGGGTGATCTACATCCAAGGCTCGTGTCTGAAGGACGGAGACTTGGCGAGAGCGCGCATGAACGAGGCCGAAGCCTGTTTTGTCCTCGCCGCGCGGAATTACGCCGACAAGACTGCCGCCGACGAGCACACGATCCTGAGGTAAGCCCTCATCTCTGCCTCGCTGCCTGGCTGCTGCTACGAGATAAGTCTAGAATCTACCTAAGGCTAACGAGATACCTTATTCGGTTTCATCTCTCGCCGGGGAGCAAGCTCTGCGAGACAGAGTGGCAAAGAGATTAATTCTTTGGAGCGTGCATGCTAAATTTTGCTCTACCACCGACAGGTCCTGGGCGGTGAAGGATTTTGCACCGAACGTGCCACAGTACGTGCAAATCTTTCGCCCGGAGAACAAACTGCACGTAAAATTCGCCGAGCACGTGGTCTGCGAGGATGAATTTAAATACGCCCTCTTGGCAAACAATTGCACGTGTCCTGGAGCCTCCACTCTCGTCACCCTGCTGCTCCACACCTCCCGAGGACAGTGAGTATTCGCTTCTTCTTTTTTCCCGTTCTTTTTGGTTTTCATCTAAAATAATAACTGGCATCGCAGGGAAGGCCAACAGTCGCAGGAAGAGTGGCACCGGCTGTACGGCAAGTGCTCGGGGAACGAAATCTATCACATAACCCTTGGGGACTCGCGCTTTTTTGGCGAGTATGAGGGTAAGTCTTTCACTTATGCCTCTTTCCATAGTCACCGCAAATATGGAGTTGCCTTGGTAGCCGTAAGACCCGCCGAACTTCCCGAATTTTACGAGGACACGATACTGCTCAATCCAGGTGGGTATTTCTACGTATACAGATCGGTAGGAGATCTAACGTTCAAGCGTCTAACGGGATACGATTGTACTCGCGATGTCAGGTCCTCGACACATTATGAAAAAGACCGACACGTGCTACTACATGAGCATAACGAAAGAGGAGAATTCGGCATTTGTGGTGGCGGCAAGCAATCAGAACACGGGGGGCGTAGAGCCAAGTCAAGTGGTGGTGGAGAGCAAGCCAGCGGACAGCACACAGCCGGCGATGGCGGGTCAGCAGCAGCAACAGCAGCAACAACAGGCAACGACTCCGGGAACCACAACCACTCTGACGACGGCAACGAGCCTGGCGACCACGACAACGGCCTGCAGTGGCGCCGTCCAGCTGGGCTTCGGTGGCAACGGTACGACGAGCGCCGGAAGCGCGCCCGCGGCGGTCACGCTAAGCGTTAGCACACCGACGGACGACGAGCACGACAAGCGCGAGGCCAATACCGCCGATCGAGGCGCCGGTGACGGCGAGCCGAACGAGGACGAGTCGAACTCGAGACCGGGTACACCCGCGAGCGCCGCTACGGTTGCTCGCTTGCAACCCACACCCCCTCAAGTTATCTTGCAGCTCCTCCCTAGCACGCCCACACCACTTCAACACCACAACCTGCTACTCGCATCCGATGCCCACCGTGAGTGTCGCATGCGCAGCGCTTTTTCTTCTTCCTACTATCTCTAGATCCCATCACCTGTCTTTACTATAATTTTTCTTTCTTTACTATTGCTCAAATCTCTTTAACAGTCCATATTTACTCACTTGATTTGCCTATTTTATTAATTGCATACCTATTTGGTCGCATGAAATCCCCGCAATTTTATTACTTGCGTTCGGCCTACTTTTTTTTCTACACCGATAATTTCTGCATTGGGCTTGACCGTTATTAAATCCCTTGCACAACACAACATTATAATCGCGACGCAATAATCGGTGATGCAAAAACTAAGACGTCAGAAAATGTCGCCTAAATGTAGACAAACTGCACTTTACCAGTTTATCGAAACACCACAAATCGATTGCCACTCGACTTTATCAACCCGCCGACGCTCGCTAAAGTGCAACAGCGCTACTCTTCGGTACTTTGATGTGATCGAGAAATAAAATGAAAAAAGAAATGTACGAGAGGGGGGGGGGGAGGGCACAGCGCACAAACAGCAATCCGGTAAAATGATCGACAGTCGCGTGAGTGAACATCGGGCGCTGAACCATGCATGAACTCGCCAACAGCGCGCATCGCCTAATTTCTAGGTCGCTTGCTGATCTGTTCAGAGGCACAGAGATGCTACCTATCGCAAGCTCCCTTTATTCTTATTCTCTAGAGATTTTTATCCATGCCGCACGATTCCATTTTTCATTAATTGTTTTTTTTATTTTGTAATTTACATAAAGAAGAGGAAAGTATCGAGATTGCACACGAGTGATTAAAATAGTCAAGTGTTCTCTCGTACTTGTCAATGGCAAAGTTAGGTAAAGAGCGAGTTTAGTATACAAGTATTCTCCGCAACTGTTTATTAATCCCATCGTCCGTCAAGTCCAACGAGCGTTTGTAGGACTCTCATATGCGGCAATTTTAACCGGTTGAATGATATTTGAATTTAGATTGATTCGTTAACAATATGTACCGTGTGTATTAGCATTTGCACTTAGTTATTATCCAGTTAGCTATTATCGTACATCTAACAAGGAATACACGTTAGCAAAATCAGCCTAATATCGACAATAACAGTTTTACGGTACAAAGCCAAAAAAATGTCTCACGGTTGGCGCACGAAAAGCTAGGAAAAGTCAGAAAACCCTTCTTTTTAGAATTACTTATTTACTTTACATATTATAGTGAGAAAGGCGTATTGTTATTAATTTTCTTAAAAGGAATACGCTGTAGACGCATACTCTAATTACTTTCTACTATGTGTAAATACTATTACTGGGATATGAAGGCACTGAAGCACATTAGTTGATGATATAATTATTGACAATTTCATTTTCTATTTAAAAATTCCTAATAAATAATATGACCAATGTAAATAGAATGCATCATACACAAATTTATATAAATAGATTTTCAAAAATACGAAAGCAAGTAATGAATTGATAGGTTCTTTTTCACTAGAACTACTTTTTGCTAATTGAACACGTCTTTTTGCTTATTTTTACAAATATCAATGCTACATGAGAATGCAAATATATCACTCTATTTTATATATTTGATAATAAAATTCAAACATTTTTTAACTTGTTAGCTTATTTCTTACAACTGCAAAAACTATAATGCAAGTAATATCAATTTTCCAAAATGTTTGATTCCCAGTATGGTAGACCCCGATAACATTAGATCTCATTTTCAAATTTATTCTTCGTAGCTGCGTTACTTTTTAAGATAGTACCTTTAATATGTAATTACTAACATTATGAATGAAATTTAGTGTGACATATCTACTCTTTTAACGAAGATTTTTAGACGAACAGGAATGATATTGAATGACGAACGATAGAAACGTTAAGAGTGTGCTCAAACGCAAAAGAAGAGAGCGAGAGAGACAGAGAGAGAGAGAGAGAGAGAGAGCGAGCAAGATAGTGCGAAAAATTAATGCAATATCGTATGTTTACACTGCAGCAACTTATCTCGATCCGGGAGGATTAGGCGACTCGAGGCAATGTTTAAAGGACGGAAGTTCCTCACCACAAACGCCAATGACCGGAAATCACCTCGATGTGCCACGCTCGCTCGAGCCAAATCCTAATCTTCTCAGTCCCGAAATTCTCACTCAGAGGAGAGGTAATCCATTTGCCGGCTGGCAGAGTTGACAGATCTTCCCACCCCCTAGCTTTATCAGACTTATTGTGGCATTAACGCCTACACTCGTCGAGCGGATGGTTCTACGGGCCCTTTTCACATTACACAGCTCACTTATCGTCCGCTCGATGACCAACTTTGGCCAAAGAATCCGCCAGCAACTTCATTACAACAGCAGCTTTCACTCTCATATAAAACTTGTAATTAATCACTTTTTTCTTATTAAAATTTTATCGAGTCATTAATCATTTGCTAGCGGATTCTTAGCTTATTTTTTCTTTGAGTGAGAGAGAAAGAGAAAGAGAGAAAATAATCGTTATGCCGTAGGGAGCCGAAGACCAAGTATTTTGCCAGTGCCAGATATGCTGACGAGTTCCACGCTACATTTACCAGGCCAGGAGTCGTTGGATCACGAGGGTGATGAGTCCGAAGATGAAATGGAGGATGATGTGCCTTGGCGATCACCCAGCGAAAAAATAGCGTAAGTTGACGGAATACTTGCCTCGCAGTACTTCAATAGCGCAATAACGTGCATTGTAAAAGTGGTAGTCAGTCACTTTTTGCTATTCGTTCTCATTAATTCTTTTCTTTTCTTACACATACGCTACAATATTCATCTAGCTTCCAGACGCAAGTTGATTTTCTCGCGTTTTTTCTCGTTGCTTTAAAATGCGATGATACCAGGGTCGGCTTAGAAGCTTTGTTCTGCGGCCAAAACGTCCACGATGAATATTTAAATAGGGAGACTTCAAACGAACGGCGTAACGTTACAGTAAGAAGATGTCTTGTGTACGCGCTAAAAAAAATTTACAGCATATAAATTGAAAATAATTCTTCGTTTGCGTACAATTGCGGTGTTCATAGTATTTTCATGTCAACGATAGAGAAACAATTGAAAAACAATTATCGAGTTTGAAAATGAACTCTGATGTGGATTATATAGGTGTGGGTCGCGATACCGTCGAACACATGGATTTGCGGTGTTCATTTACATAATTCATGAGTATTTGATCAAGGAGAGCAGGTGATATCCACAGGGAGGATAGAATTTTGGTAGGGAGTAGGATAGGTTTAGCAACAAGGTATCCGAGTCAACGTATAGGAAAGGTTTGGGGTGATACAGTGCGGCTGGCGTGACGGGCGACGACAGAATTGCAATGGTTGGGCGCAGGCGCGCGGCTCATATTAGTTGGCCGTTTCGGAAGATATAATCCACCAAACTCCACCGGATATCCCAGAATCGATTTATACGATGCACTCGCTTCGTCACGCCTCGCTGCTCTTTTATAATTTTACGAGCTGAGCTTGGCCATACTAAAACGAACATAGCTCATAGATGTACCACCGGTGGAGGGACGCCTGTGTAACTCTCGATTTCCCGTATACAGATTTTCGCGACTCGCGATCTCATTATTTCTATTATCACACATATACTTACATTTCAGTGCCGCCTTTGCACCAACCACTTTATTTCATGCACATCTTGACGCACATTCTCTAAATATTTTACTAGTTCGCCTTATTGTCACTTATTTGTCATTTATGTACTTGCATACATACATTATTGCATACATTTGTTGCGAGGATCTACTTTTAGCTACATTGTTCAGATATCAATAATACTCGTGAATGTTTCACAGTCATGGAAAATGTTCGCCTTAGATAAAAAACTTTTCAGCATTATTGTTCATGTTCTGTGATAAATATTGGGGCTATTACGAGCTCTTGTGAGATATTGCTATTTAATGTATATATCCTGCCTTTACTTACTCAATCCATATTAATAATATTGTTTAAAACAGCAAATAAATAAAAATAAAAGATAATCATAATCGGATGAAGTTTTCGTTTCATAAACGTTCATTTTATTAGATATTTTTCAATTAGATACAATCACTTTTCTGAGAAACAAAAGTATAACATACATGTATTTTCAATAAAAGTAAATTAGATGCTTAGTTACAATTTCTGTATAAATACTAATGGTATCACTTATATAAATAAAAATAAATTACGGCTAATAGTGCTGTAGCGATGATGGTATTGGACAGCTAAAACTGTAACTACATCTTGAAATATTCATTTGTTTTTTTCACACGATCACTATTCTGCAAGTAATGATTGATATATGTTTATGTGAACATCTATGATATATATGTGTGTGTGTGTGTGTATATATATATACATACATATATATAAAATGTCACGTGATGCGGTTGCACTCAACGTGTTCCATACGCCTGCCCGACATCCCCAACCTCCAATCTCCGTTAAATTAAAAACTCGTTTGGGTGTTTTTGATGTCCTCCTTATATCTGCATCGTCTATATGCACCTCTCGTCCTCTTGCCGCACGTCGCGCGATGTCGACTGTGTTCGCCCCCCGCAGCTTCAAAGGGTGAGTCTCACTCAATTTTTACTTTTTCCCTATTTTATTTTGCTTCAAACCACGGTTACATTATACTTTCTAGTTCTTTTTCTAGCAATTATTTCGTCTGCTTTACAAATTTTCAGCTTTATATATATATATATATTTATTTATTTATTTATTTATTTATTTATTTATTTATTCATTTATTTATTTATTTATTTATATAGCTATATGCAATATGTATGATCTGGCTTTTGTACGTTTTAATAAAACAGTAGAACAGATTTGCTGTAATGCATGGTGCGCTTTGGTAATGACACCATTGATAAGCGACACTTGTGACTGGGTGTAAAACGGATACGAATGTAATTATAAGCAGCTTTGGAAAGTCCCATGGAAAATCTTACTTCAACACAAATGTATGCGAATAATCAGCTAAGTTGAAATAAACATGTTAAAGTCATCTGTACGTGCAGCAAACACTTTTCTTTAGTCTCTGGCAATACAGTAACGACAAAAGTTAAAACTATCGAGCCTAACATTGCAAGACATATAAAAGCGAAGAAAGAACTGGTGTAGTGGTGAAGAGCCTTGTAAGACTTTTCCATGCAAAATGTAACCAAATATAAAAGTATCGAACAGATGTCCGCTGCTTCTGTCTTTACCCAACACGGAACTATTTCTACAGTTACGATCGACGGCATTGGTATAAATTTTACGCCCCTGTACGTAAATTGCATAATAAATATAGAGTATCGCGATTTGAAATATTTGGTATTCAGCTAAGAACTGTAACAAAACAAAGCACACAAACTGACGTAAGTCACCGCAACATAGATGAATAAAATTTTCAAGTCAAAAACAACGTTTTGTGTGAAACACTGTCCGTCTTAAGTCAAATCGTAAAGAGCAATTTTTTATCATTATCACTCAATGGCAAAGATACACACTGAGATAGATATCAAATCTATGAAAGACGTCAGCAAACCTCCCGCGATGTACAGAGAAATCGACTCGATGGATTACTTCACGTAGTCGCTGAGCGCCACCATCCGCAAGCTTTTGACTTATGCAAAGCATTGGAGCAGCAATCAGCGCAAGGGGTCGTAAACTTTTGGGACACGGAGAATCTAGTAGTAACCATCCCTTTAGTAACCTTTAGAAAAGCTCATAATAAAAAAAGCTTTTATCGACTTGTATTCTTAGCCTATTTCAAGATAATAAGAAGACTTTTAATGATATGACGGTACTTCATAGACATTTTTTATTCAAGCCTGTAAAAAACAACGACTAATTGAGAAAATATTTACAAGCTAAATTTGATAATTATTTTGAAAACTTGTCGCAACAGTCGGTAGGTACTTACGGCACTCTCTTGAAAGCGATAATACGGCGACTCATCTCAAATCATCATCTCAAATCGTACACGGTTGCCCAAAAACACTTATTCGGGTAGGCCATCGCATTGAGAATGATGATAATTTAAAAAAAAATATCGAAATAGATTGATCGCGAAGATGTCCAGGCAGTCAAACAGAATAACTGTCGTTCCTACGGTATCGTCGTTCTTCAAGGTCGAAATCTCAGCGACATAAAGTATCGCGATTGCCGAGAAAATGCAAACTCCGGCCCACAACTCCCGCTGCTTGCGGAAATAATCAACTGATAAGACGCGACATTTGAATGATAGATTCTTGAAAAAAAAATCAACCCAGAAAAACATAAAGATGCCAGGGGCAAACTGACTATTTTATCGACGCCCGAAAAGCTGAGAAAGATCCAAAAAGCGACGAGGATACCAGCTGATAAGGAAAAGGATATCCGTCTGCCGTAAAAGCTGCTGATGAAAATCGAGGCAATACTACCCAGGCTCGCGCCCATATTGATTATCGACTCGATCCACGCCTCGTCCATATATAGCAACATCGGTATGGGTGCTCACCTCCGTTGGCTCGTAAAGATATGTGAAAGATAGCCTTGGTCATCCGATTGCCAGGCCCACGCATAACGCACCCAAGTCCACTGACAATCGTTCAAAAGCAAGTAGTATCAACATCGATTCGTATAATATATACGTAGAGCTCTGCAAATATTAGATTCTCATCGCAGATCATACGATGCTCGTATAAAGGTGTTTGTATTTCCGGACTTTTTCAAAATGGACAAAATGGTCGAGTAGTTGTACATTATCGAAAGAATATGAATTTTCTAGCTGTCCACTGAACAAGGACGCGGGCTTCGATAAATGATTCAATTAACCAAAAACAGTTCAACGCGTTATCGCTAATTCAGTTCCTTCAACCACGTGAAAGATGCTCTTTGGTAAAAAGAACAAATTAGAGGTTTATTTGAGTGCTTGCCTCGTTGTATGCGACCGTTCCTTCTTTAATATGTTGGGGGAAAACCTATGATAAAGAATACATTGTCTTGTTGAAAGCATAGCTTGTCGTTAAAAGAAGAGTTAAAAAGAAATGTTTGTTTTACAATTGATGACTGACAAAAGAAATGGATTTGATGTTCTCTTTCCGGGGAAAAAATTGGATGCAGGTCGTTGGCATACAATCATCTCTTGTCTGTAGTAAAAGAAAAGTACGTCGTTCCAAAAAGTTGAAAGAGTGGCTGCTGTAACAGAGAGAAATATATATATAGGTATCGATGACTGTGGGCTACAAAGAAAGTAAAGAGGTTACAGGATGAAAGAGAGAGGGTGAATTGGCAGGAAGGGGGGAGGGAGCAGGCAAAAGTCACAGAAAGCCAAGGAAAAGACATGCAGATGCAGTGACGTATTCAAATGATGTTGCAGGATCGTCAAGGGATTTCCTCCCGTCTCGCCGTTCATTGGTGTTTCACCGACGCTGTGCTACCTCCTCAAAGAGAAGAAGCCACTTTGTTGCCTGCAGCTTGCACAGGTATAGTCGTCGTACTCATGGTTTAACGAGATTTACTGACTATTCGAAGTTTTAGCTCCCTATACGCGCTGGTTCTTCAACTTGATCACTTTGTTACAGGTTTGCGAACACTGTAGTTACAGAAACGCCAAGGAGTACAATTGGCAAAATAAAACGATTATACTAGCAGCAGATTATGCGAGCAACGGAATTTATAATTTTATCATCCCGCTGAGGGCTCACTTCAGGTAGGTATTTAGTAAAAAAAATAACATATCAAATCAACGGATGTGCCTTTGAGGTTGAACTCGTCGTAGATCGAAAACATCGTTAAACCCGATAATTCTGCTGCTGGAGCGCCGCCCAGACATAGCCTTCCTCGACGCGATCTCCTACTTTCCGCTGGTGTACTGGATGCTTGGCTCGATAGACTGCCTCGATGACCTGTTACGAGCGGGCATCACACTCGCCGAGAACGTGGTCGTGGTGAATAAAGAGCAAAGTAACTCAGCCGAGGAGGACACCCTCGCCGACTGTAATACCATCGTCGCCGTGCAAACGATGTTCAAGTGAGCTATGACTATCCATCTGTCGGCTGCTTATAGTATTGACATTGGCTTTGCCGTTTGTTGCTTGCAGATTCTTTCCCAGTATCAAAAGCATCACTGAATTGTCACAGTCGAGCAATATGCGTTTCATGCAGTTCCGCGCCCACGACAAGTATGCCCTACACCTCAGCAAAATGGAAAAGGTACTCCTCAGTACTACTACTGGTGACAACTACCCCGCTGAGCCTTCGCTGGGCTCCCCGGTAACATGACATCACTCACTCTGATCTCTGATATATTATGATGATATGATATACTGACTAATTCGATCGATCGATCAAGCCGCTATATTGATTTATCGATTTGTCACCTTAGACCGCTGCCTCTCCCATCTTCGTCGCTCACATCTCTCTCTCCGCTAGCCTCCTTCTCCCTTTCACTTTCTCTTTCTCTCTTCGGTGGCTTACGTCCTTCAAAACACCCTTCAAAACTGCTGCTAAAAGCCCTCGTCGCACGCGCGCGTGGCACGTGCACTCTTTTCTCAACAGCTAATACCACGAGTCCCTGTAAAAATACTTAATAAGAAGATTGTCCGGTAAGCCTCGGACCGACAGGGCTGACGTCGGAATAGAACAGGAGAAAAAAAAAGAAACGCGAAATAGCTTGGGAGGCAGAGAGGGCTCAGGAGTGATCGAAAAGCTCACGCGATCGGCTGCGTATAGGTAGGTTCGGGAGCGCGTTACGTGCTACTCGGGATCGAAATCCACTTTATCTAAAGTGCTTCTTCGGCCCTGCACTTTGGCTGGCGCTTATCGACTTTGCGAATAACTTCTTTTACGCGCTCGTAAAACGTCCAAGTCCTCGGCCCCGTCCCGTCGCCACCTTCTATCGTTCTCTTGCTTATATACGTCTACGCAACCTAAAGAAAAGTCCCGGTTTGAGAATCAACACCGCTCGGATGTGGGCTGCTCGAATACGTATGTTTTGTTTCGTTGTGGCCGGTTTTCATTTATTCCCGCAAACTCGGAATGTACGTACCTCCTAATCAAGTTTTCAAATGTTTATGCAAGTGCCCGAAGATGGGAGCGCCGCTGTCTAATTGGTTGACCATGGTCAAAAAGCACCTTTAGAGTATTTCAATGATTTGCTTGATAATTTATTAGTTGAGTCTTGCTTTTTATTATCCTAGGCATGATTTTTCTTTTCTTTTTCAATCATCAAATAAAATTGTCCAAGTTCAAATGATTGTCTCTTTGGATTATCCATTCTTGAACGTTGACACTTTTTCAACGTAGCTAATATCTTGCAATATTCAATAGAGTTTCAACTATCAAGGGTCTACGAGAATAAAGCTATCTTTATGGCTGTACAAGTTATACCGTGATGCAACTATCTTTTCGAAATAAACAATTAAATTTTACGCATTGGAATAGGTAAATGCGCAAAAGACTGTATGCGCCATTCGCTCGAAGGCCTTTAAAGTGAAACACTTGTTAAATTTCATATTATCTCATGCCTAGACGAGTAAATTGCTTGCTGAGAAAAAGTAGTTAATTTAGGCAGTAGTGCTGTCACAATGTATCAAATATTGAATACGATATCTTAATGAAGCTTTTGATGTTTTGAGGCTTCTATTAGCGTCTTGATAGCATGAAAAAAATTAGTAGCCTTTTAGAAGAGGCTCATGGTACAGACTCAACTTCCCATTCCTAAAGAAAGATTGTAAGCGTAATACTTGATCAAGTAGAGTGCATATCATCTTTAATATTGCGCTTCTTTAGATCATATCAATTAGAGCTTGTAACGATGAATTTTTCACGTAAATCAATAAAATCCCATGATAAAAGATAATGTTGAACTTGACGATATGTACCGGTGGGCCCATAGCATGATACTGCTTGGTATTACAATGTCTTAGGTTGTATAATCAATATCTATAAGATATATATACATATATATATCTATAAATATGTATATAGGTATATTTAATAATGATTTACAAGTGAGTCAAGTAGATGCAGAACGATAAGAATGTTTAAAGGATCCTTGAATGATGCTAATTACTTTGGATTTGTTTGTCTGTTTTACATCGAACTCTTACGTAGCGAGAGAAAGAGCGAGGCTCCCACATATCGTACATGTTCCGACTGCCCTTCGCCGCTGGAAGCGTATTCAGCGCGTCGATGCTAGATACTCTGCTCTACCAAGCCTTTGTCAAAGACTATGTGATAACTTTTGTCAGACTACTACTTGGTGTCGATCAAGCACCCGGTTCCGGATTTCTCACATCGGTCGGTATTTCTTTTACATCTATTTTATTTGAAAAAAACGAAAAAAAAATTAAAGCGGTGACTGAAATAGAAGCTATTCGTGTCGTTTACAGATGAAGATAACAAAAGATGACATGTGGATAAGAACTTACGGCCGACTGTACCAGAAGTTGTGCTCGACCACCTGCGAAATCCCAATCGGTATTTACAGGACGCAGGACACGTCAATAGTCGACACCTCGCACGTAAGTATCTGACGGATCCAAAGCGCTTTAGCAGCTATGAACTGTTAGTCTCACACTACACACAGACGTTTATTACATACATATATCTATACCATGGAATTAACTACAAGCTGTTCCTGTCTGTTCCTAATGCGTTTGAAAGGACTTGCCACAATGAATCCTTTGAATGACCGCCGACCGTGTGAATAGCGCATGATTGTCATCTCGCTCGTTCGCTCTTTTCCACTTGTTTCTTATACTTACACACCTACCTATCTGTTTATTTATTCACTATACCTGTCCTTTTTACCATTGTATACCAACCACTCGATCAGTGACTTTATCTATTGAGTTTGCTGCAAGTTGCGATAAAACGTCGAACAAATTGCCACTTTCGATTGATCCGCAAAAGTCAAATATAATTTTCCGGTTGGTCGCACGTTTAATAGCCGACGCAGATCGAAAGTGGCTCGACACGAGAATTACTCGGCACAAGCGGCCAACTGAAATGTGCAGTAGGTATGCTTGTTATTTTCAAGTCATTTCCTCTACAAAGTCATTTGCTCTTGTTTTTGCATCGTGTTAGAAATTATTAATTAAAGCATACACACGTATGGTCTAGCGAATGTTGTTTAATTGAATAAATAAATGGCGAGAATGAGTATAAGACAGTATTTAGCTAACACGAAAGTAAGAGTGGAGAGCGAGGTGAAAATATGACAACCGAAAGAAAGCGAAGCGTACAAGTGAGAACAGTACTCGAGAGAAGAAAGACAATTGACAGAAATAGAGCGCGAAAAATGACGAGAAGGTTTGAAAAACGAGAAAGTAAGTGTAGATGGACTGTGCTTGTTTTTGGTTCTGTTTTCTCTAGGGTGACTCAGACGCTGAAAGCGACGCCGGCGTCGGCGTCACATACAAGATACGCCACTCGGCGGCCGCGTCCTGTTTAGCCACTTGCGCGCCCCGCGACAAGGCTACCTCAGCTGTGAGTACGCTCGACCTATGTGCATTCACCCAATCTATTTTTTTTCTCTCAATATTTATCTCTCTCTCTCTCTCTCTCTCTCTCTCTCTCTCTTACATACTCAATTACTTACTCAATTTACTGTTTGTCTTTTTCTTGTGCCTCTGCATCCAGCACAACTACTACTCTATGGCCCGCTGCGATCGAACCTCTTTCTCTGTACTTGAATATTTTTACTGTTATACCTTTATACAAGTTTTTGTTGTTTTCCTTTTGTTGCGTGTCCTCGTACTTGTTTCTCGTCTATTTCCATCTGTGTGCTTACATTACAAGTATTCCTGACACTTGTTTTTTATTCATTTTGCGCTTGCTTTTCCAAAAAACATTCAGTTGCTCTGATTTAGCACCAACGTGTTTAACAAACTTTTAGTTCATTTCATTGAAACTCATTTTACATTGAGTTGCATGTATGAGCGATCCTATACGTATGTGTGTCGTTCTTTATTACCGGTGGAAGCTTTGATCATTATAAATAATAACATTGCTATTGGTAACTGATAATATAGTCCTTGGTATACACATTTCTTCGTGACGCTGCATGCATGCAAGAGTTCTTCACTTCTCAGACACGATAGATCTCATATACATATAATTTTGCATAATAATAGTATAATACCGAAGTAACGTTGATTCAATATTCCGGGAATAAATTGATTCGACAACAAAAAATAATCCGTAATTGCAAAAATATTTGCATAATAGTAGTAGAATCGTAAACAATGTCACAACTATTGCGTACAAGGTTGTCCTAATTAAATAGAAGAGAAGTATGTAAAGATATTGGTAAGAAAATAAAAGTAATAATCAAATCAGATTTCAAAGAACTTCAAAAGAAATGCTTATTTCACGTGAGGCCCTATTGCTCTCAATGCGTCTTTTTTGTGTCTTTTTTGTTTCTTATACTATTCTTTATGCACTCTGTGCGTTTGCTCTATTGTCTACTTGTGCGTGAATGCCTGGTGCTATCGCAATGACGATTGCCTCTGTGGAAAAGGGTGTGTTAAAAGTACGTCGGATATGCGAAATATGAAAATTATAAAAAATGAGCCTCCAAATGAAGCCAGGATTGGAAAACAATGTATGTCGCACGTGTTCTAAAAAAGGCTTTCATTTCACGTGGCTGTCGTGCCTGTTAGCATGTCTCTACATGTGCTCATTCTCTTAATTCTCTGTTCGTTCTTTTATCCAGTCATTCGCTCGGTGTCAGTGTGGTAGATTGATCATTTTGCCAAGGCAGGAAGTTCGTTCCAAGTTTGCTCTTCCTCGAGTGTGACTCGGAGAAATCGAGTGGAAAAGCATTGATTTCAGCTCAGAACGAAGACTAGACACTTGCCTACGAACGGCTTCTTTCACACGTCGTATTAATACCTTCGTACACGGATTTGCTATTCTTTCCATAATCCAAAATCAATCTTTCGATTACTCGTGTCGCTTAAACTTTGTCACATCACTCAAATAATGAAAACTCGTATTCGACGTAAAAAAAACTAATAACAATAATCAAGATAACATAATATGCAATTAGATAGAATTGAATAGGATCAAATCAGTTCTACGAGTAGCAGTGATGTGCAAAGTAGCACTAAATGGTACATGCATTGTTTTCAATTCTAAGCTTTGTCAAGGTTCGTTAAATATTTAGCGTTTTGAATATAGATAGTAAATGTACTCGTAATGTGTCTTGTTGATCAGATAATTGCAGTGTGGAAAATTATACTTGAAACACTGCAAAGGACAAAGCAGAATAGCCAATATATAATATTGTGGGTGTTTGCACTGTTGTTAATTGAAATATTCTAAAATATTTGCAATCTACGGTGATCCGAGTCACGCACGAATTTTCGCTGCATAGTACACGAGCTTCAATTTAATTAATGGCTGATGCAGTGTAAAATAATACATCCAGAATCGAATGTTAGAAAAATTTTACACAATGATAATGTACAATTCATGCGAGTTTGAAAGAATTCTGGAGGTGTTAAATTTGAATTTTACACGAGATGGAGTGCTCTAATTAGCATTGCCGCAGATGTATTTACGTGGGAAAGCTCACTCAAATTGATTGTGTTGTTTGTTGTCGCTCCTCCCTCTCTCTCTCATTCTCTCTGGCATCTGGGAAGCAGTACTCAATGAGCTTGGGCGACGAGGCGCGCGACAATCACGCCCAACAAATCGAGCGCGCGGAGATCGCAAACCTGGTGCGCTCGCGAATGGAGTCGCTGAATCTGCCGATTGCCGACTACGACGACGTCTCGGAAAAGCGCAACAGCCTCTCTTACGTAATAATCAATCCATCCTGTGATCTGAAGCTCGAGGAGGGTGACATCGTATACCTGGTACGACCCTCACCGTTCTCCGCACAAAAGACCTTCGAGCGCCACAACTCGAGACGCAAGAGCAACATCAGCTTCTGCTCGGCCCAGCTGGTGGCGCAGATGAACGCGGCCGTGGCCTCCAGCGGTGCCGGCGCTCCAGGCAGTCGACGTGGCTCCGGCATTGGGGTCGCCAATAGAGCTCCGCCACTCGGCAACACCAAGTCAAACTCACTCTCCCTGCCCGACAGTCCTACGGTGGCAGGCAGCCTCAGGGGCCGATCCAACTCGCTACGCGTCATCGACGACATTCTCCTCAGGCGCAGCAACTCTTTGAGGTTCGTTGGGTTTGCTTTCAGCCTCATCTCCTTCTCCTCCTTTTCATCCTCCTCTGGTGTGTATCAAAGTGTACTTAATTCCGAATTTTCAATTGCAATACTTTAGCTCTCAGAGTCCGGAGACACCTTACTAGTCGAACGGAATCGGCTATTCGAAAAGACAATATTGTCGAGGTCATGTGATATACCAATCGTATAGGTAGGATTTGTGCGTGATAAGGCCTAATAGAGCGCTGTTTATGAAAAAGCAAAGCTAACTTAAAATTGAGCCATCGCAAGCATGTAGTGGCAATAACGATAATAATAATAACAATATAGTGAAAATGACAAAGCTGATGAAAATGAGAATGAAGTTTAAAGCAGCGAAACACGTTATAATAATGAGGTTAAATGCACTTTACAGGCAGGGATTGAGCATTCCGACGAGGCGAAAGAGCAGCCTGGAGGATATCGGTCTGGGCGCGCTCTCATACCCGTCCAACCACAACCCTATAAAGATCGCACTGAACGGATCGATCGGACTGGAGGTGACACCGCCGGAGGAAGGTGGCTCTCAGGTAGGCAGTGCGGCCAGTAACACCGGCATCCTGGACGTGGGTTTGCCGTCGATGCCGGCGCTAAGCGCCGCTACTGGCATTTCCGCCGGTTCACTGTTGGGTTCGGGCCTTGGGGGCTCAATGGGCGGCCTCTACGATCCGCCGCCCACCTATCCGGGACCCCAATCTTCGTCCTCCTCCTCGTCTTCGCGAGAGCCGCAGCACATACAAGGGACGATCGTATGATACAACCCTATGTGGGGACGCAGGCTCTCCAGTGTAGTGCGAAACAAGTGGACGTAGCGTGCCCCACGTGATGCTTTAGGACTCGATTGTAGCTCTCCACATCTATACTTGTATCTTGTATCTTGTATTATCTGCTAGCCCATCCCTCCTTATAACCAGTCCTCTATTTTTCCTGCAATCACATTAAACTTCGCGCGTCATTCGTCATCAACTTGGGATAGTCTGTCTCTTGTCATCGCGACCTGCTCTCGGACCAAACACCACGACTTTCAATGTTATCCTCGTATCGTTCGCCTCCTCTTTCCAATCTCCATACCATTGACTACTCATGCTATATAATAAGCTATTTGTGATGAGACGAGAGTTTCTACTTGAATCTAGTTTGATCGAGTGATCCAAGACAACGATATGCATGTATGTAAAAAGCGTAACAAAAAAGAAAACGTTGGCTATTGCATTGCCTCGCCTCCCAATCAAATTTTTGCAAAATAGGAACGCTCATCAAGGCACAGGCTATCCCACAGAGTCTCTCTCACTCTCTCTCTCTCTCTGTCTCTCTCTCTGTCTATCTATATTTTTCTCTGTACTTACAGTTCGATGTGTATTATATCATATAATTCTTGTCCTATCGACACAGCGCCGATTAAAACACGAGGTAGAATCTCAGTGAAGACTCCTCGAGCAAAATGCTTTCCGCGTTGAAATGATAGTTTTTAGGCCACTTGACAAGACATCAATTATTTTTACTGAATTCTACACTATGTACATTTGACAAAAAAGTTTGTATAAAAATAAGAGTGATATGTGATCCTAGCGTTACTACGAAGTATTGAACTTTGATCAAACGTATTCCTTTACGTGTAGACGATGTGACAACGATTATCATTTCGTATGCATATATATATATATATATATATATATATATTAAATCTAAACTATGGGAGTATTTTAACCAACAAAAAGGCGTTGATAAAGATAATTCTTAAAATTATTAAATTTATTACAAGTACATACTATTAGCGCCTTTGAGTGCCCTTCGAAATATATTATATATCACTGTGAATAATTTTATACTAGAAAACAAATATATACCTACGTACGTATATGTACGAACGTGCTAACTAGTATAATCACTACTTAGAATTATCTATAAAGAAAAGTGAAAAATAAATAAATATACGATTGACCATTCAAATTCATATCACACAACGTTCATTTAAGATGTAAGTTTTGTTCAGAAAAAACGCGAATGCAATTGTAGACATTACAAAATGAGATGTTATAACTGTAGAATATATACATAAGAATATGAGTAATAGTATGCGTGCAGACTTGGCTTAATCCTATTGCGTACGTGATTTTCACGATACTATTTTATAGATTACATCTTTCTTTCTAATCGCTCATATGCGTAAATAGTCAACTTTTTAATATCGACATTAAGTTTATATAGAGACTCATATCACAGGTATACAAAAGCCACTACATCAATATATTTAATAAGATAACTATAAAATGATCATAATTTTATCATTATCAAGGCTTTTCCTTGTAATTTTGTGATTTTTGTGATCATCAAATTTAAATTGTGAAAATAAAAATAGTAAGCAGACAACAAATAAAATTATAGGAAGAGGGACCTCACCAATGAACGTAGCTGTTCTAACAATCAATGAACCGGTAAATCAATTTTTACAAAACACGGTTATTCGACCATTTATATTTTAAATAAATCAAAAAACTTAAAAAAAGTAATCATTATAATTATGTACATTAAAATAGCTAAGTAGATATCAATAACTAATGAACATGGAAACATACTTGTTCATAAATTTATTATATCAAACCAGTTTATTGTCTAAATTATTTTCCATTGTATTTAACCCTCAAATTGAATAATCATAGATTTGTAATTTAAATGGATAAACTATTCATTAGTCTAACAATAGTTATTTTTTTCGGACCAACGTACGTACCTGAATTTTGAAGTAAGTAAATTAGTTCTGGGTGTAAATGAACTATAGGTTGAATTTTAAACAAATGTGCTCATTTAATTAAATAACATTTTATGTATACGTTTAATTTAAGATGATTCCAATCTTTTTCTAGAAACTAATATATTATTTAATTATTCAGATACTTTTATAAAATTAATACCCACTATTGTTGTTTCCGATTTGATAACTTGTAAACGTAATACATGAATTTTTAAGTATTAACTATTTAAATTGCTAATCTTTGTTAAAATATATGGAATACTATATAATTTATATAAAAAATAGAATATTCAATTTATTTCTAAATCTATAAATGATAGTTTAGATTTATTGATCCATTAAATGTTATTGTTTTTCCTAAATCTATTTTTTCAGATATTCTATTTTATATATAACTTCTTTTAATTAAAAAAAAAAGAATACAATTTCACTCATCAAAATAACATTTTTAAAACTGAAGAGTAACTAGTACAAATAAAAAATTGTGCATACAACTAAAGCGTTTTAAAATTATTTCTATGATTAATGTTGTTATAAGGTGGTGCATACAATAATGTAAAATGCGCCGAATGCCCGGTAAACGTCATGGTTTCAAATGAGAATGTACGAAATAATTTCGAATATGTGCGTTTATTTCAAAATAGATTATATATCGTGCTATAATAATTTGTTTCAAATACAACACTACGAAACTTCTATTTAAATGTATTAAATAAATCGATAAAATAATCTTTGTTGATATTCCACAGTTTGCGTTTATAATTTCTAACTTGAATGTACTTTTAATAATACGTGAAATTTATTGAAAAGGCTACTTAACCATCTACATCATAACTACAAATCTTCATATTCTTTGCTACACTGTAAATAATATAACGTAATAGCTGCCTATGGTTTTGGTTTGAACATAATAATGTTGATACGTGTAACGTTGTATTAAATTTAGTGTAATACGAACAATATTATAATGTTGAAACGTGTTGTTTTTTTTGTATTTAAATTAATTTATTCTGCATTGAAACGAAAACATACCTTATTTTCTTCGCAATATTATATTTGAAATTAATTGTAAAAGAAGTAAAAATATGACATATATAGATAGAAATTCGTTTAACTATACTAATTTTATAGTGTAAAGTAACATATAGAATAAAATATTTAGAAATCAACAAATGTATGAATGTGAAAAATGGAAAATGGAAAATGTTACTGTAATGGCAATTATGAAGGTTTCGGTGTATTCGATCATTTGTTTATGTTTGGTCAATCGATTGATTTTTAATAAAATATTGTAACTCTAAATATTAAACAAAAATAATAATTTTTGTTAAATTTACAAGTATGACCCATTACTGTAACATTATTCTTTCTTGTATGAACAATTAACAATCTTCGTTATCGTGATGAGAAATTTGAAATCGTATGATTATTATATAATTAGAAACGTACAACCAAAGAATTTATAGCTAATATGCTTTGGAGGAAAAAGTTATGCACACGATGAGTTTGTAAAGATTCGTTTCTGTAAAATGACCATTTTTGTTATCCAAATGTACTTGATTACGATTTTACAGCCCTTGAAAGTTCCTTACGAAATAATAAAATGAGTACATGAAATATCTTTAATTACTCTCAAAATATAACAATAACACGAAACGCATTCAAAGAATATAATATCTGATATAAAAAATAATTAATAGCTAATTTTTGAAGACAACATTACAATATTTGCATGAATATTTTTATGCAATTTTGCATAACTTTTATGTACCTTTGCAATGTTTTTTCAAAAGAATGTAATTAACGCGACTCAATATCCCTTTCAACTCCACGTAGACCTTAAACTACTTTATAAGTATTTTTAAGAAGAACTCGGTAAAAGTGTTGAGAAAGACCGAAAATATAATTAAATGAAACGTGAAAATATAAATATCTAAACGGCTGTACGTTATGTAAAGTACCAAAGGCAAACAAAGGTAAACAAATGTAACTAAATTATGTGTGCAACGTTGCGGCACGTTATTTCGCATGCATACAAAATAAAGTTTATTATGAATAAATTAATACAAAGCCAATCAATTGTTGAATGATTAAAGTGTACATAGACATTCCCCTCTCTCTTTCAATAAAGGTAAAATTTAGGAATAATTGGAAATGATCAAAGGTTCAAAAATCGATTCATCAACTAATAAATGTAAACAATTTTTTATTTTATGTATTATTGAATACATAAATAAATAATAACGCAAACACAAATTAAGAACTATATCGAAATAAACTTACGTTTTTAACATTCTCTTTATGATAATAAAATTTTAACATCGTACTACATTTTATTTCATATTTACTTTTATATATTATTCTGCATATCTGTACGATCATATTGAAAATACGCGGAATGTAAGAATCATTTACGTGTAAGTCGCATTTACAAAGTATGCTTATTATGCATTGTTGAAATTTAATGTATCAAGAAAAAAAACTCTCATCATTTAAAAAAATGTTCATTGTTTTACTTAACGCGAAATTGTGAGAAATTTACAAAAAAAAATCAAATACATTGGATTTTCATATCATCTGTGCTTTCATGGAAATGGTGAAGTTTTTTTTAGAGTTTTTTTTAGATCGTAGTTGTTTAATCGCATTGAAAGTAGGTTATAGAAATGATTTTGCATTGGACGTCTTTTTTTACATCACTTGGAATAACGTAAACTTGGCGATAACAATAATTAAATCGCGAACGACAAATATAACCGTCACTTTGTGCGTTACAGTTGACTCAATACTTGAATAGGCTCTTTTTGATCTTTACAAAATTAGCGATTAAAAATAGTTAATTGAAAGAGAAACAAATACTCATACCGAAACGTATTTGTTTCGAAACAAAGAGAATGGAAAAATTGAAAATAACTGTAATAAGTAATCGTAATTGATGCCATTAGTTAAAGAATTCAATTGACTTGGACAATTGAAGCGAAATGTTGATACGACAACTAGTGTGTGTGTGCGTGTGTGTGTGTGTGTGTTCGCACGTGTATGTGAATATTTGTATGTGTGTATTATTAGTAAAAAAGAAGAGGAATTTGCTTAATGTTTGTCGACACTGCATACGAAGCAGCATTTGAAAAGGTACGTCAATATATAGGTGGGCTGCGGGCGCGCAGGAGGGAACTTTGACTTATATCTATATAATACGGTATGTAAATATAGGTATAATGCCTTCCGTTAGAGAAACTATCGATGCGTTGAGTCGTTTTCTCTTTTATCGGCAGCCAAGCAAACAGATTGCTGTGACTGGACGTACTTTAGACTAGGTAACTGGCTTTGCGTTCGGTCATGAGGATGTGCTCTGCTTTACCGGCTTCAATACGTTTTCCGTAAAGTGACCAACAATGTTACCGCGCGGATGATAGCAAGCCACCACGACGCACGTGCCGTCGCGCTTTGCCATCGCGATGCCCATTTCGATGCTACTCCTCCAGACGATTTGCGTAAAATGGCCTGAAACACGCGAATAGTAAGAGACACTCAGTTGGTTACGATTTTAACAAATCTTTACACAATATAAACAATAGAAACGTTACATGTGTTCAGGATTTTCGGTTCGATTCCGAATTTATGATCCTTACGTTCGGAGTACCATTTCGAGACGACCTCCCGAGGAGAGACGATCAATTTGGGATCCGAGCATTGCATCGAATATATATTTTCCCCGTAAGGCGACGACGATTGTGGTATCAGCTTATTCGTATTCAGCAGTGTGCATGCCCACGTCTATCATGTAATCAGATAACATGTTCACGTTGGAGAAAGCTCATTATAGTCGTACTGTTTGTTAACGTGGAGTGTGAATAGATAGAGATTGTTTAAAAGCTCCAACCTTGGCGGCGGCGCAAAGATCAGCGCTGAGCCTCAGTTCAGGAACGCGATGCCTTCTTCTGTATTCGTTGTGAATGTGCAGAGCTTCTTCCTGCCAAGCACGTTCGCTGAGGATTTTGGGTATATCAGGACTGAGAGATTTATCCGGTTGTGGAGAGGCAGAAGTCGAAGCCGAGGCCGAGGACGAATCCAGGGGTGGAAGGACGTTCTCAACGAAGCTACCAAGGAAATTTCCCGCTGGATTGTAATTAGCTACAACGTAAACTTCACCGTTCCGGTTACGAGCTATGCCCACGCCCAACTCGCTGCTATCGCGCCACACGACTTGCGTGAAGTGGCCAGTTTTCAGGGTCGTCGGCTCTTTGCAGTATTGATGTTGCGCCTCCTCCGCGTACCTGCAACATTCATCGTAGTTTTCTTTCATTCGTTAGAATCGCTATTGAAGAAAGCGAATCATAAGCTTGGCTCTATTATTATTTGTACAGTGAAAAGTGACGTTGAGAATTTCAATGAAGGCCAACCCGACGAATCGGAATGTCACATAAGTCTGTTTGCTTTAATTATATATGAATGTATCTTTGTATACATGTATGTATGTATGTATGTATGTATGTATGTATGTGTGTATGTGTGTATATGCGTCTAGGCATGCGTTACCATTCGTGTACAGGTTCTTCGCCTCCGACAACGGTCTTAGGGTTGGAGCTCCACATGCAGTATAAGTTCTCGCCGTAGTCGATGTTGGCACGATGCTCTAACCTTCCCCGCGTCGCCAGCACGTTCGCCCACTCTTGACTAGCTTTGCACAGCTAAACATTCAATACACGCGAACGTTAGCTTTCGGAAAATGATTAAGTTTTCTTGATTCGTTTTCCGTCTCTCATTGCATTCGAACGTTGCAATCGAGCCGTAACAATAAGGCTAATTGTGCGTAATTGTTTTTAGCAACAATGTTTCCTCGCAAGAGAAAATGATCTATCAATAACTAACAAGACACAAACGATACTTAACCTGCTTGCTGAGCCGTAAGGGTGGCACACCATGCCGAGATCGGTAATAGTTGTGCGTTTCGAGACACGCGTTCACGAATTCCTTGGACGGCCCAGATCTGCGCACAGACGGTTTACGTGGTTCAGTCTTTGTTATCTATAACACACATCAACAAAATTTTTTCGTCAGAGATAACACAGCTAAATTAAACCGTCCTTCGTTTCTTTTCGTTTTTTCTTCTGACTCAACGCACTGTTTTATTACGCCTTGTCGCAGACTTCTAACTTATTTTATTTTTATAACTTTTCCCGCGTGTAATGTTTCCCACAAGTAAAACGAAAAAAATTTTAAAAAGAACACAATTCCAAACGCGCGCATCCATTTTCTACGAGCCAGATAGCAGTTAGTTAAATGTCACACCTAACCAAGCAACAGTATAACAGCAGAAAAAGCCCACATGTTATAGAGCGGAGTATGGTAATGTGGACTGATAAACGCGAAGCGAGAGAAAAAAAACTGACCGGTTGCATAAATTTCCCATCATGACGGCGTTGGTGAAATCCTCATTTTTTCGCGTTGCAGACGTATCCTGATAGTGGCACACATGCACATTGACTACATAATGAAAATCGGCGATCACTGAGCGCTCACTTCCGTGCAAATAGATGCACAGTATCTATATAATGACGTTAATAACATGTACACTAATTAATGGCAATAAATCCACGTTCACACGATTTACTATTTCATGATCGCACGTTAGTTACATACTTTCTTTACCCATATCTATCAATTGAATTAAAATTGTCAATCAAAATTTGACTGTGCGAAGCGATCTACTTTAATTTTTAACCTAAATATCGAAATGTTATTCGTTTTTGCTGCAATGATCGAAGGCTGTCGGATATTGTATACAGATAAATAGAAAGTTGCACTTTGATAAATACTGTTTCAGTGCGGTCGTTTACAATAAAAAATCTTTCATCAATGTGCACCAATATTTCCTTATTTTGGTTTAAATATTATTTGATACCTGTGAAGATGAATACCGAGCGGAATCAGGTGACGCCGAGGAAGACCTTGCACTACTGCAGGACATACCATCACTGCCCAAACTACTATGAAAACTGCCATGAAACGAGTTGGACAAAGGACCAGGCGAAGCAGGAGATGCTGTCAGCGGTGACTTGGATCTCACCGACTCGGCACGTGACCTAAGAACAATGTCATTGACTTTTTTTACAGAGTGAACAGTTTAAAGAGTAACCAATAACGTAACATTAGCTTTCTTTTTCAATGTTCTCAACTCGTAAGAACTGATTCAGTAAGCGTGAAATATTTGTCAACAATGCCAGTTATATTGATTACCTGATAAATTAAAATACGAAGCTAAGGCATGAACGGATTAAGCTCTGATGAAGACAAGAATGCACAACAATTTAAAAAATGAATTAACAATTAGTCAGGATGTATCAATATGACTCTTCTTCAATATTCAATGTATTTGCACTTTAGTCGTATAAGTATTATTTCACAAGAAGAAAAAGCAAAAAGATCCTACAAGTGAATGGTCAAAAACAAAACAAGAAAAAAAACGGAATAAGCCCAATAGCAAAGATGAGAAACCGCTGGAAAGTAATTTGTGGTTTTTCTAGAGAACAAAGTAGAAACGATTGTTCGCATAATCGTGAACAAGAGGCGCAACAAGAAACGACAAACGGTTTTGTCGTTATGCAGGTGATTATTGGAATAAAGTGTGTTGAGCGCTCGTCAAGCTGCTCTTACCGATTTTGCACTGATCGCGTGGCGAAAGTCGAACAGATTAGATTATAACGATCGATACAGAACAGCTAAGTAGACGTTTTATTGGTTTTTTACGTTTTAGATAAAAGGAAATAGCTTTACTGGCGGAAGACAAAACTGCACTAATAATATTTTGTCCTTTTTTTCATTGCGTGTTTTTTTTCTACTAGCATATGAAATATAGGGCTGATATATAATTGAGTTCGAGATAGCGAGAAGTTAAATATGTCAAGGTATCGTATCATAGGATTAATTTCAAACCTATATAATTCGCTTTGCCCGCAAGGCTTTGTACAGTAATACTTGCATTGAATACTAAGTACAGCATGCAAGAATATTCAAAACAATTGTTAAATGGATGAGCGAATGAACTCTAAGGAGATAAAAGTCGGAATACATAAGCCGATGAGTCTTATCAACTTATCTGACATCAATCAGTTCTTATAAAGTAAGCAATACCAACCGGTTAAAAAATTAAGAAATAACAGTGATACCGTTGCAACATCGCAGTTATCGTTCGTATGGCTTCAGTTACACGACAATGGACAAACGCTGCGAATATCATTCATTCAAATAATTGTTTGCGTTAGTTATCGCTCGTTGAGGTTGTAGCATGAAAATATGACTAATTTTACAGGAACTAATCGCGCTCATAAATAATTCCGTTCTTACGAAAGTTCAAATATCGGTAAGTGTGAAGATAACGAGGACTGTATATATTAAAGTTCGTCATTCGCGTGTACTCGACCTTATTTATTGTTGCACGTCGGGTGAAACTAGGCGAGAAGCCAACACGTCGAACCTGACCTGCATCATCGCGGGGCAGGCGGAGGCGGGGATATATGTCGCCGCCAAACAATTGCGTTATCGTACGAGTTCGAAGGGTCGCTCGCGCTAATACGGTCAGCTGATATTTTCACCTCTATAAGCGCGTCTCGTGCACTTGGCGCTCATATATGTGACTTGATGTGTTTATATGTACAGTGTACGTATTGGCAGCTCACAATGTCAGTGTCATGAGAGAGATTTTTTACAGGTGATCGTATGTTATGTTTTGCAAACCTTGAACAAGTCGAGCGACACCCGTAATATATCGCATACTTATGGAATAATCTTCGATGATACCTTACGTGCAATCATTAAGAAACCAAATAAATCTTTAATTAAAAGTCCTTGGTTTTTCGAGTCGAAATAAATTTTAATAATTATTTAATTTGTAAAATGTCTTCGGCAAAAGTAATCAATCGATAAAGCATTAAAAGAGCATATTTTTATTGGTCCATACATTAAGATGTTCTTCAACTTGAAGAATTTTCACGATTCTTTTTCAATTCTTTCTGTAAGAAATTTCTCAGCGAATTATCTACTTATGACCCGTACAATTTTAATTAAAAAAGTTGTTGTTACGTAAAAACTAATGGTGATACAATCGACTTGCGCAAAGTAGGAGTGTATATGTCTAACACACGAGTGAAATTCTACGCTTTGTTTTTATACCTTTCGGGTGAGACTTGGTCGACGAAGACGACTTTTTTTTTTGTTCCGTTTACGTTGAGCGAGGGCATACTACAAGGGAACCATAGTCTGTGTATTCAACTATTACAATAAACATATTGAAAGTTTCGTTTCAAGAAGTGTACCTCAAGTCTCAAGCGATAATTTTCTTTGTCGTCACATTTGTTTATATTTACATTTGATATCACTGTCTGAATAACAATGAACATTAAAAGCTTTTACTTGTATTTATAATTTCGCTTGAGACGGTTTATTAGGAAACATTTGTCCAAACATCTATAAGTAAAATAATTAGCTACGAAACGTTTGCTTTGCAAGATATTTGGCAAAAATAACTATTTCACTCGTAATAATTATTCGATTTCAAAGTAAATCCCACGTTACTATAAAGGATGTCAAAAGACAGAACCTCTAAACAACAGATAGGGAGTTTGAATAAAAAAGAGTGCTATGCACCTACCTGTTTGACTTGGGTGTGACAATATCCCTCGTTTCGGAGGTATATTTCCTCTCCGCTCTGCCACCGCTAAAAAGCTCGACAGTTTCGCGAGTGATAGTCTCGAGCACAGGATCACCACCACGGCGCCCTTTGCTAAATGTCCTCTGGTCGGTTTTGCGGACCATTACTACTCGTGACAAGGGCTGGTTGAATTCGTGGCCGTGCATCGTCGGCGGTATCATTGCCAACGACTGTGATAGAGGTCCACCAATTCTAGGTGACCTGCAATTAACAATAAATAAATCTGAATCTTATTTTTTGATAATGTCAGTGAATCAATGCTCGTCGCATACCATTTATTTGAATTCTATTGTTATTTTGATCAATTGTGTGATTTGATCTTACGTTTTATCTTATTTTATCAATTACAGAACAGCGAAATTTCTATCTAATCACTTGAGAGTACAGTTACGATCTTATTGATATTTTAAAATAACTAGTATTTATGTAAGTATTTCATTAATTGATTAAATCTGCTATTTCTGAGTAGCAACACGAAAAGATTAAATTTCTCTTTTCTGTCAATAAAATTTGCGTTGATATATTTTTCGATTCATGCTCGTTGGAGAAAAATAAAGATTGAAATTCCAATCACACTTTCGAATCGTCAATTTGTGTACAAGATCAACTGTTACACATGTATCAACATTTCAATATTAGTGTTATTCAATTCGCATAGATTTGTTTCGGTTTTTCGGTTTTAATTTATTGTATCGCTATGGACTAAAAATTTATGGCAACGGGACGTTGGTAGTGATAGAGGAAGTTAATTTATCCAACGCAATATCTAAATTTAAATGATTACACGTTTAATGAATTTCGAGTCCAATTAATCAGACGAAAGAGACTATCGGCTTCTCGCGCATACGAGACTCAACTTGCCACAGTTTCTGTGTGCCTGAGTTGCATAATTCTATTAGACACATGATCATTAGCCCATTCTGGCTTGCGCATGCGAAATTGAGATCTTTATTTGTTTCATGTATAACGTTCGCCTCTAAATATTTTTGCATTATTTTAAAGTTAATTTTCAATTGAGTCAAATGCAATGCCATTTTGATGATAGTCGACGCTCTACATTTGCGCTAATTTATGCCGAGTGTCAGAAGTCAACTATCAGAATAATTTCTGAAGAGTCATTGCTGTACACTTTCTAAATACTAAGAATATCCTTCACTGAGCAAGTTCACTAGTTTCTTTGTTACAGTAGGCTGAGCAAATTTACTCGCTTCAAATAATTCAACACCCAAGAGAGCGAGAAATAGCATTTTCAACTCACCGCTACATTTTATACTTTGTTGTACTTTCTTTATTTCCTGTGATCGCCAATTATTATTAACACTTGTGATATTTTACAACGCTATTTTAAAATCATAAATAATTTGTGATCGTTGTAAATCGCGCGTTTGAGCAATCGAGTTTTCAATTTATGACATCATTAAGGTGGTCGTTTGTTTTTTTTCGAGTGATAATCGTATCAATGAGCAAGTGTCTCTATTACAAAGCCTATTGTAACGATATGGGATTGGTTTAGAGTAACCGTTTTATAAGATATAGCTTTGCGAAGCCGAAAGTAACAGGTAGAAAAGAAGGTGCGGAATAGAACAGTGTACTCGATAATAGTTTACCTTTCACATTTATTTTTGTGTACTCTTAAGAATGTACTTATTCTAGGTATAGCTGTTGTAGGCAGAGGAAAACAGATGAACAAAAAGAAAGTAACGATATGGGAGTAAACGACTAAAGAAAAGTATTTAAAAATGAATGCGTGTAACTTACTCTGGACAGTGAGCGTCAAGCTTGGGCAAAAACATTTGATAATGAGAAAAAAAGGTTTTAATAAAAACAATAGAGAATCACAGCGATTTGAAGCACAAGCGCAGCACAATTTGACACTCGATCATTTCACAACTACGTTGCCGAAGCAAAACTGAAAGCAAGCGACGAGCATCGATGCAAAAAGAAATATTGACAAGACGGACAACTTAACAAAGCCGATCTACGCGAGCGATCGCGAGCCGTACGAGCTGGCGTCGTGAACTGTACTGACTGACGGTGCGCACTCAACACTCGCCGAACCGAGTCGAGTCTCGAGTCGAGGCAAGAAGGCAAGTACAGCACGCAGCTGGCTAGCGAGGAAAAGACAGAGAGAGAGGAAGAACCATTCTTTCGCCGGCGGTGCGGAGAGCCGGCCGGCCAATTAGCCGTTATAGAGCACAACACACGGCCAAAGCCATGAGTACCTTATCAGTTATCGGCTCGACACGCCTCACCACCCGATATCGCGCTCAGATGACTTTTTCCCTACACTATAGGTCTAGTCAAACGATTACTGTTTTTTTTTTGCTTAAATTCAAAGCTCACTCATATTCAATTATCTATGGCGTCAGGCTAAATGAGCCTAAACGACACTGTTTACCAAAGCACTTGAACTGAGTCAGTGACCTATTAACTTATGCAATTTAGACATACGAGCAAGTTTAATTACACTCGGCTCTCTTTCACTCCATTTTCCGTAGCTTAACGATATCGAATTCTTTTTACAATCTCAGGGAACTTTTTACATCCAATAAACAAAAATGTATAGTTTAAAGGTCAATTGAAAGCTCGCGAGTATATATGGCCAAACAATCAAAACATTGATCTATATAGCCAGCCGCAGTGGGGGTCGATGACTTGACTGCCGAAGATTGATTGACATAGCTGAACAATCTCAGTAGTACTGACGGAGAGCAAACGAGCTTTGTGGAGCATCCATGACCGCGAAATGCCTTTATCATTCGTTGGCGCGCACTTGATGATTGAGTGCTCTTGTTTGTTGGCAGCAGTGCGACAAATTATACTGTTAAGCGTATGACAATTTAATAGATCCGTCAAATAGTTGGCACAACTTCTCGTGGATCTAAACAAATTAAAATATTAGTCGCTAACGTAAGGCAAGTTGCCAGTCGATTTGTTCGGACTGTTCAGCTTGTAGTTTTTATAGACAACATGTACAGTAGTAGGCGCAAGCTCTTCCCCTTCTTTCACCATCGTTACTCAATAGATACAGATATCGATGAAATTCTTGATAAAAAAAAGTTCAAAATAACAATAGGTAACGCAGCAATATGCTGCTACCCACGTTACTCTCTTCTGCAAAGCCTCGGCTGATGTAGTACCGCTATTCCGACTGACCGGAATCATTGCTCTGGAACAGAGGCAGCTGTAGCGTGCGAGACCAAAGCTACGCTTCTGTCGAACGCGAAGAACGAGTGCAATAAGTTGACACGGGCGTCGAGAACAAGTGGGCGACTGATACGCAAGTGAAATTACTTACTTTTGCGTCCTGGATGCGCCCTAACGTGTACAAGATAGGCGAGGATTCTCTGTTAGCAATACCAACTACTAATCGATACCAGTTACAAACTGCAAGTACATTTCCCATGCAGTTTTCTGATATACTAGCTCCCGATGTACCTTACTATGTTTCTTTTAATTATGCGATTTATGCTTTTGAGAGCTATAGATATTAGGAAGATTGCAAGTTTGATGGCTACCGACCTCTATATAATTTCGTACAGTTTCACGCTCCTAGGCTCATTTCCTGTTATCTACGCGCACATTCAATTACGCTTCTCCGACATAAACGTTCGTGACTGCAACAGTTCTGATTCAGTTTGGTTTTATATTCGATTCATTGCTAGTTATATGCACGTAAGCGAGCTGAATTAAATATTATTCAAATGTATACCAACACGAGTCCACGATGAGCAGATTTTAGATTAGAGAGCTCACTTTCAAAATATGAAAGTTGCATACTTTTTACCATTACGATCTCATTTACTTCAAACTAAAGCTGCTTTCTCTCAAAATCAATTAATTAAACATTTAATCGCTGTAAAAAGTGGGTGTCTTGTTCATGAACTGGTGCACACCGATATGCATTGAAATTCTTGTTATTTGTTATTTACATCAACTGCAATGAAGAACATAGCGCAAATAGTCGTCTGCCATCGATCAAAATGTTATTGCGCTTATGTAAAGGCTAAGCCGCAAATAAAACTCGAAACTGCATCGAAAAGTTATCTAACGTTAAATTTTCACGTGCGTGCTCACGTGCAAGTGTATATTTACCACTTTGTATTAGCTGCCATGTCTGTCGCCTCTGGCATATCTGTCTTATAGGTATTTATGGTGAATACTCGATTTTCACATTTGAGTCTCCGCTGAAGACGATAATCGGCTATCCCTCACGTTAATTTACAATTTTACGAGTATAAACATAGCGAGTATTTTTATGGTGTATTGCCAAGTGAGTGAGTAATCTGTTTGCAAGTTCATTTTTGTTTGGCTCTTTTTTTGTGGAGCAGTAACGTGCGCTCGGCGGAAATAGTAAAATTTTACGATTCTATTATCGCCTCCTAGAACATGCTAATTTATAAGCCATGTATTACGTAACTGTTTCCATTTACCTCTTCATTATGAGGATAAATTCTTTTTTCCAAGCATGTACCCATATTACCGTGTTAAAAATGTTGTAAGTAGTAGTTTAAGTACTTGACCAAGCATGTCGACAATTCGCAAAATCGAGTACCTGTAGTCGTGAAAAAAATAAAAAACAGAAGCTCGTTAACCCTATCAAGTAAATTACCTGCGATATCGTTAAAAGAATTATCACGGGTCATTCATCTTTCATTGTTGTAAAGACGAGCATGCATACATAATATCTAATCACAAAAGAGCACAGGTGTGCTCACTCGCTTCTTCTTTATTCCCCCTCTGAGTCGCACACCTATGTGGGTCATTAAATTACGTATAGCTGCATAGGTGCGCGTGAGCGTGTGTATCGGAATGGCCGATCTCGAACTTGGAGCTCCTGGAAGTAAGCGAGATGCGCAGAAATGAATAACTATGTAGCTATAGCTCCAAGTTTTATCTGGCGTTGACCCGAGAACGAGGGGGTCGACTCGTCCCATCTGGCAATCTTTGGTAAACGAGCGCGAGAAGAAAGCACTACGTGGCCGAGTTTAGCATCTTTGCAAGCCGGGCCGATTCCATGCACGTGTTTTAAAAAACTCGCTGATCAATCTACGCGGCGATTCCGAGCTCTCCCCCCCCCTCTCTCTCTCTCTCTTTCGCTCTCACTCGATGTACTAAGCGCGAGAAAGGCTTCTCCAAGCCACGTTAATAGCTAGTTTTATCTATTGCGAAACTATTTATTCGATGCTGCGCTACAACGTAACCAGCTCGCAAGCATCATCGAAACTCGCAGTCGCAAAAATATCCAACCTATTGATTTATATCCTAATGCCAGTTGGAGAGATTATACACATACGAGACTTTACCGTTATAAGAATTAATTGACGTCGATTCATGGACGATAAATTAAATGCTCGACTGACAGGACACTTTGCTCGGCAAATAAATCGCACTAGCGAACGAATTAGTCGTCGTCTTGCATAACGAGACGAGACGTACCACTGCGTAAATTTGCAATCACTGTGAGGGTCACAGTCTCTCGAAGAACAGTGAGAATAAGAACAATACCTAGTCATTCTTATACACGTCTGTACATTTATACTGCTCTATAATAGATCATATAGTTATCCGTGACCTGCGACCGATCGTCAGCTGATGTTGCAACATCCCGATACCTCTTCGTGTCGAATCTTTTACAAGTTTTACGCATGATTGGCACTTAGTAGAAACTTGATTTTCGTTTTAATAGCTATAGCTGATCGTAATTGAAAGTAACAACAGGAGTAAGGATCCCACGATCGATGATCAATGTTCGTGTGCCCCTGTGCGCAAATAATGGATTTCAGTTGGCGTGAAATGAAAAGGAAAAGAAAGCTGCCCGCTAGGGCAATTAGAGCTTAGATGATCAAGTAATGAGATATAGCTGTTGATACGGAGCGTTGAACTGTGATTTCAAGCAGCTAGCCGAGACCAAGACACGCAATGAATGGGCCAATAACAAGAGCTGGCATCGGCTCACAATGAATCCCTAATAACCAATAATTAGTCGGAACTCGTCGCATCCTTCTTACGCAAGCTACTATCTTTCTCTCGTCCAGCAAAACTACCTGCTGATGTGCAGCTATACAAATCTCGGTGTACTCATTTTAAAAAAATACTGTTATTGCGGTAGATTCGTAGCTTCGTCGAGTTTCCTTTTCTAAAAGACTTTTTAGAGCAAATTGCTTTCGAAACGATTAAATCTTTTCAAATTTCAAATTTATCGTAGCGTTCTATTGAATTCTTCATCGTCATTGTGTTAATTAAACACAGTCATCCGGGAAAAAATTCTCAAAATAATGACTTTGTATTATATATACGAATCGTAAGCTTGCGTTACGAAATATCTCAGTAACTTACTCAGCTCAAACTAGAAAACTTTCAAATTTTCATGAGAAAAAATTACGTTTTCGATATTTTTGTTTCTATGTGTATCCTAAATTTTACCACCGATGAGAAATATTGAAAGTGATAAAACATCTATATCGTCAGTGGTTTGTTTGATAGTGAATGAGCGATATTGTATTTGAAAAGAAAACTCATTTTAAGGCTTCATTTAGTGCGAAATGATATATAGCGTGGTATAGTACGTTACGCGTACTAACTCAATTTACACTTTTGAGCGACAAGTGTTAGTTATTACATGTATACTTTCTTTTAATTCAGTTGACCTAATTCTCAAATGAAGTTTTTGTTACAAAAACAAAAACTGAGGTAATTGAATCGAATGTTCAACCCATAGTTTGCGGTAACTTAAATTATCATGTTTTAGTAGAAACTAGTAAAAACTCCAAAATATGATGGTTATTAAACCAATGTCTATTACCGCACATTTTATAGTCATAATTATAAATGGAACAATACGGGTCCGAGTGTAATTTTATTGGTTTGAAATTTAATGGTAAAAATATAGCGCTATTACGAGTAGCATGATAACGAAAGAGCGTTTGTTTGGAGAAAATTCACGATTATATTTGGCCGCAGCTCACCGACAAGGCATCCGTAATGAGCTGTCGTTCGCCAAACCCCATAGTCGTCGTTAAAATTCCATATATGCTTCGTGTAGAGGCTGAGAGTAAGAGGAAAAAGAGAGCCGCTGCACCGATTTATAATAATGCACGACGCACGCGAACGCATTGAAGACGATTCATCGACGATGGACGCGGCGGATGTAATGGCTCGAACACAGCAGCTCTCATTGTATGTTTAGGTGAATGTACGTCAAGTTGTTCGCGATGCCCGATGAAAGATACGTGCATTGTAATATTCTCCACGACCTTTTGTTATTGTAACAACGCACGGATAGACTCTCGTTTTCAATGCAATAACACACGACGCTCTTCGTATCACGAAAAGATCCTAAGAAATTGTACAAAGTGTTAAGCTATTGTATAGATAACGCATGAAATATTCAAATGAAGCGCTAGTTTCAATGATGCAGAAAGGCATATTTACAAAAGCAAGTTTGCGCGAGCACAAACGAGTACACCCACGCATATACCTCTTCCAGATCTTTACATTGCTAATATCGCTAGATACTGAAGTTCCAAGGTTTTTCTTTTTCGAGCAACATACGATAATAGTCAGAAAATGATAAAAGAGCGGAGAATCATGTTTTATGCTAAAGGCCAGGCGTTATCAGTGACAAGTACTTGCCACTACCATAACCCGATACTTTGTGCAAACCGTGCGACGAGGCATTTACTCGCGAAAATAAATTTACGTCACCACGCGAGAAAACAGCCGTTGCATGAATAGAGTCATACGACGAATCCACCTCGGTGTGTTACTTTGAAAATTAACGTTGCATTATTTGAGTACTTTCTTTAGATTCATAAACTGTTGTTATATCGAAAGCACGCGAGGTGAGGTTCCGACTTGCTAAAGGTGAGTAATCTTTGAAGTAAAATAACTTAAAAAGACTTAAATCATGTATGCACGCGTGAACGGCGTGAACGGATGCTGGAAAATCGATTAGTTGATTGGTCGGCCGATCGATCAAGGCGTAAATGGATTTTACGAGCTCTCTTCGGTATACCTATCGCTATTTATTACCTCAAAGAACAAGCAGTCGTGATCGTGTAAAACGTTGAATTTGCGTTCGGTGCATTACAGCTGCACCTTCCTTGTCGAATCAAGTTCACGGCCTCGAAGCATGCATCCATCAACCGGTAAGAACATTTTCCTCTTGCAATATATTTCGCGTAATCAAAATCGGTTTTACGTAGAAAACTATGGAATTTTAACAAGATATAGCACTCGAAACACGATACTTTATCAATAAAGCAACGGCATAATGATGAGAAAATGGTATTTTGAGGCGGTTCTGAGCTTACGTAAGTATAGATTAGCTCGCCAGTACTCGAATTGATGAATGTAAGCAATGGGCATCGCGTAAATTCGCACCTTGCAGCGAGCTGCTGCCATTTCCTTTGAAAACAAGCGGAAGACGCAAGTGTGTGACGCAACCGAGTATTTTCGTCTGCTAGCTTCGTTGATTTCTTTTGTATGTTGGGAGGGCACAAGCTCATTAACTGCGAGCGAATGGCATCCGGTCAACGAGCCTTTTTGTTTTGACAATGTGTAGCGAAATTGCTGATGATGCTAACTCAGCGAAACACGGTATATTCATATCAGCTAACGAACAAAAGGGGGCCAGCAACAAATCAGGTGTTTCATCCACGTGCCTCTGCACTCTTTTAGTACCTTCTTATCACTGAAGTAACTCTTGTCTTCGGCCTATAAACACTGGGGTCTTTTGTTACTTACGCGAGAATGCATTTATTTGTTGCTTTTTCAAACATCAAAATACGACGCTGTACGACCTTAAACATGGTAACACTTTGTAGTGAACAAGAAGAAAAATGAAAGTAGAACGACGAGCGCAATGCTTCATCTTGTTGGATAAACGCCAAGTTATAAAAGTAAATTTTCTACAAGCTGGACAACTGAATGTTTGGAGAGATCTTTCGGCAATGCAACGTTATGATTGATATTATGAACACAAATTAAATAGATGGATTGTGTATAATATAGCCTACCTAGTGGAATAGGAGCTTGTCGACTGTTTGGAGGCCATTGCTCCTTGCGCTGTCTGTGATGCAGCAACGGCAGCAGTAGCAGCAGCAGCAGTGAGCCGGCTTCGATCGATTTTGTCTTGTCGCCGAGCTCTTCTCTCTGTCAGTATTCCGCTGTTATAGTCTTGCGCTTCGTTGGTTTTACGTCAGCACGCAGTTGTTCTCCCAGTGTCTACAGCACAAGTCCTTAGACTCACGCGTCGCCAACATCCTGTCACAGGCTACACGCAACCCGCCATTTGTTAATGCTATTGCTGGTTTACTTATATTGTTAAAAGCCGTCGACTATGAATTGTCTTACAGATTCATCGCGATGTTACAGTCTTTATTTAGAATTCGAGCTGACAAAATCATCGACTAATTGAAAGTTATCTCGACGGAACGATTCGTACAAAACATACATTCTGCAGCATCCACCGCTTTCTCCCTCGCACTTTGTAAATCTCCGAAAATCAATAAAGCCACACAACTAATGAATTACCACGACTATTTCCCCTAACATTCGTAGCAACATTCAATAGTTATGTTTCCCTCGTAGAATTTCCCGTTGACTCGTAACAACTGACCGTACAGTACGGAACGTGCAGAAAGAAGCAGCAGCAGCGCCGGCACCTCATGATCCTTCTCTCTTTGGTTATTGCTACGCTTTGTAGCAATGGCGGCTAGTGGGTCGGATGCTCGTGTTGATCGCCAAGCTTGGAGAAAGTTTGCAAAAAACAAAACACTTTGTAAATTCATCCACGAGATCTTTGCTCGCCGTTTTTGCAACGATGATGACTCTTCGATTGTTCACGTCACTTTCATCAAAGCTATACACTGCTGATTGTTCCACGTACTTTTTTTTGCTACACTTCTCATTCGGTTACTTTGCTCGCTGTATTAACTTTAACTTGGTTTTTTTCTCTTTGGTGTTCCACTTAAGTCTGGCTGCTTACTGATCTATATGAGAAACATCATGAAAACCTTAAATTATGGCCATCTAATAAAATTAAATATTTTTACATTCAATTCTTGATTAAAGTTCAAGTGGCATTCAAATAACGTTCAAAAATATGATATTAAATAGTTATTTTTAAATACTAAAGTTTCTATTTATAGCTTTGACTTTTGTTCCAATATCATTCTATACTGAAATTGATGATATTTGACAAATTCATATTTGATAATTATCGATTCAAGAAAAAGTTTCGTCCTCTTAACAACGACTAACATATGGATAAGTTTCGAAAGCTCTTGAATTAATAATGCAATAGCAGCGTACAGTCCGATAAGGTTTGACGTTTGTATACACACAACCGCCAAAGAACACTGGTCAACGTATCAAAATATCATCGAATTGGGTTTGTCGAGGGGTCACGTTTCGTCAAGGCCACGAGCTTGCAAGTATATAGTGTTCAACCTGCACGTAGCCACTTGGTGCACTCATCGATTTTTCACATCGCGCTCCCGCGACCAAAGCAAGCAAGCGCGTCAATAATCGTGCACCAGCCAACTGCTTTGGACAACTATCTTCCCCTCGTTATCTCTTCCAGCAAGAAAAAAAAGACGACTCAATGCCGTATTTAAAAATATTGACAATATCTAATCGGAAAATGAAACAACACGTAATCTTAACCGTATTAAAGTTTGCAAAATCATACCGATGCAGTGCAGACAAGCTTTACGTATCTGTAAAAGTGACTATAAATACTTATTATAAAGAATTTTATAATCGACAATGAAAGTTAATTCGATCGCGACGAGTATGAGCGTTAATACGAGAGGAGAAAATATATATGTAAAAGAAATATGGAGCTTACATACAAGCTCGAATGCTAGATAACCTCACAAAGCATAGAAATACATACAGTGGAGAGGAGGGAGATAGAGGGTGCGAGTATTTGGAGTGGGTGGACATGCACCTAGCTCTCGATTGTTAACTTCACTAATCGGCGCTGATAATTGCACAGATTGTCCTTGGCGTTCACACAATAAAATATCGCACTAACCGCTAACTAAGATAAGAGTGGCACACAGTAATTCAAGTGGCAAGTTGGTAAGCGTACTATAACGTTAGAGCCCGATACTGACGACATCCCGAGCTGGAATGAGAGCCGGGCGAAGCAGCGCGCGCATGTACATTGAGCAGCGACGATGCGACCGCCCGCGAGGGTAAGGGAGAGAAATGGAGACAGACGCCAGCAGGCCTCCGAGCAGCCGAGGGGTCGTTTCCCCCCTCCATCCGTTCCCTCCCCTTCTCTTCTTCTTTTCACCCGCGCTGTATGTATGTCTGCGTACATAACATGCCCCATGACGCTTTGCATTCACCGTGCTATACCTATCACTGCGAGTATACAAGTTTGTGTATACAAACTTCAGGTATTTTTAACTACTGCTTTAGTCTACTCTCCGTGGATAAGACTCTTGGACGTTGACGTTTGCACTAATCTACACTACATTCAATGGGATCTCGATCGATCAAACGACGAATAGGCCAACTCTGGGCTACACACCACGAAACCTCAAATAAATTATAAATCATGAAAATGCATGTACAGCTTACAAGAGATACCGTTATGGTTATTGGTACAGATCGATCAAACGGCATATGGCTATATCTGTTGCCTTGCCCCTTTTTCTTTCCATCAATTGTGATTATCCGCAAGGATAATCCATTTTGTTCAATCATCATTAACTCGGATGAATATTGCTGACGATGATCGACATTATTTGTATCCATGCCGAGTTTTATCATTCACATTTATCCAGTTAGATCTAGTGATTAGTGCATTGAAAATAATCGCTTGCTACGTACAATTATCAACTAGCAATATTTGTGAAATCTTCGATAAAATTACCGAGAATAAAACAAAAATACCTTATTCGTGCGTTTACATTTGTTTTTCTCATTTCAACGTGATCTTATTGACGGTCACATGTTAAGTAATTGAGCAAAAACAATGAAGCGCATTACCATATACGTCTTCACAACACTAGCTCAATTTTTAGACAACTAAGGTAGGAAAAACATATTGATGGGAACCACAAGTCGTTGAAATCGCATTTGAAACATTTCACTTGATCAAATAATATGCAATCTAATTTACGTAATGTTTTTCACTGAAATCTATTTTCAAACCACGGCAATGACACTTGTACTGCAAACCATTAAGTTCAATTTGAATGTTTACCGTGAGAAACTGTTGTATAAAAGCTAAGAAAAAAGTGAAGCTTGCAGCTGTTATCTGGCACGTGAGCAATTGAACACTGCGAGTGTCGTAGCGTAAACGTGGCTTATAAGCGCTGCTAGTTTTCTGCGGCAGTGGCGACGACGATAAGCCAATGTGCGGCGGCATTTTGAGTGAAAATATATAGCGAGATATTCGTAAAACGTTTACCTGAATGTATATATAAAGGAAGAGGCAACGAGTGACAGCGATCTACTTTGAACCGAAAACACCGAGTTAGCTTTGTACCTAGCAAAACATGTACGAATATTAACTTGATGAATCAGTTTTGACAAATGAACAAGACCGTCTATAGCTTTGTTTTGCTAGCAGCCATTGTGTTTAAAGCCGGTTCATACATAATAAACGTTTCACGCTTGAGGAAAAATCCAGAGATTTCCATGACTCTGCATCGTTATCTTGGATTACCTGTTTATTCGTTTTTCGAAATATATATATATACACATTACAGTAAACGCAACACTGTTGGTTTTTTTTTCTTTTAAATATTTTCAGAATCGGAATCAAGTTTACGTATGTAGCAACAATATTCATTTATCATTACACACATGATTGCAATAAACTTATAATCAACGTATGAATCACATGAAACTCGTTTTACCAGTAGGTAAAGGTATATCGCTAGGTACACGAGCGTTTTTTATTTCCCGCAACGATTCGACAGTATAATAAAGTACAACTAAATAAGTGTTTGAGACATGCTACTTAGCTTGTTAACGAGCTTTCTAGACGCTTCGAGTAGATGTAATCAAACCAAGCGAATTGCCCAATGAAATTGCGCCATCGGACAGCCAGACTGCAACGGCCCTTTGCCCATTATCAAAGCCCCTTGCTCAACTAACCGACTTTAATTAATTATTCGCTCATAAATTAGTCGGCAACGATCATCCTGTAATTATTCGTGTAAATCCAGCGCATCTCATCAACTGTACGAATTTTTCAAATTTTTTGCACAAAATTTACTGTCCAGCCGAATCAAGGCTGAACTGTAGATATGCGTTGGTATAGCACATAATCCCACTAATTGCGGGTGTACGTAGTTCTCCGGATGACAGTTCGGCCACCTCACGTCGTATTTTGCCGTAATGTTCCAGACGCGTAAATCGCTCGACGCAAGCCTGCACACATAGCTATCCGAAGACAAATATAGAGAACGTCGTTGTCGTCGTTGTCGTCGTCGCCGCTGCTGGCACTCGTTGCTAACGAAAATATTCGTACGGATATTGCGTTCTGCAGCTTACTGTTGTAGTAAAAGCCCTGCTTCCGCTTTTCTCGTTCTCCAAACACTTCTCGCTGATGCTTTAGACGTTTTCAATTCTTTGTTGTATTTCGACGGACCGTATGTCTTCGTCACACTTCAATTGTCAAAATAAACACTCAAGGACACTCAGTGAGCAGAATCCGAATAGCTAATCTTTGAAAGTGGCGTGAAACATCATTTTTTATCTTGAGCAAACAACCGATAGATCTATTCGTCGATTTGATCGACAGGTACAACTTTCTCTCTGGATATTTTAGCAAGCAACTCAAACTTATTGATCAGATCAAACGCGAGAAATTTTACGTCGAAAAGAGGAAACATTTTTAAATTAACGGAATAGACGCTGTAATTAGCCGTCATCAAGGCAATTTATGTAAAGTACAGCTATGAAGTTCATCGAATGCCAGCAACTTCCGTAATTATTAAACTTACGTTATACACGTCTACGACATAGACTACTTGAACCACTTTCTACGCTCGACGTAGGTATTTGCCAGTTTCAATAAGCTCCCGCGACTGATGAACGATGCGCCAGCATAAATCGGATAATCGACGGGTAGCAGAAACTATGATAAACCAGACATGCCCATAGACTACGTGATCCCCCTCACACGGAATTACGTGCATGTATGTTCGTATTTTACCTTTAACTGAAACAAAAAGAAAGGAGCATATTTAGAGCATACGAGATTAATTGTTGCGGCCAGAAAATAGAAAACTTGCCAAAGTTGCGTAAAATTATGCATATGCGTGAGTGCTGCGCATTCAAGTGATTAAGATTTCTGCTTCTACCAGTAATTTGCGCATCGAACAAAAAGAAATCAAGACAAAATTAATTCAACGAAAAGAATAGATGATAAAAAATGGAAATATCGGATGTCTGTGATTTAACACTCGCAATAGCGTGTGCAATGATCGGGCTTCATTGGAGGGTCATCGTTTCTACGCTCGTCGAAAGGTTTCCAACGCCTAACCAAAAAGGCTAACCATCTGTCTCTCTCTCTCTCTCTCTCTCTGACTTGTCTTTTTTTTTCTCCACATTTGCTACGCAGTACTTGAACTGTACTACACTTTGTTACGTTACACAACTGCTGATATAACAATATTAAACGCGGCTGATATATGTTGGGGCATATACGCTGACTGCGTACCATACTGAATCTCTGTTTTTTCTTCATTTTCCCTTTCATTCGTTAAATTGCTAAAACGATTTTTCATGTACTGCTAAACGAGCTATTGTGTTATTGATAAAGCGTGAAGCTAAGCCTATAATTATATAATTCAGAGTCTAAGATAAGTGGGAAAAGTGCTGGCTTACGAGCTAAACTAATAAAACGATGAGATAGTCTCAAGAAAGAATGTAGGATATAAATATAAATAATAAAAGAAATTCATCAAAGTTTGCTATCACAGCACTTCAGATATGTTATAGTCTTTTAATCTAGATGCTCTTCAGGGGAATTTATAGAACATGCATTTATTTGTTAACCGACGTTGCAGTTATAAAAAACAAATGATTTTCGAGAACATAAAATTCTGATTGCAGAGTGAGTATCATCACACACGAGGAATCTCGTGCGAGCGTGCAACAAGCGTGCACACGAAAGCGTGGGCGTCCTCGAAAGATTGTCGATGTATGCTTGAGTGTTGTATGCGTATTCGTATGGAGGAAGGCGTGCGGCAAGCGTATATATGCGTGTGACTAGGCGCAGTTCAAGACATTCACGTAGGTCAGCATTGTAGCCGCTTCGATTTATTATCCATACACGCTTGCTCGTTTTCTTTACAATTCAGTCTGCTCACACCCATAATATTCATATTATTCCGATTTTTGTTGTTGCTTTTTTTGTGATGCAGCTCCTCCTCTACTCTCGGGACCTATAATCTCTATAATCGATCGCTATTCCTATAATATTTTTATCATCTCACCGTGTACATCCTCAAACTTATATATGCAATCGAATTGAAATAGCTGTCTTAATTGCATTCCTACTTATACATGCATTTCCCCAATTTTATATTTATTGGCAATTAAATCATTTAGTTATTTCGATTGATACGTTGGCTCTAAAGTTTGAATATTAAAATCTTGTTTAAATAACGCAAAATATAAAATAATAATAATTTCTAGTTTTACCAAAGAGAAAAGTTACAGTAATGAAGCGTTTACAGCTATCGTGCCGCACGCCGATTATAGTCGACATGATTAAGAAACATTTGCTGTGAAAGTAGTATCCGTGTAAATGCTGCACAAAACTACTAAGGTGATCTTCACAATGCGCGAGATTCGTTATACGAAAAAGCCCTGACCTTTTAAACTCAAATCTCAAATTAACTAGAACGAAATTTCATCGTGGAGCAAAATCTTTTGACAACCTTCTTAGTTCTCATTGTTATATGATTTACGTGAAAGAAATACATTACCAAACAAATTAAAACTTTCGAAATGGAGATGTGTACTTTCTGATTACGTTCTAATTTCACAGTACAAATAATATTTAAAAAAATATTTTAGTACAACGTATGTTACTATTAAAAACGGATACATCACAAGTTCGAAATTAATTATAAAGAAATTCGAGCACACATTCCAATACGAATGCTTGTATCATTACCTTAACATCTATATTATATAAAATAAGATAGAAATTATGACATTATCTAGAAATTTCAACAACTTTCTCAAATCAATAACTACAGTAAAATGAAAATAAATGAAAAATATTTAATATAGATTGTTATTGCTTATTGAGTAATTTTTTAATTCATATGAGTATACATTAAATAGAAATAATCAATATTTCGTTGACAAATTATATAAATCATAATCGTTGAATTAACGAAGTTTTCCATAGTAATACTGACATTTTATGTTTGATTCTACATTCAAAAAATGCTGTTGAAATAATAACATCTGGTCTTCATACAAACTTAAAAGATAAGGTTAATAAGTCTAGATAAAGCTCATTACTTATTTCACGTGATGATCAAGACAGTCTTTAGGCAGATCTGCCTAAAACAACTCGTCAACGTGCTAAAATGCGTGCTTTAAAATTTATCATCTTACTGTGTATTTTAAGTGTCTGCCTTTCAGATGATAGTCCCAGAGTAACGACATCAGTTGGTAAAATAAAAGGTCATTATTTGTTGTCACATGATGGAAAACAATACCAAGCTTACGAAGGAATACCATATGCAATACCTCCAATAGGATCCAGAAGATTTCAGGTTACTCTACACGTTAATTTCTAAGTGATATCACAAAAAATAAGCGTATTTAACGCTTAAACAAACTACTTTACAAACATTCTCTTAATTATTTGTTGAATTTTTCACGATGTTCAGCATCCAGAATCGATCGTTTATTGGCCCGGTGAATTATTAGCTAATAAAACCAGCAATAGCTGTTTACAACATCTACGCAGCCCAAACGAAAGAGGAGAAAATGTGATTGGCGATGAAGATTGTTTGTATCTCAATGTTTATGCCCCTAACCACCAAAGTAACGAAAGTTTACCCGTAATATTTTGGATACATGGTGGAGGTTTCGATTTCGGTAGCGGTTCGAGAGTTGGAGCAAAGTATTTAATGGATTATCAAGTGATCGTGGTAACAATAAACTATCGACTTGGAATTTTTGGATTTTTAAGTACCGAAGATAAAATTGTACCTGGCAACATGGGTTTAAAAGATCAGAGCTTAGCCTTGAAATGGGTTCACGAGAACATTGAACATTTTGGAGGCGACCCAGAAAGAGTAACATTAATAGGTCTTAGTGCAGGAGGCGCTAGTGTTCATTATCATTACCTGTCTCCCATGAGTGCTGGACTTTTCCAGAGTGGTATATCATATAGTGGGACTGCTTTCAATTCTTGGGCACAAACGGAAAATGCTCGGGAAAAATCTGTGAAGCTTGCCAAGTTAGTCGACTGCCCGTCTAATGATATTCAGTCTATGATTCTGTGTATGAAAAGCAGACCTGCCCAAGCCATACTTAATGCGGAAACTTATTTTATGGTAATGAATTATCAAAACGATATGTGACCTTACATTTACAATCAATATATGCACTTTCCAGCCTTGGAGACAGAATCCATTTACTCCATTTGGCCCGGTAGTAGAAAGGCAAGGATCAAATCCATTCATCAACCGTCCACCTATCGATATAATTACTAGCGGCGATGCTCAAGATTTACCTTGGATCACTGGTGTTACCAGTGAGGAAGGACTTTTTCCCGTTGCTGGTAAAATACAATTCCTCATGAGCATTGTATAAATGTAATCAATGTTTGTCACTATGCTAATTCATTGTCATATTTATTAGAATTCGCTCTGAAAGAGAATGTACTCAAAGAAGTGAATGAAAATTGGGACTCTATTGCACCGCATCTATTGGATTATTACTACACTATACCAAAATACTATCACGCTGATGTGGCCAAAGCAATTAGAAATTATTATTTCTCCGATAAACCTATTGACAAAAACAGTTTATTAAATTTAACTCATCTTGTAGGAGATAGACTGTTTGCTACAGACATAGCAAAGGCCGCCAAGTTTCAAGCTAAATTTAATATAAATCCTGTTTGGTTCTACTATTACACCTACAGAGCTTCTCAAAGCACTAGTGATTCTTTGAGCAATAGTACAGAGAATCTAGGTAATCGTTTGTTACCTGTATTCGTGTTCTTTTATTCATCATAAAAATACAGATCTTAAAAACCCTTTTTAACCGGTAGGAGTTTGTCACGGTGATGATGTAAACCTTGTACTCGAAAATCATCACGTAGTACCTACGATAACAAAATCTGACTTTGCTATGCATAAAGACCTTATCAAATTGTGGGTCACAGTAGCACACACACGGTAATTATTTTCATTTTTATTTGTTCATAAATGAATTATATTAAAATTAAAATTATTTATTATTACAGTCAACCGATAATTGGACCAAAATGGCTATCCGTAGACAGATCAAATGAAAAACTCGATTATTTAGAAATATCAGGACCTGGCAAATTTAAATTAAAATCTGATAATAACTTTGGCAAAGCGTTATTTTGGAAATTGATAGATTTTAACGAAAATAGGGTTAGTTACTGTTAAACACAATTAAGCATGTAAAAGTCATAAGACATTTTTCTTAACACTATGAAAAATATTCTATTATCAAATACACGTGTTGCCGTGATTTTAATTGAATATTTTCATTTTAGGAAATCATCAAATTACATGGACTGAACGGTGGTGAATATTACTCGTCGGATTACAATAAAATTGTTATGGTTACCACAATTACGTGTTTGCTCACATATTCTACGAATTTTTACTTTTAACAAATCGGTGTACTTCATTGTTTAATATCTCAAAGAGTGTTTCTGAAGTTATTTAAATATTATATGTATTTTAATACTGTGAAATATGTTGAAATATAACTTGGCCAAATTCAATGAGAATATGAATATATATATACTACTATCCTGTGCAAATCATCCATCTATTATCAATTTTATCGATTGTTATCACAATTCTAATTCTGTTATAAAAATTAATAATTAATTGAGTTAATATCGTTCGACAGTTACTGCTGCACATAAACGGATAGTGACTGGTGTTCCTGTTTGTTTAGTTTCAAATAAAAGATACGTATAAGGGAGTACATCATTGATCGAAAGTACAAGACGTATGTAGGTATGCCGTATGCATTGCCATCAACGATGAAAAGACAACTTGAGGTATTTGAAATAAGTCGAATTATCGTAAACAGTTAGTTTCATTACTTGGCTGTCTAACGAAAAAGATCCCTAAAACGATGCCTAAGATATACACCGGTAAACCAATTACTCAATCAACAAAACACTTCATGGCAAGTTCAATGATTTCATCTAATACGGTACAATGTTAACTGAAAGAATTTGTCATATTGCATGTTCACAAGCCGTGGTCGTTGTACAATCCATACACACCCTTTGACCCGGTCGTTGAAAAAGTTGGGGATACCTAAATTTTCAATAGTTCACCTGAACGATTGATATGATCAGTAGTGGTGATATTGCCAACGTGTTTTAGATCACAAGTCTTGTGAGCGAGGGAGGGCTTTATCCAGCTACAGGTATTTACACATTTAAATCGTGCACAATTATCATTAATAATGCTAAGTTTTTTTTATTTGCTCATGAATTTATTTTTATTAAATTATTCATTAGTAACAATACACTTGTTAAAAAGTTAAATGAGAACTGGGAAGATATCTTTCCACATTTATTGGGTTATAAGTACCAATGGCAAAGTATACAGAAGTTGCGCAGTAAATTAAAAGCAATATTCCAGGAAACAAAGTAATAGATAACGATACAGTGTAGGAAATAGTTAATATAGTAGGTGACAGAGTGTATGCTGTCGACGGTAAGAAAACAGCAAAGCTTCAAGCTAAGATTAATAAAAGTCCAGTGTTATTTTGGTACTACAGCTATAGAGTTCTCACTAGTTATAGTGAATTTTAGGTCAAATCATATACTAAATTTAACGAGTAATTAATAAAATCAATTCGAAAAAATTACTTCATTTTTCATGAGCAGGTGTTACACATGCAGATGATATTTTTATTCTTTTTGAAAATACACACATTTATCCAGTACATAGACTTATAGAATTGAGTCGTACAAATGGAACTTTAGATTAAGTTGTTTCCGTTGCTCAAAAGAGATGATTAACGCGTAAACAAAAAAATTAAGAAGTAATCGATGACTACCAATACGAAATAACACTTTTTAAAACTGCCCGAGATAGATCTTGAGTTAAAATGGATAAACGTTGATCTAATCATAGAAAAATTGGTACTTTTACACATTATATGCTCTTCAGATATTAAAATTATTGATGAAAATAACATTGAGCGAATTGAATTTTCGTCGAGTATTCATTTGGAGAAAAACCCATACAGAAGAATAATAATTCATTCTAACGAAATTTATTTAAACAATAGTTTTTCAAATATCGTTGTGAATATCAAATAATTGTCATACAAATAAATTACCTTATAACTGACTTCCTTTGTTTACATGCATCCAATTAAAATCTCTAATTATACTATGCGAATGTTCACAGCAACGTTTCCTCTAATAGCCCAGGTGGAACGACTGCGAATACGAATTACAACAGTGGCTAGTAAGCACATACGAATTGCTTGTGTTTAAAATATCTACTGTCATTTCCTCTACTGTGGAAGTATAAAAATTGACTAAGATTACTGGAAAGCAAAATGTAATTTTTCAGTTATATAATCAAAGTTTAAGTATAACTATTTATGTTGTAAGATAAAAATATTAGTTGAAGAAAAAAAATATATAATAGGAATTCCCCTATCCATATTAAATGGATAGTGAATGTGAGAAAATCTTCCATTAAAATAGTGCTCTGGAAACGCGACTACTTTGATAGTTGAATTGATTGCGCGGGCTTTACGGGAACTCAGAGCTACACTTTCTTCAACCTGCTTGATTTATCGCTCATTGTCTACCCAATTATTGAGTTCGCATTGAAGACCAATACTTAGTAAACTCGGGCTTCTCTTAGTTACCGTATATTGATGATATTTCTATACGAACGTTATACAAATTTTTATCTCAACACTAATGCGATTGAATAAGTTAAAGCCAAAGTTGAATTGACATTGCTTTGTACAAGGCGAAAAAAACATTTATAGCGTGCCAAAAATGTAGAACAAAGAAGGACCGCGTACGTCCTCAATTTCTAACATAAGCAGGCGCGTGTGATGTTTGACTAACTTCCGCAGCGACGATCTGGTTATCAGTGAAAGTGCGTGCATACCCTAAGACCGGATATTTCAAAGAGCCGTTGTCTTTAGCGTCTCCTTTCAATTTCGAATACAGCTTATTTAATACATTGTGAATACCAAGCAGAACTTGCGATATTGATCGACATATTGTTTCGCGCTCCATGGGAGGAGTAGCTCGACAGACTTTTAACATTGCTGATTTTTACATTTTCTTCAGGATGGAAAGTTGTAGCTACCATAAATAATACGCTAGTAAAGTAATCGAATAACAAATGATCTTGTCAATTATATGATAAAAGTTGGCATTAATATTTGTATGAAGTTATCCGTATGATAAATACCAAATAATTTACATTAATGCATATATAACAGTTTATTTTAATGAATTGTATAAATTATTAATCATGCATATATTATATCTTCAAAAATAAAATACTTCCGAGAATTTACCGTATAATGTAAAACAACTTGATAATTGTCGATTTCTAAGAAAACGATGTACTTTTATATCGATTACCGGCAAAGAAGAAAATTATAAAAGAAACAATTTCTAGCGCCGTAATCAGCCCTAGTGTTAATGTCTAAAACTTTTGAAACTTCGGCATTTGCTTGCTTCTGTGTTTTTGTAATATACATAGATACGTGCACGTGCTGAGCTATTGAGTGATCTCAGCGTGTCGTAGATCTCTTTATAAATTAAGTTTTTACGATTATAACAACTACGTCGTTTGATAAATCCAGTAAGTCGAATATAATTAACCATTTTAATAACACATCACAATATATTTCTATCCGCCAAAATAACTACACGATGTGTTGTGTATGGTAGAGGTTATGTCATTTTTACAACACGAGATCGTCGTATCATTTTAAATTCAAATCACTTGTTTAAACAGTATTTCAGAATGGCAAAATCATTAAGAAGTAAGTGGCGAAGAAAGTGTAGAGCAGTGAAAAGAATACGCTATGGCGAGAAAGAATTGGTGAGATTGAAGAAAACACTGGGTATTGATGAAAATGCACCAGCTGATACCGAGATGAAGGAAATTCAGGAAATTGCTACAGGTATAATTAAAAAAAATCTACAGTATATAGACTCGTGTATTATTTTTAAACGTTATTTTGTCAAAATTTGAAATATTTTAACTATGACAATTTATGACTTGTGAAGATTTCCACACCGTTATTATTTTACTATAAAATTAAGAATGAAAAAAAGTGAAACCGTCGTTAATTGCGTTTGATTAACAGATTTTACGGTGTAAAAATTAGTCTCAAAATTTTGAAATTGATATTATATTCACATATTTTGCGCATTAAGTGTGCATTTACATTTTGTTAGTCCTTCTTTCGTAAAAAAACACCATCATCTCTAAATTGGTAGACTGAGAAATGGAACTAGTTTATTCGTCATGTGATTGGTTAAAAATGGTTGCCATAAGAATACTGCTATGTGACAGTAATTATTGAAAGTTCGACTCGCGAAGCGCGTATTTTATATTTCATTTTGATAATATAATTTAATTTAAAATATACAACATTCACAACAATTTATATATTTTCAGTTACAAATGCTGCAGCAATTAAGGAAAGCCAAAAAGCTAAAGAAAATGAAATTCAAAATATTGAAGAAGAGAAGATGGACGATGGAACTGGGAGAGTTTATAATAAAAAAACTATGCGTGATCAGTATGGAAATTATCCGGTATGGATGAATCGCCGAAAAATTGTAAAGCATAAAAAAGGCCGTGCAAAGACCCAAAAAGCAACCACAAAAAAGGACAAAAGGTTAACAAGAAAAGATAAAAAGAAAGGAAAAACCACAGATGCTTAGAATTATCTATAAGTAGACGTTAAGGCTGTTTCTTGTACAAGTTTTTCTAGGACAAAAATGACGATTTCATTATATATTTTTGAAAACGTTTTAATCCATTGAATTTATGTATAATATTTTAAAAATATTTCGTTTTATAGAAAATTGCAAAAAATAAATGCGAGTTGATATACAATTACTGCTATTATTCCAAAGATGATTTACAAATCATTTCTTCCGTTCAATATTCTTTCAATTTTTTAAAAATACATTGAACATCTGTTTGTATCACGTAAAGTACTATACAATAAACTAATAAGGACTTCCGTTATTTGGAAATACGTTTGATCTACACCTTAATCTTACTCTATTTTCAAGATCAATAACTCTACTCATCATATGTTGAACTCTTCTCATCTCAAATTCATACAGTTTGACTTTATTTTGCAATTCATATACTTCTTGTTGCATTGATTGCTGTGAAAACATAATACATATTATTCAGACAATGCTTGATAATGTTTAAAAATTAACTATTCTATACATATATTACCATGTTTCGAAGATTACTTTTTATTTCATTAATATTATCTATAGCTGACGCGATCCTTGTTGCAATGTCATTAGTTTCAATTTCTCTTTTCCAACCTTTTGCTATTTGCTATGGCATAAGATGATAGATTAATTAAATGTATTTGTATAATTTTGCGTAATATACGTTTCATTTATTTAAACTTTAAAGGAAGAGTAAACAATATAAGTACCTGTCGAGATAGAGGGATGAAAGGAGAGGTTGGTCGAATTGTTTTATTAATGCTATAATGCAAATAAACGTACCTTTTCTAATTTTATGAGTCTTTGGAGTAGCTCCTCCTGACTATTCACGCGGTCGCTATTTTTAACGTTATTTTCTTCTGGATCTGAAAGAAGCCAAATAACGTTATTCTTGATTCTTTATTTTTTGTTGTGATACTGAACTTGCAGAAAAACAAACTAACTATAGAAATGATAAAAAAAGTTCAATAAGTAATAAAATTGCAAGCAATTATTTGAATAAGAATTTGTAAATTAGTCGCTGTGCATTTTATTACTAACTATTCAGTATCGGTCGCCTCGTGATCGAAGTTGATATCGTCGTCTCTTCAAAATCTTCTATCAAGTCTCGGGCTTCAAGTGCTGTACCATCGCTGCCTAGAGAACAATAAAAATGGTTTTTGATTGATTGAATGCCTTTCGGGTAAATCGACATTTCATAGAATTACCATTTTTTCGACACGATTGACGATCCGGTTGTAATATATAACCATTTCTACAATAGCACTCAAATGAACCAGGTACGTTTCTACAGATTTGGTCACATGGCTTTTCGGTTACACACTCGTCAACGTCTGCAAAATAATTTCATTTTCACAATAGAGTACAATTGCATGTTAAAAACTGCGGTTTTAAAAATTGTAGGGTTTGTATCTACTTTCCACCCAATATAATAATTATATGATAAGAAAATATAAACGAGATGACGCGGGGTATAGAGGATCTTGAGGAGAATGTATTATTAGTTTTTCTGAAAAGCGGAACAACAAAGTTAAAGTTTCAAACGTAAGACGAAGACGACAAAGAGCACATGTACATATATAGGTAGAATACGGAAATGGCGAGTGCGCATTGTGCACGTTCGAATGTAGGTCTGGCGAATTAACGCAGCAACAGCGACTGTCGCATGTACAGTGTAGACCGTGCTGGCGTGCGTCGGAAGAAGTCTCGACCGCCAATACTACGTGATTTATTTTCCATTTGCCGCAAATCGATGCATCTGAGATTAATTTCGATTGTAACGCAAATCCTTTTACAACTATATTAATTCGATCGTCAGTTGTTCACGTTATGCGCGTTACCCAACGATACTTTGTTACCTGCTTGACAATAGTTGCCAGTGAAACCCTTGGGGCAAGTGCATTTACCAGGCGACGAGCAAACCCCTCCATTTTGGCAATTCAATGGACACACGGCTGAAAGTAAAAACAAACAAATCGTTCTCGAGTACTATTCAAACGTTGCCAATCGACATTTGCAAAGCTGTAAGGCTAATTACGTTTGTTGCAGCCGGAACTCCATCTCGTAACCTGGGTCCAACCGGGACAGCAGAACAATTCGCTACCCTGCATATCCGTATAGACGAGCCTGTGGATCAAAGCCAAATGCTCCGCATATTATAAATTGTAGCCTTGTTTAATTTGATGAACGTTATTCGACAATTCAAAGCAGAATAGTAGTTGGAGATTTAATCAAAACAGCTTGTTATTATAATATATCACGGAAATGCATATATCACCTTGCTTGACGATCCTCCCGGTGATGCGACGGCGAAGATGTAGCATCCGTAATTCTATTCGAGCAGACTCGTCTCCTGCAACCCAAAGCCTTGTAAATTATTGCTCTTACTTAACGCGTGTACATTGTTTCTTTATCAACGATACCATAATCAAACGGTGAGAAACCGGAAATTATCAACATAACGATGATGTAGTGCTAAGGATAGGTTTTGCATAGGTTATGGGTGAATTCCACCACGCGATATGTGGCAATAGTGACAGCGCGCGACGTAAAAGATACGTGTATTATATTATATGCGTAGGGATATCGATCGTGAGAGATGCAAACGGAATGCAGCGCAACTCATTGAATAATCAATTGTGCTTCGAACTACCACCCGCATCCCTTCTGTATGACTATAAGTATATCACTCTTATCGATATTTTAACGTTACTTTTATTTTCAGCTAATATGTGCGTGTCGTTGTGATTGTTCTTCCTTGATTAACTTAATTTTAGTTTTATTGATCCCGACAATTTTTGAATTTGCAATCTTAACATCGATAGCTCAATAACGTGAATACATTTTTTGATTCAGTTTAATTGATTGTACGTACTCGTTTAAAATTTTTCTGTATACAACATCAAATGTATACACGTATACATCGATTTGATTTCAATGAGTTATTTCTTTAGAACGTAAATATCGAATAATAATGGAAACAGCCAATCAAAGTGTTCAATCCAAATAAAAATCTGTAATTACAGCATGTAAAATGAAATTTGTAATTGCTGTTAATTAAACGTTAGCTAGAAGTAGAGTTTGAAAACAGCAATAAACATTGAAATGGGGAGGATGGAAGGGAAAACGAGAAATGGAAGAAAAGTAGATGTAGTCGTTGGTGAAGCATACGTATAACTTCAGCGAAACTGCATTAGAGTGTCGCACTGCAAGTTGCTATGACACGGTACACGGGGCGCTAATGTCATATGCGTTACATATACGTAGCCGACAGGCATGCAGCAACGGCAGCGTCATGATCGACGATACGAACAGTTCGAGACGAGTTCGCAGTCGCGTAAAACATGCTATTTCTGGGATTTTCAAAAGCTTGTTTCAGACAAATTGATTTGCTAGGGTAAAGTATCGTGCTTGAACTTTTGTATAACTCGATGTCATATGATCCAAGCTTAAATATCACTTTGATTGAAAATAGTAGCTGATTGAGCAAACAAACAAGATATAGAATCTTAAAGACTACGGTAGCAAGTTCCCTATAAACAGAGAATTAACGCGGATGCGCCGTGCAGAAGCTATAGGCATCAGAGAAACACTGCCGCGGGCCCAACGTTTGCGCAGACGTACGTGTGTTCATTCTCCGCTCAGCGATAATAATCGCGCGTAGCAGCTCTGCGCCTCTCTTCTCCTATACGCGAATAAGCAAATTAAAGTTGCAAGCAGATCTTTTACAGCCTCCAGCTCTATATCTATGTACATACAGTATGCTCGCTGGTTTATTAACAATATAGCGTAGGATGTGCGATCGGCTTTTATTATCGAGGGTTTAAAAATTATTGGAGCTTGGAGCTTTGATGGGTAGCCGATAGTTATGAAACCATAACGTGCAGCTACTCCGAAACCTCCGATATATGGACTGTAAGAGGCTGGTGTAGTTGAGGATGGATTCTCTCTCGCTCGAACGCGCTCAAACTGAATCACTGCGAAATTAGATTTTCAAAGTTAATTAGTCGAATTGAGAAATAGCTTATGCGATAAATCTTTGAGCTCGGATGTTACAAGCTATTTTATGACGCTTCTTGCAATTAAAACCATAATATACGTGACAAAAGCTCCACAAAATTCGAGCGGCAAATTATCTAGCTCTCTTTGTCTTTTAACGAAATGATTCATTGGTTTTTGCGTGGGAAAACCTGAATAAATCCCCTCTCCATCTCTCTCTCTTTCTCTCCCTGATTTCATTTATCTCGTATACGGACGCCCCTGCTCTGCAGCTTCTGGCTTCTTATCCATGTTTAACTTTTTAGTAATTTTCATTTGCCGTCAAGGATAATACCACATCGAGTAAATTTTTCGATTTACTTCTGAAAGAAAGCATTGATTGTAAATTGTTCACCAAGTCATGTTCTCGTATATTCTGAAAAGCTTGCAAAGACAATGTAGCGATAATATATTGTACAGATATCCTTTCGCATCTTGTATTGACAACAAAAACCTTATCAATTGTAAACGTATACATGATATCCAAACGCGAGATTTCAGCTGAGTTTAATACTCGTCCGTAGCTATCAATTGTCTTGCTCTAAACACGATAAATTGTCACCCAGACAAATGCCAAATACCATTGCTCTCGAATACTGCGCGCAAATCTATAGTACATTGCGATATGTAAACCTGTAGAGCCTGATTCGATTAGTAACCTAGACATATATCTGTCAATAATACTTTACGTATTATCGCCGATGAATTGTCCAACAACTATATTATAGCTGTTGCTGTAGCAACTTGAAATATGAAAAAGTGACCGATATACGTTATTTGTGTATCGATTATTGAAATCAAACAAACAAGAACTGAAATGTAATTGTTATTTATAATGGGCATAATTTAAATTCTACAAGCGCTTTGAAAAATATCGAATGCTCGATCTTATTATACTTTTCTTCCTTCATTGTAGCAGCTCGTTTTGCGGAAAGGTCAATGACGTTTGACACCTGGATTCTTCAGCATTCCACTGAATTGCTCGCGTCAAAAATCCATTAATCATAAACATTGATTAGATGGAAATGCAGGTAACGTTAGGAGCATGATAACTGCTTGTTTGTTTTTTTTGCTTTGAACGAGAAGCTCCCACGACACATGCTGTTTGCCTCTAGCTATATCGAAACCTTTGGTTCGAATAGCATCGTCCAATCTATCTTGAGTTCTCTTAATTGACTTCTTATTTTTTTGGATAGGAATTGCGATTTCCAAGCAGCAGCGCGTCACAATCTCTTATACGATAATAAGAAACAAGTTGGATGGCATAGCTGGATAAATGTCGGAATAAATAGCTGTGAAGTAAATTGGTACAGGGAGATGAATTGTGCGACTAAATTGAAAAAAGGAAAAGCTGAGAGTACGTGATACTCATGGTAACTCGTATTGGTAAGGTTGTACGAAACATAATTCGTAGTCTCGGCAACTACGCTGGTATTGAGTGTCCCTGAGAGGCTAAAGTCCGCTTGTCGTCGCGTATAAAAGAAAAGGTTTTTGCTTTGCTCTGTCAGAAGATAGTTTTTCCCGTAAAAATCTCTTGTTCACTAGATGGACTCAAAGTTAACTCGAATCTGCGATAGAGCTAAAATTTCAGAGTCATAATGTTGTGGCTCGCGCGCAAATGCAATCTCAGTTTTATCCGATGTACGTATCTACTTTTCATAATCCGCGCGACTGAATACGCGAGATATTTACTTTGTTTTCAGATAGCTGATTTTAACGTTCGTTCGAAGTATTTTCATAAGTGCTTTTGTTATAATTTTACAAAGCATGCAAAGTAATAATAGTAATAATAAAATAACAACAATAACATATTTGAGAAAACGAATCGAAGGATAGCATTTTAATTTACCGTTATTGATGCCGTAGCAGACTGCAATCTTGAAAATTTGTCATGCTTTTAGTGCACTAGCTACGTAGATAGTAAGCTCGTGGCTTGAATCGTCAGCGGAACATTAGAACCGTAGCGGTGTATTGTTTTCCGGAGCAGTGCGCGGCTTGGAAACATTAAGTAAAAGGTGCGCGCTCTTTCGCTTGAAAAAGAAAGGAAGAGAGGAAAAGGAAGAAAGAGAGAAATATATGCATATATAAGCAAGTAACAAGCAAACGAACGAAAAACGAGAAAAGAGAGGAATTATGGCCATTTCTTGCTCATATCCGTACGTAGAATCACGTTGACCCTCGTGGGGCAACTGTGAAAACCTGCGCGATATATGCTTAGCTTTTTTCTTCCGCTAGTGTTCTCCTCCAGGATTTCAGCTTATCTTTTCATTCGTAAATGTTTAATAATAATATTGATCAGATTCATCACTCTACTCTTAGAATTTAATATGTATCTATCAAAAATAATAAAAACGATATTCGCTGAAGCAGGATGCACTTAATTTACGAAGAACTTCTTAATTGTTTATTGGCTTGTAGGTTATATGAGTGAAGGTGAGCGGCATTTTGCCAACGAGTTTTACTTACATATACTACTGTTGCGAGGAACCGAGCAACTAAATACGGAGTCAAATTATTGAGTCATAAAGGCCGCTTATTATCTTTTACTGATAATTATACGTTATACCGTAAGTATACAATCATGATTATAAGATGATATTTGAACACTCCTTATTCTTTAACGTTTATAAGAAAGAAAATAGAAATCGACAGAGCCGATATGTTTCAAAGGAAAATATGTATGATCAAGGGTGCGCTAGTTGAGCTAAACGAAATCAAGCCTCCATCCAATAAAGCTTGGCTCGCTCATCAACATGGCCTTTTACAAATCGAGAATTTCCGCTTTCCTACGCTACTTGCATCTCTCCTGCAAGCATGCTACTATAGCCCATATTAACAGACGCCCAGATTAGCTGCTAACGTCGACGAGTTTGTATCCACGGCATATACTTATTATACATCCACTCATTCAGTTACTGTTTGCAACGGCACGGATACATAATGTTTGCTGCTTGGTTGCATGCTATCTCTCTCTCTCTCTCTCTCTCTCTCTCGCTCTATCTTTATCTCTCTTTCTGTTTAGTTTCAATACTCAGCTTGTTTGACCAATGCATGTACCTCGAGAATTACGCTCACTAGCATATGGTCTTGGCGTTGCTCAATTATTCGAAATACCTTGCTTCATTTCAGACGTTGCTCCACACATTTATTTTCAACACACTCATTATCTGTACTTGATGTTGTTTAAAAATCTAGATTCGAGTATTGCATTATGTCAAATGAAACAACCACCTAGAAACCTTGACTTATAGATTCATCGTCGCGATAAGACTTACTTTACAGCGTGCGTACGGGAAAATTTATTGCGTTCGATGCATTACATAGAAACTTAAAATCTTTAAGCAAACGAAAGGTAAAAAAACTTCGCGAAAGAGAGAAAAGAGCAAGAGTGAAAGAGAGAAAGTGAAATGAGGGAGGGCGAATTGAATTCTTTGCGATCCCTCAGTCCATCCTCGTACTGCAGCATCCCCAATCCATTATTCCTGGCGTATTAAGCCATCGGGATCTATTGAACCGAACCAGTAATTGGAATTTTCAGCATTATTGCAGAGTCTCGCTATTCAAAGCAGTTTCAAGAATCTCCACATTTTTCTCTTTCTCTCTACCCGCTTTTTAGCTGCATCTCTATTCAAATATCTCGTACAAACTGACATTGCTCTATAATATATATAATTCTCGATCTTTTACTCCAACTGCATTTATCTTAATTACGTTTATTTGTACTGTTTTCTTTGGCCAATGTTTTTTCTTGACTTTTCACGCGTAGATAGTCACTAATTTGAATTTGCGAATGACAGATTTGTTAAATAAGCAAAACCCACTTTCCTAAGACAATCAACCAAGTAAGTCGTTTGAAATATATACAAGCAAGCAAACATACAGCTGCGCAAATCATCTATCTACAATTAAGCATAGGAAACTCTATATTTCAATATAGGTGGGCAATATATTTTGAATCTTGATAAGCTACGCGCGTTGGTACGGAATTCGTAAAAAATTGAGCGCTCCGGGGCGGCTTACGAAACGCTCCCCTTTGTAATCATAACAATTACACTAAAGTCCTCTTTCATCGTCATTGTTTTGTCCATATCAAACTCCACTAGTAATGGACTCTTGGGCTTTCGAAACTTCGCTTGATTTATTAATCGTCTAAAGCTTTCGCACGCTAATATATGATTTTCTCGCTTCTTGGGATCAAGCGTGTATTCATACTTGGAAAGGCAACTGATAGAGTTTATCACATTTAAGCAGAACAAACGACTCGGTCTTTATATTTAGACTGCAAACAACGAGAATGATCAATTGTAAAAGAAATTCTTCATTGCTTACAAGTTCACGCGTTGTCAGCACATCTATTCAAGGGTTGAACGTCCGGAGTGTCCGAGAGCGACGAGTGAAAATGAATATGCGAAAATCCGAGCTATTTCCAGCACCGTTTCAGTACTTTGTAGCCAGTTTCTCGGAAATTCACTTACTTTCGCCTTATTCTGGGATATGTGCTAAAATAAGCATGTACTCCTTTTTTATACGATTTATACATCAGACACAAAGATTAAAATTGTACACGAAAAGATTTTTAGAAAAAGCTTGTTTGTTGGAGAGAAATACAGTCGTTTAAAATAATTGAATTTTGGCATTCACCCAATTCCAGATGAATTGTACCTACTGCACTTTCAATTATATGACGATTTTTAAGTATACAACTCAACTAGCATATTTTGAAGAATCATGATGAAACCAGTAAATGCTGTTTGAAGATAAAAAAAGTCTCGTATTTTGTTAAAATAATAATTTAACATAAAATGACCGATTAAAGTAAATAACGGGCTTAAGTTTCAGACATAAATTATATACAGCTGTACGGTTTAAAAAATATTAATGAAAAATGAAAGGTCGATACATCGTTGAAAGATAATGAGAATGTATAGGAAAAATGTATTATCACATAACTGTAGCAATAAGTTGCCGCATGTATAGTACAAATTGGCGTTACGAGGCACGACAATCTTGTGAGAAATATGTCTTTATAGGCAGCTAGGATAAGGTCTCTAATAACATAAATAGCGTTTGTCTCAGCATGGCTGCACTTTGGCTAATGCCATTGCATTAAGCGACGCCTTTCAAAGCTATCTCTTTCGTAATGTCGCGCATCTCGACGGTATTTACGTATAACCGTCAATCTTCGTAAGCAGCACAAGCGTGTTGAAAAAAAAACAAGAAAAGCGAGCAGCGACGAAATCTCGGTAAAATCTCAGTGAGCTTGCAATAAGTTATGTATACGTTTTGACCGATTATTTATCGCAAGAGCTTGGAGCTATGTTCTCACTCGTTTGAAATTGCGATAATTCGAGTAAATACGTGGCGCTGAGATCATGCTTACGAGATCGATTTTGTCAGAAAGCTATATTTGACACTGTTGTCAATGCTTAGGTGATCGATAGACTTGAGGATAACAATCTGAGGTGGTTACATCACATCATTCTACAGATTGCACGCCTGTAACGGTCGATCGCATCTCGTTCACTTCCTAATGCCCTGTTCAACTTAAATTCTATGTGAGTTATACGAGAGGCTTACTCAATCCTAAGGACAATAACTTAATAATTTCTCCTACCATTTAAACGACCAAATTACATAAGTTTTAACTTAAAAATCATCATCTAAACACGGTTATGCGAGAACATATATACGAATTTTATTTCTCCATAACTATTTCCATTTTTTTCGTTCTCTTTTCACCTACAGACAGTTTAACCGGCAACTACTAAGTACACATGTGTAGAATTACAATTAGAGTTAATTAACTGGCATTTGTGTCGTGTAGCAGTTATTTAATTGTTTATTACGCTAAGTTTCTACAAATTCATTGTAGAACATACCTTCTATAACTACAACTATGTGCGCTTATATTGAGAAAGTTTCAAAATTGATTAGTTTAATCTATTTCCAGTTACCGCTGATCGTAATTTAACTGACGATGCTTGAGGAAGCGCCAGCAGCCTCTCATGAAAGTAAAATCGATTATTAAGTTTGACAGGCCGAGTAGTAAGACCGGTTTTCATAAAATGCACCAACAGGGAATATCCTCAATTGAAACTTTGATTAAGAAATAGAGGAGGGGGGAGGCTGTTGTTTTAACATGAATTTGACATTTGTCTCGCTATTTTATTACTATTATTTACAGATGTCGTATTTCTAATAACTCTACGTCAGGTTATTCGAAAGAAGGTGGGAAATGAGAAATAACACTTGCTGAAAATGAAAATACAACTCGTCTTTCTGAAAATTGCTAAACTTACCCTGGTTGGTACTGGGTGAAAATAGTAGGTGACGTGGTAGCGACACTTGTAACCGGATAAATGAGATCGTAGTTATCCTTTTGTCTGGGTTCGATGAGACTGCGAGCAATGTCTTTCGATGCACTTGAATCGAGTGAAAACGCACCAAACCTCTGATGTACTAGTGACCTCAAGTTATTCTTTGAGCTAAAATTGATAGTGCTGGCAGTTTTGGCGGTGTTTACAGTAGAGGAAGGAACAGCAGCAGAAACAGTATGAAATCTACTTGGATTTCGGTAAGCATGGTGGCGCTTGTCGTGATGTTGCGTTAGTAGACTGGACGAATGGTTGTGTCGAGCATGCAGATAGTGGTGTGCGTCTCCGTGTCGGTTAAGCCAGCTCGCGTGAACGCTACTCTATAAACAAACGTATAAACAAAGTGCTCCTTCATCTGATCCAAAGACTCATAATGATTCTATTTACCCGATGCTGTTGCTGGTGCGAGCCATAATGCTTATGATGAGTCGTTGGCTGCGGGCTACTCGCGTGGCTTGTCGCACTCGTAAATAAATCCAACAACAGACCAACGAGGAGGAACAAGAAGACACAACGAAACGAAGCCATCAGTCCGTTATCGCGAATTTTCACTCTGTACTGCTTAAGCGCACGTTGTCACATTTTTCGTCCGTTTTATGGTTGCTTTGCGTGTCCCTCGACCACAAACAACTTAATTTTCGGTCGTCGTTTTTGTTGATTTACTTTTAACGAGTTAGAACGTACGTTCGAATCGATCGTGTCTTCTCAAACGTATTTATCAACTGAAGGAATAGACGTGTAATTTAGAAAAATATCGATGAACAGTGGATGTGATGAGTAACCGGTAAGGTAAGGTGAACGATCGAGATAGACAGACAGAAAGAGACAGTGATGTGTATGTATGCGCAGCCGCTGACCAGCGCGCGTTCACTGAGCAAGAGAGAAGATCAGAGCAGAGCAGAACACAGAACAGAAGAGTATGTATGTACAAGTATCTGGCGTTGTGCTTACAGGCCAGAGAAAGAGCAACGCGCTACGCCTCTCTCACGTGCGCTTAACTTTGCTCCTTGGCCAATCTGCACTCAGTCTCGACTAGCGATCGCTCCCTCCACTCAACTCTCGACACGCAGCCGAGATTCCTGCACCTTCGTGAGCATATTCCTCTCTCCCTTTCTCGTTTTCTCCACTCCTCTCAGCTCTCGACGAGATCTATTCGTTTTGACGTCCTTTTTCTCCACTTCCGTTCTTCTTTTCTCAAGGACCAACTAGATCCGAGGGTGCTCGTGTGATGAAACTCTTGCGCTGTCGCTCTAATTTATAGATATGCAGCCTCCTTGTACATAAATGTCCAGCATTGCTCAAGCCTGTGTAGTAGCTATTTCGTCGGTCTCTTCGACTTCTAAATCAGCGTTTATCAGTTGAGCTGAACGTATATCGAGGCATACATGTACCATTTGCGAGAATAATCCAAAAAATAGCTTGGAAACCATATCGAGAGAAGTTTATCGCGCTGGTATTCCAACTCGATAGATTTATATGTTTCTGATGGCTTCTCGAGTCGATTATTTCTTAGCGGCTGCCACCGTCTCTGCAACGAGTCGCTTTATCGGCACCCACCGACAAGACAATGCGATCTAGCTCTCTTTCTCCCTGCCTCGTCCTACTAGCGAGACAATCAGCAAGTCTTTCTCGCTCTCGCAAAACCGATAACGACTGTTTAACGATTTGAGTCAACCGTAGCACAACGAGAAACCTCCAACGGAGCTACGTGTCAATATGCCTCGATGTTAAACTATTATTTGTAGACTCAACCCCCGATAAGGCTAGTGCATTCACTTCAGCTTTTGCTTTTCGAAATCTCACGATATTTACCATAATTCAACGTTTGTTTCATTATTAATGCTATATAATACATGACAGCTCCTTATCTTCAGCTACCTGTTCGAACCGCGATAATTCACTATAATTCTGTCATTGTTATTCTTACAACGACATTCTTGTTGACAGCAACATCATTATTACTTATTACTCTACAAAATAATGAACTTCGGCTCTATTGGTCGTTAATTTATTTTTCTCGATTATGTTAATTTATTTAATCGAAAAACTATCGTCTCAACAAAACCTTAGATCAATTATATTCATAGTATTGTACGTAAATTTGTAAAAAAACAATGTTATCGCTAAGCCAAAATCGTGGCTGTATATTGTTTTAATAAAAACAATTATAGCAAATAGAGGAAACAAAAATATAATACGATACCCGCAGATTCATCGACATCGATTATTTAAGAAAAATATGAGGCAATTAGAAATAAAAAAATAAGAAAAGGAATTTCCTTATTTTTTGCGACATCGGCGTACGTCATCTTCTCCCGAGTTTCATGTATGTTTTACACATCGAGCTATCACTGGGCGCAGCGTCTGCACGTCTTGTGAGCCTCGACCCTCCGGCTGAATCATTTAAAAAGGATTCCAATAGCCCAGTACGCCACGTGCGATATTCACGGCTCAACAAGCTTCAGTTGCATACCACCAAACGATATACACTATTCCTAAGGCTGTTTATTTTTTACTTTATTTTTACTGATTATGCTTGTTTCGCTATGCAAATGGGCTTTTGTCGTGGACAGCTGATTTCCATAGCGTGACTCAGGCTTGTAAATATTTGCAGACCGAGGGTTCGCTCGCTAAATCGCGTGAGGTGAATCACAGTCATCCGCCAAAATTTACTATCCTCTCGCGTGATCAATGAACCAGCGAGATACGCGCTCTTTTGTCAGTGCAATACTAATATCCATAACGTGCCAATCGAGCCTTTCTTTTTTATTTTCTTTCGTAAATTGATATTTATATCGACTGATATAAGAGCCCCTTTCGGTTTGTTCCAACTTCCCAATTCTAACCATAGTCCGTCTTGATCAGAAAAACTCATTAAAACATACTTCTTTTTTTCTTATTCCTCAAAATATCTTCCTGGTACGAGGCTGTTTCTCTTTTAAGCCTCTTATCTCTCTACTCTTGCTTGCATGCGAGTATTTTTAATCCATTTAATCTCGATCGTTTTTTTTAGCTCAAGCATGCTTGCAACTCTCAAGTAACGAATATTTTTAATCTTCAGGATCTAACTAAACTATAAATTTTTAAAAATCAAAATATATTTAAAATAGAAAAAACAATTGTCTAATTACTAGAAGCCGTGTGTGAGAGCCCGTCTGTTAGTCCCTCGAATGCATTTTTCTTCCTTACTTTACTCGAACATCGCATCGGAACAGCCTCTTGAATAAAGCGCTCGCTCGTCTCTTTCTTTGTCTTAACATCGCCCTTGTTCGGCTTACTCCCACCTCGTTCTACCTCAATTTTTTGCCGTTCAGCTCTCAATACTTTATTATATATATATACACACATATATATCGGTTCATTGAAATAACATTCGATAGCTCAAACAAAGTCTTTGTTGTCTTCGTTAAATTATGAAACATATCACAAATATTCTATCAATTCCTTGAGCTTTGTAGGCACTTACCATTTTTATTGGATTGATATTCAAGCTACGTGAGATATCACAGGTTTTCGAGTACCAATACGCTCTCAAGAAATATGTTGCCAATAATGTAGGCACTAGCAACGCCGTAAATAGGTTCGAATAAAAGAAAAATTAATTTGAACATTGCACGTATCTTTGTCGGAGATTCTTTAATACTTTGACAAAATAGATAAACGATAAAAGTTATTAATAGTTTAAACTGACTTGAAAGTGTATAGAGTTTGAAAAGTAATTTTCTTCTGGCTAAACTCCAAATTAGATCAGGTGAAACGTGTTGAAAATTTAAAAGTAAATACACTTGCAATTTCTACAGATATTGCCTCCGGTCAGTACTTAGAATTTAAGTTTTGCTTTGAAGTTGACTTTTATTGGCGACATTGACAATTTAAATCTCGATTGGAGTATCAGCATCGTTGTAAAGCGAAGTTCGAAAGGTGAAAGTCAGGCAGAAGTACAAGGTGAGAAAGATAAGGTTGAAATAGTGTATCCGAAAGAATGCGGATTAGTTAGTGGACGAGTGGTCGGCACGCAATGAGACTGCTAGGTACAATAGTACAGGAGAGGAGGGCAGTCCATTAGCGTGCTGTCAGACTGACAAAACGAATGAGAGGGAGAATGCAGGTAAGCGGGGATTGGGGGTGGTGGTAGAGAAAGAGGAGGAGGAAAAAGAGGAGAGACAGGGTGGCCTCGCCAAGGGCGCGCGACTTTGCATTCCACGCTCGTTATATCGATCAAACTTGGCTTGCTTCCTTACTTCCGCGCTACTCGCTTCGCATTCTCTTTCTTGCTTTCTCGCTTCCTCCTGGGTCACGGGCTCTGTTTTGCCCTTCGCCACCGACCCCTCGACGATCCACTCGTTTTACGTCCAGATACTATTGCGTGATATTAGCTCGAGCTCGCCGATTCTCTTTTTTTTTAACCATTTAACAAAAAAAGAGCTCTCTACCAAGACGAACACTGTCGGCTCAAAATTCGTAGCCACAAAGACAAAAACATGTCTGCGCTGATCGTGCGCGACAATCGTCATTTACTCGATACAAGCATCATTAACCATTGTCATCAAAATCATTAGATGCTTATGGAAAAAGTTTACCGACACTCCGATTTAATTGTCCAAAGAACTGATAAACTAATCTTTAACATCTGTCGATTGCCTTTCCTTTGGTTTTTGCCGAGTCTCACCCGTAATAATTGATGTACCGAAACATCGAGGAACGCGTGTATAGGTGAAAACTGTTCGAATGTCCCACGCACCGATAATCTTGCCTCCTCTTCTACGACGATTCTTTGTATTCATTCCATTGTTTCGTTTCTATGTTTTTATTTTATTGCTTCTCCCATTATAATTCATATTTTCGATTTCTTGGAAATGAAGAGGGCGAAGCCGTGTAATTCTTGTTGAAAACCCATTATGAAACACCATTTCAATGTTTTATACAATAAATGTAAATCCAGTGAAATTTCAAATGCTCTTCAAAGCTCTACAAAACGTTTTTCTCGTAAATTCTCAACATCAAAAAATCAAGCTTGACAAGGAACTTGAATTGCTACTTACGTATCGGTATCACAGACTGTTTTTATCTAACCCAGTCGACATTTACGAGTCAACTGATCGCATGAAATTGACCAAGTGTAAACGACGCACATGAGAAATTTAAAACAAGCAAGCGGATCCTGTATTAATATTTTTACGATCGCCTTCAATACAGCATGAGATGAACGTAACCAATGGACAACAAAGCCTGTCGAAAGGTTAAATATTTTATTTTGCTTTGAAAAAGTCTTAAAATAAATAACAAGCGGATTCATTGAAGCTTTTGCCGTGATTCAGACTGCCTGATGGACTGAGGACATGTGTATAGAGCGATAAACAAGGGACGTGTAACGTCCTGATCTATACCTGTTTTCAGGCTAATAATTTATCCTGACAGTATACGACGGCTCAAACAATCTAAAAATTGACTGACTGTTTTGTCGTGTTCCGTCAGCACGCAATTCAATTAACATCTCGCGAATGCAGTTGAGTACGCTCGACTCACAGTTGAACCTACTTGCTGTTTCTCCAACTCCTCTTTTTTCATTTTTTATTTTTTCACTCTTTTTTCGAACTTTACGAGCTCATACCTGTAAAGAGAATTGATTTTACGTAGCCTTGAACAACACACTGTTAGCACATGCATACTCATCACCTTGACAGAAATTAGAGAAAATATTTTTGCCGTATATTATACACTTCAATGGAACGGCAGTTACGAATAACGCATGGACATTGATTTTTGCACTTATTTTCAATAGTTGCTTATTCACAAGGTCGTTCAATCGTGATTTAATTTGACAATGGCATACATGAAAGAAAATGCAATTTTAGCAATTAAAATGGAAATAGCGCAGACGCACTGAATGTCGTCAATTAAAATGAAAAAGTGTATGGAAGCTGTAAGTGCTTTGTGTGGATAGGTCGCGCGTATGTATAGGTGGGACGAAAGCCATGAAGGGAGAGTGCACAGCGAGGTAGGGCGGGGAGAAAGAGAGTGAGCGAGTTGGGAGTCGCTGAATATACGATCGCAAGGCTGATTCTGGACCGCATTGCGGAGGTCTCACGCCCGCATCCAAGGTCAACACCACCAAGCCTGCAAACAGCACTCTACAATAAACAGCCACACTTGTCTTCGCGCTCGATTCTTTTCTTTCCTTCTTCCTTTTTTTCATTCCATTTTCCTTACGAACTTCTCATAAAAATATCGAATTTCATTCTGTATATTGCGTCAACGTTTTTCTCGACCGTGTCGGATCGAATGGCTGACAATAGATACCACGAACTCCATCATTTTTACGAAGATCCTTGTCACGGTGACGCTTCTTCCTTCGAGAGCCACAGCCGGAGACAGAAAGAGGAGAGGGAGAGAGAGAGAGAGAGAGAGAGAGAGAGAGAGATGAGAGAAGAGTAAACAACTTGTGTCAGAGTAGCACACAGATAATAAATCAACGCCGTCGCACCTCCACTTTTCTGGAGGGTCTTCAAGCTACTGCCAACACACTTTTTCAGCGATAATATCAAGTTGTACTACTTGCTCGCCAAACTCCTGCCAATCATTTGCGAAGAATAGTAATGAAATACTTTCCTTCGTTCCAGTCGTATATCAGTTTTTTTGAATGAGAGATATTCAATTTTATAACCAGCTCATTGAACAAAACATTATTAACTGTTCAATTGGGCTTTATTATACCCGCACGTTCATAATAACCCATGTCACGGACGCTGCAGATAACGACTTGCAGCAAATAATTGTTCTGATTGATTGCTATTGTACTTGTTTGACTTATTATTTTCAACGCTTCAAACATTGGAAATACAGTTGCACACGCTTTGAATGCGCAGTTAACGTGCGAAGAATACTATCGATTGGGAGTTGAGTATCCAAATAAAAAAATTTTCTTTCCCGGGATCTGATCTACACTCGTCGTGTCCTTGAGAGAATATTTTGGCGTGTAGCCAATTTTAAAAATCCTATAGTACACGGCGCATTTTCAGATCTCTCGACTTCTGATCCAACCAGTCCCAACGGATGCCGGCAATTTTCAAATTCCCCCTTTTTTAGTATTTCTTTGATATACTGGTTCAACGCATGTGGCCATAGATGCATCGTGCAAATCGTAAATTCGTTACCTCTTTCAAATAGGAAAAATCATATATTCGATCGTGCACCCCAACGTCTCGGAGATTCCTATAAACGGAATACAGGATTTTGAATTTCACATGCAATGAAAAAACCACGAAATATATTGACGATAATTCTAAATGCTCTCCAACGAGACTCTCGATAGAATTTTTCGAATATCTTTTTAAATTGGTATGATACTACGTTTTTCCGTTTTTTCGCCTTTTTCGTTAATAACGAAGTCTGTTTGACCTGTAAATGAGAAAGAGCGCCATTCCGTTGGCGTTGCATAGCAAGTGTGCACGTGGCTACAAAGATAGTGAAAGCGAGCGAGAAGCCTTTCTCTGAAGCTAAATTAATTTATCACAGTGCAATGAAAGTCAACGCATAATATAATCGTCTCTGTGTTGACTGCTCGTTATTTCCCTCTCTAAGTTACGTAATATCATGCGCGAATTCTGCGCGTACTTTCAGAGAGGCGAGCTGCAACAAGGACAAAGGAGTCACTGAGGTAATTAGAGCTCTGCTCGTGGCGTGCACAATTGATGTCCTAATATTTGCCCTCCCCCCGCTCTCCTCCTTCACTCGGTTGAATTTTTCATTGATTAACCCTCGACTACATAGAGTGTTAAGCTTATTTGTAGTTGCTGTTATTAACGAACAAAGTGATGCGCAGCCTGCAATGTAATTAAAAGACCTCGTTGGCACCTCAGCCATGCTCTCGTACAATCTACTTCACGTCAGATTTAATTGCAATTTTCAACCAAGTTCCACAACACAAAAGTGCTATTTTTATGAAACCCTATTCTATTTTCAACATTATGCTATAACTGAGCCATAATTATTGCTCGTAACTAAAGGTGCATAAACCACTTGATAATGATGATATGTTCTTCAAAGGGACATCGCTGTTCTCTTAGTCATTTTGAATATCCGACTACTGTTCTGACTCAGCGAACCGACGTTCCAAACTCTCCTCTCAAAGTTTCTTGTCTTTTCAGAACTGAGTAAGCGCATCGTCCGCGCCTCATCACCGAAGACCTTCGATCATTATAAAGAAAGGATCCTTCGGATGGGTCAACGAGTTATATTTATAGTTATTTTATCGATGTTTGTACGTGAATTTTAATCTTCGTATAAATTTGATGATCTCATATCCACTGACAGCCGTCTTTCAATTGAATAAGATTTTTTGTAATAAAGATGAATAATTTTGTTTTTTTTTTCACAAATATCGAAATAAAAAAGTTAAAAAATTCTTAAGCAACAGCATTTATAAGTGGTGCACTGTTAGTTCTATGTTGAATTAGAAAGATTTGCGATCGATAAAAACGAATATTTTCCATCGCTCGGCAGTCTTCTGTAGGATTTCTATGAGAGATTAGCGAAAAGTGAAATCCAATAGGTGGTCATGCAAATATACCATTTTTGTTGCTTCAACTTTTATTTTATTTGTGGGTATTCTCATTATTTTGAGAAAATCATAAACTACTAGTTTCTAAAATTCATTTATTCGGATTTGAATCAATACGTTAATTGCTTATGAAATAATGACTTCAGTAGAACTGATTGTACTTGCAATATTATGAGCTATGAATTTCAAATTAAAATAAACTTTAATTGCTTGCAAGAAATATCGCGATGTGTGTGAGAGAAAGTATACAATTTAATCTGACAGCGATGCTTTATGTAATTATATGAAAATAATATATTCTTACCTGTTAGATTAACTTTAAATCAACATACAAGCCGTTCAAATTTACCATTAATATTCACAATTCGCGATGATTGCACAAGTGTGTCCACATGTCTCAATCCCGAATCTTATTTTTCTCATACCTTAAAAAGGTATGAAGCACATGTTTTAAGATGGATATTAAAGAAAAATATCTTTTATTTAACAAAAGAAAAGAAAAAAGTCTGTACATCAAGTAAAGTCTAATAGTTTTGTGGCGTGGCTTGTAGAATTTGAGCAAAAAAAAACCTTTAACCCATTATCTTAACAAATGTATACGAAGGAGAATATGCCGCAGGGTGTAAACAATTATAATTGCATTTTCTTCTCTCATTTCCTTTTCCACGTAACATTTATTATCCTGACATTTTAATGAATTCTCTCGTTCAGTAAACGTCAATCTTTATAGGTTTCAGTTTTTATTACAATGTTCAAGATCATAAGTTTAAAAGTATATATTGATCAATGAAAATGAAAGCAAGCTTGCGTTGTCAGCAAGTTATCAGTAGTAAAGCCAGCATGATGCGTAGTGCAAAGTAAAAAAAGAAGTTTGTGTGTTGAGGAGATGAGGATGACAACGGCAAAAACAACGCGTCGTTCCATTCAGAAGGCCTATATTTGTGTAGGTGTGTAAGAATTTATCAGGATGACAGCGTCGACGAACGCTCACAGCTAGCTTCTATTGAAGCGTCGACTAGAATGAAAGCGAAAGAGAAAGAGGGAGTACGAGTTTTGTGGCCTGCTGTACTCGTATTTAGTTAGTATGCACAACGCACAGCAACAGAAATTCAGCACCAACTTGTCCGATATCAAAGGCTTGTGAAAGAAACACCAAGTTGGGATATTTCACCTCCAGAAACTACCCTACTTTTAAAAAAAATATGCTTGCAGTAAACATCGTTCAGTCGTGCGATCAACGTAATATTACGTATACATAAAAAATAATGTATTAGTTCGCGAGACAATATGATTGACACCGCAAGCTATATTCCAAGAACTTATTAGCTGAAATTAATTATCTTTAGATTTTATTGTTTTATAACAGTTTTTCAATAAACTAAATAAAGAAGTCATAAAAATCACAGCAGATCGAAGCTCGCGCTCGGTATGTAGCGCGTACGTGCGATCGATTCCATATATCGATTTTCAAAATGGGTTAATTGCTACGACGACGCATCGACCTCGCTCTAACGTATAGGATATGCCACAAATATCAAGAGCAAGGAGCGAAGAGCGCCAGCTGACCTCTGTTTTAACCATTTGCCATTGTCATCGCGCCGTACTCGTGTACTGGCAAATTAACGACTACACGAAAAGTTATCTGAGTACGACTGGTCTCCATGCTCCTTGAATCTTTGCAAATACTCATCATGCTGAAAAGAGCTTATATCCACAAGAAAGTTTCAAGACAATCACTTCATTGTATATGTTGTATTGGATTAATGATGATAATTGAAAATAATTGGGTGTCAACGACACGTGGACGGGAGATAATGTCAGGCTGGATAATAACACAAAGCCAGCTAAACAACATTGAGATAACTTGATGTACTATCGAAAGCAAACGACAGATCCAATCATAGAACAGAAAGTGAGAAATGATGAAACGTCGAGTAGGAAAAGTTACATAAACTCTGCCAGAGTTAAGTTTTTGTCGACAGCGGCGAGTGGCGGACGACGTTGTGGATGCAGCTAGCATTGTAGAAAAAAGAGAGAGAGAGAGAGAGAAGCTGTAGAGCCGCCAGTACGCGCCGCTTCAGTGACCTACTGACACGGGGTCCCGTGACGTCACGGGAAGCCCGCTGGCGTAGATGCGCGTCTCCCCCACCCTCTCACCCCCGAGTAACAACAGGGAAGGAGAGGGATGACCTACCCCACTGCCTAATATACCACACACACAGACACACATACCAACTCAGCTAACCTCTCCACTCTGATTCGCCGACATCGAAATTCCAACAAATGTTTCAGCCACATTCTCTACAGACTTGACGCCATTCTCCATTCTGTCAATTAATTCACATCGATAACTTCATTTGTCCCGCCTGCCTCAAAGTTCACCTCATTAAATTAACAACCAATCATGTGTTCTTGAGCATATTTATAACTAAATTCTGTTTTTTTTCTTATTCCGTATGTAAAAAGTTCATTTTTCGTAATACCCCTTCGAATGTTATCTAGACTCACGCTCACCAGTAATATGACTAGACGCAATAGGGAAAAGAAAGCTGCTTACCATTCCAAGAGGTGTGCTCTAATTTGTCAACGTTAATCAATTTGATAAATGTAGATTAGCCGACTAATTTTCTCTAAGATGAAGAATCCGTCAGGTTAATTGAAAAATCCATCAAAGTCATGTTTTTATATTAAAAATTTATTTGTTTGCAACTGAAAACACTTTCCTAAGACATTATCAACCAAGTGACATTCTTTAACAAACAATCACCATGTTTTTGCATGAATGCATTGCTATTGCGTATTGACAATTATATAATATAATGAAATACTTTAAATAAAAATACCACCTAAAAAACAAGTCTTCGTCGAATTGCAAAATAGGCATTTACTACGACAATCAAAAAGCTCTTTTGTTTCAGCGTTGTTGATTTTTGTTGGATCATTTTAATATCGTTTGACAAAAGTTTGCAAGTAATTAGACCACTAACCTGACCAAGTTAGAAAATGAAGATAAGTCACCGACAATGTCGGATCAGTAAAGTAACCGTATTTTATAATTGAAAATTGCCAACTTCATATACGTATAAATGTATTTTTGTCTAAACCTAACCTGTGAGTAAAGTAAAGGATCGTGTCACGAAATCATTATATACAATAACTTTGTAACTATTTCTACCTTAGGGCTCATAGCTATTCGATCGTCAAGTAAAATTGAACCTAACCGTAAAAGAAGGGAAATCCAGATCGTTTTTCACCGTGGTTCCCTTCTATCAGTAAGAAAATTATTCAAGTTGAAAAAGTGCCAATCATGAGGTGGTCCAGAGGCTTACTGGCAAGCGTCTTTCACTGGAGAGCGAGATAACACATCCATCGATCTACCCATCAAGCAGGCCAACTTGTCTCCTGCCTTTCCACACGCGCTTGCTCTTTTCTCAAGCAGCACGCGAGGAGCAGGACCAAGGGCAATCGCAGCAAAGAAATTGAAAGACGCGCGTGTGCTCCAAACGATATCGTAAATCCATCAAGTCAACGTGGGCTAATCGTCTGATGCGCATCAAGCAAACGATGAAGATACAATTCGAACGTTAATAATTCTTGTAATAATTCTCACTACATGTTTTGAAAGAATTTTTACAAAATCATTCATCGTTACAAGGTAAACGTTTAATTAAAAGTACAACTTAATATCGAGTTATTTTTATATAAGCTAAAGCCGTGGCTAGATCAGTAGAATTCAATCGGTATTTGGCGACGAGTGATGAATGAACAGAAGTAGGGTTCGGGTTAGGGGGAAGGAGTTAAGGTAGGGAGGTTTCACCTTCCCCACAGTTGCATTTCACTGGGGTAATCCGTGATCTAGCTGACGTGGCTTCTATATACTTTCAGAGTAAAAGAGAGCGAAAAAGAGAGAGAGAGAGAGAGAGAGAGAAGTGCAACGGCAGGGAATCGATCGTAACGTCATTTCCGGATTATCGGCCATACAAATAGGGAAGTAAAGAAAGCTAAAACTGCTAGCTGAGTTCGCGCTGGCTGCTGCTCTATGTACCGTACGTCCACGCGGCAACATTTCATCAACTGGATTCGTAAGGTTCTCTCACTCGTGCAATATTTTTTCCAGCTTTTTAAAGAAAGAAGAGTATTACAAAAACATAAGTAAAATAAGCCGCTAACCTAAAATAAGTAAATTTGACTTTAGTTGCCAAATGCGGCCCATCTAACAATTGGCCTGACCCCGAAGGTTATGCCCCTGACTATTCTTACTCGCTTCGGCGCATCCTTCACACGCGATTGTCTATAGTGTTCATTATTACGTAAAAGTACAAAGCTCGAGAATGAGACATCATACGTCCTCGAATTATGCTCGACATTAACCTTGGCAGTCGTTGAGAACAGCTTAACCATGACTCGTGAAATGCGTCCCTGATTTCAAGTAGATTACGTCAAGAATCGTTCGGTCTTTGTATCGTTCTCGCTTGCCGAGGGAGCCTTATCACTTTATTTAGAAATGGTGTATGTGTGTGAATGTATGTGTATGTGTGTACAAAGCTCTGACTTCGTTCAAAGCGGATGGAAGCTTGTTTGTAAATCTCCTTCAAGCTACAAAACAAACAATCGATCGTGACGTTGGCAGATGCTGTTCCTGTGGTCACGAGAGCCGAGCACTACGTCGACCAGTCCTCGAGCAGGACCATGGTTCGCCTGGTTTGCCACGGCAGTGCTCCTCTGGCGTTGTCGGCATCGCATAGCGCGCGTCTTCGCCGGTGCTGGATCGGTCTTGCAATTGGGACTACTGAAGAGATTACCTCATCGTGGATCTACCCTTGTTGTTTCTAAAGCCCACTATAACAAGCACCGCCACAAGCACTTACAACGTCTCGAGCAGCAACATCAACGCCAGTGTCTCAACTCTCCTTCTCCCTCTATTACTCCTCCAGCACCCGAGGCATCCGACAAACGTCGACGTCGTCGCTCCTGTCATCAGCTGCACTCGGTAACCAACTTATTTTAAATTTGCCACTATTACTCGATTTTCATGTTCGTGGTTGACTGATAGATGTGTCAGACACAGCAATACATTGGCGGTAGACTAACAAGAATTCAACAGCAACAACCACGGTTAAAAACCAGAATACGGAACAACAAAGTGCACGTAGCGGCCGAGATCCCACGGAGACTTGGGATGAGCGCAAGCTGTGCGCATATAAGCCAACAACTCTATTATCGGGTTACCAGAAGCGGTCGCGTCTACGGCAGGTACCCCACAAAACCACCTCCTATCAAATGATCTTCAACAAGTCTCTGACCAGCATTAGCAATCATAAACTCATTCGCAAGACAAATGATTCAAGTAACGTTTATCGTTCAGACGAAGACGAGCTCATTGCAAGTGCTAAATTACAATCTAACGAGTTATTAATCTTTACCGATTACTACGAGAGACTCGGTCTCCTGATAATCAGATTGTTGATTCGCAGTAGTACCGTTAGTGTCGTACAACGAATAACTATTAATTTCATTTCTAACTGATTGGCAAGCTTTTCCAAATCGTTTAATGCGTACATTTGACTTTTTTTCATTATTTACATATTTTTCTATAGCTAGTTTGATTTGAATTCATGAAAAACTTGTTTGTCACCGTGTACCGAGAGCCTGTAAAATAATGTTTGTGATGATAAAATAAAGGATTCGAAAAGACCCTGGATGATGGTATCCAATTTCCATTACTTATAGGAAAGAGAATGTAAGTAGTAAGCGAGGAAAAAGCTCAACGAGCATTAATGAATGCTCTAGTTGAGTAAAATGAGGAAAAGAGATCAAAGATTCAGGAGAGAGTCAGTTGCATTGGTTACTATCTATTTGTAATCATAATTTATAGAGACTTGACTTTCAAAAGAGCCTCAATATTAATCGTCAGCCCTTTGTTTCTATTTCAAGAAAGGGTTTAATCAAAGTGGTTTGGCTCGACGGAAAAAAAGAAGAAAAGTAGTATAGACGTGAGACAAGTGTCTAAAGTCCGACCTAAAGTCCGATCTCTGGCCTCAACCCACTTTAGACAAGCTGTAGGTTGAAATTGCAACTCCACTGTGGAAGGTCACGCCCACTGCCAATGCTCTTTGGCGACGCGACGTCGAGGCGGCGACGACGGAACGACGTCTTTTTCAGTTGTACCATACTCCATCAATCCATTCTCCTTTTCGGCAAGCATCGGGGATCGATATGCCATTTTCACGGTCTCGGGCATAGCACCAATTTATATCCAGTTGACTCCTCTATCTTCAACCATTTGTCAGTTAGAGTTACTACTAGTGGAAAAACAGCTTATTCTATAGTTATTATTTCTTCTTGTGCAATATCATAGTAAGTAACGAAAATCAAAAGGAAACAGCGGTAAAAAATGGTAAAACGCTTAGTTGAGATAAAGAAATATAGCCGATAAGGTGATGGTCGTTGTTGTCTGCTTGTCCAAGAAAATCAATATAACTTTGGAAGATTGCACTTGAAGGGTCTAGGACGGCGCGGCATAGCTATTGGTTGTTGACTAATCCTGTTAGCGCGTGTGTGGACCGATTGATCGACTAGCCGTGTCGATCCTTCAAGCACCATTATCGAATTACGTACTGTTCTCATAAAATCACTCTCAGAAACGCAAAACTCCGCAATTAACGCGAAGAAACACTTCTAGTTTATCCGGAAAATCTTATGATAGAGGCCATTTTGTAAAAGTTGCCACTCAAGTGGTTGTTACTCAGTTGAGACTGGAACGCGCGAGGTGCGGCATAGCGCGTAACTTTCGTATCTACGATGTGCCAATTTTCGCGCGGTATAATGCTCTCATACGTATATATCGGCCGAAGCCAGACTCTGCTGCGCAAACTGTGCCAAATTTAGAAGGGAGTTTGCACTGTATGCGACACAGAGCGAGAGAGTGAGAGAAAGCTCGCCTTGTTGATTTTTCTCATCGACAACTTTGCCCCTGTTCCGTACTCGTACCACTCCCTCTCTCTCTCTCTCTCTCTCTCTCTCTCTCTTTGATGCGATTCCACTGCATTCCTTTATCCATGCTCTTCTTCTATTTTTTTGGGCATCAGTTGCGATTAATTGCGTTTGTTCGTTGTCTAATCTAATGTGCAGGTATGCTGAATTTTTGCTTGTATTATTTTAGAAAGCTGGAAAAACTTTATGCGTTCTATTTTTTACACTCTATTTTCACGGTAAATATGGGTTAATCAATTTTAAAATTTAAAAGCAAAATTTCAAATACAAATGATAAATAAATCGATACATCTGCTTTTTTATTTCTAAAAAAATAATGAAATTAGAATCGTAATCGATACATCTGATTGGATAAAAATGACCAATCTCGAATAAAAAGTACGTTATGCAGTATAGGGCGGGCTGTTTAAACTTATTCCAATAAATTCCGTTTCCAATTTAAAATCGTGCACGCTTGGCGGGAACTCGCAAAACGATGCAGCCCGATAGTCGAATGTTCAATTTAGTACGATCAGCGACATCAAACTACTGTCGTTTTTCTCTCCCTCGCAGCTGCGCCACTAAACTCACATTATCAAATCCAATTTCGGATTTTCGATGTAAGCTCTACTACCCTATCGTGTAGACAACGTAACCCACGTAAATTAACCTGGAATCGTTGAATTTTCAACGACTACTTTTACATGCTAACCGATCCTTCGAGATTAAATTACTGATCACACGTGGCGTTAATCAATAAATTTATGTCTTCTAATTCTTGTTTAATTAGAAAGAATTGTAAAAATCTCTTGTATGGGCGCGTGTGATTGTATACTTATGAATGAATCGAGTGTGGGATTGTTATTTTCAAAATAGATCGCAGCTAAATTAATATCAATGCATTCGCTTAGCTAAGCGATGTTGATTTACGATTAATTTCTTGATCGTGATATCAACGGGATCTTGGGCACGCCTGTTGAACAAGTGTCATTAATCACGGTTTCATTGAAAAAGCCGCCTAGCTTCTACTTACGAGAACGTGTCTTTCCATATATATGATAGGTATATAGTAAAAGGTAGATAATCGTCGAAAAGTCCAAGTTTCCGGAGCCTTATGCTTTGGGCGTGTTATTGATTTTGGCAAGGGGAGCCATTTTCAAGTGTCGCTTTTTTAACTGCCTCCAATTTCTTGTGCTTCCATCCCAAAACTCCAATTCACGAAATATACCGATCGTTTGTTGCAACGGACGAGAATAATTTTGTTGCTTTCTACGTTAATGTTAATTGGTTTTAATTCTCATTATTGAAATAAAAAGAAAATATTTATTAAAATTAAAGTGATTTTCTTAAAAGTAGTTATATAGCATGACACTTATGAAACTGTAAAAGCATTTTAACAATGTGAAAATTGTATTTTTACTGAAAGAGCTTAACGCTTATGCAGGTTTCAATCTGAAGTATCGAATATTGAGATCGGGAAAAGCTCAAGTACATTTTCCAGATTCCTTGAGTGCAGCTCGAAAGGAAAATGAAAGAAATAGAGTGCGTAGTGGCGGCAGTGCATTAGCTCCTTTTTCACGCTACTTCGTCCCGAACATTACAAGCTATAAAGTATCCCGGCCACGCGTAACTTGATATGTGCTACTGATGCCGGGCTTATATCGGTAAATTGGCAATTGTTCCGTTATTCCTTTTTTACACTTGCCTAACCTGTACAAAACTTGCTCTGTTTTCCAGTCTGGCAAACTAACATCGCTTACAATTTACGACAAATCTAAGTGAACTAATTCATTCATCGAGTTTACTTGAAAATCGGCCGTCTCTCTTATGCATGGAATTTGAAACTCCAGGTGAAACTCGCGCGAGCCAGAGACGATCGATGAATATGATAATTATGAACACCTGGATAGTGTATAATGACATGCTATATTATTAAGTATCAATTAATACCATTGCATCAATCTCCAAATCGAGTATGATGTCACCTTGACCAACTGGGCGCAAGTCAAATAAAAATATCTTGAGAGTCTTCCTCTGACGCTCCCTTTTTCTCTTCTCTTTGTATCTTTGTCAATAATTCCATCCGTTTTTGGAAAGTTTTCCTTCTTTTCGTTTATATTTATCTTGTCGTGTACGTAAATAAAAATATTTGGCTTAGCATCCGTCTTTACCGTGGACCGCGAAAGCTTTTATTTATTTGCTTTGAAGACACTGCCAGTATCAAAAATAAACTCCTTAATGGCTTTTGATAGAAACATAATTGGCAAAGAAATCTTAATTCAATCATATTAGACATAGACGCGATATTCATGGATAAAGTCGATCAAAACATTTGTTGGGATTGGGTAAAAATGCGTTGTACGGAATAAGTATATAGCGGACCACTTGTAGCTTATGATCAGTTGAATAAAGTATATAGCACGCGTGAGTTGACTGGTAGTTAGAAATGGAAATAGGGTTGTGTACGAGAGTTGGCATAAAAATAATTGCAATAGACAGATGCAAGTTGAGGTGAAAGGTAGTTGTGAAAGGGGGTAAGACGCGTGCCTGCTGCTACTGCTGCTGCAGCCCAAGCGGGAATATTGGTAGAGAGGGAGAGGAAGTCAGAGGGTGGTGGTAGCGCAAGCGCTCTCGAGCGAGCTATCGACAAGCCCGGGCTGCACAGCGTGTTAGGGGAGTGGTGCGCGCGTGCGCGCGCGCATGTGTGTGTATGTATGTGTGTGTGTATGCGCGCATGTGTGTACATGTGCGTCGGTACTGGAACAAAGCTTGACTTGCGCGCGCACACGCTAAAAATCAGCGTCGAGGGAGGGAAAGAGAGAGAGAGATAGAGAGCAAGAGAGAAAGAGAGCGAGCGAGGGCTCAGTAGTAAAGCCCCCGCCTGGTCAGCCGGGAGCCCGTGCTCGCCGCCAGCACCAGTCCATCGTCTCGTGTCTCGTGAGCCTCGTGTGTCTCTCGTGTTTCTTCCTTTCGCTCGGTCTCTCTGTCTCTCTCTCTCTCTCTTTCTTTCCCTCTCATCTCTTTTACTCGCTCAGACCCTCTGTCTCTCTCTCTCTCTCTTTCTCACTCTCTCTCTATACATATATATATATATATATATATATATATATACAATCAATATACATATATATATATATATACATATCACTCTCACCTTTTCTATCTCATTCTGTCGCGATTTCTGTGCCAATACATCTCTTCGTGGTCCGTTCTCCGTCTCTCCAGCTCGCTCGAGAGACTTACGCCACAGCTACCGAGTATACAAGGGAAGCAAAGGCGGAGGCAGCGCTAGCAGTAGCAGCAGCAGCTGCGAGGAGGCTGCGGGGCCAAGATGAGAGCCAGTACAAGGTGAGACCAGTCGATCCCTTGAGCACGCCACCTCCTCTCTATCCTTCCTCCCGAGGTACACGTTCTGTACTATAGAGACAATGAAAAATGAGAGTGCAATAGGCTCACTTAAGCCTTTTCTGTCCGCTAGTTTGACCTAGCTGCATGGACCGCCGCGATCAGCGCCTCTCGCTCGATCACTGGCTACTTGCAACTCCTTGAATATTCATAGGTAGAGTGCAATTGCCATTTTCAAGCATGTTTGAGCCTTCGACTGAGTGCACGGGGTCGTTGTGCTCTGAGAGTTTTCTAATTACTACCCGTCAAAACAGCCAACATAAGCTACTACCAACCAACATCTAGCCTGTAATCTTTGAAACTTCGTATATACTCGTTTCCTAGTCTTCTTTCTCTTCTTTTCTTTACATGTGTGTGCCTACTCGCTCTCGTTGTGATTTGCACTTACACGACACACCTGCGACGTTCGTTGTCCTACAACGTATTCCATAAGCTTCTGCAATAAAACAGCACTTTGTCTAAGTTTCATTAATAAAATACTACCGACGTATCTGTTATGTTCAATGAATTGGACCATTAATTGACTATCGAGTATAAAAATTGCGTGGCAATAAAAGTAATCGATGAATAAGTATCCAGATGAAAATATCGATACTTTATCGACCAATGCTACTTGATGACCCATAACCATTTTTATAGTACATGCATACAACATTATCCGCTATCATTACCAGGTCATAAAGATATCCTGAATCACGTAAGCGTGGGCGTATGAACTAGTATATATACTCAATTCTAAGAGAAACACTGCAAGCTCTTTTCTCGGAAAGTTAACTTTGCAATTTCCAATCGAATGATTATATTCGGCATGTGTCTAGAAGTTTAAAGAAAGTTAGCGGTAAATATTTTTCAATCGGCTATCGTTGTTTAATAGATAACTAAACTCAATACGCCAATGCAAATATCGCTTTTATTAGCACTTATTTTAAAAGTTGAATATGCGTTGTGTGTTTTCTTGATAGCCGTGTAAACGTGCGCATAATCATAGTTCGAAAATGAAAATGCAAAGCGACTTTGAGTCATCGTCAAATTCTCGCTTGGAAAGATTTGCGAAAGCGTAATACGCGATAAGCAGAGTACACATATATACACAAACACACATATATAATCCACGCTACATGAAAATGCTTGTGCACGGCTCACAGACCTATGATATTTACATTTCATTTTCATTCACGGAAAGATTTATAACGAAGCAAAGCAGATACAGCGCGAACATTTCATAGAATTTTTAAGTGGAATATAAATTGGGAACAGGTAGCCGTACGTAAATATATATTTTTAGAAGGCGGAACGTGTCGCGTGGAAACGACCGATATTTTTCCTTTGACGTTTTTTTTATACTTTACTGCATTCGCATCCAAATATACAACTGGTAAGCTACACTGAGACTGAATGAGCATCCACAAAAGTACCAGTTCATTTTTTTCTTTTTATCTGTCTGACTGAAATCTGTGCCACCGAAACTGATACAAGTGGACGCATTATACACCAACGCGGATTTTTGGCTTGTCGGTCATTCATCTTACAAGATGTGACTGCAATTGACAATATCGTGGTGTCGCAATTAAGAAACAATACTATTTTCGGCCAAACAAACGTACAACTGAATTTTTCACGTTGTATCGATCGAGTCTCGTGTGTTATTTAGCCAAGTGTAGTATGAAGCATGTACACACCAAAGAGGAAACACCTTAAATTGTGTCATAAAAGGGGAAAAAAAAGATTTGAGTGCGCGGATTTATAACGCAAAACGCATTCGTAAATAAGCAATCTAATTACAAGATGGAAGTAAATGAATTATGAAAGCCGGATAAAAATAGGCTTTACGAGTCGTAATCCCGTCGAAATGGCAGCAAGTCATCGTCTGAAAAAATTAATCACGACCGGAAAAATTGAGTAGATTATGAGGTGAAAAAGAGGAAAACAAAGCGGCATGTGCGCATGATATCAGCAACGGTAGCGGCGGGCCCGGAAGGTCGAGTGAGAGAGAAAGCAATGAGTGAAAAGCACGCAAGCTCGCGCACTCTTGAGAAAGCGAAGAAAGGGGACCGAGAAGGGAAGAAAAAAAGAAAGAGGCACCAACAGCGGCAGGCACAAGTAGCGACGGAGCCGCTTGCATTATTTGCCGCATTCTAACGGATTTCCTTGAATGTGGCCTGATTCGTCCGATTCCTTGGATTGCCGGCCCTGACATCGACTCTCTTCAGTCTGTTCAAGCTCGTAAATAAGCAACGTGGTCCGCTCGATATTTTCATGCTAATGCTTTCTTCATAATACACGTCTCGTATTTGTATTTGTCTTTTGTTCCCTTCCACCTCTGCGGCTATGTTCCTCACCCCGCTCATCCCATCTTCGAATAATAAAAGGGTTTATTAATCAAACATAGCAGTTTCGATGAGCTAATCAACGGATTACACGTCAGTTTAATAAACCCTACCACCTGCTCGTATTATCGTCACGTGTCTTCGAAGCCATTGTACACTATTTACATAGAGAAAGGCTTCGTACTTGACCGCAACCTTCCGGTGACGTTTATCTTTCTTTCTCTCTCTCTCTCTCTCTCTCTCTCTCTCTCTCTCTCTCTCAACGCTTACATTCTACAAAGTCATGTTTCAAATTGCACAAGCTACTTGAAAGTTTAATTAGTCTTAAATAATACGTGAATTGAAGCTAGTTTTTAAGATCGACGAATTTGTTTACTGGAGATATAAGGTATCGAAGTTTTGAAGGTGTTTTTTAGCGCATAACATCTATGAATATGCATGCCAAGTTTGGATGTGTATCGTCACGTGCAATTTTATTACGCACTTTACATAAACAAGCTATTGTTCTGGGACTTAGAGTGAAAGTATCCTCTCTAACCCCCCATAGTTTCAATAGCAAGCTGACAACTTGCTTTTGCACGTCGGATTCAACGCTCTGACTTTTAAGCCAAACTTTCATCCGAATATCCATTATGCATGAGAATTTACAGCTGTTCAATTGTTGGCTCAACTAGCAAGTGATTCGTATGATAAGCGTTACAAGTAGTTATAGCACTATAATCTCAAACTTGTCTTCTTAAGGGCAGATAGGATTTCGAATGATTCCAAAGTATCTCTCAGTAGTAAACGGAAGAATGATGGACAGAAGGCGTAATTACTCGCTGGAATGATAAAGTAATACAACGGGAAAATGTCGGCCTTGCAAAAGTGCGCGTTCGCAAGAGGAAGCGAAGGAACGGCTTGGTGATACCAGGCGCTAATAGCAATGGGGTGGAGGGGAGGGGGGAGGAGAAAAGCGAGTCGTCCGGCTTGTCGGGCTAAACTGGCGCAAGGCCTGTGCAGTAACACGTACATAGAGAACGAACAAGCGAGCGAGCACAGGTGCACCCCACGGCCCATTCACAATCGACTCACTTAAATTATGAATGGCGGTCGATATGCGACGCACCAGTGCACGATACTGCAGCCTTCAATCCCTTCTTGCAAAATTGAATGCTTAGCTTGGATTGCTTGATACCCGTCAACATTAACTAGCTATTGTCTTGTTGATTAATCGTGCATTCCGTGCCAATCCGATGCATGTACTTATCGCTCGATCGTCATTCGATCGCAAAGAACTGAACCGATTGAATTCGTACAAGTGTTATGTGCCAGAGAATTCGCTTTTTGCACTCGACCCGAATCTTTAGAAGTTAATCGAATGCACGTTGTCTAATAGCTAATCGATGAAGTACAATGGGTGCAGGTGAACTTGCTGAATTGTTGTTGTCGTTTCAGATGCAACGAGCAGAGCAGCAGTAACATAATTGGCAACAGTGGCAGCGGTGGCAGCAGTGGCAGCGAAATCGGGACGATGCGCGACACGCTCAGCGGCAGAACGCAAGTTGTCAGACGGATGGTGCGAGGAGAGTGCGGGAAGAGCGGACTCTAAAGTCTCTCCAATTGGAGTATCTGCTCTGAGCAGAAAAGAGAGAGAGAGAGAGTGGTTTGGTGATCAAAGTTGCGGCGAGGTCGGAGGAGCCAAGGGACGACAAGGAGGTAACCGAGCGAGGGGGCCTCGCGAGGGGATGCAGCGCGAAGGGGCGGCGGCATGGAGGAGCCCTCGCTGGAGGCTCTCATGCAGGCGGGCTTCATCTTCGTCGTTGGCGTCGCCATCATCCTCTCGAATCTTCTCATCATCGCAACCTACCTCAACTTTCGCGGTAAGTCATAGAGGATCGGAAGGCTTGGCTTGGCGTGATGCGATGCCTGGGTAAAGTGAAAAGGCCGTGGTGTGTGTGTAATCGGCAGGTCCGAGCGAGGTGATAAACATATACTTGCTGTCACTGGCGACGGCGGACCTATTGTGCGGTCTGCTGGTGGTGCCGCTGTCGGTGTACCCGGCGCTGGTGCGGCGATGGGTGTACGGGGACATCGTGTGCCGATTGGCCGGCTACCTGGAGGTGACGCTGTGGGCGGTCTCGGTGTATACCTTCATGTGGATCTCGGTGGACCGCTACCTGGCGATCCGCAAGCCTCTGCGTTACGAGACCGTGCAGACGAAGACGCGCTGTCAGTGCTGGATGGTGTTCACCTGGATAAGCGTGGCGATGATGTGCTGCCCACCGTTGCTCGGCTTCAACAAGCCCATCTTCGACCGGGAGGCCTTCATCTGCATGCTCGACTGGGGCAACATGGCCGCCTACACCATTACCCTGTCGATCCTCGTGCTCGGACCCTCGGTCATCACCATCGTCTACACCTACTCCTACATCTTCAGCATGATGAGGAAACTGCGTTCGGGCGTGCCAATACACGACAAGGAATATGCCACTGCCCTCTCCGAGAACCTAAGCAATCCCAGCCACATCATGTCCTTTGTCTTGGTGATGGCCTTCTGGATATCCTGGGCACCCTACGCCGGCCTCAGAATCTGGTCCTCTATTAACGGACCTCCACAGGTAAACATCTGCTGCTCCGATCCCTTACACCCCTAACGCCCGACCTACCTGCTCGATCAAACTCGCTGTCTGCTTCCACGTTTAAGGTGCCCTTCCTTCACTTTGCCGTCGTGTGGTTCGGCATCACCAACAGCTTCTGGAAGGCCATCATACTCAGCACCCTTAGCCCGCAATTCCGTCTGGCGGCGCGCGTCCTATGCCTGACGCTGTGCTGTCGCCACAGAAGGCTGCCACCCGAACTTCTTGGTCTCGACGACGACGACTAATTATATGACAAAACGATCAGCCAAGTAGTCAGCCCTCAACGATTTTCGCGTCTACCTGCTCATCCAATACGCGTACACACAACCAATCATGGAGTTGAGATGAAGCTGCGCTTGTTGACTCATTTGCAAGCTGCCAAACTGTGCCAGCAACTTGCAAAGCTCAAGCTTGACCTTGATTCACTATAAATATGCGTGTACTGTAGAGATACACACAGCGTCGAGTTTTTCACAAAGACCACGAGAACAGTACGAGTACGCGTGTGTATCGTAGGTAGCGCGCAAGATGCGAGTAGCCAATCTGACGATCTCGATACGACGAGTATTACAACAAAATATAACTATATATCGATATATAGTGATCGCTATACAGCTGCCGCCACGCGATACAGGCGCCATTCGAATCGAATTTTTCGTAAGCACTATAAGCTAATCAAACTTTTTAGCAACAAGTAACCTAAGCATCAAATCAGTATCAACGCCAACAAGCGCATTCTATTGATTTGCCATTTACACAGCTGACGACTTTTTATCTAATTGCAAACGTGGCTAACAAAACCCGAGTTTTTTATATTTCCGACATTACCAACATCAAGTTCTCGCACTTGACCTAATCCCCGCTATCTCGGGCATTTTCTTAGTTTACGTATGTTTATTGCACAAAGAAACACGTTGCTCAACACCGCGTATTGCTTCAAATAAGCGCTGTTTGATCAACTTTGTACATTCATACTATATACTTGGTATTTTTTGCAACGTATGTATCTGATATCAATCGCTTTTAGCCAAATGCAAACGCAGACTGAACAAAGTCCGTAATACTTTTTTCTGCTACAGACACACGTTCATTTGCCATTTTGCGCGTAGATCATATAAAAACTACTTGACAACTCAATTTTATTCCTATATATTGTACGAACTGGTTTTTGTAAACGAAGCATGAAAGTTTCTTTTCCTAGATGCAAAGCAATTAAACAAATCTGTAAGATACAATGAGACAGTGAACTTTCTTACGAATTATAAGATATACGATTTCAAATATTCAACAAAAAAAGTCGATTTAATCTGTAAGACTCAATCTAGACAGTAAACATACATACATCGTGGGAAAATTTCATGGAAAAAATAAAAAAAAGTGATAATTTTTAATAATCTCGCCTGTCAACTATACTGTTACTTTAAGAAGGACAGGGCTCACGTAAAATCGATTTCGCTTCGTCTCTTATCGTCTCGCTTCGCTCAGTCGTTAATAGTTACTAATTAGATACGAACAAAAGAATTACCTGGATATTGTTGATATGACAAGAAGAGATCAATTAAAATCTCTCATCGATATGTAACGAAAGGCATAAAATTAAGCAAAGTTATAACCTTTGACATAAAAATGGTAGCAACTCACTTGTCGTTACCTTTTGGTGAAATTACAAAATTTATCTGCATATTGTAAAATTATTGTAAATGCTCAAAGAAGATACAAGTCTAAATTACTTGCGAATCAAAACTAGAAATTCGAAAAATCATTGTTACTGATTAGCAATTACTAAAAAATTAAATATTTACTTAGTGAAAACGTATGCAATTGCAACAAATGTACAAAGTAAATAATATTGACAAAAAAATTGTAGTCAATTAATACGAATATATGAAAAACAAATAAAGAACATTATGGGTCGAATGTAGAAAAACTCATGAAAATGTATACTGATTTTATTTTGACTTTTAGGAAGATTTGGCTTGTATTTGTAGTAGAAATTTGTCGATCCATTCGATAACGAAGAAAGTTTTTCAAGCATTATTGAACTATGATTCGTTTGTGTGTGTAAACGTTTTTCGAACTGCTCGTACTATTTGCAAATAAAGCTTGAAATACGTAATAAACTAAAACACTGTGTGTAGCATGAAAATGCAAGACGAATTTAAGAGCTTGTGAAGTTATAACTTCTCGAATATTAATAAACATTTGCAGATCGTTACATTTTTTATTACTGTACAGTCTTCTATTCATTGTTAATCATTATATTGTTGAATCTATTAAATGAATCATGTAGTATCAATAAACACTTTTGCAAATTAACGTTTCTGTATATACTTACTTAATAACACTAAAAATAACGGAATTGGAATTTGTCGAATTACTTTTGTATAATTAATCAACACTTATCGAAACGTTACGATTTGTTCACAATAATGCACTAAAAATACACAAATATCTAGCTCTTGAAATTATTGAAAATATAAGTAAATATTGCATATATTGGAATGATAACAGGCATATTACATAAAATGCAACAACAAAAATATTGAAAAGATTAACAGTTAATTGGAAAATACAAATATTGTATAAACACACGATGCTCTATTAAATATTGCACTTTTATTACTTTAGATCCGAAACAGATTTTAATGTTTATCAACACCTTAAAAGTATCAAATATTTTCGAAGATTAAATTTTCGCCTTCAGGTATGCTTCAATTTTATATCAACTTTATGTTCAGTCAAAGATTTTAGAGTTCGCAGCGATTAACTTATGCCATCGAAATAAACTGTCAGTAAAGAAAAATGGACATAACGGTGCGCTTCAATCGCGCATTTAAGACATCAACGAAAATTGTTGATAGCTGTCGATTGAAAAAAAAATGAATTGCAGCGGAAAAAATAAAATGACATCAGATGAAACTAACTTACATAAAAAGCGAAGTAGAGCGAAGGAGAGAAGCAGGAAAATTAGTTGTGAATATATAGAAAATCGAAATATCTCAGTTTTTAGAGGTTCTGGAGTGAGATTTGTTATTGGATAAAAAAAGTATTTAAAAATACCTTTTTGTACCTAGTTGCTAGTTTTTTACTAGTTTTATAACGTACCTCACAGTGAGTGTGCTGTTAATAAATTAATATAATTAGAATTATAATAAGTAAAATAGGATGTTAAAGCAAAACACGATGCGAAGAATGAAATGAGAATCTAGATTAAGTGAATTGTTAAACAATTGGATATAATATTCAAGATAATAATTGCGAAAAATGAAAGATGCGTTCAGAGGTATTATTGTTAAATTATTACATGTGCGTTCACATTATAAAGCTATCATGTCCATTTTATTTTAGTAAGTAGGACATTTTATCTCAGTTATTTTTTAATTGGCTTCTAACAGTAAACGTCATTATTGTAATTAATGTATTTTTGAAACGGATTAATCAGAACAGCATGCTTTACGGCTCTTAAAAATTATCAAATAGATAGTTTGTATTTCGTACGAAAATGCGATATCAGTAATCATAAAATTTGCAAGATAATTAAAATCCATCTGACAACTGAACAAGTAAGCCTAGATATCTGACAAATTTTCATAACATTTCTTGTTAAAACCATAACACGAGTAAGCTTTGATTGAGACAAAAATTTCCCGATATTAAAAATGATAGATTCCTCTTTATGTTAAGAAAGGTATTATCCTTAAAATTAGCTCTTGTTAAACTATTTCTCAAAGAAAATGACAACATTAAAAAATAATTTGAACTTAGAGAGCTAAGTTTTTGTTTAAGATGTAATACTCTATAGTACTACATTATACATATTGACGAAAGCTTCCGATAATATGCATTTCGTTTGATAATATCATACTTACAATTCATAAGATGTTTGAAATAACAAATTTATTTTTGTTACGACATTTCTATAACGGTATATTACTAGGAATTATGAAAAAGAAATATTTTTGAACACATTTTGAATCTTATTAAATATCTACGATATTATTTGAGATTCTCATTATGAACTATTTAACACTTATTAGATTTACATATAATTTATGCATATCAGATTTTTATATTCAACAATTAGACAAATGTATAAGGGTGTTTACTAAAATATTTATCCTAAAACAAACAAAATTTTATTTAAGGTTTTTAAGATTTTATTTTTATAAATTGCATTAATCATCAATCAAATAACATATTTAATACATAGATGTACATGTCGATTCTTACCAGAAAAACATTTCCTAAAAGACGCTGTTAATATATATCATAGATTTTTATTTTATAACACAAGCGTACTTACACGGATGGAAGTGTTTATAAAAAAAATTACTTAGGCCATTTTAAATAACTACTCAGCTCTGCTAATGTCAAGTATCACAATTATGAAGAAGAATAATGTAGCTCAAGTCTTTTTTTAACGAATGCCGCATTGGCATTCTACAAATTTTTCATTTTCATATGTCCCGTTTCTTTAAGATTGATTGGATTACACAAATGTGAATAAGGCATAAAATAATGTAAATTTTAATTTTATAATAGGATCATGAGATTAAAATTAATTAAAACAAGATAGCAGTACGTGTACGAGTCTCGGCTATAAATCCTACGTAAGGTATTCATCCGTGAAAATATTATGATCTTAGTATGTATCATAAATAAAATGTATTGCTGAAAACATTGCGAAAACACTAAGAAGTAACCCACGTTCAAAGTTCTATCATGTAAGCATACATTTTTAACTAAATCTGTACGCCTGAACAACGTTACTGTAATTGGGAAGCATTTCGATACGGTTAGTCGCTTGCAACGCATTCGTTTGAGCTTGTTTAATGTTGAATTTCAAAACATTATAAAAAAGTGCATCTTATTCCTTTTTTTTCAAGTATCATTTATTACGATATATCATAAATAAAAAAGTTTTTTACTTTTAGGGGTACAACGTAGTACGTGCATTAATAATTACTACTTCGAAATAAAAGTTAATAAAATGTAATTTTTCATTAATCGTTTCTATTGATATACAAAACGATATGAAATATTGGTGTAGGAAATAAAAAATAATTTCTCTATTCGAAATAGTATACTTACGTCGATTTTACATATTTGACGGTGCCAAAACTATTATAAAATGAATAATTAGTCATGAAATAATATATGCACTTAAAATCCATCGATATGACGTTCAAAAATCTGCTTTGTACCCTTGAAAATAAATTTAAAACTTTACTATTTTCAATCTTAAATAATATGTACAAACAGCATATTTGCAATTACGCGGCAACTACAATCGAAAAGCAGCTCGTGAAGATCACATCGGACGTAGGATAAGTATAGATATAAGGGGAATCGAATAAGGCTGTCGGTGATAACGATCAAGATATTGTATTAATTAAGAATCAACTATTATTGTCCTAGACCTTAGAGTAGCGTGATATTGCAATAATAAATACTGTGAGAATGTACATAGATAATACAATTTCTCACTACAAAATAAAGCGAGTATTGTTATTGCTTAATTTAATCCTGAATTTTAATTTATAGAAGTATGGATCTCATTTTACGATCTTTGCCTTTTTTTTCATTTTTTTAGTATATAAATCACAGAAGCTGCTTTTTTTAAATTTAATCTTTATTAATTTTTTCCTTATTATTGTATTAAACAACATTTCTACTTAAGTGATTTTCAAAAATATAATAAAGTAAATCGACCAAACTGTAACAAAGAAAGATGATTGCTGTCTCCAAGCATATGCACGCCAGCAACAATAATTCCACTTAATGCTCGTCTACTGCACGTATGTATCGTCTTACCAATTTTATTCGTAAGAAAAGATTTGAACTCTTGCCAAGTTTCGATAAGAATGTTCTCATGCACCTTTTATGCATGTATTTTAAGAAAAATTAAAAAATTTGAATGACAACATTTGTAAATTGTACGCTATGTCACCGGAATTAAGTACGTAAATAAAAAATATTTTTGATAATACGTTTTCGAATATTTTGAAATAATTGTTATATGTACATTCATACAAATGTTTTATTAATTATGTATAGTAATTTTCTATAAGAAAGACTTTGCATCATGTTAAAATAAAGACAACTGTAACGCCCGAAGGCAGGCCGCTGAAATAATAAAATCAAATTCGTAAAAGTAGAAAGGTTGAGAACCTACTGTGACACTACATAGTATCGTGCATTAAGCTAAACGACAATCGAGTGCAGCTCGCTAAAAGCTCACGAAAGGATCGACAAAGAGCGAATAAGGAACCAAAGTGAAATGACAAAGAAGAAGATTGTTGAAAGTTGAAGGACTCTGTTGCAGCCATTTGAAACTTAATTTAGCATCATATGCAGTCAGACTGTAGAACTACTTGGATCTGCAAGCAAGTTAGTCCTTACAAAGGTGTCGTCTCAGTTGAAATCAAGTGTGCTTTTAGACATTTTTATGGAAACCCAAGAGGAAGCTAAAGTAAGAGTAGAGTTTTAAACTACGATGATTTTAAAATTTGTCCAAGTTTATTCTAATCAAAAGAAGAAGCTATTACTATTTCTATTTGATTTCTAACAATAATAAATAATCTGTACCGATAATTATTGTAATTATAAATATCAATTGACAATCAATAATCAAATAAAGGTGTTTGCGTAGATAAATAAGTTGAGCAAACTGTTGACAGGTTGTTGACTGGCATGTCTCATTCGCACGATAGTGTGCCTTTAATTCAAAAATATCGATTGCACGTTATTTATCGATTTCCAAGCAAAGTTCCGAGGCGTCGCGTTTGGTGAGCCGCGCTGGTGTTGCGTCGGATGTCGGTGCCAGTCACGGACTCGCTCTAGCTATCTCGTTTTCGCCGCAACACCATTTACCTATGAAAATTTGCTTTCTCTCTCTCTCTCTCTCTCTCTCTGTCTCTTTCTCGTTACCTGATTCTCACCCTCACTGGCTTTCTCACTTACTATTCGTGTTTTCTACCCTTCTCGCTTGCTTGCATTATAATGTTTTCTCTAGCGAGCAAACTACTACGTGCCATCACAGTAGCGTTTCAACGGTTTACCATTGAACAACTCCATGGAAATGATTGTTTTTTATTTTATTCATATTTTTCTCAATTTCCTGGTAAATTAAAATAATATCATGTTCGTTCACGGGCCGAAAATTGTCCATCAAAGGTCAGAAAATTCAGATGAGGCTAGCGATGAAGAAGAAACTGGAGACGTTCTTCAGGTTCAATTATTATTTTATCATACCCAGATCCAATACATTGTTATTTTAGTAAAGATAACTTAACGACTGCTCATTGCATAATTATTCGTCATATTTTTCTCAGTATTTCATTTTTATGGATAATCGTTGGGTAGGAACAAATATATCTGTGCCTATTTAGTACCTTTACATTTGAAGAGTTAGCTACCCAGAAATTATACGAGTTTAATAATTTAATAGGTTTCGAATCACGTGTCATTCGGGTTTACTAGATTGAAAATTTAAATTAACGTCGCTTATTCGAACACGATGGACTAAATTGATTTTCAATTCAATGAAAATGATTTGTGTCGAACAGAGAAGACGAGAAGAATGCGAGCGGAAGGCAAGACGAGGGGAGATGGATCCTCGGCTGGAATTCGCGTTTCAGCTTTTAATGGATGCCACGGGTCTACCCAGACACGAGGTTATGGATCACGTCTTCGAGGGTGATATGCTTGACGAGATTAATCAACTATTTTTACCTCACATGAAGGCTACGCTAATGTGGTTCTACCAAGAGGTTGAGGAACCTGAAATACAACGATCCACCGAAATAGTTTAGTATTGATTTATTTATCATACTTCACATTAATGTCGCAGCTTTTAAGTTTTCAATAATCTACCTATAGGGACCGACAAAATCATCCAGTACGCGAGTCCAACAGAATACAACCGTAGCAAAGGTCAAGGAAGTAAAAGAACAGAAGGAGCCACCGAAGAAAAAGTTATTTCTCACTGACGGTTGGCAAGTGGCTTGTACGGGGATCTGTATCTATATGTTTCGGTAAGCAAATTGAAAATAATCGTTAAGCCCAATTATCATATATAATTAATGGTAATTGACATTTAAATCCAATTAGTATAAACATCTCGAAACAGTTGCCAGAGGAAGGCTTTCAAAAGGATCTATACACGGGTGTGATTGATATAACAAAGGTTGGAATTATACCCTACATTCAGCGTGTTATCGAACGAGTGTTTATGGATGCTCTTGCCCATCCTGGTGTTGAAGACGAGGACGACTGTCCAATGATTAAAAGCATCCTCTTACCAGGTCTGCGATCCTTCTGTAGTGCGCTCAAAGGTCAGTGCGACAACACATCGTAAAAATTAAACTGAATGCTTTTAATAGTATAACTGTTGTACTTCTAAAACTATTCAGTTTGCGAGGAAGTGGCACACGACGGCAGTATATTCGACGACGGCCAACTATTGATGGAAGAGGTGTACGATGTCGAAACTGCAAAATCTTATGCAGCAAAGAGCGGCACTGTAGGGATAGTGGAGGAGCGCGTACGTGCTTGGATAAAAAAACTTAAGGACTGTATGCTAGAAAGTAAACAAGTTAGAAGAGAAAACGACAGTTCGGGGCCGCAGCAAGAGCTTGAGTACTGGAAGCGGAGGGGTGCACAATTTAGTCAACTAGTTGCGAGACTTCAGGTCTCCAATTCCAGTCCTATTATATCCTCCTTATAGTTCCTTAACCGACTACATTTTACTTTGCTTGATTCTCGTGGAAACTCATATTCGACTTTTTGTTTTTATCAAACAGGACAACGAGGTTAAGATGTCTTTGTTGTGTCTTCAAGTTTCTAAATCGAAATTGATCAAAGACTGGAATGATATAGAGGAAGAAGTAACGTACTGTTTTAACGAAGCCAAAGATAATGCCAAGTTTATTCAAGCTCTAGAGAAATGCTGCCACTGTCTCTATTTAGATGATCCGGTAGATACTTATTTACTGTACGTATAATCATATAATCAAATGAGTATTTGAATGTTCCTTTTGTTTGCACATATAGGTCAAGATGCGCGATTCTCTAGTATCTCTGTTGCAAACTGTCAGATTGATTTACAGTGTTTCTAGATATTACAATACTTCAGAAAGAACAAGTTCTCTCATGGTAAAAATAACCAATCAGATGATAGCAGCTTGCAGGGATTATGTAACTATGCGTGGGCGTGAAACAGTATGGGGACAAGACCGACCAATCGCTAGGCAAAAACTTAAACATTGTCTCAGGCTTAATAAGTATAATTTTTTTTTATGTTCAATGGAAGATCATTAGTCAGTCTCAGGGTTAGGGCTCCACAAATAAATCTGCATTTTAGGGCCTACAGAGAAACCTATAGGTTGGTTCGCTGTTCTCCGGCTATCACAGAAGAAGAATTTTCATTTTCAGAAACCCATGTGTTCGGACGATTTGATTCTTTTTGTGCGAGAATACGCAAAATATTAACAATGTTTGATTTAATAGAAGATTATCAAAAATTATTTGAAAGGAGAATGGAAGGTTTACTGCTTGGTGAAGGTATGCAAAAGTCAATTTTTGTCTATAATTTTTGTTAACACCCAAGAACCATATTTTATCTTTCTCGTTGACTTTCAAGCGCTTGACGAAACTATTAAAACATTCGAAGAGGCGAAAAAACTTGCTACAAGCAAATGCTATGATTATTTAGATCCTCGTAATGCGGACTTTGATCGAGATTATGATGTTTTTATGTCGAAGACCGATGCGTTGAAAAGAAACGTTGGTAATATCATCGAAAAAAATTATGCAGACGTATGGGAAACGCCTCAAGGAATTCGTTTCTTGACTCGTTTTGAAAAAGTAAATAATCTAATTACATACTTTTAATAAATTCTCTAAATCTACAAACAATGTTCTTGCACACTCTTATTAGGTCAGTGAAAAAATTCCATTGACAAAATTGGATGAAAAATATCATTTAGTAGTGAGATACTGTGATAAAGAAATAGATCGTACGCTCAAATTGTTCAAAAAACAAAGAGATGATCCTCCCTTGCCTCGACATTTGCCTCCAATAGCTGGCAGATTAACTTGGGCTAATTCATTAAAGTACACGTGACCTACATTAGATCAATGAATCAAAACTCATAATTAACATTCTCTCGATTGAAATGAAATATTTAATTTTGGTTTAGAATACATTTGGACGAGTTAGCAACTTCAGTTTCAAGCCATCCTATACTAAAAACATTGCCTGCAACAGTCGATTTGGTTAAAAGGTATAATCATGCGATAACTGTGATTGTTCAATATCAAGGCGACATCGCTGAAGTCTGGACACATCAAAACTCATGGGTACTTGAAGACTGTTTAAAAAAGTATATATTATTAACATTATTTTCAAATTTTTTAAAAATTCAATGATTTGAATAAAAATTAGAAATAAAACGTTTTAGAAATTTGCTTATAGTAGAGGAATCAAGTGGGAAAGTAAAAGTGAATTTAGAAAAGCGCATATTACTTCTTTTGCGTGAAGCTGATTGTTTGGCGAAATTAAAATTAGAAATACCAGTAGTTGCTAAGACAATACTAGCAAAGAGAGAGCATTTCATTTTAGTCAAAGATTCGCTACAATTGGTCATAGAAGATTTTGTCCAAACAGCAAGGCGAGTAAAACTAGAAGTTCGACCTTTATTGTTGCCTCATCTAGTGCGAGTTGCTTCTTTATTTAAACCCGCACTAGTTTCACTTACTTGGACAAAACCCGACTGGAAAGAGTTTTGTCAAAATACTCGTGAGCAAATCAAAACCTTCGATATTTTAATAACCCGAGTCCATGACGTTTACACTAATCGGTGAGTGAATAATTATTTTTGAACTTGAAAAAGACGTTTTAGGTATGATAAATCTTGATAACATATTGGTACAGGATTCTTCAGGTACTGGCAAGTATGCAAAAAGCAACTCTTCACGATTTACCAGAAGAGGAGCCTTGGAGTGTTGAAGAATTTATGGAGAAAACCGAAGAAGCGTGCAGAGCAGCTGCTATAGATTTACATAGGAGAAGCCTAATGGTGGAGGAAGCAGTCGAAGAAGTTCTCGAACTTGTAAGAAATGCCGCAGAAAATTTCAAAGGTGTTCTTGATTCTGATCAATTTAGTTTTCTCGACGAAGGTAACAACGCTGTTAAAGTATATATTTCTTCTCAACAATCAAATTGGTTTTCATTAACCGCTTATCATTAGATGCGAATGGACAAGAAACTAGTGAAGTATCTCAACAACAACAGGATTGGTCCATTGTCTGGGCATGTTTCGATGACCCACACCAGCTTTTAGCTACGCCAGAAGGAAGTCTTTCCAAAGGAATGCAGGAAATGGTTCGAAATGCTGTTTCTGAAATGAGAAGGTATTATTCAAGGAAAGTTGTAGATGTACTGATCAAAGTTACGAAATCATCACTCGACTTGATAAGACGACGATTCTCTCGAGAAATAGATGAAGGTGAGCATTTTAAATCCTTATCTTTAAAATTAACTGCAATTTAATTCATTCATTTGTTTGATCATATTTCCACAGATGACATTCCAAATCCCTTATTTTTATTGAATGCAACTCTCATGATACCGTCAGTGTTAGTAAAACCTAGCCTCGACGATGTGCAAGAAGCTCTGATGATCGTTGGAAAAACTATAGCTGGAGTCGCCAAAGGCATTGCGCAATGGGATGGTGGACATAAAGAAAAAATTGATAAAGTAATCAATTTACACTGAGTTTATTGATGACCACTACGAATATTTTCAAAAATATTAAAATATTAAAATTGCATATATTATCGCAGCCCTCTTGGCGTTCACTACCTTGGGCTCCTAAAAGAAATTTATTAGATGTAGTTAATAAAGCTCAAGACGAAAAACGTAATAAAGAAAGTCAAGAGGACGCAAAAACGCGTCGAAGAAGACTCTATAAAATCGTATCTGAAGAGAAACCAATTTTTCCCGTTCAGAAGCGGAATTTTCACTCAGTAATTATGGAAAACAAAGAAATTGTCAAAATGTTTTCAATTTTAAGCGCTTGCACACAAGAACTTCGACAAGTAACATATAAGCACAAAATATTTGAATACAAAAACTTTGAAAATACGTTGACAATGCCATTTATTATTTCTATAGGATTTGGCAGATTTTTTAGAGCGATGGAAACCTTATAACTTTCTTTGGAAAAATGAAAAAAGCATGCGAGAGTTATTACAGATATCATTGACAGAATTTGAAAGCACTTTAAGGAAGCATGGTGAACTTGAAGACAAATTAGCTACTGAACCTGATATGATAGTATTTGGTACTTCTATAGCCGTTTCAACCGAAAAGTTGAAATACGCTTTGTTCACCGAAATCAAAAGTAAGTAACAGCAATAGAATTTTTTCAAATTAAAATGTAAGAGACCAATAAACTGGTAATTAATCATTAGGTTCTACACACAAAATTGGGCAAGCAATTAAGAAGAAATATAGAAGAGAAATGGAATATGTGTACGCTGTTATGAACGAAATGGATAGAAAATTAGATCGGCAAATACGCGATCTTGACGATGTTCGTTTAATTATGGACACTTTAAGAAAAATTCGAGAGCAAGAGGTTGACATGGAATTGAGAATTGATCCCATTGAAGAAGCTTTCAATATCGTAACTCGCTACGAGGTTCCTGTGGATCGTGAATGTCTCGAACAAGTAGACAACTTGAGGTAAAGAATGAGCAAGAAAGATTTTTCATACAATCCAACAAAAAAATTGTTACTGTCATCAGTTGTACTCTTTCTAGGTATACTTGGCAACAATTGCAAGCTCGAGCCTTAGGTAGTCACGTGCAGCTTCTAACTCTCCAACCACACTTCGAAGAAGAATTACGTAGCAACCTTGAAAAATTCCGAATAGACAATGGGACTTATTGCGAAGAGTATCGTGTGTCTGGACCAATGCAGCCGGGATTAACTCCCCGCGAGGCATCTGATAGGCAAATACTTTTTCAAAACCGTTTTGACGGTATGTGGCGCAAGCTACTTACTTATCAAAGCGGTGAAGAACTTTTTGGCCTTCCTATTACCGATTATCCAGAACTATCTCAAATTAGAAAAGAACTTAATCTCTTGCAAAAATTATACAAGCTCTATAATGATGTGATCGATCGAGTTAGCAGCTACTATGACATTCCTTGGGGCGAGGTGAATCTTTTTCTTATGAAATTTTATATGATTCGCTCTAATAAAATGGCCATAAATCAAATGCAATTTTCATGAGAACACTTCTTACATATTTTTCATATAAATTTCAAATATTCATACAATTATGTATAAGAATGACTGTCTGTAGTAGTGCACACACTATCTTGTAGTCCGTAGAATTAATAGATGAAATATACGTTTTTTTTACTTACACTTTCACACTGTATCTTTCTTCACACCAGATATCCTAATTTTTAGATATCATTATAGTCGGAAAGTATAGTTTATGATTTTCAAACATAAAATTGAATAAATAGTTTTAATTGAAGTATCAAAAAATTATTTAAAAGAGATTTTTAATATAATTCAACAATATTTAATCAAAATCATCTTCTAGAAAAAAAAAGTGCGCTAGTAAATTATTCTACTTGAAACTGTTATTGCTAAGGTTAACATCGAAGAAATAAACAATGAGTTGATGGAATTTCAAAACCGCTGCAGAAAGCTACCAAAGGGTCTGAAAGAATGGCCGGCTTTCTTTGCTTTAAAAAAAACAATTGATGACTTCAATGATATGTGTCCATTACTCGAACTAATGGCCAACAGAGCAATGAAACCTCGACACTGGCAGCGAATTGTGGAGGTAACCAATCATGTTTTTGATCTCGAGAGCGAGGGTTTTTGCTTAAAAAATATCCTAGAAGCGCCTTTATTAAAACATAAAGAAGACATAGAAGACATTTGTATCTCTGCTATGAAAGAGAAAGATATCGAAGCTAAATTACGACAAGTAGTAAACGAATGGTCTTCAGCAGAGCTAACTTTTCAAGTGTTTAATAACAGAGGCGAACTACTACTTCGGGGTGATTCAACTGCTGAGATCATCGGACAATTGGGTAATTTCCATGAAAAAATTATATGGATATGAATTGATTGATGTACAATGTTAGAAATCTTTCAGAGGACAGTCTTATGGTTTTGAGCTCGTTGATGTCAAATCGATACAATGCTCCTTTCCGCAAGCAAATTCAACAATGGTTGGGTGATCTATCTAATACCAACGAGATTCTTGAGCGCTGGCTGCTTGTGCAAAATATGTGGGTCTACCTGGAAGCTGTCTTTGTCGGTGGCGACATTGCCAAGCAACTTCCAAAGGAAGCCAAGCGATTCAGTAAAATTGATAAAAGCTGGCAAAAAATAATGCAACGAGCTCACGAGACTCCAGGTGTCGTGCCTTGTTGTGTGGGTGATGATTTATTGAAACAATTGTTACCTCATCTACAAGAGCAGCTGGAATTGTGTCAGAAATCTCTTAGCGGATATCTTGAAAAAAAAAGAATGATGTTTCCTCGATTTTTCTTTGTGTCCGATCCAGCTTTATTGGAAATTTTAGGTCAAGCATCTGACTCACACACTATACAAAACCATTTGTTATCCATTTTTGACAACACAAGACATGTGAAATTTCACGACATTGAGTACAATAAAATAACTGCCATTATTTCATCAGAAGGGGAAACTATTCAAGTAAATTTTTGTAGCTTAATTTTTAATATTTTATTTCTTGCAATATGCACTAATTTTCTGATCAAGAATACTGTACGAAACTTTTAGTTGGAAAGAGCTGTCAGAGCTGAAGGATCTGTCGAAACTTGGTTGACGCAATTACTACAAACTTCTCAACAGTCTTTACATTCAATTATTCGTCAAGCTTATACGATGGTCAATGATCCCAATTTTAATCTCCTTGGTTTCCTCGATAAAATGCCTGCTCAAGTGGGCTTGTTAGGAATACAAATGATTTGGACCAGAGATGCCGAGTTAGCTCTCATACAAGCTCGGGCTGACAAGAAAATTATGGGAGAAACTAATAACCGTTTTCTAGAGCTTTTAAATACGCTTATAGATCAGACAACACGAGATTTGACGAAAATAGATAGAACTAAATTTGAGACTCTTATTACAATTCACGTTCATCAACGAGATATTTTTGATATTTTAGTAAGCTAATTTTTCTTATACATACAACATTATCATAAAAAAAATACCTTTCTAATATATCTTTCTTACTATTGCTTTACTTTACTAATTCATTATTGATAACAGTGTCGTTTGAATGTTCGTTCGGTAAATGATTTCGAATGGCTGAAGCAGTGCAGATTTTACTTTAAGGAGGATTTAGACAAAACTTCTATATCAATAACAGACGTTGTGTTTGTTTATCAAAATGAGTATCTGGGTTGTACTGAACGTTTAGTAATTACTCCTCTTACCGACAGGTGAGTATTGTTTGTATTAAAAACAGAACTCTAACATCATGTACATTTGAAAAAAAAAACGATTATATATTTATCGCGTAGATGTTACATAACATTGGCACAAGCATTGTCAATGTCCATGGGGGGTTCGCCTTGCGGACCCGCTGGTACGGGTAAAACAGAAACGGTCAAAGACATGGGTAAAACCCTAGCTAAATATGTTGTCGTATTCAACTGCTCGGATCAAATGGATTATCGTGGACTTGGGCGTATTTATAAAGGACTAGCCCAAAGTGGCTCATGGGGTTGCTTCGACGAGTTCAATCGGATTGAATTGCCTGTCCTTTCGGTAGCGGCACAGCAGATTGCTGTTGTGTTGTCTGCTAAAAAGGAAAAGAAAAAACAATTTCTCTTTACCGATGGGGATCAGGTGGATTTGTGTCCCGAGTTTGGCATTTTTATTACAATGGTATCTAATTCTATTGCTAATTTTCAATAATTGCGCACAATAAACAATATAAGCTATTCTATTTTCTAGAATCCAGGCTATGCAGGAAGAAAAGAATTACCAGAGAATCTTAAAATACAGTTTCGTACAGTTGCTATGATGGTACCAGACAGGCAGATCATTATACGAGTAAAGTTAGCCAGTTGCGGTTTTTTAGAAAATATAACATTAGCTCGTAAATTCTATACTCTTTACAAGCTTTGTGAAGAACAGCTTACAAAGCAAGTACATTATGATTTTGGCTTAAGAAATATATTGTCTGTACTACGATCATTGGGAGCTGCTAAAAGAACCAATTCAAAAGATTCGGAAAGTACAATTGTAATGCGTGTTTTAAGAGACATGAATCTCTCAAAGCTGATAGGTATATACTACGAGAAAGAATTTTATTAGTATAACATTTTATAGTACAAATACAAAATCAAATTTACATTGTAGATGAAGACGAGCCACTTTTTATATCTTTGGTGGCCGATTTATTCCCAAATCAAGCTCTCGAAAAAACAGCCTATCCAGAGCTTGAAGCTGCTATTGAAAAGCAAGTTGAAGAAGATGGACTAATATACCACCCACCGTGGGTACTAAAACTCATTCAGCTATATGAAACTCAAAGGGTCAGGCATGGTATCATGACGTTAGGCCCCACGGGTGCGGGAAAAACGACTTGCATTCATACGCTAATGAAAGTTCTTACCGAATGCGAAGAACCACATCGGTATACCTAGCATATACAGATTTGAGTTTCTAATTTCTCAAAAAAATTGATTACCTGAAAAAAATGTTTTAGGGAGATGAGAATGAACCCGAAAAGTATAACAGCAGCACAAATGTTTGGACGATTAGATGTAGCCACGAATGATTGGACAGATGGTATCTTCTCGGCTCTATGGCGCAAAACTTTAAAGCCCAAACAAGACGAACATATTTGGCTTGTTCTTGATGGGCCGGTTGATAGTATATGGATTGAAAATCTCAATTCAGTATTAGATGACAATAAAACATTAACGCTCGCCAATGGTGATCGGTTACCAATGTCTCCATCCTGTAAAATTATTTTTGAGCCGCATAATATTGACAACGCTAGTCCCGCGACTGTTTCGAGAAATGGCATGGTATATATGAGTTCATCTGGATTGGACTGGGATCCCGTTGTGACAGCTTGGCTTAAAAAGAGAACATCGATGGAAAAAGAAGTTTTCGAACAATGTTTTCATGAAACTTTTCCACAGGTAAGGAAAAAAAGAGATGTTGAAGCTAATGGTATTATGTTTTGAATCTATTATCATATATTTAAAACTATTATTTACTGTATTACAGATATATGCATGGAGCACCCAAACATTAGTGTTCGCAATAAATGTTTTACAATGCAATATCGTTCGGCAGATACTCTGTCTTTTGGAAGGATTGATACCAACAGAACCACCCGATGAAGATCATGACACTGAACTTGAAGATGAGATTGAACACAATAAAATTACACCAGTAACTACCGAGCAACTTCGGCGATTTTATGCATTTGCATTAATATGGAGTATTGGTGCTTTGCTGGAAAAGGCTGATAGGCAAAAGTACAATGACTATCTCCGTCAAAATATGCAATCGCTTGACTTGCCATACTCGCACAAAAATCCCGATGTTTCGTTTTTTGACTATTATGTTAACGAAAAAGGCAAATGGGACTCATGGACGAGTATGCTAACGAATTATGTGTATCCAGAATACGCAACGCCCGATTTCAATAGTATATTGATACCTATACCTGATAACGTAAGGATCGAATATTTGATAAATTTGGTGGGCAAGCAAGACAGAGCGGTGTTATTAACGGGCGAGCAAGGCTCTGCCAAAACAGTCATGATGAAAGCTTATATGAAAAAGGCTAATCCGGATACTACTCTCAGCAGATCATTTAATTTTAGTTCAGCTACAAGCCCCCATCAATTTCAAAAGACTATTGAGAGTTACGTAGAAAAAAGAATGGGCAACACGTTTGGCCCTCCGAGTAGCAAGAAAATGATCGTTTTTATCGACGATATTAATCTACCAGAAATCAATGAGTGGGGCGATCAGGTGACAAACGAAATAGTTCGTCAAACCATGGACATGAAAGGCTTTTACTCGCTTGAAAAACCAGGAGAATTCACAACTGTTGTCGATGTCACATTTATGGCAGCAATGGGTCAACCAGGTGGTGGTAGGAACGATATACCATCAAGGCTAAAAAGGCAATTTTGCATATTCAATTGTACCTTGCCTGATAATGCTGCGATAGACCGAATATTCGGTGTTTTAGGCGAAGGTCATTATAATTCCAAGCGAGGATTCTCTACAGAAGTTCGAAATTTAGTAAAAAAAATTGTTCCTCTTACCAGAATTTTGTGGCAGAACACAAGAGCAAAGCTCTTACCAACACCAGCAAAGTTTCACTACGTATTCAGTCTGAGAGATCTGTCAAGAATTTGGCAGGGAATGCTTGGGACACTGTGCACGGTTATTGACAGAGAACAAGTGCTTATGATGCTTTGGAAGCATGAGTGCGAAAGAGTATTTAGTGATAGATTTACACTTCAAGCGGACAAAGATTGGTTTGGTAAACAATTGGTTTCGGTTGTGACTGAAACTCTTGGAGTATCTTACGTAGATATGATAAAAGAAAATCCTGCTTTTGTTGATTTCATGAGGTAACGCGTTAATATCTTTTATCGCAAGTTGTCAACACATTTATAATATCGTATAAATTATTTTGCAGAGATGCCCCTGAACCAACAGGCGAAGAAGGCGAGGATGCTGATATGGAACTGCCCAAAGTATACGAACCCGTATTCGAGTATCAAACTCTTCGCGATCGTTTGGAGATGTTCCTATCTCAATTCAATGAAATGCAGCGCGGCGCGGGTATGGATCTCGTTTTTTTTCCAGATGCAATGCTACATCTAGTAAAAATATCACGTGTAATACGACATCCAAGAGGTAATGTCATGCTGGTAGGCGTTGGAGGATCTGGAAAGCAAAGTTTGACAAAACTTTCAGCTTTTATTGCTGGTTATAAAACTCATCAAATAACTCTCACGAGGTCGTACAATGCGACCAATTTTTTGGACGACCTTAGATTTTTATACCGTACTTGCGGTGGCCAAGGCAAAGGCACCACATTTATTTTCACGGATCTTGACATCAAAGAAGAAGGATTTCTAGAATACTTGAATAATATTTTAAGCTCAGGAGTAATTAGTAACTTATTCAGCAAAGATGATTGGTCTGAAATAATTGCCGAGTTAACTCCGGTTCTCAAGCGCGAAAATCCAAAAAAATCTTTAAACAACGAGGTCGTCATGGAGCATTTCTTACAGAGAACTTGTCAAAATCTGCATGTAGTATTTTGTTTCTCTCCAGTTGGCGAAAAATTCAGGAGCCGAGCACAACGTTTTCCAGCGCTAATATCTGGCTGTACTATAGATTGGTTGGTCTTGATATCGTCTTTACACGCTTACAATATTTATTATCCATATTTATTTTCGGAATAACAACAGATACTTTGTCGCTTTTAAGGTTTCAACCGTGGCCAAAAGATGCTCTAGTGCTTGTTGCCGATCACTTTTTACACGATTTTGAAATAGCCTGCAGTCCTGAGGTAAAAACTGAGCTAGTCAATGCACTTGGCTCTATTCAAGACATTGTTTCCGAAACGTCTAGCGAATATTTTCAACGTTTTCGACGAGCAACGCACGTGACACCAAAATCTTATCTCAATTTCATTGGTGGCTACAAAAATATTTATAGAATGAAACAACACGAGCTTGGTGAAGGAGCCCGACGAATGGATACTGGTTTAGCAAAGCTAGAAGAAGCTTCAATATCGGTAGAAATACTGAAACGAGATCTCGCTGAAATGGAAAAAGACTTGGTTCAAGCTTCTCAAACAGCAGAAACAGTATTGGTGGAAGTTACAGAACGTGCCATGCAGGCGGAAACTTTTAAGAACCAGGTGCAGAAGGTTAAGGAAAAAGCTGAACAATTGGTCGCGTGTATAGCTGAAGAGAAAGCATTGGCGGAACAGAAATTGGAAGCTGCGAAGCCTGCTTTGGAAGAAGCGGAAGCAGCCCTCAATACCATAAAACCGGCGCATATTGCTACTGTGAGAAAACTGGGAAGACCACCACATCTTATAATGAGAATCATGGATTGCGTGTTAATTTTATTTCAAAGGAAATTGGGTTATTATATTATTTTTACATAAAAACTTAATTTCACATTTTAAACCAATAATTATATATGTATTAATTATAGGTCCTGTAGTACCAGATACAGCTGCACCTTGTCCCAAACCATCGTGGGCTGAGTCGCTCAAGATGATGGCCAGCACAACTTTCCTTCTACAGTTACAAAACTATCCCAAAGACATTATTAACGATGAGATGATTGAACTTTTACAACCATATTTCAAAATGGAAGACTATAACATGGAAATGGCAAGGCGAGTGTGCGGTGACGTTGCTGGATTATTGTCATGGACGAAAGCTATGGCTTTCTTTCATTCCGTCAACAAAGAGGTATTGCCGCTGAAAGCTAATTTGACGATGCAAGAAGCAAGATTAAAAGTTGCTATGGAAGATCTCGCCGATGCAGAAAGAGAACTGTCCGAGCGGGAAATGGCTTTGCAAGCTGTTAAAGGTACAATGTTAAATAGAAACAAACTATATTCTTATAAACAATTTTAAATTGCTTAATGAACCTTAAAAATTGGTTTCCCGGTATATCCAGCTCAATATGATGCCGCTGTATCAGAGAAGCAACGATTGACGGACGACGCTAATGTTTGTTTGAGAAAAATGACAGCTGCTACAGCGCTGATCAATGGCTTGGGTGGTGAAAAAATCAGGTGGACCGAACAAAGCAAAGAATTCAAAGTGCAACTGGGAAAACTAGTCGGTGATGTTCTTTTAGCTACAGGCTTTCTCTCCTACTGTGGCCCTTATAATCAACAATTTCGCGCTGGTCTCATAACATCGTGGATGAATATTTTAACTTCGAGGATAATTCCATTTACTCAAGATTTAAACATTACAAATATGCTAGTAGATACAGCTACGGTTTCAGAATGGACTCTTCAAGGACTACCAAATGATGAGCTCTCGGTACAGAATGCTTTAATTGTTACGAAATCATCGTCTTATCCACTTTTGGTGGATCCACAAAATCAAGGGAAAATGTGGATTAAAAATAAAGAGATGACAAATGAACTGCAAATCACATCTTTAAATCACAAGTACTTTAGAACTCATTTAGAAGATAGTTTATCTTTGGGTAAGATTCGCAAAATATATACAATGAATCTCTTAGCGAAGGATATAAAGGTAACTTTAAATGAACTATTTGGTCAATAGGTCGGCCACTACTCATTGAAGATGTTGCAGAAGAGTTGGATCCTGTGATTGATAATGTTCTCGAAAAAAATTTTATTAAATCGGGTTCAATAGAGAAAGTGATCGTCGGAGATAAAGAGTGCGATGTAATGCCAGGTTTCATGTTATACATTACTACAAAATTACCTAATCCTGCTTACAGTCCTGAAATATCAGCGAAAACATCGATAATTGACTTCACAGTCACGATGCAAGGACTCGAAGATCAATTGCTTGGTCGAGTCATTCTTATGGAGAAAGCCGACTTGGAAGCTGAAAGGGTTGCGCTTTTTGAATCGGTTATGACTAATCAAAGATCGATGAAAGAACTTGAGAGTACATTGTTGCACAGATTAACGTCGTCAGAAGGCTCACTGGTCGATGATGAAGCACTGATCGGTAGATTTTACCGCTCGGATAACGTTTGACATTTGTTTCATATGAAAAATATACGGCATTGCAATACAAGCTAATATTTGTGATTTCAGGAGTTCTAAGAGAAACCAAATCAACGTCTGAATCCGTCAAAGAAAAGCTTCAAGTTGCTGCTCTAACTGAAAAAAAAATTACGGTAGCGAGAGAAGAATTTCGAGCAGTCGCTGCAAGAGGATCGATATTATATTTCTTGATTGTCGAAATGAGCAATGTGAACGTTATGTACCAAAATTCTCTCAAACAATTCCTTACTATTTTCGACAATTCTATAACAAAATCTGAAAAGAGCTCGATAACCAACGATAGAATCAACATTATTTTGAGGCATCTGACCTACGAAGTCTGGAGTTTTACTTTGCGAAGTTTATACGAAAGGCACAAGCCTTTATTTACCTTGATGCTTGCCATGAAAATTGATTGCCACCGTGGACTAATAACATATGACGAATTCATGTCTTTTATCAAAGGTGGAGCGTCGCTTGACTTGAACGCAGTAGCACCGAAGCCATTCCGATGGATCCTTGATATTACCTGGTTAAATCTCATCGAAATTAACAAGCTAGAGGTGTTCTCAGAATTACTGACGAAAATTGAATTTAGGTAAATTACCCTCGTTTGGCAATTACGGCTTAAAATGAAAATTTAATTTTTATACGAGTGATTTTGATTTGTACGCTAGTGAACGAGAATGGCGAGTATGGTATGAAAAAGAAAAACCCGAGGAAGAAGACCTACCGTGTGGATATCAAAAGAGTTTGGATGTTTTCCGCAAGTTATTGTTGATTAGATCTTGGAGTCCTGATCGAACACTTTCTCAAGCCAGAAAGTACATAGTTGAATCTTTAGGAAGAGAATATGGCGAAGCTAAAATTTTGGATTTGGAAGTTACATGGAGCGAGTCGGAGCCAAGGACTCCACTCATATGTATTTTATCTATTGGTTCAGATCCGAGTCCACTGATCACGGCTTTAGCCAAAGCCAAATCTACTCGTACGATTTTTTTAATATTATAAGCGACGTGCGGTATTTATACGATAATAGAATAGAAACTCGATTAAATTATTTGTTGCAGAACTGAGGTCGGTGTCTATGGGACAAGGTCAGGAATTTCACGCAAGGAAAATGATCAACGATGCCATGTTCATTGGAGGATGGGTTCTTTTGCAAAATATTCATTTGTCATTACCGTTTTGCACAGAGGTGATGGATGCCTTGGTAGAAACCGATCAGATTCACGAATCATTTAGACTTTGGATGACCACAGAAGTGCACGCCCAATTTCCGATTGGTCTGCTCCAGGTGAAAGATTCAATCAAAGCGAGTGTATCCACAGTGTTTTAGAAAATTGGTAAAACTGTCAAAATTTCATTACAGATGGCTATAAAATTCACCAACGAGCCTCCCCAAGGGATTCGAGCAAGTTTGAAGCGAACGTATCAGGGCGTGACGCAAGATACTTTAGACTACAGCACCCAATCGCAGTGGCCACCACTACTCTACGCGGTCGCTTTTCTCCATACGGTCGTACAAGAACGACGAAAGTTTGGACCACTCGGCTGGAATATACCCTACGAGTTTAATCAAGCTGACTTTGCTGCATCGGTTCAATTCATTCAAAATCACCTCGACGATATGGATCCCAAGAAAGGGGTATCTTGGCCAACCGTTTGCTACATGTTGGGAGAGGTATATTTCACTTTTTTGTGTCCTCAAGTGTAAACTCGGGTCATTACTTGATAATCGTTTAAACAAAAACATGAAGGTTCAGTACGGAGGTCGAGTCACGGACGATTTTGATAAGCGGCTTCTCACAACTTTCACGCACGTATGGTTCTGTGACGTTCTTTTGCGAGCCGGTTTCGAGTTTTATAAGGGTTACAGAGTGCCTCAAACTCGTAATCTACAAGGCTACGTCGATTACATAAATAGTCTGCCTGAAGCTGACACGCCGGAAGTGTTTGGCTTACACTCCAATGCTGATATCACCTATCAAATCAATACTGCAAAAGGCATCCTAGATACGATATTGAGCGTACAGCCAAAGGAAGGTGGCTCGCAAGGTGGCGAGACCAGAGAAAATATTGTCTATCGATTGGCAGAAGATATGCTGGCCAAACTTCCAAAGGATTACAACGCCTTTGAAGTGAAAGAAGCTATTCAAAAGCTTGGACCACTCCAGCCTATGACCATATTTTTACGTCAAGAAATAGATAGGTGACGTTAAAATTCTTGATCTTTCTCACTCAAGTACATCTTGATTTTTCATTCAATTTTCAATGTCCAACTGTAGAATGTCGCGAGTAATAAAGGAAGTACGAACCACCTTGACGAATCTCAAATTGGCTATTGACGGCACTATTGTCATGAGTCAAGGCTTACGTGACTCTCTAGACGCAATGTACGATGCTCGATTACCGGAAAAATGGCTGAGAATTTCATGGGAATCGGCAACACTTGGATTCTGGTTTACCGAGTTACTCGAAAGAGATGCTCAATTCCGACTCTGGTGCAAAACTGCCAGGCCGACCGTTTACTGGATGACAGGATTTTTCAATCCGCAGGGATTTTTAACAGCGATGCGTCAGGTAACCATAGAGGAAATGTAACGATTTATGTCTAATACTCTTTTGCATATACGTTTAAACCGGCATGATATTATCATTTGCAGGAAGTCACACGAAATCACAAAGGATGGGCGTTGGATTCCGTGGTCTTGCAAAATTTGATAACGCGATACAACAAAGAAGAAATTAAAGAATCACCGCAGGAAGGAGTTTACGTGCACGGTTTATTTTTAGAAGGGGCTTCGCTTGATCGCAAAACTGGTAAACTTGTGGAAAGTAAACCAAAGGTTTTGTATGAACAGATGCCTGTGATTTACATTTACGCCATCAATACCACCGCGGGCAAGGATCCGAAATTATACGAATGCCCGATATATAGAAAACCTCAAAGAACCGATCAAAAATATGTTGGTTCCATTGACTTTGAAACCGATCACAACCCTAGGCATTGGACACTACGTGGCGTAGCTTTGTTATGCGACATCAAGTAAACTTGTTCAATAATTTGCGTACAAATTATTATAATATATTATAAAAATTGTCCATTAAAAATGTAATAAATTATTAGGATTAATATACATAACGATTTTTTAGTTACTATATTGTGTTCTTTTTACAAAATCTAATACTTCATGTACAAGATGTTGAAACAAAAGTTAATAATACATTCCTAAACAAATACATAAGCCTTTGCTTGCATGTTGTGAAATGTACTATATCATAATTTGACGTTATAATCCTACTATAAAGAAAAACTGTTATATGTTTATTTTGACATTCAAAAATATTATTCGAAAATACTATAAAACAGAATATTATCAATTCCATTGTAAAACAAAAGAAATATTGATCTATACAACGAAAAATTTCATATTTATAAAATAAAAATAAGTATTTATGCGCAAAAAGTTATAGTAATAAATTTCATGCTTGATAGCTATTCATTAATTTTCCTCAACTTAAAAAAAACTGCAATGATTCTATAATTTTTTCCATGCTATTTACTTCTGCTTCAGTTTCAGATTCACCAGAACCAATTTCAAAAATATCTGGATTTGTGCTCAATTGTACACCTATGACATGATTAACATGAGAAATAAAATGATCAAATTTAACGTAATAAATCTGTATGTCTACTGACATCAGTGTAATCTCTAATTCTTGCTTTAAATTTAAGTATAATTCCTGTTCATTATTATCTTTATAGTTATGTACCAAGCTTGCTAGATATTCTAATTTTATTTGAAAATTTTTTAGATTTTCTTCATTAAAACTCTCTTTCAAACTTTTATAAAAATGTTTCACTTTAAGCCCCCAGTTTACTCTGGATTTAATTACTTCGTTATTTACTTTCAACTCAGGATATCTAGCCATAGCAAGTTTGCTTGATATTAGTTCCTGTTTTAAATATTTTTCTTTAGCAATATCAATCATCTCATCTGAAACAACTGCAGTTATTCTATCAATCATTTTTTGAGCAGCTTGGTGTTTTGCTTGCTTCTTTGTAGTTGCTATTCCTTTTTCTACAAAAGTTGATACCGAACATTGCATAGTAAAAACTCTTGCATGAGGTGGTCCAACATCACTTATTTCTTCATAAACAGGATCCTCTAAATTATTTGTTGAACACAAATCCTAAATATATGTTATTAGTATTATATATAAAAACAATCTTTCAAACACCTACATTATTGAATTCTAAGGAAAATATTATTAATACCTGCAGTTCACCTATTGTATTTCTAAAGGGAACATTGGCTGGTGACTTTAAAGGAGGAGTTAATGTTATTGGCAATGGTGTTCTAACTGGTGACGCACAAGGGGATGCTTGTAACTGTGGCAAAGAATTATGTTTAACTATTGCTTCAAGCATTGCTTTTGCTGCTTCATGTTTAGCATCTTTTTTGCATCTACCAGTTCCAATGGTTGTTAAGCCATCGCATGACACTCGATATGTGAAAGTATTTTGATGAGTTCCACCTCCATTGTGAATCAAGTCATAATTAGGATTTACACCCTTCTTAACCATCATTTCTTGCAAAATTGAAACTGGTGTTTTTGGTAGTATATTCATGTTGACTAATTCAAGCATATAATTGTTTATATTAATTATTTTTTATCAAACTCACAATATGTATTGTAGCTCATTAGAAAATAGCACTGGAATTGAAAAAAGGTAACGTTAATATTATTTTATAGTAATAACGATTTAAGCCGTTACTATTATTGCTTCAACAAACTTTTATTATTATAAAATTCGAGAAATCGATGTATCTTTATTCTAACGTACGTACGTACCAAAATAATCGTAAGCTTTAATCGTAAGTGAGCTAGTATGGTAAACTGCAATTTGTAACAAAGATTATTCACTAACACAGACGTCTTGGTTCTAGGTAATCATGTTTTATGTTATTGTTAAGAATTCATGAAAGTTGAAACCAAACCGACTGACAGTAAAACCGACCGCTTGTGCGTAATGCGTTGTTGCGCGAAGCCCCGATAACAACATTAACGGCTGCTGTCATTGCAGATCACAAAGAATTCGTGATGAAGTTACATACAACATATATAACTGTTTAAATTTAGACTGCTACTTGCTTCGGAATTATGCCACCGCAACTGTAATGTTATATTACTGGCGCTACAGTCAAATTTACAATACCGAATTTAATTATTAAAACGAGGTATTTGAACTCATTATTGGTGTGTCGATAACAATGAAAAAAATTGTTTAATTTTATATTTTATAATAAATATTTGAAAGACAATTTTGAGTTAAAAATGCCATGCCTGTGAAGGTTAGAACTTATAGAAAAATATTTGTTTTTTATCAGTGCGAAGTGCTAAAAGTGAACGTTAATTTAAACTAACCTTTAATTTACATTGCTTCCAATATAGATATTATTTCAATAAAAATAAATATTGTTAAGATGAAGATTGTTAAAGATATATTGCATTTTGTTAACGTGACTAAAAATACTCGTACTCTTTCCTTTCTTAAAAACAGTAATTGTTTACAATACCACAATCAAAGATATATGTTGGCACAAAATAAAACTTCTTTTAATCCACTTTTGTACAAATTTAAATCATTAGATAAAAATCTAATATCAGAGGATACTGTTCTATTCAAAAGTATTTGTACATCAGTAGTTTGTACAAAATCCAAAGACCGTGGTGGTAAAGAGAAAAAAAAACCTAAGGCATCAAAAATTAACTTAAATATTATTAGTGAATTATTTGATGCTGAGGGACTCATGAATGACATGAATCAAGTTATTGAACATCTTAAAGCAGATTTTATTAAAAATCTTACATTGCGGTCTACGACTGGTTCCCTTGAACAAATTCCAGTTTCATTAGATGGAAAGGAATATCAATTGCAAGAACTTGCACAAATTGCACGCAAACCAAAAATCATAGTGCTAAATGTATCAGCCTTTCCTACTGCAATGCCTCATATTCTCAAAGCAATTGAAAAAAGTGGTCTAAATATTAATCCCCAGCAAGAAGGAACAACCATTTATTTACCTATTCCCAAGTAAATTCTATACATTTTTTTGTCATAATTCAAATTTTTAGGCATAAAATTTCATGAAAAATTCTATTTCAGGGTAACAAAAGAACATAGAGAAAATCTGGCCAAAAATGCTAAGGCAATTTACATTAGGCATAGAGATGAAATTAAAGATATTAGAAACAAAGTCATAAAAACTTTAAAGAAAAGAAAAGATATAAGCGAGGACACAGTTCGAAGTGTACTAGGACAAGTAGAAGCTGTTCATGATAAATATATCAAAGAGGCAGAAAATATTTTAGAAACAAAACAAGATGAATTATTAAGATCATCAGAATAATATCTACTATTATTATTTGATAATAGTGTTGTGAGATTTATCATTTCAAATTGCTGGCATTGTGAACTGTTTGATAGTTATTGAACATTTACATTATACTGTTTTGTACATTTATTGATTACTTTTTTTGAAATATAGATATTTATAATACATTTTTTCAAAAATGAACTAGATCTATTCAAATATTTATTTTTAATCAAAACCTTTACACTTGATATCAGTTTTGGTACAATTTATATAATATAACATTTTTTGTTTTCTTGATGTCATTACAGTTAAGGTAAATATTGATTTGTATCTTGAAATTTAAATTACAAGAATAAAAAATGATCTATTCTAAAAACTATTGAAAATACCATTAATATGATTATCATATTTAAAAATGTGTAAATAATAAAATGATTTTTGAAAAATACTGCATTTTTTATAACAATACTTAATAGCCATACGAAATTGTGAAAAATCTAAGTATAAAAATCGTTGAAGAAAGCAAAGATTACGACAAATCTTATTCTGGTATTGACTTTCACAAGTTACTTTTGACATTTGTGTATTCTGCGATGCCTTTGCAAAGTAGTAGAACAGCTTTTCTGATGTTCTCAACATTGTGGAATGCAATACTGACTCTTATATAGTTTTTAGATGTGCCACGTATTGAAAATCTAGCTCCTGGTATCGCCGATACTTTATGTACTTCTTGACACCATGTCACGTATGGTAGAGCATCAAACTCTATAGTGTAAATGATATGAAAATTGTTAATACTAGAATAATTTTTCGAGGTAACTAATCAAGATCACATACCTTCGGGAAGTTTAATCCAAACGAAATATCCACCTTCGGGATGTCGGTATGAACAATTGCGAGGTAAATTTTGATCTAGTACATCACAGAGAGCTTTCATACGTTCCTACGCGTTTAAACATTTTAAAACGAATCGGTAATATTTCACCGAGAATATGCGTGTGAAAGACAAGCCTTACCTTGTATATTTTTATCAAATTATCTAAATACTCATCTTCAAGTTTGAGATGTAATATGCTTGCAATTAATCCAGACACGTAGTGGTTAACCGCACCTCCACTCTTTAAAACTCCTCTGAACGACAATAATCTCAACTGATAAACTGAATAATTTTTATGAAATTTAGTTGATCAAACAACGATATTCTTACGATTCTTTCAAGATGTTAGCAACTCGTGGACCACACTCCATCCAACCTACGCGGATAGCTGGTGAAAGAATTTTTGAGAAAGACCCATTAGAAATAACGTGTCCTCCATGATAATCTGGATCTTTTGGACTATCGTAATTAAAAAGTCTATGAGGAGGATATTCAGCTTCGTAATGTAAAAGATTGTAAACGTCGTCGCAAACAACGGTGAACGAATTGTCTCGTGCCATCTTCACTAATCGTTGACACATATCTAACATCGAAACATGTCAATTATTCAACAAATTAATTAAATCCGTTCATAAGATACTGCGAATCGGTCATAGACCCATTTACCGGGCGACATGCTCATTCCAGTAGGATTGTGAAACGTCGGGACTGCGTAATACATAGCCCAGAATATCTTGTCATTTCCCAACGTATATTTCTTTGATTTTTCCTTCATCATCAATTTTTCAAGAGCATCCAAATCGACCAGGTCATTTTTCATAGGTACTTTTTGTATACACAATAGAAATTAATAAGCAACGAACAATTGCACGATGAATGCAGATACGATTCAATCGCAAATACAAAGAGCAAACCTGATATAACACGTTTTAAAGGAAACTGTTTGAAAGCATCGAGAGCTATCATGTAAGTAACTTCGTCCACAAAAATCACACCATCAGGTGCCATAATGCTAGTTAATATCAACTGAAGTCCATGAGTTGCCCCGCAAGTTAATATTAAGTTTTCTCGTGCGACCGGATCGCCATAGCGCCGAGTTAGAAATTTGGCTAGCTCCTCGCGACATTCCCACAAACCAGGCGATGCTCCGTATTGAAACAAATAATATTTTCCCTCTTTCTCTTCCTCTTCCTATCGTGATTTTCCAAAAAAAAATTATTATTTTATATTATTTTTATATTATTACTTAATGTTTGACACTGAAATCAGTTAATGGTACGAGTGAATGAGAAAACGTCCAACGATGATTTAACGGCATGAGTAAATAAATGACGAAAGTTTTGACTACTGTAACTTATCTCGGTATAACTCTTACGCGCGTACAGATAACAAAAAGTCCATATTTTATCAATATATAATGCATTATCACGAGGGAAAGTCAAGTATCAAATAACTTGAACGTGAAATCAAGGAGGATTTTAATAAACTAGTAATATCGAATAAATTGACGCAATGATGATATAAGTCGAAGTCAAGATATATATACGAAAAGTACGGAGAATATGGAAAAGACAGATGACAATAATGATGATAGTAATAATAATAATAATAATAATAATAATATAATGTAATGCGGAAAAAGGCCTTACCAGCCTGTGTTTGGTTGCTTTGGCAAGTAGGCTTGTGCACTTCTTGAGTAAATCAGGACCCGGTGCACCCACTGAAAGGTTGATTACACCTGTGCTGTAGACATTCCACGCAGGATTACCATCAAACAGATGCCGTAGATATGGATCTTCTATTTGAGTTGACATTGTTCTTAAGCTACGTCTGCGCAATATGCTATACACGATATACGTAAAAATACAGCGTGCGACGATGGATATCAATATCAATACACCTGCCTATATAAGCGCGCCCACCTGCTTTCCTCGGCTTTTATAGTATAACGCATCAAGCTGCCCACAGCTTCTCCCTAATGCCTATACATTATACTCAAGCTTATCAAAAGTAATGGGCAAATGTACAAGTTCACAATACGAACAATTGATTGTCTTTGCCGCTAGATGTCGTATCTATGAGTACTTTATGTATGACATACGAGTATGCTTTCCGATAAGTTCGCGATCGTAACGAGTTTTAAACAATCTATCGTATCTTTTTTTTATTCGAAATAATACGGCTGCCAATAAAAAAATTCCGTAATGATTCTAAACAAATACCACGCGTTCGCCATCGATTAAGCTTATGTTTCTGTAGATAAATCAATTTTCGAGTCTAATTTTTCATCCGAGACCGTGTGTTTTTACAAAACAAATAACGCGTAGGGAAATGCCGATAAACTCGCGCTTTATCAAAGCATGTAACAACAACATCAACAAGTTAATTATCCTCTCGTCAATGAGTATCGACGATATTATACGACTATATATAGAATGCTTTAACAATTTGTACTATTTTTACTATTTTTACTATTTTTACTATTTTTGTATATTTCTTTTTTGAATAATCGCAATGTATAATCTTTTAATGATTAACGAATAATATACGTATAGATTACCAAATAATAAAACAATGGTTAATTATTATAGACATTACCCATATATTCGATATTACTTCGAATAGAAATTAAATGGTTCAGTCGGAATTCTTCAAAGTTATTTAAATTCAAATTGAGTTGTAGGTGATATAGATTATTTGACAAACAGTGAGAATGATGAAAAAACAAAGTTCATCAGACAATTAATGAATTAGTATTATGAATAAGTAAAACAATGATTTATATCGAATGTAGCACTTTGATCTACCTCGGTTCATTGACGAGCTTGAAGGGTGCACAAGATGCTGCAGCGAAAGAATACTTGTACGTTGCGGTCAGAAATGTCGAGCGAAGCAGGCCTTTTCGCAAAAAGTGCCTTATTGAATGCTCAACGTGGGCCATGACGCTGCTGAATCATAAGCTCCTCTATAGTATCGAACGGTGATCACTGCTACGCTACTCAGTTTCAATTGAAATATACCAGAATAATTTAATTTAACGTGTGTTTGCTCGAAGCATTGTCAAAGTTCAGCATCTCTCGTCGAGTAAGCTTTCGCTGTCCTTTTGTAGGCACAACTGCGCAGACGATTATTATGTCCGTTTCTTGTTTTAGTCATACAGATAAGAGTAAATTTTTACTTTACGGATCGCGCGCCAATACTGACGTTTTGCAGATGAAACAGCATTGCGATATCTAGCGTCTCGATGTCTTTTATTATGCGTGAGCGGCAACATTGTTCAAGCGTGTAGTGTGAAGACCTATTATAGTTAATCGACTGATAATACGACTGATGCGGAGGCGCGGCCTCTCGATGCCGATGGCCTTTCATAATTTAACGTTAATTATCAGACATTCACTACAAATACTCTAGTCAGAAGATGAACGGCACAAAGGATTCTAGGAATGAGCATGGAGAGATATGACAAATAAGGCATTCGTTTAAAATATTGATTTTTTTCATTTATTTATAATTTTATAACGATATATCATATAATATGTATAAAGATCTATAAAGTCTATGTCCACAACCGCTTGACATGTACATCAATTCTTTAATCTACAGTCTTTCGCTACAGTTGCCAGACATTTCTCTTATATTTTTGCAGCAAAAATTGCAACGGCTGTGGAAACACTATAGTTGAAAGAATTACAAGTTCGTCGGCCACAGACAAAACGTGAACTTTACCATTTCTCCTCATTTTACCACAATTTAAGACTAATATATATATATATATATATATATATATATATATATATACATATATATATATATATATATTTAGTTATCTATTTATATATTCATTTTTCGTATTTAACAAATGAAAATATACTAAACAATAATTGTTGTTATAGATTAAAAATTAAATACTTTATAAGAAATATTATTAATATTCAACACAATGTACAAAGTATGTAAAATTAAAGGCAACTTGCATTTGTGACTTTGTAAAGAGTTAATTTGTTCGATATTTATTCGTTAAAAGTGAAAAACATTACACGGTAAATATCACGCGAATTTTCACAAATTTTAACAATAGTTAATAATATTGATCATGTTTATTTTGTGCATCGCTGTAAGAATTGATTGTTCCATCGCTTGTCTTTACAAAATGGCACATCCTATCCTGTAATCACTTAAGCAGAGCGTACTACGCATTGTCTTGTAATACAGTTTTTTTGCCTCATAGTTATATAATTGATTGAAGTACTTTCATTCTACAGAGTAGAAGACATGCTCACATACATACTAATATTGATATATATACATTGAACTTCAATAATTATAACACTTTATAAGTTTGAAATTTTTCCTTGTCAAATAGCGTTCAGGTCCAATTTCATTGGCCACAATGATAAGCTGATGGCATTGACAAAAGGCACATCCTTTTTTCTTTTCTACGTATCCACACAAGTAGAATACTTAGAATTTGAACAATACACATTTGAAAAGGAGATAGCCAATTACGCATTCTTCAAGATAAGTATGTTTCTGTTTTATTTTAATTTGTACTTTAATTTTGACAAATCTTGATCTAATTAGTCAACATTAATTTTTCTGAACATAAAAGCAGAAAAGTCGTCATAATAAACGTTATCACTAAAGCGTTCACTGAATGGTTGTTTTACTAATGCTTGAATAATATTAAATAATTCAGATTGCATGTCCTACGCAAAGGACAAGAGTGTCTACAAATTGTGTTCTACGGCTTCATAATAAAAAAACAATTCCCAATTATTGTAGAATTGCATGCAAATTGTTAAGGTTTGAATATTTTTTTATCACAGTCCTCGGTGACAACGAAGTTTTTTTTTAATTCGTTCAACCGAATATAAAAATTCATGTGCTTCAAAAATAGATCGACAATGTACAGAATCGATCAATGTATAAAACTCCCACAAGTATTTGACGTTTTACTTGCAAAAATAGATTATTTGTTTAAACGAGCAAGGGCTTCTGCTTGCTAACGTTTTCTAAACTAAGGTTACACATAACATAATGTATATGCACGATGATTTGTAAATTACAAGTATGCGTTACAATTATTTACAAGCCACATTAACATGGCACATTAAGAATATATTTGCACTACAATTTATAGTAATTGCTGGTAGTAATGTCATATCGGGAAATTGTTTATTTGAAAAATTTGATCGATATATCATTAAACACCATCAATCACGCATATCGCCATTCGCTCTTCACTCTAACATTTTTCTTTCAATCTCTTTCATACTGTCTGTTTGCACTCAATATTAAGCTATGATCACAATCAAACACGGCACACCTTTATTTAGGAAAGTTCTAAGTACTATACAAATCGCATTTGAAAGTTGTCATGTGAATTTTTTGTAAATGAATAAAAACGTTGTAAGCACTAATTCGTTAATTAGATTCTTTTTAAAAAACATGATTAGTTTTATTCTCATTCGATAATTTTCGAATTTAATTTATTTTTTAATTTACAATAATCTACAAAGTTGTTAAAAATTTAATCAATATACACTTTTAAAAGTACGGGTACGTAAATGGACTACAACGAAAAAACTTCGTATGGAAAATCCATTGCTAAAATTGTTTCAAATATTTTCAATATTTTTAAAACTTTTTTAAACATCTCGATAATCAACATAATTTGATCGAACTGCATTATTATGGTCAGTTCAAAAAATACTTCTAGTAACAACAAATTGCAACTTTTGCACGAGTATCAAAATTGATCGTTTGATAGCGTTTTATTTTATACAATATTACGCGTCAAAATCATTTAATAACGGGTCACGCGGAACTCGCGTCGAGATCTCAAATGATCGATTAAAAGAGTCAAGTCTGCCGGCTTATCGCTCTAAATTAACTCTGGCAAACCAATATTATGTACACTGCTTCTTTTCTTGGAAAAGATAAAAATGTTAATTTGCAAACTTGACTCTTCAATGGTCAAACTTTTAGTAGCCGCTCAGCTAAAAAATTAAACGGTAGTTTCATTCTTTCTCAGCGGTTTGAGAGGCTGAAGCTCGCGATCAGTAACAAAGTCATTGTAATACTCGTGATCATCCGACTCTTCCTCGGAATTTCGTTGACGTAATGGTGCAACGCTACCAAAGGCACCATTTGTCATTACCTGATCCAATGAATTAGGTGTTGTAGGTATGCCAAGAGTCTGTGGCGTCAACGGGGGATCGTCTTGCGACATAATGTACTCTGGGTTATCAAGCGACGTTTTCCCGGGAATCGTTAAAAATTTCGGGTATTGACGGAATCCATTATTCAGACGCTTTGGTTCCATGTCTGTAAAGGAGAACAATTATGAGTTAATTGAATGGCATTGGACGAACGTTCGGAAGGTATGGAAAATTATGTCGTACCATTCGGGCTCGTTTCAGCAATAATATCCATATACTGCGATTTGGAAGACATAGGCTGCGGCGACGGCATTAAGTAGTCATCTTCGTCAACAGGAAGGTCCAGTTTGACACCACCAACTTGGGCCTGCTGATGCACCATAGTTTCGGGAAGGAATCCGTCATCTGTCACGTCACAATCTGATGTGAATTATTAGAATTTCAATTGATTAGTAAGCGGGAAAAGTAACACGCTGGATGGTATTTACAAGTTGAGGAATGGGAAAGTTAGTGAATATTATTTACCTCTGACTCCAATCATTTTAAGTGGATCCGAGCAGTACCTCGAGCTGCTGGCGTCGGAATTAACAGTGCCAAGATGCTGTGCGCAGTGACCATTGGGATGATTATAGTGAGATCGCTGGAGCGAGTTGGTTGGGTCGTTCAAGCCAGCACTATTACTGCTGTAAGCGGCGCCATGAGAGCCGTAAGCGGAGCCGTGAGAAGTGTGAGTGACGTGCGAGCCAGGTCCGCCATTGGCATTCATAAGCGCCGCGCCGTACCTCAGCAGTTCGCGATCCCAATTTTGTTGATTTTGCGGGGTCGGAGAGTCAGTGCTGAGAGAAACGCCGTTGGGCCAACAGCTCTTGAGGGGCGTGCCTGGTGGCGAGGAATCCGAGGTGCTGTTAGACAGAAGATTCGGTGGCAGTGGTGCGCGGCACTTAGGCTGCAGGTAATCATCTGCTTCGCCGAGGGCTTCGGCGGCTCCGTCCATCGCCGAGGCCAGATTACGAATCATTTCTTTTTCTTCTTGCAACGAGTACGAGGGTAACCTCATGTACTTGTCGCCCTTGATCGCCAGGTAGCGTCCAGGGTCTCGAGACATTTTGGCAAAATCCTCGGCGAGCTCCTTGAAGCTGGGCCGTGTGTCAGCGTCGAGCATCCAGCACTTGATCATAATCACGTAGACGTCGATGCTACAGATGGGTGGCTGGGGCAGTCTATCACCCTTCTCTAACAGTTCGGGTACGTTCCTCGCGGGCACGTTCTCATAGGGTCTCTGTCCGTAGGTTAGCACTTCCCAGATTGTCACTCCAAACGCCCAGACGTCACTCTTGTGGGTGAATATTCGATGCTGAATACATTCGAGCGCAAGCCACTTGATAGGCATTTTGCCGCCAGCAGCCTTGTACTGTTCTTCGTTGATGTCGAGCAATTTGGCGAGGCCAAAGTCCGTAATCTTGACGCAATTACCGGTCTGCACAAGGACGTTACGGGCCGCGAGATCGCGGTGCACAAGCCGACGCTCTTCCAGGTAAGCCATACCGCGAGCAATTTGTGTGCACCAGTTGAGCATTGGCTTGGAGCCAATCTTGTCCTTGTTGTTGCGCACGAACTCGAGTAGACTACCCAGAGGCATTAGCTGTGTTACCAGCATCATCTGCGAGGTGAGGCATACGGCGAGCAGCTGCAACAGGTTGGGATGTTCCACCGAGGCCATGATGTAGGCTTCATCAAGGAACTCCTTGGAGGTATTAGCGCCAGTGTTCTCGTGCAGCACTTTGATCGCCACCGGAATCTTGTTGTTCTCGCCTTCAGGTACCCACACACCTTTGTACACGTTGCCGAAGGCGCCACGGCCTAGAATGCCACCTTTACGCATGTCTTCCTCCTTGATGATGCGTAGCTTGGCTAAATTGGGTTTGATGCCTGTGGGCCTCAGCGGCTCATTATCGTCAAGGCCAGTCATGGCCATCGTCATCTTCACGGTACTCTCCTTCACTTTGACCTTCATTCGACAGTGGTAAAAGAGGCCTGCCAAGATGCAGAAGACAATGAACATCGCGACCCCGACGCCCCCCAGAACGGCAGGCTGCAGATCCGAATCGTACGACAATCCAAAACCAACTGAATTCTCCGAGCAGTAAAGATCGCTGTCCTCCTGCGTAAATACTTTGTGAGGGTACTCCGGTGGGCAGGTCTCCGTGCAATTGAAGGCCGTACTATTGTCGATCGGATTTCCACCCTCCTGTTTATCGACGCCAAAGTTTCGCTAACGTTAGTTTTACTCCGAAATAAATAATTCAATGGGAAGCGTCGATCCGCGTACTTACCACAAAGATCTTAAGATTTCTGCAGCTGTAGCACTCGTTAGGGCCCGGCCCATAGCACTCGCGACACTCCTTGAAGCAGGGAATGCAGTTATTAGTGTCAGATTCCACGAAATGATCCGATGGACATTCTTCCTCGCAGTGCTCGCCACGTTTATACTTGACGCATTGTTGGCAGACCTGCTGGTGGGTACCAAAGTTGGTGCACTTTTTGCAGTTGGTGTGACATTTGCGACAAACGGCTTTGCCTGCGAGCGGCTTCAAAGCTCCCTGTTCCTGGGGACTTATCCATTCGAAATAATGACCTAAAATAAGATTACAAGCGATTGTTTAACAATTGATCCGTGGATCGAATACACCTGCTCGCTAAAATCGAAGAATTCCGTACCATCTGGACAAGGGTCTTTCTTCTGTAAGCATCCCTCGGGTACGTGTTTACCATTCATGATGGCTTTTTCACAGCTGTGACAACCATTTTCACCAATGTTGTTTTCGGGGCCCTCGCAGCCACCAACACAATTCTCGTGACACGATCTACACTGGCCATTGTCATTGTATTTTGAGGTGGGACATTGCGGAACGCAATACGGGCCATCGCGAACGTTCTTACAGGTGATGCAATGCTCGGCATTGGGGCCCGTACAAGTACCATTGCACTCTTCGTGGCAAGACTTGCATTTGTTGTCCTCGGCTTGATAAATTCTGAAAAGTCAGAATTAATGCAAACGAAGATGAGCGGTTGATCACTATAGTTTCATTCCATGTACAAGCGATGTTAAACCTGATTTAATAACTTACCCAGGCGAGTTGCAATCCTTGACGCAGACGTTGCCGAGCATGAAGTTTTTACAGGACAAGCACTGATCAGCACCTGGACCCCAGCATCCTTCCGACGAGCACTGTTCGTCACAGATAAGACCTTCTTCGACTGTTGAACGACACGAACATTATAATCGAGAATACGAGAAATGAAATAAAGAATTGATATGTAATGAGCGGTGTACTTACAGCATTCGGTTTCGTTCCTATTATTGGAGAGCAGGCTGTCGTGTTCGATAGACCTCCTTATGTTATTCCACTTGATGGTGTTGGCGTAACAAAGGCGCTTATTTTCAAGGATGGACACGGAGCCGGAACTGATGGTTTTGAGGGAACGAAGACCCAGCGAGACGAGCGAGGTCTTGACGATGTAGAGACTGGAGAAGTACTCAGTCAGGGTGCGTCCACCAATAATCTCAAGGTTCCTGAAGTAGGAAAGGTTATGGAAGTCGGGATGGTCGGCCTGAACATTGAGGTAACCGGTGATCTCCTTGAGCGTGCTGAAAATCTCGAGCCTGTCGGGGTGCATGGGTTCGATGCGGGGACCAAAGGAGAAGTTGGTATAGATTTGCTGGTAACCCTTGAAGCTGGTATCGAGGATGCTGAGCGAGCCCTCGATGATCGTACAATCTTTGAATTGGTCGATGTTGAGTGAGTGAACTCCATCAACGGCACCAGGACAAGTTTTGGGGCAGGGCCCCTCACAGGGTACGCACTCGCCTTTGAGGGCCTTCTTCTTTGGCGGGCACGAGCGCACGCATGCCCCGTTGTCTTTGAGCAGGTGCTCCGGGCATTTTCTCACGCAGGTCGCGCCGTAGGCATACTTGCCGTCTGGATTCGGTTCCCACGAGTAACTTGTTGGGTTATACTTCTGCATGGGTGGGCACTCCTGAGTGCACACGCCATCGTCGTAAAAGTTCTTGCAGGCGAGGCAATCGCTTTGCTTGGGTCCGGTACAGCCACCCGCACAAAACAAATGACAACATTCGCGTGGCTTCGGCCCGAAGCAGCGGCCTTGCCAGCACTGGGGCGAGCAATTGGTCTTACTGAATCGCTGACAATTGTGTGGACCATCGCCCCAGCAGCCTTGCTCGCAGCTCTTGTCGCACTCCGGACACACACGTTCCGGCGACGTGAAATTGTATACAAAGCTGTATTTACGATTTTGACCAGTTATTATCTCGTCCCAATTGATCGTTTTGATGTGGCACAGGTTGTAGTTGTTGTACATGCCAACGCTGCCGTTGAGGATGTCTAAAAAAGCAACAATCGAATCAGTATACCGCCGACGAATCAAAAGACTCGACAACGCGACGCTAAACTTACCTCTTAGAGCAGGCATCTCCAGGTTGAACATCTGACACATTGTCACGAATAGAGCAAACTCGTCGTCGTGGATGTGCAGCTTGAATAGAGTACGTCCGCGAATGATCTGCAGCCTGGGCAACACGATTTTCGGAACGTCCACATGGCTGATGAGCACATAGCCCGTGACCTCGCGGATGTTACGCAGGAAACTGAGGTCGAACGTATCGCTCTGGAGCCATGTGATTTCCAAGTTTCCGTCCACGTAGGTACAGTTGGTGTACCTGTCGCGAAGGTTGCGATAGTGGTGCTCCTTGTTCGACGGCACCGACAGCCGTCCATTTGTTCCAATGCATACTGCAACACAAAAACATATCAAAATTACAACACCATTCGTACAATTCGCTATAATCTCATTTTTCCCATTATCTCCTTTATAGTCGAAAGTCCAAGTCGACAGATATATATATATATATACAACGCACAGGCATGTATCGTTCTGTTGCGTGTTTCGAAAAGATAAGAAGAAAAAAATTAGAAAGAGAAAGCAATTGACGGAACGCAAAATGAGAAAGCCGTTAGAATAAGATAAAGCAATGGAAAGTCAGAGAAACACATATCTAGAGATACGCCACGTGTACGAGGCTATGGGTATAGGTTCACAATAGCCACGAACCAAGTGGGCGAACCACTTCCATAAGAGTTACCCGCTGATCGCGCGCTAAATTTTAATTGATAAATCACGACGACATTACTTTCCAGCGATCCGCGCTGCTATATATTATTTTCTCTTAAGGCTTTTTCCTAAAAATGGAGATTTATCTGCATATTACAGGTGGCAAAGTCTTGAGTAAATGACGTATCTACGAAGAGGCAATTAAGCGAAACACGGGGAATCTCAAACAAGCTTGCTTGTGAGTCGAAAAGAAGACGAGAACGTGATCTCGCTACTCTTGGAATACGTCAAGTGTCTTGTCGCCGCGAGGGACTTTGGTCAAGAGTCACTGCTCGACGGTTTTGCAGTGCAAACGTACCCTCATGAAACGTTCGTTCTTTAGCTAAAGGCATTTTTAAAATATCTTTTTTACGTAGCCGACCATTGCTGGAGAAAAAGAGAGTCAATAATTGTACTAGAAACCTCGAAAAGGAATGAGCAAACAGAACGAACCAGCTCGTGTTGTAAATCAAATTCATCTGACAGTATGTCGTGAGCATCGCTGAAACGTTAAATCTCATCAAAAACAAAAAAAATAATTAGCCGAGTTTGATCCGAGTCTCTACCCGTGCGTGCCTTCACGCTGTCGTTGTGTACGAGTATTTGAATCGAAAAAAAACAACAAAAATACCTTGCGTTTCTACACAAACGAGCCGCCAACATTTATCGTAGCGACAGTCAACTTAAAATTATAAAAAAACATTAAATCACACGCCACGACACTTTAATATTCCTTTTAGTGCTCAATCATCGTAACTATTAATATAAATGACAGGACAAAAAATATGAACAAGCTATCATCTTTACCGATTGTTATACGTTCATTTCGACTACGCCATCAAAAGGATTTCAGCTTACGCAAAAGTAAACACTAGTCGTATAAACTTACAGTCAAAAATAATTAATAATATATCTATAATATTATTTAATTGAAAATATTAAATAGTATAATCTACTGCCACGTGTATTATGAAAACAACGTATAAACATCCGGCCATTAATGTGCAGCCTTAGCGGAGAATGTTATATTTCGTTACATCAATAATTAAAAATCCGAGGTATCCATAGAGCAAAGATGTTTTCAGTATTGAGTTATTCGCACTTACAGGTATTTATTGAATCTCGATACGATAGAAAAAGAAGTAAAATTCGAATGAAATGTAATTTCAGACGATTTCTGGAAAAAAAGATGAACCGTTAGATTGGTTAAGAGTATGTGAAACTCGTTTGGTCTGGAGGGATAAAATGTATCTCAACGGGTAAAACGGTCGTAAAGCTGAATCATTAATACTGGAAAAAGCTCAATCATCATTAGATGGGTATCGTGCACGCTCACAATATCCTCATAAAGCGAAAACAAAATGCCCGTGTGAGACCGAACAACAAAAAAAAGGTGAGCGTGTAAAAAGGACCGAATGTTCCATAATTTCAATGCAAGCAATCTTTGCAGTATCTCTCTCGCGCGCATGGACCACGGGCGTGAAAAAAAGTCGTCGTTTACACGCTGGCAAGACTTCCAAGTTGCAGTTAAAACAGTTGAGGTTCCCGTAAATTCGGGCGCTACTTCTGCCAAATCGCCGCGCAATTAGCCGAACTCCAAGCACTCCGCCGAACACTCACGAGTAATCACACGTTTCTCACCACTTTCAACGAAAGAGTCGTATATCCTTCAGACGTCACTGGACCGCCTGACCAAAGGACGGCTGTTGGTTTGCGCGAGTACTTGTACGCAAATCCAGGAAAAAAATCTTTTGCGGGCGAGTTTATAATTCATTTCGTTCGTTAATTGTTCACTTTTTGTGATTTTATTTTCGTTCAAACCCATAAAAATATTGACCATTTTTTATATTAAACCAATTCCTAACTTTAGAGCTGGCTTTGCAACCCTCTCTGACGACACGATAAATCCTTTTATTTATGAGAGGCCATAATACTCTCATAAAAATTTTTGGTGCGAGAGGCCATTTATTTCACTGACGCCCAACCGCCAAAGGCACTTGGAAGAGTATTACCGATGAGTTCTCAAAAAAAAAAAAAAAAAATTAAATAATTCTTTAAACTGCTCGCTTTCTTCGGTAAAACGGATTCTCTCTCTTTCTTTCCAGCTCCAACTGACGTAATCGGACTCTAAAATTTTTATGTGGCACTTTAGGTGCCTATTAATGGCTGCACGGAGACGCGAAAATATTCTATGTATGACTCGTAAACCGAATTTTACCTATATACATAGCTATATAACACAAAAATGGGAACCGAAATATATATTATATATGAAAAAAGAAAATGACAAAATCTAGTCTCGAGATGTCCATTACATTGATAGCTAAGATGGTTATTTTATTGCCATGCTCTTAGTTGGCTCAAGGCACACGCAAAGAAAGACCGAGGAAGGGAGAGAAGCAGCGAACCCATTAAATGAGAGGTTTCGCGTCGTAAAGGTGCGAAATAAACATCGGGTATAGGTGTATCGTCGACGCTCAAAAAGTGCTCGGTCAGAAAAGAAACAAAAAGCGCAAGAGTAAAACAAGAGAAAATAAAACTCGAAAGACGACGAAGAAAGAGGAAAAAGCAATAATTTAAGGAAGAAGGGCTCGCTAGAGATGCAAGAGAGAAACAATAGGCATGTGTAAGAAGTTTGGAGAAGCGCATAGAAGAAGGAAGGCATGGCACTAATTTGCTAATAAAATAGTCACTTGGAAGACACTTCTGTGGATTAGGTAGCTGTGCACATGAAAGGAATGTGACCATCAGTAGCCATTAATGCTAATAAATCGTATAATAAACTGACAAAGCCTGCGCTCTTTGCAATTTTCGTTCCGAGTCTCACGTATCTCAACTAGTATGCTAAGAGAATATTCACCTTCGAATTTTGAACTTTGTTAAAGTCAAGCAAATCGCACGATTGCCGTGCAAAAACAAAGTCGGTAAAAATTGCACGTTTATAGAAATTAAATAACAAGAATAGAGTAGAGTGAAAATAGAGACGGTGGAATATAAAGTGAATATAAGAATAATATTAGGTAAGCTGCGAGATGAGGTGAGCATGGAGTGAGTTTGTGCGGGCAAAGAGGAGGGAGGCTGCTCTCGGGACAAGGAACAAATGACGCCTCGCGGAATGCGCTTTGTTCCCTCTCTTTCTCTCTTTGCGCGTTTCGCGTAGCTTTATCTCAACCAAGCTACTCATTTCGTTCTTCACCTTTTTTTTTCTCTCAACTCAACGATTTTCAAAAGTCTTAGTATGTACTTATTTGACGGCCTTTACTTTAAGATTGAAAATAATTTGACTCGGAATGGTTGGGGCTGACGAGACGGTACGTTGGTGCGAGTAAACGCGAGAGTCGAGAGAACTGGAGGTGATTCGAAACGTTTAAAAGCACTCAAATCGAGAAGGAGAATTGGCTGTTTCGCTCGAGCGGCCGCGAGCGGTCGTAAGGGCAGCGGTATTATAAACTGCGACTGCCTTACTGCAACCCCGAGGCTCCGTCTTTCATTTCGCGTCGCCGAGTCGTCGCGTCTCACGCCGCATCACACCGTGGGTGCAAATTGACGGACCAGCAGCCAAGAAATTGTTCAGAAAATTGAATATATTTTTTCTGCTCCCTTGTAACCCTGATTCTCGACTCCATTACCAAGTCTCGCAGCTTTAACCTTTATTCGCCCTTTTTCCTAGAGCACGCTCATAGTAAACGTTTGCAAGGTTATTACTATTCAATTATAGTGTCTATATGCGCCTACTCGTCTTTAAGAACAACCATTGTGTACGACGACAGGGAATTTATCAAACAGCGCGTAAATTACGCACAAAATGTTTCGCATTGCAACTATTTTGTAAACATTTCAATACTGCAAACAAAAAAATACAAACGCAGTCACGAATGACTTTGCGAAAATAAATCTGAAGAATCACCGTCAAAGCCCCGCATCGTTGCACGTGTGAAGCATGGAAAAGAAAAAACTTGCGGCATTGAATTATCGAACTTAATGATCTCGATAAGAAAAGGGAGAAGAGGGGAGAGATGAAATGAGGAGGGCGATGGAGGGGAGGGGGAATGCAAGTAAAAGTTGGTTGAAAGAACGGAGGAATGCAGCCGAAGAACTTCATAAGAATCTCGTTAAGCGCTGCCGCTGCTCCTTTCAAATGCACCAGCTGTGCAGGCGCGAATGCGAAAAAAGGACAGAAGAAAAGAAGCAACGGTGAGAGCCGTCTTTTGTGAAGCTTGGCCCCATTGTCCGTCTAGTGCATCGATACCCATACGCAAAAGACTCTCCCATCAGATATTCACTCCCGCTGGCTTTTCCATGTAAACGTTGATGCTTCATAGCCCAGCTGCCCTCTCAAAAAATGAAAAATAGAAGAACGAAGAATAAGTATAGGGGCGATTTACAAGTGTCATTTTTAATCGCAACGATGCTTCCGAAAATTCTCGAATAATCAATTAATTGACAACAGCGCGAAAAAGAAATAAAAGCTTCAAAGATTCGGACAAACTACCAAAGTCACGTGGGAAAGAGTTGAAAGTGCTGAGAATGGCATGTGTAATGGTCGCGAGAATTCCCATTCCCGACCGTCGGTATGTCTACACCTGGACTACTACTGTACACGGTCAAAGAATTACAGTATAATAAAGCCTGTAAGCATACCTGATTGCTTCTTTTTTTTAATTTGAAATGAGAAGCTCGCGAAAATCATACCCTACTACATTGCCGAGATTGTTCCCACGTGTATTTTCGTACATTCGAGTGTCTATTATTAATTTTAATCGCGTTCATTCGTTAAACAAAATAATACTGGAATATGCATAAGAAATTTTTAGTCACGTAATCTTGCTCCATTCTAGTCTGCTCGGAAATGTATTCGAAAATTTCCCGCGAATGAATGCGCCCCCTCGAAACACCGTCAAAGCATAAGCTTAAAATCATTGTTCCCTTCGTTTATAGTCAAACTTTGAATGTTTTAGAAATTGAAAAATAAAAAAAAACATATTTTTACGATTGACTTTTCTCTTCTTTTTCATCTTGTTAGACTACAGTTGGATGAACAGGCTTTAGCAATAGAAGCGATCTATCAAGTGAGGAGGAGGTAAGAAAAAAATTGAAAACCCGATGCATAAAGGTGAGATGAGGGAGACCTATATACGATTCTCATGAATCCGGAAGAGACCATCTGCCGATTCACCCGCGCGAAATTCCATTTGCAACGGCAGCAGCAGCACGCGTGCGTGAGAAAATATGTCTTTTTCACTCCTTATTGTCGTTTCCTACTTTCCTGTCAATTCATGAAACCTACAAGTAAGCCGTCGAATAGAATCGAACATTGAATGGACAAATAACAAGAGAGCCTACTCGTACCAAATTCGATTAACATAGCGACCAACCCTTTAAGTTACTGTAACCGTAGACACTGCAAAGGGAATCCATTGGTCGCACGGTATTCAATTCAATCTATCATCCCATAATAGCCGTATTAAGTTAAAAAAAGGATACGCAAGGATCTAGAATAGTTCGAGAAGGGAACTACTATCGGAAATAAACATCGGTGAATTCCAGCAATCAGAATGCTCGGTTGAACGATTGTTCAACTGTCAATCGAGTAAAGCAATGATTCATCGAAAAATTCAAGACTACAAAGTACCCTACTCAATCTGACTTTTTAGCTTTTCAGGCCGAAAGTCCGAAGCCTCAGATTTTAATCGCTATTTAGTTATGTTGTTGTGCACTATCGTAAACTCTAGCGAAGGCGCGCGTGTATGTTTATTAAAGTACTGGCAAGATGCGCAGCGCACCTGCTCTTCTCGAGATCGTTCCTTTGATTTCGTTGTATATTCTTGTACAGATGTCGCAGCATGGAATTATATATACTATTTTTCTTTTCAATCAAACTGTCAATTAATAATAATTATTCAAAAAAAGCGAACCGTTGAAGTTTACTTTTTTACCATCAAGATAATGCTTCGAGAAAGTACTTTTTAACGAGTCACTAACATGTACGAATACATTGTTTTACTCTGATAGCCAATACATCCATGATCTAGTCGAACGGATCTTGTTCTGAAATTGACGTCAAATAAAACAGCCAGAGTGCAAGTTGTCGGAGCAAAGGGTCAAACAAAGAGAATAAACGTACTCGGCAGAACAGATCTGCATGAAATATCGTGTTTGCATATTAAGCGTTTATTATTCTTCGACGGAGATGGCAAGAAAACAGAAAAGTATGAGAACGCAGTAAAGCAGTTTAGTCTAGTGCAATAGTCGATAATACGACAAAACCGATAACGAGGCAGTAGCCAACGAACAGGGAAAAAAGGAAGACAAATAAAAAAAAATAGGAACAAACAGGCCGATGAAACTTTCGATAAGTTAGCAAAACAGTGAGAGATAAGCGGCGGCGACGACGAGACGAGACAGATAAACGTATCCACATAGGTGCAAACAATTGAGACTATACGCAATATAGGATAAAATTATGGGAACAGCCGAGATTATTATTAACTATAGTTACGAATGCCGAAAAAACAAATTATATATACGAGCGTGGCATTGCAAGCTCTACTTTTTATTTGGTATTCTTAATCGATCGTGTAAAGCGACGACTTTGTGGCAGTCGCGCGGGCGCGCGCCACCCAAGGTGCAATTGGTCGCGGTTATTTTTAACGGAATTAAAAAGTCGACTTGGTCTTGTTGCGGCTGGCGATAGATCGATCGAGCAATTCGCGCTCCACTGATCTCAACGTACAATGTACAATTAATTACTGCCGCGAAGAATCGGCAAGCACGCGCTGACTTGCCTTCTTGTCCATCTTGTCCACCAACGCGCGAGAATCCATTCGATTTACCCGTCCATTCCTCTTGCGCTCTTTCTTTTTCTCAACCACTCGGATCTACTCTCACACAACTATTACAGTATATTGTTCACTGTTAAAGAAAAACATAAGTTATTTTATCGTACAGCAATGAGCGCGAACCGTTACTCAATTGCAGATCAATAGATAATCGAAAGGTCCAGTCGATAATAAAACAACTCGCGTGTGAGCGCTAATTAAACGCAGATGGCCAATTGCGCAGTTCTATAGAAACCCATAGACCACGAAATCGAATCCACAACTAATCACCAAGAGACATCTTAATTATCAAGCCTTTCTCACCGTAGGTCTCTCATTACGTGGCTCCTGTAAGTGCGAAATAAGCTGCTAAAACTGGCCATTAATTCCATAACACGCGATATGTGCGCCTCTTTTTTCTTCAAATAAAACTCGCTATCTCGGGTGCCTCTTTTTCGTCCAACTTTAAACGTAAATAGACATGAAAGCCAACGAATTTCACTTTATTCCTTGTTCGCCAGCTAATGGACATTATCAATTTGATGTCCGGGTTCTTAGTGTCTATGTTATCGGGTCTTGGGGCGTCTCGAGACCCTGACAAGTTTTTATTTCTTACTGTTTTATGATTATCACCTTTCGTACGAACGGTGTATCAAAATGTGTCGCTTCATCGCCAGAACATTAGTCGACCAAGTAAAACAAGCAGACAGCTCAGTCTTCAAAATCACTGTATGCCACCACACGATACAACATACTTACTAGATATGAATCTCTAAATCCCTCGGTTCATATCGTAAGAGCAGCGAGCTGCTAGTTTGCCACGTACAAAAAAAAACATATAATGACCGAAACGACGAGCTGCATTTTCACAAAATTATTTTTCGGTATCGCCGTAGGCCAAAGCGCTCATATTTCGCGCACGATAACTCGCAAAACGATAAAATGATGAAAAAATAAAACAGCAACTCGAGTCACTTTATTACCTGAGGCGCGCTTCTTTTACTTCGTATTTTTTTTCGATAAAAGCGGTTTATAAGATTGAGGCAGCGCGCGCCTTCACTTTTTGATGGATTAACATTCCAGAACGACTTTATAACGTATATATAAGACCGAATTTTATTCCCGGATTTTCACAGGTGAGAGATAAAAGCGATTTCTCGCATATATAAAATTCATCGGTGATTTGTGAAATTGTACAAGTTACGAGGCATGATTCACAAAGCCTATATATCCATATGGACAACATAATTTTCCCATAGTTTTCAAATGTAAATAATCCTTTGCGCCCTGAGAGCCAATCAATCAGTTTATACAACCTTCTAACGAAATCTATAATTGACAGTTTTAGTTGTGGTAATTGAAGTGCGAAAAGCAACCACCACGCTAAGGCGTGTTAAACTGGGTTATAGTTCGCGATGCAACAGAACATTCACAACCCAAGTGAATAAGTCTTGGCCCGTAGCCATAATTTCTAATAGCGGTCATATGGTTCACGCCCCGATACAGATGGATGCATAAACAAGTCTCTACGTTGGCCCACGCATGTTTACGTCGCGCTCTATACAGACATCCCACTTATTTGATCGATATGTTTAAAAATCCTTATTGTATTTGACAAAATTTTGACAGCAGCCATCAGATAGCTTGTATTGATTTTTAATCCCTCTGGACAGAGGTATTTCCATTGCGCTTGGAAAATTTACTGATAGCAGAATAAATCACTCGACATGTCTGCACTTAATTAATATTTAAGTGGTATTTATTATGTAACATTGTAAATTTACTAGTGCAAGCCGGAATTTTATGGCATTTCGTCAGCTGGTAAGTAAAAGGAATTGACGTTCGACAAAATATTCCAGAGCAATACTGTAGGTTGACTTTCTAAACGCTCAAGTGTAACAAGTAATGATTGTTTCGCCAACAAAGAAAAACGAAATGGAAAAATGAAAGAAAAGAAGAACGAGAGAGTTGAACTTTTCACAGAAAAGTACCACCCACGTGTCTACGTAAGGCGTCGCCTGCCCTCCTTCAGAATTTGAATACGTATTATTATGCTCGAAGAGAAAAATCGTATAAGGTTCCTTCACCGTTCGGCTTCACTGTTATTATGCGCCATGTAGCCACAGCTTTTGGCAAAAATCAACAGTACACAAACAAAGAGAAGGTCGCGTATAATTGTTGGCTTTCTCATTTCAAAGTATTTTAACGTCGAGTCAGCATCGTCTAGGAAAAATTGCAGCCATTAATTAGACATCACAAGATATTATTGTTGAAATACATGCATGTGCGTGCTCTCTATGTAGTTGATGTTCCCAAATGAGACTATATACAGTAGTAAATACTTACAATTAATAAAATAACAAAATAATCAAACCTTTTTTATGCTTACTTTTGCCCTTAACGAATTCCGAACTGAGATCGGCCTGGGCATGACTGATGCACAACAGTAAGACAACGGAGAAAACGAATAGCCAAGAAATAAATCTTGCGTTTGGGGAATGCAAAAGAGCGGCTCGTGAACTGAGTCTGTGTTGCAGCTTGAACATGTTGGTTTCATACCCGTCCGTAAGCTGTGCTGACACAGTCGATTCACGACCTCGAGCTCGACGTCCTCGACCTCCTGACGAGCAGTTTCTCCTGTCTTCTGGCCATCGTCACTGTACAACCGTCTCCTTTTCACTGCGATTCCGCCATTTCCACATCCACTAATTGTTTTATCTGAAATCAAATTGTTCACCTTTAATTTCTCATCATTTCAAATACCCATCTTGGCGATGAATAAATTCACGCGAAATTAGAACATGACTACTTTACGACCAATTCTGTGGTGTTAAGATAGAAGGGGATGAGTCAATTTTGTTAAAAAATGAGATATTTACACATTTGGATCCTATATGTAATGCGGTAATAAGGAGATGAGAGATGAGTCATTTTAAAGTTGTGGCTGGTATTTCTTTTAATTGTTTAATTAAACTACGGCTATCTTATAAAACAATCAAGTGTTTTTTCTAATTGACCCTGTTGAAAAATTACATTCACAAACACATCCCCTTTTACCTTAACACCACAGAATTGTCCGTCAAAGAAAATCATACGTTCTATCCGTACACTGCTATCAATCGTATCCTGTCCGCGAGGATTGTCTAATAATTTTGCGCAAAGGCAAGGTAGCAAGCCATCGATTTTTAAGCGAGCTATATGCTCTTGTATTGATATGAAACAATTCTAAATCACGTTAATGATCCTCATAAAACAAAATGTTCAGGCGTACTTGTACAAAACGAAACAGTGGCGGCAACAGCGGCACTGACGCACTTGTGAAAAAGTTGAACATAAGATCGATCTGTCAAGTATGTGCGGTAAGAGGGGGAGAAGGATTGATTGTCAGCCGACGATCAGAAGGAGGATAAGGGGAAAGAGAAGATGTTCGGTGAAGAGGTATGCGCTTGAGACCAATACGAATGTTCTAGTAGCGCTGGTGATGTCGCGGGAGCGATGCGACAATGGCAACAACAACAACAGATACGCACGCACACAGCGATGAAGAGGAGACGAGAAGAGACGAGACGGTGAAGAGTAGTTGACAGGAGAGAAAGGGGCAAGACAATGGTATGCGGCAGGTGTTGCCGTAACAATGTGCAAACCAGCTCTGGACAAGAGCAATGTGCAAGTAAATTTAAGGAGTACACTGGTCATAGTTGAGCTTGAAGTCTCTGGCAAGTTTTAAGCTCTTTACGGCTAAATGTTTGGCTGAGTTCAAATAAAAGTGGCTTTTCGAGTTAGCATTCGGACAAAATAAAAGCAACAGGGGCTGTAAAATTAATCCGACAAGTAGATAGCACGAGAGCGTGGTATGAATGCCGAGAGGGGTTTTCTTCAAGCCAAGTCGGTTGCTTATACCAAGTGCAAACTGCAGCGCCGTGAGAGAGAGAGAGAGAGAGAGAGAGAGAGCTGATCGATCGCCGATTCAGTCTCAAAAATCACAAGGTAGCAACCGGTTTACTACTTGACGCATTCCGTTCCGGTTGCGGCTTCAGCTGGTTGATCAGGCGCCGCATTCGCGCTATTCGTCTATCGTAGCCAATTACCCGAACAAGATTTAAGAAGAGCTATTTGAACAATGCAACAAGGGAGATGGCCCTGTGCACGATTTTTTGAGATTAGCTTTGCTTTAATTATCGTAGCACATTTAACATTGTCAACAACAGATTCGAATCTATAAGAACGATCGTTATCTCGCAAATACCTTCGTGCGCCAACTATGCCAAAGAATCTCTCGTTGTTGCATAGCGAATAAAAAAAAAACAGTTCGGCATTCCGTGCACGGAGAGAGTTATCCCAACGCGCGATAACGCTCAAGATCCTTGCATTCGTATATCCTAGCTCTTCTCGTTCTTTCCATTCTCGCATTGTTTTCAACTAAAACATTTACACGCACGCACCACACTGTCGTTTAATCTTCAAATCTTATCTGCGCATGAAACAGACTATTTAGAAAACAACGAACCCAAAGTTGTGACTTTTTCCCTTGCATTTTAATCAGCTTGCAAGACCATCAAAGGTGTTCTGTAAAACATTGGAATATACAATCTGTCACGACTTTGTTGAGAAATACTTGTGCGCAACGTTAGTGAAACTGTTCAACAAAAAGAAAAACCTACTTATAGCTGATCATCACGACGTGGATTCAATTTATAATTAAATCTGTACGTGCAGTGTTTGATTTTTGTGCGAGAAAGAGTTTGCGGCATCACGATAAAAGAAGCTCGTGACTACTCACTCGCCAACAGGACCTCCGTCGGCTCCGTCCGCGAGAAAATCTCCCTCTCCGGGACGAGCTGCACGAGCAAAAGCTCTTCGTGTAGTATGTATGTGTGTGTGTATAGTTGGCCGACAATATTTATAACGCCATTCCGCTTGCAAAACAAAACTCGAGCGAACTCGAAAGAGAGAGAGAGAGAGAGAGAGAGAGAGACAGAGACAGAGAAACGAGCGTTAACGAGTGTGAAGAACCAGCACAAGTTGAAATAGTAGAGGACGAATATAGAGTAGGCATAAAGAAGAAACATATAACGCACGATCAGACTTATCCGGGATGGGATGAGGTCGAGTGCACGATTCCGGATCGGATCGTGACCAAAGTCTTCAGTGCAGTTGCTTGCATGCTCTCGTGCAACGGCCCTGATGCGTCCTCGAGATGATTCTCTCTCTCTCTCTCTCTCTCTCTTTCTTGTATCGTGCAACCGCTCTGTTTTTTTGCCTAGTGCGATCTTTCGATACGAGTCAAGATTTTTCATTTTCTGCACGAGGAGTATTGCTAAAAACCCGTCTACTTGAATACCGATTGTCAATTGCAAATATACTCTTAACTACACAATACACCACAGGAATAATCGATAGCGGAAACGGTAAATTTTATTCTTATTTACAACGCGGCTAAATCTAAACCTGTGTTAATGACTGCAGTTAAGTTTCAACTTAAAATAAAACAAAGGGGTTTTATTTTAGGTGTTGTTTTAGAGAAGAGCCGTAGTACAAGTTCCAAGTGAACTTTTAATTTTTTCCCTTTCGATGATAGATAAGTTGTGCTTCGTGGTGTGCCGTCATCCTTTCAAAGAACATCCTACGGACCCCGATAATATGAATCTCCAATCGAACTTTACACGTTATTAATTCTCGCTCATTATTTTTTCATTTCTCTTTCTTTGTAGCAAACTTCAGTTAATTTGTAGTCTTCTATTGTCAAAATACCAGTATCAGATCAATTCGAAATTCAAGGTATTTTCTTGAGATTGTTCACGACTATTTTTCTTTTTCTCGGCACTTTGACGTTAAATATATAATTAAATTATTGGTAAATAGCGCGATGAACCAATTAAAACACATCGTTAATGCTCTACCTCGGCATACGCCATCTACCAGTGAGTTTGAATATAACCTATAGCTAGTGATGAAAATATCCTGGAAAGCATTTCGACTCCAATTGAATAAAAAATAAGGAAGAAATCTTTCCATGAATATGAATTCACGTAATCGAATTCTCATCTTCTGTAGATCCAATCAATGGCATTCCTTCCGGTTACCAGATCAATGCTCAAAGCGTCTTTCGAAATAGCCACGACCTTCTTCTAATCAATCTTCCAAGTAAACTACACTCCCAAAGTTTTACCGAACATGGTTGTACAAACGACAGACAGGTAAAACAAATTATATTATTATCTAAAAAACTTCAGTTTCCTAGTAAACGAAAACGTGTATTTCTAGACGTTTTCACGCGGAAAGCCAACAATAGCTTTGACCAGTTCTCGAAATGCGTCGATGAATCGCGCTGGACATTCAAATTTTCCCTTTGATAGTGCAAAAAACAACGATAGCAATGAAATTTCGAAAGATGAATCCTCTAATAAAAACGAGAAGAAAACTCAGCAGCTGACAGTCGTTTCAAATCCCCAAAGTTATGCAAAACTTATCTCAGATTATAGCGCGGCGATAGAGATACGAAATCTTAACTACACGAAAAAAGAATTGCCAACCGGACTGCTTAGTAGGTTACCTATTGAGTCGCTAATCTCATCCGTAAGGCCGTTTGAAAAAAGTCGTAAGATTTTCAAAAACAAGCTTACAGACTGTAATAGGATTTCGATAGCGTCAAAACCGAACACTAAGCAGTCAAATGACGCGTTGACAAAAGATACTTTGACAACTGAAAGCAGGAAAACATCAGCAATGTTGAAGAATACATCGCAAAAGCGCGATTACTATACGAAAAATTATGATGCAGCCAAATTGTCGAACAACAGTCAAGCGACGAAATGGAATGACTTTGATGGCATTGACTACAAAGTATACGACGCTAATAATCTCGTTGACGACTTCGAATCATCAAAACCACCTTTAAACAATAATCAATGCAAATTCAATATTATAGCGCCAGAAGAAAAAATGAATACACAATTTACTTCATCGAGTACACGGAAGTGGCAAGATTCAAGTACATTGATTACAAAAGATCAGTCGTCGGTAAAACTGCACAACCCCCCTAAAATCGTTGACATGGAAAATATGAAAAGTTATCCAAAACCACGAATACCGAATAACAAATACAATCAGAACAACCATGGTGTAAACCTTCCATGGTGGACAATACCTGACTGTATTTTAAATGAAAAATACGAGAAAACCGACAATACTTTGACATACTCGATTCCAGATATCAAAGTCATTTACACCGACGAATTATCGAATATCGAAATAACAAAGGAAGAAGAGAAAAGTTCGTCTTCGCCACATAAGTCAAAGCCCGAGCAGCCGGAAAAATTAGCAAATATTTCAAAAACCAAGCAATACATCAAAGAAGAGCTTGAAAAGCACAAAATCAAACAGAGGAAAAAAAGCGTAGATAAGATGACGAATATGGATGGAAAGGAGGTAGAAATGGATGGCAAAGGAAATTCCATAAATGAAAGATCGAATCATAAAGTTGGCAAGTTGAGTAAGATGATCGATTGGAAAATCGAGGCGTTAGCGCAAGGTGTCAAGAAATCGAAATCGAATATTCCTATTTTACAGGCAACGAGTAAAATAACGTCAAATGAAAACAATGCGAATACGATTACAGAAATGAATAAAAAGCAGCAAAAGCAAGCCCGGAAAGACTCGATCAATCAAGAATACAGGGTGAAAAAGGTGACGGATCCGTTGAAACCTCTGGAAAAGAAGAAAGACGGTACTTTGATTGATTATGGGCTAAAAGTGCCAACGCGCAGACCGAAGAAAAAACAACAGGAACCACTGACGAGCGAAATAAATCCGGAAAACAAAAATTCCGCACCTCGTCAGCAGGCCGATCTTTGCCAAGACAGAAAATTGGTGGGAATCCCTTGGAAAATCACATCCAGTAACCAGCATTTGTTCACTCGAGAAAAATCTGGTGAAAATGGAAAGAACAACAAGCAAAGCCAGCAGTTAATAAGGGGGAGTAATTACAGTGGCGAAGCTATTACCGAGAGATTAGTTAATAGCTTGCAACGGTTGAGATCCGAGCAGATGTTTAGGCGGGCGCAATCGCTACCTTCTCAACATAGCTTCAAGTCATTGTAATTACCGGCTGAGCATCTGTGCGCACGCTTGAATCGACAATTAGCGCTTCCGAAGAGAAGCCGGAAAAAGCAGCTCATCTTGGCTCGATCGCTTTCGCACATCTCTCTTTTTTTTCTCCTTTAGCCGGTTCTTTTTTTTAACACGTCACGTATAGATACTCATGGCATTGTAACCGCACAGAGACATTTTTCCGTGAAAAATGAGTATACTCGTGTACTCTAATCTCAGGCAAACATCATTAAAGGAATGGGCTGCTAGCTAAAGTTCCCCTTCACTTTGATATAGAGGAGCTGCACTTGGCCGAGGGACACAATTAAGTTCCGCTTTTCGAGATGCTGAAATTACGTGCCAGTCGACAATAATAAAGAGGATCTTTGCGCGCGTGCGAGAGTACTGACAGATAAGAGTGTGAGCATTAATTTCTCGAGCGATGATTTATCCCGTAAGAGTTGGATCGTGCAAAGGAATGCCAATGACTTGGTTACTTCGAAACTCTAGACTCACGGATGATTGTGAACTATGGCCAGCCATAGTTGTTGTACATCCTACTCCCCCGTGGAATTCCAAAAGACAGAAGGCGAAGGAGGAGGGGAAACGACTATTTCTTCGAGTGATGTCCATAGGTATTTTTCCATCTAAGGTATCGGGCGGGGAACCTACTGCAGCGTTCTTTTCTTTTTTTTTTCCTATGGACCGGCCACTTTAAGCTCGGACATTCCTTTAGTCTGTCTATCCATGTTGTTTCACTCTCTGTACTGTCTGTTTCTTTGATTTGTTCTTGTTGTTGTAATAATATGACAGGTACTCGCAATAACGGTAGCCCCAGCTGATCATTATACACAAAGTAGCAGCTTGAATTGCAATTACGATCGAAGCGATTCGATAAGCATCACCGAGCCAGGATATATGTAAAAAGTCGGCTATAAATGCCTGACACGGCGTGGCGCTCTCTCGATGCGCATGGCAAAAAAAGGACACGTCCCCTCCTTGTTTCGCCACTTTTTGCCATGTCTCGCGTGCGCAACTCCAACTAAAGCTCTTGGCTTGTTTGTTTTAATTACAAAGATCGCGCGCGTTATATCGCATCGAGTGCGGATGCACTCTGACACTGTATTATTGACTTTACGTGTACTCGTATAACGGCTACTATCGCGTGCATTGCTATAATGATACTCTCTTATCTTTCTGCATCCATAGCGGATTATTGTCTTGGATAGATATTACGCGCTAACAATTGTAGTTGTACGAGAAGAACGCTAAAAGGATCATAAATCAAAGATATTTTTATCATTGCTCAATCCAGTTGGAAATGGCTTTACTTTTCTCTCGTTTCGTCGTTTTGTTCTTGCCTGAAATTTGATTTGCCGTCATAAAATTTCACGGCAGAAAGCTAGTAGCACGATCGAACCTCGGTATTAAAGTACTTTGAATTATGCCACTTGAAGGCTTGGTATAAAGTCGCTTTCTACGTCTATAAGCTTATACTATTCTTTCTCGTACGTTTTAGTCGATTGACTCATTCCGAGCATTGTCTAAGTTTGTACGAAACATAACTTATTAATTAATTATCAACTTGCCGATAATCAATTGTAGATAAATGGACGATAGCTCAGATGCCGCAATTGTTTTAATCGGAACTGACGGAGAAAGCTTAGGCTTGTTCAAAGATCGCAAGAACAAATGACAAATGCATCCATGCGAAGAGGGAGCAGAAAAGTAAAGACTACGAGTGGCGAAAGCCATGGCACGATACATACATACAAGTAAAACTCGTTTTCTCCATCGAGTAGACTATCGTCTCTGAAGTCTGAGCTCTACACAGCTACGACTATGTTATCTGGCTAGTTTTTGCCGAGGGTAACGAGAAACCAAGTGAAATTCGACAGGAAAGTGAATCGAGTTTGATTGCGAGAGTTTACTTTTTGTTGCTACTGCTTATTTTTTCGTCAAATATTTGCGCACGAATAAATCAATACGTCTAGGCTGCGCATATCGCAGCACGAAAAATGTCCACAACCGTCGAATCTAAATGCGATTGACGTAACAGATAGGAGTATACGACGATAGCGTGCAAAAAATACGTATTCCTCGAGAACAACGGTGGCCTTCAAAAATTACAGTGTGCAAACTTGCGACAAGCGGAGAGATAAGCTCGCGATACATTTGGCAAAAAGACTAGCGTAAATTTTATAGAAACCGCGAAAACAGACAATTCGGAAATGACTTGGCAGTCACCGATACACTCGTAAATTGCTCAGCTATTATCCGTATTATGTATAGCTTGTCCGCTCTCGCGGAGGATCGTGCACTTTCCGCAAGAGTAATACGCGGCGCTCTCTACAGCCTCGGTATCCCTTGGGAAGACCTTGGGATTTTTCGCATTTGCCACAACTGCGCCAAGGTGATCGTTAGTCGGCGTGCCATCTCGTGCTCTATCTTCAACTGCTATATTAATTGGTCGAACGGTCGATCAACGCAAAGGAACTGCCAACGTTAGTAATAAATAGTATGTCCTTGATGCTATAAATTGAAGCGAGAAACGATCGTTCAGTTCAATAAACTTCTTAACAGTTTGACGCCGAAAGCAACAGATTCGTATCACGCATCTTACAAAACGGCAGTCAGTCGACACCGTATCTGTAATAGGAATCGAGCTCTACCTCGACCAATCTTCGTAATTTCCAACGAGAGTTGATTATATTTTTTTATGTCCACCGATCAAAATGCCCATCTATTACTCGATCAGTCGATTGGATACGATATTATTCAAGACTACGAAGCGTTTAGTTTTTGATTGCCACGAGATATTCGTGTGTCGCAATGGAAAAACACGGGAATAGCCAATTAGCATAGCGTCGTCGATCGGAAAAGCCATGGAGACTCTTTCGCTCCATCTAAGTCTCCTCTGACAGCTGACTGTGAAGCGACGAAAGCGCACGATGATGTCAGCTGCCATGAGAGAAAGGTAGTCGGCACCTACTTGGTATATAATATGCGTGGGCGGTTCAACGACGACGACGAGGAGCCACCTACGTCAGAGGCTGCTTCCTCTCTAGACTACACGTGAGCTCGGTTCTCGACTTTCTGTTGTTCGTTCATTTATTTTCTAACGCTAATTCGATTCTTAAATAAAAAATACATCAAGTTCGAAAAAAAAAATCGTTACCCTAACAATATAACTACCGTTATAAGTTTCAATAAAATTATTTGCTTCGACGAGCCGATAATTTTATAAGCTTCGCGTGTTACACGTGTCAAACAACGTCGATTTTGTTTTTTCATTGGAATTACCGAAAAAAGTACAAAAAAAAAAGAAAACAGCATATCTAATCTCGCCGGTTTTTTTGATGCGACGTGCTGGTTGCAATCGAAAAGCGTCGTAAACAAGCTCTCTGTTTCTCTTATTCTCTCGTCACTCTATGATTCGCGACGCGTGCTTCCAGCAGTGTCAGTCGCAGCAGGCAGGAAGATGAGGCTTCTTTGTTTCTCTCGTCATTTCTCCCACACACTTTACGGTGAAATCGACGCTTGTACACGCGAGACGCCATGCACACACGCTTCGACGACGACTTGCAGTAGCAGCACAGCTCATTGTCTTTCTAACTCGAAGCTACTCGCTATCTATTTTTATCTATCCTCCTGTTCGTTTTTACTTGCTTGCGCACTCTCTTTCTCTGCAGTTTACTTGTAGTAATTACGCAACTCCAGTCGAATTAGTTATTCAATCGTTACTTTTGATCGACACAGAAAATCGGTATAACCAGGTACAGACGAAAGAGAAGCGATTTGAGAGCGCGACTTAAATAAACATCGAATTACCACAGAAAGAGAGTCATATTTGAAAATACCTCGCTTCAGAACTTTAAGTTACTTCTTTTTTTATTATTTACACTGTATTAGTACGAGGTTAAATAATCGCGTTCGCGTTTATTTTCTCATAAAAAGTCATAATACGAATTATCGTACTCACCATTAATCGCCTTACTGGCCAATTTTACGAGCAGGAACAATACTGAAAACAGAGAAAATTCAATTTAATATGTAATTGAAAATAAACAACAGTAAAATTTAAAAATGTCTCTCTCGCGCGTACAGCAATATGGTACGTCAATATGGTAAACACTATTCCACAATCGCGATAATCGAATAGCAATTTAATTCAATGAAGGGTAAATGGTGTACAGCACTGACCAGCCGAAGGCGAACACTTCAAGTGAATTGGGATTGTTTTCTACATCGTTGAGGATAAAGCCACGGAAGGAAGCGTAGATGGAAATCGCAAAGCGGAACAAAGGAGGTCACTATACTTATTTTGCCAGAGATTTCGACACTCGTTGCACGCGTGTGCGCGCGCGCTAATGACTGAACACGCAAAAAGATCTTGATAAATGGCGCGTGGGCAGCACCAAGAGAAAAAATGGACGGAATAACAAATATGGTTTTGTTAGAGGCGGAAAATTGATATTATTATTTATAAATACATCAAATCAATGGAAAACCATACGAATTTTACTTCGATGATGTAACGACAAAGTCGAGGTATGTAACATCCCATGTACAAAATACCTCGCGGAGGAATATACGTTTGCCGTGTCGTGCGTTTTTTCTCGTAGCAACTTGACGATCCGATAAATATTTGCGAGAGCCTTGATAGGAAAAAAGATGAAGCGAATGACGTGCTTCTTGACGCAAAAGATCGAAAGAATCAAGCTTAAAGAAAAGTTTAATGTTCGTTTGAGTATATTTTCAAAGCGGTCAAGTGCAAACAAAGGAAGTTCAAGACGTGGTCTTTTTTTCTTTCTTTTATTTTTTTAACTGAATTCTCGTCAATTAAGAGAGCAGCTTGGTGTAGTAAAGAAAAAACTGGTCTTAGAGAGCAGATTCACTTGTCCTTCTTTACTAATTAACATAGTCTCAAGTGCAGAGAAAAAGAGGTAGATTTGGCGAGAGCGAGGTAGATTGGCGAAACAGTTCGGAGGAGATAATTGGGAGAGGCTCGCGCCTCGGTCGATTCAATTTTTGCGCCGTGACTCAATTAAAGAAGCGAGAAAACGTTGTTAATTGAAGTCTTTTTCATGCACACAACCAATGATAATGTTTGAATGCTTGAAATTGACAGCAAGAAGCGATGCTGGTAAACATAACGACGACGCGTGTGAGGTACGGAGTCAAAGAGGGACTAGGAGGGGGTTGCAATTACCTAACGATTATGGTGGGTTGGTTGATTGCCCTGCATTATCGTACTGCTGACTTTAGCGAGCTTACGCAAATGCGCTTGATGCGTAATACGAGAGGCAATTAACTTGGAAAAGCGAATCGAAGATATTGCCGTGGGCGAGACAGCCAATCGCTGCAAGAAAGGATCTGGCCTCTTTTGGAAAGCTTTTAATGATATCCTATGGGCCCTCTCTCTCTCTCTATCTCTCTCTTTCTCCACGTATGGGCGTCTCCAATTTGACCGTGCTCGCCTAATTAATAGAGGATAAACAGGAAATGCTGGTGCACCTCTCTCTTTCTCTCACGCTCTCTCTCTCTCTCTCTCTCTCTCTCTCTCACTCTCTGCTCTGCTTTGCTCCGGACATAATATCAACAACGAGTCTGAACGCATCCCGCATTTATTCACTTCCATCGTTCTCGGCTCTTCATATTGGTTTTATTGGAAAAAGCTTATTCATCTTTTCGAATACAATAGTACATTTCACCGCATTAATCATTCTTATTGTTGTAATGTTTCACTTCGAAATCGATCGATGAGCTAGTTAATTCATTAATACTAATTTGCAAGAGAACAGTTAGTAAGAGTTGACCAAGTCGAGTGCGTTGGGCTTTTTGAAGGAAGGAAGGAAGGAAAGACGGAAAGGTGGGGTAGCGATCGGCGCGAGACTCTGTCGAGTTGCCAGATATGGCATCTGGTCGGGAGTAGCCGCAGGAGAGAGAAAGAGAGAGTCCTTGACGCCCACCCTCATCTCTTACTCTCGTCTATATCCGCTGTTGCGCGAGCGAATTGGAAGTGGAATTGGAAGTGGAAGCTGAACACGAACGACGTTCAACCGCGATTCAACAAATAAACGTCTAATGATATCGACCAAGTTGACGCTTTCTCGAACAATAGCTCTGTACTGCTGTCACACCACCGAGGGAAATTTGTCTTGGCACTTTATAATCCTTCCTCGACTTACATCGATTCAATGCAACGTCGATTAATTCAATGAATCACGGAGAGCTGGAGAGAGGGACCGACTGAGAATCAATTGTTTTCCATATTTCGTAAACCATCGTCCCGGTCAAGAGCGTGTAAATTTGAACAAGACGTTCCCGTTCCGTTCCGGGAGAGTAAGCGAAAGAAAGAGAGAGAGAGAGCCGAGTTCTCCGAAAAAGGAGGCAAAATATAGCCTGCGAGATATGGGATGCGCTGCCATACAGGCAGACTCAACCTACAACGCGTATAATACGTGCAGCGTGAGTTTGGTTTTTCACGAGGAGCGTAGAGTAGGCCGAGTCTGGCCGAGTCTCGGGGAGGGAGATCAGAGCGTGATATATCCAAAAGCAGCAAACACTCGACCAAACAACAACAGAATCATCGAGAGCCCGTTCTTTCATTGTGCCAGTCGCAACCTTTAGAGAAAGCCGTATAGTTCTTTTTCATTTCATAATTTCGTAATCCTATATTTTCTTTTTTTTTAACCATACGACTGGAAGAGAAATCTCTGACGAATGGCCTGTATGCGAACCTGCAGTTCGCGACTGTTTACAAGCGTTTAAAGATTAAATATGAAGATGCGAGAAAAAGTTTAAGGGAAAGAGAGAAAGAGCGACAGCGGGAGCAAGCATCCTTGAGGGAGCACTGGAGGCAATTTAAAATCGATCGATATCCCTGGAGAAATGCAAGAGGATGCAAATGTCGAGAATAGCGGTGACGTCAGATAAGTGCACTTGCGCCAGTTTGGCGACCGCTGCTATACGGACAAAGGACTCCCCGGGAGAGGATCCCGCCACCAGATAAGCCGTCTTCGAGCCTCGCAAATATTGCTCCTTTTTCTCTCCTTCTCTCTCCCTCAAGCAGAAAGCTGTTCATCTTTTCTTTTTCACTGTATCCGCGTTCAAAATTGCGCGTTATTTGATACGTAAAGCTACAAGTAGTGAGACCGACCGATAAGCTCGGTCAGTCTATCCGAGAAAGTCCGACGTAGTATTATACGCGCGCTATCTGTGCAAACAGTTTTACCGAGAAATCATATGTATCTCCAAATGGAAAAATAATTAGTGACTTGGTTTGCTTGCATTGCGTAACATTAACTTTATTCTTGCTTCAGAAGCTCGTTGGAGGAATTTGCTTAGAAATTATGATTAAGACGAGTAGGCGGTGATCAATTAATATCGCGGCAAGATGAAAGAAAAGAGAGAACGAAGAGGGCTTTCGAAAGAAAAAAAGGTAGAAGTTAGCGAAGGAGCGAGTGAGAGAGAGAGAGAGAGAGAGAGACAGAGAGAGAGGGAGAACGCGGGAGAGAGAGAAAGAGGTGGAGGAAACTTTGCTGGCTAAACTGTTCAACTCGGAGAAGACACACCGTTATGTGTACCACGAATTTACATATTTTGCAAGCCTCTGGTCAAGACTCGCGGAAATATACACGACTCCAAATCAATTCTACAACGATACGACCTTTTTTTCTCTCTGACATACGTATTTTCGAAAATTCAAGCAACATATATAATTGACATTAGTACACGTAGAACTAAAAAATCGCCTCTCCCTCTCTCTCTTATATTATCGTACTCGTAGTTAAAAATATGTTTTGATTGCGAGGCTCGTCTCAGCACACACGTGCGCACAAGCAAGCGGATCACAAGATGCATCTTCAGCATATTACACACTACACACTGCATTAGAGACTGTGCAAAACTTATAAACGCGAGTCGAGTGTTCTCCTCTAACCGGCCTCATTCCAATACTACTGACGTCAGCGTTTCTAACAGCAGGCTAGTACACCTTTCCCTTGAACCAGCTCTATACGCACAGCTTTAACGCAGCGACTCGACTTTCACGACGATTTTCGCGAGATGTCAGATCGATTGCGTATTTGCTTGTAGCTTTCCACGAGAATTCTTATTTATCGATCGTACATACATACATATTTTCGAAACGTAATGAGATTGCAACGAGCACTTATCAGTAATACAGTTCTGAAATGAAACGAACCGCTGTAGAAAGAGAAATTGTCGTCGATTCGCGAGTCTTATGTAAGTTTCATTAGCAGAGCCGCCGCCACAGGATAAACTATCGCACTTGCAAATCAGCTCGAGTTAAAACAACTTCAACTATTACCGATTGTTAGATCATTCAAGTGGATCGAAGCCTCGTGACCTTACCCGTCTCGATAAAATGCGTTGTCGCGTACGCACGATATTTCATCAATACTTGAAACGCTTCTGCGCTTCAAATACGTAGCGTTTCTTTTTCAACGGTGTACAGCACGAGTCGATCCAACAAATAAAATCAAACAGACGGCCTCGTGGTCGAGAACGAGAGGGAGCAGCTTGTTGGCAAGGTCGCGGTTGGATGCACCGAGATATACGTAGCTCTCTAATTATTCCCGATTGTTACGGTAGTAAGCATTCGAAAAAACTGCTGATTGGATGCAATCAAGGAAAAAAGATGAATTCGACAACTGAAAACAAAATCTAGCACTCGTCAGTCTTCATTGATTATCGCATTACGAATCGACAAAGAGAAACGAGCTTTTCGTTGAAGAAAATAGAACTTGCATTGTCGTGATTGTTGTACTGCTTACTGCAACAACACGTGCTCCATAGATAAGCGACAATCTTGGAATAATCGTCTCGGTTTCAGTGCTCAACTGCGCTTTTGTATGCTAAACTCAGCGAAAATCTAACGCCTGTTGACATTAGTCCGACCGACCAAGACTATATACTCTCCTTAGCCTCAAGCGTGTATAGTTTTATGCGCGTGTACACAGAACTCTCTTGCAGCATCGCAGCATAAGTAAGATGTTTTGCTTTTTTTGCGTTTTACGATCGTTTATTTTCAGTTTGAAACGTACGTGCTTTATTTCGATATTACGCATAACCCGTGTCAGAACGATAACAAAAAACTTACTCACAGTGCTACAATACGAGTATGCATATGTATATATATTTTTCAACTTCAAAACAATAGCTAATTTTTGTTCCTCGTAAAAAACAACGAAGCTCGCTTTGAGAAATGGGTATAAAGACCGTTAGGAAGAGATTCTGCGACAGAAATGGAGTTTTAATAATTAGCGAGCATCTCTTAAACGTAAAGCTGGTATAATGTCGCGGTTCCAAAGCTGCGGTCTCTAAACACGTACGTGCTGCACGCCGTCGATAGGAAGCGACTGCTGTTGTGCTTTTTTTTATGTTGGTCGTTGTTGGCTAATGTTCGATAGACAGGATGTGCAGTCGTGAAATTCGACGAAGACAGCACCGTACAGGTATATCTCGTGAGGAATAGAAAGAGGATGGCCAAAAGTTCATGAGATATTCATAGCTTGAAGCTCTTATTGGATAGGTCCTCTGGGTTTTTTATATGGTTTTGTTCTTGTCGTCCTCGAATCTGTCGAAGCGATCTTTTTCATTGGAAAAATGACGCTGCTACGTGCGATTGAATTTGGTGCGCTCTAACACGTAAAGGGATGTCGCAAGTTCGCCGTAAGTTCTTTGGAGATATTGGCGCGTGGACGTGTAAGAAACGAAGTTGCATTGGGTAAAATGAGCATGACTAACAAGGCGTTAAGATTGATACATACGAAGGAAAGATGGAGAGAGAGAGAGAGAGAGAGAGAGAGAGAGAGAGAGAAGATCGGAGGTGAGTGCATATAGCTGCACGTTTCCAAGACGGACAATAGTTTGCGGCAGCGAGCGCTTAGCCGGGCATTCAAGTTACCGGGTCTGCGGGGTCTACTAACCGCGCCAACAACATTGCCTCCTCTCGCCGCTCAACGCATGGCTCTCTCTCGTACTCAGACGTGTGTTGCTTTTGTTATATCTTATACATATCGCCTCTTTAACCGATCTGACATTCCTCACTGTCATCGATATTGCCCAGCGTCCAACGTATACATCCAGTTCCACATCAACTCAAAAAAATCGCTCAAACGTTGCCATTCCGAACACGAGAATTTGTTTGCTTGACGTCATCTACATGTTTAAATGCCGTTCGATTCGCGTGTAAGTTTACGAATTTAGGGAAGTGACCAAAAAACACGGATTGAGTTTTAGATGTCACCGCGACGATGATAATCTACATGATGTTTAATCTGTTATTTATCGGGAAAGTTGGTGAACACTCGTGTTACATGTCATCAGAGCGACAACTGCATAAATACAATTTGCATGACAGGCGAGAAAAGTGCGACTACTAGAATCGGATAATCGGACAATTGACTTTATACACGCGTAGAAAGATACGGATAGAATAGGTAGAACAGAAATGTCCAAGTTGTTTGCTTAAAAACAGCTGATTAAACGATGCGCACTTGCTCACTCTCTGTGTCTCTGCTCACAAGTGTCACGGATTTGAATTATTTACGCGGCCTCAATGCCCAGTGCGCTTCGAGCTTTGTTCGTCATTTATTAACTGCACAATAACTCGCTCTATTGTTTATGAGCTAGCGCTAGGTGCTGCAATGGTACTGGGTAATGCGCATTTGCGTTATTTGTTCACTGATCCGATCCGCTGCTGTCGACCACTTGGTTTTGCATCTCAAAAGAGAGCACAATCTCGCGAAAAACCTGTTGCTTTGTTTGTTGGTACCGTAGACTAGTGCAAGCTCTTACGCTTGAATTTCTCGTTTCTTCGCTATCGTGCAAGAACTAGCAATCGCAAATCAATTCACATACATACGCATACAGGCTGCTGCAATGAAAATAAAATGCTCACCGTAGTCCGTAGCGTACAAGCAGTAGAATGTTGCGGACTCGGAGCCAAAGCCACGAGACACCAGTTCACAAAAGAGCACAAATAAACAGAGAACAACGAGAACAACAACAACTAAGACACTTGTTGACTTTGACTGCTACTCGATGGAATAACTATTGCACTTTTACACTTGCTTGAAAACAAAACAAGTTGCAACTTTGTCAGCAGATGCGTTTTTGGAGCAGGAATGTACGAAATTGCACGAAGTCGAGACTCTAGACGATTCGAGAGCAACCGCGTGTACCGTGTGTCTCTTCGCTATGTGGTTCCTTTCGGTTTCTCTCCTTCTCTCTCACCTTGCGGAGCGAGTCTCCGGCTCTCTGACGGCTAAGGCACACAGGTCCAAGCAGAACCAGCCAAAGCAGAGCATGCGAGCCGCCGCGGCCGCCGATTTCCCCTTCTCTCTCTCTCTCTCTCGCGCTCTCTTTCGTGGACTCCCCTCAGCTTACGACTCACCTTCTTCTTCTTCTTCTTTCCACCAACACTCACCTCCACTACTACACCTTTTCTACGCTCCCTCTCTCTCTCTCTCTCTCTGTTTCTCGGTCGCGGCCTTCTCCGAGATCACGGGCCCCCTCTCCTCCCATACAACACTACTACAAGTGTAGCCCCGTGTAGCGCCTTCTCTTCTCTTCTCTCTAGTCCAGGTATACAAACGCACACGCATACACGCCACACGCTCTCGCGCGTGAACGCCATACCTGTTTGACTTCTTTCTCTCTCTCTCTCTCTCTCTCTCTCTATCTCGCTCTATGTTAGAGCATTAGAATTGCTTTTTCAAAGTACGTATGATGAAAACGTCCCCGTGGATGGCATGGTTTTCGGTACAATACCGCTAGCTCAACAGCCTTTCGAAATACCCACCCCCTCCTCTTGCCTCCCTGCCTAAACATTTTATCATTGACTTCTTCGTTGATTCCACATTCAGATTGAAAAACTATCTCGCGAGGCGGCAATGTAAATCGAAAAAGAACCAAGGGAACCAAGAGAAAGGGTGGGGAGGGGAGGGGATTGCTTTGAATGCCTTGAACGCGTGTTTTACAGATACGAGCTCCCTACTCGGTCTCTTTCGCGAGTACGCATGTATCTGCCTAATTTCTTTACGCTGCTGGTGTCTGTGAAAAAGGAAACGATCGAGCATGCAGGATCGTTGCTGCACTCACACATGGACAGAACGGACAATCGATGCCGAGAGCGCAAGATTACGCGTGTTTTGCTTGCTTCCCTCCTCTTCCACACGTGCACATATACGCTTATATACTTATATGTATATGTCTACAAGGTATAGTCGTAAGAGAAAGAGCGCGCAGCTGGGAGCTTGAGACCCCCTTCCCCTCCCCCTTACCAAAAAGGAGCAGCGCGCGAAAAGAAGGTAGATGCTCCAGCAGCTCTCTCGATCGCCGAATTAATGATCCACGCGCCTTACCTGCCCAACCGCATACAACAACAACAACGACAACAACCGCATAACGAGCATCTCGACAAGCCTTGCCGCATTGTATAGTTTCTCTCTCGCTTTCGATTGATCCAATGCCGCTCCCATTTTATTTCGATTTGTTCGAGATGCTCTGACCGGCTGCCTATTTATCCGCTAGCTTCCACTCTACTACTTTACATATATAATTCTCCCATTTACCATTACTCTTGGGAAATTATATGTCCGCTATTGAGTGTCGCCGCTCTGAGAATGTCGTAGTCACGAGTTTACGAGCTGCTTTTTTCTTTTTTCCTTTTCCAGTTTCGTTAGATAACCCATGATTTAAAAAAGAAATAAATAAAATATGTACGTCTCCATTGTAAGTATGATATTATAGCTTGATTTAGGCTAGAAAACCAATATCTGTCAGCGTTGGAATGTTGAGAGTATCGAACGGAAGATTAGAATTGAGATTTTATAAGCGCGCTTAAGTACGCGTGTACCAATATATGTACAACGAGCTGACACTATGAGTGTGATCATGGCTAAAGAAACGGGAATCACTATGCTTACGTAAGCAACTATACGACTATGTCAACGGGCGCGCGCGCGCTCGAATGTTTATGCAACCAATAGCCACGTGAACATCATCGCCATTTTTCCCGGAAGCTCTTGGTTAGCTTTCGAAAAGCTATCTTTAACGACAACATTATAACAAAAATAACAGGTACTCGAGCAATGCATCGTCGCGCTGCAACAATCAACTTACGATCGTGAGTCGAGGGCTTCTTTGCAACTCGCAAAGAAAAGAAAAAAAAAGGCCTCTATAGATTTTTATCCCAGAGCGGCCTTGTGCCCTTCTAGTCCCTTGCTTTTTCCAAGACGTATTTGGACTTTTCACTGGCGCTACTCGTATCTCCCTCTCTCTCTCTCTCTCTCTCTCTCTCTCAACTGCATGTGAAATCGTTGAGAAGAGCCGTGTGACAGAGCAACAGATGCCTACCTCTCGACTTTGTCCTGCATATATATAAAGAAAGGAAAGCAGTTGACTGCTTCTTCGTATATTCAACCTTGTGAATGGGAGACTTGAGAGTTTATTAAAATTACAGTTAGATATTCTGCTTCAATAAATCGTTTGTTCCTAATTTTCCATTAGCAACATTTCGATCGATCAAAAGGTTGGTGGAATTTTCATGAAAAAACTAAAGGAGCCGTCGAATAAAATTTGTTTGACAAGAACGAGATAAGATAAGTAGTCGGAACGACGAGTAGAAGAATCAGCAAGAAAAAAAAAGCAAATAAAAAAGGGCCTGCGCCGCAGAGTACAACAACTACATGCGGCGGCTCCTCGAAAATCACGGCTGCAAACTCACGAGCTGTGCTCTCCAAAGTATGGAGAAGGGCAGCCATAGCAGGTGTCGGCTGGTACGGATCCCCCAAGGCTTCCAACGTTATATACGATGCCCTCTCTCTCTCTCTCTCTCTCTCTCTCTCTCTCTTCTCACTCGAGTGGTGTTATTGTGGCTATTGTGTCTGTCTCTCGCGGCGCAGCAGGATAGCCTAGCTACTCATCAATTCAGTATCATCTACGCTCGACCATATATATCTACCTGTGCAAGCTGCACGACGAAGCAGCCACTTTATTTTTCTCGAGCCTTAGCTAAACGCGTGCGCCCTTTACTAGCTACATTTAAAAAAATTTTTTCTTATTCTCGCAATCATATACATATGTAATATGCTGACTCTGCTATTAACGTTTGAGCACATGCCAAAGAAACAAAAGTAGTCACAAAGCTCATTTTCATGAAAAGCGGACCGCCGGCGCCAGACACGTTACACCACGCCCATAAGCCACCCGCCGATCCGTGCCGAGTCAAATTTTTAACCTGGACCTTTACCAACAGGTACGTATGGCAGCGTCCAGCGCGTAGAGCTTTTTTCTCTCTTGCTCTCACTCTTTTTGGAAAGAAAAGAAAACGACGCTCTCTCGAGTATGTGACCGCCGAAGGAGAAACCAAAAGATTAATAGCTGTAACTAAACGATTTAAGTCGCTTAACTCTCAGCTCGCATTCCATATCTTGCTGTTTCTACGTTATAATTGCTTTTTGAATATCAGACCTCACTGAAAATACTTTTTTCCTCTGTTTTTTTTGCATATACATTCACTATAAATGAACTGACAGTACACCTTTATCGCAATATCTGATCCAAGTATATAAATTGTATTTTTCAAAAGTGCGTGTTTGAAAAAAAAGTCAATAGCTTCCCCGCTAGACTAATCGTTGGTATTACCATTGGAAACTACACAACCTGCAAGACACTATTTCACAGCAACATTTTACCTACTACTTAATAGTGATAATTGACTCTTGACCACAAGGAATATACGTGATTAGTAGTTAAATTAAAGTTTAAATGAAAAATATGAAAGATTCTACGAAGGAAAATCAATAAATCTACTTGAGAAGGTATGGGGAGGAGAAACCAATTTCTAGAAACATAGTGTAGCAGCGAGAACTACTTGATAAGAATCTTGAATTTTAAGGGCAAGCGCGCAGCAGTAGTGCGTCCTCACAGCGGTAAAGATAGCTGACGAACAGAGCCTCATCGTGAGAGCTATATTACCCGTCAGCAAGCATAGTGAGTGGTAAAAACAAAAAAGCAGGTTAGCCACTCAGCTTGAGTCGTAAAACATAGGAACAATGTTTTCAAGTTACAACTCGATCGTCGATGTTCATCGGTGGCATAGGGTAAAACTTTTATAATGAAAACCAAAATATCGACAATTTATCAACTTTGAGTCTTTGACTAGATGTGTGCCATTATAATCAGAATAATTAAATGAACAATCTATGCGAAATGAGTTCGAGTGCATCGAAGGTAATAGCGAACCCCCGCAGAGGAGTTGAAACTCTGGTTGCGCGATCGAATCGTACGATTGCAAAAGGAAGCTCGATGCGACTGCTTCGATGGTGGCCTCTCGCTTGCTCTCTGGCATTTCCGCGCGCCAACATGCAAAACGTTGCTTGCTCAGCAGCAGCCGGATGTGAAAGCCAACGTCAAACCAAGAGTTTGCCTTCTAATAAGGCCGAATAGCCGTTGCACTTCCCATCTTCGATTGGTCGTTATCTCGATTATTTTTTCCATCGGTAAATCGAATCAGACGATCTTTTTGTCGTCTTAAATTATAGTCATAAGTGATCAACCTACACTTTGATTTGCTTACAAGCTTGAAATAAAAAACAAGTTGTCTAGATTTACTTATGGAAGTAGATATACAATGCTAAATATTCGATTGTTTCAATTGTTATCAATTTGATGGAATATAAGGGATACTTGTTAGAGAACATATGCAGACGCACGTGTATGTTAGCGTCACTCGCACAAGGGACGGAGAGCAATAACAAATTCAGTGCGTAGCATTGCAGCCAGTAAAGAGATACATCGCAGGGATAAGCACGCGACTTGCATATCTTTATGCTACCATTCGCTCTCTCTCTCTCTCTCTCTCTCTCTCTCTCTCTCTCTCTCTCTCTCTCTCTTGTCTATGTACCTAGCTCCTTCTCGACTATCTCTCCTTTCCTTCCTTACTTCCTTTGCTTCATTTTCACCCAAAACACTTGCCGCACCTTTCTCTCTCTCTCTCTCTCTCTCTCTCCCCCTTTTAGTTTCGTTTTTTTTTCAACGATCATTATATTCATCTAACGTAATCTTATACGTGCTGGGAACAAACGAAACGCAACATTTTCTATGAAATTCATCTATATTCTAATACTCAACTTTATTCTACTTTAAATGTTGACTTTAGCTTTTTTAATGTGTTTCAGCACTTTCAGCTAATATAGCTCGATATGAATTTTAAGTTTATTATTCAATAACGCTCGTCGGTTAATGAAATGCAACTTCACACCACATTGATTGCATATTTATAAATACGTACCTAAGAAATTATTTCAAGCGTCTATCGTGCGTGACCTTTAAAATAAACAAACTTAATCACGAGTTGTGACCGAATCTCCAAACCTGAGGAAGGAAATGATTACTGAAACAAAAGGCACGACAAGCTAGAATGCAATCAGGAGAAGAAGGAAAGGAGTTAAGTTCGAGAAAGAGAGCCAAACGAAAAAAAGGAAATCGATGATTAATGAATAGTCGAAGCTAACGAATGACAACCTTTACACTTGATGGATTATCCGATGTCTTGTTCCTACCTTTTGTTTTCGTGTTATGAATAAAATCAATCTTCCAGTATTCATCAACGCGTTATTTTTAGTTTATTTTAATGTACTCGAAGCGTAGCTACAGCTCTTTACATATTCCGATCGATTCCAATCGATAGTGTTAATATTCCATGACATGATCAATCGATTTATACAATACAATCAAATCAAAAGATTCATTTTTTTACAAGACGTAACCTAGATCGATAGATTCGGTTCGAACGAATACGAATATCAATGTATTACGAACTATAATTTGTTCGTTACTCAAAATAAAGTCAGAGCCGTTCTGATTTGAACGAGCATATTTCAGACATATCCATATAAGAAGTATGCAGTGTCCTCCCACGCTCGCTTGTGGGATCGTGTCAATATTTGAACAAATCAAAAATACGAAGCGCACAGCAAAAAGAGATAGAGAGAGAGAGAGAGAGAGAGAGAGAGAGAGAGAGAGAGACTGATGTCCAACTCGTAGTCGCTTCTCTGTCCTCTACTCTTATTATCGCACATGAATGCACGTATATTAATTTTTTTCAACTATCTTTTATATTTTGTTCCTTTATTCAGCCGTTGCTTTGCGCGTTAACAGAGTGCCTGCACGGTATACGTGTTCTTAGACTTTATTTTACTTGCTATCCAGTTGCTGTGCATGTATGCATGTGTTGGCTTTATTTTGTTGGTCACGTCGTCTGACCACCGCTTCATACGTACACCTTTACGAGGTGTCAATAATTGTTTCCCAACTGACATTTCTTTATCTAAACCAGTTTCTTCCAAAGTTCTTAGGTAAAATATGACGCAAATTACAATTTTCCAATTTCGGCGAAATGTCGATGATGGTTAATTCAGACAATGAAACAGCTAAAGAGTAAACAAATGAAATCAGACGTTCAAACGAGAAAATATTAAAAATTGACGCAGCAGTTGATTGTAATCAAGTACGAATCACATATATTTAACTATAAAAAAATCATACGGCTTTTAATTTTTTTTATTTTATGTTTGCATTTCCTCGCGCGCAACGGACTGTCGTTTGATTTGTACTCACGATAAAAACGTAATACTAACAATCGAAAGTAGAAAGAGCAGAAAAAGTAAAGTGGTCGTTTGCGGTGAGCTGTTGTCAATCCTCTTGGGCTGTTTGATGCACTAAACTCTTGTCCAGAGCTATCGTGGTACAAGAGCGGGGCCAATCTCGACTAACCATGATTTTTTAATTTTTTTTTTAAGAAAATATATAGAAGTTTATAATAGAGCCAATAAGTACAGAAGAAGAGATGCTCCGCTAAATTGTATGGTTTCGTATATTTTCTTTTACAACTGCATGTACTTAATTGGTGCTAATTTAGCCAGCATTATTATCTTCCTCGTTAAAATCATTGATTGCAAAAGTCACGCATACTATACGCATACTGGAGTAAAACGGGCAAAAAGAGAACGAGTTTTGGTGCAAAATGAATAATTCAATGCGAGCCGATGCGTCAAACAAAGTCGCGGAGTGCTGCGTATTTACAACGATAATGAAAAACAACGTTGAAAATGACGGTTAAAAGCAATAAATAATCGCAGTACACGCATAATGCAAAGTAATTGGCTATAACATCAATTCTGTTACTCAATTGTAGTTTTTTTTGTTTTAACGTGACGAATGAGAGAACGCTGTGATAGCCTGAAACATTCGTTGAAAACAAAAAATAAAGTTGCAACGACAAAGTGTTATTCGGAGAAGTAGAAGGAAGGAAGCAAAATATAATGCCAAGTGCGCAGAGGAATAAGAATCTCGTGGCAAGGATGCTACATTGGCGTTCGGCCTGTTTACTTGGAGCTCTAGGCTTGCCATATAACCGGTTTCTCTCTACCTCCTCCTCCTCCTCCTTCTCCTCCTCCTCCTTTTCTCTCCCTCCTTTCGTGGCATTTCGTTTCGTTTCGTTTCGTTTGGTTTGGTCGATCTCACACCTCTCTGTAGACGCTCAAGACTGTTTCTCTCGACTCGTTTCTCTCTCTCTCTCTTTTTCTCCGCTATCTCCCACTGCTTGTTTTTCTCGAGCGCCGAGCTCTATACTCTCAAATTTCCAGGTGCCGCTCGCACACGTGTGTGCGCCTACACTATGCAATTGTATATGTGCATGTATTTCGATGTTGTTCTCTTCTCATCTCCTTTCTGCAAGCCCGTGCAATTTTCGGCACACGCCGGACCGTCTACTGCTTGTCGTTTCATCCTTCCTTCTTGAGTTCCTGCAACTCATGTAGCAGCAAGCTACCGAATTTCTCTTCATTTTTTTTAACCTTTACACGAAATACGCATGTTATAGTCGATTACCTTATCTTTTAGACGGCAAGAAATTGTACTAACTTTAAGTATAATAGAAAACTGAATAAATACTATTCGTAAAAATTGACGAGTAAGTACTTTTATGTTTCTTGCGTTCATTTAGGTGAGCTAATTGACAGAGATTTAACGAGCCAACTGGGTCGCGATAGTGTCGCTAGCTCTACGATACATAAGTCGAAACTCTTGTCCCAGCTGCTAATTGCACGACTTGAGTTTATTGCTCCTTTGAACTTTCGCAAATTTATTTTACGTTGATAAAGAATTATTATCTATCGAATAACCAACTCGCGTACGAGTTCATATATCGCGATGCGCGTACGATCTCTCGTGCTCTCGAGCAATCGGAGCTTTTTTTGGCCCCGTTGAAATAATATTGCCTGTGACATAGAGCTTAACTGCAGGAAACGTTCGTCCAAATTTATATTTAAATGTGACTACGATGAGCGTATATTTCGTGGGAATTATTCATGGAAATGTGTGTATATGTCAAGTTCATTATTCCGACAGCGACGCGCAATTGTTCGACGACTATTTCAATTTATTCTAACATGAAGAAACATAGATTCCAAGAACTCATAGCTCAGATTTTACGAGATACTTTCACGTAACGATCGATGAAAAAGATGAAGCCATCGAAAAAATTGAGAAAAAACATAGAAAAGAATATAATAGAACGAGAAACAAGTTGAGAAGAGGAGATGTGTGAAAAACCGAGCGACGCGAAATCGATCTCTATTGTCGCGCCTTAACTCGTATAAAGAAAAGTCAAAAGATCAAGTGAGGGCAGAGTGTCTGTGAAAAACAGCAGGAGGGCCGACGATTTGAAAGTCCTTTAAAAGTCGTGGGCCTTGATTTACTGAAGGGATCGCTGAGCATTGTTTGCTCTACTCTAGGATTTTCCGCAGAGCGCAGAATTTTCTTTCTTCTTTCTTTCTTCTTTCTTTCTTCTTTTTTCAAGCCGCTACCCACTTCAAATATCGAATTATCGACAGCGGCCAACGCCAACATTTTTTTATTTCTTCTTGACTCTCGACTGGAAACTTTTTCGTTTACCAGGTCAACTCCGAAGCTACGTATTAATTTGAATTTCATACATGCTGTCGATTGCTTTGCTAGTTCGATTGTAATACAACTACTCGTAAGCTGACGAGTCATTTTCGTTTTTCTCATGAGAATAGCAAAAATAAAATTGCATTCAATTGAACAAAAGACGTGTGTAAATAAAGATTGTATCGGAAAAAACACGAGAGAGATTGCGGGCTACAGATGGTGTGTGGAACAATTCGGTACTTACAGAACGGCGAGTTCACCTCTGCTATGGTTATGACCTTGCAGGTCAGCGATCGCTCGCAGAACGTTCGGTACGCGTGACTGCAATGGCAGGCAGGTTCAAAGAGCCTCACTAATGCGCTTCGCTCCAAACGACAAGTTCCGCGGATTCAGAAAAGCGTAGCAAAACGTTATCACGGAAAAAGAACGTGTGCGCGGTTCGACAGCGAAACTTTTATTAGCGCGGAAGGGTTTAGTCGCGCTCGTTGCTATTCGACAAATCACGTGATCGGAAATACGGGCGCGTGTTTGTGTGTGCGTCTCTCTCTCTCTTTCTCTCTCTCTCTCTCTCTCTTACTCTCATTTTATCGATATTCAATTATATTCATGTACTTATAACAGCATATGAATTTGCGAAAGAAAGAGAGAGAAAGAGATACAACGAGAACGTTCTTTACATGTTCAACAATTATTCAATTGATCGGTCAGCCAATTGCGTAATGTTAGTCAGACTTGGAAGGACGTTCATTTTTGGCGAACAGTCGATCGGACAATGGCTTTCTGCAGTCCGCGCACGTGTGGCCAAATGAAAAAATCTGTCTGTTAATCGAGTCGAGCTGGGGTATTACGTTTTTACAACGAGGTATCTTTAATTGCATTGTTTTTATGATGATTTATGCGCGTCACTTGAATGGACAACGACGTTCGACACGCGTACGACAACACTGACTTGCAGTTTGTGTACGAGCCCATATATTATACAGATGACGATTGTTTAATAGCAAATATAATACAAAATCGAACAAAAGGTTGTCCAGGAATGGCTGCCAAATAGAACGATGCAAGTAGACAAGTATACGATAGCAATTAATATTGAATCGATTGAACGTTGTGTATTTACATTTTCTCCTCCTCTCACAATTTCGACTTTGGTCCGATACACTGTATCGTGCAATGTATAGTTTTCGCATATTTGTCGACAATTCACAAATCCATCGAACCAACGAGTTAACTAATTTGTACCGTTTAGTTTTTCGTAGAGAATGCAAATGACTAATAAATAGGAAGAGGCAGAGCCAACGCGAAGCACGGTACGCAAGCTAATCGTAATTTCCCGATCAAGCGGCGATTCCTCAGAATAGTAGTAGCGGCAGCAGCACCGAAAGCGCTAGCGAGTGGTGCACCTTGCGGTATTTCTACGCCGAGGAATGCAGCTCGAGGCGCGTATTTTTGCTAGGTCCTAGGTTGCATGCGCTCACGACTAGTCCTCCGTATAGAATTCTACAAACACATGCCGCTGGTGCTACAGTCTTTCAATGTTATTGCCATTTTGGAAATTGAAGAGGCGTGCGGCAGCAACTGCTGCCGATCGAACAAATCATAAAAGCTAATCACGCAGCTTGGCCAATCGGCGATTGAGTAGGCGTTACGATTGCGGATGTTATTGAGCTACAGAACAAGTGCGAAAGCGTTTACAAGGTGGGCGACAATCTCGATTCCAAAGACTATCCCTTGGCTAGACTTACGCGTTCGTTCTTCACGTACATGTTCGGGCTTGGTTATTCGCGCAGACGCGCAGGAAGTTGTTAGCATTTAGATTATTGTTAATTTCTGAACTATTCAATATTCCGGGCTAATGTGGTACTTTTGCAAGAGCAAATTACACGCAAATTATCGTGGAATTTCAGTTCTAGTGCCGTTCGTTCGACACATTTTTTCCAAAATAAAAAAATCACTGTACTCATATTCGAAGCCGAAATAATCATCGGTGGACTTTCGTAACGCGATCGAATAAACTCTTACAGTGTACTCTTACTTGAGATACTTGGCAAAATGTTGTATTTGACCCGATTGCGCATCATTTCAAGTACATGGTATGTGTGACGCGTGTAAATATTGATGACAAATATCGAGTTTAGCTTTATCGCATGATCGGGGAAATCCGGACAGCTATTGAGTATCGGCAATGCACACATTTAGAGAGGGAAAGAGAGGTCGAAGTATAGGGCGGGTCTGGTTATCTCTACAGCCAGTCGACCAGTCACGCACGACATGGCACCTATATTAGCGCGACCGCAACACCCACCGATTTCAAGTTTGCGTTTGCCGCGATTCGAGCTATGTTATAATATTTTTCGCCGCGTGTACGTTCCACAACAATCGAGATGCTTGCTTGTGAAACGACAAAGAGCTTGATGGGTTCCGGAGTTGACGGCTTCCATCGAGCATTAACAATTCTATGAGTTAGAATTTTGGAGTTGAATATCTTGTTACCACAATATGGATCAATGAAAATGAAAAGTTTTGGGTAAACTTGTAATTGTTCAACTCTCGAAATAACTAAAATTTAAAACAAAGCTTAAAGCATCGATTTTTACCATATTTTACGCTCTTACAAAATGAATGTATACTCGTAGCAACAATCACGATAGAATCAAATAATCCCAGTTCCATTCGTGACTTGTGGAATAAACTAAGCGCGTAATCAATGTCGTGAAACCGAGCGTCAACGAGCTACGACCCAGTCAATCCGTAACTCGCCGCCGGGTTATCGCTCTTTTTTCGAGCAATAACAATTCCAAAGCCTCCGCCTTAATACTTTTCGCTATACTTTATCAGCAACGTATTGCAAGTTTAAACGAACGCAATAAGACTGCGCTACTAATAATCCTTATCGGTGCGAGCGCGACGCATTTATTTCTCAGCTCACGCGCACCACGCACTCACCATATCACGCTCTTATATACCCGACGACAACTTTACTTCTGTTAAATGCTATTTGTTATTCATCGCTCTTGTAGAACTCTTTGACTTTTAAACGTTCAGTGATTGTTATAACAATCGTCTAAACAAAAATGACACTTGTAAACAAGAGTTTTCTGTGCGTGAACGATGAAAACGACATGTATAACCTTTTTCTCGTCTGTACAAACATGCCTTGGACTAAATCAAGTTGACATTTCAAGAAGCCGAGTGAATTAATCGTTTCGCCAGCGCCAATCAGTTTTGTAAATGTATCGATGCGATAAGCTCAAAAAACAAACTTATTTATCAAAACAGCAGCATTGTGCTGAATGACCCCAACGGAAATTCGGTCGATAGGCTCAACCCAATTGAACGACTTGTTGCATCAATAATATATTTGCGACTCAACGAATAGTATGATGTATAGCCATTATCTCGCTTGTATCGTTAGCACGAGACTTAAAATTGTAAACGTTCGACTTTCGAGAATAGAGGACGAAGATTCTCCAGTGTCATTCGGCTTATCCAATCGTGAGGAGTAAGAAAGCTTACTCAGTCTTGATGAGTTTGTATAACCGAGCTTTTAATGTTTAGTACTAACGTGCAATTCTTCTAAATGCAATAATTACATTTAAAAATGAGTATTAAGCGTGTATAGAAACATATTGGTAACGACAGTTGATGTAGACGTAAAACGAGCGAAAGTAGTTGATCAGTCGAGGAAATGGAAAGAGGACAGAATAACCAAACTATGAAGTTGTTGACGTAAGCTGATAGCTAGGCTGAGAAAGGGCTGGAGTGTATTGACGACCACATGATTTCCGGAACCAGTTTCAGACGACCTAGCAATTAAGCCGCAAAAGAGCCTCTTTCGTTGACGAAAGTAAAAGTGCCGCCACATCAATTTTGTCACACATATCTGCGCGTTATTTTCAATTAATTTCAATTCGTTCATATTAGCTGGCAAAAAATGTTTGATATTTGAACCGTGATTGTGCAATCCAGACACCATTCCGGTTAGAAAGTAATATTTGTTTCCAATTTTTTTTTCTCGAAAACGACATATGTTAAAGCACCGCTTAATTGAGCTGGTCTAAACGTATTATTCAAATTGCATGTCGATTCAGTATCATTGTGGCCAGCGTAACAATTGAGCCGGTTGTTATAATATATGCATTGCTACATGAAACTTGACAACAACAAAAAATAATGTAAGTAAGTGTTCCATTCGCAGAACAGAGAATCGCGCCAGGTTTTTTTTTTCAACACCTCGAAACGTCATCAACTACAGTTAAGGCACGTTCTCGTTTTAGTAGAATAAAAAAAGGCGATTCGACAAAACTTGTCTTTGTCGCTTACGATTGGAACAGAAAAAAAAGAAGTAACGCTCTAACTGGAGCTAATCCAAGTGGGTAGGGTAAAGCGCGAAGCAGGCAATGTTACAGAGCTAGCGACAAGCATTGAAATTGCTAATTTCTCGCATTTGAAATCTGGATCCTCGGAAAGTTAGCGTGAGCTTCAACCGATAAATCTATCTAGATGTTTTAATTATTCAGTAGTAGTGATTAAAAGTGTACAAAGTTTCGGTTGGATGGCTCCTTTATAGAAAATTCAAGGAAAATACCGAGTTCCGAGAGCGAAGAAAAGCAAGCAATTTCCAACGAGAGTAACTTCCGTCACAAGGTAGCTGTGGTATTGAGTGTTCGAATAAGCAGGCAGCTCGTTAGTATCGGAAACGAATAAAATGAGTTGCAGTTATGGCCTCCGGAGATACAAGTGGACACAAGAGCAAGGGAGATTGCAGCAGCGCAGGATGTAAATTCTTTTCTTGTCTGTGGCTACGCGAATAATTTGATAGTCGCGCAGTGCAAACGGATTCTAGAGCAATGCGAACAAAAGATATCGGCATCGAAGTAAAATTCTTGTTGTATACGGTTGCTGTTGCTTCGCGTGAAATAGCCGGACACCTTGCTATACGCTACCATACAATTACCGAGGAATCCTCGCCTTGGTTAAGTAGCCCCACTGATAAACACTACTCGCGCGCGATCCTCATTTTTTTCTCGCTCGGCTACTTTCAATCCATTCCTTTTCTCTTTCACAGAGGCCACCTGTCCAAGCTTCCAACACGCAACGTGCTAACTTTTATCTCATTTTATACTATTGCTCAAGTACTTTCAAGACAAGTAACATTGTGCTCATCAAAACTGAATTGTTTGCTACTTCTTCGCGTGCGCGATTCTCCCGCGCTACACCATGTCTATAAGCGAGCTGAAGACCTCTCTCATATTGGTTATACTTGCCGCTGGCAAAGCTCTATGAAACTCGATTGTGCAGCACACACTACATTTGCATTTTTATTTTCTCGCGTCTCAACTATATCCGTGAGAGACTCAAATTTTTCGTCTCAACTTTGGCGATTGAGTTATTCATCGAGTAACTGAGAACTTGCAATTTGCAAAATCATACGTGATTATCGCGAAGGTTATTGCTGTGTGCAAATGATTATGTTGTTCGCACGAAGCAGATTTAACGATTCGTTTATAAAAATCACAAGTATATATATAGATTATCGACAAGAATTTTACAATCTCGTCCATCCGAGTAACTATGGTAACTTCTGTTTAAAGTATCCAACAATTTTAACGTGTCTAACCGAAATCACGGTTAAACTAACACGTGAAAGATTCAAGCAGCAGCAACCACAGTGAAAAGGTATAAATTGGGCAATCGCAAGATTCGATCGATCGTAAATCACAGTCGCGGACCACTCTTCATGGTATTCTTTCAAACGATCGCAAGTTAGATTAGTTTGCCATTTTGCTTCAATGCTAATTTGCCGAGTCTCATAAATATGCGTTTCGACCGATTACAAAAAAAAACAGAAGAAGCGCACTCTTATTTTTACGCAAATTGTAGCAATGCGCGCAAAAATCGATGTCGTCTTAGCACATCGTCTTCAATTGAGCCTGACATTACTCATTTTTAATAATTCATTCTTATACGCTGTCGAGAGACACTTTTCGAATAGTAAAACAAATTAAAAAGTATTTAAAAAAGATTTACCTTGATCCAAGCATTTTTCCAGCAGAATCTTCAAAACACTTGCAAGTAACTGCCTTTTATCGACCGCTCTCTTCTTCTTCTTGTCCAATACTCGGAAGATGGTCATTTTTTAATTAACGAAAATATCTCAAAAATAATTCTGATGCGATATTCCTATTTGACTGGTCCAAATGAAATGAAACTTGTTGAAAACAATTGATTTGCACAAATAAAATTCGGCAAGCCGTCTAATAACATTTTTGTAAGCTTGTATTACCGATATAAAATAGCTTCAAAGTCTACAATCATAACAAATCACCGGACAACGCCTGCAAACTCCCATAAAGATAATTCGTGTAACGCGTTAAAAGAATCGCGCGAATGCAAGCTACTTTCAAGAAAAGCCAATTTGTACTTGTATTTTCGAACGTTGTACTTGATAGATTACAGCTATTATGTCTTAGAAAAATATCAACAACGGATAAATCTGCATATCTGCCAATCGATTGGATGTTCATACCTGTAAGCAATCTAGATTGTACTAATTTCTTTGTATTACTTCGCTCTCGGTGTTTTGGTCAGGTGTTGATTATTTATAGTGACTAGTTTCTCAACAATCAATAATAATCGAAAAATGCAGGATGTATAGATCGTTATAATCGACTGTTAAAATCGGTATTTATATTTCTAAGCATGAAAGCTTCCGATAATGTCAGCTTTTAACTGTGACGCCATTCAATGTTAATGCCAGTACTCGCTTAGATTCTCAAGTTTGATCACGCGAATGAGTCGCGCAGCTATAGCTTCCAACGCTTAAAGAATTAACGAAGATTAAACGGCGCGTAATCCAAGGAGTTTAAACTTTTGTTAGCGACGACTTAACGTTTTAAAGGTTTCACGGCATATCACCCGATGATACTGATCCAAATAATTTAATAATTCATCGATTTCATTTGTATTTCAAGAATATGAGATCGTCGGTTAATTGGCACGCAGAGGGACAGACAGATGCGAATGAAGATTCGACGCAACGAATATAAGCGGATCGCCAAGGAAGAACAGTCGGATCGGATTGTTTATGCGGGCGCAGAGAGAGAGAGAGAGAGAGAGAGAGAAAGAATGCCCGTGCGAATTTCTAAGGGGGGATATCTCATTCCTTTTGTTTTACGGATAAGCGCATAACGCCAAGTATAGGCACCTATATGTATAAGCACGTAGCATGAAGAGCCATGCATGAAGCTGCGAAATTCCGCGCGCGATAAAACGAAAATCCCTTGCGGACAGATTTGTTGGCCGAGCGGTTGAAAGAGGACGGCTTTGCAACGTGCGCGTCCGCAGGATAATTATTTATGCCAGATAGCATCTCGCAGGCCGGGTTCTCTCTACCTCGCAGCTTCGTTCTCCTCGAGCTCTGCGAGAAATCTTCGCTCGAACAAAGCATTCCGAAAATCACGCGCACGACGAGCTCGCCGTAATCTTTGTTTTATTTTTTCAATCGTTCTCAACTTTTTCCAAATCTCTCGTTCAAATTCAGACGACGATTATCAAAATGCAAACTTAGAGTCGATCTACGTGTGTTTTTTCTTCCGACCGTTGAGACGGTTTATCGATGTTCAAATAAATTTCGTATCGAATCAATTGAAAGTTTGAAATGGTTCCCCTGGGAACCTTTTGTCCTATCGACACTTTGACATCTCTGCATTTTCTTTTGTGAATCTCATACCGGCCAAACTCTCCCCTTCAACGTTCACGATACTTCGTTAATTTACATGAGTAAGCCGTTCCCGTTGTCGATTCCGTTCAAATTTTCAATTTTTCAAATATCCATCGATATCGATCAATAACAATTACTTGGAATAACAGCTACACATGTACGACGTGTAACCCTTAAGGATATTTTGCATTCTGGAATGTTCATCGAATGGCACACATTACTAAAACTTCCTTAATATTTGGAAACTGATTTTGACCGAGAAAAAAAAACCTAATTCCTGCAAATTTCGCCATTTTCAACGCGCACCATAATACAGCAGTTTTATTTAATTTTTTCTCTTATTTTCGACGTAATGTTGGACATTCAAAGAAGCACTTTTGAAGAATGAATAATTTTGCCGGTAACTGCTGTGTTTGCACGCGTTGGAAATGCTCTCTGCAAACTTACAGAAAATAAAAGAATTACAATTTTACAAATAGTCCATGATACAAGCCATTATTTTTAGGCTACTTGGGAACATCAACTTGCTATATATTCTTAATACTATACATAAGAGCAGGCACTTGTATTTTTGTACATCGTTGGCATTGATTGAGGGCTATAAAATTACCTAAACGCATAATATATTAATCAGATCACATAATGACTCTTGTCGATAATCGAAATATAACGTTCAAGTTCAAGAAATAAGAATCACATAGAGCTTAGTAGCACTCGATTTACCTACAAAATATTTTATTGCTAGAAATGTTGTGACCACGTTAAAGAAGGATATCGCATTTGGTGTTAAAGTTTCTGAAAAGTGATCGAAAGAGAGCAATTGATGTCATAAACTGAGCGAAAGCAGGAAGAGGAAGAAAACAAATGATTAGCCGTGTAGTAAGTAGCAAAATAACGAGGGAGGCAGAAATAGCAAGAAAGGGGACAGCCGCTAAATACGAGGGGCAGGATATTTCATAAATGTGCACTGAAAGTTAAGCTTGGCAGCAGCAAGTGTATGTGTTGAATGTAGAGCAATGGCCAGCTACTACGTCCGGTTAATATAGTTTAGCTCGACACGATAGTTAAATAACAGCCACGCTGAAGCTCGATTGCCGCGTGTACTTGTTTTCTCGTTGGAAAAAAAGATCGCGCACAATAATCCAACTACTAGACTGCCGTGCATATATGGCATGAAGAAAGAAAAAGACGAATGGAGAAGGCAAGATTTTTGGTTGCCTCAGCATGTGGCCCGGCATCCTTGTAAAACAACTTGTTAAACGAGCGACTGGCGCAACGGCGCTCTCAAAGGAGAGCGCCCTCTTTCAAGCAGACAAACTAAAAGGACCTCACTCCCTCCTTGTCTCTTTGGCACGCATCCTAAGCCAGATTTATCATACGTTAATACATTTTCCCAGACTCGCCTCACCTTATGATTCTACGCGAATTTGTTTATTTCTTCATTTCCATGCAGAAGCTTCAATTTCGTCTTGATTATCGGTTAATTATATACGATCCATGACACGCAGATATGTCTTTCTTTTGTTGATCAATTGTATGTTACGACGCGTCTCGCATAAGCCGTTTTACATATTTACGTACAACATTTTCAAACATCCATGTCATTTCCCTGCGGCCCAAGACAGCGGGGACGCATCCTATTATTCGATCTCTTGGTTTTTCCATACGACAGCAGCATTAGACAACCAAAATAAGTTACGCGGCACATTCCAATAAGACAGACCATTATAGGATTTTATTTGAAAGTAAACAACTGGCTGTACATCACTCAGGAGATTGCGTCGGTAGCGATTTATGAACAATTGTGTTTTCAAAATCTGTATCGAACATTTATCGTCGAAATGACTTTCGCGAAAGAAACATAAAAGCAACAAAGAAGCTGCGGAGTGCTCTTTTCGATCGATCAGATGAATGTGTAAATCGAGACTTTACCTCCTACTCTCATATCCTCCCTCGCTCTTGTTTTCACTGCCTTTTTTTTTTATTGCGAGGTGTCAAGTTTCTGGCGAGACTAAACTAACTTTCTGAAGAAAACGAACAAGATGAAGAAGGAACATTTTTAGATTTAACGTACACCAAAGAACAAGCTTAATAACTTTTCACGAAAGCTGTTTGATATTGTTATTGACATCATTGCTAATCGATTTAACAATTCTAGCAATAAATTATCTTGAAACTTATTATCTAACCTGTAATTAAGGTCGATGTGATTCACTTCCTTTATTTATACACGTCACGGGAAAAAAATCAACAAATAAAGAGATAATTATTCCTGTTTTTTTTTTCGTTAAACTAGAAAAAGAAACGAATACGTTACGCCAGTGAGTTAGTACAGGTGGGCTACGTAGTCATATAACACGTGTTTTGTCGCAGATCAAGGCGCACGATCTAGAATCTCGTTTGAAATAAAAAAAAAAACAAAAAGGTGAGCTCTCCCACTGTCCCGAAAAGAAGCCTGTTGCCCATCTACCTGCGAATCAGCGCCCGTTTCTCCTTTTCTCTTCTCCTTCTTTTGACTTTTTGTTTTGTTTTTTTTTTTCTTAACCGCGTGTTCCCACAGATTTTATAGAGTTGGTGCTGTCGAATAGGTCAATTTATGCACTAATTAAATTCCCTTGATTAATACATAAATATAGAGAATTCTCTGGCCACAAAACGATTGTCCCAGCGTGAAATTCATTACAACCGATTTTCGGAAATTCACGGCCAAAATTAAATATGCTATGCAAATTTCAGTTTAACAGATAACTCAAACAGAAATAGCCGACAAACGTAAAATTAACATACATTATTGATATTAAATTTGAATAACGGAGTTAAATAAAATACAACTTAATGGCGTGTAATTCGTTTTCACTGATGCACTTAACAGATGATTTGTATATGAGTACAATAGTAAATAAGGAATTTTAAACGAAAAACGAACTGTATGTTGCTGACGAAACAAAAAGAAACGGAAAGAAAGAAATACAGTTAAATGCGGTAATTCCCTCTCTGCAAGATGATCTTGGAGTTCTTTTTTCTTTCTTTTTTGTTTTTTAATACAGCGGGCACTAAAAGAAGCCACTAATTAAGTTCCAACCTGGCGATATGTGATTTCCAGAAGTTACACCGCATTATCGTTGCAGTGTAATGTTCGCGCCAGTAAACATAGTAGCCGCTTCAAACAACTTACCTGAAACAAAAATATCAAGACTAAATGACAAAACTGAATTTCGTAATATCGTAAAAAAACACATAATTCTATTAATTTAGAAGATTTTCTGTATCTCATATACATAGCTATAAGTAGATTACTCCTTCCATTTACGAATATATCAGAAGGAAAAAGTGTACATCAAAACAAAAAAAGAGAGGGGGGAAAATGCTAAGGAATGTTCGCATAATTTAGTGGCTTAAATAAAATGGTATAAATTTTAATTATGGAAATGTCTTGGAAGTGACTGGGGTATTTGAGAGGTTTTATCGAGTGTCGCGGATGAAATATTCTGGCATTAAGCCTCTTGGCATTGGATGTATTTGGGGTCTAAAGAAGAAACTCTGCGAGAGAGAGAGAGAGAGAGAGAGAGAGAGAGAGAGAGAGAGAGAGAGAGAGAAAGAAAGCAAGCACGCAAAGCAATAACAAGAGGAAAAAGACTCTCGTCCTTGCTATCTCGCACTCGTGCTAATGGATCCTTGCAGCTCACTCGCTAACTCACTCTTACATCGTTTTACTCTCCTTATTCTCTCGCCTACCTCTCCTCTACCTTACAAAAAATTTCTCTCTCTCTCTTTCTCTAACTCGCTCGCTCAACTTTACTTTTAACATTTTACTTGGCCTTCGCTAATATAACAGCTAATTGCATGGAAAGTGTTAATAATAGTACAACAAACTTCTTCATATATTTACACTGAAATGTAAAAATTTGTAGGAAAATGTAATTGTTTGTCGATTACACTCTAGTTATAATGCTGATACTTCGATATCATTTTTGTTCTTGTATTTTTAATTATGATGACGAGAGAACGATGTCATTGACTTGTTTGGGTTTTGTCAACTGGTAGTGAGCTACTAATGCACTCATGTAGAGTATTCCAAAAAAGCAGATACAATTAGGATGATAATTCGAGAGAAAACAAAACGAATGCTCAAGTATTTTGTTGGTCAGTATCAGAGATTCGAAGCTTGTAGTCGCGTAGTAATCGTGCGAGCGGAAATCCTGTATTTACATGGCTAATCATTGGCGCGCTTCACGATCGCTGCTTACAAATTAAGCTGGGAGCTTCTTAAACCGTAAAAAAACTAATGCATTCTCCAATCGAAAGCCACCCATAAAACGTATATATGAAAAATCTGTAGGGCTACGGAAGGAAACATTTCAACGTGTCATCCGCTCGTAGTACGCGTTAAGAAGTGGAAAAAGAGGAAGTTTTGAGGGAGTATACAGCATCGGTTATCAGTATAGATGAGAAGCCCGAAGTACGTGCGCAGACTAACGTCGACGACGTTGAATTAAAAACAGTCGAAAAGTAAGAACAGAATAAAAGAAAATGAGCTTTCGACTACTGGATGTACTCGTGTATGACGCGTCTTCCATTAATAACAAGAAAACGTATCGGTATACTCGTAGGCATCTACTCGCTTCATTGCTCAACTTTCAATGTTTAGCAGGTCGTTAATTGTGTGCAAGAATCGAGTGAGTATCGATGGAGTAACGCTACTTTGATTGATGTCTTGGCTATCGCGATGGACATACAGCAATTCGCCGTGAAGTATTGGGTCACATACCACAGTGCGATACTTTTATTAGCAGCCAGGCATGTTTCCCATTTGCTACTTTGCTATCCTACATAATAGATATACCTTAGCGAACTGCGTGTACTCGCTACTCAATTACCATTCAGTTTTACAAAAAAACATCTCATTCTTCATTAACGATGCACGTAATAAATGATTTGCAGAATTGTTGATAACAACACGATCCAACGATCAATATTAGTTCAATGATTAAACGCACGTACACTCGATGTATATACACGTACGTTTATCGCAAACAAAAGTTTAATGTACAGTTGACTACAATGTCAGACAATTACAGACAACGAAGAGCTACTTTTGTCTTGACGTAATGATCCCAGATTTAAGTTTCGCTATATCTCCATAAAGTGTATGCTCTTTCAAAATTGGATCCAGTTTGTATACCAGCTGTTAAATCCTTAATTATGATAGTCTCCTAGCTCGACAATTCGCTGCTTATAGTATGCTGGTATATGGATTCGGCTAATTTGCATGCAACAAGATTTTTGATCGGCGATCGTCGAATCGCTGCCAAAAGCAATTTTCTGGCAGAAAAGAAACAAAAGGGTAAAATAATTTAGTCCTCATTCTTAGCCTGTTACAAAATAAAATCTTTTGTACGAAAGAGTAAAAATAATTTGCAAATACATCTATTTCAATATACCGATTGTTTCATATGAATATTAAAGAGATGGATCGTTACACCAACATCTACATTATTGATTGGAAGGATATTCAGCAGAAATCCTCTTGATATCTACAAGTGTTTTTTTAGAAGAAGAGGAAGAAAAAGAACAAGAGGGCGCTTGCTTACAACTAACAACTCATACTCACGATCCAACTGTTATTTCGCGTCTTGTCCGGTAGGTGATGCTGGACACGATTCTCTCTCTCTCTCTCTCTCTCTCTCTCTCTTCATCGTAATGCTCTTTCTTTGCTGAGATCCTTAGCTGCTGGTAGGAAGGGGCCGACGACCCCAAGAGAGCACGAGAGGACGAGAGAGGACGAGAGAGAGAGAGAGAAACGTTCAACTCTATATATATACTCGCATGTGGCACGCGATTCACAGCCTCTTTCATTGTCGTACATTCTCAATCATGCGACTTTACACGAGTTCAGATAGAAATCCTGTCGCGACGGCATACTACCATTATTTAGCAAGCGCAAAATCGTTCACCGTCAGCTTGCGACAACAAATTTCACCGACACATTAGCTTATCTACTTTACAGATGTTTACAAAACGTCATTAGCATCATATTTGCAGCATATTTTTCTTCTTTCGATTTTTTTTTTGCACGAAAGACTATATCGACGACGCGTTTCTTCTCTCGAAGAGTACGAGTACTCAACAGCAGCTTTCTTTAAAAAAAGGAGTGGACAAGCGCAATGATTCTTAGAATAATAGCATAGTTACGAGCAAAACAAATAAACTAGTGAAGTCCTAATAGCAAAAAAACTTTTGCAACACGCCGTACACTACAGAAGTCATTGCTATTCATCATAATATTTCTCTTTCAAGCTCTGCAAAAGAAGCATTTTTAAGAGCCATTTGTTGCAGACTTACTTTTAAATACTAACAGACTGTCCCAGAATCGATTTCCGCTCGCGCGCCTTCCACTTTGACTTCGCTTGTTCTTTTTTCTTTTTGCTCTCCATTTACTCGAGCAAACAACACTTTCAACTATATGAAATAGTATATAGTGAAAGCGATCAAACATTTTCAAGTGTAAATAATCGATTATCTCATGTGTAACGAGTAAATAAAAGTGAAAGTTGCATCCTTTTTCCTTGGCAGTATTGGCATCCGTTATGCAGCCAAACAAAACTCAGGACTTCCGGTTTCGCATCATTACCTTTATTCGTAAGGACGATACCGCCTGGCAAGTGCAGTTTATTTTAAAAATCGATAGCTCAATATTTGTCCGTAACCCTTGATAATTCTGACCTGCATCTATTTCTTCAAACAATTTTTATCAAACTACTTTCGTTTTTAACTCTATTCTTACAAATACCCCCACTGTACGCCCAACTAAGATTTGTATTTATACTCAGAATATACCATAAAGAACACGGATGACGCTGCTTGTGTTGAGTTTTACCTTGGCTACGTCGTCGAAAAAATTCCTGAGAGTTAACAAGAAAATACCGGGTTCACAGCTTTCTTACTTAACACCGATTTATGTGATGAGTGTGTTTTAAACGTTTCGCATTTTTCGGCCATTAACCGATAAAATATCAAATCGTTCAGTTCAGTTGGTCGAGATATATGTAAATGAGATTTCAGTACACAGCGACGACACATCTTGATTGATGATATTATTTTTTCTAAATAACATCCTAATCATTATAAGTAATAAGTTAATTTCATCGTTTGATCGGACGTCAAATCTTCGGAAATTATCGATTAAATAACCATGGTCTATTAATGTAAAATTATTCATGTTCAATTTTTGTTATTTCGAAATCTATTTCATCAAATTCAGAACTGGTCTTTCGAAGACGCTGTTTTTACATCTTATCGTTAAGAATTTTTACCGGAAAACCAATTTGATCATATTCACATAATTGAAGAATAAATAAACGTAATAAAAAGTTATTGTTTCATCGCTGAAATTCCGCTTCGACAAAGATCAATGTTTTCCACATGCCTGACTTAACAGCTTTGCATTTTTTTCTTCCTTTCTTCACCTTGATTCCTTTACATTTGAGAGAAACTTGAAACGTACGGTCTTCAGCGCCACGGCCGTGGAGAAACCGTAAAATTCGTTACTAAGTATCAATTCCATCCTTACCAACATCTCAGTCAATATTACCTTCTTAAGATAACTAACTATCGATTATTGATCCATATACAAAAACGTTGGTTTCAGTAACGACAACAGTTATTATTTAAATTAATTTTTTCAATTATACTTCGTTTATTTCGTTCATAGCAGTGATGGTATGTCAAGTGCAAGTACAATGAAGTTCGTGGCAGTGTCCGATTTGGTTCACATTGTAAAAAAATAAACGTGAAAATCGAATTAAATACAATTGTCGTTAAATATTGTAACATTAGTACAAATCGCAATGGGGAGCACACGCAAATAAAATATATTGCGCATTTTTTGTAGAACATACGATGAGAGACCACGCGTCGATAAAGATGGGACCTGTCCTCGAAGATCAAGGTAGAACAGGATCGATGAAACAGAACAGGATTCTTCTAATGATAGAACCGGTCTTAATACAAAGATTATTCGTTACCCTTCGAGCGGGCTCTTGCAGTCTATTACGAAATTGAGCGTTGCGTACATAAGACAAAGAACTTTGCAAAAGCGAAAGTACACACAAACACTTTTTATATATTGCACGCAAGAAACTCTTCAGCTGGTCAGTTTAACGCCTAGTGCACACATAATTAAACAACTTTCAAAAGTAGCTTATTCCTCCATTTGTTCAAGCTATTTTATACAGATTATTTCATACAGATTGCAAATCTTCAGCAATTACAACCGTGCTGATGAAACGTCATATATACGTGCTTTTTCCAAGTACATTTATATTATCAAGCTATTAAGAAAAGATTGAATAACGAAATAACAATGGTAACAATAAAATGAGTGCATGTGATCAGAAGCACATTGAGTCAAAAGGAAAACTACAAAGCATATATGATTCAAGATTAAAATTGAAGATGACGTTTACCAACGGCGTGCATTTATTCGCGCACGTGTTTCTTGTATTTGATCTCGTTTGACTGTTTGTAATAACTCGCATGCCTATGCTTTAATGGCCAAAATGGAATTCCAACGGCAATAGCCACGCGCGAGTCTAACGATTATTTGGTCGTAAGTACGAATTCGTGCTGTTGACTCACTTGTTGATTCGATACTAGATGGACACGTAATAAAAATTGCTACAGAAAGTTCTAGCAAGATATATCGCTACTAAAAAAAAGTACTATCGTAAGCTTGATATCGGAGATTTAATTCGAAAGTACACGAAGAAGAAAAGAGGTAGGGCGTTACGCTCGAGGAGAAATACACATGCGCAGACCACAGCAGGCAAGTTTTTCCATCGCGACTCTCGACCTCACAACGATGATAAGACGGCAACCAACCGGTAGCAAATCTGCGCACTCGTGCATTTTTATTAGTCTTTCAATTATCTACCACTATACGCAATGCGCGTACACTTTAGTTTAGAACGAATCGTCGACTGTTTCATGTCCTTTTACCGATGAACCGGTTGTTGTTCTTTCCTCGAGTTTACTCGATGGAAACGACAAGCTAAACCTAGCTGTACTTTTGTACTTGGTATGCGGTTTTTTCCGTTCGATTATATTTTGCTTATAGTATATATTCGCAACCATACAACTTATCCTGACGATGCCGATGAATAATGCTTGTCGACAGCGCGTTTGCTCAAGAGAATGTCTTATTTGTACAGAGCAATCATTTCTGACTAACAGTGTCTGTAGAAACAAGTGTGTTACATTGTCTTCAAAAAGTTACGCCTCTACTTTATTCGTAAATAAGTGCTCAAACCCGATATTCCAAAGAATGAGAGAGTTGAAAGATTGATGAAGTGCACGTTTATAATCTGCGAGGGGCTGGTGATCAAATTAAGCAGGTGCCAAAGAGAGAGAGAGAGAGAGCTTGTGTAAATGTAGCAAAGTTAGATGAGAGGGGGAAGAGCCCACCTGAACTCTTAGAAAAACAGGAACTGATGAATCAAAGTTTAAGAAAGACCAAAAAACAAATGGTCGACTGACCTCGGAAGCACTTTACTAAGGTCGAAGGCTATCCGGCTCTCGGTACACGATTGAAGCTCCCTATACAAGAAAGCAGCTGTTTTTGCTGTAGTGGCTAATACATCCTCGAAAGCCATCTGCCGTCTGAGAATCGAGAGGGACTATACGTTTACGTGCGTATATGCGCGTATAAAACAGGTTACACGTATAAAGGTAGGCGTTCTCTCTCTCTCTCTCTCTCTCTCTCTCTCTCTCTCTCTCCTCGAAATGCTTGTCAAGGACCGTATGTGCACCTAACCTTTTCGCATAACGTTAAGGGACATGGAACTTCTTACTTTTTTCAGCCCCTCCCTCTCTTGCGTATCGTGTGTCGCTCTCCTTCTACTTCTCCTCTTTTCAACAGTCTTAAATATCTCGTCTATCGCCTTGCAAAGCATCTTTTCGATTTGCAACCAAAGTTTGTTCTTTTTAGCCAAGACCAAGATTTCAAAACATGTACAAAGTATGATCTCGATTACATATCTCTCTCTCTCTCTCTCTCTCTCGCTTAGCAGCGGTAACGAGTGTTCACTTCCGAATCGCAAGAGCCGACAAATTAAAAGAGAGGATGTATGCCGCGTTGAAGTGCGTGCCAGGATGAACCACTTAATCTCACCTGGTTCCACATCACCTGCCCTATACCATCTCACTTTTCTCACAGCTCTTCGATCAACCCTTTGATAACTTCCCTACTTTTTCCAGCATGCAAATTTGAGATTTACGATTTCTCATCGGCCTAGCATCTCATGAAGGATCAAATGCATCGATTGAGTTGTGTTAGGACATTATTAGTTTAAATGACATTAGCTGAGACTATTTTTTGGAAAGAGTACTCAATTTAAAATGATACTTTTTTTCACAATTTATCTATATTTTGTATTCTACAAGTAAAACATTCGAGTGCAGCGTGTTTTTTCCTCGTTACTTGGCATAGCTGCAGTTAAATGTTTGACTCGACAATCGTACATTTAAATTGCTGACTCAATCGTGCCAAAAGCACGCTGAGATGGCATTCATCGTGCAAATTAACAAACTTGACACCTGTCTTTTTTACAAAATCATACATTTAACAGTATTATTCGAGCTATTTGGAAGATATAGCCATTTATTCAAATTTCTGTTTCATATGCTTTTTTTACTTGACACTTTCTTATTTTCCAAGTTCAGCGTTGAATTGAAAACATTAACGTAATCCATCAAAATGATCTTACTATTGGATCAATCAAATGATATATCACTGATAAGTGCAGCAAACGTTAGTTGACATTTAATTTGCAAATACCAGAGGTGACTTGTTTGAAAGAATAATAAAATCTTGCGTGTTTGTAAGTAAATATAAACGTAATTGATGCTCGTATAGGATAGCGGCTTGCGTAAATAAATATTGTAGGACTTGAAGGCACTTTCAAATAGCAGACAATGAATAAATACTGGCAGAAAGATGCGCGGATAAATTTGCGGTTTCTTTTTCACGATATTGTACAGGTACGCACGAGCGGAATGTCGAAATATGGAAAATGTCGTCTCTTGATAATTTTGGAAAAAAGATAATCGGAGGCATAATTTGATACAATAAGCAGGAAGTTATAAGGTACGTACATTTGAATTGCCTCGAATACACAATTGACTATACAATTTTGGCGATTACAATATAAGCTTTCGATTGAACGAGTCAAAAATTGCAGCGTAAGAAGTGAAAGTGAGTTTCTAAAAAAGTTAAACGAACATGAAAATAAATGAAAGACCGAATGGATAGATGACATGTTATTTGGAAAAATTGTTCAATTAGTAAGTTTTGAGAAAGTTGGCAAAGTTGATTGCCGGTTGACAGAAACGTGCATGCGACGAATAATAAATGCACAGAGCGAACATTGGACACGTGCGCCTGCGTACGTCTCATGTGTGTAGCGATATAAAAATTATAATTGAAACGGTCTAGTGCTGCCGCTGCTGCTGCTGCTGCGGCATCGAGGCGTGTATTAACAGCGTGACGGAATTCGCGGACGATGCATGATTCTGATTTCGATCGGGCGATTCGGACAACGCTCCTCGCCTTCGTCTTAGTTTGCAAAACACACACATGCCAAGCACGCACTTCCATACAAACTCACGCGTAGCTTTTGTTTTCCCCGATTCGGAATTCTTTTTAAAAGGTAAAAAAATTCATGAACAAAATCATCTTTGTAGATACAAGTTCTCGAATAAGTATTACCAACGAAAAATAGCAATAGTGATCGTCGATGGAATGTTTCAAGTGTTTGCTCTGATAAAATCAGAGACACACACGTATATAGGCTGAAATGGAGACAATCGGAGACGATTGGGGATTGTACATAGCGAATCAAGTATCGTTCTGGCTGTAAGCGGAGCGAAACTGATAAGGTGGATTTTTATCGTACAATACTGTTTAGCAAGAGTGTGGACAGATCCATTCCAACTCGAAACGCACACGCACTTAAACTTGATATTCCGAGAAAGTTTTAATCATCTCTTTGACAATAACGTAAATTACCCTAACGTATTTTGTTGATAATGCAAATGAACGATACACGGATCGCAAGATGGATAAAAAGGATTCGATAAAAGTCAAATAAAGCGTGCACGGTATGTGGGTTCAGAAACGGTAATATCGGCTGGCCGTTGTCTCGCCTGGACTTCCGGGCGGAAGCCAAAAGTATAAAGAGCCGCCGAGCGAGAAAGGTAGAGAGTGAGAGAATACAATGAAAACAAAAGAAACGTAAGAGGTGCCAAATAATTGAGCTACGTATCCATCTGTCCACTACAGCGTGTTACTGCTGAGTTCCTTCTGCGACGCACACTCGCAAACGATAATCGTAAAAGTAGGCGAATAACCGACGAATACCGAGAGAAACAAAGTAAGTAAATGCCTCGCATAAGCGGGTAGAGCAGGAGGAGCTAGAGGCCGGAAAATGCGTACTTCCGCGAAGGGGGGAAACGAACTAGGGATGGGTTCCCATGCCCGGATTTCCATGGCACCTGTGGCCCTGATTGTAACAGACAGGGGATATGTAATATAGGTCGACCCTAAGCATGGTTACCCATTCGCGGTATCCCTTTAACCATGGACTTTACGCCTGCGTGCACCTGATTCGAGCGGACTCGAGCGATGGTTTATATACGTCCGAAATTCCGTTGCATTGTCATTAGTCCGCGCATCCAGCCAAATACGTCTATTCGTCCCACCGTCGGCAACTAATGCTTTCGAATGCGTCCTTTTTTTATCTTCCAATCGAACCTCCGGCACGATTTTTACAGCGATAGGTTGCACGCCAATTCAACGAGCTTGCGGAGGTTCGTTAAAAGCACATCAACGACGAGTATTCGAGTGGTGTTGCAGCACACGCGAAGCGAAAATTTTAACGATTATGGTAGCGCGTAATCAAACGGATGAGCCCTCCTCGTAGTTCGTTGCTATAATTGCAAGTTTATTGTTTCTCCGTTTTAGCCGAGCTGTATTTGTGCACCGTTACGACGATCGTTTCCGTTGCTCTATATCAATAGCGGAGAAATCAACTTGGCAAAGTTTGGCAAGTTTGATATTTTGAAAAGAACAAATTAACCAGCAAGGTCAAAATCATCGTTCCTTCTTTAAAATTACTTCGCATCTCAAGTCAAGGTTTGGTTGTTCCAAATTTTACATGAAAATCGAACGAAACAGCGAACAATTATTTGAGCACACAGAAGTAATGTTCGGTATGAAGGAAAAAAGTATCGGTCACTTAATTGCTAGTTATAGAGGTGTAAAACTGATGAATAGGTGAGACGAGTAGAAAAATATGATACGAATAAAGAATGGTTTTAGTGGGAGGGGGAAATTCTCGCGTGTAGGTTGTGGCTAAATGCAATGCGTGTTAACAGTGTGTGCGACTGCAGCATGTTCGCGCGCATACTAATGAAAGTGCCGCAAACGAGCAAATAGAAGCATGTCGGCACGTCCGAGCTTTACTTACGTTTGCAGCTATGACTATGATCCTATGTATACAATGATATATATTCGTACTCGCTTGTCGTTTGATTTGTCCGACTATACGCGTTATTATATTCTCGTGCTGTTTAAGCGAGGAAGTGATTTTTTTTTTGCAAGCTACTTTGACGTTCAAGTTGCTTAGTGCGAGATCTAGCTAGCACACGTATATATAAATAAATGGCCTGCTAAGCGGTTTTCATCCTCAATGAAGAACAATTGGTCGTGTGAACGATGCGAAGGACGTCTCGATGAAAAATCCCGCACAATTTTCCCATACGAGAGAGCGTGCGACAGCCATATCGTCGACGGAGACACATCAATATAGAAAACAAAAATACAAGTGGATCGACATTTTTTAAGTTTTCTCGTTGCGTTTGTCGTTCGTCGTTCGTCGTGTTAATTGACCACAACATCGCTATATAAAATCAATGTCGTCTCATCACTTTGATACATTTATGTACTACTACTACGTCCTCGCGATATTACGCAATCTCCGCTCCATCCACAGTCAAATCCAAATTGCGATTACATGACGAGAGTACACGCGCATCCTGAAGCCTCCGAATGCATTTCGTCCAAGGTAAAAATCTCGCCACCGGCCTTCCTCCATTCGTCGTTTCATCGTGTTACTAGCGTGCTTCGTTCTTATTTTTCTCGACTCTATTTTATACTTTTTTCCACGATATTTTCAAAGCAACGCTTAGAGAAGAGTCAATGATCTTTCCCCTCATCTTCTGTAGATGTGTATTATTCTAAATTACATTTAATTTAATCGTCAAACTTTTACATTCTGGTCGCATTGTCGCCCATATGTGGACAAACGAGATCCCCTCGGATAAGAAAGTATATATACTCCCTGCCAATTAAAAACAAGTTCCTTATGAGTTGACATTTGGACCTTCAAATGTAAACGTTTAATATCGTTTGTTTTTTCAAAGGAAAATACCAGCATTTAATACCTAAAAACTCTCTTGTGTTTAAACAAATAATGAAGGTTGTTTTCTACAGATCTGAATAAATCAACGTTAGCGTCTCTAAAAAGTATAATTTTATCAATCGTTTATACGTCAAATGTGTACTCCGATGTCGTACCAAGCGCTATGTATATTTGTATACGATGTATCCAACGCAAATAAACATTCGTCATCAACGTTAACATTGTTACAAGAGACTACTTACATTTCATGTTTATCACATTGCAAAAAAAAAACTTTAATACATTAATTCGATGCGATGATAAACATTTTTGTGCTGACAAAAGATTGGCAAATCGACCAAGCTATTTATGTTGGAAAATTCTCTACTCACATGTATGTGTTTGATGGAATGCAGTAATGACTAGTTATGATCGTTAATGCTTTTTCCATATGTCTGTATTTACGCACATACCAACGCCATACTGTACGCCATACTGTTTCGTATATAATTAAGTGAATAAGCGTATCGTAATAATTAAAGGAAACGTGCAGATGCAATGCAATTTTATTTGACACGTTAAAATTCGAGTGACCGAATCGAGTTATCGAGCAGTATATTTGGATAAATTTAAATATTCGGGATAAATGTATCGACGATAATGTTTTTTTCTCCATTGTAAAGCAGCAATGTTGAGCACCAATACGTAGTGTTGGGAGGTCGATGAAGTTTATCGTAACGAGTACAATTGCCAATAATAACGAGGTCAGGCAGAAAGGAGACTACCGTCGAGTGAGTCTCGATCGACATTTTCTCTGGCTCGATTAATCGAGGAAAAAACGCCGATTTTCTACCGAGCTATCAATGAAAACTTTACGAACAACTTCGGAAGTTAGATCGGTAAACAAATGATTAAAAAAGGTTTTGCTTCCAAGGCTGCTTAATAAATTATTATTGCACCAATGCGAAATAAGGTAATAAACGAGATAATAGCTTTCAATATAATAAATAGAACAAAAAAACATCCGAAGAAACTAAGCAAACGTCGTATTATTCGATAAAATGTCAAACGCTCGATTATAATTCGAGACTTGCAATAAGGCACGTTCTTACGAACATGTGTAGTGCACGAGGGAATGTACTGCATGACAATGAGCCAAACAAGCGACAGACATTTTTGAGTTACACGATGGCTGGATTATTTTTTTACGCGATAAAACACAGCGTTGGATAAAGCATCGAGATCACAAAGTAGGCGTACAGGGCCCTTTCACTCGACAAGAAACCGAGTAATTATCCGCACGCATCGTTTCTTTTTCGGAGGTTTGTGTGTGCGTGTATACACGATGACGCGCTCGCACTCAGACATATATATATATATATACATATATAATATATATGCTACGGAGCGTCGAGCGAGCGAGTGAAAGAGAGAGAGAGAGAGAGAGAGAGAGACGCCAGCAGACTAAGGCTTCTCAGTTTCGCGTTCCCATAGAGAGCGCGAATGGGACGTGGGAAGCGAAAGGAAGGCATCGCAAGCGCCTCGAAGAAAGCACTGCTGCATTTGCCCCACACGCACATGTGCTACTCTTGGAAAAACTCCGAACCTTCTTTTTCTTTATTAATCTACTTTCGCATTCAGCATTCTTTGTTTTGTTACTTTTGTCAGATAATGTTCTTCAAAACGATGAGTCGTCGAATAATCATTGTCCCCGGACGTTATTTTTTTTCTTATCGCAATCAAAATTTTTCCTTCCAATATCTATTTCGAAAGGAAACGTACAGCCAATGAATCGGCGGAACTGCAAATCACTCTATATCCTTTTTGATTGAATATATAAACAGCAAAGGAAGATGAGGTGGCACAAGCGTTTTCCTCTAGATTGCCATTGAGTCGCCTAGATTCTGATGTTGCTGTTACACGTGTCAAAGTGTACATGCTAAACGTGCAGCTGACTGTCACAAGAGAAGAAAAAAAGAAGAGTAAGCGCGTAAGCAGCGCAGCCTGTTGCTTCCCACACTTGAACATGCCGTATAGCTGGTGACTAGTATTGCCGGCAGACATCTCTCGTACCAAAGCTAATGTAGTACCACTCTAAAACGACACTGATCAGCTACTCTGTTTACTCTCTCTCTCTCTTTCTCTCTTTCTCTTGCTTTCTTCCTTTCTACTTCTCTTTTTCTTTCTCTCTGTTTTTCTCACAAGGGGTATGCTCTTCTTTCTTCGAAAAAACGACTGTCCACTTGCGCTGATTTCGGTTGGCCGGATAAGCCCAATCGACACATTCAAAAAGCCTCAAGTGCCACAAAGCTACACTGCAACTAATTGACGCATTCGTAACTTACTCCGACTTCATTAAGTATATTTTTGCTCGTATCGTTCGGATATATAATGAGAACGCGCCAAAAATACCAAAATCCGCCTCTTAATTCCCCAGGATTTTTCATCCACGCTCAAACGTTCAGGAACTTCTTCCGCTGCACTCGTAAAAAAAAGTGTTTTTTGTTAATAGTCTTGACATTTAATAAAACGTACACTTTACAGTCTGAACTACATGCGATAATTTTCTTGACCAGAGAGCTTCTTTTCTACTGTCGCGAGCTAAAAACATGCGCATAGTTTATCCGCAATGTCTCTCTCTCTCTCTCGCTCTCTGTGTGTATCGGTTAACTTGATCTTTAGAGCGGCTACATGACATGAAAAGCAAATTACATATGGCATAATAATCTTGACAATAGCTGTTTTGGCTGTTTCAAACCCCCATAACTGACTTAAGAGCCGACCGCGTCGTAAGCAAAAGTCAGTATGCAAGAAGATATATCTCAAACGAGTTAAAAAAAAGGAACCTTGAAATAAGAGCGAGTGCTTGGAAGAGACAAAAATCCTTGGTTGGAATATAAAATGTCGGTTGAATAATTGACAGTAAGTTGCAAAATAAGTATCTGCCTGTAAGCACAGTGTACGACGTCGACACAGTGCAAAACTGATTTCTGGTCGAGATTCAAGTAAACTGAAGCGAGTGCAAGAAGAGCTCATAGCTGATGTTTGCTTCCGAGAAGAAAAACACCGAGACACGCGGTGTTGAGTCATTAATGAAACGATTCATTACCGTTAACAGCCATTGCTCATGCCTGCTGTTCATACGCGTATAATGTACGTACCGATCTGATATGTTGTCTGAACAATCCTTAGCATCGTCTATATCCAGATGTAAAAAAAATAATACTCGATTGAAAATAAAGAATAATAAGTTGACGTTAACTCGAATGATCTTCCAACGAATAAAACTGTGGAAGTCAATGCTAAACGATCGAGTAACTGTGCGCAATAAAATGATCCTCTCTACATGTACAGGGACAAGATGAAGCAAATTTTTGACTCCATATGCGAAGTGCCGATAAATTAATATAGCTAGCATCCACCATGTTTGCGTTTTCGATGTACAGCTAGCTTGAAAACAAGTCGTCAAAGTTAATTGTCGGCAAGTTCAAAAAAAGAACAGAAAAAATAAAACAAAGAACCACGGGAGGCAAAAGATCATCAACTGCACCACAACCAGTAATGGCATTTAAGTTACTTCGTTCGCTCGTGCTCTTACTCGAGACCGAGACGTCGCGAATTCTTCAGCCTCGGTTGTATTGCTCAAGGCTTAACAATCGCGTTTCTATCATTTTGCCACAGGGACTCTACTTTTGCGAAAGAATTACGGCAAAAAACACTACTTCGCCGGAAGAAGAGGCCATTTCGCCGGAGGACATAACAGTCCACTCGCTCTTCTTACAGCGCACCACCTTTATATTGGCAAAGTGTTGTTACGATGCTGCTGTTTACACGATGCTCGCTAAAATGGACTTGTTTCTCTCTCTTTCTTTTTTTTAGTGCACGAGACTTAAATTAGAAGAAAAAGTGCTTGCACTTACTCACGACAACGTTGCAATTTATTCTTGTCCGTCACGCAAAACACCATGAATGAAAAATCTCACTTGTAACACATTGAAAAAAAAAAGTGAATAATGCTTCCAAAAGTAATAAAAATATGAGAGATTTTAAGAATGAGTAATCTGGCATAATTGACGAACATAACAATTGACACTGCTATAATTAATGGTATTTTGATGTAAAAAGCAGATGTGCGGGAGCCAGAATTCGAAGCAGGTGTGCTTATATAACACGAGGTACGCCTCAAAAGAATGAAAGTGTCGTCGGAAGGAAACTCATATGAGTGCAAGGAAGTACTCGAGGTGTGAAGAAAAAAAACGACAGGATGGAAATAGCATCGAATATGTAAAGGAAGAGAAAGAAGATCGGAAGATTGTTTATTATAGAAGAGGGGTCATAGTATCAACGGTAACGGCCACCTGTCCAGACATCGACTCGCGTGGGATGATGAGGATGATCGACGAGGATACATGGGGATACATGGGGTGGGAGGGTGTTGCCGCGTGAGCAGGTATGCGACGAAAGAAACTCCACAGGTAGGGGCGAGAGTAAAAAAAAGAGAGATGCTGGGAATAATAAAAGAGTGGGAGCTATTATTAAATGCATAATACACGCGAGACGCGAGAAACCGGGAGCATGTGAAATTTGGTGGATTGTTTGAATGAACGTCGATCGTTCGTCTTTCTACCCACCACCGCTTAAATCAACCCCTATGTGTAAGATACGCTACCACATAAATTTCCATTATACAGCGGTCATCGATTGACTGATGGTCGTTGGCTCAAAAATATGTATAATTAAAGGAACTTAAATCTTGGAAAAAAAATAATAAATGTATCTTGAACGAGTCAATCGAGCGTTGGAAAGGAGGATACGTATCCGGTGTGTGAGTACATATAGAGAGATCAGACTATATGGGCTTAGCAACCCAGCCCGCAGCTCCAATTTCTCTCGGATACTCCGTATCGAACAGATTTTTTGTGTGTGCACATGTGAGTTTCCTTAAAACAAGCATCGCTACCGAAAGATGAGAGCAAGCAAAAGACTGCTGCTACAGCAGTGCAGCTCTCAGCTGCAGTTCTCACTAATTTACTTTCTATGCTTTCTCTCTCTCTCTCTCTCTCTCATACTCTCTTTCTCATGACCCAAGGGCCCTTTGCTCTTTCCGGGTTCAGCTTTACAATTTTTTTACGCTCTCAGGCACTTGCACCTGGAATGGCTTCCGTGTTTTTTTGATTAAGCCTGCTTGTACGTTAATTAAATTTGAGAAAAGGGCCAATCAAATGAGCAAATAAACCGCAACTTAGACGTAGTAAGTGAACAAGACTCGATGGCTCTCTTCAAGAAAGAACCGTGTGGTTGTATAATAAAATAGGGGTTAACACCCGCAGCAGCCCACAAGTACTAGCTCCTTCGAGATGTTCTCGCGCTGAAACAGTCGGCCGCCTGCATGGCTCCGTGTGCCCTCTTTGAATTTAAACTGATGAATGCTCGTGCCTGCATGCTTCTTCGAATTAATTCACGCGCGCGCACACGTTGCCTCTGAAATGATCTTTACAGTTTTTTACGCTATTTATTGTGTTTATTTATGGTTTGTATTACGCGATACGTAGCACATATAGGAGAACACGAGATGTATTGTCAATCTACTTTATTGAATCGTCTCGGTAAGTCGACGAGCAGCGTTGGTGAATCGAGTTGGCTTTATGTTGGGTATTATATACAAGGCAAGTGTAGGGGCTCGCTCATACGGAATATAAATAATTATACTCTCGCGAGTCTCACAACAGGCCAGTCAACGCGACCACGAGTAGACTGTAACACTATAGTCTCTCTCTCTCCTCTCTCTCGCCTCTTCTTCTCTCTCTCTCTCCCTTTCCTTCTATTAATAACGTATCGCAGAATCTATAGTCGATGCACTTGAATGAAAAACGAGGCGCAACGTTGAGCTTGAGTTTTGAAGGCTTTTTTAACAAAACTTGCAGGCAGTCGCATGTTTTCGCAAAATCTGTTTTTCTTTTATCGGTAATCATTCGGGAGCATTGTTAATAGTACGTTGGTCATATTCAATATGGATAGAATAAGATTCTAGACCCAGTAGAAAGATAAAATACTACAGAAACAAAAATAAGTTTTGTGTACACGTCTCAATGAATAATTACTTGAATAGAGAAACAAGCCGTTGATGAAATTTCACTTGACCAAGAGTCGCATAGCTCGAGCATTATCGTACTTTAGAGGCGTACCTACGATTGATTAAACGAAGGTTCAATATTTCATTTCATCGAAAACACGTTGCACCCACAATAAGACAAATTGTACGTATAAGAGGACATCGTAGAAAAGGATCAATGTGAGAAGGATCATCGCCTCGAGGAATCCGTGAAAATTGGAAAGCCGCCAGACGAACCCATACTATACGATTAAATAAAACCTACCAACGGCTATTCCAGCAACACCTGAAAAACCTCATATATATTTTTTTTTTGGTCTCATCTCTTGGAATTTTTGTGGACTTGAAGAGGTCCTCAGCTAGGTAGCGCATCATTGTTTGGCCTCTCTTTTCACCCTGCCGTTCAGTCAACGTCTTTCATTCTCATTCCAAGAGAACAAAATCTGACTCATCACAATGATGTCTACAGTCATGACCACAATATGCTAGCGATCGCAATTTTTAGACTTCTAATACCATGTTCTATCATTTTTTTGTTATCTATCGTCTATCCTTTTATTGTTTTTGCTACCCACGCCACAAGTCGCCTCGAGTAGACAACGCAACAACGTCTACGAACATTATAGATTAAAGGAGATTTTGAAGGCACGAATATTCTGAAAGAATAATTTGAATGAGAAAGCGCGTATAATGTTCGTCGCGTGAATTCAAATGACTTTAGCCTCGAGAAGCTGACTGAAAAATGAAGCCAAACAAAAAGTGATTTTGAGAGGGCCGTTTTTTTTTTTTCAAAATCGTCATGCACTGCAGCTCGAACCACGGCAATTATCATTCAGCAAAGGCTGCTCGTGTAAATCAGTTGGAATTGCGAAATTATGCAGAAAGAGAGATTCCAGCTCGTTCGACACTTTTTTCAAGGGGCTGCATTTCTTCACTTTCAATGCTTCACAAGAAGAGGACAAGAGAAACGCATTGAACTTGCTTCGCATAGCTAACAGCTACCGAGAATACTGACCGCACAGTTGATGAACGACAGGCCGCCACCACTTATATAATGCTACGATTGATGCTCCACTATGTTTCAATAGTTGTCCATTAAGCGTTGCCGATGCGACGCACAATCAACGGACTTTTTTTTCTCTCCTTTGCAACAACTCCTTTCAAGAGAAGCCAGACCAGTTGGAGATTTGGTATGTAACGTGAGAGAGATCTCAGTGTGCAATAAGCAAAAGGAAGAAGAAATTGAAGAGAACGAGAGAAAAGAAAAAAGTGGCGCGAATGAGTAAAGCCACATGTGTGCTACACGCAAACAACCTGTTCCCATGTTTCTTTAACAACTTTTTCACTCTCTCGCTAGCTCGTACTTTCTTTCTCTCTTGTTCTCGTATTTTGTCCAAAACATGCTACGTCTTAACGGTCTCTTGAATAAAAGAATCATCTCCTTTGCGTACATAGTGTCATTTTTCTTGTAAGTGTCATGATTTTCGAAACAAATGGTGAAAAAATTAATAAGTCTGTTAAGGTAAAGGGCTAGATCTTATAGTAGTTGACGATAAAACATAGAGGTGGAAGGAGAAAAGAGTCGCATGGGCTCTCATTAGACGAGTGTCACATCTCTATATACTATGACATATTCAAGTGCTCCTCCTTTGGCGAAGGAAAAGAAAAAAGAAGTTGCAGAGTAAAAGACGTTGATAAAAAGAAGCGAAAGAAGAAGGATGGCGAGAGGAGAAGACGAAGAAGAGTTGGCGCAGTGACAAGTCCGGTTCACAGAGAGAAAAAGAGAGAGAGAGAGAGAGAGACGTGTACGCAAGTATGGGCAGGGTCGTTCCCACAGGCAAGCGGTAGCAGAGCACGCAGCACACACACACACGCACACGTACAAACATGTACGCAGCCAAGCCGCCAAGAGCTGAGGAAAAAAAGAGGGCATGCGGTGCGCGTGGTAACGCAACACCCGAGTTGCTCGAGAGTACGCCGTTGATTATTTTTTTGATCACAAATGGCAGATGGGTGGCTAGGTATTTTAATAAACTATCAATTTGTTTAAACAATAAAATGTCATGAAAATCAGCCAGGTACAAAATGATTATCGCGTGTGTTTGGATACAGATTTGAGCCTGCAAGTGGCTTACGTCTGTAAATGGATCGCATCTCTTCCGGCACGCGTGGTCATTGCGAATGAAAAGAGAACGAGAGAAGCTAGAGGAAAAAAAGAAAAAGAAAGAAGAAGCGTATGCGTCCACGCTTGAGGAAAGAAAAGCGAAGTAGCTATGCGAGATAGTGGGTGTGTGTGTATGTGTGTGTGTGTGTGCAAGAAACGAAGAGGAGCATGCATATAAGCATGAGTATGGATGAAGAAGGGAGGAGAGGGAGGGGGGGGGGACAAGAGAGGAAGAAAAGTCGGCGTATTGTACTGGTCTTGGGTTACCTGCTGCTTGCTAGAGCGAAAGAAAGAGAGGAGAGAGAGAGAGAGAGAGAGAGAGAGAGAAAGGAGAGGTGAGGGAAAGAGAGGGGCGCATTGTCGCTCGACGCTGGTATTCTGCTGGTTTTCGTTTCAGCTGCGCCTACTGCTGTGGGCCCTATACACAGCTTTATACCTAGAAGAAGACCCGCGCGCACTTTATAGGTGGTACTGCATCGCAACTTTGGTCGCAACTCCAACGTAACTATTGCTGTGTACGTTTGTGTATAAATGTATAGCGCTGAAACTTTGACCACGTAGCCATGAGCAATAAATGATTCAATGACTAGAATCGAAGACGAGTCGCTTCATAATTCACTTGGACGTTCACCTTTCTTGCTACTATACTGTTGCTATTCACGGTTTTTTCTCAACTCTAAGGAATTGCAGTTTTCAACATTGATACTGTTGCGCATCGGTTTTCCTCCGACATTCTATAAATCTCAGATACGACGAATTACCTCAATACCCCTACAAACTACACCTTCTTTTTTTCGCCATTTTCATTTAGGATGCATATCAATCTCTGTTACACTACAAACGAATTTTCTCGCGAGACGTTACACTACAGGTGCGCCAACGCACAGACGAATTTTGTGGTTTTCAAAGCACGAACAGACTAAAAAAAAACGAAGAAATCTCAAATTTCAGATTCTTTCGTACCGTGTGCATAACCGAATTGTTGATACAAAAAGAAAAAAAGAACAAATTCGGAGAACACATGGCGATACAAAAGTTGAATCGGTAATCCAATATAATCGAACTGATTGATTAAATATAGGTTGAGTTTTAAACAGCAATTGTGCGTTTGGGCAGACGGAGAGGCAATAGCAGCAACAGTTTTTAAAATAAGAATAAGGAATCGAAAGAAGAAAGGAAGAAGCAGCAGCAGACCGAGCTAACGTTGGCAACCTGGTAACATGCAATCTTGGCTCTGCAGCCATTGAAAAGTTGGCGCTGGGAAAGTGCGGACTCATTATATCGAGTCTGAATAGGGCCAAAAGGGCGAGAGAAAGAGAGAAAAAGGGAATGAATCAGGTTGCCGATGCTGTTGCCGGGTGGGGGGGGGGGCGCACGCGATTCCTTGGGCGACTGTTTAGCTGGCCAAACATAAACAGACACGAATTGTTGCGAGACGGGATGGGTACAAGACTAAAGGCGAAAGAAAGCCGCGAGATTGAACTGGGCAGGATGCTGACTGAACTGGATTATCGGCAAGTACGCGCGCTTGCAGAGCTCCATTGAGCAACAAAAGTCTCGTCTCGTACACTATTTACTTTGGAATGTCAGCGCACTCGGCAGTTGCATAGGGAGCGCGCTCGGAAAAAAGAGATACCTTGACTCGAGTAGTCGCGCAAGCCGCACAGATAAGAAACAACAACAACAACAACAATAACAATAAGAAAAACGTTCAACCTTCCTTCATGCCAATTGCGAGGCAAGCGATTATTGATTCAATTGAGCGCGAACGATGTCTTTGCAGGCTGCTAGCTAATATCTTTCGTAAGAACTCAACACCAACCAAACGGAAAGCAACTTTCTGTCGAGAGTGCTGCCGACAATTTTTATTGTTGTTGTTGTTTTACAATCACGCGTAAAAGGAATGAGAAGAAAAGATTGGTTCGTTTGGAGCATCGCCAGCTTCAATTAAAGCCTCGTAGTAGTCGCTCTCGCGCGTGTATATCACCGCACTCGAAGCATTATTCACTCCATCTTTACTCCGCGCCGGCTTCTTGGAATCTCCTCGAGAATTACCATTTCTTCTTCGTTCCACGCTGTCCGACGTCAATTGTCAGCTATAGCAAGTATTAACGGATTCATTGCACGATTCAGATATATCGTTTAGCTTGACTTCCAAATTGTAAAAATCAGCATTTCTCTTTAAACTAGCTCGTTTGTATGACAAAGAAAAAGCTTATACAGTTGATTGTTTAATTTTTATCAACCGACATACTCGAGCAAACAATACAATTGAGTGAAAATTTTGAAAATCCGCACAAAGAAATTGTTAATCCCTGAAAGAAATACAACTATAATTCATTGCGGAAGTCGGCAATGAATAAAGAGCAAAGCTTTGATTAGTAGCATTAAGCTTTGAAAGGTGAATGCTCAAGTTCAAGAGCTACTGGAAGTTGAATAGCAAAGGTGAGAGACGATAATGTATAATAGGGAAAGCAAAGGCATGAAAGTAAGCGCGCGTCTTTTGAGGTGTGCGATAGTATGTGACTCGGGAGATGAAGCGAGGATTATCAACTGAAACTGAACTTGGATAAAAGGTGACAGTACGGGAGTAAGAGAGAGAGAGAGAGAGAGAGAGAGAGAGAGAGAGAGCGAGCGTTGAACTTGGCTGGACTCTTGTAGAAAGAGGAAAAAGGGTCGAAGTGGTTATTCGTCGCAACGTTGAACTTCCGGAGCTGGGAGCAGCTGCCAAACGAGACCGAGAGGAGGACGTTAAGCTTACGTCCGGCTTACGTCCCTCTCTGCGTACACTCGTACTGCACGCATAGACAATCGCACGTCCCTACTTGATGGCTTGTTTACAAGCTTTTCGCTTAAGCTCACTCGAACTCGTGCGCTTATCGATTACGTCTCTCGGTCTCCTCGCAATATCAATTACCTCCAAACTTACCAATCTTTTGCTCTTGTTCTCTATCGAGCCGCCAATCAAATCTCACAAGCTTCAATGTTTGCTTTGTTCAAGTGTCAACTCGACTATAGTAATGATTTGACCGTAACAATTTCATTTGCAGATCAGTGGTTCAACCTACGTACGGCGACGCCGACTATTTTTACGACGAAGAGGGGATTCTCGAACACGATAAAGATACCCAGCTTCGAATCAAACTGGTTTCGATCGGCGGAAGTTGAATCTAGATTCGCTCTAGTCAACGTAGCCGGCAAAAAAGCTTATTCCGGCAAACCAAATATGACATTTTTAAAAAGTCTACATATAGAATAGACGCCCCGCAAGTACAAGTCATCAAAACTCAATGTTACTATTCACTATTTACCCGCCGAGTCGTCAGTATTAAAAAAAATTCTTCTACTCTATTAAAAATGTTTTACATTGCTCGTAGCTAAAAGATGTAAAAACTCACGTAAAACAATAGCTGAGAAAAAAACAATAATAACGATTGTTATCCAGGGGAGCAAGTGGAGGTGAAATCTCCATGGGGCATTTTTTTGAGCAATAACAGGCAGCTCGCGAGTAAAGCGAAAGAAACGAAAGAATACAAGGAAGGAAGGAAGGCATGAATGAACGAGTGAATGAATAGGAGGGACGAAGGAGCTGCACCCCCGTTAGATCTGGCTCACGACGGGATGCATGCCAGAGTCTCGGGCTCTTTCTTTCTCTTCAGCGTTATACGCTGTTGCCAAGTTTACCTCTTACCAAGGCATACCTGCCCGCCTGCCTGACTATCTCTCCTGACTGTGCAGCCTGCGCCACCACTCTACACTACACGTACGCTTCTCAAAGCCTGCAGCCTGCGATTTTCTTTCTCTTCCTCGACAATTCCAACTTCCTCGTTTCACTTCAGCAATATTCGACTTCGACAAATCACTAATATTTCATAGTATCGTTTGAGTCTTTTTACGATCATCCAACATTAAATTGAACAAAAAAAATCAACAATATAACCTGACACGTTTGAGCTCACCAACGGTAAACAATGTATTGTTATACCTGCAGGGCCACATAGTAGCAGATCGAGGACGATCAAGTATAACAGGTAAGTATGTCCTCGAAAGAAAGAAAAAGAGCATGAGTGTGTGTGTGTGTGTGTGGGGAGGGGGGGAGGCTGGAATTTTTTAGGAATAACAGTGGAATTCTCATTCTCTTTTAGCGATTAAACGATATCAAACGCGGATCGGTATGTCCAAATTGATAATATTCGACAAGAGAAGCTAACGATAACAAGTGTGTAAGTGAAGTGATGGCGTGTTCTCTTATGTCAGATTAATTTGACAGTGATATCATTGCCGAGGCTCGTTAAATAATCATCAAAGGCAAAGGAGTCTATCTCTTGTCAGCTGTTCTTTCTTTTAGCAAATGCAATGGAGGTATTTTTTGATTTAGTTTCAATAGATGTCGTCGAGTGTACGAAAGACAGAGAGAGAGAGAGAGAGAAATAAGAGGTTCGATTTAAGGACAAGTGGAGGGAATAGCCGGTGCGCATTTGCTGCCAGCTCCGAATGCAGAAACAGAATCAAGTGACGACGACGACGACGACGACGACGTAGACGACACGTGACATCCTTGTTCCCACGATTCGCGAACCCTCATCTTGCAAGCGTCCTCTTCTGCAAATACTCTCTTTCTTATATTATACGACCGCAAGCTTAGAAAATAGACCGTACGAAATTGAAGGACAATCTGGTCTATTTGAACGTTTAATTGTACCGAGAGATCGAGTGGAGTAGGTCGAGCATTTTGTACACGCGTGACGTTGAGTGACTTATACGAGCACTTGAGAGATGCTGGTGCAGTTGTAGCTATACTATACAAAGCACATCGCGTATATAGGTGCCGAGCGACGTGCGATCTCGTTTGATTAGTGTCGTGCGCTTGACTGAGCGTCTCTCTCTCTCTCTCTCTTTCTCTCTCTCTTTCTCTTTCTCTCTTTCTCTCTCCGCTTATCTGGCTCTCGACGAGAAAATATACATGTAGTACGAGTATAGCTGCTCTATTCTCACACGCGCACGCTGTGATACTCTATTAGAGTTGGTCAGCGAGCAAATTGTTTCGCGGGCCCTGTACTTTCCCGCCACTAAACCTCGCTTTTTGCTTCATCTCTATATCGTGACATCTAGCTCGTCCACTCTTTCTCTTTATTTACTTTCCTAAAATCTTACGTATATCGTTCTATATAGAAATGCTACTGACAGACGGACAATAAAGTTTCTCGATAAATAATATCGAGTCGATTGTCAATCTATACATGTATGGTATAGAGAGAGCTCGTTTGCGTATACGTTACTTGCTCGCTCGATCATTCGCTACAAGTAAGAATTAACGCTCGGTTGCGCAGCACTCCTCCGTCTACGCATACTTTTATACGTGGGTTGCATCGTTTTGTATGTACATTTACCTATGTATATATATATATATATATATATATATATATATATATATATACACACACACACACACACACACGCACACACACATATCGCACATCTACGATGCTATAACGCGGCCGCCTTTCCTTCGCGTAACGTTTGTGCACTCGCTGCTGTTCGCTTGCGTCGAAAGGAGAGTATACGGGGCATATAGCTTACATATATATATTATACGTGTACACCTTGTCGAAATCAATATCAATGCAACCGATGATGAGCACAATTTGTTAATTTTTTTCATCATTCGACTGAATTATATCTCTCTTATAACACACAGTTTATTGCAGCGTAGTTACAGCTGAAATGGAAAGAGAGAGAAAGGGACTAGGAGTAAGTACTAAGCAATAGACGATGGCACGTGAGTTCAAGATAAAGAGACATCCTCATAAATGGCAAAGTCGAGTTGATGAGTTGCACAGTCCCCTCAGCCACCGTCCATTGTGTGTTTCCCGCTTAGGAGTAGTCCGTGAGCAGCAGCATTGGCCTGAATTCCGTGGCTGTAGCTAGCGCTCTCTTTCTCTCTCTCTCTCTCTCTCTCTCTCTCTTGCTGTCTCTCGCGTACAACTCACAGCCACCGCCACCGCCACCGCCGATCTTATTAAAGACCTAATTAACCGTTTAACGAGATATATTTAAGCGAGCTCTGCGAGGCGCACACGCATGCCACTCGCGTGGCCCGTCCTGCAGTAGTACCGTTCACCCATCATTCGCTCGTGTATATCCCGGCTCATAGTCGCGCTTGCGCCACGAGAAAAATTACTTATCACTTCCAAGACAAGCAATGCTTATCAAGAGCTTACGCGCACTCATTCGTTGCGTATCGCCTATTGCGGCATAGAATATCACGAATGACCGATCGCCATACATTTGTTTAAGCATCACGCTTGTCTGTCTATGTGACCACCTACCTCTTTCTTCGATAAGATTGGAAGGAGCCAACTGCGACAAACCATCGCGGACCACCAGCACCAACACCAGCACTAGAATCGGCAACGGATTGCGCTCCCACATGATTGCTCGTTTGCAGATTGCTCGTCTTGTATATTTGTTTTTTATCGTTGACTTGGTCCTTCTCGATCTCGATCTCACTCACCACGAACCGCAATTGTCTCGATAAACATGTCCACTCGCGATTCTCTTATCCACTTTGTCCACGATAATTGCTTTCCTAATATAACTGTAGAACACTGGACACTCGATAGCTCAACTTATTAAACACTCGCGCACTGTCAATTTCAATTGAACGCTGAGCACTAGTGGTAGTATCAACAGCAGCAACAGCAGTAGCAGGCATAGGCCCACCTGTTGAATGTCATTGAGCCGCTAGCGCTTTACTTATTCGCACGTGCTTGCTGTACGCCTTGGAATTGCGACTCACGCTGCTTATTGTGCTCCTTTCTTTCGACTTGCTTTCCATGTTGAAGCATGTTCCATCGGCTCATTCGTCTCAATCTGGCTTTATCTTTTGAACGACTGAATCTGATGTCTACGAGTATTTGTAATTATTAGCCGACACCGACACCAACACCGACTTGTAATATCGAGTCCACGTTAAAGATGAACTCCGATCTACGACTTCAATTTTCAAGCCATATCTTCATACTCCAGTTACACCTGTCTCGCACTGCTATCACTAATTGGCAAACAAAGCAAAGCTGCCTCGACGCCAAAAGAGACCTGTCGATTCTTTTATTATTCTATTCAAAAAGTGCACTTGTCTTCAGTTTCACAAACGCACACTTGCAAATGATTGTTGTTACTTTTAAAAGCAATTGTCCGAGCGTACGTGTTATCGAAAGAAAAAAAAACGAGCTGAGCTACAGCCGCGCGGGATCGAACTTACTCCTACGCCGCTTGAGCGAAGAATAAGAGCGCCACTGCGGTAGTAGCTTATAGTTGGGTCCGAAGCTCCAACTCTGCCTGGCGGCCTTTGGAGCAGCCGAGAATGTATAAAGCGGCGAGGGGCAGGGACAGGCACGGGAACAAACGGGCCGCATTTGTCTCGTTTCAAATCGCACCGCAACGCGGCGATACCAGTATCTCGCGTACACGGTGACTGAGCGTATTTCTTTGCTTCTCTACATTTGCCACAGTCGCTATTTCGCTTCACTAGTCTCTTCACTAGTCTCTACCGATCGTCCGGAAATGCTCTCGAAGGCCTCAAGGATTCACCGTACTATCGCAATATCGATCTCCATAAAGCTCGCTCCTTTCAATACACTTTCATCTTCTTCCATTTTCTTCTTTACTTTCTTACCTGTGTTAAAGAAAAAATCGGCAAGTAACACATTCCCTACAATCAATTGCGTATCTAGCTTTAATAAAAATCCCCTATATAAAAAATAATAATAATAGAAGGTTTTCAAATAAGAAGAAGACTTCGACATTTTTGAGCATTTTTATTATAAATAACAGGGTTTATTATTATAAGGTGTGCACATATCCATTTATCTTAAATTATTTTTAAACTTTTGCGGGCGCGAGTTTATTATAGGTATAGCTGCGTTCTATTTGTAGCCTTTAGTCGTTATTAATCGAACAAATCATCATGACAATTGATTGCAATAGATGAAATTTAAGTATATTGTTTCTACTTCTCGTCGATTGTTAACGCTATATGTGTTTATCGAATCTCGTCCATGATTGAACAATGAACATAATAATAAATCTACTTTTTGGCCGAGATATAACTATGACGATAGTTGATAATTAAATGGAAATGTACAAACTTTACAAATAATCAAAAGTAATAGTTTTCAGCGACATCGTCACAGTAATACTAATAAATGATGTATTGTAGGTTAATTTATTTTACAAATCCTTTAATTTGCATTGCTTTAAGAACGTTACGTGATGATTATTTCTGAGTAGATAAACTTTTTCACACCCTGAAAGCTCGAAATGGATTTCACATGGTTATTTTTATGATAGCGCATCTACAATTTGGTCACAAGTGAATTGCAAGGCAAACACACACAGGTGTTGCAACTACACTCAGCGTAGAACGTCTAAATTGCTTTATGTATTTCACTGTTGAAAATAAATGTTTGTATTTTTTCGAATGCATAAGCTTGAAGAATTATTAACTCGAATAGTTCAGCAAATGTAAGCAGCTTACATTTTTCGTAAAGCATACTGCTATTGATTAGCCCTAAAGAATGCATTATTTCGATAATTTTGTCGATTACAATATGTAGAATATGTGTTATTAAGTCTCTCGGTTTGCTATGCATAAGCTAAACAAATATATATGTATTCAATATATAACTCTATATCTCTATATTTTTTAATTTTTTCCATATTTTCTCTTCAACTTTGACTTTGCTAAATTACTTTCCAAAGTCTTCCCGTCAATTTCGATTCCCTTAAAACTATAAATACCACGCACAGAAATAAATATCTTCTTTCGTATAACTGTGCACTTCTTACATCGATTTACTTCGTTAGAATTCTAGACGCAAGAAACGCGCAACTTAGTCAAGAAAAACTTTACTTTTTCTCTTCGTGTTGTATAGCTGATCCATGTTTCATCAATAAATAGGTAAACAACGTCAACATAATCACACAACTAATTGTAATAAAAATGTCAATAATGTAAAATTATTTTTTTTAAATATTACTCTAAATTACATATGCATTTTTGCGTTATGTAGCAGGCACGTTATTTTTTCTACAATATTCATATCACGTATTAAACACACGTATTGAAAATCACTGCGTCGAATACATGTGGAAAGATCTTGACTTTTTCTTCATCAAAATATTTTAATTTTAAAACTTACTCGATTTAACTTATCGTTAAATATACACTTTTAATTTTAGAAAATGCTGCTTTATTATCTTTTACATATATTCTAATCCTTAGAAATAAAGAGATTTCTGTTCAAGCAGTTTCTAAATCGAATAGTAATTTTTTTGTAACCTTATTTTTCAACAAATACTTGCTAAAGTCATAAAGGTTTACTGCGTTTATCTGATTATTACCATTCACATATTCATTAAAACAAAACTTGCGAGAGCAAGTCGAATTTGAGTTTGTAAAGCAACTCGTCTTTTCACCGAACTCTCAGTGTCTACATTAGTAGAGCAATACAAAAAATAATGAGCTTCCTCATAATGTCGTTATAAAAATGCCAATTCCGTGATAAATTTGAGTTGATCAGGATATGGTAAAATATTATTCACACGATTCTCGTAGAAAATTAACGTAATGATTAGTATCAAATTTATTTAGAAACAAAGGCAAATTTTCTTGAAAAGTATTTAATTTTTAATGTCTTTTTGCCAGAAATACTTTTACAATGTTGCGATTGTACGAAAATGAAATAAACTGTTGTGATTCTGATTATCAAAAGTCACTTCTGATTGATCATTGTCAATTTTCATTCGTACATGATTCTGTATATATTATAGAGTAGAATATAATACTATTTTCCTAACACAAAGCACATTTGACCAATTCCATTGTTAATTTATCAACCCGCACATATCTACATTTATAGGCATTTTTGGATACATTGCCACGTTTTTCATTGCATATAGGCCAATATATAGTTTCCATATACCTACTAATTCTAACAATTATACAGCATAATATTTTACGTTTCAGTATTCGACCAGACACTCCTTTGTGATGTCGTAATTGCAAAGTTGAATCAAAAGTTTCTAAGATTTTGAAATAATGATTTGTTTGCTGCAGTATTACGTGTACAAGTTATTCTCCTACTGCGGTATATTCCTACTAACTTTATTATATTTGCAAAAAAGCTCACTTCTCATTTTTTACCGTGATCGAACGAAAGTAAATGAATTGAGATGAGTTTTGATTTCACACTAATTTTCTCGGGTTTACAACAGCGAGATAATTTTGTCGGGGACTTATTAGTCAAGATATCAAGTCCGCCCACAATATATACAAGTTACGGCAGACTCGTCAGCATGAAACTATTGGAAATATTACTCAGGGTAGTTTGTTTCGTTCAGAGAATAGTGGAAAATCGTTGGAAAATTTTTGAAGCAGATTCCGCTTCCGCACATTTTCAATAAATTCGTGGTAGTAATTATAAGAAGTTGATTACGGGATAACTTTGAATATCAATCTTAGAATATTATTGATAACCATTTTTACATATCATACACGTAGCAAAACGGCAAAGCACGGTAGTTAGACTAAATAATTCGATAGTTATTATTAGGTAACAAGACCAGGTTCTAATATTGTTAAATTGTAATAACATAAATTTTTTCATAAAATGTGGTATGTACTAATTGTAAAAGTAGATTCCATTACAGCTACGTTTATTATATATTCTTTAAAACGAGCATCAGCGTACACGTGGAAAAGTATTTGTAATATTTTGAAATTAAACAAATATTAATGAAAAGAACAGATTTAATAAATAAAAATAAAATTAATAGAGATTCAAATCGATTATTAACAATAACGTTACACACATTTTCTTATACACGTTAGCTTAAAAGACTACGTAGGCTTACAATGTTTGAGAAAGGATAATTTTATGATGCTATATAGACGTCGTTACTGCGAAGATATAAAGGTATTTGAAGAAGATTGATTTATGAACACGAAAAGCAGTGTTAAGTGCGCATTGTCGTAGGAAAACCCATAATTACAGTGTAGATCTTGATTTCGTTGATGCGTTCGATTCTACTTAAGTTATCCATTTGTCTGTGTTTAATGTTTCCATTGTCGGAAATACTGATTAAATGTTATAATATAATAACAAGCGCAACTTATTTTATAAATCTCAACTTCGTGTACACGAACACTATTCTTAAATTATTCGATAGAACGTTATAAAATAATCGTTATTATTTATTAAAAAAATTGTTTTCATTGTTAACGTGATATTTTTTAAGATAACGAATTACAACGTTTAATTTCTATCAAATAATCAGTACAGTAGATATAAGTCTACTGAGTATGACGTTAATTCATTTCAATTCCATTCAAAGTTGCAAGGTTTGCGACGTCTACTGACGTATTCTCCAATACACTTGTATCTAAACAATACAGAATGACCGATCGATGTAATAACGTACAAAAAAGACAGCTTTTTATTGATGAATTCGCAAGAAAAAGTAAATAAAATAAACAACGTTGTCTTCGTTGAAACATTATTTTGTACATGAACAGAGGAAATAAAGCGTTAGTAGATGTGATTTAACAGACGACGGCTTCTGGTAAAGGGTTTTCAGTGATGTGTATAGCCGCTGTTGGCCAGTCAATTTTTTTGCTACAAATATGATTCAGTCCTTCGAGTGATGCGAGTCGGTAGTCGGCCATTTTTAACGGAGAAAGAGGTGCAACTGCAAACGAAAGCCATACATTAATACAGCGATGAAATTTTTCGTAAATTATAAATTTATAATTACAACAGAACAATAAGTGTAAATGCTTAATATCATCTAGTAGAATAAAATCAAGCAAACTATGATTGTGTCAGCCATTTGACAACGTTTTGAAGTAAGACTATCTAAAACATCATTAGCTATACAATTATGAGTTCGACATTATTATGAAACAGTTTGTCAATAGGTTTGTTCTACCAGATGAAATTGTCTACTTATACTCTTCTTATTTTTGCGCAAAACGTGTTTTTTTACGACGAACGTACTTCTATAAATAAAATCGACTAAAAATATCATATTACATATATACCACATCGACGCTGCGGTCGGCAATAAATCGGCATTAAGCATAATCCAACTCAAAGTATTATTGTTATTATATAGGAACTAAATTATGAGCAAGCGCACATGCAAAGTAAAAGAAAAATCAAAAGAAGTAGAATGCGTGTGTAAAGTGGTCTGTTGTATGCAAGAAACATCAAGACAGTGTTCTCATCGCGCAACGTTTCAGAGTCTTTTCTACGTCCTATTGCCCAGTGCACTCATTTTATTCTCCAAAGTATGTATCGACAAATACTTTTTTGTTCAACAAACCATAACAAACATCAAATTTTGCCACATTACTTAAAAAGTGGTCGTTCTACAAAAGAGTACTTTGTAATAAAACATGGAATTTAATTTAGGCAAATGGATATCTTCGAAGGTCGCTCGCACCGTTCCGTTTATCAATACAATTTAATAGAATCAGTGCGGTAACAAACAGAAAAAAAATATACACATCTACATAAATATATCAAGAACATCGATAAAATAAATGCATTCATTTCCAAACAAAGAATTTCAATAAAATTTAACAACCTTTCTCTGTGCATATTCAACGGTATTCACCTTTCAGTAATTTCTACTTCGTTCGTTTAATAGTATTTTTATTGCAGTTTGTTTATCATTGATTGGAAAGATACGTTTATTAATAACAATACAACAAATTTTACAGAAAAAGGTTCAATGCGTTTCGAATATTACGTGCATGGTGCGCTAACATTGCTGCTGTTAAATATTTGACTCAAAGTTATTAAATAACAGTAGCAAATGATTATAAAGTACTCACAGAAATAATTAGATAAATGATCTTTTTTTAACAGAAGCTACGTTACATTGATACGTACACAGACACTAAATATAAAGAAAATAAATGAATCACAGTAGTAAGCTTGAAAGAACACCAATTTGTTGTTAAAAATATTTGAAAAAATTAGATCGAAAGATTATTTGTTGTAAGTATGTAGATATGAGACTAAACATAATAGGGAGTGAAAAAAATAAAAAATATGCAAATATTGAATTGTTTGGAATTCTGTCAATTAATCACGTGACTCAATCAGATTTTATTAAACTGTAACATATTTAACAATGTCAAGAAGATGGAAGACTCGTAAGAATAGAAAGTACATTAGTCGAAGTGAGAATCTGATCTAGCATAGTAGTGAAGAGATGTTAGATATTGTTAGTAGTTTTAGTAGCCTTTTATTAGTTAAGGTTGGTGGAAATAATAGAAAAAGTCAATCCCTCAAAAGACTAGTTTATTAATTAATTTGCAAAAATGTCCGATTAGCCCCGATTGTTAGTCTCTTTTACGTTCATAGTTTCCGAATATACTTTGTAATCCGACTTACTCAACGCTTAGACGTGGCCTAATTGACCGACACAGCGCGTTCAACTCCTTTGCCGCCTCGATTCTTAATTACAATTACCTTCGGGTGTTGTAGGCGCCGTAGGCTTCCCCGGGGACCTCACCACTAAAACGTAGAAGAAACAAAAACACACTCGTTTTATTCATAATTACAGGGATTTTATGTCGAGACGCCAACTTTTTTTTCAAACAAGTCATCAGACATTATCTACAGCACATACTACAAAAAGGCCTCTTACTCTAATCTTTATTTACGTTACTTCATCGTTACTTGTTTGTACAAATAGACTTTTTTATAAACGTTTTACTTTTTCATTTTCACTTCTTTAGCATCAATTACCCGTGGCTACGTAAAGATTTATTCGACATTAGATCAATAGTACTTAACTCGTTGCTGCTGTAACAATACCCGATTACCGCGGAATATAAAGAGAGAGAGAGAGAGAGAGAGAGAGAGAGAGAGAGAAAGAGAAAGAGAGAAAACATTACCAACGACATTAAATCGTTAAAAATAAACAAAAAATAAAATAAATACTAGCCAGCAAGCCGTAAAGAATATAGTTGACTACAATCTTGAACAAAATTATGATAATACATACCACTCGATACATCCGAGACGCGTGGGAAAAAAAACTCAAGTCGATGAACAAGAATTTGTTTGTTCTTTATATTAATTATTTTTACGTGTAAACAAGAGATGACATGGAATCAAATAAGAAAAGAAAAATAAAGAAACGGCGAAAGAAACAAAAGTTTGAAGATCAAAACTCAAATGAATGTTTATTCGATTGACATTGTTCTTCTTTTTCATGAGACTATCGTGTATAGATGATGATGAATGTTCAAAATAGACAAACATAATCTCGAATTTTAGAATGATAACGATGCAAATACTTTGGAATGTCACATTGCATGTAGGTGCAAAATATGATACACCAAGAAGAGGTATCGAATAAAAGTACTTATCAATCTAAAATTCAACGCTTGTATTTATTTATTCATTCATACAAGAAAGGTTTGAAATTGATATCTAATAGACTGACACCGATGATAATAAGTTATGAAATTATAATTATGCTAACAACAAGATGAATTTTCAATAACATTAACAATTCGGATGAACAGCATATCTTTACATCCTACTGGGAAAACTTGAACAATAAACACAAATTAAAAATGATTCGATCACTATAACAATTGGTTATTGCATCAACTGTTCAGTCCTGTTCATACACATTAATAATTAAACTATGCGATATTACTTGCAACAAGTACAAGAACATCATGAATATTTCACAAACGTAAAATAAATACTGGTAGTGTAACTCCAAGTTATATGCAGTTTATCACCGGGCTCAAATGTTCATTTTCACTCTTTCATTTGCGTCGATGTACAGTTTTATGTGATAAAAGCATATTATAGTGTACAGTGACAAGTGCGAGTGTGTTTTCTGTGACCAAAAAGCCAAACAGAACAACGAACGCCGTCTAAGACAGCCAATGGATTAATTTTTCAACGATGCCGACCGATTGCTTAGCCTACTTCTCGAAATTTTTGTTATTTCACCAACTCAATGGTTTATTTAGTTATTTACTCCTTTTTTGTTGTTTTTTTCTATTTCACGCGCCATTTCAGTTCAACTATCTCTATGGAGTAGACCAGAAATATTCATCTTTAAACTACCGCATAGTTGTACAAGTGCAATCTAAATCTGATATTTTTGAATTCCTCGATCAATTGTGTAGATTAGTATGCAAGTTTATTCTTTCCTCGTCACACCGATTTCTAAAAACGCCAGATAGTATTGAAATATACTAAAATGGACTAACGATCTCCAAACCTCCAAATATGACATTTTCACTGCATTTATTATATGCATCGTTAAAAATTATTAATCAGTAACAAAGTAAACCTTTTTTTTTATAAATAATCACTTGGAAGCAACTTTGATGCAGATCAAGTTTTCAATATTTAGGTTTATTTACATCCATTTACTATCGAAATAGTAACAATTTCATTAGATTGAATTGAAAACTGTTACTATTGAAACCGAATACATCGAAGAAAAAATAAAATCCTAAGTTTGCATAAACTAGTGAAATGTCCGTATCCTGATCACTGTAGTAAAGATGTTTGTTTCATTAAAAAAATTAACGAAAAACTTAAATCTGTAAAATAATACACTTTACGATATCCAATAATATTCATTTCGTGCTTTTATTTGTGCTCAATATACGAACGCGTATATGCGCATCTGTGTGTATGCATATATTCATATACACGTACGAATCACTGAAAATTCATATTTGGAAATCTAAGAAACATTTTATTTTAGTTATTTCTATTATATTAGGTTTTTTTCGAAAAGTAAACAAGAAAAAAAAGCATTACCGAACTGATAAATTGAAAGGTCAATAATGCTCCATGTTCTTTCATATTTTGCAAGTTTTGTTTTTCAAAAACTTATGTGCAAAATCATAGTTATATAAACGGATTTATAAGAAATCATTGTTCCAATCGCTTTGGAAAATATCGTTTCGAATGTCAAGAATACAGGATTCATTTGCTTTTGTACTATAAAAATTTTTCTTTTCGTTTTTGTTACTTTGATAAACAAGAGATTTATAAATATTGTAATAAAGCACATCAACCTTGTTGATTCCATTTTTCATGTGTCACATTCATCAATTTCTTGGAAACGGATGTAAATGTCATTGTCATGGATCAACTAATTATTCGAAACAATTTATCAGTGCAAAGTTTACGTGTGTCGATGTCGTTGATCAAAGTCAAATTTTTCTATGGACGATAGATCTTGCTACAAAATAAGAACACATAGCTCGTTAATGACTAATCGAGTAGTATGATTTGTTCATTTGAACTTGGATCGTTAGCATACGGTAATAATATGCAAGAGTAAATCATGTAAGACACATCATGAGCTTGGTTTGTACGTGAATAAATAATGTTGCAACGAGACCCGTCTCGAAAAATTTGAATTTATCACCCATTTCCAAATATATCTAATTTTATAGAAATTTATTTTTACACATTTTCAAAGTCGTCAAATTTATACTCATTCTTTATTTTTTTTTATGATATAGCGATTCTACTTTGTGAGATTCGCGGTGATAATCATCGTTCTATTTTATTTGCTTAAAATTAACCTCATCGCTCACTTACCGTAGCCTTCACCTTGAAGGAACAATCGGAATGCTTCGCTTACTTTGCCTGGTTGTTCCTCGAGCACCATTCCACAATCGGAGATCTGAAAAATTATAAAACCAGTTATTTAAATTTGCAAGGGGGCTCGACGGGTCAATCTACATTTACGTAAAGATGTTACGTGTTTCCCTTAAATTAATAGGTACAAACGTCTTGATTTTGTATAAAAGATGCTTAGACGTACAACTTTGATAAAATTACGAGAAATGATAGTTAATGCTAGGTGTGCAAACCTTCATCCAAGAACTGTTGGTAGGGTCAAGTCGGCCATTGAGAGTGACGGTGTCATCGACGTGAGGACTAAGCGAGCCTGTAATATTCATCACGGGTACAGAGAGCGTCGTTCCATCCTTCCTACGCGTCGGATCAAGTTCACGAGCGATGTTCAAGTCGGTTCGGCGGACGTAGCTATCGATAAATAAGGCCAGGTTTGTCGGGTTGACCCGGCGTTCGAAGTAGTTTTTGTAAACCTGTACGAGATCGTGATTCCTGTCCTCGGTACCCTACAAAAAAAGTGATCGTGAGGTTCATCCAGCTCGCGAGTTAACGGCAGTATTAATCGAATATACGCGCATTTATAAGAAGGCTTACCCGTCCAAAATGATGCCACATCAGATAATCAAGAACACCCTGAGTCATCCCTTGAGAGCGTAAGTGCCGGCAGTTGAGTTTCTGATAACCCCATTCAATCCAGCCGGCTTGTGTCGACACGCAATTGATCAGGCAGAGAGCATTCACCTTCTCGGGGTGCGCGAGAGTAAAGCGAGCAAGAATATTCGCGCCAGCACCCACGCCAAAACCAATCACCGACCTAAGTCCAAAGTGACCGAGAACAAACAACAACTGGTCTGCTAGCTCTTCCATCGTTGGGTAAACATAGCTGAAACATCGAGGCGTTGGGTCGTTGTATGACCATTATCAATCTATTAATTATAACGAACGACACACTGAACTTACTCTTCGGCCAAAGTTGGAGCACCCTCTTCTTGACCTGGAGCATTCACGTGGTAAACGCAAAAGTTTTCCAGTAGTACTCGCATGTCGATGTAATTGAAGAACGCTTGAAAACTCGAGATATCTGTAAAATATAGTTTGAGACGATTCGCGATGGCTATTGTATTTTTGGAACACATCGCTTAAAGACAAGGAACTCACAGTTAAGGCCCAGATCGTGGTAGGTGAGAATGGCTGGTTTAGCTCGATTTCCTTGAATAGCCACGAGAAGCGATCCTTTGTCGGTTTCCACGCGTTCCTCCCGTACCGAACCATCTTCTCTCGTTAAATACCTCAACGTTGGAAATTGAAGCTGGATGTTTTTTAGCTCGATATCGTCCATACTGTCCGACGGCATTGCGCTGTGCATTCATTTATCAATTAGTCCCTAGTCCATTACCGTTCGTTTCATTCAAATTCTAATCAGATTTTTTTTTCGTTCTCTTTCATCGTCCTTTCTCACTACTTGCACTCGGCACCTGTGCTCGATCGATTACTCAAGTATAATTATTTTTTCAACACTAGCAATTCTAGCGAATTGACGTAAGAAATATATGCGCCAAAATGACTTTGCCCGATCGTTCAATCAGTCTTGCACGCAACAGACAGTCTAACGGGTTTTTTGTACTTTAAATGTTTAGCCACTTTATTTTCAACGATTCTTGCTACATCTGCATCGCCGTTTTACCGGATAATGTATGTGAAAGTCTGGGCGGCATAAAAATACATTTCCTCATCGATTATCAGTGAACACGCGAACGATATAAACCGATACAAATTGCAGCTTCGTTATAAATACCACGAACAATTTCTAAATATCACATTTTTACAGCTGCCTAATTAGTATATACCTTCTAGTTTTGTCAAAGAATCATCACTATTTTGTTGAATTGTAGATAATAAATCATTTTTTTAATAGATGATCCAAGTGGTAGAATTTGGTAAGCGATATTTGTACGTTAAAGGAAAGTAAAAAGCGTTCAAGTGGGGGATCATACAAGTCAGCAAGTATTTAGAGGTGATAGAAACAAGGTTGGAAAATTCAAGAGATGCACGGCTATTTAGTAAGCAGCGCTTAGTTCACACGGTTTTAGCGTCAGAATTGAGTGTTAAACGTATACGAGATGGGTTGGCCAAATTGGCTGTAGTATACTCCTCTAAGGCAAAGTATAACGAAGCAGCTTTTGAAAATGAGAGTAGCGGAAGCGTTGGGTAAGGGGGTTGGGTTGGGAATGGTGGGAGGATGATGGAATTGGGCGTCGAGATGGCGCCGCTGGCGTTGATTGTCTGGTTGCAGGGCTGCAGTAGCTGCAGCACATCAGCATGACCAACACGCTGAACAAAGCTAGCATAAAGCCAAGGTATATATAACTGTGCTAGCCTTTTCGCATTTTACAACCCCTTCCTCTCCACCCCCATCGATCCAAACGCTCACGGACAAGCCACGCCCGACTGCAACTCGCGCGCTCGCACTCGAGCCTTCTCCAACCAACTGCAACCGGCTCGAACTAGTTGCCACGCCGCGCCGTCGCCCCGACGACCTGCCGACGACCTGCCGACGTCACAGCGTAGCATTGCCATCAGCCGATACATCGTCCCTTGCACACATACACCCTCGACCGATGTTCACCTTTTTCCCTTTATTATCTGTTTTTTTTCGCAAACTCCACTTGCATTTCTGTACACCTGAATTTTTTATTCCACCTTGTCCACGTAAATAAATCAGTGTTTATCCCTATTTCCCTTACGCTCGAGACTCCTACATTAGCATTATCGATTCCGTCGAAGCCTAATAATCTTATCGGTCAGTGGTTTCCCTCTGCTTTAACGAGTGACTGTATACTCATCGCCAACACGCTACGGGAATGGCACCTTTTTTTACTACCTTGCTAAGCACTTTCCATCTTTTCCTTTCTCCGAAACAAGCATCAATTACAATCTTTACGTTTTGCTGAAAGTTTTTCTAGCTACTGGCAAAATTATATCCTTTCTACAAAATAGACTTGATGCAAATAGTAGAACTTCAAGTTAGTTTAGTATTCTCATTGTTCATTATCTCTTATTTGCAAAAGCAATTAGCTTCTTTGCACTACTGTCATTATCTCTAGACAATCTTTTACGTAGTTTCCCTTTATCATGCAAAAAAGGACTTAAATTAAACAAATCCTACTGTAATTTTATAAATTGCATTGGTAATGCTCAAATCTTGTGGGTTTCAAATTTCAAAGTTTATCTTTATATCTTCCTGGTTAGCCAAAATTTCAATTAAATTTTGAGTTACGAATTTGATTAGCATTGTTTTGATTAGAAAAAGAGAAAACAAGATTACTAGTCTGCTGGACAGCGTCATTAACGTTCAACGGCACCGATCAATTTGTACGCGCGTGCACATACAACTTTTAGTTTGATCACTTCAGTTGATTTGTATTTAGTATTCCAAAATTCAATGGTAATTGCGATCATTACAATCTGTATTCAACATTTTTTTCAAAATATACATTCCTCTAATGTATAGTATTCCGATAAGTTGCATCGATTATTCATCAAACAAAATATCCACAGTATGGAAATTATCCAAATGTCCACGTACTGCATAGCTGTGTCAGTGCCTTCTTCAATATAATTTCCTTGTGAACTTGGATCTAGTTTACTAACACATGTACGATAATTTGATCAATAACATATTGCCAACCTTTTACACCCTTCGCTATATTTTCTTCAACGTTCACAAGTACCTACTGCTGCTACGCGTCCATATCTTTTACATATTTTTTATGTCATCCGAGTCTTGCATCGTTGGTACTCAAGGTGAGCTCGCCCTATATGTATAAACTTTTTTTATTTAAACAAAATATCAATCTCTACAATAGGGTCCATGTTTCTACCGAGTATAGTGGAAACTATTTATTCGAGAGATAGACAAAACGTGAGCTGTCTATCTTTAGTCGAGTAATAAGCGAATTGGATTATTTTACGTGGTCCGCAGAAAGCCCAGTTACAGTTTTTATTGATAGCATTAAGCGACTCTAATTTTAAACCAACGTTGCCGTGTACGAAGGACATTTGTAATCAATACATGTGGCGAGTTTCATTTGACATGTTTTTTATATAATGACCCACGGATACTTTGCCGACGCATAAGAAAATAGCCACAATACATTACCGAGGCATGATATACCAAGTTAAAATAATAAATAGTTTGCTCGACCCGAGTAAACTGATTTCAACCATTATTTGTTCAATCAAGCTTCGATAGTACTGTATGCGGGCAACTATTTTCATTCTATATCGTCACTTTGCTCTTCGATCTGAGATTTGATATCTGGTAATCGATACTCGTTGTTCAACTTTCATATCGCCATAGCTTTATATCGATTCACTTCTAGACTAATCACCGACAGTATTATATCGCTTGTTTATTGCGAGATCGTTGCAATAATCTAGATTTTCTCTTGACATTCTTGAGCGATGAATATAAGAGCAGTGCTTTCAGCTGGAACGCGGCATGCTCACGTAACAGTAGCTAATTACTTCTAATCACTTTGCAACTGACTGCGTCTCTTTTTTTTTTTTGGCTACGAACAGAATGTTAAAAAGATCGATACTTGCTATTACAAAATATCGACAGGAGCCGTGAGGGTTGCGAGGTTATGACAATATTGTCACTTTGATTGTTGAATCAGGAAAGCGTGTAGGCAGGCAGATAAAGTAGAAGTAGTAGCGCTTGAATTCTGATCGAGGATTCTCAGCAGATCTTTGCTAGCTACATTAGAGCATTGTTGATGTTATGAAAACTGGCCGCTGAACGAATCAATTGATATCACTGGACAAGGATGATTTTGGTAAGGGTTTCAACCAAATGCTATCACAACGAAGGGCTCTTCCAACTGTTCTAACTCTATTGACCCATAGAGTTTGGAAAAACGCAGCTTTCCATACAAGAACCAACTGTACTTATATTTTGTAGTTAGAGGTGTTTGCGAATGAGCGAATACAGCTAAAATTCACTGCCTCGTCTAGCATGTCGTAGCAAGTGTAGTAAAAGTCATATGTTTTATGTTGGTATTGTATGTTGATGTGTATTCATTAATTTTCACTAAATACCACTACTACTTAATTTTTTCAAAATACAAACAAAAATTGACAATGACTAACGATTATTTCTCTTATAAATATTCAACAACTTACTAATTAATAACGTTATAATTAAAACTTGACGTAAAACAAATGTATTTGGAATACCGATTGATTTGACAGAATTACACGAAATACCGTTTTTCGAAAAGGAATATCTCTGACCATAAAATTGATCCCATCATTAGATGTAAGACGTTAATAAATTAGTTGATAGTTATTTCGGATACATAAGATTATACGTACCAAAAAACTTTGCAAAATAACTTAAATCCCACAAAATGAATAATCGTCCCCAATTGTTGACAAACAATGCTTTTATGTACAATCAATAGCGAGTTCAACTCAAGCTGCAATATTGATCTACGCTAAAAACGGAATCGTCTCAATACACAATATGTACATGACATGTACATATTCAAATTGACGATACACTCCAATATTTTATTTCATTCATATGAATATCTCTCTATAAAAATGAATAATCAAACAAACGTATATAGTACAAAATTATCTCAAATCACAAGTACATCAATATTAACAGTAATATTTTCATAGCCATACAAACAATTTGACGGAGTAGAATTGAACGAATATAATTAGCTGCTTCAAAAATAAACAAACAAGAGGAAACTTTGCTACAATACTATATTTAAGTGAATGTAATAATAAAAAGTACTTGTACAAAAGTAACTCACCCCAAAAGAGCAGATTCTTCGGCTGTAGCTGCAGTCGGCATTTTACTTCTTTCCCTAAAACAAAATGGACGCCACAAAATAATAAGGCTGTCAGCCCTAGCGGCTTTATCAACATTCGATGTTCTTTTTTCACAAAGATCGTTTTCTTTTTTCTTTTTTTTTATCATATATATTTTCAATAAAGTTCTCACTGATCCGCCCGAGTGCCATGAAAATGCATAACAACACTAAAGCATCAAAGCATACTGTCTAAACTACACGTGTACCAGCTTATTTAACGTGTAAGTTGTATTTGTGTGTACGTGTCGAACCATTTCAATAAGCAATTGAGATTGTCGACGAAGTAAGTTTGAGATTGTCCGTCAAATAGAGAGTATGTCCATGAACAGCTCGAGAGGTTTAGTATTGTGGGATTGGATTGCTAGTAGAGTGTGTAGGTTTCAACAGAGCAAAGCGGAGCTTTATAAGCAGTGTATAGTAATAGTAGCAGTACATAGGTGTGTGTGTGTGTGTGTGTGTGTGTGTGTGTGTGTGTGTGTGTGTGTGTGTGTGTGTGTGTGTACATACATGCACATATATACATACACGTACACACACACGCACACGCACACACACACACACACACACACACACACACACATACACATAAGCATAGAGTGGCTGGTTGCATCACACTTGGTTTGCAAAGGAGCATATGTAGCTTACCTCGGCACGTCAGCATCGTCGGCCCGTTTTTCGTCTTGCGGCTCTGTGGGCCACGCGGAACAGATCGATAATTCTCTTCCTCGTGACCCCGAGAGCTTGCCGAAGCTCGAGGAGAGTTTCCGCATCGATAGACTTGGACAAACTCTGATGCAAATTACGTATTCTACAATCTATATCTCTACAGACTGGCTGTCGAGTATTGTAATTTCGTCGATCTCAAACAACAAGCCTCTCTACTACGCCAAATGTACTTGATAATGTTCGCAAATTTTTTTTACAACACAACTAGTCGTCTTTTACTTTTGAAATCTTTTCAGATCATAGCTGTATAACAATAATGAGAATGAACCACAACCAATTGCAATTCCTCTCGAGGGCGCTTCTGCTGTAGTTACTCAAATCGAAATGGCCTGGGTAGCTCAAACTTACAGCTATCAAGTTTAGAATTTGCAAAATTGTCCAAAGTACAATGTCTGATTACTGGCAGTTTGAATTTTCCGAGGTAATATGAACGACTACGAGCAATAGCGAGCTCGAACGGATTATGGATGATAAGTCTGGCAGAATGGTCCCATGGGTCAACATGACAAGCTCCCGTCAAACTAAGGGATGAAGGTTCTAAAGCGCAATCAACTGTCGGGAAAGGGCTTGAATCGCGATCTAACGAAGGGCATCGAGATGGCAAAGAAGAGAATAAAGAAACGAAAGATACCTGGATACGATGGAGACGCTCTCGCGCTTATCCTCGATAAGGGGGTTCTTCTTTCGGATGGCGAGCTCGACCCTTGGAGCAGCAAAGCTGAAGGCCTTCTTGACCGATTCGAGAACAGCCTGTCCAGGTCCTTGAGTGTGGCTGTGTTCCTGGATGGTGGTGCTCTTGTAGACGTCCTCGCCCAGGTCGCCGAGAGACCTGTACGAGGCGCCCGTACCCGCAGGCATGGGATTGGTCACCTGTTCAGGCTTGCGATACTCTCGGCGGCGCCTTCTGAGCTCGGAGCGTCGCCAACTCCGTCGCTCGGCCCAATGGCGAAAGCGACGTTGTTGTCGATCCTCGGTCCTAGGGCCAAACTCGAGCGACTTCGACGCCCGTCCGTGCCTCACGCTTCTCGGACTACTCGAGCCCGCCTCGAGCCTCGCAAGCTTACGTCTCAGCAGCGAGATCGTGATGCCGTTGGGGCAATTATTCGTGCAGTGCGCTCAGCAGGGAGATTCACCCGGTACCGAGCTGCGGGAGATAGTGCGTGCGTGTCGTGCTTCTTTTACTCGTTCTTTTTTTCTTTCGTTAATTAATCTAGTGGTGCTATGAAGATGCTCGGCATGACGGCAATGACGCTTATGCGCAATCATCGCAATATTTATGTACGCACGATAGATTTTTTTTCTCTATCTCTGGTCAAGCGAAAGTCACCCTAAATACTCACTGCTTCCTCTTTACCATTTTACTTTCGTCGCTCTCGTATGCAATATTCGCTTTACGCGGCACGTGCCCTGAAGTTTGCAATACTTTGGAATCCGCTGCTTTTCGCTGCCTTTCATCAGAATCAAAACTAATCCGTTCAAACAACAGAGCGGATTTATTGAAACATGTACGAAAAAGAGGTAAAGTTCGTTTTTATTTTCCTCGTGGAATTTTTTTTATTATATTTATGCGTATTCTTCGGTAATCTCGGATAGTCTGGGTCGGCTTATTTCGTTAATTTGCAAGTAAAAATGCATCGCGGAGCGAGAAGAAACAAATGCAAACCTCACAGCGCGTGCGCTACGATTTATAAATAATGAACAATCAATATACGTGACGAATAGACCATGCACAATAACCGTCACGTGTTCTACAATTGTTCATCTCATGCCACACATATGTAAATAATTAAATGTCACGCACATCTATATATCATGCTGCTGCTGTACCATGCCAATATACTAAACGCCCTACGCGTGCTAGGTTTGTAATATCGTTTCACGATCAGATAATTTTACTCAACAATTTTACTAATAAAAAGCACATTTTGTGTTTTCAATAAAAGTCAAAACATGCATGTCAGAGTGTGATTGGTCATCAATGTTATAAATCCTATAATTTTCGTCAGCTTACTAAGGAAAATATTTTTCAAGAGATAAAAACAACTTTTCGTCCTTTTTTTCGCTCTATATTTGTTTTTTTATTGGAATACGAATATTGCAGCTGTTTTACGTTTACTTCACAGCGTAAAAACTTGACACTATATATATATATTCGTTGGAACAGCATTTTTTTAGAATGTCATTAAAAACATACAGTGAGTATTAACGTTTTCTTTTACAATGACTGCGGTGCATAGATTCAGGTGATAATGTCGAGTAACACATACCGGAATTGATGAACTAATGTTAATGAAAAAACAAACGATGACGCACATTTGCATCCAACTTCAAGCGGTAAAATCAGTTCAATAAAAATATTTACTTGGTAGGGCTCTATGCTCTATACTCTATACCGTCCACGTCGTCGTCGTCGAATTCACGATACTAATTCGATGGCATATATTTCTTTTCGTTCCTCTGATTTGCGCAATGAGAAAGTCATATTTCGTTATTTGAACAAATCAATAAATTGATTTTGGCCCTATCCTATTATTCCAGATGAGCGAGGAAAAAGAAACATCTATAGAATACTTATGCAAAACAATATGGAAAATGCGAAGAACTATTAACTCTGAATTATTTGTAGCCAAGATAATCAGTCGATAGTTTACGCGCAATCCGAGTATCGTTCACGAAAATGTTCAAATATTTAAACGATCGATTTGGTATTTGCTGCTACGAACTAAAACGAGTTCAACGATATTTAATATGGTCATAGGAGGCACACAATCGGTCTTAGATGCATGCCGTGGGTGTTTGATATCGATTTGAGAGGTTGTAGTTGGCGTATAGAAGTTGTACTATACTCGCGCGCACGGCACACCAGGTCGACGAGTTGAGGAATCGAGGTTAACTCAAGCCTATCTCCAGCTCGACCGCCCACCGACGACGACCAATAATTCGTTGCCTGCAGCACCTAGCGCCTTTCAATGGCTCTTTTTGTTTCTTTATTTTTTCTCAATAACCCACTTGACATTGATCACAGATAAACCAACGTCTGTTTTCAAAACTACGTCGTCGTTCACATTTGAGAGTCCTTACAGAGAAATAATAATAAATCCAGTGCGTCAGCTCAACCGAAATTGCATTCACCGAGATGAGTCGCTCAATCTAAATTGATTAGAGCACATTATATAAATGCCTCCACTCTGTTCGTCGAGAATAACAAGGGCTAAAGTAATTTCCACTCGACTCGTCAAAAAAAAGTGTAACATACTGAAATAACAAATTGCTAAAGCTATTACTCGCTAATATTGCGAGGTAAACGATGAAAAAATTATCCCTGCGAAATATAGCTAACAACGTCTACGTGAACTGCAGTTTTGGATCGATGTTACATCGACGCGCATAGTGTATACATTGAACAATAAAAAAACAGAAATAGGTAAGTTTTTAGTTTCTATTTTTCGATGTAATTTTAATCAGCACGTTTTCCGAGAGAATCCTACCGTGTCGTAGCAACGAACGTCAAAACAAATGGAGAATATTGTACTGCCAAGATGAGTAGATGAGAGAGAGAGAGAGAGAGAGAGAGAGGTGCCGTTGATACGATGACGTCGACGACGACGACGACGGTAAGGGTAAGATTGAACAATGTAAAAAGAGGAATTCCGCAACGATCGATGATCGGGAGCGAAGGTATAGGTAGCGTTGTATCAAGATAGATAAAAGACTGCCTTTGCGCACGTATAATAGAATGTGGTGTGATATGTCGGTACACAGTCATTTAAGTGGCGTTTGAGCACGAGATGCATATAGGCTTGTGCACGCGCGCAGAGTACTGAGCAGCAGCGGTGGCGACGACGGCAGCAGCACAGCAGCATTGTCAAAAACGTCACTGATCAATAGTCGGATACCCAGTGAGCTCGTCATTGACCGAGCTCGTAAAATAACATCTATGGCACGCCATAAGTCTCGATTTATGCCACCGCTCGTGCGCTAATGCACTCGCCAAATCTCCACTTATGCACGCTGTACCATTGGATATCGAACGATACTAGGGGACATCTAATGATTTCACCCTATTGGAATATTTTACATACCCGCGAGGGTAAAACCACTTTATACCCCCCAGTAGCGTTATGTACTATTAAGCAGCCTGCCAATTATTTCGCTTTCTTTTTGTTCTTTTTTTTTGTTAACTTTGGGAACAAAGCGATCACAGTGATAGTTGTGCACGGTAAGAAGAAAAAAAGAGCGAGCGATTTGATGGTCGTGTAAACGCAGTGAGCGAGCGGATCGTCGCTTTCCTCGTACAGATTGCCTTTCTTTCGTTTTTTTTCTGTTTTTTTTAATTGGCAATATAGGTGTCTTACCTTGTCGTTGATTGATAACGGCTAGCGGCCGACGACGGCGACGCAGCTGATGCTGTCGAGAGTCTGGCTGAGGGACCAAAGAACAGTTGCAGCTTTTCTTCTGTTGTCTTGTTCACTGAGCGCTTGCGAATCTGAAGCTTTTGAACAAGTTAACAAACGTTGTTCTCGTAGCTGCTGTTAAGCGGCACGACTTACGACGCACTAGACGGTAGACGAACGTCTGTCTCGAAGGCACCGTATATGCTAGTAGTACTAGTGCTGTCCAATGTTCACTAGATCAGCGGTAGCCTCGCGCTGGTCAATGGGAATGCGCGGTATCCATTGCGCAGACGACCGAGTTATCGCTATGATGCATTCACATAAAGGTTTGGGTGTCGACATCTGGTGTTACCAAAAATGCTCAACTGTGCGTCGCTTTGCTTTCTACCTGACCTGTAACAATTTTCAATTTCTACCGCCACGTAGATCCTTCTTATTCTTTCACTTCAACGTACAACACTTCTTATTTTAAGATATTCTAATACTTACCTTATTCCTTCTTCTCCTTTTGTTTCTCCTTTCAACTTCACTTGCGCAGAGTTTTAAATAATTTCCCCGTGCTTTATTCCACTTCACTCGCGCGTGTTAAAAATCCATCGTGAAATGTAACAGTGGTACATACCTAGTCCATTTTGTGGATTTGAAGCTACAGCATAGTTTTAATGCGCCCGAAATACCCAGCTACAAAGATGCACTCTTAGCCATTTTCTTTTTGAAATAGGTATTCTTTAATATTGCATTTGTTGAAATATTTTAAATGTGGGGTTTTATCGATAGTTCCTAAAATGTGATAGCCTGCGTTACTATCTTCGGATAATGTAGAACCTACATTTGCCCTTTTAAGATATCGTCACTCATTCCGTTCGTTATAATACATTTACAAAGCGCTAAAATTTCAATTTTTTGCGCGAATACGCGTGTAGTGTTTCAGTTCCAGTGTAATCGAAATGTGGCGAAAAATAACACGATAGTGATATTATTTAAAAGCCTGCGGAATGTTCAAGAACATTTTACGTACAACTTGCAGTGATTTGTTTATTTAATGATTTAGTAAACGTTTGTTATAATCTAATGTAACTGAGAATCGATCTGGACAGTCACGGAAGACATCAGAGTGTCTTCTTATACAAAGAAACAACGATCGAAGGAAATATTGAAAAAATGAAATGTCTTTGTGATAGAGAGAGAGAGAGAGAGAGAGAGAGAGTTTTCTTGCTTCAACAGTGGTAGGTCATGCAGAGTGAATTGATATGTGAGAATATATGGTGGAATCGGTAATGACACAAACTGTATCGGGAGAGATAGGAGAGATTTGGCGCGAAAACTCACACTAAAAGGGGTTGAATACGCAAGCCGAAGAAAAAGAGAACAGGACACACTTGTGGAGAAGAGAAACCACTCAAAATGGTAATGGGGCAAAGTTCAAAGAGTCGTCGTCGTAGTGAACGTTATACTCGAAAAATATTCCACGGCCAGAGAAGCATCAGGCTATGCGCATACATCGGATAATATAGAAATTGCATTCTTTGCGCTGGCTTGCAAGCGAAAGATTACCGCGCTGGAAAAACGTGCTGGATTTTTGGAGCTTGAGAAATAAATTGAGAAGTGGGTCGCACACCAAATTATCAGTAGCGAGATAGTCCTTTTTGGAATTTAGATTGTATCTTTCGCTGAAAAAGTGCTACCTTCGCGCACTGCGAGAGGGAGAGAAAGAGAGCAAAGGCTAACGGAGCTTAAGGTTCGATCTAGAGAAGTTTAGGTGCTCACGTAATAGCCAGAACGCAAGAGTCGTGAATTGGGAGGGTAGAGGGTGAAAGGGGAAGGGAAGGATAAGGGTAAGGGCGGAAAAATCGAGCGTGCAATGCAGTGGAGTGAGCGATGGAGTCGAGTGAGCACGCAGGCCTGATAAAGAATTCAACCGAGCGAGGTCAGCTCACGGCAAGTTGGGCCTGCACATCGACCTATACTATACTATACGTGTAGTTCGAGCTAACCGCGTCTAATGGAGACATACGTCCGTGCGGCTCGGCAGCTGCTGTTGCGGCTCCTGCTCCTGCTCCTGCTCCTGCTACAGATGCTTTTCCAGTGCACATTGCAATCGAATAACCTTTTGGCTACTCCCAAAGTTCCACCTTTCCACGCTTCGATCACTTGATTATATTTGCTTTTTTGTTCTTCTCTACTACCTAGTTTGGAAAATCCATTTCTAAAAGTAGGATTATCCTCGTAGAATAAGACTCGTTTAAACGGCTTGTTTCATTAATAATTCATCGTATATGTATGATGTATCAAAGGAGTTTGCAGCCACTGCAAGCCCTTGGCTTTGATAAATCCTTATTCGGGGGGCAAACTTTGGAATTTGTACGCGCAATTATGCTAATAGACAAGCCGGAATTTCCTATGCTTCTCTGTCCCTCTCCCCCCTCCCTCCCTCTCTCTCTCTCTCTCTCTCTCTCTCTCTCCCTCTCTCTCTTTCACCCTATCTCTCTCGCCCCTACTCTATTCGCAGTGCCTTCCGCCTAGCTCTCCAGACTCTACTCTCTGCCACTTGCAAAAGCTATCTCACCACTGAAAATTTCAGCGACACATTTTCGCCCGCGCTTCGACCGCTTCCTTATCCTTTTGTGCATTATAACGAGTAACATCGATACATGCAAACAATACATTTTGATTTTGATAAATAAAATACGTAGATGCTCTGATAAATTTTAATACGTACTTACTAATTTGATCAAACTGAATTTTATTTTAGATCGAGAACAATTCGTATGATTAAGTTGCTATATTGCTAGGAAAAAGAAAAATAACGCCCAAAGACTTATAAAGTAGGGAATCGTTATAATCTCCGTAAATGGGAATCGTGCGACCAAAAGGATTATTTATCATAGAGTCCGAAAGGGAGAAAACAGAGAGAATCGACCTTTTTTCCACAAGATTACTGCACAGACCAGCTGCAGGGAATTGGATACTCGAAAGGTAGTAGAATTTACACGTGAGTACGAGGAAACCTTCAAACTCATTAAGTCTATGTATATCGAGTTATAATTATAGCTTGGCTTTTACATACTCCCCTTCACTTAACATGTGAACGCTGATTATCCAGCTACTGTGCTCATCGAAGAGATGGATATGACCAGTTCGGATCATATCAATAATGTTTTAAAGCATTTATTTTCTATTTGTAAATAATTAATTGAATTATTACCAATTTTTGAAAAGCCACATAAATATAATTCAATTTATATAGAAGCATTCTCGATATTTTCAGTTTGATCAATAAATAAATATGTATTTCATTTACCCAATGAATGACAAAGTTTTATGAAAGTATTTATATTTCCGAAGGAATTTATTCTATTTTAATTACATCACGGGATGGTCTCTATATTTGTGTAATGGAAATATGATATAAATTAAAGTTCTATAGTTATCTTCGGAAAGAGTAATCAATTAAGTACGTATTCGATGAAAGATGTTTTCATCAAATACACAAAGATATCATATGCTAAACTTGTTTTAATCTTTCAATAAAGGCATCGCTTCATTATCAAGATAAAATCACTTGAAAATTGCATGAAAATTTTCAAGGTATTGGTTTTGAATACACATCAGGTTTGAACAGTGAATCGTCGATGAAATCGTAATTTTATAAGTAACATTCTATTGGTCACTCAAAGTTGTTTACGGTTATGACGAGTAGGGGTACGAAACACTTGAAAAAGCCAAGTAAAAATCGAAGCAAACGGTAAAACAAAATAAGATCCACAGAGTGTATTTGAGTTGGGGAAAAGAAGAGAGCATCCGAAGTAGACTTTACGGCAAGCAAGAGCAAGAGGACGTAGCAAGAGGAGGATCTATGAGCTGCTCACGTAAGTTGCTTTTGAAAATTTATGGGATTTGGTGGGGCGGTGAGCTCGAATTCCCGCACTCACCGCTCGGTTCTCTTCAGTGGCTGATGGAGGACCAAGGATACGAGCAAACCCTCATTAAATTTAATTATGCATTAGACTTAGTGGCCGGCATGGCAACAATTTAGTATCGCAAAACTGATAGCCAGCAAGCGCGCCAATCAAAGTGTCTACTTGTCTACTTTGTTCCAAAAAATATTTGTATTTTATGATCGTGTAGCTGCGACGCGTGTCAGCGCCAGAAAGCAACGCGTTGAAGCCTGAAGAGTTTTCATCTCGAGCAAGATTTTGCATTTAAAGTCGGAATAAAAGTGAACAAGAGACAGAGAGATGACACAGCGAGACGTAAAAACGCGCTAAAAAAAGAAAAAAAAACGGATGTTCTACCTTTGATTGCAAGTCGTTTGACTTGCAAGTTTGATAACTACACGGCCTATAATATTTTTAAAGATACTAAATGGTATGTACGACTATCGTTAGAAGCAGCATAGATCATGTATAACGCGAAAATTGGTAATTTGCAAACGTATATACGTACCGATCACGTTGCTCGATCGTTATTTTCGGTGGCACGACAACAAGTCGCCCGCCAGGTGTACTGCTATCGTTGACTTTGATGCCGTGATAGGTTGCAGTGAGCACAAACTCAGCTCGATTAGTTTGCTTTAATAAGCTCGAACGTCCAATGTAAAAGCGATTGGTACTCGAAGGTTCATTTTGTGCCATCCTACTATGTACGAATTCGATGTGTCGAGATTGATGGCCAGCGCGACACTAACTGAACCACTATTTTATGTTTGCTACATACGCCGACGACCATTCAACGCCTTCCATTACGTAATTACACGATGCGATCGGGCAGGGCGAGCCGTTTCCGACCTACTGTTGCAATTGTACTCGACGGACATAATCTTCGCTCGCTTGGCTTGACCGTCTAAATTACGCCGCTAAAGTCGCTCATGCAACGTAAAGTACCTACTACCCAGATCGAGAAAGATAAAAATGAAGAGAAAACACCGAGACGCAAAGAAGAGAGAGAGAAAGAAGAATAAAAAAGCTCTCCAAACTCGTTGTCTTTCCGAGACTATGGCGAAGGCAGGGGAAGAACCTACAAAACTGGCTCTTTCTCTTTTTCTCTTTTTCGTATATACACATTTGGAGGCGACAAAGCGAGACAGAGAAAGAGAGAGAGAGAGAGAGAGAGAGAGAGAAAGAGAGCTTTTCCCTCGGGTCTCTGTCTCGGCTCGATGTCTCAGAATTTTTGCATGAGACACCACGCGGTGGTGTTGGCGGTGGCGGCGGCGGCCCGTTGATCTCATGCACGCGCGCGAGAAATTGCGAATTCTCCGGGTGAGAAAAGGCTAAAGCGAATGACGTCGCTTGTTCAACATCGTTCCTGCCGCTCTTACTCCTGCTGCTGCTACTGCCGCTGCTGCTGCTCGGGGATGCGCAAATGCAATTGAAACGCCTCGAGTCTTACCGAAACCTTTCTTTTCGCTTCTTCCTTTTCGCTTCTTCCTTTCTTCCTTCTACGATTGCTTTGTGTTTTATCTCTGTATTTCCGCCTCCCACCCCTGCCTTCTTATTTCTTCGTTTTAGCATGACTGACATTCCAATAAAAGCTCTACCAGTCTTATTGCAGAGCTCACTCGCTAATCTGACGGTACTGTACAAATTGACGAAAGCTGATCGCGTTGCGTGTAGACTGATTATCATTCTTAATCTTTATAAGTTGTACGATAAATAAAGCGAAAAAAAGAATAAAAAGAAAAGGGGAACGGAGAATTCTGTTTTATTCAGAAGGAGCCGCAAGAGATTTGGCAAGTGAGCCCATGAGACGTTATAGTTCGAACGAACACTTGAAAAAACAATCAACTCGCAAGGCGGTAACAAGCGATATGGCAAATAAGTATATGTATAGAGCAATGTGATTTGCAGCAGTATAGCAACTTATTCAATCTCGTAGGTATACGCGGTCCAATTCTCCTGATTGATGTCGTATGCTATCAAAGACTATAGAGTTTGCCTGGCTCATTTGCCATATTGCTTGCCTGGACACCTTGGTAACCCATTTGACAGCTATCTACCGCTCTTTGATCTTCGCCTAATCCACTTACACGTGTATTCATTCAGCGCTGGACCATGATACACGCGTCTTCGAAAGTTAATTAATCCACATATTACTTTGGCAATTAAATCTCGTATCATTTTTCACCGTACCAAACGCGCTAATTGGGAATTTCCATGTTCGGATGACTTCTCGTGGCGAACTTATAAATAAACCATTGCATCAACTACTCCCGAATAACAACGGATCGAATTAAAGCTACCGGCGCAACAAACTTGCGTGTCGTGAATAACAATTTTAAAAGTATATATTTCGGAGGATATGTATTTGGATTACTTAGAAACGACGAATGATAAAACTATTTTTCCACCGAACAAAACAATCTATTCAATGGAGGCTAACTACGTGAAAGAGTAAAGAAACTCGTTAACTTTCGTATTATCTATGCAGAATAATAAAAACGTTGTGTTCGTTTTGATGAATTTTAATAAAAATAGAAATAGAATGGATTAAAATACGATAGAAAGAGTGTACTGAATCGTTTGCCAGTAATAAAGCAGTGCCTACTATCATTTTTAGCTTTATAGACTATTAAATTGAGACGAGCATCAATAAAAAATCAACCGTAACATCGTATTTTCTCACTGATTAATTCAAGAGAGAGCTAGCCATTAATATGTTACTCAAGTTTTATTCACTGAATTTCGGTATTTAACTTTTCAACTTGTGTACTTTACATTTACTTTACAGTTTGATACCCCATGAGAAAGTTTTTATCGCTCTCGAAATAATGCAAAACGCTAAAACGCCATCGATTTTGAGTCGGCTGCAGTATGCTTAAATGAATATTATGGGTATTACCATATAAATTGAATGTATAACTAGAGTTTAACTTAATAAACTTTGTTGAACTTTGTTGAGTTAGAAAAATGAGGCAAAAATATCGCGAATTAAAGGATCAACACGAAAATAAGCATTGATTAATGGCCGATTTGTGAAGAGTAAAGAAATAGACAAGATAAACAAGTTGAACCTTGAATGCTGGTGGTGTACTTTATGTACCCCTCGCTCCTCGCTCGAATACTCCATCTTACCCGTCCCTCCTCTATCACCAGATCGACACAACTGCAAACAGGTTATAATGTCAAAAGCAACTCGCAGGTAGATCTTGCTCTGTAAAGCAACTTTTGTACATATATAGCATGACACGTACGATGGAGGTGCAACGCACTTGAGTTCGGGATCAGAACTGATCAGAGCAGTCCCTCTGCGCATGTCGACAGTCATCCAATCCAATTTTAATCGGCAACACTTCCTTCCACTTTAATCCATTATCTGCCTTGATCTTGCTACTTCTACAAGCTTGTTTTATCATTCTCGTCTAATCTCAATCTGTTTATTTAATACTTTTTCACTTTTTTTTAATCGTTATTAATTTTATACGGATGAAACTCCAGCCATTGTTATAGATTCTAAACGATCCCAAAAATAAATGTAGATGCGTAATAGATAAAACTTGAACGGATAAAGTAATCGACCGTGATCGAAAAGCTTTAACGATTGTGTCGAAACTCTCGAAAATGTTGCAAAGCTGATATGCATATAATGCAATGTTAAATAACAATGCATTATGTAGAAATGGTTTTCTGCACAAATACAGCTTGTAGACCTAATAAAATATACAACGCGATGAAACTTTCGGGCAACGAGAATGTAAAAGGAGCGCGACGTGAATCGTTGTTTGTAAGATTCGCAATGAATTTTTAAAGCTAGAAACTTCTCATTGTCTAAGTTGAGGATTGCGGCTTTATAAAGTCTAACAAAGTTTCCTAAGCTGATAAACGGATATTTATATGCATTTGGCATTGAATGAACGATTGCATTTCAAAAAACTTTTACGGAATACAATGAATATCATCGTCGTTGTCCCACGTCATCGTTCCGTCGTTCCGTTCAACAATACAGGTAAACTAATCTCTTAAAAGATTATTGCTTGTCTTTCTGTTATTTTCGTTTTAAAGCTAGATCGTCAACGTTTGCAAACAGTCACGTAATATGATCATAGTTATAAAGCTTATGACGGCAGCACCGATATTATGATAATTCATAAACATACTCGTTAATAAAATACTCATGGATTACTCGACGTTTGACGGGCTAATGAAACAGCGCGGCTAGCACAAGTAATAATTTGTGCTGCAGTCCCTTGAGCATTTTCGACAACACAATCGGGCGTAAATATGCCATTGAAAAGTAACATCGATACCTAATGAGCTGTAGCGGTAGCAAGTCAAAGCTCTTGAGCTCTGGATATGGAGTCTACTGGTATAAGGCTGCAAGTTTATCGACGACTGCTGCAACTTTAAAGCCACTAAAACATTGGGTATTTTTTAACGGTTGGCTGAACACCCTCGCACTTTTATTATTATTATTTTTTTCTTTGCTCGCTTTTCATTTGACGCAACCACGAGCACCTAGACGTTATAAAAAAGTCACACTCATATTTACAGAAAAACGAGTGGCACAAAAGTGCGGGAACAAGTTGCCGTGAGCTTAGTGTAAAATTTCTCGGTAAAAACTCGCTCGGGAAATAAGTACGCTTCGCTTAATCTCAACCGAGATTATAGCTCTTCGACTTTATTTATTTTTCTTCCCTTTATTTCCTTCATTTGTTTCTGTCAATTTCGAAAGCAAACGAGTATCAGATTTGTCGTTAATCTTTCTTAAAATTCACATGCAGAGGTATTTTGACAGAGACAACACAGTTTGCCAAAAGCTTGTGCTTTACCTTTATTTTTTCCTATCTTATTACATTTTCGCTATCTCACTTTAAACGAAACTTTCAATTTTCATCATTTTTACCTGAATAATCGAAATAATATCATCATGAGATGTACGTAGTTCTCGAGTACTTTCAGTAGAGAAAGCTGTATGATATATCGAAAACGCTACGAGTTGGAATAACTAAGTGGAAAGAAAAAGTAAAAGTGTAAACATGAATAGAAGCGAGAAATAATACTTGTTGGAAATATGCGCCAATGCCAGAAATAACAGTGTTTTAAGTGAGTACCTTCTGGATTTGTATTTCTCGAGTGCACGAGTATTTTTCATTCTATTGCAAAGCGTATTCGTGAAATGCATGCGCGCCAGTTGTGTGTAGATGTGTGAGATAAAGAGATGGACAGAGCGAGGAACGTCACTGTAGAACGAAGCAAAGGGACGTGAACGATCAACAAATTTTCTCCGATAATTTATCGAAAAAGAAAAAGAGAAATAGAGGGGAAATGAAGAGATGGATCGAGAGAAAAAGAAAGAAGAACGAACGTTTTGATTCTATTTCTATACAAGAATGATAGTTTAATTTAATCAGAAGAAGATTAAAATATAGTCGCGACTACAAATTCAAACGCATCTACGAGAATCATTTCCAATTTGCTTTCAAGGTAAATCCCGTACAAAGTAATTAAAGCATAACCATGCATCAATAAACATAATATTCGTGGGACTCACTTTCGTTCGTACGTCGTCCTTTGTTTGGCCTAAAGGGCCTAGGCATGTTCCTTCTTTCTTTTTCTTGTCGAGGCGAAATCGATCTTTTGGCAAATATATGACTGACAAACAACACCAGTTTGTTTCGTTTTCTCGTCCCACTTCAGATTTTTTCCCGAGTACACGTACAGTATTCTATTCTCACAGATACTAGGAGAAAATTTACGAGTTATTATACGCTCTTATTATACGTAACGTAACAACGGAATGTTACTTATTATTCCAAAGAGTTCTCTCACAATGAATCACTCAAGACTGTCAAGTGCAAATGCTTATAAATCCAATTTCTCTCAACTTATTTTTTATTCGTTTACAACATTAAAAAAATAACTAAAAATCTATCAACGAAACGTTATTTCGATTTGTAACAAAATAAACTGTCAAAGTTGAGAAAAAAATGATACGCAAAAAATAGCGTTGTTTTTCTCAAAATGCTTTGGAAATTTGTTGGATTATGAAAAATATTGCAGATACCAGTAATTGGGTAAGTGCTGCGCGTATGAAAATAAAGACAAGTATTTTATTTTAAGGTGTGATCTTGTCAGGTATCAATGTATCGTACCGTATATTTGTCAATGTTACGTTTGCAAACAGGTAAATACGAAGTCCGCAAACTGTGTGAAAAAAACTGTGAAAATACAGCCGCAGACCGGAATATGTCCAAATTTTCGAAAACCGGATGTTATTCAGGATATACTGCCTAAAAAACACACACACACACGCCGAAATTTCTCTCGTGACCGACTGGTCGCAAAACCTAATTTCGCATTCGAAGAGGCTATTATTTTCGTACAATAATTGGGCACTGTACCCGAAGCTAGTAGTTCCACGTATAGCTTACAGAATCAGGATACTGTGCAATTTTAACGTTCGATAAACTGGTTATTTTTCCTTTAACGAATTTCAATTATTCTTTATTTCGCGTTGATATATATTTTTAATACGAAGTTCCATGCTCGTTCAGCGCAACATTTATTGCATTCTCAACTGTCGAGTATTTACGAGACCGATTGCTTTTATACATTAACGTGTACATTGCAAACAAGATTAAATAATTAAAGGGAAATAAAAGGTATTTCAGAGAGATCCAAACAAAAAAGAAACAAAAATGAAAATTGGTTGAACGGCCGAATCTAGAATGTCGTTAATACGATTAGCATGCAATTATGGAGTGCTAGAAGTGACGACGGTTATGTCTATGCCTGTCGCATTCCGAGATCTCGTTGTGTATATGGGGTGATCCCTGGAGGCTTTTGTCAATCTTGCCGAACGTTAAGCGTATTGGATTTTGTCGAGAGTACGTTCTATATTCTGATTTACGAAACGTGCCAAGCACTTTAAGTGGGCGAACTTATGTGTCCGTAGAGAGCGTGCAGTTGGCTGCGCAATCCAAGTCTATCGATATTTTTGTATACTTTATGCTACAATGAAATTCAATATTTTTTGTTCTCCCCCAAGCCGAGAAATTCAACAAATCTAGTCTTGTAAAAGGAGCCACCGTGGAGCATATATCGATCATTCGCGACTATTGAATTAGGAGTAACGCTCAATTATCGAGGAGTCGATTGGCTATTTTGAAGAGCCAGACAGCTTAATCGAAGACTCGATAACTAATTTGTCTGCTAGCTGTCCACGGAGATGAACTCTATCAAGTGAGAAGACGCATCTTCTCGAGCAACGACAAGAATTCTGACCACATAAACCTGTTGGCCACTAGAGAAATGAAAGCACGACTGAAAGGGATGAGGTCGACGCGGGTCTATGAAACTGACTGACACTTTGTAAACAGCTGGTCCAAGTTTCTCTTGGTCCAGTACATACAGCTAACTGCGCGCCCCGCTACTCCCGCCGCGTGCATCCGTCTACATTTTGCTGGCGTTAACTTTCTTCTCGCACTGTGTATACAGATATACAGTTCTGACCAACGACCTCTGACTTTCCCCTTCACTCTAATCCACGCGTTGTACGTGTGTATTCACTCGCAATCTGACCTTTTTCCGCAACTTTTTTATCGCTGCTCTTACGGGTTCAACTTTATTGGCACACAAAATAAACGTCGTCTCTTTGTCTCTCTTATGGATCATTCATCGCAACAATAAAAAGTACTGTTATTTGCTAACAACAAATTACTCTCGACTCGTTCATTTCTCGTTTCCTAGCTTAAACCATTTCGAAGCAGCTGTTGCGTCGATAGCTACTTGCTTGTGTACATCGACATCGTCTATCTTTAAGTGTAGTCAACAATCATCTCCGTCTATCTCGTCTCATTTCCGTTTTCTCTAGTTGCAGGATATGTCAGATTGTTCCAACAATTTCAAACTCACTTGCTCAAATCGAAAGCGTTGGTGAGCTGTTTAATTCAGCTTGCTAAATTAATCACAATTAACTCTTGTATATCATTTCATTAATATTTGAACGCGTGTACGTCGCGCGAGGGTTTGAAAATATTCAATTGATTATTAAGAAATCGGGCCAATACGAAGCCTGTCGAAAATCGATGAACTTTCTATCGTATATGTCCTCTATAGTGACATAGTTTTTAGAGTTGTACAGAGAAAGTATTTCCGATAAGATTAACATAATACAAAGACATAACGATCGTGAGGTGAAACGGACGAGAAAACAATTCGACCAAACACTTTTAGTATTCCGAATAATATAAATGAGATTGTATTGGATGAAATAATAACGAGGAATAATAATGGAAGACTGCATTGATTGCGGAGGCGAGTGAGGTACTTGCCCACAGGCACCTATATGAGCAAATTTATCTGTATTGATCTAGTATTTGCTAGGCCGTTCTCGCTCTCTCTCTCTCTCTCTCTCTCTCTCTCTCTCTCCTCTCTCTCACATTACTGCATCTACTACTGCTATTGCCATCGTGTTATTTATGATTTCATCTAGCTCTATATACCTACAATCGTGGAATTGCGCTATCCCTCTAGGCGACAAAATTATTATGTCGTTTGCAATAACCCAAAGATGAAAGGTGCTTACAAACAAAATGAGAAATGCAAATTTATTCGAGAATATTGACCTTTATAGTTATCGTGATTATCCGACAAACAAAAAAGAATTCGGTATCATATTATTTAGCATATTTATTAAAATCACTTTTTTGGCAGACTATAGATTAACGATAATCTGGTTATATTGGCGATCCATATTGAGGAGGCGTGAAATGTAAAAGAGTGAGATAAAATAAAACAAAAAAAAAGAAAGAAAGAAGCACCAATTCAACTAGTACAGTGCAGCTGCTAAAAATTTGAATACGTGAGCGCGAATGAATAGCAAGTAGCAGGTGCGATAGCGTATGTGTGTATGTTTCGCGACGGAGCGCTGTCAATTGCGGCGCGCGCAATATTGGTATGCAGTAGCCGATACATGATCCGGAAATCGAAAGTCGTGCCCGTATGCTCGGCAATTGCTCGTCACTGCACTTTCGACATCAACTCTCTCTCTCTCTCTCTCTCTCTCTCTTGCTCGCTCTCCCTTGACGCCTAAAACTTTAAGTCTGTAAAGCATTTAATATGTCGAATTGCAAATAATATTTATGCGGTTGAGCGACGAGTTATTAAGAGTAACAAAGGAGAAGTAAAGATTCGAGGTGCGCAAGAACGTAGCAAAGTTTTGCAAGTGCGAAGCCGAGAGCTTAAAAGCCGTCGCTTCGGGCTTTGAAAACACGTCAGAGAATTTGAGCTTGAGAGAGTATAACGACAGCTCCGATCAGCCTTCATTAAAAACTCATTAGTCGTCCCAATACACGTTAACCTACGGTTAATTACCACTGTGGCTTTGTCACGAACTTTTTGAATGTTCGCAGCCAACCAAACGCGAATGCTTTAACCGTGTACGTGTAGTTTTGCGCACGCCACTACTGTTACGTGGACGAGCGAGCGAGAAAAAGAAGATAAGAATGAAGATGCAGTCGCGTAGTGAAAGTTGCCGTGCAAATGAACTTTCTAGATGTTTATACGAACGCGCTTAGCAGTCTCATTATCCCTTATATCAGCATCGTGAACGCTCATGCTCGCGTTCGTTTGGACGTGTTGTTGCATTGTTATTTATACGCGAGCCGAATCGATCTCGCGATTCGTTGCTTCAAGAAGCATATATTTCGTTATTTCGCATAGGCAGCTTGTAAAGCTTAGTTGGTCGCTTGGCCAAAATTAAGTGTCAATATTGGCGATCGAAATCGATTTTCCACTCGTTTTATCATATACCTCAGTGCGACCACCTTCTATATAACTATACTCCCTCTCTCTCATTTCGCTTGTTCAACTATATAAGTTTGGAGCAAAATTTCGCCCACGTGGGGATTTGCCGCGCACGATACACTATCGAGTTAGCTTTGCTATATACCACTTCGAGTATGGCTACAGTTCGATTGCATAAGCTCGACCCCATCTCAACTTATTCAGACGATCGTTCGATCATCCAACATCACGCGCTTCGTTATTGCTGTACTTTGCCAAAATAGACATTCTATAATATTACCGTTTGTAGAATATAAGAGTGATGCTCCGAGTACAAACAGATGACTTTCACGCGAGAGAAACTTATTACATCAATTAGCGAGCCCGCGCTCTGTGTTTGTGTTCGTTAAAAAACAAAAAAAAAACATCATAGTTGTAACATAATTGATGACTACTCGTTACAGTTGACAATGAAACGTCATGCTTGGTGAAAATTGAAAAGTGTCTGCTTTTTCTTTTTCGTAATCATTCAACAATAGAGAAAGATGCGAACGCAAAGCGACAAATAAAAGCCGTAAAAAGAATAGGTAGAATAAAGAACGTGATAAATGGCTAATCAAGAGCGCGAGCTTGGAGACGAGGAGATTGCGAGGTATTAGTATATCGGACATTGGTTGAAAGAGAGAGAGAAAGAGAGAGAGAGAGAGACCACGTATGGCTTGTTTCTATCGTATTGCGTGCTTTTATTTAGCGTGCTTTCGCATGTTTTGTGGGATAGAATTCGTCTCACGTTTCTATACGTTCGCAGTTGGCTTCGGTTGGAAATCTAGCCGTTTGTTACACTCGCTTTTGCCGCTTTTTCCTTTGCCTCTTGTATTGTCCCGTAGTATCGGCTATGCACAAATTTCATCAGTGTACCTTTTGCCTCCCTATATTATTCGCCCCCCACCCTCCCCTTCCCATCCCCCCTCTTACCCATTTTACACGTACGCCTCGTCCGATCTGGACTATTCATGTCTTTTACATGTTTATCTTTGAGCATATTATCCCATATCTGTATTGTTCGAAGTCCTATCCTCGACGTATATATATATATATACGCTAAATTTTTCAGATTTCTTATATATTTTATCGTAAATTTCGTACGATAATATCGAGACAACTTATGTGTATATATAATAAGCCGTTAATTACAAATCCGCATAGATCACGCGTTGACTTCCCATTCGAGCATGAACTTTGAATATTGCGGCGGTGGTTTTGGGCTCGGTCGTTTAGCCAAATGTCCGCAACGCGTCAACGCGCGAGAGGCCATTCGCAATTTCATTAGCTCGCTGTATTTACGATGAGAATCACGGGGCGCACGTTACAAAGCAGCAACTTGACGATTCAATTAATTTACAGGCGAACTACTCGACTAAAGTCAAGAAAAAGAGTCGATTAAATCCAAGTAGCTTGATCCATGTGCGTAAGTGTGTTTTTTTCCCTTTCAAGGTGAAAGCTTGCTGCTGTTGTCGGCCTTTACATTGCTGAGAATTTGAAGCAGCTGCATGGGTTATTTTCGGTATCTCAGCTCTCGTCTTCCGGCTAAGTTTCGCCCAGGTAAATGTATGCTGCCGGTAAACACGCATATTACCCGCACTTCCTCAACTACACTACACACAGCATCCATCCATTCATGTACTTACTCGCACACACAGACACGCATACACGCGCGCGCGTGCATATATTCCCTCTGGCTTCTTGACTTTAACTTTGTACTTCAACCTGGCATACTTGCCCATTTGCCTCCCACAACTTATCTCCCATCTTTTATCCTTTATTTTTTTCAACGTCATTTTTTACCCCTCGTCGGCGCTGTGCCTTACACCTTAATAATATTTTTTTCGATGATTTTACTATTATTATTCCACAATGTAGATCGCGTTGAAACAAATAACAATATCACTGCAATTGTTCAACTTGCAATTGGTAGGTAACCGACTTGATTGCACTTTTTCGTTATTCGTCCTCTCTCAACAAACGTACTCGAATACGGTTAGTACCTAAGGACTCAACACAAGAATGGTACTAACGAGAGACTCGATCAAGCTGGTGCCAAGAAAGCAATGTACGCTGTCTTATCTTTACGAGCCGTTAACCGCTGACACGTACCCTATATTGCAATGCGAAAGTCATTTGCGATAATCCAAAATAATTGTTGCTTCGTTGCTTTGTTTCGCAATTATTGTTTTTCCCCAATACTAGCGCTCAAATTTTAATCAACAAGCTTTATACATTTTTCAAATCTAATTAACAAAATAATCCAACAAACATATTCAGAGCTATATTTGTAGTCGTTTCTGATTCGATTGGATTCTGGACCATTAATACATGCATCTATAAGCTCAATACTTGAGCTATAATTAGAAATATCGTAAAATATATCGTACGACTTTATCAAAGTTAAATGTCGAAAAGCTAACTAATCTGAATAACGACGAAAGAAACAACCTTAGGTGAAGTGGCGAAATATATTATCAACCGTGTTATATTGGCTTATCAGTATATACGAGTGGCAAAATGTGATGTTACGCAACGATATCGATTATCGAAGTATGAGTCGCAAGGTCATACAGATGCGCCTATTAAAGTCGAAATGGTCTAGGATCAAGAAAGTGTGCTCAGTTGGATTTGTAATAGTCGGAAAGCATAAAAAAGCTCGTAAAATAAAAAAAAAGAAGCGTTGACGGGTTGTCGTGTACGATTGAGTTGATCCGTATAAGATACATAGTGCAAGTATATCGTTTGCAGAGCATGATCGTGAGATGCAAGTATAAATAATCGTGGATCCATTGTCAGGCCTACCACGTACACGTGCGCAGAGAACGTAGAGAAAGAAAGTTACACGATAAGGATAGTAAAAGAAAGAACAAGAAAACGAGACGTTTAGCCAGCGCGTTGAAAAGTTCAGGCGGGTTTTGAAAAAATCCAGGTAGAGACAATAATGGGGCGTTGGGACGAGGAAAGGTGTGAAAAATTAGCGATTGTCAAGTGTATATTGGTGGAAAGTAGCCAAAAGAGCGGAAGAAGAGAAGAAGATGGGAAAGGCATGCAGCAGTTTTGTCGGCCACGTATACTGTTGAAGCTGGCAGCGTCAGCACTCGCGCGCGCCGGAGACCTACATACTATGCGAGCGTGAGAGAGAAAGAGATCGAGAGAGAGAGAGAGAGAGAGAGCTCTATAGCAGGGGCCAATGAGACGGCGCAATGTGGCGTAGCCATCGAGCGCACACGGCGGGGGAGGACAGAGGGGGACAGAAGAGAGGAGAGTGGGGCCGTCAACCCTGACTGCCTGGCCTGCCTGTGCAGCTTTCCACAGAGCAACGCGCCGAGCCGAGCCTCAGTAGTAAACCGCCGGCAGTCCGCCAAACACGCAAAACAGCCTTGTCGCAGTGCGCTCGAAGCCGGTTATTTCGTTATTAAACATCCAATTTGGATAGTTTTTATTTTTTCCCTCCCAAAACAACTTAATTTTGGCCAATTTGGTTGCAAGCAAATATGACGCTACCTAAACTATTGCTGTTGGTGCTCGCGAGCTGCTGCTACTTCGGTGCTACCTTGGCAGCCGAACTCAAGGTCGAGAAGATCTACGTGCCGGAAGTGTGCGAACAAAAGTCCAAGCAGGGAGACCAGCTGACCATGCACTATACCGGTACGCTTCAAGACGGCACCAAGTTTGATTCAAGGTCAGTCACTCCAGCCAACCTTTCGAACGTTCGCGCCACCACTCCCACTACTTCTTTTAAACGTACGCTTTTTTCCGTTCCACGCATTTTTCTTTCTAAAACCATCTATTATTCATAAGCTTTGTCACTTGTGTCATACGAACCGTTGCGACATCGACAGACTTTCGTTTTGAATATATTTTTTCCCTCTTTTCATTTAACGTGACTCATAAATCGTTTCGACAAAATCGCTACATCACCAGTCCTCCGCGTATTCGGCCAAGTGAAAGTTTCGCACCGCTTGAAGCCAATTCTCTAATTCATCCAATTACTATACACTTCCGAGCAATGAACTTGAAACGACAGGTTCACTGGCACCCGATAGCTCGTTTATATTTAACTTTCGGTATTATTGTCGTGTCGTTGTGAAAAGCTTGACTCTTAATCGTGCAGCAAGAAAAAAATATTGATTTCCAATAATGGACCGAGGCCTGACGGTAATATTAATGTGTACAACGATGAGACAAAATATAAATTGTCGCTCAAGTCTGCGCGCGTAAATGACAGCAGATCCAAGCGATCGCGCGTCGGTCGACATGCGTATTAAATGCCACGTAACACCGTAAATTCATCAACTCCATATGGAATGATTTTTTTGTTTTGTTTCTTCGTAACACGCCTGAATCTCGCTTATCTTGAAGATTGGATTGTTGCTTTTTCGGCAGATTTTCACATATATGGCACATCGACGTCTGTAAACTGATTTTCAATCGAAAACTCGCGAAATGCAAATCAAACGCGAGAACAACAAACAGTTATGCTAATTATGACTAGTTACGAACTAATTTGTTTAATCAGTTCTTACATCGCAAGAATTGTATCTATCGAATGTTGTTTCTTTTACTAAAATAAGAGTGAAATATCAATTCGTCCGTCGTAATACAGACCATCGTATTGATATGATCATCAGTACGCCGGTTATCCGTATACTGGTCTATTTTATTAATTGAGACATTAACATAAGACATTACAAAGATACAATTAAATTACGGAATGGAATAGAGAAAACCACAGATTTTACCGCTTATATCGGATAGACAAGAAAAACCACCAAAATAATACATTAGCACTCGAAATAGAATAATCAATCATAAAAGTGTTGGTGTAAAAATAGACGTATCACTTGCTTTATTTATTGAAACTGGTATGCCCGCCAATGTCAGTTTTTCACGCAGAAAAATAATGAACAACCTCACGGTAAAAAATATTGCGTTTCACTGTTAATTCGTATTGTCGTTGACTTTTCAAAGTCCAATCGGACAAACAAAAAATGTTATATTTAAAGAGTGAAAGGGTACATTGGTTGATTGAATGACGTGAAATAATTCTGTAAGTCCGTTACGAGTACCGTTAGTAAATTGCTGGCCAGTAAATTTGAACGTGATAAACAGTTACGCACGTGCATTTAGATTCTTTAATAATAACACGTACCTTTTATCATTGCAACTTGGTTATTAGTGATTTTAAAAGAAAATCCGACTTTGTTTCATCGTAATGAAAACGTTGTTGCTCAAATTCGATAAAATACTAATCATCAACATTGGATCCATAGGACAAAAAGGATTTTTTGGCGTTTGAATATAGAAACTTTTTAATAGCCTGGCTTACAAAGTTATTTGACCCCTCGTACAAACTATATTTAACCAGAAAAGCAGTCCAGAAGCGATTATTTCATCTCTTCTCGTGGAACGTGTTCAGCAATACCAAATTTCATTCGAGTTTGGTTTGATTCGAAATTCTATCAATTCACTTAAGTTGCAGACGTTCATTACTAAAGCAATCTTTTACAAAATCATGTAAAGAGGATTAATTACATAGGCTTGCGTTTTTATACGTAGTTAGAGGGAACGTTTATAATGCGTGTTATTTTATTAATCGCTTTGTTGTTGTTTAAATTAGCGAAAGAGGTTTCCGTAAATCCCACACAATGAGCTCATTGCGTGAGTGAACGGGCAATAGATCAATTTCAATCGTAAGTTTTGGCGTTAATAAAATGTAAACATAAACAACAGAGGAAAAAACAACAATTGTCGCGACCGACGAACAAAAAGTGTGATGCTGTGTACGACAGTTTTGGCTGTACATACATCGACACGAGAACACAGAACAAAATTCCCGGAGGTACGGTTGTCCTTCCGTCGCGCATCATGCATAAACTGTCGAAACCGATCCGAGAGCATCAATTAGTAGCTGCAATACTGCGTGAGCTTCACCTCGTTACCATTACAACGCACTGTACTCGTACATTATACACAATGACGTCTAGTCGCCACGGACAGTCGCGTCGCGGCAACGAGGCAAAAGAGCCAATTTGTAGTCAGCTCGTATATGCTTCTGCTGCTGTTGCCGTTGCAACAACAATCCAGTGTTGGGCTTAACGTTTTTCTGTTTTTTTTTCTGATTCGTCATTTTTGTTTTTTTTTTATTTTTTACGTGTGTTTACAGTCTTCGTAGCTGTATAAATGATGCTGTCACCTCAGGGATCTTTTGTATTCTTCCGTTTGAGGCGACGGTCGCTCGCGCCGTTGAGAATTCTTCGTTTACTTTTGGTTTTACGCTCTACAGTTCATCTACACATGTTACCAACGTTATACCACTAGTTTGCAAGCTCTTTTTTGTCAGACATGACAGTTCTATTTGTGACTTGAATTTTTCAAGCTCTATTATTACTCGTCACATCGCTCGTGTTTTTATCTTGTTTTATTCATACTTGATATCCATGGCAAGTCGCTATTGTTGAACAATTTTAAAGGGTTGGGCTGCAAAATAAGTAGACAATTAGATAAGAAATAAAACTGAATTGAAAAAGAAAAGAGTATATAGAGATAAGCTGTGCCTGCGAGCGATGGTAGCTCTGGTAGACGCGAGTGCGCTTTAGATTTCGCTCGGTTGGAGCTGCTGCAAGCTTATACTTAGGTTCGCCCTTCTTTATCCACGGCCGAACATGTTCGCTGTCTGCGCACACAAGGACTCTCAATGAAAAGCGTATGAAACGTAAATTAGCCGAGCGTTGCGGATTCAAGATGAAAAGACGCCAAGCACAAATCTTTATGTAATGCCTCGACTCGCTTCGGGACCAGTAGTTAAACTTCTCCCTTTCATTCATCCGTTACTACGTAAATTCAACTATTGCGTAATTATTCGTAAATAGGCGGTTACGTAAACATCGTCTTACGGTCAAATGCAAATAATTTTTTAAACGGTCAGTGCATCGACAGCGATAATATTTAATGATTTCTCGAGGAGCCTTTGGATAATGTTACTGATGTTGCAAAGAGATAAATCGTTTGACGCGAATTGTATATGACAAGAGCCATGTCGGAATGCGAGCTTTCAAGCCGTGAAATCTTGTCGACGTGCTGCAAACAACAACAACGAAAGACGAAAGAAGAAAAACGGACGAGCAACCAAGGGAAAAAGATAAAGAGCTTAGGAAAGGAAGGTTAATGCAAGTTGAGACTAAAACCTAGTTGGCTATAGGGTATAGTGCCCAAAGGGATATAGCAACTGTAGTTGTCGGATGGCTTGTGTATTGATATCCATGATAAATAGACACACACACACACACACACACACACATATTCATGAATATGACTTTGATATGCAGCCGCAAGCTACAACATTTTTCCTTTGCTCTTCGCGCGTTTCCTAGTAGTATATATACAGAGCGTGTGCCGATTCATAATTCGAAATACAGAATCGAAGTTGATTGATATGACATAGCTGAATGTAAAGCTTCTGCAAAGCGCGGCTGCCGTGCACATCGTTGGTCTATACTTTTGACTTTGATTTGATCTTTTCAACTGGTCGTTCACGAGCAGTATATAACGCATTGGCAATTCAGCCAACAGCTTTGACAACTGTTCAAGGCATTTCCCATATCCTCTATCGTCGCAACGATTTGTATATAGAGCAAGAGCATAAACGCAATTGATTTGAATTTGAAAAAGAGAAACAAATGAGAGAGTTAGAGAGAGAGAGAGAGAAGAGAAAGAGCGAGGAATAAGGTGAGACTAAAAAGTGGAAGACAAGAGCTGCAAGTGCAATGTCGCGATGCTGAGAGCCGCCACGAACTAGGTACGCGTTAATCCCAGCTACTTAAAATTCAACTGAGCCGGGTGCCGAGTTTTAATTGTCAAGCCTATAAAGCTGACTGGAGCAAAAGCAAAGAATCCGTGCGCTGAGTCTAAGGCAAGCTCGAGCCACTAATTAACAAGGCAATTACCTGCGAGCTTTCTTCTCGGTTGCTGCCGCTGTCGTCGTCGTCGCTATACACTCTTACCTCCTTCCTCCTCAGTGCAGCGCACCAAGGTGTTGGCAAAACCACTCAAAAGCTCAGCTTTAAATGCACTCGAATGCTCGGTAATTTTTAACCTCGCAAACAAATTCAAAACAAAGCCTTTGTAATAACTCGATCGAACTTGGCGCCGACAAACTTTGCTCTTTGTTGGAATAAACATTTCCAACAAACTACTAGAAGCAGGTACCATCGAATACTCCTGACTCATGTTTTATTCGTAAAACTCTTGTGATCCTTTAGTCTTACGTGTTTCGTCGGACGCGACGTTTAATATGAAAAGAGCAAATTAGTCGAATGGATGGCTTTTCACGAGAAATAAAAAAGGTCAACAATCGATGCTCAAGATTTATCGAGTTTGGTCGAATAAGCACGAAGATACAAGAAAGCGCGATTTCCTCTGGAGCTATATGAAACAAAAGTCCGCAGCCAGGCTTCGTTCTCATTGAGAAGTTGAGAGATTTACGCGAGTTTTGAAGTAAAGTAATGATTGTCAGTGCAGACAAGCGTTATTATGGCTCAACTCTGGATGTAGAAAGACAAACGAGGAAGAATAAATTCTTCGGAAAGTTTGCCTGTAACTGCAAAGTTTTATCTTATAAATTATACAAGAGGATTATATATCAACTATATGCGTGCGTCGATATTGGCCAATGGATGAAAGGGCTATTTTCCATCGTTATCAAACTGTACATTACGCACAACTAGCTATGGCCGTAAGATTGGCCGTGGATAAAGAACAAGGGCTTTTAAAAATAAGCGCAGTTAACGAAGACGCTTTCTCGGCAATTGAGCGCTCCTGAGCGAGCAGTAGTGTTTTTCTTTGACGCTTGATCTTGCGCTCTACTGAGCTGCGAGCTTTACACTCTGTACTTTGTTGTATCTCGGCTTCTTTCATCTTCCCACAGCTACCACGCGTGCATACCGCTACCTATTTCTCAAATGCACTTCACTTAGTTCGATCGATAGCCCGTCTTTGTCTTCTTCGGATTTGCATTGTTGAAGAAAAACAAAAAACTGAACAGTCGCTGTGCACTCAAACTCTATATCCTTCAGCGTTGCTCACTCGCAAAAACTTGATTGTCGCAAAACCTTTCTTTCCCTCGATCGCTGACCCGCTTTCGCGTTATATGCCTCGCGCCAATATATATATATCGATGCTCTTTTCCCCACTTGACCCTAAACAACTTTCTCGATCGAAAGTGTATGCGTCATTATACCGTATAACAGACGCACACTCGCCAAATACGCGACCAAACTTTTTTATTACCACGCCGATCAATTTCTATCTGCAGTCTGCCAGCGTGCCAAACAACTTTTTCTTTTTTATAATTCATTATTTTTATCGCCTGTGGAATAAAGTATTGGTTAATACGGAACGCGAACAAAAGCTATTAACGTTGTGAGAAAACAAGAAAACATTAATTATGTTATTGTACAATGAAGCTTCGATGGTAATATAAGGCTTGACCAGATATAGTACCCGATAGGAAATGTAGCTAGTCACCTCCCATGAGCCTTATCAATTTTACGGTCGGCGTTATGTTATATGTGCGCAGCTTCTATTGTATGCACATATTTCGGCTCATCCATTATTGTCAGCACATTAGACTTTAAATAATAAGCTATTAATTTAGATACATTTTCTGCGTGTTTTCCATCACTGTCTCCAATTAGACTCATTTCGTTTCATGTTCTTTATACTTTTAAAATTGTCGTACATATCGATATAAAAATAAAATCCAATTTTCCAATAATTTCTAAAATAAAAAGCATGGCATTTTATTGTCGAGGTAATTGCGAAGCTCGGCGAGGTTATGAACTGAAATCTCTGTATAGCAATAGTGATCTAATTCCAATAACGCGTTGGTAACTGTAACGATAAAGAAGAAATTTTATTCGAGAATGCTTTCGGTAACTTTCTGATTTTGATGAGAAAGCTGACGAGTTATTCCGAAAAAAATGAACGAAAGAACTCGAGAAAGTTATAAAGTAATTTTAACAAGGATCCTAATTTTATCACCGGAGAATCAACTGAAAACTTGCGTCAAAGAAGCTTTCAATAACGATAAATTTTTCTTATATTTTCCTTCGCCATCCAACAATAATTGTCTTAAAAATTAGTACTTTCAATTTACACCATCATTGCTTAATTGCAAATATACAATGAAAACGAGAAAATAAAAATAAATTGCGCGTAAGATGCTGTAACTTCCTGTCGCTTTCCGAGTGAAATCAAGAAAGCGTGAGAGGCGTACGACAAGACCTCTCTTGTAATCAGGATGTATTCGTTAAGAATCATTAGCAAGACGCGCACCTCTTGCAATTCTATTCCGTGGCGTAGTAAGGAAGAGATTTGAAAGCTCGAGCACGTGAACGTGCCTTGAATCATTCGTCTAATTTAGTCAAGATCCCCGTACAAGATCAGTTTCTGTTGTTATTACTCTTTGTATTCTTTTCTCTTCTAGCAGATTCCCCTTATGCTCTATCGTGCGTTCAAACGTCAAAATCGTTGAAGCAATATCAGTGTTATTTTCTCACGAGTAGTACTAAAAATCTTCCTTACGATTCTTTAGACCTCGTTTGCATGTTTGATTGGAGATCGATTCTATCACATTTTTACCAGTCATTGGTATGGCACGTCTATGTTCAAAAACGGGTCTATCTTTTACATGGACCTTCAGTCAGTGGAGCGTTGATGCCGAAAGCAGGGATGAAAGATGTTTGTGGTATGTGAGATTGTTTGGTAGAAAGGTCACGCAGCAAGACCAGCTCGCCACTGCCGAATTTCCCCTGCGAACTAAAGCTGCGTGCGTATATGATATGCATACGTTCGTTGCTGCACGCGCGCACGTGTGTGCATAGCTATGCTACGCCTACCACCTTTAACCAACCTCTCGACTACTACTACTCTCCTTTCTTTTTAAATATGCATGCCTCTATACATACGAGCACTATATTAGTCAGTTCAGCTGCTCTCTTCCTCTGAAGAGAGGCGCCTTCGATGCTGCACTGTCTCTGCATTCTTGTGGTTCTGATACTCGAGCCTTTAAACTTGTGTTTTCATCCACCGCAACACCTCTTCGTATAGCTACGGCTAATCATACATACATATAACTTGCTACTTTGTTATTCTACTCGCTTCTCGATTGTTTCACCTGTACTTGTATTTCGATGAAACTTTCAATTTCAATGAGAATAGCAGCATTGATTGAACGTCGGATGAAAAGCGATCAACTAGGTATCCAATCGCAATCATTCAATTTGAACGTTGTCAAACCAGTTCAATAACAGAGGCCAGACAAAAATTTATTGAAATACCTCTGCGCGAAAAAGTTATATATTTTTAGTTCATACAGCCAATTCAATACGCATACTTCTACTGCAGTGGTCTTTCGCATAATTTTATTTGTTTATTTGTCTGTGATCGCACGGTTACAATGCCTCGATTTGTTTTTTGTTTGCTGTGAATTGTGGATAATTACAAAAATACCGTACACGAATACAGCGAAGCAGTCTTCTTCTAAGCGACAGCTTTGAGAAAGTTCGCCTCTCGCGAGTCGTTAATTCTAACTTTGTACCAATTATTCAGTCTATCCGGATTTTCGACTCAACGAATTATAGATTGTGATTTCATTACAGAGGTTTTTCTTTATTCCGTCCAATTCATCATTCGATCTCCAAAGTAGAAATTACACATTGTGCGCAATAGATCTTAATCTATTTTCGAAACGCGCTTAAAGATTAATCTAGTTTGAATAAACAACTGCTGATACAGTCTATACGAGACTAATACTATTAAGCAACGGTAAAATATTTCTAAAAATTACTTTCGATTGCAGCTTTGATAGAGATGCGCCGTTCACCTTCCAATTGGGCGTTGGACAAGTGATTAAAGGATGGGACCAAGGACTGCTCGACATGTGTGTAACCGAGAGAAGAAAGCTCGTTATCCCACCTGAATTGGGATACGGAGATCGCGGTGCTGGCAACGTTATTCCCGGAGGTAAGATTTCGATTTTCTGCAAGTTATATCCAACGGGTTTTATCGTTTGAATGTCACAACTTTGAATAAAATAAACATTTATTTTGTAATTCACTCACGTTATTTAGCGACTATTTTTCTAACTTGATTACAGGAGCTACTCTTCATTTCGAAGTTGAACTGATCAACATCAGCGACTCACCTCCGTCTGCCAATGTATTCAAGGAAATCGACGGCGACAAAGACAATCAACTATCCCGCGAGGAGGTAGGAGCAATGGCAAGAATCGTTCTTTTTTCAAAATTCCATTTCTTGGATCAATGGGTGTCGGCTTAACAATTTTACAATACCAAAATTATGAATATTTATTCTACTATTTCTAATTTTCTTTAAACTTTCGCGCAGTTTGATTTGGAACATTTTTCTAACAAACTAAGAGCTCACACGAGTAACACATTAATTTTATTCGTAATCATTTGCATGCTCGTGACAACTGTTATCGAATTTTCACTAGCCCACTGAACATTATCAATGGAAAAAGAACGACAATCTATGTCGAAGTAAAACTTATGCATATACAAACTCATATAAATACGTTATTTCTGACGAAATCCTTTCCATCAATATTTCTTATTATACTTCAGTTGTGATAACGTTTACGTAATAACGAACGAAAAAAAATGTAGCAAAATAGAGAGTTAGAAATGTGTCTGATGTGATGTTTGTGATGCAGGTAAGCGCATACCTGAGGAAGCAGATGCTTGAAGCCGAGCAAACTGGTACTGGAGAAAGCGAAGAGATGAAAAAAATGATTGCCGATCAGGATAAACTCGTAGAGGAAATATTCCAACACGAGGATAAGGACAAGAACGGCTTCATTTCGCACGAGGAGTTCAGCGGCCCTAAGCACGACGAGCTCTGAACTACTTATTATTGATAAAATAACGCGACACTTGCATTTACATATTCATCCACTTTCATTCTTGTTCAAAACTGTAACTCATCGAAATGTTGTTGTGCCGATTTTCTTTACGCTTCGGAGTTTTTTTTTCGTTCCAATAGCAAGTTTCATTGTTTACTCGAAACCAAACGATATGTTTATATTTAATAAACAAATTTGTTTATTTTGTTGTGTTTCGAAACTTATCCTTTTGCATCGAATACCATCGATAGTTTCAAGTACACAATAGCAGCTCTTCAGGTTTCTTGGGCATATTTAATTGCCTTACTTTAATTTTTCAATATCCTAGCCCAATCAAACTATACGAGTTTGAAATTTGAAACATCCAAAGATCTGATATTGCATATTTGTACTTTTTTTATATTCACTTGTATATAACGCTTCAATTTGTCAGATTTTTGGAGGTTGTTTTTGCATGTAAAGAAAATGTACGCTTAATGTATTCATTCGAACTTGACAAATGATTTTAAACGTGTGTCTTGTCAATTTTAGGAGTTTCCAATATTGAATTATTCGATATACTAAAGTCTTTTGTTGAGTAGCGCGCTGCTCGTATAACCAGAGTTCGACTCAATTTACAGATGTACATTGGACAAAATTTATTTGGACAAGCCGGTGATTTTTCCTAGACTATAAATAGTATTCCGTCGTCAAAGAATATCACGAAAAAAACCACAAGTTTTTTATACTTTTCCATGAAATTTTATAGATTAAATCGAGGAGGCTTTTAGATTCTAAAAGTACGTATAGACTCATATTGTGAGAATAATCCACGTAAATATTCCGTGTAAAAAACACGATTAGGATGTTTTACGATACAAACATTCTGAGAGTACAGTTAAATCATCTGCGACGAGCAAAGTTTGAATGAAAGGTAACAATAATATGACCGGAGAGTGACTGCATTTTTTACCAGATCATATGTACCACATCGAATGACTGGTTTGTAAAGTAGCTATCGGAAAAATTATACATTCATACAGATTTCAACAATTTTGACGACAATGTCATTTCTTTAAGTTGGAGAAACAAATAAACAAAGTATACGTTACCATCAGTTCAGCGTAATAAGAAAATGGCTACTATAAAATCGCATAGTGTTAATATTGTGGATTAAAGCATTTGTAAGTTATGCTAGTACTTATCGATTGTTATTTGCACAATTAAACTTTTCAGACAACTTTTAAGGCGATCTTGATTTTTATTGGAAAACTTGACAAAAGGAAACAAGTTTACATCTGTAACGTCTCTAGAGTACAATTCGAAGTAAAGCAAAATTAAACATCGAACGTAACTAGGGGTCTAGTTTTGTTGCAAATATTGACATAGAACAAATCATTTTCATTACATCGTATGTACGTTGTTAAAGTTGGACGAGGTTATTAATAAACCGTGCATCACTAGCACATTTTGTTATGGAATACGAGCTTGTTTTTATTAAGTAACCCTTACCCACTTCACAAGCAACTTATGTATTTGGGAGGAAAAAGGTAATCACTGATGAAATAAGGCTTTATAAGGATTTTATTATCAGGTCATTCATAGTTGTGATATTTTTGTCAAAATTTTTTATTTTTATATTTTCACGTGTTCGATACTGCGGTAGTTTTCCTTGTTGTACCTTTATGCAAAATCAATCTACTCCAGTATTACTAATAGTGATATATGCTATAAGTTGTATTTTAATCTCGAAATTGCATCTTAATTCACGTATAAAATAACTTGAATTTCATTTCTTCAATCGCACTTAACTTTCTTATAAAATTAATTCAATTTAGTACGTACTATTTATTTTTCACTCCCATTCAAAAATTTATCACAAAACGTTTGGTGTTTTCATTAATTTGTCAGCATACAAAATTTTGTTCACTCCGAGTGGCTATCTAAATGGATACGTAATAGATCACAACAGTTCCATAGATAGAGTATCCAATGACATGCCCCTCACGTGAAATCTTTCTAATTATTCTCGTCGTCATTTTTCTCTTTATTCTATCTAAAATGACTATATTACAATTACTAATGGATGGGAATGAAAAATGAACATTTCGTCTCGCGTCCTAATAATCAGACTCAGACTCTGCTTGAATGAAAATGGATAACTCAATAGCATGCGGCTATAAATATACGAGTATGTAGCACAATATCGAAGAGATGAAGTCGAACGTTTACTTTTGCGGAAAGCGACGGATGTTTAAAAATTCTATTGAATTCATATTGATTTTTAAACTTATATTTAGTTGGTTTTGTTTCATCGTGACAACGACCACGCTTGAGTTACGACAGCTTAACGCGAGAAACTCTTTGTTACACGTTGTAAATTCATTTTGAAATATTCATAGAAAATTATTTGGTTGTTCAATAGTAACTACAACAAAATTAATGGTCGTCACGTTGATTAAAGTGAAGGTGTGTAATTGAATAAACGACCGTTTATCATTGTTCTGTTTTTCGACAGCAAGTTATTGCTCGTTAATTGCTGAAAACACTGATTCAGCACCGTAAAACATGAAAATATAATAGTCTAGCTTAAAAATTAGCCGTACATAAATTTAAATAAGGTATTTTGAACGATGTAGAGCTTATCCACAGGATCGATTGTTCTCAGATAATAAATAACTGTAATGACTCTTTCTGATTCGTTCAATAACTTTTTTAATACTGACATACGACATAGCTATGACGAAATAAATAACAGAGCTAAGAAAACGCAACTCGTAGCTCGCTCTTAATGCTTATTGAAATTCGTTACGTAACACAATAATGACTATGACTGTCATATTTGATAGACTATTTATAAATAATTACTATAGTCTTACGTTCGTGCATTATGTGTACACTACTTGACCGGGCAATTAACTAAGAAACGCCAAGTCGGTTCGTTCCATCTTCGATGAATTAAATCAACAATGTTTTTTCATCTTTCAAGAACTAAGTAAGTGAGGCATCAACGAAATACCAATGGAAACGCCGAAGAAACGGTAACTTACAAAGCGATTGATTGATCAACAATAACAACTAGAAAGGGGGCGAAAAACAATGACTTCGATAACATATTGATGTGAAAAATGTTAATCGCGAAACTGTTGATGATATGTAATATGATAACAATGAAAATGATGCGTAATCATAGGGTAAACGAGACAAATTGAATATATCTCTATTTAAATAGCGAGGATTAAACATCTAAAATGAGCTCCTTAGCATCCTCATTTGGCATCGACGACGATATCGCTGTTATCCACAATTGTTGTGGCGAGGCTCTAGGGAGCGGACAGGATCGTCGTGCATTCCTTTGCACGACATGGAGACGGTCCCATCCCTTGCTTGCAGTCTTCGCTTTAATGCTTCATTTGTTCTATTCAACTTTTTATCACAGTTAATAGCCTTTAATATAAGCAGCAATGTGCTTCTTTTCCTCTTCGGACAGACCATTCTTCAGAGTTCGGCGCACTGCAATACAGAGACCATTGTCAGGATTATCGATAATTTATCCATCGTATTTATCAACGAGACATTTACGTGTAACACAAGGACAGCAACGTTATATGTCAATTTATCCAGTGGCTAGATCTACGCACGTTCAAAGATATGACATGTTTTACAATTGACGACCAGATGTGTATTCAAATAAAAGCTAAGCTCTGGTGCTCTACTTTTGTGAGAGCGCTATTGCAATTTAAATTAGTCCATCAAATGATATTGCAAATATTGCGAATGACACGAGGAAATCCGTCAAATCCATAAACAATTCTTCCAAATTAGGGGCAATTAGGAATCTGCTGAATGGCAGATATGTAGTACGAAGAAAACGTACAAAACGTACGCAGAAATCATGCCAAATATCTTGCATGCTTTTTTAGAGGGTTTTCATTGTCGATGATTTCATTCTCTAGGTACTCGCAAAAAAAAAAACAAAATAAAACACAAAGTAACTCTTTACTAGTTAGATTTTGGGGCTAGTCAAAGTTGCTTGAGAAACGGCACTAATCTATCGAAGCAATCTTTAAAATGCATTTTTTAAAAGATGAATATTTTTAAATGCGTCAATTATGTTGAATAAATTATTATTCTTACTTCATCTATTACTAACAAGAAAACTTGATAAATCAAATGAAAAATGGACGGTAGTTAGTCAATGCAATCAGCTCTTCGTGATGTTATTGCATCCATCAACTTGCAATTAGTAAAAAAAAGTGAAAGCAAGAACAAATAAGAAACAAAACAAAAAAATAGGTTGTAAAACTGAAGAAGGGAAATCAAGTTGTTGATAGAGCCAACCTTATGGAAATGCGACAAATATCGAGCCAGGCCGCTCAAGGACGATATCCATCTGGCGTTGTGTTGTTCTCCCTAGTTCGCGAACGCTTCACTATTGTTTTGACAGTTCAATTATTTTAAAACATTACGAGATTCACTTGAATCTTCATAAATGCGACCCTTAAAAAAACTAATCTTGAAGTAGACGCAAAATATGTATACTTCCAATATCATTATAATACATTCATTTTACTTTTTACAGTATACTAGTTGGAAGCATATTACTCGCTGTTCCTTTCAATATTAGTTTTTCACGGTACAGCTCTTTGGTGATTATCACATCACACCCCGCACCACTTGAATTATAGTAGCCCTTGCTTATATACCACAAATATCAAAGACTACAATCACTTAATATATTTTTAATAAAACTTAGAAAACCAAAATTGGTCATGACGTTTCAAATCGTTCACGTGCATCGCATCAATTCCATACGAAATCTTGTTGATCGTTTAAAAGCATATAACTTAACGTTGGCCGACTAATGTGAATCTTTTCCATTGTTTGACTTAATACGAAAGTCGATAGTAGTAATGTAGAATACTTGAAAGAAGAAGAAAACAACAAGACAAATTACTGTGCAAATAGGGTGCAATAGTATAGATGTAAAAATTTAGATTTTAATCACTTTGTACAAATAACTAAATACCTCGTCTTAATAGATTCTATTAAAAAAAAGAAAAAAAATTGTTACACGGGTTAATACGAGAGTCCGTTTAAAACTGTGACACTGTATATCGATGTCTCGCGCAAAAAGTAGACGTATGCTCTGAATTAAATTTTTTTTCCAATTACTGTCGCAAACATCGTTTAACTTAAAATACAAATACAGATATTATCTATAAAGACCCGCTCGTTCTTGGAGAATACGTAGTATCAAAGTAAAAAGAGAATAGATCCAGATATAAAGGAAAACAATGAATTATTCGTTTCGAAAAAAATGAGAATTAAATAAAAAGAATAATAAATATGGTGCAGGGTGCAGTGATTTCACTTACAAGACTTACGATCAGCGTGACGGGTACGTTTGCGTTCCCGCGGTGTAGTGCGAGTTGCTGGAGTCTTAGTTGCAGTCTTGACCAACGATTCGAGTAGCTCGTCATCGCCATCCGTCAGATTACCATTTATCCTTTCGTCTTTCAAAAGCGGACCGAGTGACATTCGTCCTACAATGAATTTTTTACTTAATTTTCTTTATCTCTGTTTAACGACGCAATAAAATATTCAAACATTACCGTCTTTGCGCTGCCTTCTCCAAGGTAATGTTCCGTGAATGCTCTCAACATCCGAAATATCGCTTCCCAGCAGTTGTCTCAGTTCTGCGTCAGCGCGATCCTCTTTCGTTCGGAATTTTCCAACCTACAAGAACAGGTAGATAATAAGACAGTTTTAGGTTGCGTATTCGACAAAACAAACGAAAATACTCACTTCCGTTATCATTTTTCCTCGAGTCTTGTTTCTCTCTCGATGATTGGCTTTCTTTTCAAGTTGCTGTATAACACGTTCTCTCGTCGTTCTATACTCAAGAGAAAATTCGGAAACAACTCGACAAAACTCATTTGGTTTGGTATCTTGAACACGATGTAGTGGTATTCCAAGCCAAAGGATGAATTTATGAAAACGATTAATAATGCGTCGATGTACGATACTCAAAACAATTATACGTTCCGCACAATCCGTCAAGAAATCTGACATTCTATGGAAATAAGGGCCATCAATTAATAAATGATCAATCAATAATTAACAATTAAATTAACATGTTTGATGGTTAATAATTCGTTGCTCACTTGACTTTCATCATCGTTGAACCATCGTGTTTCGCAATAAGTTTTAAATGGTCCCAGGACGCTTTACACTCACTTTCCAGTTTGTTTATGTTCATAGCAAGTTCGTCAAAGTCAACTTTGGATGCTCTGGTCACCGCCCCAATCTGAATAGTAAACAAAATTGTGGAATTAGCTATTATCATGTTGATTTATACGAGAAAGCGTGTATTAACTCCAAAGAACACTGTACCTCAGAGTATAAATCAGTAGAACCAGGGAATTTTTCCATGACCATATGACAAAGATGGTGCAAAAGCGAATGTTTGTGAACGGTGTCTTTTACCTCTGGCACCTTTGCCAAGTACTCCATTTGAAATCCTTTTACCTGAAATAATAAACAGCGATAAGTTTGATAAAAACTAATAATGGCGAATTCATTAGTAACAATTATCTGGTATTATTGTAATAATTACTAACTATGTCTGCAATTATTAATTATGTATAATACTGACCTCATTGCCGTTAAGGAAAATACCAATTGACAGGAGTGTACTTAGAATGCCACGAAAGGTTTTATTGACTCTCAATGTTTCCATTCCTTGTTTTAAATCCATCAATGGATCTGCTACTTCCTGTAATAAATATCACTCATCATCCATTCAGTAATTTTCTAATATTAACACTGACACACGTTTGCCTTTCTGTCTGCGCGTATATTGTTGTCAAGTCAACATTTGATTGCTCTTTGCACAGCTCTTACTTCATTCATACCTTCTCAGAATTTTCAAAGTCTAACTTGAAAGCCCAAAGTTTTAATCTTGCTGGGAGTTCTGAAATCGAAGCTAACGTCAGAAGAAACTGTTCAGCCGAACCCAAAGGGAGATCCGGATTAGCGGCCTGCGCATCCTGTATCCGCGATCGTTCCTCTTCAGTTGGTAACATCGTTAACAATTTCTGCATTAAATATCATTAGTCAGTCGTTAAATAACGTATTATATATTTTATATCCCAATTAATTATCCTTTCCTAAAGTTTATCCAAACTGTCAAATTGCTTACCTCAATACCTTCCCTATTCATAATAGTAGCATCCATTTTTAATATCGCCGTTTTGATCGATCTCGGGGGTGGTAATTTTGTCATACCAATATTGATGGCGTTGGATCTTTTGTGGTCCAGTACAATTATTTCTTTATTTTTATTCATTTCTTGTTGCTTCTGTAGAATAAAGAAATAGAGCACGATGAAAAATGTGAATTATCGTTAAATTTGAAATATTTATATTTATTGTAGACTTTTTCCTTAATTTACCTAAGATGACAACAATAATGACGATGATAACGATCATAATAATAACGATAACAACGATAATAATTTAAGAAACATGTGCTGCAATCAATTTTACAATTCTTGACAATGAGAACTGAACAACAACAGAACATATAACAGAATCGTTAGTGGACCATTTTCATAGTAAGTTTAAAAAAAAAAATTTGGGAACCCACTAGTAACATCAAGCAAGCATAGACGTCCCGTGTTAGCAGTTACGTTGTTACACATAATTCTATTTGAGACGAACGACACAAGATAACAGACAGTCGATATCACAAATAGCAACAGTTCATGGGTAAGTGCGAGATATTGAATTTTATAAAATATATATTTTCACAGGGTTTCCGTATTTACATTATTATTGGAAAAGTTAAACGACCTATATGATTCGGAACGAAATATTTGTGCTGAATTTGACATTAGCCACGTGAATTTCGACAATAGTTTATAAAAACTACTGCATGAAACAGATGCATAGTTAATTGTGATTAATTTGGATAACTCACCTCCTATAAGTGTTTTTTCACCAGCATGCCAATTTTTGAGTGTTCGCATTTGCGTGAGAGCACCAACAATATTGCAAAGAATATAAGAAACAGATTAGTTAATATTTGCGGTAAACCATCACCATCAACCAACCACCGTTTGTTACCGAACGTCATTAACAAATTCAAAATATATGCGCTGACAAGTTGCGACACACGCGATCGTGTATTGCGTTTAGGCACCTATTTTAATACACTCGGCTACTCCGTAAAATAAAATTAATCACTGAATGAACTATTAGTGATGTAAGTAATTTGCCAAAGTCAATAATAGTTTTAGACAATATTTCGTTTATCGCTGTATTATACACCTTATACCAGATTTAAAAAATAAGTTTCAACAATTATATACAGATTTTTAAAAATCAAAAAGTGCTAACATTGTGCAGACCAGGTAAAAATAACCAGTATCAGTTCAATTTCGTTTAAATAATCTCCAACGCACTAATTCTATTTCCTTCGTTAATTTTATATTTAACTTACGTAGGTGCAAGGCTTGAAACGAAGCAATGCAACTAATTGTTCAACGTCGTCTCGACGAGAATGAGTTTTAGTAAATAGGTTTTCGTCTGATTTGGCAGTTATTACGAATTGAGTATTTTTTCTTTCTAAACGATAAGTTACTTGAATCAGTGAATTTGAAAATTTTAAAAATTTCAATTGAGCTGTATGATGTGCTTGTGATTAGTGATTTTGCATCTAGAGATTGAGGCGTTTGTAAGTGAGTGTTATTTACGTTAACTAGATTTAACCAATTTTGCTGATACTTAGTGTATTAAAGAAAGGTCCATAGGTTATTTGTACAAGTGACGCTAAATAAACAATTGTACGATTGTTAAAAACAGGAAAAATCAATATGGAAATATTGCGTTGATCGAACAGAAGTTTTAAATTAGACGAATTTCCAGTGACAATAGATAGCAGGCTATTATCGTCTACTCCTGATAAACGTCTCTGTGATTCGCGCTGTGCATAAGCACACCCCACGGAATTTCGAATACGCTCTGGTAAATAGACTCAAAACGAGACTCGTGAGCAATAGTGCTATGTACTTTTCGAATATATACATTTGCGAAGATGTAAAGTTGTATTTGAATCGATGGATATGAGAATACGTCGGTATGAAGTGACGCAAAGTAAAGTAAAGTAACCTTAGTTATGAGATCCTTGGCTCTACTTTCGAAAAGATGCTCGAGCTTTTGCGTATCGATGGGCACCGGTGAGAGTTCGTCCCAGATCATCTTGTGTTCGTCCAGTCGCGAAAGAATTATTGGATCATCTCTGACTTCTTTCCAAAATAGCTTGACGGTTTTTTTACTTTTTTTATTACACTGAGAAGTTGGCTGCTGATAAACTGGAGCCGACGGAACTTTCGACGGTTCAACCGTTGAAGATCTGAGTGCCGACACGGCCGATGACTTGAGATTAACTCCAAAGAGGGGAGGTGGTACCGGAGAAGGTAGCGGGGGAGGAAAGCGACAAACAGCCGGAGGCGGTGGCGGCGGCACTCGAATAAGCATGGGACCACCTCCTACGTATCAATATAAGATCTATAGAAAATTGAAATCTAAACATTGTTAATTGTAAAATATGTGATGCAAATGTCAAACCAGAAGACGGAGCCATGGGGGGAGGAGGTGGAGGAGCTCCATTGGAGATGCTGACCGGACCAAGAACGTCGACCTCGTCATCCGAGTTGAGATCGGTAAAGTCGAGATCGCAAAGGCACAAAGGTCTCTGCATTTTCTTGACAAGCTCTTCCCAGTGGAGTTCGTTTTCTGATTTTTTCACTTCCGGCAAATTGTTGAGCAATTTCGGCGCTGCCTCGTTGGTGGGCGATTTGACAAGCTCGGCTTTGGATTTGGACTTGGCTAGACCTTCTTTCGCCTTGGATACGAGGCCGCTCATATCACCGATCCTTCGGAAAAAGAAGACAAATCATGAGCAATCTCGAACTCACGATAAAAGTGTCTGTAATCGATCATTAACAAATTCAGGCAAAACGGACAAACCTAGAAACTTTCTCTTCGGCAGGGCTAGTGCTAACTGAAATGAGATGTTGAGCGGCAAGCTTCTGAGTGAGATCTTTGACGGTGTTCTCGCGCTTGAGTTGCAGCATCACTCGTCGATCTTCGTCTTCGTCCGCTTGATTGTCTTGCGCACACTGGACGTTCTCCTCTGGGTTCTTGCCGTACCAGGTTTGTTGCTGCAACGGCTGTTGATTCTTCACCTCGGAATCAAACTTGTTGCTAGCGTGTAATAGCGGCTTTAAATCCTTGCGGCTTGATGCTCGCGTCAACCTGTTTGACTCGTGTGCATGATTTGACCCGATGCCATTTGCATTAACCTCGTATGGCGAGCTCCCGTTCGTATAGCGTATTCGATTTGATTGGTCTGTAAAAGTGAGAGATCCAATTGAAATCTCAGATCATTGATTTTTAAACAGGACTCGCTAAAAGTACATTGACGTTTTAAGATAAACTGACTCTGTTCGCAAGCTGGTTGTCCGAAAGAAGCCCTCATATTTGCGCTTGCCTCTTGTTGTTCCCTGATGAAACTCCTTTGTCTCTCGGCGCGTTCGCGACGCCGCCTCAAGGCTGGAGTTACACCAACATCCACTTGAATGCAAGAATGAGCAATTAAACGAGTGTTTAAACAAATTGAATTTTCGAACAAAAATCATTGACGCTCAACTTACTGGACGACTTGTCGCTATAACTACCATTGATATTGTTGAGAGGAGCATTAAGACTTTGAGAACTCTGTGAACTGCTTGATTCAGCGTCGTCGTCGTCGTCCTCGTCTTCGTCTTCCTCCTCTTCTTCTTCTTCTCCGTCGTCAACGTCCCGTGCTCGATGATCGCCTTTGTTGATCAAATTGCGATGATCCAGTTGATTACGACTGTTCGGCAAAGCATGTCGTGGTAATTGAGAAGTGCCGTGCGGAGAAGTACCCGTAGAGTGTCGTCTAGACTTTCGACGCTCCTGTGACTCGGACAAAGATTTCCGGTTGCGCAAGGTTTTTCTAAAAATAAACGGTCAAAAATACATCAAACAATGAACGACACAAGGATAAACACAAGGATAAACACAAGGTAATAACAAGGATTGACCAGATAAATGACTACGCACCGAATATTATCGTCTAGCGTTCTGATGGGCGAATTTACGGAGAACAGATCGCGCTCGTTGCTATCCTCGTGATGCAAAACTGCCTCGTAGATGTGAAACTGGCGGAGGAGATCGAGATCGGTACCCTGCTTACCCATGTAATTCTGAATAATGATTTGAATGCCCTGCTCCTCGAGGCAGTCCACTTGGTCGTAATAGGTATCTTGATCGGGTATGCCGTTAAGGCATTTGTTTACCAAACTCATAGTGTAAATCAACAACTCGGTGTCCGCGGCATCGTAGTCCTTGAGCAACCTCATCACATTTGTCCAAGGTATCATACCGCGCGAGGTGTCAATCGAGCGAATTGCTCGCACGAGCAACAAGCTGTTGCTTTCCACATACTCGACGAATACTAGCAAAAGTTTCAGCGCGGTTTTGACCACCAGTCGAAATCGACTGGCTATCAAACTATACAGCCATTGCACCGTTTGCCCGTGTTCCATTACGCCATTCATTCCGTCCACGTACAGCATTACCTGGCCCAGCGCTGCAACGCCAATTGCGATCGTCATTAATATACATACTTCAACATAGTTTAAATAGTTCAAACAATACTACGAATCATTGAAATCGTTCTTGTGGCTCGTAACCCGAGATTTATTTACGACTTTCCTCACGAGACTGCTCATTCAGCTGATCCAAAGTTTTGTCGAGACTAATCAAAATTTGGAGCTTTTCGCTATAAAACAATTCACTCGCCATTGTTGGAATCATCAGTTGCATTATTTTGAATCACCATGTTCGTTCATTTATCAAATTTCAAACGTATGTACATGCACAAACAAGGGGACAACGGAATGATCCATACTTATGCTACTAATGAACTGTTATCAAAGTCCTGTATAGAAAGTACACAATTGGCTTACCGCGTAATATGTAATTCTGGTAGTTTTGATCGGCTTCGCTGCCAACTTTAATGAGACAAGCCAATCCATCATTTTGCACAAACTCGTGTACCAGATCTTTGTCTTCCTGCAAATAAATGAGCAAGCGTGTCGCACTATGATTAGTTGATAAATAGCACTATATTCAAAGGATGAAGCCAAACATGAAATACAACAAAATAAGAATACAATTTTAAAATTCAACAATATTTACCAACCTGAAATATCTGCTTGAGGGAAAAAAGAGCGCGACGTAGTTCGCGACCTTCGCTATTTAATAATTTTTCTGAAAGAAGCAGTTAAAAATACGTTCTTTGATCATTCGCAAGTTCAATTTTAAGTCGTAACATTGACTACATTGGTGAGCAATTAACAACATTATGCATTGTTAATTAAATTCACGATATGTTTAGAATCTAAACGATATCGATTACTCACCTATAATAGTGTGAACACGAACCGACAGTTGAGTCCTCAAAACAATCGAATTTTTCCGGCTGCAACAGAAACAAATGCAAAATTCGAATTATCGTTATTCGGCATATCGTTTACTCTTGACCTTGTTTATATATAAAGTTTTCTCGTGACTAATAGTTCATGATTCGCGACAAAATGAATGGTTTAAAAATTGTGATTTCTATCTGAACCGAGACAAAGTCTAGTTGAAATTCAGGTCAGACAGAGAATATTAACGGAAGATTATGCGTTGGTTGTTGTTTAACAGCGAAAGAGGAATAGGTTGAGAAGCTGCGAAAGTATATAAGTGTATACATATATGTATATGTGCATATGGAGCACAAGTGTGTATCTGGGTAAGCGCATGTGAGCGGTAAAGTTCAAGTACTGTGCCAGAGGCTATGTGTGAACCTTCCCACGAGGCGCGAGCAGGAACATGCCTGAGAATCTACGTCTCGGCGAGGACAATGGATTCGAAAAAAAAGGCAACCAGATAGGGAAGAAGAAAGAAAAAGAAGAAGAGAAGAATGAAGAGAAGTGGGAAAAGGAAAAGAAAAAAATTGTGTACAGAGCTGAACCAATCAAGTCAAGCAAAGTGAGAGGGAGACCAACAGACTGAGACAAGAGAAGTACTAAAGCTACTAAAACAGTAAATGAGCTGCACGCCATACTGTCCCTTTAATTGACTATTGGAACAAGTTATTTCGTTTTTCGAAGACTTTTCTGTATCTTATTGAGTTTACCGTTTGTTTAAAACAATAAAGTAATGTTATGTTAAAGTAACAAATGAAATTGTCAGAAATAAGAGAATTCAAACTATTGACAATGGTTTTCGATACCGATTTTTGACCGATCTTTGTCAGTTGTTAAATTCATTATGATACTTTTGTTCAATAGATATTAACAACGGATTAAACGTGTTACCATCATGTAAAAATTCGATGTATAAATGCAATGTTAGGCGCGAAAATGGGGACAACGATTTTCTAAAAATTTATGAAAAAAAATATCATACAGTAAGATACGAACCAGTAAGGAGGCATACTGCTTACGTATTAATTTCTTCATAACTACAAACAAACTACATGATTGAAACTAAAAAGAAACTTGATAAATTAGAAAACTTAAATTTGTACTGGATGCACGTACAAAACATAACTGGCAAAAAACAAAACACTTGCACGGAATTTCGAAAACCGTTTCCAAAACGATTCCAACATAACTTTGTCTCAAGAGTATATAGCGGCGCGGCTGACTTTCGAGCATCGACTGGTTAGCAAGTCAAGACCTTCTCTCTTGTTTGCTCACAGCATATATGACTCCGGTATACGATCAACTGGTGGGAGTTCATTGAAACGAACCCCATACCCCAGTCTTGATTTACCTGATACAAACCTAATTTCAAATATAAACACCCTTTTTAATTGTATTTGTAATGCGTGCCTTTTCTACTATCATTTCCTCGTAATTTCTCGAAAACCATTGATAAAATTATACTATTAATATATTTCTTGAATGTTGTTGTTCCAATATAAAAATTCCATACCGAATACAATCACCGTGCATATATCCATATTTACGTGCAAAAAATGACTCCATACGTGTGAATTTTGTTTTCACTTGACGTTTATCATTTGACTAACAAATTTAGAAAAATATCGCAGATATATTTGAAACACTTACTTCGTTTGAAATCCTTCGAATTCTTCTTGTTGCTCGTTAATGGAGGCCTCGAGATCCAGGTAAGCACCATAATCGCCATCCTTATAAAGCTGAAGAGCGCTATCGTCAAGCTTTAATCAAAAATTAACATAAGAATTCATACATTATCAACGTGCAAGATACTAAGACAATCGAACAAATAGATCGTGTTGGTCTTTAACGAATACGGCAAGATTGGTGGCAAAGCAAGGACTAAACTTTATTTTTATTTTGACAATAATTTGTAAGGCAATTCCATCGTGTATCAGTGAAGAAAGCTTGCTTCAACGAAATATTTTGTAGAAGCGAAAACCAAACTACATTGCATAGTTTTTTCTATAGTATCTTACTAAAGCCCAATATTTTACACAATGACAAATGATAACACGTGATTATAAAGAATTTAAACGATTCCTTATCGTTCAATTCAACAAATTTGTATGATTCAGCATCATTGTTTTATCAACCGTCAGAGAGGAAGTCACAGTTTTTCCGAGCATTTATATCACCACCCTCCTAGCATCTACGATTATGTTAAAAGTTGTAGTTTTTTTGTCAACGATAGTTAAAAAACAAAACTTGGATATTCGTTCGGTTAAAATACGCTAGTTTAACATTTTGTAAAAATAAAAAAATGCAATACGAAATTGTCAATCTAATTCTCTCGTTGAGTAACGAATAAAACTTTGACAATGTCTTACTTAAACTATTTGGGTACACATATAATACAGCGACAGAACCATCAAACTTATTAATATTATAACAAATCACACGTCAGCTTATGAAAACCAATTTTTTTATCGAATAATCTTATTTTTTTTATAAAAATTAGTTTTATTAAATAACAAAGAATGTATATATTCAACAATCGTAACACAACTAATACAATGTTATCAAACGTTATTTATCGAATATTCTTATGTATTTTAGCGAAAGTCTAGCGTTGGGATGGATATCCAAAAATATAGTAGAAAGTAGTACAGACAACCGGTGGCCCAGTAGAACGATAAAAATAGAATTAGTCATCTTCGCGGAAACGTCGTAATCTCTGGATATAACTAAAAGCTGTTTAAAATGATGCGAGTACACCAGTCTGCAATTGATACGCCAAAACATAACAATAAATAGAATCAATATTCTCGTTATTCCTCTGTATTATTTCTTTATACTTACAATTGTCTATCGATAACAATCTATACGGCCAGAATCAACATTTAATAATCGAGTATCAAATAGTAACGAAGTGCAGGTATCTTATGCGTGAGAATCCATTGCCGAAGTCCGAAAATAAAACGTAATAAAAAGTATTATTTTCATTACTCACTGACACTCGATTCGTATATTTGTGTTATCGCTTATAAACTTTGCGTAGTTAGTGTAGATTTTAATTACTTGCGACGTATACCGTGCAACTTTAATGAAATACGCGTACAAGTGTTGAGCACTAGCTTTACGTAGGAAAACGGCAAGATGTGAATTGGCACGTTGCCACGAAATAACGAGTCGTTAAAAAAAATTCATTTGATATCTGTATATATTGTAATTAACGCACACTCGGAGATATTCAAGATGTGTACGTTATGCCTATGCGCGCGAGTGTTATCACGAGTTTGCATGTGTATATTACATGTTTGAGTGTATGCAATCAAGTTCGCATTGGAGAGGGGAGCACAGAGAAAAGAAAGGAACGAAGGCTTCAAGGAATGGAACCAGGGTCAGCTACAGCAGTATGGGCAATGACAACGCTTAGTTGTTTGAACTCTAGGCACAAAGAAACAAAAGTATAGATTCAACCTTTGACTACAATACGTGAGAAAATCGGGTGATATCAACATATTTCTGCAATGGCAACGTAAGCAATTGCCCAATATCGATTCTCTATTTTTATCCTCCAATACGTACAAAACGATCATGTTATAGCAACTTGCAAAAGTTTCAAGGGTTCGGTCTACCTTGGAATCGTTGATGTTTCGCCTAATGTAATTTCAAAAAATTTGAGAAGAAAAATATAATTAAACGTACCAGATCACATTACAAAATTAAAACGCTGCCAAGTAAATGGAGCAGAAATAATATTCGTGACATATTGCGTGGAAACATTTGGCAAACATATTACTTGGTTAATATTAAAAGTAATAATTGATTCACGAACGTCGAACATAAGTGCACAAGTATTGCATATGTATGGAAACATAAACCGAATGCACAACTGACGAAAGATGAGTCTGTCGCGGTTACGAGATCGATCGAATTTGGTTGACGTTTTGTGGCTTCGCTTCAACAATAGCTTTCTACCACCCAGAAGCATTAAAGCTAAAAAAGAATTTCTTACTCGCCATATTTTTCTTTTCTCAATTGCAGCTGCTAATTTATATCTAATCTTTATTTTGCTGGTTTATCTAGCCGATATAAATGTCACTGTTGCCCACTCAAGTTCTAATTACCAGAAATTCTTGAAATATCAGCACAGGATACAGATGGAATAACTTGCAGTTCTAATTACCAAAATATTTTATCGTCTTGAAAAGTAATGGTTTTGTCACAATCGAGGACAATTTTATCTTAGATTAGTCGAATTATTGCGTTGTTGTAGCAAATAACAAATTTGCTATTAATTTTAAGCTCGTATTCTCGGAGCGGAAATAAAAATCAGTGCGGTCTAGCTAAAGATTTGACGGTAAATGAATTTCGATGATAACCGAAGCACTAAAAAAATAGTACTTACTCGATGAGGTGCTCGAAGTAGACGATGTACAGCGGCAAGTTGGTTAATGAGTGGCAAGGTCGCACTGAAGGTATGTAATGGTGGTCTAGGTGGTTCCGGATACGAGCTTGCGTAAGCAAATGGATCCACATCGTTGAGATACTGAACTCTACAGGTTAGAGACATTGCGAGGAAGTAACGCAACTTTTGCTTTGTTACATTGATGACAATCGATCGACGACGCTTGCTGCCTCAACACTGTAGCTCCCTCAACGTACGAGAGATGACTACACAGTGGTACTTGTACGTACGCCAGATTGACACCGGTTAAACCCTTCCTCAGGGATGTTGTTGTAATGAGGTCCACTACTTCGTTAACTCGCGAGTAAACAGCAATCTCTTTTTATATTGCTATTCTAGTCTTTTTCTTTTCTTCAGACCTTGGCCTTACTTCTTCCATTGATCCCATTAATAAACTGCACCATTTTACTTGACCAATCAGCATTGACTTTTACCAACTAAACTGTAAGTGCAGACAAAAAGACTACAGTATACAACGAAATCTTTTCTTGTCTGTGTTTGCGTCGACCTACACCGAAAACCGGTTGTTGACTCTCTCTCTCTCTCTCTCTCTCTCTCTTTCTTTCCCTTACTCCCTTTCGCCTTCCCTCTCTTTTCCCACTCCCCTCTCCGTAGCTCTCTCTCTCTCTCTCTCTCTTTCTCTTTCGATTAAAAGAACTTTTTTTTATTTAAACTTCTAACGATAATAACAATTATTTTGTAATTTCTTTAGCCGAATTTACCAAACAAGATAGATTGAATTCGATTTAATCCCAATAAAAATATGCGTAAGGTTTCCATTAAATCCCGTTAATAGAAAATCCGTGACAATAATATGCTATCCAATTGCAGCATTGTGTCATATTTGTTAGTTGCATCTGGCAGATAAATATTTATCCATGCAAATTCTACGATTATACTGGCTACTTTGTGAATAGAATTTAACGTTATTAAAGTAACCTTACGTAACGTTATATTTGACTGAAAATCTTGTTAGCATTAATGTTCTGGTTGAATTATTTATTCACATTACAGCCATTAAGCAACCGTAATGAAAATGCTGGTGAAATAATAGCAACTGAATAACATTTTAGGAGACAGAAACCGAGAGTAAGAGATACGAGTTAGAAAGGAGTGGGGGAAGAGAGAGTCCGCTCTCCTACGCCAACACAAGAATTTCAAACTTTTGACGCAAAACTTGGTTGGTTGACTGACAATGTAATAAATGGAAGGATTATTCGGGTATTCGCAGAGTACTCGTGTTCAACCTTGTAATGATTTCAAACAGATTGAAAATCCGCGATACTCGGTTGAAGAGCGAGCAGACTGCGGGTGCTGCAGAAAACATGACAAAGAAAGAGAAAGAGCCCGGAGCAAAAGAAGCGAAGCACCCACCAGTCGATGTAACAGCAAAAGTATACACAGCAAAACAGTTGCGTCGATTCCATCGTAACTTGGCTCTTTTTTCTTGCTTCTTGCGCTCGGTTTATGGTACTTTTATACGAAATAATTGACGGTAATAGTGTGTACTAGAGTACCAATCCCGAGTGAACGCAATTAGTGCAGTTTTTACTTAATGTATTCACAGACTAACATTCGCACAAGCTGGCGCGATGAGAGACACAATATACGTTTTCAGCAACTTCTCACGGATGCACGCTCGACGCTTTTTCTTCTTGTTCTTCTCATTTCACTCGTCGAGCTGGGCTTATTGTCAGGTAAAAACAACTATACACCATATGCACGAGACAAAGGCACTGCCGAGAAACGCTAAGATATATCATACGGACATTTGATAGCTCTTTAAGAATTTCACCTCTATTTTTTCTTTTTCTTAAGTCACTTCTATCAATAAACATTTATCATTGGACATATTTCCCGTGTACTATTTCACTTTTCGATTAAACGATAACGGAAATTTTGTGGAAAAACTGTAGAAAATTGCGAAAGAATTAAAAAAAACGTTTAAAATTGCAAACAAACCATACAACATTCATAACCAAATTGCCGAGCGGCCGTCGCGGCACTGAGTATCGCTTGAGCTCGCTGTTGCCATTTGACTCGCGGTATACGACTCGGTTTTCTTGGCTAGAGAAAGAAAGAGAGAGAGAGAGAGAGGGTAAGAGAGTGACAAAGACGCGAGAGGGGGAAGGAGAAGAGAGCGAGACAAAACGTAAGAGAGGGGATGAACCAGAGGAGTGAGAGGGAATGATAGAGACGAAGGAAATGAAAGAGAGAGAAGGTAAAAGCACTAGAACGGCTGACACCTGTCGGTCCCTCGACAATATGACTTTGCTGCAGTTTGTAGGCTGTTACCGGTATCCTAGGTGGCGCTAAATACTGATCGCTAACAAACTATATACTCCCGCAACCAATTTTTCAACAATTTTAAATATTTCTGCCTGTGGCTCTCATTTCTTATATAACTTCAAAATATGCATGCTAACGTTCAGCTAATATCGAGTAGAACCTGAATGTTCCTGGTGTAGTTGATGTTGCAACAGTCTTGTATTTTTAAAAATACAGTTCAATGACCTTAATTGCATTTTAAACAAAAATTGGCACAGTTTTGTGGGATACTTTTCAAATCTATTTGGTACTGTATACGTTGGAGTTTCCATTAGAATGGCTTACGAATTAACAAACTGAAATGCTTGATTTCAAAATAAAGTCGTTGCGCAAACTTCGTGTCAATTTGTTATAATATACCGTAACAGTAATATGGGCTATTTTTTTTAACGCTTATGTATTAGGTGATAATGTGGAATTGCCTTACTATTTCAAGTGTTTATTAATTTCCCAGCAATCTTGCGCATAGGAATAATTATTGCTGTTAATTGACTACGAAGGAAGGTTTAAGCTGCGATGTAATCAACAAAAATAACGACCCTACGAGCATGCCACTGTAAACGTATATGCTCTGCGAGGGTCTATGATTGCAATTATATTAAATTTCCTTCGCTATATCTCGTCAACTTGAAATATGTAAATTGAAAATTCATGCAAATTTTTTTTCACGATTTTCACTCAATGCGTAAAAGTATTTTTAGTTGAAACAGATTGCTATAAAATATTTTACGATTGGTTTTCAGAACGCTAACAATACTCTTACCAGTTCGTAGTTTTGAATCAATTTGGTGCCGTCGTTCCTAGAATAATACAAAATGTTCATTTTTAATTCCAAAATTTCTGTAAAAATAAATAGGAATATTGCGAAACATCACTGTAGCTTTTCAACGTTACCTTTGTCCGTCTAAGTTGTTATGCGTGCACACACTATCGTCGCGACAGCAAACTCCGCAAACTCTCTCGTTTCTTTCCGAAACCCATTCTAAATCAAAGAATTAGAATTTAGCAAGACATTTGTAGCACTAATATATTTCTATGCATATAAGAATCGTTCACCTGTGGAATTTTCATTTTGATTATCCATATCTCTACAAACTCGATCAAATTCAATGAAATCTTCAAATAACTCATCAATGTTCGTGTGATTACCAATGTATAGTGATGCATCAGCTGATTTTCGATGTTCGAATAAAGGTACGCTGCTTTTAAGATTATCGTAAGGTGAGTTGCGTCCCTCGCTGAATATATTTGGAGGATTTTCACGCTACAATGATACAATTATGGTAATTTAGCTTAAAGCTTGTTTTCATTCAGCGTTACACGAATAAGAAGCTTACTCCTTCTGGACTCGTTAGATGAGCAAAAGCTTCATCCAAGAGCGGGAAACTTGCCAAGCGTCTACATCCTCTATCAACCGCATCGGTATCTTGGCAATGCTGCTGTTGTTGAGTCGTACTACAATCTAGCTTGTCCGATGATTCATCCGAGTCATCGGAGTGGCTATCGGACGCACTAATTTGTTCGATGCCATCGGGAACTTGGGAAGAACTATCGAGCCACCAAGGTCGCTCACCTGAGTCTATGTGTTGAAGTCTAATGAAACGAGTCTTTTTAATTTCTTGCTCATCGGTATTTTTTTCCCGAGATTGACTTTTTTCACTGACGTTCGGAGACACTGGTATAACATCAATTCCTTCCGGTACATTATTTGGATCGTCGCTCAACCACCACGCCCTTTCGCCTGATTGTTCGTGTTTTATCGCGCGTTTTTTGTACAAATGCGTATCAGGACTGGAATTTTTAGGTTGGAAATCAAACGATTTTGGAGAGTTTTCTTGTAATGGAGATGACGTCTCTTTTTTCGAACATAACTGATTGCTGTTGAAAGTACAGTCATTCTCATTGTCGTCAAGCCACCAACAGCGCTCTTCTGATCCCTGACGCCAGATTTTCAACTTAAATTTACCTATACAACGAAACAATCACTTTATTATCAGAAGCATCCATCGTTATTTATACCATGCAAGTTAAGAGAATACATTGAAAAGGTCGTTACTATGTACCGGTTGTTATTAATTTATCAACAGCTGTTTCATAATGTTATTATCGTTGCATATATAAGGGCGTGGAAAAAAAGAAAATTCAAGAGAGAAACAATGTCAATATTACGGAGATAAAAAAAGCCGAGGTCCCCGTGTCATCACAGATTTTCCATGCTTTTCAGAGTGACGTGCAGAGTAAACAAAGTGTCTGCCCATCCAAAGGGCTGACATATTTGACACATTTCTCTTCTATTGACTTCTACCCACGTGTACATGTTAACGAATGTTTAAATATATGAAATTACCGTCGTCTGGAAGTACAGTGCTAATAGTTGTATCCTGACTGATATCATCACTGGCCGTACTAAGGTGTCGTTCAACGCCCTCCGGTACATTATCCGAGTTGGGATCAAGCCACCAAGGTACTTCGTCCGACAGTTGATGTTGCGTTTGGATAACGTGTTTGTTTGTCGGTAAACTGCTGTCCAAATGTGTGCACTGTGAACCTTTAGATGAGCTTTGTGGAACGGATACTTTATTGTCTTCTTCGACGCAACCAGCTGTATACCAACTCTTTCTTTTGGGAAAGCTCGCTGTAGTCGAGGAACTATTTGTTAATGACACTGCTTTCTCGTCGATATTGTTGAAACCAACAATTTTTGAACTAGATCGCGTCCTCGATGAGCTATTTGCGTGCACAGATCGTTCATCCGTTGATGAGATTAATTGCTCCGCGTCCGATTTAATTGCGTGTTTCGGTTGATTTTGTTCCTCGTTCTCATTGCTACTGTTACAACTGCTTGCATCGCTGCTGAAATACTGCAAGATTATGACAATTAGAACTATTTGACAAGGCAGGGGCAATGAGATGAAACAAAATCACGCGTGAATACAATACCTGTGAAGATGTTGGTTCATCGGTGAACTGACATTTGTTAGACGATGCCGTGTCATTTGTTTGGATGTTTTCTTGAGAACTTTGCGATGGATTTTTCAAAGGTTTCTGTCGATGTTTTTTTTTCGTAATCTGAGATCTGGATGCGTCGCCATTTTCCATATTCAACGCAGACTTTCGAAAATCTTTATTGACATATTTATTAATAGGGCTTGACATTTTTTTCCTGTTCACTTCCGACTTGGGGATTGGAGGCTTCTTATTACGTACATCTAACGGCACAATTGGTGACAAACTCACTGGTAAGACAACTGGTACAACCTCGCACTTGCCATTCGATAATTTGGATACATCGCTGGCGCTTCGACTACTAATACTATTATTACTATCGCTCCTAATGTTACTAGCAGTGCTATTGCTAGTACAGCTGGTGCTGCTGCTTTTACTGGTACTGCCAGTGTCGCTACCGCTGCTGCTGCTGCTGCTACTACTGCTACTGTTACTGGCGGTAGCGATGATGGTGGTGGTGGTGGTGGTGGTGGCAGCTGATTTTATTTTTATCGCACTCGACTCTATAGTCGAGAGCGAGCTTGACGATGGCACAAGCTTACGACTAGATCGAGCACTATTGTTGCAGCCACTTGACACGGGAACCGAAGACTTATGCGATAATGGATTTTTCGTATTTCTACAGATATTATTTGAGTTCCCGTTCAAAGATAAACTCGGTGGAGTTAACGATGACGAGCACGAGCTTTTCTCCGACTGCGAGTCCGCATTTAGAACGTTTTCTACTCGAGCGTGCGCTTTTGATGATTCATTTTGTGTACGTGTAATTTCAGAGTTTGATAACGCTCTCATTGAATTGCTACTATGGTCAGTATTTGAAAACAACGATTCCGCACAACTGTGATCAATGGATTCTGGAATTCGCTGAAAAGAGCTTGATTTGCTCGAATCGCTCACAGAATCATTCGTCGAGCTTTCGTTTGAATTTGACGAGACACGAGAACGATTTTGAAACATTTCGGAATTTAAACTGCTGTTACTAGTTGAACTGGGTAATTCGCTTTCGAATGAAGTTACGAATTCATTGTTTTGGTTAATCTTGCGTTCGCTTTTATTACTGGTGTTGTCGGATGGTTTGACTTGTGTATTAAAAGACTTTAATAGGGATTCTGCATTTCCAGTTTCCGAATAAAAATTTTGCGTTGGAATTGTTGACGTAGAAGTTGGTTGAGACGTTACACGCGTTAGCATATTCTCACTTTCAGTCGAATCGCCGATTGTTTTTTTCTCGAGCACCGAATTGTCGTCTCTTTCGTGAAAGGAATCCATTATTTTTCGATGAGCACTTGATTGGTTGGATGGCACTGCGGATTCCAAATACCAATTACGACGTCTGTAAGAATTGGCACGACTATCTGTATTTGTCTTGCTTTCCGAATTCGAACGAGTTGACGAGTTGGAACGATCGCCGTCGATACTACTAACGCTACTACCAGGTGAATCTGAAATAAATAATTAAATCCAATTAACTGATTTTTTTACGCAACGTACTTTTTGAAAACGACGTTGTCATGCAAGAAGGGAATCAACTCACTCGAGAGCGTTGAATACTTGATAGATGAATACGAAGAATGCGTTTTGATTGGAATTGAAGATACAGCAGAAGCTTTGTCGATCATTTGAGAAGACGAGCTATAGCGATATTGTTTTGGTGTAGGATACGACACTCCAGCAAAAGGGGTATCGCTGTATTTTCCCGTCCTAATACCATTTTTTGTAGAAATCACTGTTTGAGCTTTTCGAAGTGCTCTAGTCCTCCCTAAAATATACATCACCCTGTTGGTTACGCTTCACGATTGTTGAGATATGCACAAAGAAACGTTAATAGCTATTAATACAACTGACCGCAATGTGCGTCCATGATTTTATCCCCGATAAAATGTCCATCTCTTGTCGTACAATAGATATTGCCATTACTCCTAGCTCTCGTTCCGTAGTTTAACCCACTACTAGAATAGCTGCTTCGATAAATATTTGAACTACCCCGACTAATCAAGCTTTTTCCCAGCCTTGCGTTACTAGTGATGTCGGCGCTATTATTTTGGCTGTAAAGTACATTGTCTGTCTGAAAAAAATGAACGTTAATGACACTTTTTTTACAGTACAAACGTTGAACGTAGATGTCTGTATAAACTCAGATTGGCATTCCAATCTACTACAGGAACCCAAGGAGAAACTTTGACGCGTTTGAAGCATTGAAACAACGCTAAATAATGTTTCATAGATTTGAAGCTACAATTGTCAATCATCTGAAATTGTCGTAATGTCCCAGCGCTAAAGTGCCAATAATAGATAGCAAATACAATCATTCAGAGATCGGTTCAAGTGATTGGTCTTCTTTTTATTTCAAGTTGCGATGTTAGTTACCACCTAAATTCAAAGCACTGATTGTATTACAATTTCAAACAAACTTCACGACTTTTCGTTTCTATTGAAATAATAAAATTACATACAACGCTAAGTCACTGCAAACGAAATGAGTCATTTTAATGGATTATTTTTAGAAAATGAAATCAATTATAGAAAAATTAAGAAAATGTTCGATATTGTTTTGATTATTTTACTACTTAAGATGTATTAAACTGGAGCCACGCGGCCTGTTTTGAGATTGCGCGATAATTCTTGTCTGCGTATTCACAAGATTGTTCGATTGTCGACATGGTTCGTAACGTAAGAGAGAATGGTTGAAATTGGGAGCACAGCCTTTGTCAGACAGTCTCTTCTTAGATAGGCAACGTTAACATTTTCTTAAAACAAAAACAAAAAAAAAGAAGAAATCATAAAAAATTGAGAAAACAAATTAAAATGAAATAAATATTTACATAGAAAAAAGTTTTAATAGATACTGTCAGTTCTATGATATCGAAGTATCAAATTTACCTATTGATATACTACCTATGAACCCTTTATGGATATCGTTGAATTACCCATTGACAACGTTCATGACAAAAAAAGCATATCAAGTGAGAAGTTTCATTTATTAATGCGATTCTGTAGAATACTGTTTCAATTTAGATGATCGTATCGTGATATTTTTATTCTGTAAAATCAAATATTAACTTTGAACGTGAATAATATTAATATTCCAAAAGGCTCTAGGGAAAAAGACCGAATAAACCTGCAACACTAACAAGAATAAATTCTATGGGTTTTATTTTAATTTAATTGTTCAAACTTTTAATTTCAATTTGTAATTTGTATTTTATTATGGATTTTTATAAAATGAAAATAGCACTGAACAACATAATGAAAGTTCTTCTTTAAAAATAAAACGGTGATACTAAAGTAGTTATTGATGATAATCGATTCTCAATTCGAGAAATCTGTTTGAGTGCATTACGCGAGGAGTTGAATCAATTTATTTAGGATACAAATCATTCGCTGAAAGATGAGAATCGCCACAGTTTCAAACTTTTCTCCAACAAAACAAATGTATTTTAGCGGAGCGATAAAACACAAATAATATGTATTTATTTTAAATCAGAGCAATAAATATATCCAAATTAGAAAAAGGTAAATCATTAAAAACTTACGTAATTTTTAAAAGAAGACATCACAGTAATAAACTGTAAAACTATCCAAACGGTTTTGTATCAACAATAATAACAAGAGCTGTTACATCACCAATAACGAAATGAAAATCAACGAAACGATCGATAAAAAGAGGTCAACAAACATTATTAAAATTTAAATAATGTAACTGTTGCAAAGTATTTCCCATTAAATATAATAACATTAAGAAGCACAATATGAAGAAAAGTCAGAGAAATAAAGAAAGAAAAAAAACAAGCGTAAAAGCTTTTTGGCCAAAACGCAGAGAGCACAAGACGCTCAATACGCGACGGTGCGAGAACAACTTGAGGCCGAGTTTCGAAGTTTGTGCCAGGCCGAAAGCCGGCGACCTAAGAGTATTACACGTCCCTAGTTTTAAACCTCACTCACTCTCTCTCTCTCTCTCTCTCTCACTCTTTCACTCATGCATACATGTACACATCTCTCGAGTTTATTCGCTCATTGGTATACACAGAGCCTATTTTAAGAGTATTAACGTTCGTCTCTGCTTTTCTTTCTATCTTTCCGTGTTAACTACTTCTTCTTTTTGCTTGCTTTCTAGCTTGCGCCCTTTTGCTGCCTAATACTCTCAGTTTCAATATTCACATGATTCCGTGATTGATTTCAACTCGTGCTTACGCATATTTTTACGTTATTTCAGATCCCCTTTTGAATAATTCATATTTTCAGTCAAACTGATTATTCTTTTTGTCAAATAATAAGACTTGCATTATACTTTAGGTATACGTAATAAATCGTGTTAACCGAAACCAACCGCGTTGACGTTTTACGACGTAAAAAAAAACATAAAAATAGTATCTTATTTTGAAATAAATTGCCGTGCGTAGGAGTAAGATGACACTCGTTTATTGACTATCAACTATAACGACAAGGCCTCAAAACGAGGCATTCTTAATTGTCATTCGTAACGATCGTGAGGTTAACGTTTCGAAGCAACAATTCATAGGTACTTTGATATCTTGTACAAACGTTAAGACGAATAAATGACAATCAAATCGTCCTACCACGCGGAACCACAAAAGCGCTAAGAAAATTGTTACTACAACGACATTTTTTTTACATCGTGCTTCTATTTTTTAAAACAAGTCATGTTTAATTTTATCGCGAATTTGAGTAAACGCCTACAATCGTATTACATTATACGTCGGCAATTGCTTTAATAATTACCATCTCTGATCGCGTACTCAATACAAGCTAGCGTATGAAACGGGTAATAATGTACGTCAAATTTAATGCTAAAACATCAAATTATTAAAAATTGTTTCGATTTTTCGAACTACACGTTACTAGTGCTGCCAGCAGTGGGGATTTCGAAAAATTAATTTTAGTCGCGCGCTTGCCGACTCGGTCGATTAGCTTAGCATTGATATTCCGTTAGTCACTCGAGGGTAAGCTCCTAACGAATTTGAAAGCTTACTAGTTGAAAAGCTCTCCAATAGATTTCGCTTATCTGTTTTCTACTAAACTAAAGCTTTTTAATTGAAATTTTAGAAATGAAGTTTGTTTGCGATGCTTCGATCAATGTGGATTCGAGTCTGGAACGATACAGCCTGATACATACGTGATACGATTGTGAAATTGCTGATTTTCAACACTTTGTTTGTTTATTGTATTTTTAGCCAGTTGTGTGATATTTCAAGCTGCTTAATCAAATTTTATAATTATCCCCAACAAAGCTGAGCAAAAATTATTTATAACAATTTACGACATTTTTTTTTCAACCGTACATGTACTCTTTATAATTAATACAAATTGGTTGTATTTTTAATTAAACTGAACGAGTATTCACAGCTGTTCCGAAATCGTTGCTCTGAAATTAAAAATCGTCAAATACGATTGATCGCTAACAGATTAGTCACGTCAAACTAATAACAAGGGTGGAAGCTTGGCGAGTAGAATATTAAGACAAATACGGAATGTATCGAATAAAATGTTGCAACCATGGAATGCAATCAATACTGGAATATATATGTCTAATTATGTAAGATTTATATTTCAAAAATAAAGATGTTCGTTTGAATATTAACTAATGAATACTGAAAATTTCTTCAGCAACGTGGAAACGTCTGCCGTACGTTGTTAAAAATAACTGTGGCACGCGGACGAGGAAATATTTTGTACAGTTAACGAAAAGTTATCCACGGTTGGAACTGTAAATAGGAACAGTGAGTCATTAAATACATGGCCAATAAAAAAAATTATTCACTGCACTGATAATGAGCCAAGATAATTTTTGGTAAACACGATGCCGGTTGATCGCATTCAAATAATACAATATGCCAAAGACAAAACTTCGTGTGTATATGCTACGAGTTATTCTTGAAAGTAATGCACAGATGAGAGAAAAATTAAATTGATATTTTCGAAAAAACGAAAGCTTAAATGAAACTGATCTATAGTTTATTTTTGGATTTTAGTAATATTGCAATACGTATTTATGCGCGCGGGTGTGTGTCTGTTTTTTAGCACACTTGTTCAACGGATAACAATATTACATCGAGTCGGTGCACTTTGAATGAAGTTTGTGCCAAACAGCGAGCTTCTATAATTGCCATTTCTTAAGCCGTTTGTACTGTTTTTGGCCGCTGGCACGAGAAACTTTCGAGTTTTTGAGCGTGTAAATTTCGAGCGAACGGAAATGAAGTATGATACATTTTATTTATTTCCCTGATTCACTATATCGCGCAATGTAAATCGCAAAACAAATAGTTTATATCACTCATCGTTGACCTACAATCATACGCTATGCCTGATTCATCAAGGTCCAAAATGGAATACACGATGCAAATAAATAAGTTTGTCAAACGACACAAAAGTACGACAAAGTTTCGTTAAACGATCGACTGAATAAAATCGTTGGTAATTGATGAGATAATAAAATCAATTGGCGTGGGTACAGATGATGTTTATAAACACCAGCTCGGCTAAAAGTCAAGATCTTGTACGTATGGTAGACGCAAAAGAGTAAGAGATATCCAGTAGTGGAAAGAGAGGCTGTATATATTTAGAAAATTAGGCCAACGTGCCTCAGTTTATGTTCGCCTTCTCAAGACGCACTGTACACGCACTTTTCACACTCGGACTATTCTTCCTTGACATTTTCTCTATCTATTTATCGACCTATGCGTTCTTGTATTGATATTTTTTTTACTTGATCATTCGTTTGCACACTGACGTTCTACGGGTTGCACGAACAAGTTTTAAAGTTCTCTCGCAGAGCAATAATATTGCTGAATGGATGATCAGTTCAATTATCGATTGTAAATTAAAGATAGAGGTTATACAACTATTAACCAAATTTCGGATGTTCTACTTTACTGAACATTAACACAACATTTTGCCAGTTTTAGGAGATATGTAGGCTGTGCTTGTCTAGGTATGACACGTCGGGACGGAGTTAAATTAAAATTCATTTTCGAGTAGCAGTTTACGGCCACAGAAGTATCATTGCTAAGAGACCGTTATTGAAAGAGAACTTCGTCGATTGTCGATCTATTTCAACACCGTCAATCTTTTAACTCTCGTGTTTATGAAAAAAAAAAATGTTTTTATAAGTTTGAAGTCATTTTTAGATCTTTCGATTGATGCTCATCAACATCAATGGCCATTGAAATTTTTCCAAAAAACTGACATAATAAGAAGTACTATAATGCATTTTGAACACCGAGAAGCTCGTACTAAACTCGGAATTTTAAGCCAAGTTATTCTTGTACGTTTTTACTTTCCTTCTCTTATCCTCTTTTTCGTTCTCTTGCTCGCATTCTTGCATGCTCTTTCATTTTCTAATTTTTGTTTTTCTCTGTATTTCTGCTTCTTCGTCTTACTTTTCGCTTTCATACAGGTATTAAATAACACCGAACAATAGAAATAACGTTACAAAGACTACAGAGAGATCGTATTCGAGGATCGAAAAAAAAAATTGTCGAATGAAAATTGGTGGCGAGAACGGGCGAATTAAACTAATTCTTTAAACGAAACAAACGTATTGGAGGGGGTGCGCTCGTACGCAGGTTTGTCACTAAAGAGAAGACTTGTTGGAGCCAATCTCAAATTACTGGCTGCGAGTTTCGTTGTGCCGCTATTCCACGTCTTCGCCCACTTGCTAACGACGACCTTTTATAGAATGGCTGTTATAGTAGGAGACAGCGAGTCCTATTCGAGTAGATTTTGCAAAAACTCAAAGGGCTTCCCCGATCGTTGTACGTAGTACACAATGATAATGACAAGATCGACTGACGGACATTGCTTTTATTGTTCGGCCTAGCCTCAAAGCATTCGGAAGATCCACGAATTCCGTACTACGGCGGCTGCAAACGATGCAAACGTAGATAATATGGACAGGCGATGTATAAGATCGAAGGAAAAGTACGAGAGGAAGAAAATGAGCGAAGTGGAGGATGCCGGATGCGGGCAGAGCTTGCAAAAAGGTGAGCAGCCAAGGTATATAGCGTCCAAGTACCGTGCAAGTAGCGCATCAGTAACGGAAGGAGAGAGAGACAGAGTTAAAAATCGGTAGAAGGGATGATGGTATGGTCGTAAATGAACAAGGGCGCATGCGTGTCGCGAAAGCTCGGCGAACGAGGTACAGAGCGGCCGGCGCGCCAAACGAACGACGGCAGTTCATGCACTACGAGTAGGGCGCTGGTTGGCTCCGAAGCACCCCGTGATAGAGAAACGAAGAAGAAGAAGAAGAAGAAGACGAAGAAGAAGTGAGAGAGAAACGATACGACGAGAGAAGAGAGAACGAGAACGAAGAGACGCACAGCGCGCCACGCACACTCTGGCACATCGTTCGCCAGATTAAAAGTGGAACGAGCCAACGTTGACACCGACTGCTAAGCCGACTCTGCTCTTAGACAATTTTCTTCAGAGCTTTGGAAGGACCATCGGCGCCCGCTCGCTATACGATTATCCCATTCATATTCAGTTTCATTGCTCTTTGCTCGGCCAAGGGCTTTGTCAACTGAATTTGCAGATTTTTCTTTCGTTTGGCTACACAAGTCACAATTAGCTTCTAACGACTACTTTTTTTCTTCGACCTATTGACAACAGACAATTCGACATGTCTTCAGCAATAGCCAAGACTTCAAAGTACTCGTACCGTTCGACCGGTGCTTCTGGTCAGGCGGACGTCAGCATCGAGTACAGTGCCGATCTTAGTGCTTTATCTCGACTCGAGGTAAGTTTTTTTTACCAATGGCTTACTTCTAATGTCCTATTTCTTCACACAAGCTCCCCTCTCGTACCCGCAAATCGTTTTCAATCGGCTTCTTTTACCCTTTTGCTAGTGCAGTTTTGTGATTTCGTTCAAGTGACCAAACATTGGCATTTCAATATTTCCACAAGTGTCAAACGCAGACAAAATGTTCAGTGATTCAATCAAACCCAGAAAATTGTTCAGTGATTTAACTTTAACCGACACACAAGTTTCATTCGTGATCATTATTCAAGTCATATCGAAGAAATCCTTTAAAAGTTCGTATTCTATTAGTTTGAGAGAAAAAAAAAAGTTGTCTCGTCGACAAGCTGATTCATACATCAAAACTCGTTCGCAGTGAAATTTTTCCAAATAACAACGAAAGCTTCAAAGCAAACACTACTTTTGGAAACAAGGTCGCTTGAAATATATTTAAATTTAGCAATCGTCTACTGATCACCTTCTTTTTTTTCAAACTGTTTGGAATCGACGAAATATTTTTAAGCTCTCGATTACGTAAACTCGTAGAAAAGCATTCACAAACATTGCTTATGATGAAAAAAATAAGATTGAAAAGCATATTTAAGAAAATTATTCCTATTTATAGTTGTGTGGATTGCAAGAAAAAAAGTGTTAAGTTGCCGAATGTTTGTTACAGGACAAGATCCGCCTATTGCAGGATGACCTCGAGACCGAGAGAGAGTTACGTCAGAGAGTAAGTGTCATCGTTACAACATATATCGAATCTTTTGTTTTTTCATTAAAAGAACCGTACAGCTAACTAAAAAAATAAAATATGTTACGTAAAGAGTACGCGGGACAAATGAAAAGAGAAATAGAAAATAGGCTGTGGAAAAAAATACAAAAACGAGTCACACTGTAATAAATAGTGCGTGAATGCTACCTTCTTTATTTCGAGAAGCATTCGGTTAAATTCCAACATTGTTATGAATATCCGCAAATGAAATCGTGGCCAAAGATAGCAGCGATGACTCGCACTAGTGCACGCGTAGGTCAAAATGTCCAGCTCTGGCGGTGTAGTTATTTTAAGCGATCTTTGCGCCGCTGCTCCTCGCTACATTCCTGAATATTATCAATTTCAAATCATTTTCTACTTATTTCTCACTGTAAGTATTTATTGTTATTATTCCAGTTATAGTTATCTTCCTTATCTCGATGTTTTACAAATGAGATCGAATATTTTTAACGACTTCAAAGACGGTTAATCGTTTCGTTCAACTGAACAACTTGTTTTGTTACGATTAATTTTCCACGGTAATTATTCTACAAAAAGATACTACAATATGAATGAATGCACGACTCATGAGTAATAAACTATTCCAAAACACATTTTTTTTTCAAAATGAACTATTTTTTGGCTAACGTAACTAAAAAAAGCAGCGGTCAGTTTATTTTAAGCATAAATTTCAACGAGACGAACGAATTTAACGTTAAAATATCATAGAGGAAAGATATAAATGGTTGGCACAGGCTCTATCGCATAGTACAAAGTTAAATTGATTTTAATAACAGACTACGGCTGGTAGCATAGGTGGTCGCACTACTAGCGCCTCGTTCTGATATGAATAAGATGCTGAATTTAGAAACGGTCGCATGAAATTAGATCGCGATACTTGTGTTTATAGTAGGCTGTTAAAAAGAGAAGTGGGAGAACGAGAGAGAGAGAGAGAGAGAGAGAGAGAGAGAGAAACATATATATACAGATAAAGTTGTTGAACTAAGTTTAGCTAACTATGGATAATTGGTAAATATACAGCAATTCAATTTGTTTTTTGCGTCAGCGTATTAAAAGTTCAGAATTGTAGCATATTGCAACCTTGAAGTTCCTAAAAACAAGTTTTATACAAGAATTTCAAGGTTACTATTATTGAGACTAGATACCGGCACAAATCTTATAGCTATTCACAAAATTTTCGATTTATTGAGGATTATGAAAAAACTTGCAAAGTTATAGGCAGAGAATAACTTTTATATTGTTATAGATCGAACGAGAACGAGCGGATTTGAGTGTACAAGTCATTCAGTTATCGGAACGACTGGAAGAAGCTGAAGGCGGTGCTGAATCTCAAGTAAGTCAAAGACATTTCCGACAACTCAAAGTTTCATAATAATTGTCATTAATCCCGAATGTCATACTCATTGAACGTACTTGTTACAGTTTGAAATTAACAAGAAAAGGGATACCGAATTGGCAAAGTTAAGAAAACTTTTAGAAGATGTACATCTTGAGAGCGAGGAAACAGCTCATCTTTTGCGCAAAAAACATCAGGAAGTTGTTGTCGATTTCCAAGATCAAATTGATCAGCTTTCCAAGGCTCGTGCTCGGTACGTAATCAACTTGTATTATTTTGGTAAATAATCTACTGAAGAGAAACTCGATTTTTACGAAGCATACACCTGTTCGGCATACTCGTTTACGCAAATGTTCTCGATCCAACTACTTGATGCATCTTTATTTACTTTTAAACGTCGTGATACGTCTTTCAAAATAACGAAGAAAGAATCGATATGATCTTTAAGTTCTATTAAAAAGTCTTCTCGTGGTGTATTTAGATAAATATGGAAACTGAAATGTCTAATTATGACATCAAAGACGAGATTAAACGAATGAAAAATTCAGGTTTTGTATCTGTCGGTACGTGACTTCCTGGAAAATAAGACCAATTAATATTGGCAGAGTTTTGAAAATCTTACTCGTACTTTTTTTCATTTTTTATTTTTCACATTAGTATCCACGGTTATTTGGCGATATTACTTAAAAACTCAATTAATCGTTGTAATGAATAAAAAGAATGGAATTTATACAGCTACTGCACGACGCAGAAGAACTATTTCGTTTCCCGAGTAAATTTTGGAGTGTTCCAGTTTTCGTCGAAAATCTTAGTGCCACTAAAAATAACTTGCTTCTGCTTGCGGAAAATATCCATTCAGGGATTGCCACATTTCAGATTACCTACTTGTGAAATCACCATTCCGTTCTTTTATTTTCATTTCTGAAGCATATACAAGATTTTTGGTACATAGGCGCATCATTAATAGAGAGAACTCAAATTCCCAATTTCTCGTTAACACTACTAATGTCCGTCTAGTCAGCGCAGAGACTAGGCAGACTTTACGAGAGCTTGTGAAAAGTATAAATGCATATATAAACATAAGAGAATGGCAGTAGGCTGGAGGAGAGGGGGGGGGGGGGATGCGAAAGAAGGGGAAGAGAAAGAGAGAAACTTGACTGGGCTTGAGCTTGCGACTATTTTTAGCATACTTTGCAGTCGAGTCGAGAGTCAACGTTACCACCCTGCTCGCCATATTAGTACACGTTAGAAATCAGCTCGCCCGCACGAATCCCCACTTATTCTCAGAATTAAAACTGTCTGACACCTTACACCTTATGACGTAGACCGTGTGCGCGCTCAGCTTTCAATGCGTGGGCGTTCTGCTATCGCGAAAACTTTGATTTTAACCATCTCTATTTCTACTGCATTCTTCAATGACAGATGATTATCTTACTTCAACTATGCACACACGATACACCAAATCCATTTTAATCACGGGTAAATGTCCTTTCTATTTGTTGAAAAAATATGCATTCTCGAATACAAGTTATTTTTCACACGACAAAATACTATTTTCTTGTAATAATGGAAGGAAATGACGTATAGCCTAATTTTTCGCTCAAATTTATCACCTCGAATTGCGATTTGTTTTAGGAAAATGAACAATCGATATAACTGAATTATTGATTACAGAGCCGACAAAGAAAAGGCGAAATTCCAGCAAGAAGTATACGAGCTTCTCTCCCAACTCGACAATGTTACTAAAGAAAAAATTATGTCCATCAAGACCGTAGAGAAATTGGAAATTCACGTATCGGAACTCAATGTTAAGATTGAAGAGCTCAATCGCACGATTGTTGACATTACAAGCCACAAGACTCGTCTGTCGCAGGAAAACATTGAACTTGTTAAAGAAGTTCAAGATTTGAAGGTAACGTACTTGTGACACCAGATTAAAGATATAGCCATTTACTACATGCGCGAACGTTAATTGTAGGTGAACATTGAAAACATCACTTATCTGAGATCACAAATAGCTAGTCAACTTGAAGATGCACGTCGTCGATTGGAAGACGAAGAACGCCGCCGATCGCTCGTTGAAGCTTCTCTTCACCAGGTAAATGACAAATTGATTACGTGATTCGTCATTAACTCGAAAATGCAAAGATGAATTGACTAAAATTATAATAGAAATATTAAAGAATCGATGAATTTGGCAGGTTGAAACAGAACTGGAATCAGTTCGCGTGCAAATGGAAGAAGAATCAGAAGCCCGTTTGGAGTTGGAGCGACAATTGGTAAAAACTAACGGGGAAGTATCAATTTGGAGATCCAAGTACGAAACCGAGGCAAATGCACGTGCCGAAGAGGTAAAATACTTGTTGACTTTGTGTACAATCAACAAGAAAAAGCTTCGTACGAAATATACGAGCCTTTCAAGGAATTCGATTTGAATACAAAGATATTTTGATTCTCTGTAACAGGTCGAAGAGTTGCGCAGGAAATACACTGCGCGTATTCAGGAACAAGAAGAGCAAATTGAAACTCTTCTCGTGAAAATAAACAACCTTGAGAAACAAAAGTCACGCCTTCAGTCCGAAGTTGAAGTTCTTATCATTGATTTGGAGAAGGTAAGAAAGAATATAATCAACTACGAACTAGAGTGATGAAAGTGACGTGGCTTAACGATCGATTCGATTTGTTGTTCGATAGGCCAATGGAACAGCTCGGGAGTTACAGAAACGCGTTGAACATTTGGAAAAAACTCACATTGAACTTAAGACTCGTCTTGAGGAGACTATTCAGATGTACGAAGTGAGCCAGCGCGACTTGCGCAATAAACAACAAGAACTCCAGCGTACTAACGCCGAGCTTGACAAGACTCGCGAACTCAAGGATCAATTAGCTCGTGAAAATAAGAAACTGGCTGGTGGGTACTCCTCTTTATTCGCTGTATTTTTCACTCGAGATTACTCCTAAACTAGCCTGTACATTTATTCTTTTCCGACAGGCCAATACACTCTTTTTAGAGAATATTACATTCTTATGTTTGAGTAGAAGGGACCTTATTAATAATATTTTCCAACGGCTTTATTAACAAAATATTTTCATAAATGCCTAGATGACTTGGGCGATGCCAAGAACCAACTGGCTGACATGAACCGTAGATTGCACGAGCTTGAGCTTGAGCTTCGTCGTCTGGAGAACGAGCGCGAAGAATTGGCTGCTGCCTACAAAGAAGCAGAAGCCGTAAGTTTGGCAGTTTATTAACGAATTCATTTATTGCTCGTTGACAACGTTAACTTTAAGCATCGACATTGAACAATTTTCAGGGTCGCAAGATTGAAGAACAACGTTCACAACGACTTTCTGCTGAATTGAGTCAACTCCGTCACGAGACAGAGCGTCGTCTTGCCGAAAAGGATGAAGAAATTGAATCCATTCGGTAAGTCAACGCTTATGACGAATGTCAAAAATAACTTGACAAATACGTTCGTATCTATTATAATAATAACATGTAACTGTGATATGACCGAGGCACGAGAAATATTTTAAAATGTTTCGTGAAATAGGATGAGTAGGAAATGGAAAGGCTTCGTTAACTATAGGTTGTACTTTTTACATTGGTCGCTCTCGAAAGTCCTTGTTCCATGTCATTAGTTTGTTTCCTATTTGAATCCTCACCCAAGTAATACCTGAAAAAAAAAGAAAAACATTGAAGCTCGATTTATCTATAGTTGAGTCGATGTATAGAATCATTCTATCATCGATCGGAAGGAGTGCTGATTGCGAGTTATCTACAAGTGGACGTTGATGAGCCGAGCATCGTCAATTAGTCCTCGACCTGCATAATGCGCATAGAGAGACTACTCGTGAAATCTTTCATCACGATCATTCGTTAATAATAGAGCCGATGCCGTGATTAATAGTTTGCTGTTCATCGGTCAGTCAACAACGAGTCAAATCTCGAGAGTTAAGCAAGTTGATAGGTGCTAGAGTCGAGACTACAAATGGTAGAGCATTCGAGCTCTCAGCCACAGAATCATTTCGATCTGATTGAGCGTGCTACTCGCATCTATAATTGATTTTCGATAAAAAGTATCATAGATGCAAGGATAGTCCAACGAACGAACGAACAATCCAACGAACAAGTGAAAAAAGAGAGAAAAAGAAGAAATAAAAAGAAGAAATAAAAGAAAACATGTTTGACGTACCATTGTCACAAATGCCAGTGGCTCCCAATCGTTGGCGACATCTGCCCACAACGGTTTACGAACGTAACTACAATTACGGTATCAATTACTATCAACCTATGATAGATTTAATCGATCGTAAAGAAAGTGGTGAAATTCCAAGAGAAACAGCTCGACGTATACAACCACGTACCATGTCGGAACACGAATACGTTATACCTTATACTCAAGAAGAGCTTGCGAGACATGTTGTTTCTGCTGAATTACACGCCAAGGAGCATCTCAATTACTTCAAGGTACATTTGACACTTTGTCAGTCTTTTAGGACAGAGAAACGGTCGTTACACTTTCTCTCTCTCTCACTCTTTCACGTGCTTGAAAATTAACTGAAAAACTTCGGCAAACAAATTTAATATTTTTGCAACGATCGCATCGTCGAATTTTTTTATTGATTTTAAATTAATCCCGCAATACTCATTTTTCGTACATTTACTTTAAATCGTATGAATATTAATTTGACCGACCTGTACGAGTCACGCATCTATCAGAAGTTTATTGTTAGCACGCGAATCATGAAATTATTGGCCCACACTCCATCTATGACTCGATGTACGCGAGGTATACATTTTTCAAATTAGTTAGCAAAGTTATACATCAAATCAAATTATTAAGCTCCGATCTATTATCTCGATTTTTGTGAAAAGTACAAACAACCTTTAACGTTCAAATACTTTTATCAATTATCAGTGTTCGCGTTCCCAGATACATTGCCAAAAAATCATAACTTCGCCATAATTCAACACATACACGGGCGTAAAATTTCTCGAAAGTGAATTTAAGTAAATCCAAAATGATTTCTCTGATCAAATTACATAATTATCTATTTCGTATTCAGCCGTTAGGCAATGCTCGTTTTTTCACGTGTAATTGAAGTTATTTTATTTCCGATAGTTCGTTTAAAATTGAAAAATTTTAACGCATCACTTCGATTAAAGTTATCGACGAAATAATGCTTTGGAGGATTTAATAACTTTATTGTTGCAAACTCGTTGAACAAATATATGCAAATATTAGAATCTGTCAAAGTACTCGACGAAGCTTTAATCGAAAAACAATCATAAAAAAAATCCACCAGTTATAGCTTAACAGTTAAGCGTCCGAAAATATGTCAATCAATCAACGAATTGAGTCGATTAAAATTGAAAAGCGTATGATGGTCGATGTAAATGGAAAATTGGCGTAGACTAACCTTTAGGTAGCTCGGTTTTCTAATTCGGTACAGCTTTAGAGCAGTAGTAGCAGCTGAACTAGGAGAGAAATAGTGTAGGATAGGCACGAAGAGTAAGATAGAGAAGGAGAAATAGAACAAGATTGCGAGCAAGAAGTGCGGCTAAACAGAGCGGTGCGATGTGCTGGCCAGCTCATAGCTCACAAAGCGTCGTTCCCGGGGAGTTGTTTTGCGCTCGAGCTCACTTTTAGCTTCGTATTTCGCTCAATTGCGATAACCCTCGTCATTTTCATCCAAACGTGAGTAAAAAATCAATTTTTATTCGTCTCTCGTGGCCGGCTATCAATAACATCACTTTGCACGCAAAAATTCTTTTCCAGTTTAGATGCTACTATGCGTAATTAAGTTTGCTAAAGTTTAAATAAATTGCGAACAAATAAATAATGAAAGTTCAGTTGATTTTCACGCGTGCGATCAAAACAGAAATCAAAGAGTCTAAGATTAGAATGACTATGGTTGACTGACCGCTGACATGTGATGTGTATATATTAGGCAGCGAAACGTTCAGACTTCAGCAGGCAAAAGTGCGTGCAAGCAGCTCGCGTCTCGAAGGAAGTATATTCAAGCAACTTGGAAGCTGAGTCAAAGAGCTTTGAGATTCGCCACGGTCCACTCTGTCAGGAACAGCACACGTGCTGTCCAGCAACACTAGCATCGCTAGTCAAGGCTAAGGCCAAGGAAGAAGAAGAGGAAGAAATGGGCGAATTACGTAGAGGAGCTCTCAGGGATATCCAGTCCGAAGCGGAAATCCTCGAAGCTCTCGACCACGGTAAAAGCTTACGCGGCAAGTCTGCCAAAGCCATCGAATACCAATTGAAGAGCAACGCTCTCGTCAATCTGTCCAAAAGCGAGGAACTCGCCGACATTAGGAAGTATCAGAGGGACACGGTACACGTACTACACGACGAGTTTCAACATCACAGGATGATGGAACAGAGAGGCAGAAATATGACCGACCTCGATAAGATAACCGAGCCCCTTCACGCTCTCTCCCACGAGATGAAAAACTTTGAGCAAAAGAGCACTCACTACTTTGTCGACAAGAGGTCTGCAAAACAAAAAACAAAAAACAAACGAAAATATATAAAGCCCCCCCTACCATCTTTTTCTCCTTACCACGTCATTCCTTGTCTCACTAGCGACCAATCTTTCTCTCTTTCTTGCATTGCTTCAACTCGAGTCATAAAGTATTTTAATTGAGCGTTCGTATTATTTTGCCCAATGATTTATAGCAAGCAGATGAGCATAGAAATAGAACAATTGAGCGCACGCGTGGTCGAGGCTGAAATCAAGCTCAAGACGGAAGTACAACGCGTCAAGAAGAAGATGCAAATCCAGATTACCGAGCTCGAGTTGGCCCTCGACGTTGCCAACAAAACTAACCTTGATCTTCAAAAGACCATCAAGAAGCAATCGCTCACTCTTACCGTAAGTACATGTATATATATATATATATAGCTACATAAAGTCGTCATATACAATGCTCGTGTTGATTTTTCCACGCAGGAATTGCAAGCTCACTACGACGAAGTTCAACGCCAACTACAGGTAACACTCGACCAGCTGGGCGTGAGCCAACGTCGCCTGCAATCTCTGACCTCCGAACTGGAAGAAGTACGCGGCAACTACGAGTCTGTGAGTAATCCGTTGTTAGCTACAGATCCAACTCCGACGTGCAAAAAAGGAAGGTAATTTCATTGGACACTATCCACATTTCTGCCTTTCAGGCCCTTCGCGCAAAGAGGACGGTCGAGCAGCAGTACGAGGAGGCACACAGTCGTATCAATGAACTGACCACGATAAACGTCAACATTGCTTCGTCCAAGGCAAAACTCGAGCAGGAATTGTCTACCCTTGCCGGTGATTACGAAGAGGTGACAAAGGAACTGCGCGTCAGCGACGAGCGTTACCAACGCGTGCAAAACGAGCTCAAGCACACCGTCGAAATTCTGCACGAAGAACAAGAGCGCATCGTCAAAATCGAAGCCATCAAGAAGAGCCTCGAAATCGAGGTAAAGAACCTATCGGTGCGTCTCGAGGAAGTTGAAGCCAACGCCATCGTCGGTGGCAAGCGCATTATTAGCAAGCTCGAAGCCAGAGTGAGTAGCCGTTGTTACTTTCGTTCTTTCCTTTTTCTTATTTTAAACCCAACGATCTATCGCGAGTCGTGCTGCAATCCTTTAATTTACCTTTAGATTCGCGATCTTGAGCTGGAACTCGACGAGGAGAAGCGACGACATGCCGAGACAGTGAAAATCTTGCGCAAGAAGGAACGTAACATCAAGGAAGTAATGATCCAAGTAGAGGAGGACTCAAAGAACATTGCGCTGTTGCAAGAGTCGCTGGACAAGGCTAGCCAAAAAGTTAACATTTACAAGCGTCAGCTTCAAGAGCAAGAAGGCATGTCCCAGCAGAGCGTAACGAGGGTACGTCGTTTCCAACGCGAACTCGAAGCCGCTGAAGACCGAGCTGACTGCGCGGAATCCAATCTGTCGCTGATCCGCGCCAAGCACCGTAGCTTCGTTACAACGTCCACGGTACCCGGATCCCAAGTCTATCTCGTTCAAGAATCCAGGCAGGAACTCTAAAGCTCAACTCGACAGCTCTAACAATAACAACAATGCATCATTTCAATTGGTATCCCATGGTGAGTTTTCCTCTACCTCATCTTTGCCCCTAATGAACCGCCTCTTGGTAGATCTCAATCTTTGTCTCTGGAATTGACCTTTCAGGTACCTCCGCTCTAAACTAGATATTTGAGATTTGCATTCAAGCGAGAGCAACAGTCCAAACAAATGACAACAACTACTTATTCGTGGGGTTTTATATCTCCTCATCTCGGCACACCACTTGAATCACTGCGACAACAACACTGCGAGCTCACCATTTACCTCATCATCCAGCCACGTCATTTATCTGTATTCCAAACCGCTATCGTCGCATCAATCAGTTTTAATAAAAAACAATTATACTGACAAATGATGAGAACAACTACAATTCAAACTTACGTGTGCGTGTGTAGGTGCGTGCGCGTGTGTGTGCGTGTGTATCTATCTCTTAAACGGTCACTCTGCTAACCGTGACCTTCTTACACTTTTTTTCGTTCACAATTTCTCATTTCATTTCTATTTTTCTCATCAACTCTAAATCATTCTGATATGAACGAATTGATATATTTTAAAAAGTCATCCCGAGCTAGTACAACGAATACGAGATATCTTCCATATTTGTCTAATTCGTTTCGCTTTTTTATACCCCCCCCCCTCCCCCGTTACAGCTACAAACCCACGTTTTTCATCATTCTGCTTTTAATGCGCAAGAAACTGCTTTTACCAGTTTTTGTTGTCATTGTTGCTGCTGCTACTGCTGTTGTTGTTGTTATTGTTGTTGTTGTTATTGTTGTTACTGTTACAGTCTTGTACTGCACGCTCACTTGACGTAATCAAATACATCATTGATCAAGCCTTGTCATTTATTTATTTTTTCTATAGCAATATTTAAAACTATGAAAGTACCGTTAGGTCGGCTCGTAAGTAAGAAATAAATGTAATGTAAAATTAAAATAAAACTGTCTTACGAAACACAGAGGAAGCATGAAAGAAAAGCACAGAAAGACATTATTTAGACAAGTAAATCGTGGTTGAAGCAGTGCTTCGTGTGATTTGCACTGCATCAATTACAACTAATACGATTATTATGGTGATCATTATTCTCACGCAGCTATTAAATATACACATATATATTTTTTTTCTTTTTACCTCGTTTCTTATATTATTAATTGAGGCTGTCCAGGAATAAAAAAAATATATACCTCTATTTACATAGTCACCATTGTAAAGAAAGTGATTTTGAACAAATGATTGGTCAAATAGCACTTGGCAAACGTACCTGGTTCATTAGACTTATTTTTGCCAAAATCACTCATTTGACGTGGCGACTTCTGCAGAAATTAGACGAAATTCGTGCGCATGAACAAGTCGAAAAAAAACATTACCAAGGACAATTTATACTACAGACAGCGAGAGAGAGAGACAGTGAACAAAAATAATTATTATACAAGTAATATTACTTGTTTAAGTTAATCAAGATTATTGTATACACTACACAATAATCCCTGTAACGATTAATTTAATAAATAAATTTTAAATCGTATATAAAAATGTCTAATTAATCCTCTTCTCTCAGTTACCACCGTCTATTACTTTTCAAACTTTTTTTCTTTCTTATATTTTATTCACGAGTATTATTTTAGAGAGCAGAAATAACAACACAGTTTTTGTTAGACAATCAGACCAATTTATTAAAAAAGAATGATAAAATAAAGGGACTCGATAGTATCTGTCCCAGGACACAATGTTATGACTAATGGTAAAAAACTAGACACTAGAATTCAATTTTACAACAGGTTGTAGCTTTAAGGAAAACTACATTTGAGAAAACTCATAACAAAGACAAATGACTTTATCAGCTATTTATATGCAGATGTATTTGTAAATATATGCATATATAGACATGCATAAACATAAATCTAGCTTAATAGCTTTTTCAGACTTTGGATTTAGTTTCATAACTAATATAAACTAGTTTGGAAAAATCTAATTACAAATTATCAAGTAAAATTTACATCGTTAAAAACTTGAATATAAAACTTGATCGTTTGGTATTTGAAAATGACTATTGCTAAAAATCACGGTCGACAATTTAAAAAAATTGGCATTTATAAACGTACGTTACGTTTCAAGTATTTTGCCAAAATACATGAAAAATATTTCCCCATTTGATAAAAACGAGTTAGTATTAATTCACCTCATTATTTCACAGTTCATTTCCATAAAATCGCTTGTTTTAAACTGAGAATTTGTATGGCTCTTAATTGCTGTTCTTCATTAACTTTACTCTCAAGTTTACGAAACATAATTGCTTAGGAAAATGTTCAATATCTACAGCGTTAATTTCATCTCGTTTATTACATGAAATACTAATAAAAAGTTTTACGTGATCTGACACCGTATGGTTCTCGTTAAGCACCACCTCCGATGACCATAATTAACCAGTATTAATGTAAAATTAATAATGTCATCTAATTTCAAAAGTACCATTAGAGGCGCTCAACGCGTTGATCCCAAGCCACATAGATTGTGATTAAACTGACGTTATCGATGACTACAATTAAAAGTTGATTTATTAATTTGACAGTGCAATCAAGTGCATTTTGGCATCATATTTCAAACTTGAGATTAAAATTGTTAATTTACAACTTTTCAAATGTTTTCTGTTTTACCAAGTTCCTTGATTAATGTTTAAAATTGCTATAAGTAAGGCAAAAATAGAGGTGCATAACATGGACCATCTTGAAGAACATAAAGGAACATTATTATTCGAGTTACATCAGTCTTGACTATTTCAACTTTTTCGAGCTCTTGAGTGAAGGTCGATGTCTGTCGAGTTTTACAACTTAAACCAACGATCAAAATATGAAATATATTTATATCAATATATATATAAAAAAAAAAAGAAAATAAAATAACGAGATGAGGCGTTTGCCGCTTTGACGATCATTTTGGAAAGACACACGACACTCGTGAACGATCTCAACAAATCAATGGATTGTGCGAGCAACAATGATCACTGCTGCTTTATTTCAAGTCTTTCATTTCGCCGTAATTAGCAAGGGACTTTTTGATCCTGAGTGCCGTTAGCCGGGCTGCCGCGTTATGATACCAGCATTCTTTCATAACTTTCGACATCAAATGAAGAGCCTAAATGATCAAACGGTTATGAGACTGTTGAAAGGAAAAACTAATGGATTGAGTAAAGACTTACATCGATGGACATCCATCTATTGGGTATTGATGGTCGTTGCCTGTCTGTACAGACAACTTTACGCATTTCTTCGATTGTAGGGTCAGAAGGCACGAGATCGTAGAATGGCAGTTGATAATCGTCATGAATACCGCCGACATTGCAACGCCTTGCAATTTCCCAAAATATCAAGCCAAGAGCATAAACATCCGCTCTTTTGAAAGAATCGAAATGATTCATGTTTATCGTCTCCTCCAGCACCTAGAGTGAAACAAAACAAAACAACGGAAAGCAAAGCAGAATTAAACGGATGCAAGTCGAAGGGAAGCGATGACGGTTAACCCAATTACCTCGGGAGCCATGTAACGTTTAGTGCCAACCCGATTATTCAGTTGAATATCAACGGTATCGGTAATGACATCGTGTCTCACGGCAAGACCCAAATCGCCGATGGCGCAGGTGCCGTTGGTTTTCACAAGTATATTTTTCGACTTGAGATCGCGATGTGCTATTGCAGGTTTGCCTTGAGTACCGACTATCTCCATGTGCAAATGGGCCAATCCGGTAGCTATCGATAGAGCCATTTTAACCATACCATTGGTATCGACTGTCGATCGATTTAAATAATCGAAAAGAGAGCCTTTCTCGTGATAATCCGTTATCAGCCAAAGCTGAGTCCACGTGCCGTTATCTACAAGTGAGAGCAATAAATAGATCGATTGATTGTTCGCTTGTACAGCAGATGACTATGGAAGGGAAGTCGAACCTTTGTTATCAGCAGCGATGAACCCAAGTATATTATCGTGACGCAGCATAACGGTTTGATAGATCTCAGCCTCTCTGAACCAGGACCTTTCCTCGCGTGAGCTGAAAATCTTTACGGCGACATTTTCACCTCGCCAACGTCCCCGCCATACCTCGCCAAAACGGCCTTTGCCAATCGTTTCTACAAGTTGTATCTGGCGTGCGATACTTCGTTGAACCAGTAGAGGTAGTCCCACTGTCAAACCAACCAATATCAACTCCATGGATATCGAGCTCGCGAAGAGTAAGCGGGTCTGCGGACATTTTTAATTACCTGAGCCACTGCCACTTGTCGTCATTTCGAGCATGTCCCGTATGGTAACACCGCCCAAAATAGGTCTATCGGGAGCTTCGAGTGAATCGTCAGGAAAATGACGACCCGATGGCCTTTTTCTCGACATATGTATATTATAGACGATCATCACTGTCACGCAAACCACGCAAATTGGAAGAGCTATTGTGAGTGCCATTTTCCAGGTTTCCCATGTTCCTCGGCCACCCGCGGAAGCTATTGTGCCATTTTATTTTAACATATTAACCATTATGATTTTTCTATTAATAGTAGTGGATAGCAATGACACCGCGCTAGCTTTTTACCATTAACTCAATTGTCTATTTCGTGTGTTTGAACACTACGTCAATTGCATTTTTTTTCCCACGAACAATCCATGTGTATTATATCGTAATGTTTTACTTACTTTGAAGAAATGACAAGCAAAAAATACACAAATGTGTACACACCAACGTATACATAACTTAAAAACGAGCAAAAGATGAGCAAGAGCTAAATAAGCTGAGAGCAATGTTACAACGCTAATCAGTACGCAATGAAACAATCACATACCTATAATTCGGTATATTGACATTGTTAGAAGCATACTTAGTTTGATTTAGTGTAAAGCACAGAGAAAGAAAGTATCAGACTCAGCCAAACTAGCCCAAGAAAGAAGCACAGTCATGCAAATATTAAGTGTCTACATCGAGTGTCGCGGAGTGTCGTAACTTATTTGCTATGAGCAGAAAAATAAAACAAATAATTATACGCAATCCGCTTGTTTTATAATTATAGGTCGCGTTGCGCTATTTCTCCCTCTTTGTTCGTTTCTTTTCTTCTACGACGATTGTTTCTTGTATGTTTACTCAAAAAATTACTACGGTATTTTTCTAATTAAAATGTCTTTGGAGATCCAAACGCTTTTCGATGTAGATGCATACGTATGTAATTTTCCATCTCGTTCTCGTCGCCTATCCCATTCTTATAACGACCTGAGTAGTGATTTTGTAATGCAAAGATGCTTGTGTGATAATTTTTGGCCACAAATCGTGAGCCATTGACGGGGCGTATTCTTTGTATCGTTCAATTTTTTTTTTTCAAAAGAATTATTTGGATGAATATAGATATGGATACATTTGTGAGAACCTATACATATATATGATTCTATGGCTGGCTCCCAAAATAAGAATGAACATTGCTATGAAGATGATTACCCAAAAGGCAAACAAAGCAAAGTGGTGATTACAAAAAAGTAAAAGCATTCCGTGACATTGCTATTTGTATTCTGTGTTTTAAAGTTTAAACGTAACGTTCAACCGACAAAAGTTTTGCAAAAAAATACGTTTCAACAATCAACGCTACAACGACAAATGACCGAGAGAGCAACAATGAAAGATGGTATACGAAAAGAAAAGGGTGAAGAGCAACAATTTGGACCGCACATATATGATAATGTATATGCACACGTACATTTACCCGTGTCCACTCATCCATTAGCCCAGCCATAGGCAGAGAGTGAGAGTGAGAGTGAGAGTGAGAGAGAGATGTTGATATGCTCCCACGTTATTATGCGTATATATATAAATATATATGGGAAATGCAGCATATTGCATTGTGGATAATGTTTGAAAAAATATTGATATACGAGAGAATCAGTCTCGAGTATACCTCCTTCGAGATGATGGTTCGAATTATAAGAAGATTGCGCAGCTGATACAGTCGAAGGTAGCTGCTTCTTGATGTTATTATTGCAATAATCTGCATGGTCACAACATGTTACAATAAAGCGGCTATTGTCTGGGCCGCGTAGAGCGTCGTTCGAGTTGCACCACACCGAGTACATCTGATCCGGAAAGAAGGTTTTCTTATCGTAACACCTGAGAACATTAGACGTTAACGCCAAATCTCTTTTCACCTTCCTCTCTTCTTTCTACATCCTCATATCATATAGTCATTTTCAATTTTTTCCTTTTCTATTCTGTACTTTCGATGTTCAATTCACGAATGACGAATAACTCTATACGATTAACGTAAACTGCATCCAGGTGAAAATGAGATCTATTAGACTACATTTAATATAGCCTCTAATATGCCATGTCTCTCCTTCGTACAACCTACACAATATCCAAATGCCCTACGATAACAATAATCAAATTGACACAGCTGCCAACAATGTCTCTGGAACAGATTCAATTGCTGGACACTCGACAATTTTTATATAATCGCCACATCAACCACGTACAATTATTTCCTTGTCGTGAAGTAAATAGCTCGCCTTTCCCCTCTTTTGCCTCTCCCCCTTTTGCGTATATTTAGACGAGTTATTTTCAAAGCAAAGTTAACTTCACGAATACCGTAAACTTACTTCGCACGTCAAAAAATATGTTTAAGGTCACAAACATCGCTGTTTGCTTGGACACTTTGAGCGTTTAAGACGTAGGGTGTCAAGAAAAAAACCATTGGACGTTTTTTTAGCATAAAAGTGCAGCGTAGTTCGTATTTTTTTTCTTTCAAGCATGTTTAGAGAAAGATACTTATACTAACTTGTAATAAAATTTCGAATGCACGTCTTTCCATTTGTAAGAGACGAGTTGCAAGACAACAATGTAGAAAATATCAAACGTGGCAAAAAGAAAAAGAAAACAAGCTTGGTTTGACATTCTGTCTGTCGAATCAACGCTCGTGTTGTGTTTCACTTTTCATTATCATGCCTCGAGTGCTTTCACATACGGCGTTCGAGTTGCTTACCATTATTAGATAAGACAGATTGAAACTAGGATATATTATTTCAACGACTTATTCTTAGCATGCTCGAAAGGAAAAAAAAACAGTAAAGAGACGTGGTGAAATGAGAGAAAGGGAAAGGGAAAGTGAGAACTGGAAAATAAAGAAGTACTGTGCAATAAAATTAATTTGTTTGTACAAGATTATCTACTAGAGGAAAAGCTGACATGAAAAGTAGATATAACAGAGAGTGAGGCAAAAATAATTGAGAAACTACAAGATTATTAAATAGGAAGAACAGTGCCCGGTACCAATTAAGTGAAACAGAGTTACAGTCTCTAAACAGAAAATTATACTGTTTGCCAAATAGTTGTCGGCAGAAACAGAAATTAACAGACTGTACCTTCATTGTTGCGAGGGTGAAGCTGAGGTTTCAGGCCGCGATTACAATAATCTTCTTTGCAGCACTCAATGACGAAGGTGGTGTTTATTGAGTCACTCGTCATGCAGAAGATCATCGGCTCAGGTTTTTTTCCCACGCACCTTTTTTTGCCGATCGGCAAGAAGCAGTACAGTTTCAAATCAAAATGTTACTTTTTACTTTTTTGTTTGTTTTTTGTTTACGTTATTGTATAATATAATCCTCCTTCGTAGCTCTTTCGGTTTGCTATTTTAATCAAATTATTCTCTAATATTATATCGTTTGCCGATGGGGTAGCTCTTTGCAGAGATGCAGACGTTGTTTCACTTAATCCAAATTACATTGTTTTTACTTTGACACGTACTTCGTAGAAAGCTTAAACGGAGCACGTGGCATAAATGCACAGTTTATTTTGAGCAAAGTTCGGAGTGTGTAGGTCGTATTGTTCAGCGATTGATGTGTCGCCCCGCAACAAGAATATTTAGAGTGTAAAAGTGCACGTTTGTTTACGATCGGATGAGCCGATAAACTACGCGTTCGTCAATTTGAGCATACGATCATTTTCAATATATCCAATAAATCGTGAAACGATCCCTTTAATTACGAGTCGACTCGCGGAACAAGCACACGAAAAAGGCGAATTTGACGGCGAGGCAAGGCTGTTTATTCGGGATTTATTCGTAATAATTATGGAAAGCCAAGAGGTAAGATATTGAGAAATTGTATCTACTGGCTTTCGTCGACTATTATGTACGGCGCGTTAAGAAAAATTCAAATCAACAGAATTCAAACAAAGCAAAAAGGTAGAAACTTTATAGGGACAATGCAATATTTTACGTAAACAATCTGGTAGAAATCGGGTAACTCGCAATCTGGCATTTGGTCTGCTTTCCGTCACAATGTCAGACTTTTTATTTTTAGTTAATTGTCGTTAATGAATTTTTTGGAGAGAGAAAAAAAAGAGTCTGGCAATGAGCCAAAGTCAGAGTTCTGCAAGACTATGAATTGCTAGATGTTCTTCTACGCACTTTCGAATGCTTCTTTTTTTCAACTTAATATACTCAACAACAAAAATCGGATTTTGATAAATTCAATCAAACTTTACAAAGAAAACTCATATCTAAGATTGAATGTTCATTCTAAACAAAAGAATATCACGAATACGATGTACATCGTGAGTGTATATTTGATATATATTAAATGAAAAAAGGCACGCTTAAAAACAAAAGGATTATTTGGAAATAAAAAATAATCAAAAAGAAAGAAATGAAGTAATAAGAAAAAAAACAAAAGGCAATTGTTAATTGAATCACTCTCAATCAATTTCGCACACACGTATGTTAAATGAACACAACCTTCGTGTGTACCTGAATCATGTAATTCATTGCTAGAAGCCAGTTCTGGATGTATGCCTTTGTTACAATGATCCCGTTCGTAACAGCAGGTATAGTTAATTCTACTTGTCAAATCCATTTGCTTATTCGAACACTCGCGTGGAGCGCCCGGAGGAAACCAATTACTTCGATCAAGACACCTTTTTCAATCATAAGGTAAGTTGTTTCAACTTATTTTAACCAGTACTATTCTACTAATTCCTTAATTCATATTATTCTTTCAATAGCCTCGTTTAGTATCAGATATGTGCATTAACTAACGCGATTTACGACCAGGGATTTAAATCGATTTAAATCATGTATTCAGAAACTCATCAAAAATATTTAGGACTTTGAGAAGGCAGTTGAATTCTTGAATTTTAGTCTTCGGTTTAGTCTACGTGTCGTATTGATTGTCAAACAGATTAAACAATTGCAACGTCAAGTCTGACGCTCATCGATCAATATTTGAAAAACTATCGCTCGCGGCGAATCAACTTGTATTTACTAAGCACAATCGTTAACGTAAAGTTTCCTAAATCAGGCGAAAATTGACATCACATGAAAGCTATTCCTCGAATGCCTATTTAAACTGGTGCTTTGATGTAAAATTAACCCCTTCTGCCCTACATTAGTAGTTTAACGTTCCTAAAAAAGAACTCATTCGTACATACCTGTACGCATAAGTGATCTTTTCTTTATCCAAACTAGTGCTTGCAAAACAATATCCATCTGTCTCGCAGGTATTATTAGTATCTTCGCAAATGTCACAATGACATTTTAAACCTGTAAATAGCCAGTGTTTGCGTTACTTATTGGTTTTGAACGAACAGTGTTTTGCGATGAATATTGCCGTATAATTTTTAACAAAATGCACTGATTAAAAACTTAAAGCTGTTTTAAGAAAGTAATTCTTTTTGTCTCGTAAACATGCAAATGATTTGTAAACGTTACTTAAAATGAATTTTCCACTCGAAAAATCCCTTAAAGTGTAATAAAATTGATATCCGAAAAGCTTAGATACATACCTTCCGTTAGCTGTGAGGAGAAGAATAAACATAGAAATATCAAGCAGCCATAGCTATTAACTAGTAACGTCAAGGACTTTGTCATTTTTCCTCTATCGAGCAATATTAAGATTATTGCAAAAACTTCAAGGTACTTTTCCGTCTTATTTCATAGACTTGAATGAATTATCTTGTTGCTCTGCATGATCATTCCTGAGATCCAACAGTTATTCAGCAAGGTGTTCTTGTAACTTGAACACACTGATAATTAACGAGAAAGCTTACAGACGTTCATCCGTATCGTTGACAAATAACGATTGTTGCTACGGCAGGCAGAACCTGAAAGGAAAATCGGTATTTTGCTCGTTGGCTTTAGATCACTTCAATGCGTCCAGATATTGATCTACGAAAAATGAAGGATATTAACAATTAAAAAAGCTGAGTAACCCCGGTATAAATTAATACGAGTCTATTTTTACCAAACAATTGTAAATGACTACGTCGATACGTTCAAATTGGAAGCATTGTATTTTATGCAGGTGTTTTGCTGAGATCACTGATTTTAGTTGCACGGCTCCTGTTGTAAATACACATTTCGACGTAATCTGCGAAAACAGCAACAGTGTGCAGCCATTTTCCAGATTGTAGGCAATGCGCATGCTCCTCTACAGTCGGCGAGTCGGCTTAGATTCTGCACTGCTTGGCTCTTATCTTATAGACTGCGGCTTTATCGGCACTCGGCACAACCGCATGACCATCGTACGACCAACTATAACTCCACCTCCCGTTTCTCTTTCGTGTTTTCCCGTTTAAATCTACGTATGTACATACGTACGTAGGTACGTGTAACTTTCGGACGTAATCGACATACTCGAGACGAAGCTGCTGTTCCCAAGCGTCCGTTGCGTCAAAAGCGCATGGGCAAAGAAGATCAGGAGGCGCGATTAGCGTGATCGACGTGAAGAATATTTGGTGCAAAAGTATACGTGGCCTTTGACGACATCACCTCTCCGTACAGTACATCGTTCTTCTTCCGGATATTAGCGCTTATTACGCCGATAAAGCATAATGCCATATGCTCGTACAAAAGCCAGTAGCATTAAATCGATGTAGTGTGGTATATCAATCGAATAGACCGTTTGCTTGTGATATTACACGTATATTTAATTGGCAACGATTTATACACAATTTAACGATATTATAAAAATGTCATCGCATCGTAAAAATATCCATATTAAAATTACAGACAAGGTTTGAACAAAAATAAAGAATAGAGCTTCGTCCGCTGATCGTTTAATCGTTCATTGGCAGTTTGGCGGTGAGCTCGCGAACGATCGTGTATATCGACTATCGCGTGTCTTTCGACACTTTCACAGAATCGTTATCAACGCCCCCTACGTGGCTTTCCGATATGTATTGTATCCTTTGAACGTTGTTATCATGGTAAAAATACCGTTCCACAAGTAGCCTCCGGTTTCGAAAGTAACGTTGACGTTGTCGTTTAATTTTGCATTTGACTACCCCACACTCTGGATATTCCGGTTCTCGAGAGCTTTTTTCCAATTGTTTGCACGATGAATCCAATTTTTTGAAGATTTTCATGATCAAGAATTTTTCGTCCGTCGAAGATGTACGCTGGCTTCATCATGTCTGCGTAAATTCTTTGATAGTCTAGTTCCTATAAGTCACAATCGTTCAATCGATAGATATCGTTAGAGCGTTCGTAGGCGTAAATTTCACGAACAAGAGTAAATACATACCACAAATTCGTCCCATTCCGTGCAAATAACGATCGCATGTGTATTTTTAGTGGCACAGTAAGCGTCTTTGTAAATACTAATTCGTTCCTTGATTCGTCCCGGTTCTTTCGTCGCCGAGGCGCCCGTTAAGTCGCTCACTATCTGTACATCTTCGACCTGAAACGTTATTAGCTGTTATCTTAAACGAACGCGATAGACGTTAGCTTCGGAGAAAAATGATCGAAAGGTACCTTTGGATCGTAAATGTGTAATTTAGCACCTTCGTCGAGTAACGTTTTGGCTACGTGTATCGCTGGAGATTCGCGTGTATCGCCTGTATTTTTCTTGAAAGCAAAGCCCAATATTGAAATTTGTTTGTCGCTCACCGTGTTGAAGAGCGATTCTATGACCTAAGAATAAATCGCAAAATGTCAAACAAACGAACAATCGATCGCCGTTGCCTACCAATTCGTTCAAGATGGAAAGTATAAAAGACCTTGGCTGAAAATCGCGACTTTTGATATTCGTTCATATCGATGACTTGTTGCCAATAAGCAGCGGTTTCCGGAAGATTCAAACACTCGCAGATGTACACGAGATTGAGAATGTCTTTTTGGAAGCAAGAGCCACCGAAGCCAACGGAAGCTTGTAAGAATTTTGGACCGATTCTCGAATCCAAACCTACCGCACGAGCAACTTCGGATATATCAGCTCCTGTTGCTTCGCACACCGCCGACAATGAATTGATACTGGATATTCTTTGAGCAAGCATCGCGTTAGCTACCTGAAAAATAAACAACGAAGGCATACTCGAAAGAAATACAGCTCCCTGGAAAGATTCTACGAAACAAACCAGTTTGGAAAGTTCGGAGCTCCAAGTATTGGTCGTCAGAATATTTTTTCTCGGTATCCAATGTCCGTACACTTGACAAAGCTTTTCGATGGCTATTTGACCTTCCGCCGAGTCCTCTCCGCCAATTAATACTCGGTCCGCATTGATCAAATCTTCAACAGCAGTCCCTTCGGCTAAAAATTCTGGATTCGATAAAATCTAAAAGGCCAAGCGAGCGCAATGATTTATTCAAACTAGGCTCGAGAAGCAAACGGATGATCGAAGCTATAGTTGTTCGTCAACGTACCTGATAAGACACTCCGGGTTTATGATTGGCCCTTAGAATGTTCATGATGCTTTCAGCTGCACGTACAGGTACGGTACTTTTCTCGACGACAATTTTGTCACTGGTCGCAATATCGGCAATTGTTCGCGCCGCACTTTCGACGTACTTGAGATCTGCAGCGCGACCTTTGCCATTTCCGCAAGTCTTAGTCGGCGTGTTAACGGAAATAAAAATCAATTCGGCTTCCTCGATCGCCTGTACAAATACGTATGTTCGTTAGATACGTATATCGTGATAACGTATCGTTTTCACTTGTAATCAGATGTTTCATTTGTATAATTGACGTACCTGAGCGATATTTGTCGAAAAAAATAGATTGATGCCACGACATTTCTCGACGATATCGTCGAGTCCTGGTTCGTAAATCGGCAACTTATTGGAATTCCACTGAGAAATCCTCTCCTCGCTCTTGTCGACAACGGTGACGCGGATGTGCGGGCACTTCAACGCTATAACGCTACACGTTGGTCCACCCACGTAGCCAGCCCCGAGACAACAAATCTTTGTTATCGTCATTGTTGTTCAGCGCATGCCTTTACGCTCGTACTCGATTTCTCTTGCTTGGCCGTTGTTGTTCAGCCTTGAGTAATTGTACGTTTTAAACGGTAAGAGCTCGGTGCGTACACGACGAGAACTTTTTTTATCGACTTTGATACGTCGCGTACACTGTAGGGATGACAAAAGTCAAGCTACACCGTTGACTGCGCGTAAGCTACGTAGGTGCTTTCCGTTAGCCGTCTCTAGCTATACTATTCCCCACTAACTTTGGTATCAGCTCTCGTAGCCAAACTTCCTATTGTCACGGAATCTACTACACATAGTATACGACACCACTACAATGAGCTCGTTTTTTCTTTGACTCTCCATCGAAAACCAAATACACGCGAGGAAAACCAACTTTGTTAAAGATTCTTTCGTTACGATTTAATCGAAGTTGTATATTTGTACGACTCGACAAAAGCCAAGTACGAATCTAATGTAAATAAATGTATTGTTCAAGAATACAAGAATGACTATTTTCTGTAATTCACCTCGACTGTCTCGCCTAACTGCATCTTCATCACCTGTGCTACGTGGATTTTCAACGATCTCTCTTACCGTTCTTTCTGTAGCAAACGTGATATTTATTCAAGATAACCAAGACAGAAAGTTTATCTACTGCTTTCACGAAAATCGATTTTGACTATACAAATTCAAGTAATTCAATTACAATGCGTAGAGCAGCGACTAGAGATGTTTCGCGGTATTTATTTTGCACTATCGTTCGATAAACTATACTTTTATTCGTTGTCTATCGAGTGAAATTAATTTGTGTGTTCTTGTAACATACGTTCTAATCGATTGTTATTAAAAAATAATAATTAATCAATGAATAAAAGTTAGCAAAGCACCGATGTATACTTCCGTATAAGGCTATATATTTGTCAAAATGCCGGAAATCCGTTGGACACTGAGAAAAAGCGATAAGCTATCTTGCCGTGCCTCACTAGATAATTCTGAAATATTCATTTTTAAAACGTGAACGTAAAAAGGTATCCGAACGTGCTAAATGTCTTCTATTATTTTTTTATTTAAACAAAGAACGTTAGGTGAGTATAGGTCGAAGAATATGGGTTGTATACACGGCAAAAAAGAAATATAGGAAAATCAAAACACTCCATACCGTGAAGATTGTTGATTAGCAGGTAGTATTCCTACGTCGACTGCTTTGGAAATATTCACTAAACTCCGAATAAAAGAGAAATTTAAGCTCGAGCGTAAGCTGATGCATTTGTTCACGTATACAGCGTCCAAAACATCTGTAATAATAATCCAAACAAGATGTATGGCGATACGAGTCGTTAGTATCGTAAAATATCGTAGTTACTAGCCGCCACTGATGGGCAAACATTTTATTCTCCATCGATACATCTTTGAAAGATCTTTCCGACTTGTTAATGCAAATCTAAACTGCATGTACGTCAACTAACAACAACAGGTATCATTATACCGCAACGAATGAATTCAACCACTGATAACGTACACATACTTAGACGACAAACATTCAATGTAACATAAGCGACGCGATACAACCACTACGTAAGAACCAAGTATGAATAGCAACTGTGTTGTTATTATTATACTCGGAGTAATTCATCCAATTGCAACCTTTTCCCAAATTCGTCCATATTAGTCGACTGTATGTATTATACCCGCACCGTACAATAGAACGTAGAGGGAAGAAAACTTGAGACCTCTACGCAGGTTTTTAGCAGACATTTAATCGAGATATATTTTTGTTGTGTTTTTTTTTATTTCTCGGCCAATGGCTATCCTACGGAATGTAATATCGCGAAAATAAAACTTGAACTATTCGCGTAAAAATAACGCAAGTTTAAATTTAGCGGTGTAATTTGAAATGTCGAAACACGGCGCGCTTAGATTCAAGTAAAAAACTGTAGTTAGTAAGATACGACTTAAACGTAGTAGTCGTAGAGACTCGCGTCCGAGACGTGTGCTCAAGCACTGTGAATTAAGATATCCCACTTGCTTGCAGCCAAAACTCACTGTTCAGCAGAGCACTAGTTCCAAAAATAAAATTACTCGATAACAGAACATTACCATCTCTCAAGGGACAATTATTCCAATTCCAATTGGATCGTTATATTATCAGTATGATCATCTTTGAAGTACACAAGTTTTCAAACTCACTCGCTCTTCGAAATTGTTTAATAATAATGAACAAAAACACAAGATATGATTACCAAATGAAGTAATTACCTTGGTAATTACGATTAAAATTGTGTTCAAAATAATAATCAAATACTCTTAAATATCCAATATTATTTTATTACAAGATACAAATGCAATCATTTCCGAAGGAGGATGACGTTAAAAAAAATAAAACTGTGTCTGTGCTCAATTTCAAATCAAACGATTGTGATTTCGATCAAGGAAAACTAAACACGGCAACAAAAGCTGCGTCGGAAAGAAGTGATAAAAGTCAAGAAAATTCAAAAACACGTAATCAAAAAAAGAGCAGAAAAATTTCGACAAATGAACGAGTCGGAGAAAGCAAAAAAACGGGCATTGTTAAAATGGAATTGACTGGAAATAGTAGCGTATCGGAATTATCATTCGTGAATAATGTTTTAAAACGCAGTGTTCCGTTACCTTTAACCACACCATTGGTTGGAGGTTAGTATCCTATATCTAACAAATTTTATTATTTAATACATTCTACATGCGCATCGATCTTACAAATGTTGATTCTTTTTTTTTTATTAAGAAATTCATTTCTATTCCATCGTTGTATCCATAACAAGAAAACCAAACATTGTTTCGTTAATATTTCTCAAAAATTTGAAATTCCAAAGATCAAAGTAACATTTGTAACAAACATTTGTAACCGTAATCGGTCGAATTTTCAGGCTACGACTTTGAGATTGACGTCGACTATTCAACTCTGCTCGCAAGTTACAAGTACTTGGGTTTCCAAGCGACGAATTTTAGCTTGGCCGTGGAAGAGATTCTCAGAATGCTGGTAGCTCGTAGAATACCATTGGGTAAAAATCAGGAAGATACTTTGGAGACGGATCAATTCATAAAAAGAAGACACAGCTGTACGATATTTTTTGGCTACGCAACGGAAGATACGATGTCCAAAGGAGTTCGAGAAACTGTACGGTTCTTAGCTGAACATAGAATGGTAATAATACGCCACTATGCTGAGATAAATCAATTTTCAAAGTACAGGCTTTATTAGAGCGTTTGATCGTATTAATTTGATTCGTAGATAGATTGTATCGTTACGACGGCACGAACTATCGAAGAGGATTTGATTGAGTGTTTAGCTCCATTATCTACTCGTCATTTGTACAATACATACGGCAAAAGCGAAAGAAAGGGAAGTTGTAGTAAGGTAACCGGGAATTCAAGGAGCACGAATGCTACTTGTAATCATTTTGAAGATTGGATCATCCCAATACTAGACAAAATGTTGGAAGAACAAAAGAAGGTAACGTTTGCACATCAACGAATTATGCCAAGAAAACGTGTAAAGCCTTAAAACGTGTACTTACCTAGGGAGTTTTATGGACTCCATCGAAAATAATAGCGAGACTGGGTGAAGAAATAAATAATATCGGTTCAATTTACTATTGGGCAGCTAAAAATCAAATACCGGTTTTCAACCCAGCTCTCACAGCTGACGGAAATCTTGCAAATATAATGTACTATCATTCTTGTAAAAATCCTGGGCTTACAATCGATATAATTTCTGGTACGTTTTCAAACAAAACAACAACCACCGTACGATTGATCTTTATTTATTGCATTAATATTACCATTCTTCGTTCCAGATTTAAAACGTATCAACGCGTTAGCAATCAAAGCAATAACAAGTGGAGTAATTGTCGTTGGTGGAGGTATTGTTAAACATCATATATTGAACGCTAATTTTATGGTGAGATATTGACTTTCGTATGAGTTTTATTGGTAAGAAAAAACCATCTAATAAAGACAAATTAAAGTAAAGTATCCTTAAATCGATTTGTCCACAAATATTGAAGAGACGTGGTGCCGACTTTGGGGTCTTTCTGAATGCTATACCCGAATACGACGGTAGCGATAGTGGAGCAAGACCAGACGAAGCTATCGCACGTGGAAAAATTAAAAAAGAGTCGAAAGCCGTGAAGGTAGGACGTAAAGCGTTAATAAAAAACAATGTCAATGATAATTATTATTTAACTATTCGTAGATTCACGCCGAAGCATCAGTAGTCTTCCCTCTGTTGATAGCCGAGACTTTTATACGCCATTTCGTTTCTTACAAAATGCGAATTATTACTAATGTTTGAAAAAAAAAGCAATAAAAAAACATACGAACGACGAGGCGATGTTGATTAAACGATTATTTAGTTCTAATCCGAAATCTAGAAATCAGAAGAAGAAAGATCGATTGTATTTACATGTAATATGTCTAGTAGTAAAGTACGAGCGAAGGTAACATATCGATGTAAAAAATTTGGCCAACTGCAGGTGGCGCGGGTTATACTATTGCTCGACTCATACTACATACACACAGCAACCCCTGAAACTGTGGAGGCTAGCAAGATACAAGGGTAGTGTTTGCTATAGAGACGAGGGCGTTGCAATCGCCAACTCACTCGGATCAGTCTTCTCCCAAGGTCCACGCTCGAACGCTTTTAGTTCTAACAGCTGAGCAGGGCTCAGCTGAACCACCCCCTCCGTTTTCACGTTATACTCAATTATCCAACCCTTCCGTTACTTTTATATTGCTCGTTACTATTTCCTCGTGCTTCCTCAATCTCAATTCTCACCAATATAACATGTTCTTGTTGCACACTTGTTCCTTATCAAACCCTTCTCTCTGACACTGCGCGACCTTCCATACAGCTACATAGTCAGTTAGAAAGTGCTGCTCAATTTATTTTTAGTGCTTGACTTTTCTTTTTTTTCTTTTCTCTCTCTCTCTCTCTCTCTCTCTCTCTCTCTCTTTCAATCTCTTTCGTATTCGTTAATTAACGAGAACATTGTTGAAACGGGTTATTGGTTAAAAGAGTAATATTTGTTTGTGAAGTGCTTTAAAAATAAAACCGCCATGAAACAGGATGGATGTCGAAACGATGAACACGGCCTCCAAAAGAAGCTCCTCGCCTACGGCATCCAGCCTCATTGCCGAGTCGACTTTCGTCAGGTAAAGATCTTGTCGACCTGCGAAACAGTCGAGCACAATTCTGTTGGCGCTTATCGTATAGCCTTCGTAATACGTCTAATGCGTTCATGATTTATCTTGTCGATTGTACGAAAAAATCTTGACAATAATGTAACTTTTATTCGTGACACGAATTAAAAGACGTCGGAAGATAGAGTTCCCCAATTATTAATACACGTAAATTAGTAGTCTCAAGTCAAGATATTTTTCTATTAAGATCGTTCAATTGACGAATATCACTGACAGAGTAAATTTCGTGTTTTCATAGAACCTACAAATAACGATAAATATCTTTTACTTTGTAGCGTAAAACAAGAACAAAACACCGAAGAATCGAACAATATCTTAGAAGTGGCAAGTTCCAACTGCAATGTTCTCAATAATGGTAAGCTTTTGTGCCTTTGGGATTGTTATACACCCATATCTATCGATCCATGCTTCGCGTAGTAATCTTTGTTCGAGACTCCAACAATAAGTATATAAGTTTAATCAACCTATAACATCAGAATATTAAACGCGATGCCCAAATAATCAATCTCAATATTATCTAAGAAGCATTTCACTTATTCATGAGAAATTCAACACTTTTATTTATAGAGAGCTCGTTCGTTAAACTCTGTTTAGTCATGTAATTATACGTATTTATCTCAAGTCAGTCAAGTAATCCGAATCGAGGAAAAGATATATTCAAACGTCTACGAGAGAAAACTCAATCGATAAAGCTGCATTGCGTTCTACCAAGTATCGTCGCTTTTTAAGAAAAATGCAGGAGTTCATTTGTAAATAAACAACAAATATCACTGCTAGATTATCTCCAAGCGTACAATTACGTGCGCATAGATCCTTGTTTTTAGAAAGAAAATACGCCAATGTTAACAAAATTATTATATCCATCAATAGCAAGAAATTTGACCCCTGAATAATAGCATCAGTGTGTGGACTTTCAATTGTACTTTATAGTTAGGTAATACGGTGATAAGTTAGCATTTATAGGTGATCCATACAATTCCAGGAGATGCTAACAAAGTTTATTTCTTGTAATTTCAATACGAAATCCTTGATTCTTTTTTGTAGACGAAGACTATTTTCAACGTGCGTATGGCACATCCTAACGTTAAATCCGCGATTCAAATCAAAGTTATTGAAACCATATAGCGATTTTGTTATTCCTCCGAAGTCGTTTAATTTGTAATTCGTTGAGTTAAATTTCATGCAATCCGCAACTCTCTATTCTACAAATCCATTGTGAAAATGCGCGCATGAAAAGCGTATGTTACTTCTAAAATTACAAAGCTCACTCGGCCGATAAATGTTGGCATTCTATGATGAAATATTGACAACTTGCAATACAAAAATACGCTAACAATCACGTAGCGCAATTAACGACATCATTAAAATACAGCTTTTCGATTCTTTGTTCAAGCCATAATTAACAATCAAGTTTTGTTGGTTATGCAGTATGATGCAAAAAATTTTGATGTAAACGTGTAAAAGTGCAATAAAATAAGGAAAAAATGCAAAATGCAATAAAAAAAAAAGCGCGAAAAATTGAAAGAGAGAAAAGGTAATCCATGGATCTATTATTGAATAGTGTTCATAGCAAAGCAAGAGTGCAAGCTATTCGCGACGGCTTGGAGCCTCTTCGAGCGTGCATTTCTCGGTCAATGAACCTATCGCTGGTGGTGAACCCAGTTGGTCCACCTTTCCCCTCCATAACTCTCTTTCCCCTCCTTCTTTGAGCGTTGTACTCTTTCTCTCTCTCTCTCTCTCTCTCTCTCTTCCCCGCTTCTCCGACAACTCCTCTCCTCATTCCCTTCGTAATTCTTCGTTCTAAACGACTCTTTTCATACGTAACGTTCTTACGTATTACTGAATATAGTTGGATTAGAACGATTTGAAGCAAGTAAGAACAGATCGTTTTAATGCTTCCTCCTTTTACTATCAAATTATAATCGCTTTTGCGTTATTTTAAAACGTCGAGTTTTTTTTTATTCGTCCAACTATTGAATACCATGCACTCCTACGAGCTGACTAGCTGTCTTTTCCCGAAAAGGTGTATAAAAACAGCTTGATATTTAACGTAACTGAATATATTGTTTGATACCCACAGGAGTATCGAGGCTTCAGTGTCTGTCTAAACGATCAAACGAGAGAAATTGATCATGCGAATTCCGCTGTGAGACGTTTAAAGATTACATTAACGACAAATACCTATTTACTTTTTTAGATTTGATAATTTCTAAAGGCAGCCTATAAATGATAGAATTGTCTCAATACATTGGAATTAATCATGTTATACTTTAACTCAACAAGACAAACTACCAATTTTTTGATTGAACGACTTGTTTACGCAATCTTCAACATTTTAAACGTCAATTCTAAAACATGTGCAAGTAGAAAGCTTAATTTAACTAAAAAAAATTGCATGCACATTCACCCAGAGCTACAACATTTTTAAATGAATAATTAACGCGACTACTTATGTAATTTCATCAGCAGTCATAAATGTTTGCATCAGACGTATGTTTGTTGTTTTATACGTTATTTTTTTGCACTCGTACGTAATCAAAGTGATTTAAATAGAAAATCAGACGGGTTAAATAAGAATATAATTGATTATTGTAATAGCGTTGAAGCATCTGAAAGTTTGAGAATATGAACGATATCATTGGTGATGAAAGTGCGGGGTAGGATGCTTTTCGTAGCAAAGGTTTTTTCAAAGTGCTCGTTTTTCATTGAGAGCGTCGATTTGTACTCTTCTTTGCTATACCTGTCTCTATCTTCCTCTCTTTGTCTCTTTCTATCTGCCTGTCTCTTTCTAATCCCCTCCGCTCGTCCTCTCTCTCTCTCTCTCTCTCTCTCTCTCTCTCTCTCTCTTTCTATTCCTTGGTAAGCATCATCTCCGTTCTCTAACTCTCCTTCTTGTTCTCTCGTTCTCCTCTTTACTCTGGCTGTCCCTCTCTCTCTCTCTCTCTCTCTCTCTTTCTGTACAAACTGACCAGCCGGTGATTTCCCTCTTCCCCTCTTTCTCTCTTTACCCGGAATCTTCATACCGAGAGATACACATCTCTCGCTCTCTTTCTCTCTCTCTCTCTCTCTCTCTCTCTCTGTATCTCTGTCTGCCTCTCTCTCTCAGTGTTAGTGTATCCCCATGCTTGCTATCGCCCCTTTCCCCGTTCGACTGAAGCGAATGAGCGAGTTGCAATGCGGTAACATGGCAAACGCGCCGGCTCTTTACTTACCTCACAGGTAAGCCCGCGCGCACAACTCGCATATACAGACTGTGAACGGACGGTACCACTACCTCCGTCGTTCAAACGCATACCATACGGGAATACATATATACAGTTCTCTTCGGATTACGTGATTTTTTTTACTACATTCGTTCTGAAGATATTTTATTATATATGCGACACGCCGCTGTGGGACACATGTGCAATCAACATTAACACCAACAATCAACTCAGTTTGCAATGTTTTAATTATTCATTCATTGTCTGTTGTTCTCCCTGCTGCTGCTGCTGCTGCTGCTGCTGCTGCTGCTGCATTCTAAGCCACTCTGTGCGGCTTCTGTGAATATGTGCATATATATAGTGAAACAAACTTCTTCATTTCACCAACTTATAAACTTTCGTTAACAATGATAAGGACTCGAACAAACATCTATCCGTTCTTATAAAAACTTACTTGTTGTTGTAATCCTTAACTCATCAGATGCCAACACTTACAACAACTCTCATCTTTTTATCATCATTAGTGCCTTAAATCAGTATGTATCAACCGACATACCCAATTATAACATACGCTTTATAAAGTTGATTAAATTATTAGAATACGTCCAATTTCGCTATTATTGTCTAATCTTGCAATTATAGAAAAACAACATTGGATGATAGTACACTACTTTGAATAATCAATCAAGTTTAATTGTACAGGCTATATTAAATTTAAATTTATTTTCTCTCTATCTCTCGCTCTCTATTTTTTGTTTGCTACACTATTTTATTTGGATGAGTAATCAATCGGATTTTCCATATTTTTCTCAAATTTTAATGGATATATGGGAGTTAAGCGTTTCGATAGCGAAGAAAATTTCAAAAAATACATTTTACGTGAAAGATCAAAGTATTCAATGCACAAAAATATTAATCGAAAGTTTAAAAAAATTCCGTATCAAATTCTTATTTAACCGTCAAGTCAGAAAATAATAATTGCTTAGAACGGTACACAGAAAATATAAAATTGCAACCATAGAAATATTCTCCTATATTCCGAATATCATTCTATAAATAAAATTTAATAAACTGTAATGTTGACATGTTTTGATCAGATTAAAAAACTCAACTTTGAAACGTACATTAAAGCAATGCGACAAAAGAATTATCAAGCGAATCTACCTGCTTTATCCAACGTAAAATGAGTGCAGAAACAAGAAAGATAGTAGCATTTATGAAAAATTAACGAAAGAAAGGAAAGGAAATAGAAGGAAAAAGAGAGTGGATTAGAGTAGGAGGAGAAGAAGAGGAAAAGAGAAAAAGACGAGTCTGTCCTTATCGTTGCTTGCCTCAAGAAAGTCAACGGCCGAAGATTACGGCAATGACATTCACTTTTTCTTCTCTCTCTCTCTTCTCTCCCTCTCTCTCTCTCTCTCTCTCTCTCTCTTTCTCACTCTGTGTCTCTCTCTCTGTCTCTCGCATTAAAATACAAGATGGGTTTCTATAAGAAAATACAATAATGATCAATTTAAAAATGAACATTTGCTAAAGTTGCTAATTCAAACTCACTAAAAATTTTGCATTTCTATTAACGTTTATTTCATCAAATATAAGTGACAAAAGTAACAATATATTTTTTATCCTCCTTTTCGTGCATTGCTATGCTTGCTAGTTACTTTAATAAGATTTCTTTAGTTATTTTACCGACAAAATAAATTGGCGCTGTAATTATAATTTTATACGTGAAAATCCGTTTGACGCGGTCCAAAGCGTCGTACAAGTAATCAACTATTAATTTTTGGTAGTATAAAGAGATATCTCGTGGTTTGGGAAAAATGGAAATGGTATTATCAAACCAAAATTTAATAATTTACGTGCGTACGGTCAATTTTCAAGTTGACATGACGTATAAAACAAGCAATTTATTACTGAAAGCTATTACGTTCAGTTGTATATAGATAATTACCAATTATAACGTATTAATAAAAAATTTAGCACCTTTGAACATTTTTGAATCTAATTCGTTTATAAATCTCTTATACCATTTCTATTTTTCGAATTTGTGGTATTTTTCTAACAAAACATTCACGAGTACATTAATATTTATTTATTTAAAAAATGCCTTTATTTCGATATTTTACGCAAAGCAATTATAACGTTATTATTATTTCGTTATTATTATTACCAGCCACGACGTTTCTTTGATTTTTTAAAAATATTTTGTTACAGCAACGTATTCGATGATAAAGTATCAATGATGTAATGAAGATGTAAGAATGAGCGTTAAAAAAAGAGCAACTATTTCGAATCACTTGACGGTGCTTCAGATTTAAAGATCATTTAATTGCCAATGTTTTTGAAGCCCCGTGAAATCATTGAACTCCCAAACCAATAGGATTTGATTGAGTTTAGTAGTTGATTAATCTAAGAATAGCGCGAATGCAAAAGCATCATGAAAGAAGAAGAAAAAAGGAGGGATCTGGTGTAAAAAATAATTTGATTCAAATGCACGTTAAAAACGATGGACGTATTCAAGATCGACCAAACGCTAAATACAAGTCTGGGTAACACTCCGGTTCCCGACACATTAACGCCTGAAGTAACGTTTGGTACCGATGACGAGTTCAACCTGAGTTTTTTTGACGGGCCCGAAGATAATAGTGCTCAGGGTTTTAGCGACACTGGTTCGGTAGGCAGTTCTAGCACTTCTCCACCTCCAGCTGCTTCTATTAATGCTACCAGTGCAACGACTTTACCCATCATTCCAGCATCCACAGGAATCATAACTAAACAAGGTTCGTTTATTTTGTTTTTATTGCGTTTCTTTTTTTTTCTGGATATCTTTTATTATTTACGTAAGCTTTCGATCATTCGAGTTTCTAAAGTAAATAAGAAACAATTAATTGAAGCGTCAATGAACTAATCGGAGAATTCAACCAAAATACAAGAAATTTTGCAATACCTACTCGGTTTGCACACAACAAAGGGCAGCCCATTAGAAAGCGTGGTCGTATCTATACAGTCGCTCACGTGGGACCATCAACGATATTTTGAACTGCATGTGTACTAGTATATACACTTCTCTATCTTTACATTCTAAAAAATCATATTATGCAATACGAAACTATCTCTCCCTCTCTCTCTCTCTCTCTCTCTCTCTCTCTTTCTCTCCACACTCCCTCTCTCTTCCCCTTCTTTTCATTTCTATGTGTCGCGTATGAAAGTTGAATACAGAGTATCGTAGACACTGCGCGTAGAAAGTGCAAAGCACCATGAGAAAGCGAGAGTATGACTTTGCGCTGCATAAATTACTACTGTCTACTGATTTTATTTTTTGTTTTTTATTTTTTTTTCACTCGAGGAAGAAGGGAGAGCTTGCATTTTCTTGTAGGTTGTTGTTTTCTAAAGTGTGCTATTAGAAAGTTACAACTCACGCATTACTTATCCAAAAAAATTATTTATATATAGCATAGTTCTCATAAATCTGTCAAAACAAGTATAATACACGACACGATGTTTAACGTTACGTCGTTTATCGAATAAATATTGATATTCCTTTATCAATTAATTTCTAATGATTGGTCAACAATTATGATTTTCGTTGCAGACAACTTGTTAAACGTGTAGTTGATAACAATACGCTAGGAAGGATTGGTACATCTCATCCTTTTACTCGTTGTATTTTCTTCGTTCACGATAACGAAAGCTAGAAAGCGTCAAGGCATTCGTATAACTGATGATGGATACAATTGATGGTAGAACAATAAATTAGTCTTTTTTATCTTATAGATCAACAAATTAATATTTGTGCAGGAGCCTCCGTCACGATGTTTAAAAAAATATGTACACCAGTATTGTTAAGATTACCTCCTCGTAACGATATATATACGAATATATCTGACTTTGACGTAATTCGACGTTATAACGTTTTTACGCATATATTTAGCGCAGATACAAAATTCAATTTGATGGCATTCGTACTAAAACTTTCTCGTATGATTTGCATGAAAATAAATGCAAAAAAGTGGTTGACTTACTTCGCGTAGAAAGAGCCTCTCAATACCCTGAAAATAATTAGTTGAATAATTGAAATAAATAGATCACACACACACACTCGCATATATATATATATATATATACATAAACACATCAGTATGCATACGCCATTTGATTGTTTTAGAACAACACTATGCGGCAGCGGATTCGAATAGTTCATCTCCCGCTAAAAGCTTCGTCCCGTGCAAAGTTTGCGGTGATAAGGCAAGCGGCTATCATTACGGAGTGACCAGCTGCGAAGGTTGTAAAGTAAGTATTATAATTGTCGCATAAATCTATTAAGAAAAATCAGATGATAAAACAATAAAGCGTTGTTTACTTTTTAGGGATTTTTCAGACGTAGTATTCAGAAACAGATCGAGTATCGATGTTTAAGAGACGGAAAGTGCTTGGTGATAAGATTGAATCGGAATCGTTGCCAATATTGCAGATTTAAGAAGTGTTTAGCGGTTGGGATGTCTAGAGACTGTACGTATTTTGATCGTCGAATACGACTAATGGCACTCTAATCCGATCGTTTTTCAATAAACTTTTCTCGTTGCTGTAGCCGTGAGGTATGGCAGAGTACCAAAACGTTCTCGCGAACGAAGTCTCGACGAAGGGATACCAGCAGCTACGACAACGCCCACGATAAACCACAACCTAGTAAACAGTGAAAGTCCTACCGGAGTCAACAGCGTCAACAGCGTATCAATGTCACAATTGACGACCACTAACACAAACTCCATTACTTCTAATTCTAACAATGATTGTAGGGTTACTAATAGTAGCAATAACAATAACAACAACACCATCACGGTCAACAATAACAACAACAACAACAACAACAACAACAACAACAACAATAACAACACGTGTAATCCACAAATTCAAAACGTGATCGCATGCGCGCCACAAACAACCATCGTCGAAGCTGACCAATCGGACGTTGAAGCTAAACAATCAGCTATCTACGATATGATACTGCAAGTATCGCAAGCACACAACGCTCATTGTAGTTTGCCCGAAGAATCGATGCGAGGCATCGCGAGGAAACCCATCGTTATGCCGGTACATTTTCCAGTTGTTTCTTTGGTTTTCAAATTGACATTAATTTCGTTTCGTATATTTGATTGTTCGCCTCAGCCTGCCAGCCCCGAAGATCCACAAGCAGCATCTTCGACTGCAGAAACGGTAGAGTCACACAGAATTTGGCTATGGCAACAGTTCGCTTCACACGTCACACCATCGGTACAGAAAGTCGTCGAGTTTGCCAAACGCGTTCCCGGCTTCTGCGAACTCGCACAGGACGATCAACTTATACTCATAAAGGTTGGATTTTTCGAAATCTGGCTTAGTCACATAGCAAAGATGACTTCCAACACATCGATGACTTTTGAAGACGGTACTTACATCACTAAGCAACAACTTGAACTTATGTACGAGGTAAGCACAAGCACTTTCGTCCAAAAGATGAAAAGGCCCACTCGTCAAGATGGATACTCGATGTCTCACCGTTTGTTTTATCACGATTGCAGCCGGATTTCGTCGCTGAAATCATGCAGTTCACAGCGGCACTCAACACGTATCAGCTTTCCGACGTAGAAATGGGATTATTTTCGGGTGCGGTTTTATTGAACGAGCGTGCAGGTCTGAGCGATGTCAAGTCAATACAAAGGTTACAAGAGAGATTACTGGAAGCTTTACGCATTCAAATTTTGCGTAAACTCGTCGCGGATAACGATTCGAACGATTCTCAAAACGATTGCACTAGCGAAGTCAACGATACGAATAGCATTAAGGGACTATCCCAAAAAATACCCGAACTCAAAGCTCTAGGATTGAGACACACTAACCTTCTCGACTGGTTCAGACGCAATTGGGCCAAATTGAAGCTACCTCCGCTCTTTGCCGAGATTTTCGATATTCCTAAGTGCGAGGAAGATCTGCAATGAGAAGAGGTATAAAGTAACAACGTATTTCAATGTTTGTTTCAAGCTTGTACTTGGTACTACGCGTGGTTTTCGTGACACTTTGTTATTTTGTCCGACAGGTCTGATGACTATTAATAGTTGGCGAACCACGGGAATGGTGACTAAACGACAAAACTTTTCAAATATTCTACGCTCTACCAGAGCTAACCGACGGAATTTCCGAAATCCACGATTGTCCTCACTTTCAGCTGAAAATCACAGTTTCTAAACACGGCTGAAAACGATCTATTGATAGTACATTTACATCTATATATTCTGTAAATTAATCTTCATTGTTACAACAGCGATGCGTCAATTTGAAAAAAAAAGCCCAATTATTTTTTTCTAAGAGAGTGATATGCAACTTTATTGAGTAAAAAAGACAAATGACTATTCGTTGTTTGATTTGCGTGTAATGTTAATAAGAGTAATTATGGTGCTGAAGACGGAAGAACGACTTGTGAAACTTGAGTAAAATTCACTGAGTTTTTAAATACAACAAGATAAGCAATTCCAAGACTCACTGATTATAATCTTAACAAGCAAGTTTTTGAAACTATTGAACCAAAAACAACAGCAAAAAAGAAACTTGTGTTAAACGTTAAGGAGCGCAGTTTAAGTTTTTCGAATGGCGTATCCTTCTTATCGAGTTATATATTCTACTACCTACAATTGACAAGTAGAGATTTTACGTGCCACAAGATTTTTGTATGAAAAATATTAGTGCATTTCTGTCGGATATAGTTGATGTAAGTACAATGCGAAGCTCAATCTTCATATTTTCATTATTCTGCGTAATTTTTAGGAACAAACAACTAGAAATCTATGTGACTGTACGATGCACGTTTGCCGAGATCATTTTTTCAAATTGTCTCGAGCAAACCCCTCGAGTAGCAATATAGTCGAATTTTCCAATGCATAAATAGAAATAGCGTAAAACGAATCGAAAAAAAAAACACTATATTAAATATAAACCGTAAAAATTCGTTACATCTATCAAATGTAAGCGAGTTTCTATTACAATAGATTAATATTCTAATTTCATAGTGTAATCATACTCAAATATTTCAAGCTTGTATTTGAAATGGAAGCTTGACGACCGTATATAATAGTCATCTAAGGAAATTTTTTTTTATAGGAAAGCCCTCGTATCTAGAAATATCCTTAAATCTAGGCGAATAACGGATATACCCAGTTACGTAGACTAGTTTGTTAAAATTGCAATAATTTATTAACGAAGCTAGTATTTCAACTAAAACCAAAAAAAAATGAGACAAAAGTTTCTCGAAAAAGAAAGGAACAATTTTTTTATATATTTTTGTTTTCGTGTGTAATTATTTATCAAATTGGCTGTGGGGTGCTTTTGCACAAACGACGATGTATCATTGTTCTCGAATCAAGATTTCTATTTGATTTGTCAAGTCTTTGTAGCTCATCGATTATCATTCTTCAGTTCTAAGTATCTGTGCTTTCAATTCTGCAGCTATTTTCTTAAATACTCTTAAAGAATAACGCAGTCAGGGTGTTTATTTTGTTTGGCGAAGCGATAGACAGAGCGTGCAGACTTTTCATTAGATGGATTTTCATGTTTGATACAAGTATATTTTGTAATATTCATTGATCATTATTCATTTCGTACAAATTGCGTTGATACGAACATGGGTACTCAGATTATAGTGCAAAACAAATATACGACGTTAGTTCCTTATAATTTGTACGAAATTTTTGTTCAATATTATCCATCAATTTGGAAAGGCTAAGGTGCAAATAAATGTATTTATTTATTGCGGCGCGTTGAAAGACTATCCATTCTCAGCTATGAAAAATTATCTACGTCTATTGAAATAAATATTACGTGCAATATTTTAAATAAATCATGTTATGAATTGTTAATGATTTATGAATTACTAACATAACGTTTAAAAGATTTTGACGGTGGTGTGAATAAATATATTTACGGCGAATCAATTGTCTGTCGTGTTCAACGTGCATGGACGATACAACGGTAATTATATTTATACGAAATACAAGGCGAACTTTTGCTGTTGAATAGACTGTCGAAATAATTTTTGCTCGATAAATATAGCGTTTACTTTGACTAATGCGTTTGAATTAACAAGCGAAAGGGGACATTCGATGTTTATGTACAAGTTTTGTACTCCACACGGATCAATGATTTGGTCGTAGCGAAGAGTATGCTTTAAACGTTGTCTGCGTCTTAAAAAATACCCAAGAGTTGAATTCACACGCTATGTGGTCTGCAATAAGATGTTGTTCAATGAGCGTGCCAAGTAAACTTGTTTTATTTATTGAGAATGCCCTTTTTTTCATTTTTATCATTTTCTCTGTCCGATTGAGCGAGAGCCATGAAGCTACTTTATCGAAGAATTTGCCAATATGGCCGCTGTTTTTGTGTCGTAAAAATACCAAAATCTTTGTTTCAGAGATTTTAATCAGTAACCGATACTTCACCTCTACACCGCAGAATCAAACGAATACATTTAAATACGTTTAAAAAGATTTAGAGTGCATAACGCTTATAACAGGTGTATTGTAAACGATTAACGATCAATCAAAATCAGAGTAATTAAAACAATTTGAGGGCACTGTACGGTGGAATTGAGCATTGGAAAGTTCGTTCGTTCGTTTATTTGATCGATTAACGAGCCGAGGTTTGGATGTACAACTACTTTATAACGTTCAATTTTACTCCGGTGATGGCAATCACAAGAATAAATAAGAACCCTGGAGTTTGGACATTTTATATCAACTTGTTGAATTATCTTAACATAACGAGTCGAACAAGCAAGAGCGAATTTTTACTATTGAATATTATTTCAAAAGTAAGAGTATCGATGGATTCGTAAAATTATCAATTGTTGAACGCTGTTGAGGCTGAGGCAAAATGCTCTATTTTAATCAAACTGTATCGAAACTACTTTACGATTCAGTTTTCATTCGCATGTTTCTATAAGTTATCGAATAATTCCATTCTTACATTGAAAAATAAACATTTATTAACGAATGTTCAATGTCGCCACTGTCTTCTACGTATGCGATAAGTACATCACTTTGTTGACTAAGGATACATCATACTGTTCTCATGTACTTCGTCAAAGATTAATATTACACGTATTAACGATATTCGTTTCTCTTATTGCCCTTATCAATCTAGTGCCTTCAAATAAGAGTGATTTGAACAATTTCAATTGTCTTTGAATTTTCAATAATTTACGAAGGAATTTCAGTTGTTTATTTGAAGTATTGAATATTGTTATAGTTGTACCCTTGGAGAAAAGAAAAATTGTCCAAGACGAACCTACACACAGCCGTATATCCGTTAGACAAATATTTGCTATTAATAATCATTCATAAATTGAAGATTGCTTTCAACAGTTAGCTCTCACAATTCCGAGATGGAAAGTAAATAACAATTGCGATTATACAGACGGTTTGAAAAGAAGAAGTGATCGTGGAAAAATATTCCGAGTGACGAGACGCCTATTTAGCCAAATCTATTCACGTTGACGTTGCAAAAGTAGACAAAGAAATGCCGAGGAATCAAAATACTTGAAAGCAATTTGTTGTGACCGGTGACAAAATGTCGAATAATTTGTGAGTTATTGAATTTTTACCAATCGTAATGAACTTGAGGAATATGATACACTGAAAAAGCACGATTAGTATCGACGTTAATTACGTCATGATGTGTAGTATACCTACAGAAACACAGACACACGCAAATTCGCAACAATGACACTGTCAAAGTTTTCAATATTCTTCTACCGTATCTCTCGCTTAAAATATACGTCGTCGAGTGTCGCGACTATACAGAATAACCGCATGGATATTATCACTCGTCCGAAAAGAAATTGTAACAAAAAGTAGTTTTGTTTTTAGTCATTATATATTCATACATATCTCGATAAGTCAACGTCTATACATATCTTTATATATGTATGTACACGTGTTGTACGCAGAAAATATAAGTAAATGTATAAATGACAATTGTTACTTCGTAATGCTATAATTAATAATTTTTATATTTCTCGCTAATATATTTATTAGAAATAAAACGTATAAAACAAAAAGATCCTTCGAAACTGTCCACGCGCAGTTTACGAAATAATCGATGTGCTCGCAATTCGAACGAGTTCAACTACTTCCGTTACAAAAATTTATTAGCGCTCACGGCATTCAGTTGTAAATTATTATAAATATAACGTGTCATGTTGGAAACATTGGATGAAATTTGGAATAAAAAAAAAAATTTCAAAAAAAAAAAAGCGTAAAAACGCAAGATAGACGCTATACCTACGCGTAACAGTAGCGAAAATAAAAACGTAGGGCTTTTGTTCAGCAAAGAAAATTGACGAAAACACGATAACAACAATTTAATCGAATCAACGGTATTTGTATATAAAATTGTAAATGATACTGCTTGTCGTTGAATTAGTTTTGTTAATAATGTGAAAACTTCAAAATTACGAAAATCAATCTCAAAGCGAATCCTTCGTTAAAAAAAAAAAATTCTAATTCGTGCAGATGATGCGCACGTAATTATTTGGCTTCGTATATAGAAATGCCACGTAACGCTGCGCGTTTTTACATATCAATATTTTATGCAAACGTTGTGTACAAGGGAATAAATGTATAATGTATATCTTTTTTGCACAAATCAATATCTACACCAAGTAGTACGAAAAATATATAAGTACTGTATATAACATTAAAATTCGTCCATATAGCGATTGTGAATAACTTGATGTACGATGGGTATATTTATCGCAAAAGAAATAATCTCGAAGAAACTTGTTCATCAATTATATTACTTTTTTCAAATTCACTTTTTCAAGCAGCACTTATAATGTAGGATCTAGACAAAAATATGTTTAGCATATGTACCTCGAACGTTTAATGTGTAACAGTTGGAGAAACATCGCAATGTTTTTTTTTGTTTTCTTGAAATCAAATGAAAAATATCGATCGATTAATTCTTAGGAATCATCATCCGAACATCCATCCAACTTGGACAAATTTGTTTTTAACGTTCTTTTAACGATAATACATACGTTTAATATTTTTTTCGATATTGTAAATAATTTCCAGCTATTTGACGTTTGCAAACGGAATACTAAACAGTTTGGAGTACAAACTGGAATATTTGAAAACCATATCAGAGCAGCTCTAATACTCCTCTAACTTACTATTTTTTGCTCATGGAATTGTCGTACTTAACTATTCTAATGTGATACTCTTTTTATCTCGATAAATCATAACTTTTTTTAGATAGCCGTACGTATTTTATTACGTTGCAACGTGGCAGTATTTAAATAATAAAGGAATAAAAAGCTGCTACGTATATTTCATAATTGTAAACTGATTGATTGTTGTACGTTGCGTTAATTCACCGATATCGCATTGTGCCAAAACATTTTACGAAAGCACTAAACTATGAATATCAATAATGTTAACTGAATAAATGCCTTTATCAAGCACATGAATAATTTTGAAAGCAGTCCAATTTTCAAGTGTACAATTCGAAACGTTAGCATCAGTGTCGAACAATAAATAATCGCTGTAAAAGCAATATATAAAGACATACGGCTAAATTTATCTTCGTTTAACAGAGCTTTCTTCTAGGCCAAAGTACACGTACGGATCTTTTAATATTTTTGTAACATTGTTTGTGAATCCACATCTCAATCAGCACGACGTTGTGTTTTATAACAAGCTTTATGAAAAACTTCCAACAACAATGAAAACTGCATGTACGTTATGATAAATACATCAATCTTATAAACAGTTTCGCGCTTTCTTCACCAATTGACCACTGATGCTAACTTTTGGGATCTCGATAAATATGAAGGTTCTAATGAAATTTATACAATAAAATAATTGTTGCTATTACAAGATTTTAATTTGAGCTGAAAATAACTATGACATCTAATCAACAACAATTCGACATTTTTTTCATTGACTTATGATTTACTCACTTTAGATATTATTTTTAATTATTTCCCATTTAAAGTACGTACGCTCGCCAAAATGTGTTCTCCTTATTGTTTGTGTGCGCAAATAGATCATCGACTACATAATAATGTACTTTCAAAAAAAACACACACATATATATAGTTATTTAAATAAACTACAACTGTATAGTAATTCTATTAAAAATTCAATGCTTTAACGAATTTTCTAATAAAAGTTATTTTAATCAAGTTAACGAAAATAATTTTAGCTTTATTTCTACCAATTATCCCCAACTTCAACCGTTTAAATACCATAAGCTTAACATTTATTGGTACAAATTTATTCATATATACATGATTGTTTTTTTTTTAATGGACCTATTTATAAGAATCAATAAATCTATTTAATTTAAAGTGGTCATTTTATTAAATCTATTTATATGTTACATGAACATTCTTACGCATAATCTCATATTACTAAATAATTACTTTAAGCACATTACAATTACATGCGTAATTTATTGATTAAGGCGATTGTCAACTTCACCGTGACCTAGAATAATTAGTTCGTTATACAAGAGGCAATAATTCCAACTTAATCTTTACGTTGGATTGACTAAACAAAAATAAACTAGTTTGGCACATTCGTAGTAATGACCCAAAGGAGTAATCGACTATGTACGCCGTAACTGTTAACATTACTGTGTTGTTGACTCAACCGTGGACATGTTATTGACTTAAAAAGTGGCACACGCGAAAAAGTAATAATATTCTACCCGTGTAAAAAGTAGAATTTTTGCAAATAATAATCATAAGATAAAAAGTCTCGTTTCAAATCCTCCAACTTATACATTTCTCCTGTTGATACGAGAATGTATTATTAATATTGTCGCGCTTTTCAAACAAATATAGCGACCGTTACAAATCGGAAAGAAATAAATTAAATTTAACAATACAATGTCACCCTACAAACTATAACAGAAGAAAATTCCACTACTCGATTTTTCTACAATTCGTTTTATTATTACTATACACTATTTTTGTAAACACTATTAAAAGTCTTACGCTATAATATATTAATATAGGTATAAAACCTAGGAAAAATGCCGTTTAGACAAGACTAAACATCGTTCAAATTTTTGTTACAAATGCAAACACTTGTATAACATTGTATCAAAACGATCATTTAGTAAAATATGCAAATATAAAATTTCATCGTACATTTCCACGATTCTTTTGTCAAGAAGCGAAAATGCTTTATCAAAAACAGTTTACATATTCTGCAAGTTGAAGCGATAAAATTAAATTTTCTTCAATTGTTGAATTCTCCGTTGAAATAAAAATTGTTCTATTTTTATGATAATTAGCTTATTATTTAAAAAATACAAATGCACAAGAATTTGACGTGTGATATTAAGTAATATCAAGCATCGTGTATAATTTTGTTTATCTTAATACTTAAACGAATGGAAAAATAAATATTATTATCGCTCTTATTCCTATCATTACCATTACGAACCGTCAACAATTGCTATGTACAAATACTCTAAAGAGGTAAGAAAGGATTCCTCAAACTTAACTCACAATCCTAAGTCGGTGGCGCATATCTATAAGTCATAATTCAAAAATTTACATTAATTCTTCGGTAGAATATTACACTAACTAGAACAGTCTGTCTACCCTATGCAAACCATATTTCACGAGAGTTTTATAATACACTTACTTTCCTTTTCTTGGTATAAGCATTTTTAATACAACTCGTCGTTTCCATTAATAAATTGTTTAATATCGTAACGGTTAACTCGTTCTTGACGGCAAGCTCATCATGATGAAATTTGGTCCACTCTTTTTCTTCAGCCTGTGCTTCTTTGGCGAGAAGTTCGTCTACCCTGTCTCTTCTTTTCCTACTCCACCTCATGACCATATTCTCACGTTGTAATTTCGTTTTGAATCCAAAGAGCGTTGCTACTTCCTTGGAAACGTATTCATTAAGTTCATTTATGGATTTGGGTATTTTGATTACACGTTTTGTTTTAACTTTCGGCTTAGTCCAACTAGGCCCTGGATTTTCTTCTTCTACTTTGTAAATGTCAACTATCAACTCTTTGCATAGATCAAAAAGAAAAGTATTATAAATTTGACGGTTCTTCTTTACTCCATCACTACTAAGATCTTTAGCGTTTTCGTGTATTTCACCCGGTGCTTCAAGGACCTGAATATCTTCTCCGGATTTCTTTTTTACGTGAATTATAGCTGTCGCTTTTTCCGTAATAAATGTTAATTCTTCAATATTAGTTGGAATGATAGAAATCGAAGAAGATACACCACTAGAACTTGATTGGCGCACCGATCCTGGGGGAGTGTACGGGGGTGGCGGTTTGTTGGGAATCTCACGAACGTAATAAGACACTTCTTCGGCTTCTAGCTTTTTTATCTGCATCAAATCAAAACAAATTTATATAAATATACAGATTTTTTCATGTCGGGTTCAGACCTTGTAATTTTCTAAGTAATAGTACCTATTTCGATTCAACTTACCGCAAGCTCGATTTGAAGATTTTCTATCTCCAAAAGTTTAGCCTCCAGTTCAGCAACTTCGATACCAGGTTGCTCCAGAGAAGCTAAAAAAATTATCAAATTGGTATAATTTATTTTTTATACGTGAATATATCGAATATTTCTTTATGAAAAATTTAATTTTCGCGAAATCGATTGAACAAAATTTTAGTTAAAAGTAATAATCAACACTATAAGTACCTTTTAACTTTTTAATCATAGTTTCTATGTCTTTTTCCGAAGATACGCCCATTGGTGTTGTTCGAAATTCTGTTGTAGCATCTTTGGCTTTTCCGTCCAACAGCATTACCTTATTATTAAATGAATTGTCGTCGAAAACTTCAACATCTAAGCATGAATCTTTCTTTGTATCGAGAATTGAATTCACATTCGATTCGAACACGTCATGTCTTTTATTATCATTAGAGCTTGTCAACTTTTCTAAATTCGTATGTAGTTTCGGTTTATAATCTTCTTCTACAATAGTTGACTTATTTGGAACGATCTCGTGTGATAAATTATTTAAAACCTCTTCGCTGATTTCTTCAGATGCGTCATCCTGTTTTGGCAAAGTAAAAGCAGTTTCATTGTTAGTACAGCAAGCACTCAAATTCGTATCCATTGGAGAATCTTTTATGTCATCATGAGTGCTTTCTTGCTGGTTATTATCTAATTTATTCGATTTATTCGATATTTCATCCAATATGCGAAGAACTTCATTAGACTCTGATTTAATAACATATTTTTCAGGTACTGTTGTTAATTTTTTAGATTTCGTATTGTTAAAAATATCAGACACTTCCAAGCTTTCCTCAGAAATATCTTCGTATTCTGGATCTCTTATGGCTTGCAACGTTTTATCCAGAAAAACGGTGACATGTGTTTTAGGTTTATCTACCCCAATTTTATATGCACTCGGGCTAGCCGATTTGTGCAATGTATCGAGTTTATTCTCTGCCACTTCTATCAAATTATTCTTTTGTTCGCCTTCTGAACTATCATTTTCTATTTCATGAACGTCTGCATGTTCGAGAGTCTCGCGTAAATTTTCGGATAAATTAGATCGCATGATTGTTTCACTACGTTGGTCGTTCTCATTTATTATCCGCAAGTTATTACCATCATCACTTGCATCGTCGATAGTTTTTTCGCTTTCAACGGTTGTTTTCTTGTCTTCCTGACTAATTGTATTTTCTTCGGCAAAGCTCTTTTCGTTATTATCACGTACAGCTGAAGCATCAACATCATCTTTTCTCGTTTCTGCACACGAATCTGTTTCTTGGAAAACACCTACGGGTTTCTCGTCATTTATCGTTTCTCTCTCAATTATTTCAAGAATGTCATTGAATTCTGCGGAGCAAATGCCCATATCGATATCGCTTGAATTGTCGAGTTTCAATACAAAAGTCTCGTGTAAATTGGTTGATTCACCTTTCGGAGCAAAAATTGTTGAATCTTCGACGTCACTGATATCATTTCTATCGTCATTTTCTGCAGTTTGTACTGCTTGTGTTTCCTTTTCGATAGATTTCGAAAACTTGTCATTTTCATCGGATTTAGCCTGAAATGAATCTAACTCAGCGATATTTGTAGATGAGACAGATAAAATGTCGGTTGTGTCGACTACTGAATTTTTGACTTTCTGCGATTGATCTAACAATGGACTTTCTTCAAGTTCATTATTTGAACTAACTTGATTTGTATCACCTCTACTTATCGTATGTATTGAACTGTCGTGATCTTTATCAAAAATTTTAGCCTGATTTTCAAGATTATCGTTTGTTGAACGAGCAGATAATTTATTATCGTCATCTTTAATTGTTAGATGACTGTCAGAACTATGACTCGATAATTTTAGAGAAGTGCATGTCTGTTGATCAATCGCATTTTTTGACCTCTCTTCATCGTCTTCCTCGATTGTTGTAGATATGATTTCAAGGATAGAGCAAGTATCATTTTTGTAGTCTTTTTCGTTTGTTACACGTGGAGATTCGAATGTCAAACGTGGATCTTCCGTTTCGATTGGTTTTCTGAAACTGTCGGGCGTATTGGAATGTTCATTAGCTCTATCGTCTTTAATTTTAATTTCCGAATATAGTTCCTCAATTGAAGTAGAAATATTATCTGTATCGGGGATACCAATTGACAACGTTTCTTTAACCCTCATTTGTAAATCTCTATCGATTATTTTACTTTCGACGTCGAGATTAGACTTTTCGAATTGCTTCGATACATCTTTAGAGCACGATTCGTCCATTGTTTTCGAACTTTTACGAGTTGAGTCGATTGATATCGAATGTTGATCGCTTGATTTTTTGCTAAAATTCAACATCATTTCTGACAGTTCTTTAAGATCATTTTCTAAGTTATAAATATCATCGTTCAACTCCTTATTATGTAGTTGAATGTCGCTCAACTTTTTAGAAAGAACTAACTGCGTTCCATCTTCCGAATCGTGTGTTAACGTATCTCCCGTTCTTGCATTACTAGTTGTATCCTTCTGTAATTCAATCGAATCGTTGTTTGACATTTTTTCAGAAATATTTCTGACTCGTGGCATGTTGCTGTCCTTGTCACGAGTATCAGACGTATTGCTCTTTTGAATATCGGTTTCGGATTGTGATCTGGATGAATTGTCCGTGCAAGTTATTACCGATTTGCGATCTTCGCCCGCTGCTGCTCTAATCTGCTCGGTATAACCCTTTTTCAATCTAGATGACATTGACGTAGTATCATTTGATCCATCCCTCTCTGCGCTATTTCTATTCGTTGGGGTAACATCGAAGTGCGACTGAGAATGCCGCAAATCAGCCCTTCTGTAAATTTCTTGAATTTTTTTAATAGGTATTTCAGGTACTTTATAATCATCTATCGATTTCGATTCAATTTCCAATTTTGTACTTTCTTTATTCGAGCCTTTTTTCGTTTCGAGCTTTTTACGCATTTCACTGATAGTCGCATCGTATCTCTGTAAATTACAACGAAAGTTTACGTAGAATCAACTCAATAAAAGTAAAGATTTACTATATACAAAGAACTACCTTGATTTGGGTTAATAAGTTAGCCTCTAACGTTCTCAGTCTTCGTTTCGCTTGTTTACGAGCCTCTTTTTTCAGTCGAGTCATTTCAAAACGACGATCTGATAATTTTTTTGTCAAAAGTTCTATTCTCCCTTCTACATCGCTATTGTCCGAGGAAATTGTCGTGTCTGTAAATTAATTATTTCAACAACTTTTTAATTTAATACCGTCAATTTTTGTTGCGAAGATCTCGTAATAAGGACATCGTGCGATTATCGATTGTTTTTAATAATTTGAGGTAAGAGACATAGTTAAAAAAAACACGTGCAAAATTAAATAAAAGTAAAAAAAAAAAAGTCGACTGTAGATTGAGAAAGTTGACGTTGTTTACCGTTAAGCGAGACTGCTCTCGCGCTAGCGCTTACAAGCTTGTAAGCCGCCTTTTCCATTCGTGAGACCCGTTCTTCTTCGTCACGTAGCCGCGCATGCCAAGCAATCCACTCCTCTACGCAGTTACGTCTTGAAATCAACGTAGCCTCGCGAGCTTTCAGAATCCTACGTAAGAAGAAGAAGCGTGAAACATTGATACAACGTGAAATCAGCATATACGACAAGTATATCGAAATAAATGCATTTGTAAATTATCTCAGGACAATGAAAAGACGTGAAATGTTCGCTGACAAAATTGCAACCGAGTTGAACTAGTCTCTTAGCAAGTTAACTAAAGAGAAAATAAGAATGATCTATTTTGGTGGGTTCTCACTCGGTGTGTCGTTTGTACGCGAGCGACGAGTTTATTCTTGGAGCGCGAGTGTGCCCCAGCGTAAAGCCCAGTGTCTTACTAATTTACCTATAACCGCTACCCTATTTAATATATTTATTTTCACGTTAAAATGTTTATGCCACGCGAAGAGCTCGTCGGTCATCTCGAAGCCATTTAATTTGCTGCTTTATCAGGTTACCACAAGGACCATCGACGATGGTTTACGCCTTGATCGTGATCGTCTTAGCTATACGTACAATTTATTTATAAATAATCAAAATGTTCAATAATAGCCCGCCTGATTCATTGATACTCACTGCTCGAGCTTCTTGGACGTTTGAAAGCTAGAGTTTGGCTGGTAATCTTTCTGCGATCTTATTACAACTGATTTCAAATAACTCTTGTCGCTTTCGTTGGAGCTCTGGTGCGATATTGCAAGACTAACGTGAGACTGCACTGAAACATTATCGCTCTTTTCAATAAAATCATTCTCTTTTCCTTTTTCTTCTTCATCTTCATCTTCCTCCAACTCCTCCTCCTCCTCCTCTTCTTCTGCTTCTTTCGTTCTCTCCTTCACCCTTGACGATAATAATATTCTAGAGCTTTGTTTTGCGAGATTTTCCCGCTCGTCAACTATATCCTTAAGCAATTCTTCGTTTCGTTCCTTCAATAGGTCTGAATGCTTAATCAGTTCTTGCACTGAAATTTGCTTTGTATTTGACAGAAGCTCATCTAACTCGGAACTATTGCAATTCGCTCTAAATTCTTTCTCGCCAATAGTTTCCGAACGTTTGCTTTCATGGCAAACGGTCTTTTTAAAATAACGCACATCCGAAGTGTTTGACGAGTTCGTCGACGACGATGTTTTAGACTTGTGACATTTCAAACCTTTGCGTTTTGTAGTTTTATTGTCAACGTTTGAGCTTGTTACGCACTGTGCTTCTGCTGCGTTTGAAGTTTCATTTACTGCTGATGCCTAAAATAATAGATAATATATTTTACTCGTAACATTGAAGTTAACGTAAAACGTTATTATTGACATTTGTACAATCTTACTTCGTTTTTGGATGGAGAAAAATGCGATTTCAAAATTTCCGTAAACTCCTCTAGCAAGGCGTTGGATTTCGTTCGTACGTTTTCGAAAATAAAGTCTTGATCTTTGTTTCGTGATAAACTTATGCGTTTATCATCTTTTAGTAATCCAATAGTTCCCTTTCCTAATACCGATTCAATATCATACAATTGATATTTCATATCGGACTTCGGCATTCTCTCGTCAAATTTTTTTGATCTCAAATCACACTTCATTTGAGACATTGTAGCTTCTTCAAAATATTTACCAGTTTCTATCTTTGAAAAACTTCTGTCGTGACTTTCAACAGAACGTGACGTCTAAGACAATAATTCTTAAGTTTATAACGATATTCGTGTGAATATACAAATGATAACGTTTGTAATGGTAACTAATATACACACCTCATTAGGAACTCTATTAATTCCTAATTTAATGCTACTTTTATTCTTCTTCTGAAGCGCACCATCCGACAGGTTCATTGTGGAATCAAATTTTGAACGATCTAATTGCGATTTGTCAGAATCCATCAACGAACTTATTGATGAATTACTACGGATATCGTAGCCTTTCATAGGACCTGAAAGACGTCTTGGAGATTGGCTATCAGCGCTTCTTTTTAGTTTGTGAAGAATATTTTTTGTAGACATGTCAGGATTAAACATATCTCGTTGTTTTTGTAACATCAGTTTTCTCTCTTGACTAGCTATTTTATGAAGTTCCTTGAGCCTGAATAACAAACGTTTTTTTTTTTTGTTACAATGATCTTTACAAATTTAAGAGTAGTTCAGCTTATGCAAGCAAATTCGATTTTTCACCTGTTCATCTCATCTTTTTCTTGCTGCAGTTTCAGCAACAAAGCTCGCTGTTTTTTCTTCACTGAGCTGATTCGACTGTCCTGTCCTGTATCTCTCAATGCTTTCTTTTGTTCTTCAAGCTTAACCAATTTTCTGGTACGATCATTCAAAGTTTTTTCTTGAGACTTAAATAGCATTTCGATTTTATTATATCTTTGCCTTTCATCGTCTATCAATTGAGCCATCTATATTGAAAAATAATTTGTCGTTAGAATGATAAATGTGCAATTAATACACAGAGAAAAGAGATTTAAAATACTATAAAGAATTTTCAAATTTGATTGTTTTAAAAATGTACCTCCAAATCTAAATTTTTATTAAATGAACAAGTAACATCACGTAGGGAAATGCTTATTTCTGTTCCCGTCTCTGTTCTTATGGAAGATGTAGTCTCATGGAGACTTATTTCAGACATGGTTCTCATATTTTTTGATAAAGAAATATCATCCATTTTGTTCCCATCCTCACATACACCTCCAGCACCCAATGAAATGTGTAAAGTTTCTTTCGGATCTACAGTTTCTTTTGAAAAAACTAAACTAGAGTCGCCTCTATATTGACATGAAATTGTTTCTGTTTGTATAACTGTATCATCGTCTGCTGGAGAACTTGGCTTATCCATTATTCTTTTTATTGATAGATTTTTGGTTTGTTTTTCATGACTATTAACATTTGTAAACTTAGATTCCGTTTCGATGTCAGACATTTTTTCCCAAATACTACTGGAATGTGCATTACCCTGGGTATTACTTTCAATGGAATGTGTTTGTTTCTGTGTACACACTAATTGGTCCAACGTATCATTTTCTGGTTTAGTTGAAACCTGTAAACACAATTACAATAGTTTTAAATATATTTTTTCTAAATCTTTTGAATTTTCTAAACGTTTCACGACCCCAAAATTCAAATATATTAGATCCCTAAGGCTTATTTTTAACATTTTTAAGTAAACTCCTTATTTCAGTATACTAGAATTACTTAAAATTTATGATTAAGATTAAATAATTGAGAAATATGATCATTAACTAAAATAAATTTTAATATTTTTAATTTACACTAAATAAATAAAAGTCAATAAGTGATACACCGTAAATATAAGTTATGGGAAGAGAATAAAAATTAATACACAAACGTGCAGCTTCAACTGATTGAAAACTAGATGTGTTCACAGTTTTATCAAGACTGAGCCAAGCTAAAATCTCACATGAGATTAATTTTAAGATAATTAATGAACTCTAATGCTATTAGTGTATTATATCAAATAAAAGTAACCTCTAATCCTTGTACTAAATGTTGATCCTTTCTTGAAAACTTATGGCCATCATCACTGTCTATATATCGTATAACATGCTTTCTTCTTTTGGAGCGAATTGTAAGGTTAACATCTGGAGTAACAAGATCATTAAATTCTGGTTGATTTGAGTAACTGTCATCCCTGAAGGATATTCTATGCGGGTCCAATAGCTTCTCAGACAAAGAATCTTGAGATAGTTTGGTTTCAATAATGCTATTGTTGGAAGATTGATTGACATCATTGGAACAATCATGCTGAATATTGTTCTGCTGAATATGTAAGCTACTGAACATATCCTCTTTAGGCATGGACAAGGTAAGCGAAGGAGTTGTAAGAGACTGTTTTTGATATTTTTCAACACCAGCCATTTTATAATTCTCATCAAATTCTGTAAACTTCTGATTACTCAAACATTCTAAATAATCTTTTGAAATAATTACCATAGATTCTACAGAGTTACCATTATTCTGATGTTCTAACAAGGCAGTTGTAGGATTTCTTATTAAATCATTGGGTTCTTGTTGTATATTTAAAACACGACTATTATCACTAACTTTGTTAACATCAAAGTTTGTATTTTGCTGATCTATATCAATAACTAACTTTCGATTTAAAGAAGCACTTGATTCGATTTTCTTTCCTGATTTTGTGGTTGAAAATTTTGAGCATTTACGTAACTTCTCTATGCTTTTATTAGATGGCTTTTTAATTGTATTACCGTTATCTTTAACTCCACGATTTAAAATGCTATCATTTATTATCTTGTTTGTTGTTTTATTTAAAGTATCTTTTTTTGATGTATGTTTCTGATTTCTAGAATATTTCACTAGACTTTGCATATCATTTCTACTTTTCGCAGTATTAACATCTTTCTTTTCTTTTTTGAATCGATTTTCTTTATCTCTCAAAAGATCTGTTTCTCTTACACTTCTTTTCAAAAGAATTTTATCTTTTGGCAACTCAAGACTCAATGTTTGTGGTAATTCAATATTTTTACTTTCCAGCGTTGAAGTAGCTGTACTTGAAGGACATTCAGAAAATGTTAATGATTCATTAGTATTACTTGATTTTGTTTCATATCTACTGTCTGTTTTTCTACTCGTTAATAATCTTTCTTGGGAACTAATTTTTCCAGCAATATGACTGATTTTTGAGGTTTTAACATTTGGTAGTTTTGTAGACTTAGCTGGATCCATAGAATATTCAGATACTTTCTTATCTTTAACAGATTTTTGAACTCTGTTGTATGAAGCATAACTTTTGTCTACAGGAAGTTTACATTTTACAGCTGTGAAAAAAGTAAATGGATGAGGCTTTACATGATTGGAAAAATTTGTATTTTTCAAATGTGTCTCATTAGAAATTTTATCTGGCTGATTTGTTTTCCTAAATTTGTTCTTCTGTTGCACGCAAGATGTTGACAGCTTATGAATCTAAAATTAGACAGATAATCTCAGTTGTATAAAACTCCAAATATCAATATGATGTTTATGTTACTTACGTTAACAGAAGTTATGTTGGATTCAAATGAATTAGTATTAGGTTTTTGATATTTTTTGATATCATTTTCTTCTGAGCTAGTCTTCATTTTTTTTCAACAAATAAGAGTCTCCCATTGTGCATTTCATAGGCATTTTAAGTCTGTATGCATACTGGAATTCTTTACTCTTATTTTATACTTTATTCTTAAATTTTATAAAAAATATTCTTTAATTTTATATAAAATAATGACATCGTTAATACAAATAACTGCTTATTTACAATAGGCCCGTAAACATTATTAATGAATAATAATGTTTACGATAACAATCACTTCAAATTTAAGGTTAGCGAGATGGCTAGATGTACTTACTGTAGCATAATTGTAAAAATTACATTAGATTTTGAGCAGTTTTGTATTAAAGATCAGTAAATTTCTAATGAAACAACAAATATCCCGAAAGTTACTAATAATTTTTAACTAAAAATAGTAGCAACACGGCTTTGATTTTGAAAGTTTCTCAGTAGTCAGTTTTTAATGTTTGTTAAGATGTTTACACGTACTTGACTTGACGACGATCAAATTTTCATGTAGATTACAATTGCGTAGAATGACGAACCGAAAATTTTTAATATCTTATTTTCTATTTTTTATTCGTCGTTAATCAATCTTCAACTTAATGGATTATCGAAGGAAAACTTCCTCAGATAAGCAACAATACAATAACCTGCCGAAAAAACGAATGGTTCAAATGGTTGCTCTGATGAGTGAACCAAGCGAACCGAGCGGACTGAGCGACGCGAAGAACAGTCATTGGTGGAAATTTCAAATGAGTCTCACTTGATCAGTACTTTATAGCAATGGAAGTGGCATTTTGGCCTTTAAGCTTACGATTCATGTATATTGGTTCTATTCTAAGGTGGCGCTCATGGTTGATTGGGTGCCAACGTATCGTTTCTGTTCTTGTAGAGATCTTAGACAGAGTCGTGTTCCCACTGAAACTCCACTTCGTGATCATGACTCCTCCGCTCTTTAACATGAGCTTTCGTCGAAATTTCAACCGGTTGTTTACTGATAGGCATATACTGCAATGTTTCATTATCCTGTTCAGCCTCTTCAACCTGTCGCTCTGCCTCTACGAGGATCAAGTGGGAAAATTCGACTGGTAAGTTATGAGCTTGTACACGTTTTTTCTATTCTCATTAATCTGTACATGTTTATGTTTATGTTAAATCAACGCAATCTGCATTATCTCGGTAAAAATGTCTTATTTCTATAATTTTTTTCCATTTCTTTATAATTATCTAACTATATTAAATTCATGATGTTCTCTAGGAACATACATGCATGTATACATACATTATTTGCACAGTGCATTCTTACGACATACTGCTAATCAGTAAATTTTTTTCCATTACAACCTGATCAAAATCTGAGTATCATTCTAATTTATATATGGTTTTAGATAATTAAATAAGTAAATCTTATGATTACTATTTTTTCTGTACTTTATTATGTATCGATTTAGACAAGTCTTAAGTAAGCTCACAAATTTATTTTAACTTGTTTTAAATTTTACACAGGACTTACGTTGTATAAGATAAATGTTATTTGCTTTTATTACAGGAGACAAAATTATGTAGGGAAAATAAAGTTTGCAAGTTTTGATTCAGTTTCAACGGCTAAAAAAATAATTGTTGCAACTGAAGAAAATGTTATTGCAGCTTTGAATGTGAAAACAGGTATTTTCCAATTTAATCTAAAATATTTTAATTACATCCCTCTCCCCAAAAATTTAGAAAATTACATTATAAATCTTAATTCAGGACAAATACTGTGGAGGAGAGTTCTAGAAAATGGATGTGCTGGTCGTATTCGAGCATTAAGTAATGTTGCTGATGGAGAATTAATTTCAGTCAATGGTGGTGTTCCAACTATAGTCCGTTACTGGAATTTAGCTACTGGGCATATAATGACAGAATGGACATTAGCAGAACAAAATCCAGACAGGTTATTATTTTTTCAACGATAATTTACCTTCTTTTTACTTCAAACTGATATTCATTAATCAATTTTTAATCTAATATTGAATAATCATAACGATGAAAGAAATTAAATACATTAGCAACTTAAAAGATTCACAACAGAAGAATAAAAAAAATACTTTTATAAATATTCAAATTTTGTAATGTCTATTTCAGAATTGATTCTCCATTTATATCATATTCCACAGCAGGACTTTACAGTAGTGAAAGGTTTTACTTTATTAATTTTCGTTGTGCACTTGAGAGCACGTTAAATATAATATAATATTAAATTTACAATGACTAATTGTATAATACACAGAATTTTTCACAAGTCTCAGTGATGAGATGTTAATATACTTTATTTATATTACATGTTAAACAAATATGTGCAGTAAATTTTATATATATTGTTCAATGACATTCAATGAAATAATACTGTTATCAAATTTACAGAATAGAAGATGTCAAATGGCACATCAAGGATGGTACTTTACATCACATTCTACCAATTTATAACAGTGGTATAGAGGTGACCTCATATGATAGCAAGACTGGAGAAAAATTGAAAACCAGAAAAATTTCTGCACCTTTCATATCTCAAGAAACTGAGTAAATTTTTTACTTTATAAATACTTTTCAATTGGTACACCAAAACAATATATTTTATTTGTTTACATAATTTATTACAGATGTATTTTAGCAGAATCAAATTATATTTGTTTAAAAGGTGATGGCAATTTGGCAATATTGTTCTATATCAATATATTTGAACAGAAATCGGAGCAACAGTCAATAACAATTAATACTATATTTGGGGCTGGAGCTCAAGGACCTTACAAGATTTCGCTAATACCAGGAAGTATACCTGCAATATCTATTAGTGCCGATAGTAATCAAAGGAAGCGTGTATTATTGTTTGAAAAAAGCCCTATAGTTATTTCACGTGATATCGATGGAGACAACTTTTTATACACCATCACATTAGATAATAAAAATTATGTTCTGGAATCATCGTATGAAAAGGAGGTCAATATAAAAAATTATAAATCGCGTAGAATATTGCGAAGAATATGTGTTAATGAATTTGATTTGATTTTAGACGACTGTAATTGCAGCAACTGAACTTAGCACAAACGAAGCTCAATCGGAAAAATTAGCAAAAGTAATACATAATTCACTGTTCAAGCCTGCAATCGTCGCGGCCGATTGTTCTTACCAGTCACATGTGTCGAAGAAAAAGAGATGTCGAATTTTAGTCTCTTCTGAGGATAGTACTGTCAGTTTCATCCAACAAAATGTCATATGGACTAGAGAAGAAGCTCTCGCAAATATCGTGGCCGTTGAGATAGTTGAATTACCAATGTCAGATCGTGATCAAGCTATTGAAACGGAATTTGACATTAAAGAAAGTAAGTAGCTAGAAATATGATTCCACTTGTTTTATCAAACGGTTAGGGGATCTTTCGACAGTTTCGACAAGTACTTGTTATTCTGTTTAAATAAATTAACATATTGACAAACTTTCTTTTATGAACGGCTGCTGTCAGGTCATGATGTAGACAGTTCATGTAAGTAATAAATAGGACCAGGCGGTATTAAAAATTATGTGTGGAGTTTGATTTTTAAAAAAGCATGAATTTGAAAAATGTTCAATCCATAAATTTGATTAATTTTATTGTTTTGATGGATTTGAACATTTTACATTTAACGTGCATGAACGTTCAAAACTCCAATATTTGTCAAAATTTTTGCGAGCATGAGTGTATTTTTATGATATTTACTGGTTGTTTTAAAAAATTATTTTCAGTCTTTATGAGAATGAAAACAAAGGCGACTAATTTGCTGAATATCAATTTATTTAGTGTATTATTATATAGATAGCTAGGTTTCTTACTGCTTTTGAGTATTATAGTCTGGACAGCTAGATTGTTGACCAGTTGTATTATTTATTTTTAATATTTTTCAAACATTGAATTGACTCAATCAAATTATGCATTGCGTTTATTATGCTTTAATATTTTAGTTATCTTATACTTTTTTTATTTGACATCAGCTTTAACATTAATATTTAGATTGAATATTTGTTTTCTCTTTGGCGACTTTGTATAACAAAAATCGCTTACAGCATTACTAACGAGTAATTTGTATTTATATTAGGGGATGTATTCGGTATGTTGATCCGACGATTAAGCTCTCAAGCAAATCAGATAAAAGCTTTCGTGCAAGGAGCTTTGGGCTTAGAGCCCCAGCAATCAAATCAGCGGGCCGATTTAGTTCGTGATCAATTTGGTTTGCATAAAATGATCGTGGCTGTGACATCTACGGGCAAGGTAAGATTATCGTGTCAAGCTGAGGCAATCTATACGTTTATTTGATACTTTTTTGCAAATTTATTCAATCTATTTATTATTACAGTTGTACGGAATTGAATCAAAGCAAGGTGAACTTATTTGGCAGTCGCGTGTTAATAATATCGAAAGTTTAACTCAGGAGACCGACAAGATGGTTCTGTACGTTCAACGAGGAAGTAGACACTTCCCTCATCCACCACAGTGCGCACTCCTTGCAACTGATAAGGTTACATTTACATTTTAACCACGTTTCAAATTGCGAGACAAGCTTATTTTTGTGAAATTAAGAATCAACTCGTCGTTGTTTAGTCTACTGGCAACGGAGTGATATACACATTCAATCCAATAAACGGACAGTCACTAGATGGACTGACAAAATTGAACTACCGTATCAAACAGACGATATTGTTGCACGCGTCAACCGACACTTTCCTGCGTGGCGTGGTTATTTTGGATGAGCACGATCGAGCACACGTCTTCCCAGAAAGTGCAAGCGCTATCGCTACGTCTGCTGGACGCAATACTTATATCTTCACAGCTGATAGGAAGACCGGTGTGTTGTCGGGATACTCGCTTGCTTACAGCACTTCACAGAATCTAGTCGCTCATAAGGTACGTGAAAGTTATTGCTTGAAAGCTTGAAAGCTTTTGTAAGAGACGAAATAGATCGTTTGAACTGACTGTCTTTCTTCAGGTATGGGAGTTAGTTTTCCCACCAAAGTCTCAACGAATAACTAATGTCGTCTCGAAAAATCCTATTGAGCGCGTTCACTCGCAGGGCCGAGTGTTAAGCGATAGATCAGTTTTATACAAATATATTAATCCAAATCTGGTAGCTGTCGTGACTCAAGGAGTAGGTGGTTCTCACAAAAGTAAATTGACAATATCTATAATAAAAAAATAACCATCAAAGTGATTTAATTTTTCTCTAAAACACGGATATACACTTTTAGATACACTCAATTTGTATCTTCTTGATGTCGTGTCAGGATCAATGATCTTTTCTGTTGTACACAAGCGAACCAAGGGACCTGTACACATTGTTCATTCCGAAAACTGGATAGTCTACAGCTACTTTAACGAAAAAAGTCGAAGAACTGAAATAGCTACGCTAGAATTGTACGAAGGAAAAACTCAGAGCAATACAACAGGTATGTCGTTTAAAGAAAATTAATATTATAGTCATGATGTTGACCAACAAGAATGTTTGTGCTTTGTAGTTTTCTCATCGTTAACCAACACGAAGCTACCGATTGTAGAAAGACAAGCTTTTATATTCCCTTCGTCAATTGATTCGATGCAAGAAACAATTACGGAGAAAGGAATCACTAGTAAACACATTTTAGGTATAGATTTTTGTCGTAATTTAAAATTAATTTTCATGAATGCTAATTAATGACATTTATTACAGTTGCTCTGGCAAACGGCGGAGTTTTAGAATTACCCTGGATGTTAGTAGATCCAAGAAGACCGGTAAATCCTGAAATGAGGGAAGAAGGAGTCATTCCATACATGCCAGAATTACCAATACATATGGACGGTATTATAAATTACAACCAAAGTATTTCTAGGGTATCTGGAATTCATACTAGTCCTAGTGGCCTTGAAAGCACGTGTTTAGTTTTTGTTCATGGTCTCGGTACGTTTTTATTTATTATATATTGCCACTTCCCAAGTCGTCTCGTTGAATTGAAACTAACTGTTTGTAAATTTTAGATTTGTTTTACACCAGAGTAGCTCCATCAAAGACTTTCGATGTGCTAAAAGAAGACTTTGATTACTATTTAATCGTCATAGTGCTAGCAGCTCTATTGATATCGTCGTATGTTACAAAGAAGTTAGCATCGCAGAAAGTGCAAAAGCAAGCATGGAAGTGATAACGTGGCAAATTTTTCACAATCCATCAAGCATTTAAAACATACTTTATTTCAGTATGTGACTCTTGGTGATGGTAGCTATAAAACAATGAGGCGCTGAAGCATCTTACCGTACCATATGTTGTTTTTTTTTAGTTATGACTGTAAATCACGTAAAGTTACATGTACACATTTAAATATCACAAATATCCCTACGGTTATGCTCACTCCAAAGATCCTTGAATACATATAACGTTATCGTAACATTTTTAATTATTCAGGGACCTAGAAACAGTATGAATGTTGAATGAAGACGTAAATTATTATTAGTACATGTTTATTAGCGGGAACAAGTGTAATATATGCTTGCTATCGTAATACACATTTCTAAGATTATATGTGTTAGGTTTTTTAAGGTGAGGTGAAGTATGGCAAAATAGTAGGTCGTTGATTAGGAATTGACGTTGATAACTAGGTAAATCGAATAAAGTGTTACAAAATTTAGATAAAATATAAATATCGTTCCAATTTTTTTTGTGCGCATTTCTCTTAAAAGTCGATTTCTTAAGATGATTTGATTGGTAAAAGACTGTTGCTCAGTGAATGGATCAAATATTTTATAAATAATGCCTTTATCTCACGCAATTATTTAACCATTTTTCAATAGATATATCAAACTGTTGAAATACGTATAATTTAGTTTTGACTGCCAGAACACGAATATACAATTATTACTACATGTTCTTATGTAAATAAATAAAATGCCATTTCGGTGAATTCTCAAAAATTGTAAGCCGAAAATTTAATAAATCGTAAATCTTGCTTTATACGTAATGCAAATGTCTATAATGATAGACGTTATAAAAGAACAAACATAACTGAAAGATGGAGTAAACTGTCACTAAACCTTCAAATATATATGAACAATTTGAACGAAGCAAGACCTGTATAAATGGACTAGTCTATAGAAATATGATTATACCTCTTAAAGATTTTTATGCTAAATGTGCTTATTAACGATTAAAAATATCAACGATTTTGTTAAAAACATTGACTTGGCCAATTCCTATACGCGAAAACGAAAATGCAAAACTAATCGTAAAAGTACAATAAACGCAACTATATATAGAAGTACACACATTACCTAAGATGTTATTTTCAGAACAATTTAATAATTGAGCAAACATATTGTTATTTCAATATAAATGCACAAACTGAGGCATTGGTTTGTCACTTTCTACTTAATAAATAAAGTAAAAATTACTTTTCACACTGTCCATTTGTGTATTATTACAAGATTACAATTGTATATTAGTACAAGGCATACGACATATCATTTCGTAAAAAATGAATTGATGCACACAAAGTAGCTACTGGAAATGATTTGAAAACATTTTATTTCAAAAGTTAAATTTATTTAATAATACATATCTTCTAAAAAATAATTTCTGTTGGTTTGAACAACAAAACAATTGTTCACAAGGTTTTATGGATTGAATTTACGTACGAAAATATTTCGTTAAGGTTCTGCCAATAACTACTGTTATGGTCATTGCTCATCATCTAATCAAGAGAAAAAAATTAAATTTCGCGTTAGTAACACAATTATTATTCAATAATCTAATTGACCTTACCGTATTTGAATACCAAGTATTCAATTGATTTTCAGGTACAACAGTATCAACATGTTTATTCCAAATATCGACACATTTTATCCAAACGATATCTGTACTATAATCAGCAATGCCTTTGTACATATTTACACAGTGATGCTAAAACAATTTACAGTTAGTATTGGTATAAATATTGTAAATTTGTCGTACACTGTTATTTGACTAGTAAATCATACCTGTAGCTCCAAATTCTGACGATTGTCAAGGTACGGTTCAGTAATCTCCAATATAGTCCATACATCTCTTTCAAGTAGTTTAAAATCGTGAACAAGACCCGCCATCCCGCGCAATATTTCCCGTTGCAATTTAAACATTTGTGTGAATTGATAAGTACTATTGGAGTCTTTTTTAAAGCTTTCCTTAGATGAATTTTCCAAAAAATTCGATAATACTGGCAGGATTTGACTAGAACAAGTTTATTTAATTAACGGTTTTGGAAATTAAATTTAAAATTTTTTTATTCCAAAAATTTACTTCAGGGTACGCGATCGAATAAAATCTTTAGAAACTCGTGATAGGCAACATAATAATTGCCATGCTCGATTAACCACAAGAGGATTTGGATTTTTAAATCGATCAACTAAGGGATGCCATAATCCATGAATAATTGGAAGCAGAACGTCTTGCCATTTCTCCAGCATCAATGCACCTTCTTTCAAAGTCAACATCGCCAAAGTACTTTCATCGAAATTCGATGACGGTACATAATGTAAGCATCTGTTCATAATACCTCTAATCATCTCGATGTAGTACGGAATATGATCTTTCATATATCCTATTAAAAATATCATTTATTGATTATCATAACACAATAAGGTAAACAATTAAATTCAAACAAACCATAATGATCTTCATAATTATCATCGTAATCATCGTAATTGTTATCGTCAAAATTATTTGAATCAGAATTGATAAAGTTTTCATTGGATTCCGATGATCTTGGTTCCTCAGCATTCTCAATTTCATCAGGATTTTCATCATCGTGAATTTCATCAGGATTTTCGTTCTCTTGAGTTTCATCAGGATTTTCATTATCGTGAATTTCATCAAGATTTTCATCCAAATTTTCATTCTCATGAATTTCATCAAAATTGTCAGATAGTTGTAAATCACGTCGTGTTCTATAAAGTTCCAAAACACTATTTATCACAATATCCGAAGGTTTTCGGCATGTTTTTTCATGACGCTTATTTCGAGATATTTGCTTTTCCAAAATTAATCTCTGAACACACATTATAAATGCATAAAAAACTTTTAAAAAAGATTGGGCATTATGTTTTTGTATACTAGAAGCTGATTGCAATAATAAATCATCGACGATATCTTTTAAATGACATAGGAAATCTAATGTAGTGTAATTTGTAACAACTTCGATTACATCCAAGACTCCTGGATTTCTTTCTATACGTCGAAGTTTTAATGTTACATAATATGTAATATAATCAACATTTGCTTTCAACAAATCTCCTATTGTATTGAAAGTTAGTGATTCAGCAATAGCTTTAAGTGTTGAAAGTCCAACAAAGCGTAATAAACTATGTTCACTACCTACAAAAATATTTCCCAAATTCATATATAAAGTCAAACCTTACAGTTTATGTTCAATTTAAGAAAGGATGTTGATATACCTGCTCTCTCAATCACTAGGTACAATGTTTTCAAAAGCAAACAATGAAAATCTTCCTTTAAAGCATTTGCTATTATGCCAATGCCTTCCAACATTAAACAGCATTCTACAATGTTACCTTGAGCTTGTTGAAGAGATACTTGATCAGATACTTTGATAGGCAAGTACCAATAATCAGTTGCCGTATAATGGTCAATCAATTGTTTACATATTGACATTTTGACTGCAGGATCCATGGGAGCTATAACAAAAACTTGATTACAAACAAACGTTATTATACAATTACCATAAACATAATTACCTTGCAAAATCATGTTCAATATTAGTGTCAATTCTTTTCTAAACTTCGGAATTTCAAAACTAAATATGATTAAACTATCAACTAACATTTTCTGATTTGCATATTCTCCTAAGATTTTGAAAATACTATATAACTTTTCTATTGAAGCAGAATCATATATAAATTTATGTTGCTTCCAAGATTTTGAAATGCTATGTAAAGTACTTTCTTCAAAGTCTGAAAAAACAAAAATTAAATCATAAAATAATTATTTTTTAATTATTTTTAAATACTTTGATGTCTAGCATTATTGTATACTTGTGGCTATAGTGTCTTCCAACAATGAAATATTCCTACAATCAACTTCAGATATGTATATCAAAGTTAGCAAAAGTTTTTGCAAATGTGCCGTAGAGAGTAAAATTACAGACAGTCTTTGCTTTCCAAGTATTTTCAAGTAACCATTCAATTTATTTAACCATACTAGTTGTAGAGATTGACCTACATGAAAAAATTACCAAATACAACATTCATATTTAAGAAGGCATGTCAGTATACAATCTTATAAAATACACTTCATACCTGCAGTTCTAATTATTCTTGGCAATTTTATCAAAAGATTATACAGATTTTCTTCTAATACTTCAATTGCAGTTTTCATATTTTCATCTTCAAGACACTTATTTTGAATTTCATTTAAACTTTTAGTTGCTTCGGCAGCAACTTCAGAATTTTCATCTTCTGACAATGTAATTACAACTTCTAATAAAATTTGAAAACATATCTTCATATTTCTGAAAATGTTATGCTACTATTATTAATCGATATTTGAAATGTTTATGAATTTAAATTTGACGATTGCATTACCTACTACAAGACAATAGTAGAATTGAAACTCCTCTAACTAGTTCTAAACGAACTTTGTAATGAGAATGTTTAGTAATATTATCAAGTTCTATAAAAATTGTTTTGAATTTTTCAGATACAGCTGCATACCACTCGGGAGAACGTTTATTCGTTTTTAAAATCTCTTTCACATCATTAATAATACTCTTATTTTTTGAATAAACATTATCTAATGGGATAGACAGGGTTTCTGAATTTTGATCTACAAGCCGATCTTGCATAACAAGAGCCATTATTCTACTCCATCCTCTGATTGCCATCTGAAAAATTGTAACTTTAACTTTCTTAACAAAATTATCTAGTTGTTTAACTTTCCTGTTCGTTAAATTATCGCAAGATCATACCACTGTGATTTTATGATTTTGAACATCGCTACCAAGAGACACTTCTAATAGGCCTGACACAATTCCAGGCAAAATTAACATTGTTACATCTGCTATCTGAGTGAGCAGAACAATATCTTGAGAATCAGCTTCATTGTGTACTTGCAATAGAGTCATAACAGTTTCCAAAGCTGCAACTCTATAAAAACAAAAGGTTAATTTAATTATAAAAAAAATTGACCGTCGTTGATAACAATATTCTCTTACCTTAAAGGTGTTGATTTTTCTTCTTTAGACAATTGAATACATAACCAAATCCCGTGGCTCAATAAAGCAGCAGATTCTCTTGTGTAAAACAACGCTATGATACTAATGGAACAATTTTTAAAAAGATAATTCATGCAGTGAATTGCAACTTCTTTCAATTCCTCATGAGCTTCTATTACTGAAAAAAAAATTATGTTAATTAATATACTGGTAAAAATACGCTACAATAGACTTACATTTTGTTGAATTCTCTTGCAGACATATTTGAGAACGCAAACAAAAATAAACTTCGTGGAATACTTTTAAATTGTCAATTTTGGTCTTAAGTAAAACTGCTTTAATGATTTCCAATAATATCAAATTATCATCCTTTCTGCAAACAATAAATAGTTATTATAGGTGTTGAATGTAAAACTCAGGAATTTTCTAGATTATTTTGATTTTTAAACTAACTTAAGAGTATTGGCCTTTAAATGAAGCGTTATTGGATGCAATATAACTTCATAGAATTTTTGAATAATTGTATTTGGAGTTCGTGTAACAAACGCAGCAATTTGAGATGCTTTTTCTGCACTTGGTTCTTCAGCAAATTTTCGACACATAGGTTTGAGGACAAAAAAAACTTCAGCTAAAGTGAGATCACTCATTTTAACGCTCAAATACACAGTTCCCACAAAACGAATTTATTTCTAAACATATTATACCGAGGCAACATCAATACTATAACCTTGCTGCTCTTGAACAAAGTTTTGTTGTGGTTGTTTGATCATGGATTCGGTATGGTGCTATTACAAATAGCAGTTCGCAGTTCCCATTCCATAAAGCTTAAATGTTTGATCATCGATTTAGAGTGATGCGTTGTATAGGTAAATACACTTTTATGCGGCTTATCGAGTGAAAACAATAATCAATCATTTTAACAATCAAAAACAACGTCAAAATCAACATTTTAATGGAATTCCCCGGGTTCAAAATCATTGATTCGTGCTAATAAATGATTCCGTACTATGTTCCAGTATTGTCAGTTTAGTATGTGGAATATATATACATAGTAATTTCACCCCGCTAGTTGGTGTTTACAATTGATAAAAACAATAAAGCGCTGCTTATACGCATACTCCTATAACTAAGCAAAAACAAACTGCAAGCTGAATAACGTTTTTCGATACACTAAGGTTCTCGTCAATTTGTTCATTCATTTGTTTCATTTTAATGCTACTTTAATTTACTTTGCAAAGTTAAGAAAAGTCGAAAAAAGTAAAATTGCCGGATAATGTTGGGGATGTTTGAAAAGAAAGACCAAATAAGCATTGCTTATCTGAAAAGTCGCAATCGTTTGAGGTTTGTAAAATTAAGCGCTAATTTTTACATAAACGAGTTGTATAATATATGTATATATATGGTTTTTCTCATTGTTCTAGAGGGGCGTAACTTTGAATACTTTGAAGACCTACTTATGTTCGAATTAAATAATGCATTTATCAGTTTTCATTTTAATTGCTATTAACTTAAGTTTCTGTACTAGTATAGTAGAGCGAAAAAAAGAAGTGAGTAACAAATTTTAAATGAATCCAATAACTAAATAACATAAATAAAATTTTCAAATTTTTGCATATTTTTAGAATTACTGCATAGTGACTCAACACAAATTTTCTGATCGCTTTGACTTTTCCGAGCTCACCAATAACACTATAGACTATACAATCGTACATGAAAAAGATGACTTTTTGAAACTGCAACTGTGCAAATCGTTAAATACTCATTGCAATGGTTTAAAGGGGTATGCTGTTTGCCATTCTAAAAATGGCAAAGAGCGTGCAATTGGTAAGTCAGTAAATTTTTGATAATATTAAAATTGAACTTTATAATTCAAGCATATATTTTATATTATTCTCAGGGAAAGAACCTCCCGAAGTCATTGTGAAGTTTGGAGAAACTATTTTTAGATATACTGGTGAACAATGTGATAATACTAATAACTTCACAGTAAACATAAGAATGATATGTGACTTTTCAGAGAAAAAATCTGATTATATATTATGGTTTCCAAATGTTAGTTGCCTTTTTCAGAATAAATGCAATAATCAATTAAATCTTGAATTAAAGTAAAATGTTTCTTTTAGGCATATGACGATTGCAACTTTAATATTGAGTGGAGAACTAATTATGCTTGTGCTGATAGACAACAAATTAAATGTACTGTAGATCATAAATCTGGACATTATGATCTTAGTCCTTTGAAAAATTATTCAGATAATTATGAAGTACAAATAAATGACACATACACAGTTGTATTAAACGTGTGTCATTCAGTACTATACCGACCAAATTCCTGTAAATCAGACAATGCTGCGTGTTTAGTTATCAAGGGAAACACAATTAACAGGTAATTAATAATTTAACATCGCATTAAAGTATTTCTTTGATAACCCAATGCACCACATTAAAATCATTTTATCTGTAGTAAAAATTTAGGTACATTAGCCGACAGTTTGGAGTATCACGAAGAAGATCAAACTTTATCTATGACTTATAAAGATGGTGCTATGTGTTCAGAAAAGGGTGCTACTACAACCCATATACAAACTACTATAACATTTATTTGTGATCAAAACGCAATTGTAAGAAATTGTTCAATTTATTAAATTTCTGGGCAGTAAAGATTCAGTTCCAGTAATTAAATATGGTGAATATTAAATATGTTATAGGGAACTTTGCCAAAATATGTGGAGGGAATGGAGGATTGCCACTATCAATTCAAATGGATAACCGCTGCAGCATGTAGTGAACAAGTGTTGGAAAAAAAAAGTTTAGAAGAACCAAATCGTAGCATTTGTTCAGTAAAAAATCCTGTGACTAATTTTATGTACAACTTTAGTTCACTGATGAATAAAGAATTTACCGTTCATCCATTTGGAGTAACTGAATTATACAAGTTTAACATTTGCGGTTCCATACGCAATACTTCTTGTACCAAAGGAACAGGTATAATAAACACTATTCTATAATTTTATCTTGACTTTTCCAGATCATCACACAGAACAATGTGATATACGTATAATTGTTGTTTAAACATATTTCAGGTGTATGTAGAATTCGCGGCAATAATTCTGATGGAATAGGTAATTCTAATCTCTTATGGAAAGAGACTGGTCCATATTTGAATTACACAAACGGAAATTCGTGTGAAACTGGAAATCAAAAGATGTACACAATAATAGAATTTTATTGTGATAATATCGAAGATTACCAAATCGATGAAAGGCCTGAACTGTGTCACAACATAATCAAAATTACTACAGAACTTGCATGTCTAGAGACGCCTGTAAATTATTTCTATTTTTGTCTTGTAAAATGTAGTTGTTTTTATTAATTTTCAATGGCTTTTTTAAATAATATTCCTTTACAGAAATCATGTGTTACTGGAAAGAAAGAAATTGATTTGAATCCACTTAAACTTCGATCGTCTAACTACGAAATCAAATCTGGAGATTCAGAATTTCATATTAATGTATGTCGTCCTCTTGCAAGAGAAGAAGGAGTGAATTGTCCAGATGAAGCAGCTATTTGTAAGCTAACAAACAAGAATGGAAAGTTAACTAATCCAATTGTAAGTTTAACAAAAGTTTTTTTATAATGTACACACTTACAATGCAATTTGAATAAATGGGTGTTCAATTTTCAGAGTTTGGGATTATCTAATAAAAATCCTATTCATAGTACTGATCTAAGTACTGTTTTGATATATAACGATGGGTCCACTTGTGAGGAAAATAAAGAAAAAAAAATAGAATCAAGCATTTCATTTTTGTGTGATGTTAACAAAGTATATGTTAGTATTACTTTGGTATATGTTTTGTTTAACAAGATGGTCTTTTCTGGTATTTGTGCTTAAACTATTTCTTATGAATATATTAATATAAGTGTTGTAATTCTTATTGTAGGGTATACCAGTATTTACCCATTATAAGAACTGTAAATATTTCTTTGAGTGGAAAACTGCATTAGCATGTGGGAAGATAAACGGAAAATTGGACAAAAATAATTGTTTAATAAGTAACAGACTTGGAGATGTTCTACCTTTATCATTTCTGAAAGATGTTATGAGCCCTCAATTCGTTGTATGTGTATAATACTCTTTAGTATTTTATTTAATATTTACATAGCAATGTTAATATTCACAATTTGACCAGTTTAGAATCGTATTGATGATTTTTTTAATTTCTTTCTGAAGGTAAATAAGAGTAAAACCTACAACGTTTCCCTTTGTGGATTTTCTGCCTGTAATGGTGGATTCATTTGTACTGATAAAGTAATTTATGGTACTAATGTAAACATAGTCTTTGATTATTCTGTAAATTCCATCCAAATAAATTTTACACAAGGAACTCAATGTAGTGATGGATCCAAAGCTAAGTCATCTATTACTTTAGTTTGTGAACAAACAGCTCTCTCAGCCAAACCGGAGATTGTGAAAGTATGTTTTTCTTTTGCAGTCTTTTTACAAACCATTACAACGAATATTTTATTCATTCAAACAATTTCCTTACAGGAAGAGCCATGTAACGTCGAATTTCGATGGGTTACATCGAAAATATGCCAAAGACAAAACAATAATACCAACAAGGTCCAACCTCAGTTCAGTGAAGCCAGTTCTCTGAATAGTAAGAAATACGTGCACATTCCAATCTATATAGATATAATAATTTTCAATTGAACCTATAAATTTTTGCATTTTAAATAGTATACAAATCTTGTGATTTACATTTTAATAAATTGACATTTCTATTTCTTTTTCATTGCAATCAAGGTGGTCAAATTATTGGAATAATATTTGCTGTCTTTTTCGTTTTGATAGCAATGGTTTATAGCACAATACGGTGGCATCTAATAGAGCTGATTACCAATACTACTTCAAGACACTGTGATCACGTGAGATATTCTCGGGTAAGTGCTAAAGATGTAATTTAATTCCATATACGAGCTTCAAAACCTTTTCTCGTACTGATAAAATTATCCTCTTGAGAAAAAGAACTCGAAAGAGTAAAGCCAATTTATTTCGACTCATCATCGATTCAAGCAAAGAAACCGCGGAAATCCAGATATTTTTTAATAAATTAAATTTTTTAGTTTTATTTGTAATCCAGTATGAATACATTTCAGACTTGAATAAAATAATCAAAATTGTTAATTATTGATACAAAATTTGTTTCAGTTATCTCCTTATAAAATTAATGCAAAAAAATTAAGCGTGTTTATTCGGACTCTAGCTAAAGCGATAAAAATGATTCTGATTTTGAAAAAATGTATTCCGCCTTTTTTTACGAGCGAATTATGTAAAAAAGCGAAATTTGGAAAATCCCTAACCATTGTAATGTATATTTCTCTTGCGGGATATCAATTAAAAAAATGTTTGCGCTGTACGTTTTTAATAATTTGTGATCCTTACGCAACAAATTATCTTATGTAAAGAATGCTAAAGCAATTCCAAAAAGCGAGCAATATTACATAACAATTCTTTTAATTTCTAAAACAAAATTAAATGCTTGTTGTTTATATAAGGCAACATAAAATGATATGTTTTATGTTTATGTAAAGTTTATGTTTATAGAATTATATACGAGTTAATAAATAGAAAATGAATTTTGTATTTGAATTATTGAATTATTTTTTTATTTTTGACGTAGACGACAATATTCTCTCGGATTTCAGGTGAATACCGAGGAAGAGGTTCATTTACTATTAGATGCTTCCGATCCGAACATCATTGATACGGACAGTGACGATGACCTTCTGCAAGCCTAATTGTGTTAAAAATCGTTATCACACGAAATTTTTACAAAAGTAAATATATGCATCTGTGCTTTTTACTGTACTTAACAGGGATCCGGCATAAACGCTTTAAAACCCTAAACATTTGTTTGAATCTATAAGTGTGTCAAGGTAGTATTTTTAATTGTAACAAGCCAAAAAGTTCCATTTGTCAAGGTGTACGATGCATGTGTAATTTATGATTATTATAATCGAAATCTTACTTAATGGTATTTATTATGATTTAGCATTTTATTAGCATTAAGTATGACATTTTGTTTGTGACTTTATAAAATTTTATAACAAATGTGTATAATTAATAAAACTTTAAGTTTTATTCTCCAAATCGAGCTTCTCTTAATGGACAACGACAATAACAACAAGTTGTATTCAATAGTACTTATTCTTTTATTGATAAAGTACTTTGGTAAAAAATGTGAACATACGATTATCGTACAGATTACTTAGAACGCTATCAAAAACATTGTGATCAATTGAAATATCACAGTGTTTAATTTACTTGCTTTCGGTATCTCTACAAAAGTTCTCATACACTCATACAGCATTATTCAGTTTTCGAAAATGCTTCCTTATATACACATAGTATTTACAATGTTTCACGAATAAATAGGAATTGTTTACAGGCATGTCAGTTTCTCTTTAGTGTAACGGCAAGAATTGGACGTTTACAATGAGATATATTTAGAATAAAATATATTACGACAACGCCCAGAGATCTAGAATTATGTAATAATGTTAACGCAGTCATTTATGAATGATTAAGTTTTCAGCGCGTACCCGTTATCTATCCGCACTGCTGAATTCTCCTCATCACTCAAATAAATACGAACGACCTATAGTGATATTTTTTTTAACGATCAGTACATAACTTTACTTACGATAGTAAATAATAAAAATAAGCTCATTTTATTCTTTGAAGCAGTGCAATGCCAATAAAAATATAAATAATTAACGAATATATGGAAAACGTAATTTTGAAATAAAACCCAAGTATAGCGAATAACGATAAATTTCTATAAAATTTCAATGCATTCAATAATATACATTAAATATACAAGGTACGTACAGTTCACTGGTTTCGAAGATTCGTGCTATTTTTAAAGTTATCATTTATCGTATCATAATTAAAATAAAGCGCATCAGTATTCAATATTTCATATTAATACACTCAATACGTTTCAAAGAGCTCACAAATGCAATGCCTTATTCGTTTTCCTCGTGCTATTATAATAATGGCAACACCTATCTTTGCACGCGATAACACATATTTATTACACAAGTGATTCTACTTCCACTTCAAAGATGTACACACGTGTAATACGTGTATTAGTTGTGTCAATTTTCCTCTATCAATCTACGCGTGTCGCGTTGTCGATGCCACTAAAATTATCGAGTTACAAAAGTCATTTGTAAAAAGAAGATACGTAACTTTTTGAGGGCAGTTAAAGACGTTAAAAAAAAAAAAAAAAAAAAAAAACAACGAGATAGGATTATAAAACTAATCCACACGACATCTTTGTATTTCCACTGTTGGAATGAAAAGTCTCGTTAAAAAAGCAATGGACAAAGAAAGTTGTACACTAGCAAGAGGCTGCAACCATTCTTTCGTCTTCAGCACCGGAATCAAGAAGTTTAACCGAGTCGTTAGTCGAGATAGTGATTTTCGGCATGGCGATGACTTCGGCTTTACCACCAACACCAGGTATGACGCTGCCATTGCTTACCGGCAACTGAGACAAATGGTTTTCGATAATACGAGCGTTTCGAGTTTTGCGTTTCATCGACTCGTATCGATGAGGCAACGCATATCGTAATTTATCCCAAAACCATGGGTCACCCCACTTGACGTAAGTGTTAAGATTGAGATACGCGTGCAGTTCTGGCTCGAGTACAGTCGTATTGTCTATGTCGCCTAGTATAATGATTATGAGGCGAGCTCTACCTTCGTTGATAGCCTAAAACAATGGATAAAAAAATACAGATACAACGCTGTCGTAGAATCAGTGAGGTGAGGTTTGATTAAAGGATCGGTCAAAAGTACCTGAGTATACGCCGTTCGAAATTCCACTTTTGCCCATATGCTATCCAAGAAGTTAGCCGACAGAATAACGATAGTTCTTCTGGATTGTTCAACCGAACGTTTGATCTGTATTGGTATCCATTCACCTGTAACAAATTGTATTACACGTGGGTAACGGCATTTGTTTGCTTTCGCTCTCTCTCACACTCTCTCTCTATGCATGTACATGTGTGTTTATGATTAATTACCCGCAGGCCAATCGCGATAGTGTAGACAAAGCTTATACGGCCTTGGACCTTCTTCCAGTTTGGTTATAATTTCCTTCTCCACGAAATCTTCATCGATGTGCGAATAACTAACGAATACGTCGTACTTTTTGTCTTTGTCCAATTCGTCTTCGGTGACGAACCAAAGGCACCATTGTTTCGAGTACAACCAGATTTTGATCTCTTTTTGATACTTGAAATAGAAAGCTGCCAACAGACTGATGATAGCGCCAATCACAGCTACGAGTAAAATTGCACCGACGATTATCACGATCGCACCCTCGCACAATTCGTTCACGGTCATGGTCGAAAGTCTACGATTGGTACCGTAACACGTAATCTCATGAAGCTCGTGACTTGCGATCTTTTTCTGAACTAAGCTGAGAAAATTGCGAGCTTGACAGTTACATTCCCATTTGTTAGCGTGGAGAGTGAGCTTGCGCAAGACTTTATCCTCGTTCAAGTACTCGATGAGTTTTTGCTCGAGTCGCGCGATACTGTTGTTGTGAAGGTTCAATTGTTGGAGGTTTTTGGAGAAGACGTCTACTGTGACAGTCGATATATTGTTGTGAGACAAATCGAGACTCGTAACGTTTACAAAACCCGTACTATTCAGAGATGGAGTCCGGCTCAACTTGTTGCGCGACATGTTAAGCGCAATCGACCAGCCATGGGTATTCGCGATAGAAACTGGCAGCTTTGTTAAATTCTTATTGGAGCAGTCTACGGATAATATTTGTTTTTCTGGATATTCACGACAGAAGCACGAGTCACCGCAAGCGTCGTCCGTTCTATTCGATTTCACTAAACAGTTCAGATCTTCCGATCTGACGTCGATGATTTTTCGATTTGCTAATTCTTTTGGCGCTACACACCTGAATCCTTCAAAGCCTACGTTGATTTTCGTCTCGGTACCAATGAAATCTGAATATATCTCAACGTAACCTTTCACGTTCATCTTCAACTTATTTTCAAAATAACGAAAAAAGTCTACAAGCCGACAATCGCAGTTTAGCGGATTCTCGCCTAAATAAACCCTCACTCCCTTGTTTGGTTCGTCTATATTAACCGATTCGTACATCTCCGTGTCGTCTTCGAGCTCTCTCAAATCGATCGTCGATATTTTGTTGTTTTGAAGAAAAAGAGTGAGCCCTTTGCCGAGAAAAGTCAGTTGAGGAGCCTGCAAAAAATATCAGCACTAGGTATACAAAAGAATCGAAAATTCGGTTGAAAGTGTCGGTTTATTTATAATCAAGTATCCTTACCCCGAATTCAGTGACTTCGTTGTAACGAAGATCTATCAGTTCCAAACTGCCAGATTGTATCCAGTCGACGTATATTTGAGAAACTTTATTGTAGGATACTACGAGTTCTTTGAGAAACAAACAATTGATCAACACTGAGATCCCGTGCGTTAGCTCCAAAGTAAGCTGATTACCCATGAAATTGATCTCTTCTATAACCTTAACGTATTGGCAGAAATTTTTGTCTATGTAGCTGATATTATTCCTGGCAGCTTGCAGTATCCTCACGCTATCTATCCCCTCTAAAATATTACTGAAACAACGTTAAGCGAACCATGAGAAATGTGTTTGTAGTGTTATTTCGATTAGCTAGTCAAACGGTCGATCTTACGAGGATATGTTTGTCAAGCGATTCTCATTGAGATACAGCCTTTCGAGATCGGTAAGTCCTCGAAAAATGCCTTCCGGTAAATATTCCAGCTGATTCTCGATAATGCGAAGATCGACGAGCTTTCGGGTATCGTCGAAAATCCCCGCTGGCAGAGTAGTCAAATTATTCTGACTGATGTTCAACTGTTCCAAAACAGTAGCACCTGCAAACAAATCGCTGGGCAGACTAGTCAATTGATTGTGCAAGAGTTCGACGAACGTCAAAGTATTGATGTTTCGAAAAAAGCCATCGGGTAAGGTTGCAAGAGAGCCGTTGTTGTGGCTCATACGAAAGCGCGTCAAATGGCAATTCTCGATTCCGGTGAGTAGCTGAGCGGGTAACTCGTCGAATCGATTGGAACCCACGTGAATCGCTTCGACCATAGACAGACGACGAAACAGATCGACGTGCATACTACGCATGTGATTACTCGAAATATCGAGAGTTCGTAGATTCGGCAAATTGTCGAAAGCTCCAAGCTCGATTTCCGAGATCTGGTTGTACGTTAACCAGAGATTCTGAGCTTCCTCGAGAGGAGTCAGATCGCGATGGCCAATCTTTTGCAGCGCGTTACTTATGAACGAGATGTTTTGTAAATTCCTCGACCAATCTTTAAAGAAATCTAGAGGAATGTTCGTAAGCGCGGTCTCTTCGATGCTCAAGTTCTTGAGGTCCAAAACGTCGTAAAGCATGTCGGAAGGTAATTGGCTGAACGTGGCTTTGATAATCTTCAATACCCTCACGGAGAAACCAGCGAGATTTTGACGGCTCAAACTCGAGCGTAAATTCTCAAAGTACAGGGTATCGATGAAGCTGATGTTGAGCGAGTGTACCACGTCGCGCAGGCTCAAGCTTTCGGGAACCTGACAATTGCTGAATTTCATAATACCCACGTTCCACAAATTAAGCTTGTCTTTGGGGAATGTAGACCAACTGTCGTCGTCGAGATTCTCGCAATGTATCGCTACCTCGATCCGTTTGTTCTGATAGGCACACTTCACCCTGAACTCTTCGTTTCCTAATATCTTTTCCAGGTGACAACCGTGAGAAGCTACGAGCCTCGTCATCGTCGTTAACAAGGTAACGACGATGCCAAGAAGTAGCCGCCATCCCGAGCATGTCATCGTTTTCATCCTCAATCAGAATCAATTCACGTCCACCTGCAATTTTCAAGCAAAAATCGCCGTTTACCAAGAGTGCCTTGTAAAACGCTCCGTTTGAAACATCACCCATTCGCAATTGGCCAACCCAAAATACGATCAATTTCAATTGAATCGTCGCCTAAAGAGCTTAGGTATCGTATAAGCTCAATTGTTCTCTAACTATCGTCTCCTTGATAATTCTTTGACAGTTATTAACGACAATTGTTGCTCGTTGCAATTGTCCGAACACGCGAGCAATCAAAGTGAAATCAGCTCGCTGTTTATCCTCGTCCAGGCCTATTATAAAACCTGTTCGACGCAACGATAAAAACACAATAAAAATCACCCAATCGCTCTAAAGCACGTCACCAAATCCAATTGTAAACAACCAAACAATAACGCGCAGGCGCCCTGTTCGAACAACGTGCGCAAGCCCTTTCCATCGTTCAAAGTTAAAACTCAAGTCAAACCGAGAGGTCGTTCAATCGATGTACGCAATGCGAAAGGAAGTACAAAGCGTATCTCTACTGGGGTTGTAGCACAGTCGAGTGCCGTTTAAACGGTGAGAGAAAAAAAAATGCCGGAACGCACGATAGCATCAAGAGAGTAGGGGACCGCGGCATCCAAGGTCGTGCCTTTCTCCGCGACGCTCTTTTTACGCTATTCGATGCTATTACTTACGCACGTGCATTGAGTAGCGTTTTTTCTTTTTTCACTTTCGACAATCAGGCTTGAATGAATACGCGACGACTCATTTTGACGCTCGACTTTATCTTTTCCACCAAGGTCGAAGCTTTTAAAGCTCTACTGGTTAAACTTTAACGGACAAAAGACCAACGACCACGACGTTGTAAGTGCTAACGCTTGAATCTTGCCGATAGCTTGCGAGTATAGAGATCTTTTTAGGTACTCCTACGTTTGCATTTATTTGTTATTGCGACGCGAGAATAGTCACTCCGATAAAATACTTGTTTCACGCTGAAAAGATAATGTCCGGGGAAAGTCAATTCGTTTGTTGTTGTTGTCGTCGTTGAATAACTAACTGAAAATTGCCACAATTGTCGAGGCATTCGAATCGCCATCCCTACGTACAAATCAACGACTGTACGTAATATTTTTTGCAAGCTCTCGAGAATTTATTCCACGATTCCCAAGCTAACCTCCTCTACGACATCTTTCGCCAAACAAACGAAAAACAACGCTAAAGCGAAACTAGTTAAGGAGTTGATTGTTAAAAATGACAAGTAATTCTTTTAAATACGTAACTTGCGGGCGCTTGCGAAAAATAAAACAACCAAGTAGATCATCAGAGAATAAAAAAAAAGAACGCGAAGCATATACGAGATAAGCGAAATCTGTCGACATATAGATCGCGCATTATTTTTTTTTTTTTTTTTTTTTTTTTTTCAAGATGGACAGACATTGCGCGTGGGACTCTATTTTCGGATATTGTGAGAGTCTCGAGACGCAGACGTTCAAGATTTCCAAACAAAAAAGAACGGAAGATTGCTGCACCTATCATACGCGTCGAATTCTTTGTTTGAAAAAAGGAGCATACGCGACGAATTCTTCCTATTGGAGCAAAATCAATTGGTGAAGCCAAACAAGAATGCCCGCGCGTTTTTTTCTCCTCGCGTAAGAAAAAAAAAACGTTGTTTCTTTTATATTTTCGTGAGATTTTCCTCTTTGACGGTAGGTGGCAATTAATAAAGTCTTTGATGGGTGCCGCGTTATCTTTAGAAATGGCAAATATACCATGTTCTATGCACATACGAGAAGTACCAAGTGAGCAAATAATTATCAAACCTAATAAAAAATTGGCAGTTTGTTCTTTGAAAGTACGCACGTGTACACGATTACAAACAAGAACTGTTATGTAAATGGGATAAATGGGAAAAGTACTAAGAGCTAGATATTGCAATTGAACCAAGATTGTGACAAATAAAAATTGTACATAAAAATGCTTATGATAAATTATTACGCGAATGCGGGTTAAAGTATCGAGCGAAAAAATAAAATAAAAAAACAATATATTCGACGCTTGTATGTAAAAAAAGTGATAAGTGTACGCCTCGTGAGGAGAATTACATATTTAATTCTCAGACCAAGCAAACTACTTATTATTCTATTCCGTTCGCCCATTACACCAATTTAAATGACCGTAATCGTCAATTCCGTTTGCGCGCTAGTGCGAGTCTTTCCATGGCGACTTGAAGCAGCTTTCAAGCGAAAATAAATGCGTATGTGTGTGTGTGTGTGTGTATAACATATAGACGTACCTCTTCGAGTGTAATTGTCTTTTTTTACATATTTCCCGACAATGCAGCTGACTCGAGGTTCGCATGCCGTTCTTTGTATCGTTTGTCGTCTACCCGTGCGCCACCGCTAATATTGTTTATTTGTTTGTTTTTTACAAATAACCCTAATGTAGAGCCTCGAGTAGATGTACGATACGATATACGTCGAAAGCAGGTGGTAAAGTGAGTATTGATCACGTCACTCGTCAAAATGGATAAGTAATGGATCAACTCGATCGACTTTCGTATATAGCAGACCAAATGGCAATTACGAGAGTCGTCGAACTCGACAAGTATAAAACGCTATTGAAAGCAAGCATTTGTACAAACATACGAGCTTTCGCGCATAAATAACAAGACTTACTCATTGGCGTGGGAGGTAAGTTTTTTTTTATTTTGGAAACGAATCACATCAACTTGGAGATAATCGCTGTTTCCTAAAGATACTTTAATTGACGGCAATATAATACAACCAAAAAAAAAATGTCAATTTATCGAACGGGTTAGAATTCTGGGAAATCTATCAACGACGAAAAATAAAAGAGAAACTCGTTATTTTTGGAACGCGACCCCAGTAGTTACGAAGCATTTATAACATTAGCCTCGTAATACGTTGTGTTGAACACCAACTTAAAGAGATATCTCAAAGTGAGTTCACCTGCATTACACTACGTTGTTTGTTTTTTTTCCACTTACGAATCTCGTGGCAACGATAAAAAAAATCCTTTGCTCGCAACCGTTTATTGCGTGTGCGATTTGTCGGATAATTAGCGGCGCACTCCCACTTTCGTGAACGCGTACCGACGAACAAGTTTTTGTTTTGTTTGCACTTCTATTGCACTGAAATTCCAACGCAGATCGCACAACGAGACTTGCTACTTTTCTTTTGTTTTTTCTTTATTTTCCGTATGCACACACCACAGTTCGAATAATAAATACTCACCTAAATACGGACTCGTCGGCCGCTACAACTCCGTTCTTCTAAAGCACGGACACTTGCGTCCGGTCGAGCATGTTCATGGCTACGAGTGGTTACCGCGTGGAACGAAGCAAGCACAACGATGCAAAAGGAATGGAAAAAAAAACACGAGAAAATTGACACAGCGTCTCGGCCGATCGACAACGTGGCCTAAAGCCTACTGAAACGAGATTCTTCGACAAAAAATACGTACCAGCCGGCTCGAAGTCACGGCGCGACGCGAGAGGGGCAACAAGTGACGTCATTCCTTTCCGAGCGTGTATGTGTACTACATACGACGTGTACAGTTTATGCCAAAGATCCCGAGCAACGTTAAGGCGGAGGCACCGATTGTAGCGTGTGTTTTCTCCTCTCTGTTTTGGTTTCTTTTTTCTCTCTGGGTCGTCTGCTACAGGCTGGCACGTGACGTTTATGAAAATTCACTCCATGCGAGAACGATCGTTCTTTCTTATTTTACGATTACGGATATTCACCTGCGGTTATCGATACGCAGTCTCTGTCGTTTTATTACCAAATAACAACAACTTGTAATTTCTCTTGCTCGTATCTTCCATGTTTATTGCGTGTTACATCTATTTGGCTATTATACAGAAATATATCAAGTGCTACTCGTAGGTAGTACGTAGTTATAATTACGACGTACGTACGCTGTAATAAATGACAAAAACTTACGAATTACAATACGTTAAAATCGGACGCGGATATTTGAACGGTTCTGTTTCAAGAATTCTCTATATCGTTGTTCATTGCTGTGGAAAATTAATCGACCAAGTCAACGTTTTGTACAATTTTTTTGGTGAAATTGGAAATTCACAGATGCGTTGTCTCTGTAATTTACGTCTTTTGCACTTGTATTCTTTGTGTAACTTTTTCGTTAATTAATTCATATATTACACTCGTAGTGACTGTCGGTCAATCTAACGTTATCACTATTCTATTTTATTATCGCTGCGAGTCATTCTTTTAAATAAAATGTATCTTATGACACATCGACACATCCGCCTTTCACATTGACTTAAAGGCTTTCTCCACACACGCACGCTCACGCACGCGTGCACGCGCACAAACACATACACACACACACTAAGTAAAGCGTCGGATAATTGTCCGCTTATCCGATATCAAAGTCAGAGGCAGTGAAAATTATGCACTGGTTGTTTGACGTTTCATAGTTTCATTTCGAATCATCGAGCCAAATGATACCGAGCGTTAAGTAAAACAACCACTCAACATCGTTATTTTGGCGTTAAGTATAAAGCGTACAATTGTACAAGTAGTCAAGTGACGCTTGATTTTGGTGTCGTTGTAAAAACTACGTCGAGCGTTTTTTAACATTGTCTTGGAAATGACGTACATCGATGTGTCCGTTTAAAAGTACTAACGACGTTTGAAGTATGAAGATCGATCGGAGAATAAGCATTTCCTAGAAAGGAGTTCCCATCGACACGTTCACTTTGCGATTTCTCTTGCAATACATATCTTGCAATTCCCTCTGGGTTTTTCCTGGTGTAAACAAACGCCGCCGTGCAGTTTGGTTATTTTTATTATACAATGGTTCGCGAGTAACAAAGGAAAAATACGAAAAATCGCATAAAGCACGTGGAAATATTTCAATCTCAATAGTACCAAATAAACATGATAATTGCTCGACGTACTCGTTCGCATGAACAACACCGCTTTCGCACGTTCAATGCTTTGATCCGTATTATTTAAACGTACATTCGATTATTTATTTACACTACGATCTAGCAGTAACTACATCTTATAAACATACATACAATAGTCATTTACGTTTCAACAAAATCTCGCGCGAGTGTGCATTCACTTTGCACGAATAAAAAAAAGTCTTATAATCTCGTGTACGATTAAAGTGGCATTTCGAAAGCACAGTAACGTTAGCAGGTAGTAGTGGTCGTTTCATCGTTACCCGAATCGAGCAGTTTGGCCGATTCGTTGGCAAGTTTCGACATAGAAATGATATCGGATTTGGCAACAGCATCGACAGTGTCGTTGTTAACCGATGGACGCGTTACATCGTCGTCGATTGTTCGGAAATGTCGCGTTCTGCGTCTGGACGGCTCGTATTTATGTGGCAGCGCGTACCTTAGTTTGTCCCAGAACCACGGATCACCCCATTTGAGATACGTATTTTGGTGAACGTAGGCTTTCAATTCGGGCTCGATGTCATCCAGGTTTTCAATTTCGCCGTAAATAACGATTATCAGTCGACACCTTCCCTCTTTGAGTGCCTGAAAAAAAGTCTCGAAATAACGCAACCGACGCTTTTGCCGACTATACTTGACTGATCACTCACCTGAGTGTGCGCCGTTCGAAATTCCACTTTTGCCCACACGCTATCCAAGAAGTTAGCCGACAGAACGATGATGGTTCTTCTTGAATCTTCAACCGATTGGCTGATTTGATAGGGTATCCATTCACCTAGACAACGAACATTACCTTGATTAATAATCAATAATCCAACGAATACGCGAATTGTCGTTATTCCAAACGCCAATCTGTATTTATCGATACCTGCAAGCCAATCGCGATAATGCAAACAGAGCTTGTAGGGTCTGGGACCATCCTCTAATTTTGCAACTATTTCGTTCTCGACAAAATCCTCATCCCTCTGTGAGAAACTAACAAAAGCGTCGTATTTTTTGTCTTTGTCCAATTCGTCCTCGGTGACAAACCACAGACACCACTGTCTCGCGTACAACCAGATTTTGATTCGTTGTTGATTTTTGTAATAGAAAGCTGCCAAGACACCGATGGCAACGCCGAAAAATGCAATTAGTATACAGGAGCCAACGATCAATGCCATCGCGTCCTTGCAAACGTCGCTTACGATCATTTTGTAAAATTTCTTATTCGTTGCGTAGCACGCGACGCCATCGAGTCTGTACGTCGAGGTCTTTTTCTGTATCAAGTTGAGAAAGCTCAGAGATTCGCAATCGCACAACCATGGATTGTTGTCAAGGGTAATAGCACGCAGAGCATTGTCGTTTTCCAAGTGTTTGACAACCGCTTGATCGAGGCGCGAAATACTGTTATTGTGGAGTTTCAGATCTACGAGATTTGCCGAGAATACATCCATCGTAACTTTGGAAATGTTGTTGTTGGATAAATCCAGGATGCGTACGTTCGCAAGGTGAGGACTTTGAAGAGATGGAGTTTGCGTTAGTCCGTTGTGCGACATGTTTAATTCGATCGCCCAATTGTGCGCGTTCGAAATCAGGCTCGGCAGTTGGTTGAAATTTCGACGGGAACAGTTCACAGTTAAGACTCGTTTTCCGGGATACACGCGACAGGCACACGTATTCGCGCAAGCGTCTTCGGATACGTCTGTTTTCATCGGACAGTTCAATTGTTCGGGACGAAGGCTGGAGACGTCGCGATTTTTAAGCTCTTCGGGCGATGCGCACCTGATGACTCCACCGTTCTCGTTGTTAACTAGATTAGCGGTTAATTTGACAAATTGTCGGAATGTACTGTTGCTTTCGGATTTCCAATAACGAACAAAGTCTATCAATTGGCAGTCGCAGTGTAGTGGATTATCCGTTAACATGACCGTCATAGTTCTATACGATAATTTATTACCATTGGCTATATAATTAGCCACGGCAGATGGAAGATCCGTTAAATTGATTCTTGAAATCTGATTATTCCGAAGATCGAGCGTTTCAACTGCCTTTAGATTGTCTATGTCTTTAGCCTAGAAGTAGAGCACGAGTAATTAACGAAATTAGTTTTTGAGAGAGATAATTGGGTAAAACGAAAAATATACAAACGTCGAGCTCGTCAACTTACCGTAAGCTCCGTTAAACGATTGCTCCTCAAATCGATATACTCGTTTTTTTCGAAATCAAAAAACAGTCGAGTGGCTTCGTTATGAGATAAATAAATACTTCGCAACGAGTTACAGGACATGAAAATGGACGGGTGCTCGACATTCAGATAAGTTGTGCTTGCTTGAAAAGTTAGTCGATTAAAGGAGAAATCAATGACCGTAACCGAAGTCAAAGAATTGCACAAATTATCGTCTACTTTGGTTAAATTATTGTGAGAAGCGTTGAGCTGCGTAAGCGCGCCAAGTCCTCTCAAAACATCTCTGAAACATTTGCGAAAATATTATTTCCGTGACAAAGTCAGTTGTACGAAGGAACAAATAAAACGAACGACTTACGAGCTCAAAGTAGTGAAATTGTTATAACTGATATCGAGATCGTCCAAGTAAACGAGTTCCTCGAAAATTCCAGGAGGCAAAGTTGTAATGCGATTTTTCGCGAGATCCAGATTTCGAAGTTTCCTAAAACTGTTGAAAAAGCCAGAAGGTAAGGTACTTAACGAGTTATTTCTGAGATTGAGATTGACTAGTTCTGAAGTTTCGGCGAATAAATCCGAAGGCAGCCGCTCCAATTGATCACCTTGGAGTTGAACGTCTCTCAAGAAAGGGAGGTTTTTGAAAAATCCATCGGGCAGCGTTCTTAGAGAACCGCCAATGACGTTCATGCGAAAATCATTGAGATGACAGTTACCAATGCCGGTGAGTAAGGCATCGGGTAACGTGTCAAATGGATTTTGGCCCAAATTCAGCCTTTCGAGTCTGGTGAGATGACGAAAAACATCGGATGGAAGCGTACGCAAGTTGTTTTTGCTAATTTCAAGAATCGTTAAACTTGTCAAGTGATCGAAAGCACCGGATTCGATCTCGCGTATCTCGTTTCCATAAAGCATCAATTCCCAAAGGTTGGCTAATTCTGCAAAATCGTCTTTTGCAATTTTCCGAAGCTTCGTATATACAAAATCCACCCTTCGAAGATTTCTCGACCAATCGTGAAAAAAATTATCGGGTATCCGGAGCAAGTTCGTTTCGCGAATCGTCAAATTTCTCAAGTTTAACACGTCGTACAGCATGTCGAACGACATATTAGTCAAATGACTCTTCGCGAACGTTAGCTGGGACACCGAAAGATTTTGAAAATGGTGTCGACGCGGAGGATGAGGCAGATTCTCAAAGTGAATTTTTCTGGAATAATCGATATTCATCGTGCGAAAAATATCGAGTAAACTTTGATTTTGAGGGTAACTGCAGTTGATGAATTTTGTTTGCTCGACGGACGAGCAATTGACTTTGATATCGGGAAAACGTTGCCAGTCGTCTTCGGGACAAACGATTTCTACCAACACTTTCGTCAATACTCTTTGGCATGTTACGGAGAAGCCTTCTTTGTCGGCTTTGAATAGCTGTAAGCATCCTGGTTTACCGCCAACACCACCAATCACCAGGTTCAGAGTCCAGATAAAGGCGATGCCAACGAAATATCGTCGCTGCTTTGCGCGAATCATTGTTGAATGCGTCGATCGTCACTCGATACGGCATATCTGCAAATGAAAAAATGAATAATTCAATTACTTCGATCAAGCAACTACGCGAGAAATTCAATCGAATTAACAGTCTCGTACTTTCGCTAACGTTACTTTGTTTTCGCGAATCAAACGACAAAAATATAACGAAAGTCAATTGAAAGTTCACTTAAACGAACTCGATATATTGTTCTTTGTACATACATCATCTCGTTGTAATTGCTGCGTCGTCCCTAGTGATAAATTGTTATTGAGTCATTCGATAATGGCCAATGTTTCGTTAAAATTATTTGACGCGTGAAAACTAATGGAATTTGATCAATTCCCCAGGCGTTAGTTGACAAAAACTTGCAAAAACTAACGAATAAGCCACTCGTAGTTATTTCAACGAATGACAGCTCACATGGGAAACTGTGTCACGGGGTGAGAGACATGCGTAACGACAAATTTTTGCTCTCTGAATACACGTGGAGGGGTTACCTCAAGGTCAGGCCGTTCCCACGTCTCGTCTGTTCGGCCGCGTCTGTTCAATACTTTTCAACTTTATGGATCAACGCACGCGCGTCAACTAGCTCCAAGCGTTTTTTTTTTCTTCTTTTACCGAAATACGATGAAACAAATCATTGTTCTGGCGTGTGGTTGTGCGCAATTTCGAATAAAATTCTTGGTGTTTTTTGCCTATTTTTTGATATTTATTTATTTGTAAGTTGTTTATCCAGTCCCGACTTGTTTTGTCGCGAACGGATCAAAAGCGTCTGTATATATATATATATATTTAATACAGACGTTTACAGACGGGGAAACAAGTCATAATTTAGCAATAAAATATTTTTAAACAAGCTTTTGACATACTTCATTATCGATTGACGCATTCCACTTTGTAAACATCATCAATGTAAACTTGCTAAATAATCTTCAACGTTCTATTTTAATCAAGCATGAGCAAGGCAAATTAAACGTTTGTAGGCTCAGACTTGATTTTTTAACGTTAATCGTTTATTTGGCAATTTTTTGAGAGTTAACCAACAAAATATTCCATTTGGTTTGTTGAACCTCTTGCGTGCAAATCTTTGTCGATCGAAATTGTTTACGTAAATGTGCGGGGAAATTCAATGACTGGTACGAGATAAAGACCAATTAATACTCGTCTACTATCCGTGATAAAGACACAACTTGAGTGTGTATTCGAACGTGCTCGTATCGAAATATCAAATCGTCGAACTTTCGGAAATGGTTTGAGAACCGACACATTTTTTACGCAGATTCCATCATTTTGCATGGCTCCGAACGATTAAACTATTCTTTATTCTATAAATTTGTTATCGCTAAACGTACGTTCGCTCTGATAAGACAAACAAGACAAAGATAAGCAGAGGATTGCCCCAAGGTTGTCGCATATATAACAATTTTTTTGTTGTCGTTGTTGCAACAAAGAAATAAGAAAGACCCATCGCGAGAGAAGATACACGAATACTTCGGAGGTCTTGAGATCAACGGCTTTGACTATTGCTACGATTGTCCATTGGAAGCACATTTCACACGGCAATTTTCGTCAAGTTTAACTTGGACGATTTCGTAAAGATATAATATACACGAATCCCTCTAAATACAATCTCTTGCGCAACGAGTTCAATAGCGTTACGATAAATGTTCCCTTGTATGTTTATATTCAATGTTGTGATTCTATATATCAATGACATTGAACGTGTTATGAGTTTCGATCAATTTCTTTTCACGTCAGTTCGAAAAAACGTATTTTTCAATGAATTTGAAAATTACGACAGAAAGTTTTACGAAATAAGCGTCAACAATATTTTATTTAAGCGCGATATCTTCTTATCTCCGAACGAGCTTATCTATTAAAATACCGTTTTCATATCACATCTGTCGTACTAACATAACAATTGCACAAAAATAATATCTCGAGCTTTTTTTTTACACTCACGTGACGTTACACTGATCTCGCAAAAGGTAGCGAGAGTAATTGTTTTCCAAGCAAGACCAAGGCATAATTAATGGACTGGCCTAAACCAAATGAAATTGAAAGACACTGATTAAACCAATCCGAATATATATAAATATATATATATACATTGTTTATGGCACATGATAAAATATAGGAAAACGCGCACGGCGTCGCGTTACTACCTCGCTATATAGCTGGTAGCTTACTGAGGTGGTTTCAATGCTATCTATAATAAAATAACCGGCAAAAAAACCAGTCGGCTTGCGAGAGGGGGCGACGACTGACGTCATATATTTGCGTACAGTGTATGCTGCGTGCGCGAATCTTCTTGCCAATTTGAAGATATACCGACTATAGCGCGTTTTATCCGATACTTATTTGCTAATTTATCGTTCTATAATTATTATTAAAAAACATTATTTTTTATCCCCTCCCTTCCCCATGGAAAATCGAGTGTCTTCGATCCTTGTTCTCTTACGTCTCTATCCGTGAAAAATTGATCGCTTCTTGCGATCAAAACGTCAAAATATTTGTTTTCCCTACTATCAAAAATTGTTCCATCGACACATTTATACGTCTACTTAATTCATCGACATTGGTATAACGATGACTGCCTAATAGGCTTTGACGTGCGACGAAATATCGAAAGAAGATAACCGATGCAGTACGCTTCAACCATATATATATATATTAGCTTTGATACATTGTAAAATATCAAATAGGTTTAATAATCAACAAATCGTTCATCCTTAAACACGAAACATTTATTTCACTTACCCATTTGAGTTATTTACATTCTACGTCGTCTAGTTGTTGGTTTTACTATTTCACATTTTAGCATACTATCACTTTGTATCAACTTTCAAAAGTATATTAAATTGTTAATCAAAATGCTAATTTTATGCTCTTTTCAGAGCTTTTTTTAGTTTACAACAAAAAAGTGAGTAGATGAAAATACATCCACTTATAAATCTACGAACTTGTACATATATATCGATGCAATAAAGCGCATATGTTTTGCATACTAAAGACCATATATACGATGATTTGACGAGCAAAGTATGATCCATCAGCGGAAATGCGACTTACATTTTGACGTCACCAATCGTCAAAAAAGTGCTTTTATCTCAAAAGCGCCGTTGTTTAAATATTAGTAATAACAAAAAAACAATAAATGAATAGATAACGATAAATAATAAATAAATGCATATTTTTATCTTTAACAATATGAATTGCTATAAAATGCTTTGTTAGGCTTCTTGACAGTTTAAATGCTGCTGCAAGCTTGGACGTACGCACGCGCAGCATTTTTATAATTTATAGCTTATGTGTCCTGCTGAAAAGTAGTTTAAACGCATTATGCGTATTAATACAAGTATTACTGCATCTGTATGCTTCCTAGAAGTCGTAAGGTTGGTGGAAGCTTGCACAAATACATGCGCAGTGGTAGAGTTTACACTTTTACATTTGTATCATCTACAGCAGTTGTAGACGATTATAAAATAGTGCAAATGCACTTTCAGTACTTATTCGATCACTACTCGATTTGTACGCTTCCTAACATCGTTTGGAAATTAATCAACGTAATTATTAGTATTAATAAATGTGAATAACAACAAATCAATAATAATGAATAAATAGATGCATTTTAATGATTCATAGCAAGATTATGGCTGTCAGAAACTTGCACAAACGCACAAAGAGTGGTAGTACCTGCACTTTTTTATTTGTATTTTTCACAGCAATTGTAGACTATTTTTAAATCAAAACGTTCTCACAATGTAACGACTTTTTAAATTATATAAATGTGTATCGTTGAATTTCAATGATTCCTACCAGTGACAAGACTACTCGGAACTTTGATAAATCCATTACAGCCGTTCGGGTATTCGTCAATGCATCTGAATAATACCTAGCAGGGTCAGGACTGCGAGATAGTTTTGAAGGCTTATAGAGTGCCCTGACAGATTCTAGAGTATACCAATAGCTCTTAGTTGGTTATGAACTCGTGTAGAGTCCCTTAACGAATTCCAAATGGTTCCAAACAGTTATAGCTTTCTAAAGTGTTACGAAATATCACACATTTACGAACTTTCAAGAACTAAACAGTTTTAAAACACTGTGCAAAGCCGTAAACTACGTTGAAACCATTTCGAGCCATTTCGATTTCTAAAAGTCCTAAAAGTTTCCTAAGGACTATAGAGTACTTTACAATCCTTTTCTGCCAACCTTAAAACGCGTTTAAAACCACTTGGAACTTTTTAGAACAATTTCGAACAATTTCGAACTATTCAGAACACTCCACAAGGCTATCAAACACTCTAAACCCTTTTCGAAACGATTAGCATACTTCACGAGGCATCCAACCAATTTTTAATACTGTTTGGTATTTTCCGAAATTCTCTACACATCGAAATACCACAATCAAACGGTCTAGAACCTGTCAGGATACTTAACGAACATTCAAATACCATTGAGCACCATTTGGAAATTCACGATTAAAGAACCACACACTGGGCCAGTACTTAGGCAAGCTTTGTCTTTTTTTATGGAAGCATTGTACGTCATACGAGTCTGTCGTTCGTCGACCATCGATCGTACGAAATGGTATTGGCCTTTGGTTTCTTTCGACAACTGACGTTTGCGAGATACCGAGCCAACTAGGAACATGCAACCCACCTTATTTATTGAAATATCAGTACAGTTAAAGTGGCTATATAACCTCTCTCAATGCGATTATACGCCAAGTTCGACACGCAAACTGTTGGGATAATATTTCGTTAAGTTTCCAGTGTAAGGATCAACATCCACGTAACGAGGTTTAACGGGCTGATTTGACTAATTTATTTCTTCATTTACATACAATACGATATATTTCATACTTGTTTCGCTAATTTTTCACATTTCGAAGTAACGCCAAATAAGAGAGCGCCGTATTATACACCTAAAAAACGACCATAAGATATTTTTATACAAATTCGAAAAATACAAATGGAATACTTAGCTCAACGAACTTCGGACATTTTCTTCATGGACATCACTTGAAACCCCATTGCAGTGACTTCGCATTGTTTCTGCGATTTACAGATGACGAAATAGAAATTCTTCTGTATGGAAATGGGCATGGTATACCAGGGAACGTCGCGCAGAACCACACGTGCAATTTCTGAACTTTCGTTAATAATCGTCTCACCGGACCAACAACACAATAGCATTTGTAGCGAGACTAGAAAGAACAGTAATACATAAATTCCTTTGTTTACCGGGCCAGTGTCACCTTCGACAAGTGCCCAACTAGCGAAGCCAAGTTCTACCGCTGATATAAGAAATTGGCCAAAGTAGAGTGGACCTAGGAACTTCTCCAGATACTCGAACACACTGCGCAACAAATCCATCGATAATTCATGTTTTATTAAATTCGCTTATATTCGTAATAATTATTTCACATCTATGGTCGGAATAATCCGTAATGTTTCGAAATGATGACCTATTTTAACGGTCCAAGAAATGACGCCGAGGAAATTTGGATATTTATCATTGGTGGATGGTCACACCTGAGCATTATTTGTTGGTGAATTATGCACGATCTAATCTCCTTGTTGAATCCACCAATTAAATGGCTTGGGAGCTCATCGACACGAGACATTTGTCGTCCAATTATTTGTAACCTGAAACTAATTAGCCGGAACTGGCCAGCTACGTGCATTAGAATAGGCATTACGGATACATCCACTGCTAAAGAACTACCCAAATTCACGTAAGCAGATATAGATTGTAGTACGTGAATAAGTTCATAGTTTGGCGACGTATCGGAATCATCGACTCCAGACCTACGATGGAAATCGAAAGAGTCACGGGATATCTCGGAATTACGTTGGAACCAAGAAAATTAAAAGTAGCCAATCGACTTACCAATGACCGTATGGGGTTCTGTGAACGTATTCGGAGCCATTTGAGTGCGCGCGGTTCCACATTGTTACGAAATAAGTTCCAACAGACAATAAAGAAATGTAAAAAACGCCACAGTAGATAAAAATCAACGTACACAATCTAGCGTTATTTGCGAGATCCACAATCTGATTGCGTTCCCCCTGGGTTTTAGCCAACCTCCAGAAACTGCCTATCATACGGTATGCACCGTGAAAGTCACTTCGTCGATTAAACAAGTATAAAAGTTTTAGCAAAATCAGCGTACAACCCAACAACATCACTCCTGTCTCTAAAAGTTCCAATTCGATCGAGATAAAACAATAAATACCGATTTATTTCAATTTACACGTAAAACAAAATATGTATGTATTCGTATATTTATCAATCTACATACTCATCTATACATGCATCTATACTCGCAGTGGGTGCACTTACCCGTGAGTACATCGATGTCGCGCCAATTATTCGATAACATGTTGTACTGACTAAACACACTGGCAAAATTCAAGCCGATCATTGTCATAAATCGCAATGTAGAAAATATCTTAACAGAATGGCTGTCATTTGGTTTGTGAGGCCACAAACCGACGCACGTGAGTACGTAACGGTTGGGCCAAATCATCTCGTCTACATCCGAGTTCACGTCCAATACAGGCACTTTCAAACTCTTTATTATATTCTACGCAAACAATCAGTTACGTTTCGTTTAAAATTTTCAATGCCTTGACCTCGACTAAGTATTCGTTGTGCACATTGTCGATTGTTTCCGAGCAATCGCGGTTCAACGTATCATGCAGCTGTGAAACTTTAAAAAAGCGCGCTACAAGGGCGCGTCGATTGTACGGTCTTTTTGATCGAGTCTCAAAATCAATAGCGCACGTATGTCGGCGAAGGTGCATCGTTCTCTCGAATTTCTTTTCAACGTCCACGTTCAACGCTGTTAATCTCGCGGATATTCCGCAACCATCGACTGTCTTTGGTTTCTGGATTAACTTGCCAAAGGGATAAACTATTAACAATGCAATTCGAGTACGTTAATAGGGTCGTACGACGCAATAGTACGTTACGCCACAAGTGTGAAAAATATGTGATTACCGCACGCGTTAAGATTGCAGCCAGATCAAAGCGAGGGCATCAACACGCTTGCGTGATCACCTACTTCCCGCGCACGTTGCGAATACTATTATCCACGCAAACTGCGTAAAGTTCGATGTCTACGAAAAAAAGTTTACGACAATAATTTAAAAATGATTAGCATTAATTTTGTAAAGCAAATTAACGATAAACAACTACAGTTGAATTTCAGCTTTTTTTCCTTATATAGCTCTGAGGTTTGAAAAATAATAATTTTAACGGAAAAAGTTTTAGATACAAGTTGTTCCTTACAAAGATATCTAGGAAAAATTAAGGTAGGTACTAGAACTCTAGAACTGTTAGTTTACCTGAAATGATTTCGAAAATGTCGTGCTTTTTCTCAGAGCTAAATTTGGACGAAAATGCTGAAATACTACGCAACAAGACGTTTCGCCTAGTTTGCTGCACTAATACTCGCCAGCATTCTTAATGAGCACGTGACTGCCCATCGATCGCAGTTGGATATTTAACATGTGCTCGATAGATAGTGGTCAGTGTTTATTGCACCTACGCGCGTATACCTATTTTTTGCCAAAAGAACAGCCACATATAAGCCATTCTCGCATTGTCTCTTAGGTGAGCAACATTCTTATTTTGTAGTCTAAACGCTAATTCTTGTATTTTATCACGTGTTCAGAATGGATAAATGTAAATACGTTTTTTAATTACATTTCGAAGCAAAAACTTCCGAATGTTTAAAAATGTTTTTATACAAAATTTATTCATTAAAAAACAATGAAAATGCGAGATTAGATAGCGAGTGATTGATACAACGAAATAGGACATTTTCACACGGGTGGAGATTGCCGCCCGAGTACAGGAATTACTGGGTATCATTACAGCATTTTTTCTATAATCCATATTTATATATTTTTCCGTATTTTTCAATATTTTTTTATATTTTCGATATTTTTTATACTTCCATATTACATCTGCAGTTTGAAAAGTACTAATTTTAGCGGAAAAAGTTTTAGATAAAAATTGTTTTTTATTAAATTATATAGACAACAGTCGGCGAAATGTAGTTAAAAGTTAGTTTATTTGTCAAATGAATAAAACATGAAATGGTTTTAAACATTTCCTACTTTTTTTTAATTTACAAGTCAATTCATCTATTTACAGGGAAGCCTAAACTGATTGTTTTGTAGATATCTTTATAAGGAACAACTTCTATCCAAAAAATTGTTCGATAAAATTCATATTTTTCACGCTGTAAAGCTAAATATCTTAAAAGAAAACTGGAAAACACTTTCGGTTATAGGATACTTTCCAAATAGGATAACGTACGATAAAGTCTGAACTTCCAAACGCCCTAAAGAACAATAACTAAAAATTTATTTAGAATTCTTAATTATAGAAAATGTCGTTTCAGCATGAAAGCCCATGTATTTCGGTTATTGATTTTATTATTAGAGTACATCGTAAACAACTTTATAATGCTTTACAAAACTTTATAATGTTTATGATTACATAAACGATCAATAATAATAAGTAAGCTGTCAAAAGATAGTCGAAGATAGGTGATGCTAGGTTGCCCATTTCGTAACTGCAATCGATTAGATAGTCTGCGTAATTAGGTACGTTTGAATCCGAAAACTTTAAGTGAAATAACGCAAAGATTTACCTGAAATCAAGCGACAGATTTTGGTCGCAATGTCGAAGAATTATCAGCGTAGCATCGGAGATTATCGAATGAGCAATCACGAGAATCGAGCGAAGAGACAACGGAGTGGCAATTCCGATCAGATTTGAAATATCGACGATATTCATACGTTCGCCCTGCTGCATAATGGTTCCCCAAAATTTTCGCGTTCTACGACAAGAACTACGATCGTCGCCTTGTCGATACGCGAGATGCAGAATCTGCAGGAACTCGAAAACGATCTCCAGCGACGCACGTCATCCGCCTATTGGACGACTGACTTCTTTTGAATTCGTTCTAACTCGGTAATTGGCGTATTTGGAGTAAAAGCAGTTTACTTACCGCGCAATACGCTTACGGCACCCAAATCATCGCAAACCGCAATATCACGAGGAACAAACGCGGAAACCGCGACGAATAGGTCGAGAACGATGCGCGCCAACGGTCGAACGGTCGCGAAGTAATTAGCGTACGCTGCAACGATGCACGCGTCGACGACGATAAGAAGGCAACCGTAGACCAGAAGCATCTTGTCCAAACGGTTGATACGTTCGACGACCTTTGACTCGACTTTCAGAATCGGTTGCCAACTGTACGAGTCCTTGAAAATTGCCAAAAACACCGAGAACCACAAACGTGCGAGAGCGAGCTTATTAGTTTGTAGACGACAGAAAGCGTTCCCGACCTACGTAGAGTTGTTTTTCAGCACGGGTCGTTCGGAAACTGAAGCACGGAATTGCGAGCTACGCGAGTACAAAAGTTTAGTTCCCGGCAGCTTCCCCTACCCGTCTCGGGGCTTCATATATTATGTAAAGTACCGGCGTTTTTACCTACCGCGGATTTCCGTAAACGCGAAGCTTTAGCTAGTTACATATTCATAGACGAGGTGCAACTTCGTTCAGTATTAATTCGGCTTCTTCTACGGGTTTTCGCGAAATTCAAAAGCACTTTGAATGTTGCTACCCTTAATTTTATCGACATTTCGGTTCTTCGACGGTAATCCCGACGTTTAGCGGTTTCAAGTTTGCGATCTTTGAAAAATGCAATCCATCCCAACAATGCGTCAGGGCGAAGAGCTTTGAACTCAACTTTGGTCTTTTCCGTCCGTATGCGCTATTGATTTTGATTCCTCGATGTACACTGTATACGAACGTTCATCACTCGTGTTTGGAAGAAAACTCCGTTTCAATTATCAAATAGATTAGCTCAGAGTTGTATGTATTCGATAATTTTATCGTTAATTTGGTAATGTCAATGATCTCTATATAGTAATACGTGGAACCGTATTTTCAGTTTTAAACTTAGTAACAAGTTAAGGCATTAAATGTTTGTCGAATTCAAGAGAAACAAAGCGATCAATGATTCTAGAGTATAACAGGAAAAAGAAAGGCATACCATATTTCCGGAAGTTAGAGCACAGTTGTCCATAAACGTATCTGCTCAACCGCAAGTATCGTATGCGCGCAATTTTTTCTCTTCGCAACGAATACTTCTAACACCTGGTTAACGCAAAACGGCTCGTCAAATATGAATATCGTTACTGAATATTTTATCGCGCTAGTTTCACGGTGTAGCTCTTGCTCGTAGCCATCCCACGAACGAGTCCAAGTCTACTTCGGACCTACCGACTACCGTAGATGTGATTAGCGATAAAGTTTGGATGTTTTCAAAAATGTCCGACGCGACCCAAGATCGACTTGCGAGATCACACTTGCAGTATAGGTCCGGTTTCGCGACCATTTTGGTGAAACGGACTTTAGGATTAGAAATCTGAAGTTTCGGCGATGTAAGAGGAATGACGAGTAGGCCAGGTGATCGTTGAACGAAACGTTTATTTTCGTCGGTAATATCAAACGATATTAACGGACGTTCCGCTCGTTTGAACATTAGTTACGTTATTAATTTTACACACGATAACATGTTTGGAATGGTTTTTAAAATTCTTACACAGTACGGATATACCGCTCGAAGGAAAAAAATTTGTGCATTTTAGTGACCAACTCTATTCTATGTGTTGTTACGACAGATCTTTGCAGAGTGTACGAGGCTATAGTAGATTGCGTAATTATGTAAAAAATTTTTAAAATGACAAATTCTTTTGAAAAAAGATATATTTTCCATGTAATAATTATTTATCTGTATGTATATTTGCCCAACGTCGCGAAATATTCAAGGTTTCAAGGATTTTTATTAAGTGATACAGACGTCGAATCAGTCTGGAAGGAAAAATTAATATAGAAATAAAGCGATACGTTAAAATGTCTGATCGTAGTACTTCGATATTCCCCGATGGTGCTTTATGCATGCACTACGCGATTTCTTTCAGTAATTTGTTTTTATCTACAGTAGTATCTGGAATCCACTGGTCAATAATTTTTTATCTAACGATTGTTATCAAAACCATCACTAGCTTACGGCTTTCAGCAAGTCATTTCCGTTAGAAATAAATTTTAACAATTGAATTATAAAGACAAGGTTGTAGTTCAATGGTAGCAGATTGTCCGTTTGATAACCACGATAGATGCAATCTTTGGTTTACTCGTATACTTTACATTCGCGAAGTTCAAGTACGACGATAAGCTGATTTACCAAACATGAAGTAGAAATTTTTTTCGATAATTCGTGCCGCCCGCAGTCGCGTAGTCACACAGAGTTACGGTAGATTGATATATTGGTTGTCTACTTACCACGCAATACATTTACGTCGTTGCAATAACCGTAAACTGTCTAACTAACAACACGAGGAACAAGCGAAGAAGCGTAAATGAGTAGGTTTGGAACGATGCATATAACGTGATAATGAAAATGGTCGTGAGACGATTGACCGGTGGATCAACGAGCCACGTATCATTGACAACGAGGATGCAACTACCAGCTCGAAACGATAATTCTTTTCGAGTCCATCTCCAACCCTAACGTGTTCCATTTCCTTGTTAAACGCCAAATAGAGACAGTAATTAGGTTTTAACGATCACACATTACAAGTTCGTGCTGTAGAGCCTTCCTACTTGAGCTAACTACAAAAATACAAATAGGGGCGCAAGCTCGTTTAACGTCAACTTAGCTCCACGTGCAGTTATTCTCAACATTTTAAAACAACGCAATAATTCGAAACATCGAGCGTCATTTTAAATTCAAAGTTGCCGTACCTATCCGCCCACTTACGTGCATTACTATATATTTTGGCTACGAAAACTACCAAAACCTAGATAACGCTAACGTTTCCTCAAATATGAGTATCGTTGCTGAATACTTGATTGCGCTTGATTCACGGTGTAGCTCTTGTTCGTTGTCATCCCTTCGGTGCTCTCAAGTACACTTTGGATGTACGCGCTGACCAAGACGAATATCTTGAATGTCTCGGAAATTGACCGACAAACAAACCAATTCACGCGCATATCCGAGAACCAACTTTTGGACGTATATTTAACATTGACGTTCGAGGCATTGCCAAGTTCGCTAGTAAAATAACGTTGTGGATTTAACCGATTTATTTAGATCATCCGCACAAACGTTAGAATTCTCGATTGCAATTGTGCACGCTTTGAACCATTACTCGGACAAGCTCTATCAACGGCATACCGATAAAAGATGCCGAATCAACCGAAAGAATTTCGTGGAAACTTTATAAGTCACTCGAGTCTGTTGTTCGTCGATCATCGGTCGTACGAAATGGTATCGGCCTTTGGTTTCGTTCGCAAGTTACGTTTGCGGAATATCGAACCAACGAAGAACGCACCACGCAACCCTGCCTATTTACCGAAACGTCTGACCTATTAAAGTGGTCGTGTAACCTCTCTCAATACGACTATACGCCAAGTTCGACACGCAAACTGTTGGGATAATATTTCGTTAAGTTTCCAGTGTAAGGATCAACATCCACGTAACGAGGTTTAACGGGCTGATTTGACTAATTTATTTCTTCGTTACATACAATACAATATACCGCGTACTCCTTTCGCTAAGTTTTCATGCTTCGAAGTAAAGCCATGTATGAAATTGCCGTATTAAATACCTAAAAAGGATGGATTATGAGATATTTTGTTACGAGTACGAAAAAGGCAAAAGGAATACTTATTCCAACGGACATCGGACATTTTCTTCATGGACATCACTTGAAAACCAATAGCAGTGACTTCGCATTGTTTCTGCGATTTACAGATGACGAAATAGAAATCCTTCTGTAGGGAAATGGGCATGGTATACCAGGGAACGTCGCGCAAAACCACACGTGCAATTTCTGAACTTTCGTTAATAATCGTCTCACCGGACCAACAACACAATAGCATTTGTAGCGAGACTATGAAGAACATTAATCCATAAATTCCTTTGTTTACCGGGCCAGTGTCAGCTTCTATAAGTGCCCAACCGGCGAAGCAAATTTCCAACGCTGATATAAGAAATTGGCCAAACGTAAGCGGACTTAGTAATTTCTCCAGATACTCGAACAAGCTGTGCAATAAATCCAACGATAATTCATGTTTTATAAACTCGCTTACATCCGTAATAACTATTCCACATCTATGGTTGGAATAATCCGTAATTTTTCGAAATGATGACCTATTTTAACGGTCCAAGAAATGACGCCGAGGAAATTTGGATATTTATCATTGGTGGATGGTCACACCTGAGCATTATTTGTTGGTGAATTATGCACGATCTAATCTCCTTGTTGAATCCACCAATTAAATGGCTTGGGAGCTCATCGACACGAGACATTTGTCGTCCAATTATTTGTAACCTGAAACTAATTAGCCGGAACTGGCCAGCTACGTGCATTAAAATAAGCATTACGGATATATCGATTGCTACAGCTGTACATAAAGCCACAAAAGCGGACATAGATTGTAGTACGAGAATAAGTTCATAGTTTGGCGACGTATCGGAATCATCGACTCCAGACCTACGATGGAAATCGAAAGAGTCACGGGATATCTCGGAATTACGTTGGAACCAAGAAAATTAAAAGTAGCCAATCGACTTACCAATGACAGTACGGTGTTCTGTGTACGTATTCGGAGCCATTTGCGTGCGCGCGGTTCCACATTGTTACGAAATAAGATCCAACAAACAATAAAGAAACGCACAAAACGCCACTGTAGATAAAAATCAACGTACACAATCTAGCGTTATTTGCGAGATCCACAATCTGATTGCGTTCCCCCTGGGTTTTAGCCAACCTCCAGAAACTGCCTATCATACGGTATGCACCGTGAAAGTCACTTCGCCGATTAAACACGTACAAAAGTTTTAGCAAAAGTAGGACGCTGGCCATTAGCGTCAGTCCTGTCTCTAAAAATTCCGAATTTATCAGTCGTGCAAAAATTATTTTACAAAAACTTATCTCACGATAGAAGTATGTTTTGTAGCAATATTTGTACTTACCCGTGAGTACATCGATGTCCCGCCAATTACTGGATAACATGTCCAACTGATTAAGTACGCTGACAAATAACACGATGGCTACTACCATAATTCGCAATGTGGAAGATATCGTAACAGAATGGCTGTCATTTGGTTTGTGAGGCCACAAACCGACGCACGTGAGTACGTAACGGTTGGGCCAAATCATCTCGTCTACATCCGAGTTCACGTCCAATACAGGCACTTTCAAACTCTTTATTATATTCTACGCAAACAATCAGTTACGTTTCGTTTAAAATGTTCAATGCCTTGACCTCGACTAAGTATTCGTTGCGCACATTGTCGATTGTTTCCGAGCAATCGCGGTGCAACGTAACATGCAGCTGTGAAACTTTAAAAAAGCGCGCTACAAGGGCGCGTCGATTGTACGGTCTTTTTGATCGAGTTTCAAAATCAATAGCGCACGTATGTCGGCGAAGGTGCATCGTTCTCTCGAATTTCTTTTCAACGTCCACGTTCAACGCTGTTAATCTCGCGGATATTCCGCAACCATCGACTGTCTTTGGTTTCTGGATTAACTTGCCAAAGGGATAAACTATTAACAATGCAATTCGAGTACGTTAATAGAGTAGCACAACGTAAAATAATCAAGAATTTGTTGAGAATTCTCATTTATAGAAAATGTAGTTTAAGCGTGAAAGACTATGAATAGTGGGTTATTAGTTTTATTTTCAAAATAGATATACTGCGTACAATGTACAATTTTTACGGTTGAGAACATAACAAACTTATATGACATTCTTCTGTAAATTTTTTATGTTACGGTTGAATACTTAATTAGCTAAAAATTGAAAATAATTTACTACAACTTGGCAACAAAACACATTATTTATAGAATATTTGGCGTAATTTCTGAGCCAGAATCAATGCATTTTTCACAAATGAACAACAATCTCGGGACAATAGGGCAACTCCTGTTTCGGAATGATACATCGCACGCTGAAGAGTACACGAACGCGTATTCAGAATGAGTACGTATGTGACTGAAGCGATACGCAACATTTTTGGATAAAGTATCTCCACGTCCTTTGGCGATGTTTCGTGCACGAGCCGGACAATTGTTTCCATCAACTTGCTTTTATATTTAGCGGAATGAAATTTCCATGAGATGCAATCGATTGTCGACGCACCGCGTTCATAAGTAATCAATAATAACATGTAAACTGTCAAAAGATATTCGTAGTTTGACGATGCGAGGTTGCCCATTCCGTAACTGCAATCGATTAGATAGTCTGCGTAATTAGGTACGTTTGAATCCGAAAACTTTAAGTGAAATAACGCAAAGATTTACCTGAAATCAAGCGACAGATTTTGGTCGCAATGTCGAAGAATTATCAGCGTAGCATCGGAGATTATCGAATGAGCAATCACGAGAATCGAGCGAAGAGACAACGGAGTGGCAATTCCGATCAGATTTGAAATATCGACGATATTCATACGTTCGCCCTGCTGCATAATGGTTCCCCAAAATTTTCGCGTTCTACGACAAGAACTACGATCGTCGCCTTGTCGATACGCGAGATGCAGAATCTGCAGGAACTCGAAAACGATCTCCAGCGACGCACGTCATCCGCCTATTGGACGACTGACTTCTTTTGAATTCGTTCTAACTCGGTAATTGGCGTATTTGGAGTAAAAGCAGTTTACTTACCGCGCAATACGCTTACGGCACCCGAATCATCGCAAACCGCAATATCACGAGGAACAAACGCGGAAACCGCGACGAATAGGTCGAAAACGATGCGCGCCAACGGTCGAACGGTCGCGAAGTAATTAGCGTACGCTGCAACGATGCACGCGTCGACGACGATAAGAAGGCAACCGTAGACCAGAAGCATCTTGTCCAAACGGTTGATACGTTCGACGACCTTTGACTCGACTTTCAGAATCGGTTGCCAACTGTACGAGTCCTTGAAAATTGCCAAAAACACCGAGAACCACAAACGTGCGAGAGCGAGCTTATTAGTTTGTAGACGACAGAAAGCGTTCCCGACCTACGTAGAGTTGTTTTTCAGCACGGGTCGTTCGGAAACTGAAGCACGGAATTGCGAGCTACGCGAGTACAAAAGTTTAGTTCCCGGCAGCTTCCCCTACCCGTCTCGGGGCTTCATATATTATGTAAAGTACCGGCGTTTTTACCTACCGCGGATTTCCGTAAACGCGAAGCTTTAGCTAGTTACATATTCATAGACGAGGTGCAACTTCGTTCAGTATTAATTCGGCTTCTTCTACGGGTTTTCGCGAAATTCAAAAGCACTTTGAATGTTGCTACCCTTAATTTTATCGACATTTCGGTTCTTCGACGGTAATCCCGACGTTTAGCGGTTTCAAGTTTGCGATCTTTGAAAAATGCAATCCATCCCAACAATGCGTTAGGGCGAAGAGCTTTGAACTCAACTTTGGTCTTTTCCGTCCGTATGCGCTATTGATTTTGATTCCTCGATGTACACTGTATACGAACGTTCATCACTCGTGTTTGGAAGAAAACTCCGTTTCAATTATCAAATAGATTAGCTCAGAGTTGTATGTATTCGATAATTCTGTCGGAAGGCATGTAATTGTACGTGTCAACGTTGTCCATCGCGTAATTCGGATCGTTTGAACTGGTAAAAGATTGAAATTTATACTGGCAATGAAATCAACGAAATATAGCGATACGTACAACGTAGTTTTCAGCTTTAAACATAGAAACAAGCTAAGGGATTAAATGTTTTTCGAATTCAGGAGAAACGAAGCGATCAATGATTCTAGAGTATAGCAGGAAAAAGAAGAAGAGCATACCATGTTTCCGGCAGTTACAGCAGAGTTGTAAACGTATCCGCCCAACCGCAAGTATCGTATGCGCGCAATTTTTTTTCTTCGCAACGAATACTTCTAACACCTGGTTAACGCAAAACGGCTCGTCAAATATGAATATCGTTACTGAATATTTTATCGCGCTAGTTTCACGGTGTAGCTCTTGCTCGTAGTCATCCCACGAACGAGTCCAAGTCTACTTCGGACTTACCGACTACCGTAGATGTGATTAGCGATAAAGTTTGGATGTTTTCAAAAATGTCCGACGCGACCCAAGATCGACTTGCGAGATCACACTTGCAGTATAGGTACGGTTTCGCGACCATTTTGGTGAAACGGACTTTAGGATTAGAAATCTTAAGTTTCGGCGATGTATGAGGAATGACGAGTAGACCAGATGATCGTTGAACGAAACGTTTATTTTCGTCGGTAATATCAAACGATATTAACGGACGTTCCGCTCGTTTCAGAAATCTTCGCACAACCCGTCGAGCCACGAACTTCGGGATGTGCCGGTAAGACGTTTTGCGAGCTACGTCTTCTTCCTTGACGATTGTAGGAAAACGTTGAAACTCGACGAATCCATAGACAGCTGCAGTCCAACTGTTTGGATTGGACATTACGTAAACGGAGTTGGACAAAATGGTGCCTGACGATTCGTGACCACGATAATAACGTCGTGCAACAGGTTAATTTATTGAAAATATTTTATTTTGATATCATATTTTGTTTATATTATTTACTTGTAACGCGATTCTTGAGAAACACGTCAAACTGAATTGGATTTTGCAAGGACCCTCCTTAGTGGTTTCTGGTTACATCCGAGATTCGTAATTGATACGGTCTCGTTGAAAGCGCCGGTTGTTGCTGCTGCTGTTGAAGAAGTCGATGTAAATTTTTACGCTGTATGCTCGACAAGAAATATCTCATTTTTTGTAGAAATGTCTACAATAAAGAGATTTTTGCTAGTTTTTAAAAGTATCATTTGTCTCCGTTACAGGATGGAATTACGGATGATCTTTTTCGAAAACGTCTAGGTAATTAATAGGATTTTGAAATGAACGCGTTTGCCGCGATCCTTGTGCAAAGATCAGTACAATAATATGCAAGTTTAAACGTTTCTACGTGCTTGTGGCACTTGGTTATCGGATTTGATAACGATCAAATAATTATTATACTACGGCTCGTTGTATCGCTGGAACTCCTCGTAGACGTTAGACTGTAAATATCGTTTGTTATGAAACGTTGATAATTGTTGCATCACACAAAGTACAGTGAGACGTATGCAATTTGGTCGTATTGCGTCGTGGTGTCACGCAAAAAATCCCTGCGATTTCGGCGTTTTGCGATAACTTATCGTAATCGTTAAATCCACGCCGAATTCGCACGATCAATATTAAAACGCATTCTTTTAGCAATTATAGACCCACATCCTCGCGGAAATATCGGATAATTACCATATAAAATTGCGTATTATCTGTTTCAGCATCGACGTATTTCGACAGTGAAAGCGCTCCATCGTTCCAAATCTCTTACGAGTATTGCACGAATTTTCAAACTTGAAAGTTGCAATGTTAACATTCGTACAATTTGTTTGTCGAAACTTGCGAGACATACTTGTCTACCCGCCAAGAATTTAAATTGACTTGAAACTTTTCGACATTAGATGTCGCTGTAAGTAACACACAGGCTGGTGGCCCATTATGGGAACGTAGCTCGATCGTCGCTCCGTTCGAGAAAGAGAACGCGGAAACGCGAAAAAGAGAGAGAAAGAGAGAGAAAGAGAGGAGAGAGCAACAAGCCGCCGAAGGCGCGCATCTCTCGCACACATCCAGTGCATAGCGCTCGCGTGTAAGAGAAACTAACGTTATATATAATAGTATTTAGGCAAGGCGACGGTCGAAAAGAAGAGAGAGAGAAAGAGAAAGAAGGCGAAAAAAAACGGGCAGTTACATACGCCACGTTTACCGCGGAGCTTCGTTGAGATATACCTGAAACAAAAGAGAGTAACGACAAGAAAACTTGACAAAAAGAAAACAAAAAATAAGCACAACAGGTGAGAAAAAAGACCATTCATTTATATATTTATACGTACGCGTGAATCAAGATTGTTACCTTGATAGTTTGATTATTTTTTCTTTTCGTTCAATCGTAATTATTCATAGCGGTTACCTCACGGTGCAACAATTCCCTCTCTCTCTCTCTCTCTCTCGCTCTCTCTTTCTCTCTCTCACTCACTGACGTTCTATTCTCATCGTTCGATATAAGCAAGTTGTTTTGAAAATCTACTTACTCGTCTCTCTCTCTCTCTCTCTCTCTCTCTCTCTCTCTCTCTTTATCAATATTACCAATGGGCATTAATCATGCATCCAAAATTAAAATGTACGAAAAAAAGAAAAGAAAATGACAAAAGAAAGGAAAAAAAGAATTGTACGTTAACCGTTAATAAACGCAAGATGGTCCCCATTGTATAAAGTCTGTGGAATGGAAAAAGAGGAAGAGAGAAAGAGTGACCCCGTGGATCGATGCAAGCAGGGCCCCTAGAGAAATAGCACCAAGGCCGTCTTAGACGCTTTATACGCGTCGATCGTGGCTTTATTTATTTATTTATTTTGTCGACGCGATTACACACTTGTAAGTAGGCGTAATGGTGGGTGGTACCTAGAGGTTTTGATAACTTGATTATGCGTGCGCCTGTATACATTTTGTTCGTGCGTTTTTTTACAACTGTTTTCCATCGTTTGATTTTGGAGCACTGTATTGAATCAAAAGTCAGTTGACAAGGACAACTTGAAGAGATTCAAAAGTACAAGAATATTGCGTATTAAACCGATCATTCGGTATCGTCGAATTATTTACCGAATGGTACTATCAAACCATTTAACCATTGCTGTCCAACAATCGTCAAGGTCTTTGCGTTGTACGGTTAACTTTATTCGCTAGTCCTATCACCTTCTCTTTTCTCTCGAATTGCATTTCATTTTGCAGCGTAATAATAATTAGGTTGCACAATAAAATTTTCTCCGAATAATTGAGACGAAAGCGAAAAAATAGTATCGATTACGAACGACGAAAGTTTCGAATATAACGTTATTGCTACGTTAAAAATCATTATGGTCAGAGATGCGCTTGAAATTGCAGCGTACCAAATTTACCATGCAATCCTTATTGTAATACGGAAAGAGGAAGTCACGCGATGATCGAATTTTACGAGTTGAAACCTCTCGAGTGATTTGCGATAACGATTATCTATACGATTTTATCAGTGCAAAATTTTAATTACGTTTTGCAAGGTTTATCGACGTACGACGAGTGTCTCGTTTAGCGCATCAAAAGACCTTAGTTACTTTCGCGAAAATCCTAATTGCTAGATCGTTGCTTTAAAACGTTTACGTTTGGTCGGTTTCCGTCGACCCACGATAACGGAAACGTTGTAAACGTACGTTCATTAAAGCTGAGTTGGTTTTAGCGACGTTAACGGTGTATTCGTATACGTTTCGTCAAGTATAATCAACAATATAACGACGTTGTCGACTCATGTTTTGGGTCGTAACAATATGGTGCAATAAAAAATCACGATTAATTAATTTGGTCAAATTAGCCGATTGAAACGTGATTATTCGTTGGCGTGCAATTTGAATAGCTTTCGTGAACCTTTCGTATACCCCTTATCGGGACCACGCGTTTACGTTTTGTTTTTTCGAGAACAATTAACCACGGCAATAATCGAAACGTCGCATAGAAGAGTCATTTAGAGCAAAAGTGTACTCGAGTGGATACGTAACGACTCTCTTGCGCGCATCTCGAGAATTTCTCGAGAGAGAGAGAGATATCTTCGACCACTTAGGGGTAAACAAGAAGAAAAAAAGCTCAACCGAGCATATAAGAATACCACTCTTGGCGGTCGCGTACTCTTTTTTTGTCGCAAACCCTAACGAGAAATTTTACATTCGCTGAGTTTGTCGGTTTTAACCGCACTTGAGTTTTGTTACAATTACATCGTGGGACGTTTGCCGATTAAATGACAAAAAAAACGGTAACAATCGCGAAAACCACTATAGCATGTTACAAAGGAAAGCACGTATAATGTCTCGTGAAATCTCAATAGAACAAACGAGTCGTGTCGAAGGTCAACGAAGGAGCAATATTGTACAGCTAAAAATCGAAAGGTTTCGCGAAACAGGTCACTGTCGAGTTTTCTCGTAAAAGACAAGGAGACAAAGAGCCAGAACTAACGTTGGACGTAGTTGATGTTACCGCGCGCGTCCACGCGTACACCGATGAAAAGTTACAACGGCCTTTGACAAAAGTTTATCGGCTGACTATACACGCGTCTCTGCCACTAGTCCCCGTCGTTTCATGTTTCACATCGACCACGTGTACTTAGTTTTTCTTTGTTCCCCTTAAATTTTCCGAGTTGCGTTGTGAGCTTTTTCGAATAGAACGAAAACTGGACAAAATATAACTCGTACGAGTAATTGTTTTGAAAGTGAGCGCTATATAGTATTATCGATACGAGATTTCCGATACGATCAAGTATTTTTCTCTCGATCAATAGTTGTATTCTTTCTTTTGCGGACTTCCCCGTTCTCTGTGAAGTGGGATAGATCGATCATGACATAATCGTTTAATCAATCGTCAATAATTGAATTGAACGAAAAATAATATCTAATTAATATCAATTAAATCCCTCGAGTAGTACTTATAAAGAAAATACTCAAACGGTTATTCCCAGTCATCAAAGGTGCCGATTTCATTTATGCGTTATCGAATTCCCACAACATGTCGAACGTTTCCATTTTTTTCGCTAATCGTCAAGTTAGAGATGGACGTTTATTTATCCATCCTGACAAAGTTTGATTAAAATTTTATGAAAAATTATCAAATTTACAGCAAAAGATGCAGTCGTTCCCAGGTCAAGTGAACACAGCGACAACGGCTGGTGGTCAAACGTCGGGTTCCGCGACAATACACTTTGATCCGTCCTACGTACGAACTCTTCCTGGTATGCTCAAAGTTGCTCAAATGGTTAGTATTCTTTGTTCTTAACGATACACCTTTTTATCGTCGCACTCGATCGATGTACTCTTATCTAATTACGAGTAAATAAGCATAGTTAATCGAATAAATAGCTTGAAAACGAAATTGTAAAATAAAAGTAAAACGTCGCTCGAGTTGTTAATTGATCGTAATACGAGATCCTAGAGAAGCGACAATTATCTAAAGAGAGGAAGATTAACGTAGGCGTCGTGTGCGCGTGAGTAACGTCCAATTTCCGTGACTCCACAGGTACTGAACGTAGTGGGTTTCATCTGTATATTAGTATCCGACTATAGTCCAAACAGTCGTCGCGGGTGGTACAATTTTGTAGCGTTGATTGGTTTCTGGACCACTGGTATACTTCTTGTCTTTTACTTGTTCCACATCGTCGAAAAGTTCCAAAAAATCCCTTGGCTGAAAATTGTAAGTTTTAATTTAGTCACTCGTATTTCATTGAATCGATCTCTCTGTTACTTTTTTATTTATTTCATCAAATTGACGTACTTGTAGATCGAGTTCCTCGCTGTTGAACGTTTTAATTGATAACAATGTTGTATTTGAAAGAAAAGTACGCGAGAGATCGAGTTCAACGAAACGAAACGTTATTTGAAATCGACAACGATCGTCACGTTAAATAATTGAATTCTCATCTAGGAATTAATTTACTGTGGTGTAATGACTCTTTGCTATCTACTCGCTGCCTCGTTTGTCGCAGCCCTTGCAAGCTCTAGCGAGGCATTGGGAGTAGCCGGTGTAAGTTTCTTTATCGTTTTTAGTTGATACTTTATTCGATGTTGCCTCCATCGAACGGATAACAAGAGAAATATCGATTGATCTAATAATATACGTTTCACCATGGGTTCTTCCAGTTCTTCGGTTTCATCGCTATGTGCGTGTATGGCTTCGACGCGTGGGTCAAGTTTAAAGCTTGGAAAAGCGGCGATTATCCTCAAGGACAACGACCCTCATCGAAGCCTGTTTCAACCGTTGGAAGTCCCGCTGGTTATTAAATCAATTTGCAAACGGCAACGTGCACGAGAACGCTACGTTCAATTATTGTCGCGTACTGTTTTTCACCACTCGATAATGTCATTTATCTTGGACATCTGCATGGCGTCTTACACGTAGAATCTCGACCTATCGTCGTAATTTCGTCGTCGATATTGTTACATTTTTTCGCGAGACACGCCCGTAAAAATTGCAAATATAATCGTCAAGGATGTGGACTGTACTGGCGACTTATTTTTCGTGATTTTTCCGTATGTATGGTTATCAGTTGACAAATGTTTGATCTGTAACGCTTAACATCATTCTTGTATAGGCTGCTTAATTGTTCTAATTAGTGCCTAACTTTATCCAATCTTGTTGTTTAAAAATCAATGTTACGCGATATCAAATCGACAATATCTCGTGTACAGTGTTTCACAAATTTGAATGTACACGTTACACTGTTGCTAACTATAACTACTATTCAAAATTTATGCTAAATTGAGATATTATAATAGTTATTCTAAGCTATATACGCTAGATATCTTTACTACCTCTACATTCGCGAGGATATCTCTAACCGATGGCAAAACTAAACAAATTTAGTTTACTTTCTTCCTTTGTCGATCCATTTGTTTTTACGTTGAGCGTTATATTCTCATCTTCAACGGCTTCTTTGTTTAATTTCTACGTAATTTTTAGACATCGAAGCAATTGTACCGAAACTATTGGTATTCGAAGTCTGCATGGATGGAAACAAATGTACCTACGTTCGTATTTATTTTGTAACTAGTACGAAAAGAACCAACGTAATATTTTCTCTTTTGTAACATCGTATTTGCGTATTCTATTTGTTATGTATATTGTTGTATGTCCAATGCGAAACTCATCACAATGAAAAGATCTGTTGCTATAGTGATTAAGGAAAATGATTTGTAATTGAAATGATATTATTCACATTTTATAACTGCACAATGCAAACATTGCATTGAAAAAGTGCGATCTATATTTTTGTAAGTATTTAAATGAAATTGTCAAGCTCAATTCGAGCCTATTGAACTTTTAGATTTATAATAAAATTTTTACAATGATCTACAATCATTTAATAATAAATAATTGCGTATAAATAATTTTAATAATAATTGAAATAGTTTGTACCGCAAAATTAGTCGAAACCTGTTACTCGTTCCTGCGTGGTTTATCGAAATTGTAGATATTGAAATTTCTTTACGTGAAAATCAAAATTATTGGCTTAATAACGATGGTTATTAGCGTATTATTAGTGTGAACTGATGTTACACGCTTTCAAATACAAATCAGTTGCTAAAATCATAGATTTTGGCTAAGTATTTAAGAAATGACGCATCATCGTAAAACACCTCGTGTGCTAATCTTACATCGCGTTAATAAACATTATCCGTTCGGTGATCAGAATACTTGTCAAGTTTAATTTTTCAAATTATACTAAGAATGCAACTAAACAGAAAAAAAAAAAAGAAAGAGGCATTGGGAACCGGTACGCAAGAAAATAAATTCACGTAACCTTACCGAAGGTTACTTGGTTTGTATTTCATTAAATCATTCGCATGACCAAAAGAAAAAAAAATAGAAATGAAATGTCAACGTTTGAATTATGATTGCATGTCCATATAATCAGAAGTTCCGTCTTTTTTTGTTTTACTTACTACTTGATGACATTAATGAAATATCAACTTATCAACTTTATCGCGTTGAACTTAACGAGTAAGTATGCGATGTAAATGAATTTTTTTTTGCGGCATTCGCTCGATCATTTGTCATGTATGCGCTTATAGCGAAAAAAAATGAACAAATTGTTTCAGTTTTGGACTGACACTTTCAATTTGATTATACGGCATTTCCTGAAAAAGCTCATGTTTACAAAAAAGTTGGAATAAAATATTTGTGCACGGAGTAATTTTATTGAGTAAATAGACTGATAATTTATTACGATTGAAAGTGTCCAATAGATAACACTACAAACAAAATACTATTATTTTCTAAATATAAAGTAATTAATTTTGTAATCGATTGTACACGAACGTATATCGTATAATTACTCACTAGTATGTATATAACTGAAAGCTATCGAGTACTGACGTCTTATTTTTTATCCGCTTTCATTGACACACAATTTATTTATAATTAAAAAAAAACAACAGCAATTATATAAAAATACGCGCAACCAATTGTTGTATACCTTACGGGAAAAAAACACAATAATTGACGACATTACCACCGATACCGAGTAGAGTTCGAACGAACGTGATGTCGATTTAGAAAAATCTTCGTACGTCGAATTTAATTCTCGATACAAGATGAGTTATAGAGATTAAGAGTATCGGGTTAAGTTTTGAGAAAAGTTTTGTAGCAGAATTGAAACATACATATTTTGGAGTGCCATACTACGATGAGAAAAAAAATTTAGTTTTATATTTGTACATCTGAAAATCTTTGTAGTATTGAAGGTCGTTCGAATCGCGTTATATTGTTAGACGGATCGATATTTTTCGTTCGGCAACCAAATTGAACGATAATTAAGTTTTAAGTAGCATTTGTAAAAATATATTTGTAAGACGTTGACAAACAAACGCATCACTTTCTACAACGTAAAAAGCACACGAGAGTAATTTATTTTCTACGAAGGTACTTTGAAGGTGCCGAAAGACTGAAAGATAATAATATTTACCACGTATTACTCACGCTTACTTAATTAAACGTCAACTGACATTTCAATGGTTCAGCACGTATAACGTATACGTACATGTAAACTTCTATTTTAGGTGTTGTGGTAAGTGCGCAGGAATTGAAGAATGTAATAGACGATGTATTTATTATTCGATATTATTTTTCAATATTATTTAGTAAACATTAGGTTTTTATCTGCTTCGGTTGCTTGTATGTATTACTTGTTAAAGCCTGCTTGTTTCCATGTTTCCATGGTATGTATCAACGGTTATTTTTATCGTCCTCTTTAATTAGTCCACTGTATCTTTGAGTGTTCAAATTGCCGAATTAAGCTTTGTCCAACGATTGATGTTGAATAAGTGTTACGCGTACAATTACAATTAATTATGTAATAAACAATGAAAGTATAAACTACTTCACCAGTATTGTTCAAACGTTATATTATTCTTTGATAAAACTGTAACGATCGCGTGCAAAGTAGTAGTGCGTTTGCTCGATCGGTAGGATATTGCGATATCTCGAATCAATTTAATATTTTTGTACGATCTCGTTGCTCGATTAGCCTTCGAAAATGCAACGACAATGACAACCACTGCGCGAACAACGCTGTTAATGGATTAAATCAACGATTCGTTCGTACACGTACGTAAGGTTCGGATTCGTAAGATTCACTAACGACAGTTTTTCCAATAGTTCATCAGCGACGAAGTGAATTGAACTCGTTCGAGGCGTGAAAGATCTATGTAAAAACATGGAGAAATACCAAATACACAAATAACAACATTGTATACGCTTATCGTACAAGACGCTAACACGATTGTAACACAAGGACCAAATCAACAATAAAAATAACTCAAATCAAAAGCAATACGTGGTATTCGTACGTGCTATTGTCGTTAATATAACGTGTCGTCGAATCCGAGTATGCGGAACAAATGATATATCGCAAACTAACACTGGAGCAAAGACAATGGGTGAAATATTAAATTCTTACGTTGAAGCATGGCTGAACAACTCTTATTTCCCGTAATAAAATCGTCGAAAACTTTGAAATGGCTATGTTTGTGTCAAAATTATACACACACACACACACACACACACATATATATATATATATGCCAATTGCCGCATGCAAACTCACGACCAATTATAACGATTCAAAATAATACATAGACGTTTACCCAACGACTCAAGCTAATTATATTTATTACTGTACTACTTATCTATTTCAATAAATACGTATTACGCTTAACGAGCGAAAAGTTTTTTTTGCGTTCTACGTCTATTTCCTCTGCTATCGATGCGTTATTTATCTGGTTGAGGACGCTAGAATTACGACGATAATGAAATTTATCGTTAACTTAAAAGAACAAACATCGTGCGACGCAAAAAAAAACAGTCTACGACACGCAAAGGGCATTTTAAATTGACAGCTGATCCCGTTTTACAACGAATCGACCATGTACGCAGGATGTGAATAAAAGATTTCTTGCAACTTCGACATTCACGGTGTTTTGTAATAACGCGATATACAAATACCTTGACTATCATTTTTCTTTTTTTTTTTATTTATCGACTTCCGCGTATCGATGTATTTTTCAGAAAAATCACTGCTCCCGTTTGATAGATTTCCATTACTACTTGAAAATGACCATGTTAATTTGTAATATCGATTGCTGTACACGTTGTTGTATCGAACAAATTGTATTTACACTGTAGACGCTTGAATTGAACGCACAATAAGCCAATGAATAAACGGAAAAAAAAAGAAAACACACGTAAAATTTTTTAAGAAAACAGTTCAGATGTCTAGCCGAGATGTCTAGTAAAATGCAGGTGCCAAGTGATTAATAATCATTTGTTTTTACATTAGACAACACTGCCTACCTACCGACAAGTTTTCTAACCAGTTTAATTTAGATGAAAATAACCGTCTATTTGAACAATCATTAATTTACTTTGGAGTTATCATAGATATGCTGCAACTGATAAACTTTACCGTCTTAATATTCCGAAGGAGACTCTAAATTGCGTTTCTAACCAAGAGAAATTAAAGCTACTACGAATTTGAAAAAATTCACGTTTGTCTTTGTCTTTGTTGGACATTTTTGTTGGAGTTAAACTTTGTCTAATGATGTTGAGCAATGAATCGAGCGAAGAATTATATAATCGCGAAAAAGCTACGAAATCAAGTAAACGTTCAATAGATAATAAATAAGATTGAAAGAACAAGGTCCTTGATAAACGAAGAAAGACTCCGCGTTTTTTAATAAGACCAGCAAAACTTGAGTCAGAAGGCTTTAGACACATTTACATATACCCAAGTTAAAGTACATGTAACTATGACAACTACGTATTTTTAAATGCATCAGATTCATGGATGATTGATTAAAGATTGCGTGTACTCAATAAGTCTCGTTTCTTTCTTCACAAGTATCGCGTTCAACGATTAGGTTTTTGGTAAAAACAGATTTTCATTGCTGTCTTTTTCAAAAATCCCCATAGTTTCTCAATGTACAACTGTAAAATAAACTTTGAGATTTAAATCTACGCGAAATTGCTCATAAATAAGGGTTGAAAGTTCAGGCAGAACTGTTTCTATGAAAAAACCATTAAACTCTACTTATGAAAGGGCTTTATCTTCGTCAAATTCGAATCGTTCCTTTGTTTAACGAATATTTATACGCGATAAATAGCACAAAAATATCCAATTATCGAATTGTTTCAAGTGCAATAGAGATTCAACGTTTAAAATGAAGAATTAACGTCGAGAACAACAAGAACAATCTTGGCATGCAAATAAAATTTTACCACCGATACAATCATTTGTCTTTCGATTGATAATAAAACAAAAACACGAGAGTTTTTATAAAAAATATGGTCAAAAATTTTGCCTCTCCATCATTACAAATTAATGCTTAGTGAGATTGGTAAAATACTTAATCTCGCTTCATTTATCAAAATCATTAGCGACGAGCATCAATTTATTTCTCAACCATTTTTCACTATTATCAATTGTAATTTGCAACTTTACCGAAGCGCAAAATTCTCATACCAAGTTAAGTGCAATAACAACGTCAAGCGTTACATCTGCACGTTCAACTTTACTTTTCTAATCCATTCATCAAACTTGTTCTCTCTCTCTCTCTCTTTCTCTCTTCCATTAAATGTTTACAAGTTTCAAAAAGTACAAGTATTGCGAAAAACTATTCGTCGAATTTACTCGAAATAATGAATTTTTGATAATTGTTCTTACAATTGTTGCAAATTTGAATTCCACTCGATAAACAATAAATATGTATTCTTTGTCAACGGTGAAACGTCAACAAACAAATGTAAGAACAATCAAAGTGTATTTTATCTTTTGACTATTCGCGTGAAAGAACGCAAAGGTCGTTTATTAAAGTGGCTTAACTTCTCTATACCGTCGTAACTTTAACCTAGAGATTTTCAAACAGATATTCGTTGATAAAAATCACACTTGAAAGCTTCGTACGAAGATCTACCGATACTTACCCACAAAAGCACGATAAGACATTCGCACGATCGTTTGAAAAGAAATAAAATGGCGTTCTTTGGCAAGAGACGAAGACCCACCACGAACAAATTGCACGTAACAGTATCAATAACGAGCTCGAATTTGTCGTCCCATAAGTTTTAAATATCCTCGTTTCTCGTCGTTGCTCATCTCACGATATCGCTTCTCGTGACAATCTTAGTCAATGACGATACCAATCGAATAAAGCAAAAAAAGAAAAAAAAAGAAAACGGAAACCCTCAACTTCCACTTTCCTATTGTAACTTCCTGTCTTAGGATTGCTCGCGCGTCATCAACCTCGCGATCCACGCGTATACATCACCGACGTGCAATTACAACGATCGCCGATTAAAACGAGAAGGAGAATTCCGATTTACGAGACGTCCAAATACCACGACGCATTCGTTCAAAAAGAGTAAAAAAAGGAGACAGTGAAAGAGAAAGAGGAAGAGAGAGAACGGCTGATGTACGTTTGGTGCGTATGCGTGTCGAAGCTTTTTTTCCTGCCTCATTAGCTATACGCGCGAACGCGAGAGAAAGAGAATCATGCGTACTTGTGATATAGACGTTGCGCAGATCAGTGTCTGCATACTTCCCTCCACTTACGTATAACTCGCATTTGTAGGAGGAAAACACGGAGAGAGAGAGAGAGAGAGAGAGACTCCGATATGACGTCAAATCGGTCATATCGTTTCGTTGAAGAAATATAGACGGGAAATAAAAAAAAAACACCTTCGGGGGCTCGTACGAAAAGCTTCGGTGGTCGGCGGTGTTCGATCGCGTTGCACGATCGCGTATATAAGTGTGTACGCGGCGCTCTCGCATACTCGTTCGCGCTCTCCCTCTGTATTATACATTTTGGTTTTGTTGCTACACGCTCTCGCGGCAGCAGACTATAAAGCTACACCTGTGCGTGGAGGGAAATGCCACTCGCCGAGCGTTCATCACGCTGACGAGATCGACAAGCAATCGAGCGTGGAGTCTTATCAATTTGTTGTTTTTCTTTCTTTTTCATTTTATCATCGCGCTCTCCAATACTCCACTTGTGCCTGTATACATATATATAAATATACATATATATACACGCAGACACACACGTACATATATACATACGTAGAAAATAGACAGAGTCGAAGATGTTTCAGAGAATTGGTGTGATCTATTGTTTGATGGTGTTGTGCAGCGCGCTTGTCACGGAAGGACGATGGCACGATTTGAGAAATCCGAGAAAACAACATCGAATCAACGACGAATCGGCAATGGACAACTTGCCACGAACGTTTAACGAACCAAATTTTGACAACGCTCGACACAGAAAGTACCGTCGATCGGAAATGTTGGACAACGAGGAATCGTTTGAAAACAACGACCAAGTGGATACGACAAGAACGTCGTCGCGCACAGAGTTCGACGGTGATCCCGATTATTACGAGGAGCAAGAAGACGAACCGACGGTACAAAGAATACCAAGACGTTCGAGATTGATTCATCCGAAGAAACAACACGTTCATCGTCAACATCGTCATCGTCCCCGACGACATCACAAAAAGCCAACGCTCGAAGATCTCAACGAAAGCGTGTACTTGGAATACGACGAAGGGGTTATTTTGTCGCGCGACAAACGTCACCAACGTCGAAAAAATTGGACGGACGATGATTGGAAAGCGTTCGAGAGTAGTCGTCGACCAGAACTTTACGATCACGACATTCACGTGTTTGAATTGGAAGTTCGCGAAGCTCAAAATAGCTCGTTGTGCAATTATACGGTTATACCGATTCCCGATCCAGGTGGTCGTGTACCACGTGTTTTGGAGCACGTTAAATGCAATTACGTTGGTAACCGATGTCGAGAACGTGGTAGTTACTGTTGCGTGCAAACTTATAGGAATGTCGAGGTGACGTATCCTGGTAATAAAAACGATACAATTAAAGTTTATTCGGGTTGTGTTTGTGCTCTGCAAATCTATGGAACTCTCAAGCCGTACAATCCAAAATTACCGCTTGACGATTAGCATTTTATTCTTTTATTTATTTAGTCGTCTCTCTCTCTCTCTCTCTCTCTCTCTCTCTCTCTCTCTCGTTTTGCTCTTTACTTGCTCTTTCCTCTTTCGCTCTTCTACTTGTTTCGTTAACTTTATTACAGTATTGTTACTTTATAAATATTAGATGGTTGTGACTGATGCATTTAATTTAATTAATTCATATCGCCAACAGCGTATCAAAACTGTGATTTCTTCTCTTCTTTGATTGTTTGTTTGTTTGTTTGTTTTTATCGAAGTCGCGATGCGCATGACACTTTGTACTTAACAAAACTACGTTTGCCAATAAGCGAATTATGTGATAATTAGCGACCAAAAGAATACAAGAAAATGAAAAACAAAAAATAATTATACCATAGTCAAACGTCAATGGGCTACCAACGTCATCATCGGCAAAGACATTTTGACACAGGCAGTGCTTGGCCACACCAATATTACAATTCAACGAGGCCATACTTAATTCGCCAATGTTCCCGTGCTTCTCTCTTTCTCTCGTTTCTTCAATCTATTTTATCGTCATCGCGTTCATTTAATTTTAAGCCATTTTGCTCGTCGTTGCGTCGGCGAACTACCAATTCTTGCCATATATTGTTAATTAACCTTAGAATTCTTTCTTTCCCTATTTTATACTTAACGAAGTACTATTTATTTATTTATTAATTATTAAGCAAATTGTACGCCAGCGATGTTTTCTTACGATACTCGCGAGAAAGACGATTATCGCCGAAGTATCAGCGAGTGAGAACAATTCCTTTGGAATTGCAATGTAAATAATAGCGTTCACTGTATAGATGTATCAAACATGAATACCACTAGACAAGGGTGAAACCCATCTAGTTGAAAAACGGCTAATTAGCCTGAAGCTTTCGAGCAACCTCAACTGTATGAGTAGTCGAATAAACAATTGTTTGTTTTAATTCAACACTATTGAATTATCCGTCATTTTATTATCCTATCGCGAACGTCCATCTCCCGACAACCGCCTGTTAATCGGCAACCACGCCGGCAATAATGCAACGCTGCAAACCGACAAACTCCAAAAGTTTTTGTTCGCAAAATTCAATCGAATTGTACAAGAGACAAAGCATCGCAACGTTCGTTCTCGGTTGACGATCGCGGAGGACTAACGATCGCGTCTCGTGCAAAAACGGAGAAACAATCGATTAAAATCGAACGCGCGTATACTTTTGTTCGCGTTCAGTCCAACTATCCGTTGTAAATAACGAGAGTTGCTCGATTCGTCGACGGTTCAAAGTTTCTTCAAAATTTCTCGCAAAACGCCAACGAGCCTTGCGTACGCGCTCGATCGACCTCGTGGGTTGCGACCGTGACCTTTGATTGTCGAACCATCGGCAATCGCCCTGACAAAATCGAATCTATTATTAGCCTTGAAGAAGAGAAAGAACTATTTTTAAACGTGATTTGGAATCAATCGAACGGATGAACAAATGCACGATTGCAATTTGTGCGCGTGAAATTCGTAGGTTTTTCGATTCGACGCCGAATATGCATAATGTTGAAGATAAATATGTACGGGCGAGTCCGAGGCAACGCTTCGCGTGCAATTTCAACGAGGATTCGAGAGATTCAAGCGGATTCAAGCGGATTCAAGTCGAGATGGTAATTGTAGTAAGGAACGACCTAACGAACGTTCGATACTCTTTCAAACGGACTCGTCGTTCGTTCGAAAATTTTTCCATTCTTGTATTACTCAAAAATTATTCTTTTGTCTTCTTTGCCCGACTCTTTTATCTGGCAAATTAAACACGCTACATTTTTGCTCGTTATCTGACTATTTCCGTGATTTATAAAATGTTGGTCGATTCAACCGTGTACCTACCGTATCAATTCAGTCGAATACATTTTTTCATAGATTTGCCTCTTTGTTCTCGTTGACGCGTCTAACGCTTTAACAAACAGTAGTTGGGTATTTCTTCAAGCTTCTCTCTAGGATACGAATCGCTTTTATTTGCACCAATTATTTGAACAAAAATTGAAACGCGAGAAAAAGGCGTTTGTATCGTGAAGAAATTTCAACGATGAATGCCTCAACGCAACGGTTGTTAACCCGATTCCAATGAAAAGCTCGACACGTAGACGCGCGCGTTGACGCGGAACTTGAAAATTAGTTAATTTTTTTAGATATATTCGCGTAATTGCGCGTATCGGTATCTTTGTTCCCGTTCGACGTTTTATCGTAATCCTCACGCCGAATAAGTTGTCGGCACGTGAGCGCGCGTGCGAAAATAAAGAAGATAAAAATAGCCCGATCTCGTTTCGTTTCTTTCCGTTCATCTTACGGGGAGTTACCTCGTCTACGTAATTTGTGTGTGTGTGTGTGTGTAGTATACCCGTGTACGCACCTACGTGTACGTACAAGAACAATAGTAATCCCCGAAACTTCGTTGACTTTGCCTTTCCTTCGATGTCTTACGTTTTTTTATTTTTGATTATTTTTTTTTTTTTCTACCAAGGCGTCCTTGACTTCGCGACTCGTATATTTACAAGCGTCGTGTTTACTAAGATTATGTCGTGTCGTTACTTTATGTAAGTATACGTGTAGTGGTAATTGTCAATCGGGGGATTCACAGCAGAAACAACGTTGACGCCAGCAATTGGAAATGCAACTGCTCGACGAACGCGTGAAAAAGGCTAACAGGATTCACCCGTTGATTATTCACTCGCCTCGGCAATTTGCCCGCTAGAAATCACATGCGCATTTCTTTTCATTTCTTTCCTTTTTTGTCTTTTTCGTCGTATAAACAGTTTCGATGACGCCTTGTAGAAAGTGTGCAACGTGATGTAATAATCGAATTGTCGGTTCTTTTTTGGAAAGAGTACACGTGAATAATTGATGTAAATGATTTCTAATTTTAGAAACGACTAACATAAACGGTTAGCGGTTCGTTGACGCTAGCAATCGATGGTTTTGCTTACGTTTCATATCGTTGACGCGTCGGTCGGTTACGTTGACGCCGAGATTGAGAAAAAACTCGATCTTTCGCACAGCTCGACGTCCAACAACCATGGTTTTGCGCGATTCGCGCACGCGCGAATACCTTTCCGATAATCCGATCAGCGTTTGACAAATTACGCGAACGATCGTTTTATAAATAACAGCGGATCGAGCGCGACGGATGCCCTCGGGATTGGAGCAGCGAGAAGCAAGGAGAGCAGCGCGCGGACGACGGAGGAAGAAAACGCAAACGTAGACGATCGTCGGTCGTATCTGCATACGGGAAAAAAAATCTAAATAACAACGCCATATAACAATTAACGAAATTGATACGACGACACGTTGTCACGACACACGCACAACGATTATAATCTTTGCGCGACTTTCCGGCTGATCAATTAATGAATGAACGTTGTTTCTTCTTTTCCTCCCTAAAATTTTCGCGTGACGCGCGTCGCTCTTACGCTATTCCACTTCTCTCCGCGTTTGGGTTTAACGCTCGTTGTACGGAACGGGCCACTCGAGTTCAAAGATTTTTGGTGAATTTCTTCCTTTGCGCTTACACGGTCTTATTGTTCGCGCGAAGGAACGTCGAAGGGCGATTGAACTTTCTCCAAATTTATGTAATTATTTTTAAAAAATGGATTTTTTTTCCAGTCAGCCTATTTCCCGTAGACTATTTCCAAGGGAAATGTTGGATAAAATTTTACGTCGACGCAAATACCAATAGAGCTGACATTTGAATATCGAGGTATTGCAAAGAGCATTAATGATTTCAATGAACTACCTGTATCATGAATGAACATTCGACGTCACAGGAAATCCTTCGAAAAGATACAATCTCACCGTAAGACAATCACTTGTTCGCTTGGTTAGTCAATCGAGTACTTTTTTTTGTCGGTCGAGTACTTCTTAACGTTGAACTCTGCAGCGGATTCTTTGGAATAAAGTTGAGTTTTTCTAGAAAAAAGAACACCGTACTTTCGCCCACCGCGGGTCGTGTCAATAATGATTATCGACAAAAATGCGCGCAATCGTAAAAGAAAATCAGTCATGGACTGCGTTGAGGTATGCGAACGAACGATGCTACCAATCGTATTAACATAGGTCAACGTCTTTGATTCGCTCTATTCTAGTCTCGACTCCCTCTCTCTCTCTCTCTCTCTCTCTCTCTCTCTCTCCTTACCAAGTAAATAAATAAAAAAGATAAAACTTTGATCGCAATATAAGAAAAGAACGCGTACGCGTAAATTAACGACGCTTTCGAGCTATATATAGCCAATAAAAAATCACTTGCGATCGGATTATGGAAGGAAAATAAATACGCACGAGGATTATTCGAGTACAAAGACGAAGGATTCGATTGACGAAAATTCGCTGTATCGCGTGTTGTGACGTTGTAGCAATAATGTACCGACGCACTTGACGACGCTGTAATTTCAAAAGAAAGCACGCGTTCGTACGGGAAAGCGTAAACAGGTGGGGAAGAAACTCTAGCGTGGCATCGGTCACGTCGAGGAAAATCAGGGGAAAATTGTTTGTCGTTGTACCTTTGTTTTTTTATCTCACGTACGTATACGCATTGAAAACTTACGATTTCGCTAATAACTTGAAAAGTATTTACGTTATTTTGCCTACGTCACCGTAAGATTACATTTCTCAACGACTCTTTTCAAATAAATCACGAGATAATCCGCGCGAACTTTATTAATCGCAACGCAAAAATTCGATTTACGAAATAGCCGAGGCGTAAGCTCGTGTACCAAGTTTCTCATCTTTTAAAATCCGCGATCGTCACCCTACTTGCCAACGCAAACGTTTTCGCGAACCGTTTGATCGTTGTTCGACAAATGCAAAACATACATACGACATTGTCGTGAGTGAAAATGAAAAAAAAAAACAAAAAAAAACAAGTAGGCTTATTTGTAAATCGAGACAACGTTTATACGAGTAAGCGACAAATCAAGGGAATCACGTACGGAGGTGTCGCGTTTCTTTTGTACGAATCGAAAGTTTTGTGGGAGACACGAGGCTAAAACCCTACTCCGCGAAACAGAGTAGCTTTCGACGAGCGATATTTGGGCCACGAGCCGATTATTAAAGTAGACTCGCGTGTACGCACGCATCGCGATTATGTTAATTGAAATAATGATCGCGCGAGCGACAAAGAAACAACAGAAAAGTCACGAGGTAACCGATAGCTCGAATGTTTGCAGTGGGTTTTGAGAAATACTACGGAAAAAGACTTGCGTCACGCACTATTCGAAGACAATATGTTGCAAATCCAGCCCATTGTTGAAGCTGCGCGATATATTTATTCGTTTGTCGCGTTTTATTTGTTTACAACAATATCCTATCGAGACGAGATTTTATCTTCGGAATGACTTTGAAGAGCGAACGAACTGTAAAATGTGAGCGATCGAGATAAACTTGAAGGAACTCGAACGAACGAATAATTTAGCAAATAAATATTCACCGCGTAATGCACGCGATTTAATTGTATTGTAACGTTACGCGGTTCAAATATAAGGATCGCCGATTTCTCGCAGGCGTCTCGTTGCAACGTACAGAAGGCGATTTTACCGGAGGACGTCTCGCGAATAGCCAGCTGTCTCTGCAATTAGTCAGACGATGACTTTCGCAATCTACTATTTGAAAAGATCAGTCGAGAATTGCCGAAAAAAATCCGTTCGACTGCACGAATGTATACCGCGTAGATTAGAAATCCGTGCGTCGTGTTTAGCGCGCAAATAAGCGCGATGTACCGTAAATTGTTAAACTATTAAAAAATTTGTTTAGCAGCGGCTTTCTCTCGTGCCCGTCAGCGGCGATTATCACTCTGACGTCATTCGTAGAAAGTAACGCGTTAGAACTCGCTAAAAATCGAGTAGGCGCGCTGTCAAAATAAGGTTTGTTGGCGCATCGATTAACGAATAACCTTTATCCAACGTCCGCCAATTTAATAGCTTTTGTATTATTCGATGGAACACGTGTTTATCCGTGAGAGAAAATCGGGAGATACGCGACACTGTGAAATTCGAAAAAAAATCTTGGCAACTTTCATTTACAACGTGAAATGCGAGCGTTTTCCACGTTGACCAAGAACAAACTCCCAAGTCCATTTATTTCCTTCGATGTTTTCGTTACGTTTCGCGTAAATATGAAAGAACTCTTGCATTTGCATCGAGGCACGTGCCGACCAATGAACCTTTTGAAAGCGTCTACGTCATACGAAGAAAGTCAATTGAAACAAAATGCATAGCTAATTGTTGTATTATTAAAATATTTCGGTGTGATTATTATACAGCGAATATGCGTCATCGTATCGCGCGCGTCTCTTTAGCTCTCCTGCATAATTAAGCTCGCTCGATTCGACGAGTCTTTTAATTAAGCCAAGTGATTTTTCGTTTGGCACTGCATTTATTTATGGTGTACTGCGCCAACAATCAAAAAAACAACGATCGATCGAGATGTGCGAAACGATACAACGAATTATTTCAATGCACACGACGATTCTTATTGAAGAGTCGTGCTTTTTTAACCGCTCCAACAACCAGGCTGTATCGCGACGCGCGATTTATCGTTCCTACAGATATTTTTAAAGTCAGCACTCGCGTATTTTTCCGTTGAAAACGCGCTGTAATCGTTCCGCAAGCAACCGACTACTTCAATCGGCATCTAATCTCGTCTAATTGCAAATTCCTCTCGACCGATATAATTATCCCTGGCGTCTACGTAAATAGATCCTATGTGCTATATATACTATGCGAAGAGTCGTTGGAAACAGCTGATTGCTATGACGTTTACCGCACGCGAACTTGTGAATTATTTAGTACGAATATCGTGTACGCGAGAAGACAATCAGTTTTATCCGTAATATTTGTTGCTCTGTGCCGATACTCCGTGGATTTTCGACACGAGTACGCGCGCTAGACTTATCGAAATTGATTACTTTCGCGAGCAGCCTGTTTTATTTATTTTTTTTTCTTTTTCATAACCTTGTATATATATACACGCAGATACTTCGTCTGGACAATTATCATCGACAAGTCGCGAGATGACTGGTGAAAAAGAGCGGACGATTATTACGAATATTGAAAATAATATTCAGAAGATCGTATTGAACAGACCCGGGAAGAAAAATGCTCTGACCAAACAGGTAACGAAGATCGGGAATTTAAAAGGTCCAAAGGTCGATATACTCGATGCATTAGACGAACTTGTCGTTTTCTTTTTCGTCCACTCGTCACGTTTCATCGTTCTTTAACAAATAAATGAAAAAAATATCATTATAGTTGGTTTGCGTAAAATACAATTTACCATTGACGATATTCCGTTTTTCAGATGTATCTAGAAATTACAAAAATATTAAAAGAATCCGCAAATAACGAAGCTGTTTGTGCACTTCTGATGACAGGTAACGGAGACTTTTACAGCAGTGGAAATGATTTTATCAGTTTCATGATGGACTCCACTGGTGATAAAATAGATATCGACGTCAAGTAAGGAATTTTTCGCGTACTAAGCTGTACGCTCTCAATACCCGATGATTTTGTTTTGAAGTTATTGCAAACTTTTGTAGAGAATTTGTGGATGCACTGATTTTATACCCAAAACTCTTGATTGCTATTGTCAATGGACCAGCTATTGGAATAGCGGCAACAACGTTAGCACTTTTTGATGTTGTGTATGCCTCTGACGCAGTGAGAATAATTATCTTACTACAAAACTACGTCCATTTTCTCAAAACTTTTCAAATATATTTCCTTCCGCAGGCTTACTTATCGACTCCATTTTGCAAACTAGGACTATCTCCTGAAGGTTGCTCCTCGTATACTTTTCCTAGAATTATGGGGGCTTCAAAGGCATCAGAGATGCTATTTTTTGGAGAAAAATTAACTGCGAGAGAAGCTGCTCACTGTGGGCTAGTCAGTAGAGTGTACAAACCAGAAGCAAGCGATGCAGTTTGGATGCATATTAATGAAATTGCATCTCTTTCAAAAGAGGTATAAAATACAACACTGAGTGTAACGACAAAAGCTATGCATTTATAAAATTGTGCGAAACGTAATTTTAGAGCATGACGTCAACTAAAAAGCTGTTGAGCAGATGGAACCAAAAACAATTATTGAAAGTAAACGAAGAAGAGATGAAAGCCTTAGTTGACATTTTAGGGAAACCAGATTTTTCCGATAGAATACTAAAGTTCTTTTCGCAAAGAAGTAAAATTTAAATTACCTCAATTTTGTAGCTAGAAAGATTTGCAAAATCAATCAGAAAAGGCTGTTTATTCTTTTTTACAATGCAGTATATTTTTAATTGAGACGACAATTTTTAAAAGTTGTATACGTTACAAGGTAACATTATGAGAAGAGTATATATACATATATATCTCTATCGCAATATCTTACCGTTGTGTCATATCTTATCTTTATGCTACCGTTATTGTAATTCTAATTTAAATTTTAAACGAAATTTTATTTTTTACTTTTCTATAGAATGTTTGAAAATAAATGTCACGTATTCTTGAACTTGATTCAGCATTAATTCCTGCAAATATTTTTTAGTTTTGTATATTATTGCCTATGTATGTAATATAGAATTTATAAACTTGATCGCAAACGATCACATTAATGCTGTACCTTCATCAAATCAGAGCAAATTGGTTGTTTGTAATGCTGCCAACTGAGTAGTTGATTTATTGTTATTTGTTGTTTTGGCTGCTTTTTATTGAGATCAAATTGGCAGTCTCTTGAACTGTCTCCGTTAGATTGCTCCTCCATTTTATCAGGTATATCACCTATTCCTGAGCATGAACAATCCATCAGATCATGCGTAACGGATGCAGTTTTACTATCCAAAGTGAATAAATCCTATAAAAAATGATTATTTGCCCAGTTGTGAAATTATTCGATAAATGTCAATGTTTTATTTAACGACGTATAGTTAACAGTACGCATACTTTTAGTTCGTTTGTTGATAATTTTAACGATGCAATAAGATTAGCATCAACTACAGCTTCGCTCAGTCCGGTTTTGCTAATCTGGCGCTGATAAATTTTCTCTTCGATTGTCCCAGTCGTTAATAGTCTGAAAAAATATACTTTTACAAACTCTGTGATACAAAAGTTCTTTGCTAAAAATATTGTACCTATATATATACACCGATCTCTTCTGGCCGTCACGCCAAATACGAGCCATAGCTTGAGCATCATTTGCAGGATTCCAATCAGAATCAAACAAAATCAGTCTTGATGCTCCCACTAAATTCAAACCGACTCCTCCAGCTTTTGCACTTAAAAGAAAGACACCTGTAATAAATTCAAGTTACCAAAGAAAACTATTCATATTTCTTATAAACAATCGATTACAGTTTAAAGACATACGACAAACCACATTATCTTTGGAATTAAATCTATCGACTAATTTCGTTCTAGAGGCTACAGGTGTGGTTCCATCTAATCTACAAAATTGTATTCCTACCGAGTAACATATCTTTTCCAAAAGATCCAAAGTTTGTGTAAAATAAGATACTAGTACAACTTTTTCCTGGGTTTTTTTTAATGCTTGAAAAATAGCTTGCACCACTTTAAATTTACTTGAGTAAGCAAACGAACTATTTATAGCAGACAGATTAGTTGGAACGGAAGGTAAAATTTCTTCCAAAATATTGCTCTTTTCACTAGTGAAAAGATAAGGATGATTGCACACTTTTTTCAAAGCAGTGATAACAGTCAAAGGCATAACATTTCCATCCAGTATAGATCTACTGAACCAATAGTCGGATATCAAACTATACAAATTATTTTGTTCAACTGTAGGTCTACAAAAAATGACTAGATCATGTTTCTTAGGAAGATATCGATTGATTATATTATTTGTACGTCTTAAAATGAACGTTTTTGATCTATCATGCAATTCCTTAGCTCTTTCTCGTCCTTTATCTATTTCTTTTTCGTCTGCTGTTGAACGTTGAGATCTCACAATTGGCTGCTCGTAGTAACTTTTATATTCACTAAAGCTACCAAGTATGTTAGGATTTACAAAATTTGCTAACGTGTAGAATTCTTGTAAATCATTTTGTACAGGTGTGCCTGTGAGTAAAATTCGTCTTTGGCAATTTAATTGATTGAGAAACTAAAAATAACATTCAAATTACAACTATAACTCATTTATAAGTAAAAAATAATCATTACAAATAATAACTCACTTTTAAAGTTTTTACTTCGCTGTTTTTTAATCTATGACCTTCATCGCAAATGAGTAACTCAAAATTTAAACTATTAATGTCATCAATATTTCTTACAAACATTTCATAGCCAATGATCATAACACAAGCTCTTGGAGATTTTGTAAAATCTTTGACTTTTTGCTTGCCTTCAACAACATATGGTGAAATTTTTATAGAACCAAGCCACCTTTTGAATTCTTTATTCCAATTTCCGCATAAACTACTGGGAGCTACTATTAAAACTCTTTTTAATACTGGCTTTCCATGAGGACCTTTTTTTAACAGAGTCCAAACGAGCGATATACATTGAAGAGTTTTTCCCAAACCCATCTCATCGGCTAATATTACACCTTTATGTCTATTATCATTCATCCCCATGATACACTTATACATGAAAACCACTCCTTCTCGTTGATGAGGTCTCAATACAGCAGCTAAACAACCATCGACAGCAACTTCATGTAACTTCTGATCAACACTTTGATGGAACCATTCGTCGTCGAAAAATGGATTTGGCATAATGAGAGGTTCATAATTAAAATGCAAACTTGATCCTGATAATCAATTTTAATAGAACAAGATGTTACAGATGAAAATTAAGTTTTAATTTCAAAATAGGAAATAAATTATTTTTTAGTACCAGCTTTCACAGGGACAAAACCCTTGGATATTTTGGCTCTTTTTGAAGGGGGTTCCACAGACTCGCTGACAATTGTTACTCGACTAGATTGTCTACCTTCAAGATCTTGAATTGATACCAATTCCACTATCTGATCAAATAAAAATTTATTTCGTTAATTTGTAAAGTAATTTATAAACGAATATAGCATTATCTCTAAATTCAACTGTCAAAAAAATATAAATACTTCTATTTCTTTTCCTCCTATACATAGTCTTAGGCCTTCTTCGACAGTTTCTGCTTTGACTGTAGTTTTGCCAATATATTTGCCGTTCACATCCTGGGATTGATCCAAACGAATTAATGCTACCTTTAAATGTTTTAATCTACCTAGTCAAATAATTTAATCGATATAAATACCTTCAACACTGCACTTTTTCCACTAACTTCTAAAATTGCATCGCTATCCCATTGCTTATGCTTTCTAGTTGAAATTTTACCAACCATAACATTGTAAATTCTGCAAGAAAAGAAAATTGCATAACAAGCATTGTAACATTTACCGAATATTATTACTTAGATAACATTTTGTTTCCCTTACCTTTTATCATTGTTAAAGACATCGCTGTTTTTTATCGTAGAAGTATCAACAACGTTTGATTGAACTTTAGACTTCTCTCTTGTTACATCTAACGTTTTCAATGGTGTCTTTAAAACAACACAACTAGGATCGTCCTTAGTAACAATTGGTTCACTAGACTCTTTGATTTCTTTGAAACTTTCAAAACTCGTTACTTTTTTAATGCAAACTTCGGTGGCAGCAGCATTGTTTTCCTTCGCAGAATCGTCATTGACATTAGCAAATAATTTTAAAACGTCTTCTTTGCTTCTTATTGGTTTGATCGCTTGTTTACTCGGTGAAGTTTTACTGTAGTCCAACTCACGAAATTTAATACCTCCGGATATTTTATTTCTATTCATACTGTAGCTACAAAAACAAAGATAAGCAATTTGTCAACATCTAGCCGTCGTTCAATGAAAAATAATTTGCCGCCAACAGCGACATTTGATCATTGATAGCAAGCAGAGATTAGTGGGCTCCGATTATACGTGGTAAAGAGTATTTCAAAGCCGACTTTTAGAAAAGAGAAATTCGATGTCCGAACTAAAGTTTCCCCCCTTGCGGCGAAGTCTGAAAGCAGAGTATATCTCTGATCGTAAAGCGGTAAAAAAGACCAAGATTTGATGCAAAATTAGCGTCATAGGCGAACGTGCGTCTATATTTTGTTGTCTAAACAAAAAAAATGTCACGGGGCCAGAAACAGTCGGACACCAGTCGAATGCATCGCAGCGGATGAACGATCTTTACTAATCCATTAAAATTCCTCCATAACTAACTAACTGCTTTACACTACTTGTAGGTACATTGCTAGATAACTGAAAATCGTGACTTTATTCAATTTTGTAACGATAAATTTTTACATCGTACACGCAAAATACATTTATCGCTACTAAATTTCTATTAACGGTCAAAAAAAAAATTATTGAATCGATTTATATGATTATATACTTCATGGAGTTTGGTCGAATGTGTTGTCTTTATACATGTAATTGTTAATCGTTGGTAAAAATTCTTAGATTACATATTGTATTATTATTGTAAAACAAAAATATTTTGCAATAATATATTTGCAATTTGATTGAGCATTCTTTGAAAGTTAATTAATCATAAAAATAATTTGGCCTAACACTTTTGCATACGATTGTATATAGCGGTGGCCGCTTCGGCTACAGGCGTTGTAGACTTCTCCCTGGTCTCCCCCTCTTCCCTTTTGCCGCTGCCGCTCTAACATTGTCAAGTGCGTATTTTTTCGTTAAAAATCCATTTTATGTAGGGACATCGGCAAATTATTGTTGAAAATATTAGCGTATATCCATAAATCAGGTTTTCACGAATATTTTTGTATACGTCGCATTACCGGTTTAATAAAAATTAGTTGAAAATAAGTTGTGTTTTGTTGCACTTTTTTCTTAGACCTAATTCGTGAAACTAATTCATTGTTGTGAAATAATCTGAATGTTCATAGTTTGATATTGTTTACTGCCGTAAAAATGTATTTGTGCAATATATACGTGATTAAAAACTCGATAATTTTGCAATGCATAAGAGATTATAAGACATAACCTAACCATTGAATATTCAACATTGCTATAGCTAAATAATTTTTAATAGAGAAAACGTTAACGAAGTTTATAACAATTAAGAGTTTTAAGTGTTATTTTTTTTGCTTAAATATTTGTTGTGTTTATTACAGAATGTTGATGCCCAAGAAGAATAGGATTGCCATCTACGAATACCTCTTCAAGGAGGGTGTTTTAGTAGCTCAAAAAGACTACCATTTGCCAAAACATCCAGATCTGGATATACCAAACTTGCAAGTCATTAAGACCATGCAGGTGAGAATTTGTCAATTATTTTTAAAAGCTAACTAGCCAACAGAGTGTAAACAACAAAATCCTGTTTAGTTCTCAATTTCATTGAAATTAAGCAACTCGAAAGGGACCATAGATAAAACATCGAATATCGACATCACTACAGTAATCTATGACATGATGAAATAAAAGCTAATAATAATGTTCAATTACAGAGCTTGAAATCTCGTGGTTACGTTAAGGAACAGTTTGCCTGGAGGCATTTTTATTGGTACCTTACCAATGATGGTATCGAATACCTCAGGCAGGTGTTGCACCTTCCACCTGAGATTGTACCAGCCACCTTGAAAAGGAAACAGCCTCAATCAGAGAGCACAAGAACCAAACCTCCAAGTGGCCCACGAAGCGAATCTTCGCGACCTGCTGAAGACCGTGCTGGTTATAGACGTGGACCTGGTGGTGCTGGACCAGGTGACAAGAAAACCGATGTTGGTGCTGGCACTGGTGATCTTGAATTCCGTGGTGGTTTTGGACGTGGAAAGACTCAATAAAATCTTTCGTTGTACTTGTTATGTTATAAAAATCATTTTTTCACTTCATTAAAAGATTCAACCGCCCAAACAATACTTGTTCAACATTTTATTGCAAAAAAGTGAATAAACTGGTTTTTACATAGAAGATATAATATTTTAATATATTAATTTTTTTAAAGTCCATTAATTCGTTATCATAAAATAATTAGATGGTAAAAAGGGAAAAAAACGACTTTGATACATACAATAGTTCAATTCTGCGGATAAATATTTGAACATTATATCAGAGAAATTTAATTTGTCAAGCAATTCCATTCAACTAATTTATTCAAATATATAATAATTCGTTGTTAAGTTTAAATTATAAAAACCGTTTATTAAGAAGAGTGAATTTACTATTATCATATTCCAGTATAAATATCACTTTATCACAGGCAAAAATAATTTTTGTGCTGTGACAATTTATCATTTCTATCAATTCAATTGTACAATAAATTGTACTATATAGAGTGATTCAACTATTTCAAGTCAATAACTTCATTGTCAACTATGGTAAAAATTCGCTTTATGATAATTATTATATTAGTTGTTATACATTGTGGTAAATAGAAAGTTATGCTTCTTTTTACGATACAAGCTTTGAAAATATTATAACATAACGTCATACGCCGTGAAAATTCTCTAGATTAATTTTTATGAATCTTTCAAAGAGACATAATGAGAATTTCATGAATATTATTTACTATTAATCACTTTGATTGTTTCATTAACCATAAAAAAATGTTGATAAAAGTGTAATTAATACAGGTTTACAAAATTTATTGTTACATTTAAGTTAACATTCTCAATTGATAAATGTCCCATAATACAAGCAAGAAAAGGAATGTAAAAAAACATTTAGTTGGCTTTACAAAGTTTTTTAATGTTGAATAATTAATAGAAATATACATAACTTAACACAGTGTTAACAGTTGCTTTGGCATTATAATTCGTTAGTTTTAGCTGACTCGATCGTATACTAAAAATAGAATGTCTACTTGGGTTAGCTATACAAAGTCGCTGTAACAAAACATTTAAAAGTAGTGGAAGAATTTTTTTAATTGAATTGAGTAATAAACTGGATTGAAATATAAATGATTAGTTTAAATTCAATGAAGTGCTTGACAACTTTTATCAACATCTTTCTTTTAAAATTAAAAATTACAAATAACTGTAATAATTCATGGAAGAACTTTATGTACAACTAGATATGCAACTTCTGCACTGATGACTTGCCACTGTATAAATTATCATCATATTTACAATGGAAAACTCGAAAGCTACTTCGAGCTAATATAAAACTAGACCCTGCGCCATGCGCAACTAAATCCTCTTATAAAGCAGCACATTATCATTGTAACATTAAAAACTAATGAAATTTAGCCTAGTCTTATATATCCATGATCGTATATTCAACCGTTATCACACCTTACAGTATCACAATTGTTACTCCAAAACAGGCAATTGCCTATTCCACTGTAACAAATGAGAAATACAGTAGCCAAGAACACAAGGCTGCATACGGTACATGGTTTTCGTTCCAGGAAGAATCCAATCAGATAGAGTACCATAAACATAACATGAGTTTGAAGTAGCGCTGGATTTACAGGCTTTGGTATTAGTAATACAGGAATAAGCCATTGTACACAATACATCCTTTTGCTATTTCTTCAATGATAAGTTTTTACAATCTTTGATATCTAATATACTGAAGCTGGACAGCTTTGAACCATACCTGGAAAATATTGTGCACAAAAAGAAATATAGATTGATGGCTAATAAGCATTATTATGTATGTACTTAAAAATTATTACTGAATGAAGATGATTTTATAAATGTGGTCGCCACAATACGTGTATCTAAATAGTAAGTTAGTATATCGACTAATCAAAGTATACTTAAAAACGTACTCAAAATGAAATTACATATTCTTGCAGTTAAAGTCACTTTGAAAGATCATTAATAAACTGATTATCATTCAAACGTTACCTATAAGCATTGTAAGATAGAAAGCGATACAATTATGGATTAATACGATGAAATACGAGAAATTTCAGCAAAAAATTAGAGTGACAAACACATTTCGCAGCCGAAACGAAACTAGAGCATAAGTAGAAAACGCAGCAAATCATCCATATCTATAGTAAAAGTAGATAAACGTATAAGTTAAACAATAGCTAACTAAATTATTTACAAACCTCGTTTGATTGTCATAACCTCAAAGTCACTAGATAACGCACCAACGATGAGCTTATCGTGCAATCATCTTCAATTGATAAGTGCATTTACCAAGTGTGAATCGCAAGCAATTAAAATATCGACAATAACCGCGATCTCGTAAAAACCGGAGATCTCACGGAAGCACGCTAATTCCTTTTTATGACATTACGATGTACATAGTGCATAATCGCCTTGTCTGCGCACACGACGGGGGCGACTTTTAAAAAGAGGCGCAGTGCATAAGTGTGAGCAGCTTAACAATATCTATACTAAACTCGTTCAACGTTGATTTTCCTTTCAGCATCACAATTTTTTTTCTATATACATACATAATACAACCATTTCAGCTGCGTTTCCTGGTGGGACGCATGCGCTTTGGCGGATGGGCCGACGAACAAAATACACACACGTAAGCGGGGGTATTTGTGTGTCTTTTTTTTTTTTGGAGCAAACCGATTGCTCCGGCTACTCTATTGGAATATCGATCGAATATTGACGTATGAATGATTCTCTTTTGATCGTGGGCTCATTCGGATATTCCAGTTAATTTTGCACAGCCATAATAAATCGTCTACGTAAAGTTAAGTTGGATTTTTAATGAAATTAAGAAGCACAGTCACTTGAATATTTAATATAATTTATTACCGATGTATATCGAGCTGATAATTTGCACCGATAATCGAGATGAATATTTTTGGATGAAAATTTACGTTATATGAGAATATCCGTGGCGATATTGGCTGTCTACAAAATGATAGCTATAATCAAAATTCAAATTTAATAGGAAAATTGTTTTTCGCGCTTGCACATTTGCGCGTGCGTACACAAATGCACCTAATCGGAGAGTCGCGAGGATGACGGCGTGGACTAACCTGAGATAATAACGTTCTTTCTTCCACTCGTCTTTTACTTTATCATTCCTTATTGCTTTGTCTTGTAGTAAGGTGATTGTAACTGTAAACTAACCAACACGTCATACATAAACTAAAATTCATACCCTAACTAAATTTTAAGTTTACCCAACTAACTTATTTCTCGTTACCTTACTTAACTTTTAATAAAAAAGTGTGTCCCCCGGGGCCCCTTTGTCATTGCCAACGCAATGGAAATAGATGATATTCCTCCCTTATCCCCCGACATAGGTTCTGAATCTGATGATGACACAAATACTCAAAATATAAAGAGAAGAAAACACTCTTCAAACAAACATGAACAAACTCACACTGGACTCTCGAAAAAACACAATCTATACAGATCTCTCCTCCTCGTCGTCAAATATAAATTTAAAAAAATTAAAACACAAGTATCACAAACAAACCTCAAAGAATAGGACTACCTAGAATCCTGAATACCCAAGTGACATACCTCCTCCGTATAAAGTTATACTTCAATCAAAAGACCATCAAAATGACAAAATCATCAAACCTGGACAAGTTACATTCAAATTAGTTTCACTTTTTCCAGATAATAACTCTGAAAAAATAACATCCTTCGGAACAAACAAATATGTATTTATTACGTATCAAAGGAAAGCAGCAAACCGAATTCTTAAAGAAGATTTTGACTTCATAAACAACAACAATCTTGAAACACTAATTCCCAACTCAAATGTATTTAGACATAGTATTCTAAAGGGCATTTCGAGTGACTTATCAGAAGAGGATATATTGAACAACATTAGTCTGCAAGTTGCTAAAATACGTAGATTCGAGAGAAAGATATAAGATGAAAATGATAGAGCAAAATATACGTCTGTCTCAACAGAGACTGTGCAGATAACTTTTAAAGGACAAACTTTTCCTCGATGTTTATACTTGTATAAAGTTAAAATTAATGTAGAAACTTACGTAGCAAATGATAAGCTACGTACTAATTGCTTCAGTTTCGGTCACACCAAATCTATTTGCAAATCAAAGAACCCTCGCTGCATACACTGTGGCAATGCTCATCATAGGGACTTACAATGATCAAAACAAAGATCAGATAATCTGCATTAATTGTAAACAAACACACTTAGACACGTACAAAAATTGTCCTACAAAGAAATTCGAACAAAAAGTACTTTCTATATCAATTCGCAAAAACAAATCCATTCAAAAAGGTAAATCAGAATTTAAAACCATTGAACAATCTGTTAATCAATAATTCAATTAACAAATTTTCAAGAGTTACACACTTCGTTTGCTTATGAAGAAATTACAGACAATGGTTATAACATCCACAATAAACTTCAAAATCACTACAATTACCCTACTAATGATAACATTCAAATATCCTCAAATAATAATTCAAATCAGAAAAACTCGTTTTGACAAATTCGTACTAAAACTCTTTAATTCAAAAACTCCGCTATAATCAACAAGATAATCTACCTATTATCTCCCCCTTCCAACTAAAAACCATCCCTTATTATTTCAATTTATCATAATTAAATCATACAACAAAGTATACCCCATAGTCAATGCTTACATTCAGGCGTACGTTAATCCAATTCCATACGCATATAAGCATATAATTATGACTATACCATACACCAACCAAACATAGATATTCAGTCTGGACTTAAAATAAAAACATCAGATCACCTAAATTCATTATTCAAATATGTATTTAATACTGAATTAGAAAACAAAATAAGTATCTTCACTGATGCCTCCAAGCAAGAAGGCTCTTCTCATTCGGGCTTTGCCTACCTCGTTGCAAACTCTCAAGAGAACAAATCGTTCAAAATCACTTCTATATCGTCTATATTCACCGATGAAGAACTTGTCATAATAATGGAACTTAATTATATTTAAAAACAATCACAAGATAAATTTGTCGTTTTTTTCGATTCAATCAGTGTACTAAAAGCAATAAAACACTTCTCTCCCATCAAAAATAAAAATACTTCTTACCTAATTATTCATATAAAACTTCTACTGTACTCCTTACATAAACAAATCAAAAAAATTTAATTATTTTGAATTCCCTCTCATGTTCAAATAACACACAATGAAACTGTTGACAAACTAGCAAAAGCGGCTATCGCAAACGGTACTAATACAATAATCCTAATTCATTATTCAGAATTTCAAGAAGATATTAGTAAGAAACACAAACAAATCTACAACACTTCCATTTTTACACAAAGCACATTAAAGGCAATTACTATTTTCAAAATTTTTATTCAGCCTCGAAGCCCAAACCTTGGTTCCACAAATCACATTTTCAACGAAAGCATATCACCTTTATCGATAGATTCTTAATCTATTTAGTAATCATTACTCGTTAGCTGCGAGTCTACACGGGAAAAAATGTGTTAAATTAGCCGCTTGTGACTGTGGTTTTCATTATGAAGCCATAAACCATAGCGTTTAGGATTGCGTTAATTATACAACCCAAAGATATTCACTTCGAAATGAATTCAACAGATTTACACAGAAAAGAAAAGTACCTCAAATAACTTCTATACAAGAAATTTTAAAATCTCCTACAAATACACCCGCTATTTTACTAACAGAATTCCTCAACAAATTCCAGTTAGCAATATAACATCTCTATTTATCTTTCCCTCAAATACCCCTTACATAACATATGAATTACCTACCAAAAGATATTAACAAACACATAAATAAATCACTCGTAATTATTAAATTTTAATTTTTCAATTGATCATTTTACAATCGCGCATGCGTTTTGGCATATCGGAGTCTCAGCCAGAGATCCATCGCCATCTATATTAAAGTAAAGTAAAATAATGCACCTAACCTATATTCCTGGGAAACACTGAAAAAAATGTAGTGCAACTTAGTATTTACAGTGGTTTACGTTTTAGCAAGTGGAAATCACAACAAGCATTTTTTTGCAAAATAACTGGATCTTTCAAGTAAAACATTCGTAATATGGACATCGAAAAACAATCGTCCCCGTTGGGAAACAATTTTTTAGATCGACAAAAGCAATTAAACGATCGATTAAGTTTAACCGAAAAATCTTTAAATAAACATCACAATCACCAAAGTTCTTATGTTCCAAGAATAGAAGATTTGGCACCTAGAACTTACGGTAGGAATCGAATCAAAGGTTTCAATGGACGAGAAAGTATATTCAAACGCCCTCAAGCTCCTCCACCTCGAGCAAAACATACAGCCAATTTCCGTATAAATCCACATAAATGGACTTATTACAACTTGGAAGATGTGCCTGATATGTCAGATGAAAGTAACACACAAGCTGCTTTCTCATTTTTAACCGAATTAAGAGATAGAAGAGAGAAGGAGGCACAACAAAAGAAAATACAAGAAAGATTGCAAAATACATCAATGGAAATTGATGAGGATGACAGAGCTGCAACAATCGATAAATCACCATCATCAAATAGTATAGTTAAGTTCCAAAAACCACTGAAAAAAAGAGAACAAATAATAATAGAAGAAGTCAAACCAGAATTCAGAAATAATGCAGTGGTAATGCCAGAATATGAAATTGGAACCAAAACTGTTCCAAAGAAAAAGAAATTACAAAAGAGTATACCGTTACAAAAGGTTGATAAGAACAAACAAATGAAGTTGGATCATCTTCAAAAATATAGCGATGACGAAGAATAAAGGATAACAAATCTAGTTCTAAATATTTTGTATATACGCACATATCGTTATACTTACTTTAAGTTTATTACAATTATTGAATAAAAGAATAAGTTTCATTTACAAACGTTTAATTGTATTATTTACCATTGATTATTTCGTTAGATATCATTTTGATTTTCTCTGAAAAAAAAATTCCCAATAGTAGATATTTCAAATAAATTATTTATTGGACATATTCTGAAAATTATTCCAATTAAAGTTTATAATGAACTTATTAAAATGATTTCGTAAAACATTCTGAACATGACGGTTGGCAATGAATTTTTCACGTATCGATATATTTTATCTACGTGATATTTAAACAAGTGGCAAGATAATATGTACTGCATCAAATTTTACAATCAAAGCATTCGGGAAAAAGTATCCATGCATGCGCGCAATTATTGTAGATATAGGTATAGTACTAATGCATAGTTATATTGTATGAGTGTGTATCTCGTAGAAGATAGTCCGAGAGAACATGTCTGAGGTAATTTTTTTCATTTATTTACAAGTTTTGTACATTCAAATAACATAAATTTTAATTTGATTGGCATAATTATGTAAAAGAACAAATATCCAATTCCGATAATAAACTGAAATATTGAATGTCTATTAGCAACTATGATTACATACTAATTTGAATTTGTTTCATATCTACAAATTGTTTGAATATGATTGAAATGCATAATTTGATGCTAATAAAGACATAGCGTTATTGGATATTTTTTGGAAGGAATATAAGTTTTGTTTGGAACCAGTTCGTTGTTTACACTGCATATTATCGTAAAGATTTTTAAGGTTAAACAAAATGTTACAGTTTGTGTAATTATTTATTATGCATGAGGTGACTGTTAAAGGCATTTGTCAGTCATTCCATTTTTTTAATGCCACTACATTTTCAATGTCTTTTCCCAGACAATGGACAACGAAATTCAGAAGGATGAACTCACTGCGTTGGAAAGTATTTATAACGAAGAGGAATTTTCATATCGCACTGAAAATGAACATTATGAAATCACACTCAAAGTGTTTTTGAATCTTCCTGAAAATTATTTTTTTACTTACAAAGACACTCGTCAACATGACGAACAAACAGAAAAAGTCAATATCTCTCATCTACCACCTTTAACATTATTAGTCACATTACCCGCAGATTATCCATCGGTTTCATCTCCAAAATTCACACTTAGGTCTTCATGGTTAAATCCATCTTCTATTTCTAAACTTTGCAAAGAATTGGACAGACTATGGGAAAACAATAAAGGACAAGAAATATTATTTACATGGATTGGTTTCCTTCAATCTGACACTCTTCAATTTTTAAACATCCAAGAGTGCATCAACATAAACAATGCCTATACTTTTTATAAAATGAGCTTGGGAAAAGCACAAATGAAAGACAATCTAGTTAACAAAGAAAATACCACAAGTGCCAGTGAAAAATGTAAAGAAAATAGCTTGCAAGAAGAAAATGCTTCAAGTGCTAGTCATTATAGAAAGGGTAAAAAGCTTGGCATCAAGAAAAAAATTAAAAAAGTGAGAAACAGAAGAATATTTGATAAGAGAGCTGTGACTGATATTATCGTTGGAAGAAATCCTGTTCAGATGCTGATAGATTATAACGAGCTGCGCAATCAAATTGAATTCAGAAGGAACTTTTATTCTTGTAAGATCTGCTTTGCAGATAAATTAGGAGAACATTGTACTCAATTTTTGCCATGCAATCATGTCTTTTGTAAGGAATGTATAATTGGCTATTTCGTAGTTAAAATCAAAGAGGGCAGTGTACAAAATATTTTCTGCCCAGAAGATAAATGCAAATCCGAAGCTACACCTGGTCAAGTAAGAAATATATAAATTGCATCCATTACACAATCATACTCAAAGATTTTAATGAATAATTCTTGTAACCCTATTTTCGTCTAGGTCAAGGATCTTGTATCACCTGAACTATTTTCTAAATATGATTCTATTTTGCTGAATACAACTTTAGATACCATGACTGATATAATTTATTGTCCACGTAAAACTTGTCAATATCCAGTAAGTCGAGAACCAGATGAAACAATGGCTAACTGCCCTGTTTGTCAGTATGCCTTCTGCATCTTTTGTAAAGCTGTATACCATGGTATTGAACCATGTAAAACTAACACAGGTATTTGTTGTTATTTGGTACATGTAAAAAATCATTCTTTAGTTTACTAGTTACTCAGTTGACTAATTATTGTTGCAGCTGAAAAACAAAGTCTTGTTAAGGAATATCTAGATGCTTCGGATGAAAGGAAAAGTGAGTTGGAATTACGCTATGGTAAGAAACAATTACAAAGTCTTGTTGAAAATACTATGTCAGAAAATTGGATCAATCGCAATAGTCAAAACTGCCCTAAATGTGACGCAGCTATTGAGGTAATAAGCATCCCTTTATGTTCACTTACAATATAATGGATTGTATTTCAATTTAAAAATCATTATTTTCTTCTTAGAAATCGGATGGCTGTAATAAAATGACATGCTGGAAGTGCAATACATTCTTCTGTTGGGTTTGCAAAGCTAAACTGAATCGCGATGACCCCTATCTTCATTATCGTGATTCAAGCTCTAAATGCTTTAACATGCTGTATCATGGTATGGTGTCTGACGATGAAGAGGACGATTTCAACGATTTCGTAGTTTTGTTAGAAACAGATTCAAGCGATGAAGATTACCGCTACTCCGAAGACGACGATTACGATTACGATTACGACAACGATGATGAAGAGGGTTATTAATTAGAATCTATTCGTTCCGTTTAAGTTGACGAAACTAACGTTAATAGCCACTGACATAAATTTCATCAGTTTTAGTTTTTTCATGTACTGTCAATATATTTATAATTCTATCATTTATTTTATCGATTGCCAGAAAAACGACTGCAATCGAGTTTTCTGGATAATTTCTTTAATCGTATGGTTCAACAATTCAACTCGTTTCTGTGCCTTGGAGTACTGCGCAGAAACGCATAGTTTTATTTATTATTATTTAAAAAACGAATTTTTGTAAAAAAAATGCTTTCCTGGTACGGAATCATTTCTCCACTGTAAATTTGTGCGTTGTAAATACCTGCATCTTGTATATTTTTATTGAAATAAATTAATGTTGATTTGGTCTACTTAAATTTTCGTAATTGTTTTACTATGATTTCAAAGGGTTATCGGTCGTACCACGTGATGATCATGCCGTCCCAAAGAAAGCATCGCAGACCGATGAGAGGGATGTAAACAAAGAGTACGTAACCTACAAAAATTTTTAATGTTCTCATTAAAAACGTCAGAAGATAATAGTTACTATGAGTTCTATCGACCTATTTGTGATTGTATTACAAAAAATGTTGATTACTCGACATAATGTATTATAAGTGGGAAATTGGTACGCCTATTTTTATTCAAGAGTTTATTATGTGAGTCTTTGCTGTCAACTTTAAAGGTAAGTACATATACATAACGATTAGTTTATATAGACTCGTAAAAATGGGATATTTCTGATATAATTAAACGATCTATTAGATTAAATGTCAAGGATTTTAATGACTTGGTTGATTTATGTAATTCTCTGTGCAATTTTATAGGGGCATCATGCAAGAAGAAATTGATGAGATTGTGAAAGTTTCGTTGAAAAAAGCTCTGGATCACGATGCTAAAGGAAACGTTGGACCAGCTTATGCTTACTATACCGCAGTTTTAGAACTTTGCCCAGAAAAACGCCCAAGACTTGAAAAAAGATTTATTTCAGTTTTATGTAACTTAATTTTGATTACATTAGCTATTATCAATACAATTTGGAATAAATCGGAATTATCGTTATTTTATTGCAGGTGAATGGGGTATTCGATTGGAGCGAAAAAATCGCTTAATCGATGTTGTTAAATGTTATAGAAACTCATTGGAATTGTTTCCAAGAAATCCTCAAATACTCAATAATTTTGCTGCACATCTATTAAGGTAGATATCCTTCAAGTATATGAATAATCATGTACAATTATTTCCAATTATTCAACTTATAATTAATCAGAAACATATTCGATTTATAATATCAAAAACTACAAAATCTTCGTTTAGGAATGAAGAATATTTAAGAGCAATCAAATACTTGAAAAGAGCTTTAGAAGCCGATGAAAATTTCTTGCCTGCTGTCAGAAATTTACAAAATGCTTACAGTATGGCAGTGGACAGATGGCATTTTGCTATGCTCAATGATAAAAAGAGGAATGAAGCTTTCAACAAAGCCATTAGGAAAAAAGTACTTTTGGGCTATGATACTGTACTTGACATTGGAACTGGTACTGGAATACTCAGTTTGTATGCCCATGACTCAGGTGCTAAAAATGTGTATGCTTGTGAATACTCACCCGTAATGAGTGCAATTGCAAAAAAAGTATTTCACAAACATAAAGCAGATGATATTAAACTTATCTGTAAAGTTTCTAGTAGTTTGAAAATACCTCAGGATTTGAATGAAAGGTTTATATGGATGTGTTTATCAACTATATATATTATTTCAATAATAACATTTATTCTTATTTCAGAGTCAAATTAATAGTAACTGAGATATTTGACGCAGCTTTATTTGGTGAATTAGTTATTCCAACATTGATTGATGCTCATAAAAATCTCTTAGCGACGCATAATGAAGGAATCATTATACCTATGGGTGCTATGTTGTATATAGCAGCTGTTGAATCACAGTATATAAGATATAAATCTTCTGTTGTTTTTGACAAATCTACAAATTTCGGATCGTTAAATTTTGAAAATATAATTATTCTCATAGATGACAACTATTACGATGCAGAAAATCTAAATAATGTCAATGTAAATTATATTACAGAGCCTACACCATTTCTTCAAATTAATTTTAATGACTTGGAAGAACTTACAAACCTTAATACAGACAAAGCGAAAGAAATATTTACAAAAACGTGTCGAACAAACGGATCTGTTGATGCTTTAGTAGTTTCATTTAAATTAAACCTTGATGAAGAGATTGAATTAGACTCCTCTCAAAAAAATTCATGTTGGCAATTTGCAGTATATCCACTATTTCCTCAAACTGTTAAGCAGAACGATAGATTGATATTCGTAACGCAATTTTTAAATGGAAGACTGAAATGTTCATGCCAACTAAATGATCATAGTATAGAACAAAAAAAATTTGTCTATCAATTACCCAGAGATATTATCATGTTTTTAAATGACAACGACTATATTGCATCTTTAATTAAAGTCGCGAAATCAAAGAAAAATAAATGTATCAGAACTCTTTATGATACTTCTCCTTTTCCAGTCTATGGATTAACAGTCTTAAAAGAGAATCCTCAGTGTGAAGTACTTTATTGCCAAACGGACAATTCAGCATTAAAGCATTTTATAGAGCATATTATCAACACAAACGGTATCAATAAAAAAGTTTATTTTGTATCAAACTTCAGTGAAATAGACTGCATATTAGATAATATTTTTGTACACAATTTCGATCCCAAAGGAGAGTTATTGGATTGGGGTCAACAGACTTACAGAGAAATTTACAGGTATGTTTTCGTATGATTCTTTCTTTATCACTTACATGATCCAATGACAAATGACTGATACCTGACTTGTTAAATTAAGTTGTCTACTAAGTTCTACTGGTACCTTGCTACCAGAAAGAATATTCCTCATGGGTCAATTAGTGTATTCGGAAGAGTTATCTGAAATGGTTTCTGTGTACAACGATAATCTACAGGAATTGAATGAAACTATTAAATTAGACAGTGACGTAAGAAAAAAATATTAATTATTTATCTATATAATTTGTGATTTCTGTTACAACGACTAAACCTCCATTTATACCAGAATAAATTTAATGATGCTGAGAATGACAAGGAAGTACCGGATGAAATGGAAAATGTTAAATCTAGTTCAAAACGTTACAAGTATTCAATAGCTGAATATATCAATGAATTTAAAGTAAGTCACTTTATAATTAATGGATATTTTATCAATAAAGTTAACTTGAACAAATGAAAATGTACAATTATTTCAGATAAATCAAGTATTTGATTTAAATTCAAGTTTATATAAAAATATTGCTTTATCAAATGTAGAAATATTAACAGAAATGGATGAGGCAGAAATGAAAGAGGAAATTTTCAATTTTGGGCCTATAAATGTAGAAAATTTAAAAGCTATTCCTAATGCATTGGTTTGTTGGTATAGAATTTTTATCACAGATGATGTTATTCTGGAAACAAAAAGAGAACATTCTTTTATGAATCACATGGCGATAGTTTTTGGAAATGAATTTCAAGACAAAACATTACAAGGTGAAGATATTAAAATAAAAATTCAGCAAATGCGTGATATAGTTAGAATAAGTGTTGTACAATAATAAGTATTTTCGTATGTAACAAAAATATATATATTTCCATAAAACAAGTTACAAAATATTCAGGTCCTTATTAATAGTCTAAACCATATCTTTTACAAATGCTGCTAAAAATGTAAGAGATAATAAATATATTAGCAATATATATGTCTATCCAAGCACCATTTACTCGGTTGAGAATACAAAATATTACATGTTTGATTAATCATAATTTACTAGGTATTGAGTTTAAAAATTCTGAAATACGTCCTGAAAGAATTTCACGGCAATTGTTATGAGCATCATGATTTCCTTCAACATCAACAATAGTAATGTTTTCATTATTATTTAATACCATTCTTTGTGTATCTCTCAAAGGTTTGGTAAAATTTAATGTATTAGATGCAAATAATTTACTGGGTATTGAGTTTAAAAATTCTGAGATGCATACTGAAATTCTTTCAGGATGATTATTGTGAACATCATGATTTCCTTCAACGTCAAAAATAGTGATATTTTGATTATTTTTCAATACCCTTCTCAGTGTGTCTCTCGAAGGTTTGGTAAAATTTAATGTATTGGATGCAAATACTACTAGAGTTTGAACTTCAATTTGGGAAACTATGTAACAACTTTGATCAATATTAAAAAAAGTACTAGGAATTAATTTTGCTCTAATGTCTCTATTATAATAGTATCTATTATTTACTTTAGTTACAGCTCTTTCAAATAATGCTTCGGCTGCTTCAGTTTTTAAACAACACATTCTCAAATTAGTAAGCGCATAAATAACTTCCTCTTTTGTATAGAGAGAAGGACGATCTGACTGTGACTGTCTTATGGCTAAATTATGTTCACCCATAATTTGTGGAATTATTTCTTTATCGTGGACTGCATTTCCTACGATACTATCGATTAAAATGAATTTTGTTATTCTACCTGGATAAATGATACTAAATAACGCCCCTGTGTGGGCTCCAAAACTATGTCCCATGTAATAGGTTTTGTCCCATTTTAATTCATCTAACACATATCTTATTGTAAGTACAAATGAAAGATAATTAAGCATTAATCCAGATGGAAAGTGAGAGGATAAGCCGTGTCCGGGTAGATCAATACAAACATAGTATAAATTTTCTGGTAATTGAGTTATCAACCTATCAAATGATCCAGCATTATCCATTATTCCATGTACCACTAAAATATGATTGTTTTCGGGATTGCCCCATGTCTTAGCAGCTATATGACCCCAAGGTACTTTCAAATTTAATAATCCTTTATTCCTTTTGTTCATTTTCTAAATACAAAAAATGTCTTGCTCAACAATATTTCTTTATTACGTATATATATACATATATCTAATAGTTTTGTAAAATGACTCAAAATATACCTTTTATAATTATGTAATATCTTAATATTTGTCGATACTTGTAAATGCAACGTATTTGTTATCTCTGAACTGTGAATTGTCACTGTTTAGTGTTATGAATTTATGCACGTCATGCAAGCAATCGACAAATAAGAACAAAACTAGCAGACAATCAAACGACAAATAATTCTGTTACGTCGTATGTTAAGTTAGCTTCGATATATCAAACCTAACCTAATCCGAACGAGTACATACATTTAGTTTTTATGCCGACAAATAATTGTGGATGTGTATTGCACGTTAATAATATCTATGAATGAATCAATTATATAAGGTGAGCGTAAGTAAATTGCAAATTGCCATTCTAACTGTTTCAACTAATTACTGATTTTACATCCTTAGGAATTTATAAATTGTTAAATCCAAATAACTGATAGAATGTTGAACAAGTTAGTTCAAACAGTTCTTAGCAGAAGGTTCTCAAATTTGAGGCTCACGAGAACCTGCAAATCTACAATACAAAGCAAAATATTAGATAATTATAATTATAGATTTGTAATTACATCAAAATTTTCATTTCTCACACAAATCAACTGCAAGTATAAGAATAGTAGAAAAATTAGTAAAAGTAAGAATGATTATCAAGAATCAGATAACGAAGGGGAAGATGTAGACAATTTTGAAGAGCTTGAAGAAACAGGAAAAAAAATAGTGACTCTCAATGTTAAGGCTATGAGATTGGACGTTATTGTAAAAAGTTGTTTTGGTATATCAAGAAATAAAAGTGAAACTGCATTTTATGATAGCAAAATTCGTAGAAATGGAAAAAAAGTATTGAAGAAAAGTGAACTTGTATATAAAGGTGATGAGATTGATTTGATTCATTCTACGTCACCCAACAACCCAGATATGCTGGTTATATCAAGAATATTAATTTTAAACATTTCTGCAAATAATGATCTGTATAGAATTAAAATAGCTAGAGATAAAAATTTAACAATAGATAGTAAGACCAATGATGAAGAATAAAAAATTTTTTAATCTAGTAAGTGCGCTTGTGGTACAATTATTATATCTACCTTATGTAAACAAATAAATTATTACCCGTAATTTCAAACCAATCCAAGTATTTACAAAAATGAATTCTATTACAACTTGCTGCTAATGTTTTTTTTGTTTAAAAACTTTGAAATTTCATACGATAATCTTTCCGGATTATTATTATGTATGTCATGATTACCAATAACCTTTATTAATGTAATATTGTTAAAATTTTGAATTAGATTCTCTAATTCTTGAGTTATCTGAGGATTTCTATTTTGTGTTAATATATTATAACTACTGGTAGTGAAAATAAACAATATTTCTACACTCAAGTTACCGAGAATACTTGTCCACAATTGACTCACATTCAACATTGGTGGAGTATAATTCTTTAATCGAACATCACGGCTCAGTTTAAATAATTCTCCTACTTGAATTACCGATCTCTCGAAAATAGCTTCAGCTGCTTCTGTATTCAAACAATTTACCCTTTTATATTTAAGCATATGCATAATGTCATCGCGAGAATATAAATTAAATGTTGTTTGAGCAGATGGAGACACTTCAAAAGTTGAATCCAATAGTTTTTTTAAACGAGGAATAATGTCTCTGTTACGAACTCCTTGAGGAATAAACCCTTCAATCAAAACTAACGATTGTATTTGTTCTGGATAGAGTACGCTATAAAATGTACCTAACTGGCTACCCAAACTGTGACCTATATACTTGAAAATATTCCATTTTAGCTCCTCAACAACGTATCGTATTGACAAAATATAATTAAAAAATTGTAATGGCATTCCACTAGGGAAATGCGAAGAAAATCCATGTCCCGGTAAATCAATTGATACATAGTAATAATTTTTAGGAAGCTGAGTAATTAATCTGTCAAATGCTCCAGCATTATCTAGTAGCCCATGAACGCATAGAACTGGAAAATATGTTGGATTACCCCAAGCCTTGGCTGCAATGTGTCCCCATGGTACAGGTAGTGAAAATTCTTTTGCATTCTCCATAATTATCTCTTCGGACTACATTTAAAATTAAATAAAAAATCAGTTTTGATAATATAACGCAGTTTACAAAAATATTGTTACAAATTGTTTACCATATTTCTCAATTTTAAAATCTATCTGCGTGATCGATTATCTGTAATGATACGTAATTTCTCGAGATAATATACAGCTGTTTATGCATCAATCAACAAACTTGCTTATATACATTCCGACCAACAGTTATCTCTCGATAATATCGATAGTCATAATATATGTCCAAGAGTGATTAGGTTATGAATGAGCTGTCATATTTTATTCTGACATTCAACCGTACTTTTATAAAAACTAAAACACTGGCAACGTCGTCAACGATGTCGCAATCATGAACACGCAACCGCAAAACCTAATGAATAATAATGCAACTTACATGCGAGGTATTATAAATTCCTACGTTTACGTTTCATAAACTCAATTGTGCTACGTAAACTTAAAAAATGCCCATTATAAGCGCAAATAATGCAAATAACATATCATTATTCATCTACGGCGAAGACTCAAAAACATTAATTTTTCACGTAATGAGAACAGGAGAAAAACCATCATAAGCTTTGTAAGCTTTATTACATTCAAACAGAACGCCAAACTGTCGAATACCCAGAGGGCAGTACCTCTGCGCAAAGAACAAGAGGGTAGCTGTAGCTTGGTATAATAGAATATACTAACACAAACGCGCGCCCAAGAGTCATCTTTCTCTCTCTGTGTATACTGCGAAAAAAATGTAATAAATCTGCATTTGCCCAAAGTGGTTACATTCAGTAGTCTTCAAAAAGTGGAAAAGAAAAGGAAGTTTCAAGTCGCGGATCGGTCCGCGGTAAGCCGGCGTAATGAGGAAACTGCATTGGACGAGAAGCTGATGGTTGAAAGAAGAATAAACTACCGTTGGTGTCTCTCTTAACCCTTTGGCTGCAGTCATGCAGGCTTCCAATGGTTTGTATGTTTTGTAGGCGTGAGACTTCCGTGCGTTCTACGGCCCTCTTTTCTTTTCTCAAGCCAATCTAAGCCCAGATAATAAAGAAAATTTATCATGTGTGAGTATTCTCGTGAGAAAACACGATTCTCGACTGTTTTCTATTTTTTGTTTCTGTTGCCTGCTACGGGTGTGGAGGGTTGCGCGCTAAGAACGCGTGAAGGTTAGAAATGAAGGTGAAATTTCAGAGATGAACTGATGTGTCCGTGTGGCGTCCTGGCGTCACCCAATTCGGTTCCACGGTGTCGGGGCTATGCCAATGATGATGATCATGACTATTATTTCCTCTTGTACTCATGACTGTTGGGATCATGAAGTAGTTTGGTGGCAGTAATTCGAAAATTCTTCAGCGTTGCGTTTGTTCCAATTTATTTGAATTGTTTGAGAATTTTGATGATAGTCTTTACGGTGGATTAACTCTGAACACTTAATGTTAATTTGTGCAGTAATAAATGGTTTAACAGTCTCCAATTGATACTCTTATTAGTATGTAATTGGATAATTAAGTAATATTTTTCAGTAAAAGATTGGATGAATGCATCTGGGTATGTAACTTAAGCGGTTCTGCAGGCAAAGCACATAACTCAATGACAAGCATGATTTGTAAATAATAATTTGACTATTTCCGGAAATTTAATAGCCCGTTATAAATTAAGTTCTATCAAAATCTTATAGATTTAATCCATTTCATTGATTGTGTATAAGTGTATAAGTGTATCGATTCATTGTTATGTCTTTATACGTGCGACTAAACACGGTTATTTCAAAATTTGATAGTAGCCTTATTGAGTAGTGTTATTTTTTATAATGATCATTTGATCATTTATTTATTAAAATTTTGTAATATTTTTCAGTTTACGCAGCTATTCCTGGCATGCCAGAACTTGGCATGGTATGGATGGGAGATATGATGGTTCATAATGACCCATCACAAGAGTTTATGATAGATCCCAGACAAGCTGAAAGTGCACTATACTCGCATAATCATCACTCCTTTGATGATATTAGAAATCACCAAATTCCACCAACTGCAATGGTAAGGTATTTACCTCCTCAATTTCACAATGAGTGCTCTGAATCTGAGGAGCCTATGGAAGGAGTCAATGATCAAGACATTCAGCAAGTTAGTGTTTTACTGTTGATCTTTTTATTTCGACTGCAGTATTGTAACGTTATTTACAAATAATTTCGACAAACACAGGATTATGACCAGAGCGACAGTCAGGACATGAATGACTATTTAGGTTTTGAAGAGGATTATATGAATGAAGATGAAAGGGAGCAAGAGGTGAACAATGCAGCCACTCAAACTCAAGATGTACGTAATCGAAAAATCAAGCCTATAAAACATCCAGGCCTAGTATTGAAGACACCAATAGCTTATCAGCCTCATACAGACTTGAATTTCATACCAATTCGGAAAGATGGTATAGGTAAGTTTAATTAATTTTTTAAAACAATGAATATTTTCATAATTTGTTGTATTTATTCATTATTTGTATTAAATTTTTGCAGCCGTATGCGAAAAATGTGGTGCTATTGGAGTAAAGCACGCGTTTTACACAAAAGAACGTCGGTTTTGCAGTAGAGCCTGTGCTCGTTCATCCGAACATACTGCACCTACCGCAGATTCAACGTACAGTCCGACTCATTCTGCAGAATCAACATCAGAAAGGAAAGTACTCAAAGATGTAAAACCGATAACGAAGGTACGTTAGATAGACGTAAATGATATTTTGCGATGTTAATAATTGTCCAAACCCAGGTATCCATAAAAGAAGAAATAATTCAACCTCAGGAACAAATAGTTAAAGAAAAAGTTAAACCAATAATACCTGCTGAGCCAGTGATGCCGGAAGAATTGCCGGTAAGAAGGAAACGCACAGCAGAGATGGCTGGATCGTATGACTGGACGCCTCAATTAAAGGCACCTGGCTTTTGCGCTGCACCTGTTTCTTGTTTCAAACACGTAAATTTGTTTAATTTTTTAATCTGTACGATCGTATTTAACTAGATTGTCGCGATTGATGTAATCGTTATTTTATTTTTGTTGCAGGCGCCAATATCGGAAATATGGGACAATATATCGGTAGGCATGAAAGTTGAAGTCGAAAACACAGACTGCGACGAGGTTTGCGAAGCCTTTCCAGACTCCTTCTGGGTAGCGACGGTACTTCGTATTTCTGGATATAGAGCTTTATTGAGATACGAAGGTTTTGGACATAGTGTAGAAAAAGATTTTTGGGTTTCCTTATGTTCCAACGACATTCATCCTGTTGGATGGTGTGCAACTATCGGCAAACCTCTTATTCCGCCAAATAGTACGTTTTTTTACATTTCGTACGCAATCGTCTAAAGCCCCAATAGATGGTTAAATTGACTGAACGTGCGTATTTTTTTTCAGCAATCGCCAATAAATATAAAGACTGGAAAGATTTCTTGATGCGACGACTAACAGGTGCTCGCACATTACCTACGAACTTCTACAGTAAAGTAAACGACAGTATGAAGTCGCGCTTCCGTGTGGGTCTGCACCTCGAGGTTGTTGACAAGAACAGAATTTCCCAGGTGAAAGTCGCGACCGTTCAGAAAATCGTTGGTAAACGATTGCACGTTCGTTATTATGATTCACCACCCGAAGACAACGGTTTTTGGTGCCACGAAGATTCGCCACTTATTCACCACGTTGGTTGGGCTAAACGAGTCGGGCAGACTCTAGAAGCGTATTCTGAATATTTGCAAAGGATTGAAACGGGAAAATTGAGGTAACTATCAATGCCTATTATTCCAATGAAATGTATGAATCGCTAGAAAAACTCGAATCAATCTTTGACGTCAATTGACAGCCCAGACGACGCGACGCCCGAATTCTTTATCAAACCGAAAAACCATCTCGCCCACTACGGTTACACGTTTCGTGAAGGTATGAAAATCGAAGCAATCGACCCGTTAAATCTTTCGGCGATTTGTGCAGCAACAGTGATGCGAGTACTTCGCGAAAATTACATTATGATAAGGATCGATAGTTATGACGAAGATGCTACTGGTAGCGATTGGTTTTGTTATCACGCATGCTCGCCGTGTATCTTCCCTGTAGGTTTTTGCGCACAGCATGGGCTACCGCTCACACCGCCAAAAGGATTCGATCCGACGACCTTCACGTGGGATTCATATCTGGAAGAGAGCAATACGATACCGGCACCTCCGGAACTCTTCAATAGAGTAAATTTGACCAATGATTCTAATGGACGTCAATCCTTTGGAACGATCGAGCTCAATGAGTCATATTTATTTCAGGAAATTCCTCAGCATGGATTTATCGAAGGAATGAGACTAGAAGCAGCCGATTTGATGGATCCTAGATTGGTATGCGTGGCAACCATAACCAGGGTAATTGGACGATTGCTAAGAGTGCATTTTGACGGATGGGAGGATGAATACGATCAATGGTTAGATTGTCAAAGTCCCGATATTTATCCGGTTGGTTGGTGTGACCTGGTTGACCACAAATTGGAAGGGCCGAGGTCGTATTCAAAAGTTGCCAATCCTGCAGGTAAGTTAACAAATTAAATGACAATGCTATATACAAAATTAAAAACCGAAGAACGGCTTGTTGTCCCATCAGTGACGAAATCACCGAGAGGCCTTAAGCGCAAGGGTAAGCGAAAAATGAGAAAAGCGAGTGGTCGACCTCCCAACACTCGCAGCTTGCATCTACGAAGCGCAGAACAGCCGCAAAAGCTGACGAGAGTGAAGCAAGAACGAGATCATCACTTTGAACGCGAAGAAGGACCAGCTCAAGGGACAAAAATCGAACGCGAACGTGGCGACGTTGAAAGTATTCCCGAACAATCGACCGCGAGAGAACCGGAACCAGCAGAGGAACCCGCTGGCCCCGATCAAACCTTACCCAGCCCAACCAGTGGACACGGACAGTCGACAACTTCCGAGACGCACAACGATGGGCAACTTGCTCCTCCGAAAGAAAGAACGGCTACTTCCTATATTAACGTAAGTCTTTACAAAGAGCCGTGTGTGTGATCCTTGAAAATGACTGCCATGGTAATGTGGACATGTCTGTTCAATAGGCAACTAATCCATGCGGAAAGTATATTCCGAGATTGGCAGCAGGCTTGTCGAAGAACTCGGAGTCAGGCGAACTAGCGCCAGCCGAATGGAACGTCTACGACGTAGCGCAGTTTCTTCGGGTTAACGATTGCGCCACGTATTGCGACAATTTCAGCAAACGTAAGATCGATGGCAAAGCACTACTTGGTCTAACCAAAGACCAAATAATTGACCTCACTGGTTTCAAAGTTGGACCCTCGCTCAAGATCTTTGACCTCATTCAACAGCTCAAAATCAAAGTGAATCCCGCTCAGGAAAGGCTCAAGCTCGGCATGAAGAAGATGCTGTAACACGCTCAGTAGCACTTAGGTTTGGGCTGCAAACTCTAATTTAACCTTTAATTCGCAGAGTAGTATTCATTGCTTCACACGACAAATGATAAGTTTACTTTTAATATTTGAAAACTCCAGTTGTAATGGAATATAACTGTTGTCTCACGACTCCGTAGGCGGCCGGACATAATTATATTTTGTGTACGATATTAATCACAGGACGCACCTGGTTATCGCTGTATCACGAGCGTGTACTGCTCCGTTCTCGCTTGCTCTCGTTCGCTTATTTTTCCCAATTAGTTGGTCGGAGAATCATAAATAAGTTGATTGGCCCTTGTATTTTCAATCTCGGTAAAATACTTTGTTCAGTCAAGAGAAGTAACTCGCGAACAATAATTTAATGCAGCATAAGTATATATACGTATACTTAATCTAACGATAGTTTAACGACGTCTAATGATATTTTAGATACCGCATGGTAAACCTTTGGTCGACGTGCAGTTGTCACGCGTGACAATTCAACCGTCGACCTGATTCGCGAATCTTTTTTAAGGACCTTTCGGTCTGGCCTACAACATTTTGACGAGCTGAGTTGCGATGATTGAGTTGCGATAAATTTGTCAAGGTGAATTGAAAAACACGGAGTCCCGATTATTCCCATTTTGTACGTTTTTAGAACGTAACGTAACGGTACTCGCGCGATAAAGCGCAGCTCTGTTATAAATAATCTTTTACACAAGTCCCAACGGCTGTAGATAGACGACGAATTTACGCGTAACGATCTATTTACTGTTGTTTTAAGGTGGATTAAGGACATGCCTAGAGGAACAGAGAATGATTAGGCAGCTAACTATGGTAGTGTCAATTGATTGCTTAAAACTTTGCCTTAGCGTAGGGAAATGACGATTACAGAGAAATGCTGATATTTTTGAAAGGGTGAACAGGTTATTTTTTCTTTCTTTTTTTTCAAAATTTTTGAGGTGCAATACTTGGTGATCTGAACGGTGTAATACTTGTATAAGCAATTACTTGACAATCTACTAATCCTCTGACTTTTGTATGAAATTGAAAAATGTAATTTGATACTTGGCGCTGTTGAGTGTTTGGGATGAAGGAAATTGGTTTGTGTAGTGCGAAAATGCAAAAAGGAAAGTACTTCCTCTGCCTTCCTTGATAATTCAGCTATTTTATCGTAACTATTGAATATAAATCCATATCTCAACACACAATAAGATAAAAATGTAAAATATCTGTTCTATATGCATAAAAATTATACGATTCCACCTGGCATTAATTTAAAAATATTGAAAAGGAATTGCTAAAAGTAATACGAATAGCTAAAAGAATATAGATATTTAATGAATGATAATGTATTCTGTGCAAAAGCGTAGAACGAAATTTGAATGTACATCTAGTATTAGAGTAATTGTAAATATTTAAGTTTAGAACAACTTTTGTAAATAATACATCATTATTTATAAGTTTTTGCAGCCATTTATTCTAATCTAGTAAAAACTACAGATTTAGAATTAAGTCCAAATGGATCGTTATCTTTGGACGATATTATTTAATTGGAGACCTAATCTTACTTGTAAAAATTCCTAAATCAGATTAAATTACACGGAACTCTAAAATATTACCTGTATAACAAGGAATGTCCTTTTCGTTTTGAAACTTAAGTGAACGGATTTCTTTTAATCTTCAACCATCAGTGATATGAGAATACGTCAATTGTTATGTACGAACAAAGCAACATTATTCCTCAACAGCTCAATACTTAACTTCATATTGTTCTCCTTTTATTAAGTATAATTTATACTCTAAGTTATAACCACGTTTAGTTTGTAAATATGTAACGTTAACGTGTTCTGAAATTCAAATGACTTCAATGTACATTACATCGACGCTTATCTTACTCAGAAAACGATAATTGATATTGAACGTTAAATTTCACTACGTTCGTATTTAAAATAGCGTTTGTATTTATGTATTTTCACAAATACAAATGTTCCTTTTTACCAAACTAAATGAATATCAAAAAAGAAATTTTTATTCGTATCCAATCTGTTTTGTTTGCGAAATTGATGTTTAACAAGTTTGATAATTCAATCGTTTGAAAAAAATAACGCAAGTAGTCCTCCCACTAACTCCGCCAGTTCGCGAAGCGAACAAAGAAGAGCTTTGCTGCAAAGTCCCACCAAAGAAAGACCTCTTTATCAGATCGTTTCCTCGCATCCGCCCGTCACTTTGAATTTCAGAGCAGAGCGACATAAGTACTAAGTTAATTCTCCTCAAACGATGTCGTTGTAGACAGACAATGTATAAAGGAATAACGATGACACGAGCGTCGATATTGAGTTGACTTTTTTTTAATTGTCAATACACATATAACGTTTATCCGAATGGTCTTCGCAAAGGAAAGAGATACCGAATAAACCTACGGACAAATGTAATAGTTTTTCAGCGATATGATCTGTGCGATATTTTGTAATCTTCTATTTAACGATAGGCCAAATGTGCGTCTTTATTGCTTGAATAACTTCTTTTTTTTTTAGTTTTTGTTTATTTTTTTTGCGATTAGAAACGGAAAGCAGGAGAGATGGATAAACCAATTGATTGGTTACGAAGTAAATGTTTTGTACGCATAATGTAAAAAATTTTGCAGGTAATAAGAAGTCTTCTTATTGTTGCACTTACATTGGTGTGTGAATTTGTATTTTTCATTGCCTTATTCCTTATTATATTTCGTTTGTTTGCTAGTTATTTTCTCGATGGTATATTTCGAAACAATCGCGATAATCTATTTGCCAAACGTGTATGGTGCAAAATTTTTTGGTACCAAGTACGGGAAGCGAAACGACATCGCAACGACGTACAATCCGAGTTGCACGGCCAGCAGCTTCGCGACTACATCGACTACTTCGTACCTACTCGCCGGAGACCGATGATCTACCTTTTGCCAATTTTACACGTTACTCGAGACGTCCATAATAATTATCCGACTAGACTTACGTAAAATTACCAATCGCCTACGATCAAATATTATTACGGCGTAAAAGAAACATTGTATCCCGAAAGATACACACGTTGTACAAGTTGATTCGATAGAAGCCTTGCGCGCGTATTCGTCGCAGTAGCGTTCGGAGAGAAGAACAGGTGGTCAGCACGCGTGAGCGTCGCTACGGCTAATTTATCACAAAGCGCGTAAATGTTTTGAAAGGTAAAGGGTCTAAACACGAGCGTCGTGCCAGGGAAATAATAATAAGAAAGAGGAAAAAAAGGTACGCGTAGCGATGAATTACAAAGGAAACGACTGTATAATAACGATCATTTTTACGTCGTTTCTGCGGTGCGTTGCTCAAACGGCTGTATGTATTTATTTCTGTATTTTCAAAACTAATCAATTGTCCCAATCTACCTCTTCTTTTGTTGATTCCTTCAAATAAAAACATTGGACTTGTCGTTACAACGACGTTACTTTGAATCAATGAAGCAAAAGAAGGGGTGGGGGAGGGGGTAAGGAAAGCGAGAGAGAGATATTGGAAAGTTCTGTGTACGTGTATCACTCGAGCGGTACGGTACGTTCGATATTTTACCGAGAATTTCATTACATCGAGTACGCGGTATTGTACGCGATGTTAGATAGTGGAAAGTATTACGAGCAATTTTCTAATGCGTCCGATGAAGTTTGCGAATAATTTTTCCATCCGTCGGCCAATCACGCGGGACACACTGTTTGAGAAGTTTAATCGTTGTCGAACAACGCGCTCGAAACAAAAAAGACACGGAACGTTCAATTTTACAATGACTCGAAAGCGAGTCTTTTTTTTTAGGAGATGTACAGGAAATATACCCTTTTGAATAATCATACACACACGCGAGTGTGTATAATCGATAAGCTTGACTGCTCGGAAAGAACAAAAAAAGGATGGCGGGCCAGGGGGAAGGGAGGACAAAGACAACGACAATATTATCGTATCAAATCCCATCGGACGTTTAACGTGGTTACGGGAAGAGCGAGTGCGAGATTAAATATCAATTGCAACGCTTTGTATCGTATACGTATGCACGAGCGAACGTTTATACCGTTGCGAGCCAAGGACAAAAGGGCGAGGACGTTACACGTACCTCCGTACAATATGTGTGCGTAAAGGAAAATGGTGGGAAAAGGGCGTCGAGTTATAGTAGTGCGATGTGTACGTATGTAACACAGGGTGCATGCGCAAACTCGTAAATTCGATGTAACAAGGTCCTTTTAGTCCACGTGCATTGCGTATTAAACCAAATATTTCCGTTTCCGTTCTAATTTAATCGACTGGGTTACTGGTAAAACGATCGACGCTTTAGATTGTCGATATCGTCCAAACGGTTGAACCTCATTATTGTTGTAACGAAAGAATTAAACGAGGAGAGTCATTTTCACGATTTCCAAGTATACGCTCGTTTACCGCAATTTTTGTAATATCGCGTTGGCGCTCTTGTTTTTTATTTCTTATTTTATCGCGTAACGATGCGGCATGAGAAAATAATTCATTTGACTTGTGGCGTAGCTACCGTACGGAGCTTGGTATTTTAGGTAAATTGATCGCGCGATTAGCTAGGATGCCTATTAACTAATAATAAAGTACGCGTAGATGGTTGTGCAACGTAATAACGCACCAAATTATACCTAATAAATAATTTTTAACTTTTTAAACGATTAAATTTTAGTCATTGTTATTCGATTAACAACGAACTCGGCACATCTATTCGATTCCCATCGCATTAATCATTATTCATGCTTGTTGTGACGTTAAACTTGTCCGTTTAAACCTCAAAGCTAATACATATATATATATATATATATATATACATACATACATACATACACGTATATTTATAAGCTATACGCACGTCGTCGTCACGCATGCAGAGTTTAGTTTGCGAGAGACAAAGAAGAAGAAGAAGAAGGAGAAAAAGAAGAAGAAGAAGAAGAAAAAGAAGAAGAAGAGGAGGTCACGTACGATACCTACGCACACTCACATATGGTGAGATACGTACGTATATATAAGTACAAAGGGCGCACCAAGCTAAAACTTGCACTTGTGCGCATATATAGATACACGTAATGCGATATTCGTATATGCGTGTGTGTGAATGTGCGCGATGGTTTTATAAGGGACTCGAATGTAATATGCGTGTGTGTACGTGTGTGCGGGCAAGAGAACGAGCGAGAGAGATAAAGAAATAAAGAGAAGTTTGAGCTTTATATATACGATACAGGGAGACGTTGCTTCGCAATTGCTATATACATGTATGTATAGCGCGAAATTGCATTCCCATGAGCAATGGAGATATTAATAAGGGCTATTTTCCACGGATAATAAGATGGTTCGATAGCGTTTTTATATCTCGATTGATCTTTCGATTCGATCGTTTGGTTTTGTTCGTTATTGCGCCAATAGTTTCGAGAGATTTCATTTGACGTATTTATTTTTATTTGACAAACAACTCGAAAATACCAACGCGTGTGCTATCGCAAACGTAAATAAACATTTTGACAACAACGAATTAACCGATCCATTGGCGTTGGCGCTAGTAATGCTCTAGTAATGCGCTAGTAATGCACTAGTAATGCACTAGTAATGCACTAGTAATGCACTAGTAATGGTAAATAACGCGAAAAACAATCGCAAAGAGTTATCGCTGAAAACTTGGTGGAATGTGCGCAGAAATGAAACAGAAGGACAAGATAACGTTAATGATTCGGCTCGCGTTTACCCCAGGAAAGTAATCTCGAGTCACCCCCAAGTTCTCCCGATACCTTTCGAGAGCGCGAGGGGAAGTCACGTACACTCGCGTACAGTAAAGTCTGACGTACAAGTAGTAGTAACAGTAGTAGTAGTAGTAGTTGAGTAGAGAGGAGGAGGGGGGCAAGCCCGATAGGCGGAGCTTCCAGACACCAGCTGGCAGATGTTTCCCGCGCACAGCTCGTAATGTTCTATACTATACGTATGTGTGTATGTGTGTGTGTGTGTGTTTATTACATTCCACGCCAACAGAGTTTACTACGCGACAGTCAACTAGTCCCTACCGCGCATGACTACCAAGTATATTCACACGCACATGCACACACGTACGACGATTGGTCAGTGGCGCTGTCTTGCGGATAATTTTGTAATTTGTTCCTTCCGTTTCATTCGTACCGAGTTGTGGATCACCTCGAGCGTCTATACGGACCTATGAAGGAGCTTGACCGACTTTATTCTTACGATACTGGGTTGCAACAACTCTAGTCGTTGTATCTTCCGATGAACGAATGATTTTTTTCCTTTCCGTTCTACAATCTCGATCTTTTGTACGCGATGAGTCGGATGTATACGTATGTATATATAATTTTTTTTTCGAGAGAGAGAGAGAGTAAACCACGATAAGAAAATGCATGGCCATGCTTTGACGGTATCGTAAATGTACTCTTATTTCCACGAGCTCAATTATAGATTCCCAGCTAATTTGACGATGTATTTCAAGTTATTTTACGAATTTTCATTCAAAGTCGTTTTGTACAACGCGTATATTTGTAACGTTGATATTCGATGCGTATCGCGTGATCAATGAATAATCCTACGCAACTTTGGGAAAAAAAAGAAAGGAAAAGAAATAACATTTGACGAAATCATCCGAGAAGTCACATGTTTTCACACCGGCTACGCCCAAAAAGCTCAGCTGATCGTGACTCTCTTTAGCTGACTATATATACGTATGTATACATGTATACGTACGACACGCGGGAATCCGCTATATAATACGAATGCCACGCTGAGATACGAAGGAAATAGCCAATTCCCCTAGTCCGGTAACGTGAGAGCGTCCACCACACACACACACACATACACGCGCGCGCGTACACATATCGCATACACATAGATCGTTGCGCAGCAGCAGCAGCAGCATTTACCAGTGACGTCAGAGCTTTAGCGTACTATAAACGTTGAATGCAGTCAATGGATAAGCTTAACTGACTCTCTCTCTCACACTCTCTCGCTGCGCGCGCTAATATACGTCGTTTGTTGCCTCTTTTTTCTGCAACGTACTTTCGACTCGTACATATATATACGTATGTGGGTGGGTGTGTGTGAAATTAATATCGATTTGGCTCAAAGCTATTACATTTATTGGATTTGACCGAGTCAAGGGTTGGTATTTTGCTCGATGATATCGACTATTTTCTTCGTTTTTTTCCTCGTATCCAAAGATTTAATATACAGCGACGAAGATGAGGTGGTGGAAGGTGCAGAGCGGCGAGGGGGAGGGGGAGACGGGGAGTTAATTGCAAGGAGACGTAACGACGTGCGGTTACAGGATGAAAATAGAATTTTCGTTGTTGTTATCCGCTAGATTTGATGGGTTGTTGCAAAAGAGGACATTATTTGCGGTTTTGCGCGTGTGTGTTTGTATCATCGCGAGGTAATTTAATTTATGAATATTACTAGGCTCGTGTATGAATAGCAAATGAAGAAATGACGTTAGTAAGTAGATATTGCAACACGACACACAAGGCGAAAAGAACCAGTAACAAAAGTCAAAAGGTAGGCGTCTTAAACCCCATGCTGAGAGATACTTAACACCATTGGACGTCGAGCCTGCTCCATTGTTCTCGACTATGACCCTATTGACACCTTTGACCACGATGACGACGATGACCATCCCTTTAGGTTCAAATCACCTGCCAGCTGAGTGAATGGCAACTCTAATGAGAGTCTGTGTCTGTCAACCGCATTACCGCAATATAACAGCTTCTCTCTCTCTCTCTCTCTCTCTCTCTCTCTCTCTATATATATATATATATATATTGTATTAATAAAATTATGACGCGAGATAAGATTCTTTTTCTTGACCTTTTTTTACTATATTTTTCTTTTTTTAAGCTATAGGTAGTAAAAACTATCGTGCGGTAATTAAAGTATTGTTCCGTAGTTTTATTGCAGTTGTAAAACTTTCAAGCTTTTTTTCTTCGTAACAGTATATATGCTGCAGCTTGCGCTTAAATTGACCAAGCGCGCGTTCTTCTATACATTTGGCTGAATGTAGCGTTTGGAAAAGTGCCGTTTTAATGAATTGCTGTTCATTTTCTTGTTGTGTTGCTTTCTAAACGAGCACCGATTGATTCGAAAATAATGCAACAACATTGAATAACTTTGATATTTACGTAATTGAAACAAACAATTGTTAAAGGAAGAGATACGACGCAACGATAAGACGTGTCTTTTGAAAATCAACATCACGTATAACAATTGATTGAAGAAAAGTTGGACGTTGCCAATGTTGATGTTTCGCCGATTATCCAATAATACAGTGACATTTCATTCATGAATTGACGCGTTTACGCATGAGAAAGTCGTAAAGAAGAAAGGAAAGCATCCGTGGAAATACGCCAATCAATGAAAACTATATAATTTACGGATAAAAAGAAAGCCATAGACTGCGCGCGAGAAAAAGAGTCGTCCGTAGTCCGTAGTAAAGAAAAAAAATAACAAAGTAGCATCATCTGGTCGTGTCGCCCACGTTGGTTGTACGCTTTATACACGCTCTCTCTCTCCCTCTTCACTCGTATGTTATATATAAGTACGTCATCATACAACGCGACGCGCGCGCGAGAACCAGCCGGCCGTAGGTGCGCGCGCATCCCGCGCAAAGCGGCGACGGCGGCCGCGGCAGCGGTGCTCTCTCCCTCCTCGCGCCACCTCCTCAGTCAGTCAGCAACACGCGCGCGCTTCGTACGTACGTGTCGCGTTTCTCTGTTTCTCTATCAACCACCCCCTCTTGCAATATACACACACACACGGTTATATATACGTGCATATATATATATACATATATATATATATATTTTATACAACCACAACGCCATCATCTGTGTTTTCAAGCGAACGTGGTTAGAGAGAAATTAGTGAACTAGTGTGGATAATTTTGTATGGAAAGAAGATCAGTGCTTCAAACGAAAAAAACCAATTGAAAGAGTGAGAGAAAAAAGATTAAAATGATGTTGGGCATAGAGCCGCAGCAGCAGCACCGCGGCACATAACGCGAGGGCACCGCACCGCATGCCCACGGCCCTGTTTGGTTCGCTTCAACATACTACTCCGACCGGCGCGCAAGAGTCACACACACACACACACATCCTCTCTCTTGCTCTCTCTCTCTCTTTCTCTTTCACACAGCTGTTTCTCTCTCTTTCTCTCACGGCAGCAGTTTCCCGCGCAAAGCGCGTTACCGGCGCTAGCGTTACAATACTACTACTACTATTGCTATTACTATTACTATTATTATCATTATTACCGCTGCTGTGGATGCTGTGATTTTTTTCTCTTTCCTGTTTGGGTTACGTGCGCGCGTGTGTGTGCGCGCTCGACATTGTCGCGCGCGCGCGCGCGGAAAAGCTTTGTTGTGGTGTTTCAGCAACGAGAACGAGGATTAGTGTGTTTTTAAGTGTTGTGTGCGTGTGAGAAAAAGTGCGAAGTGCTGGCGGACGGCCATTATGTCAGTGTTCGCCAGCGATTTGCTCGAAGAAATAGTCGAGACGACTGAGGAACAGGAGGCGGACCTCTGCAGGTTAGTTGCTTGTCCTTGTTGTTTTTTCTTTCTTTTTTTCATCGACGACGAGAAAGCTTTGCTTTTACTCGCGTCGTAACGTATAATTCAAAGGGGATAGTATTTCACGAGGACCCCAAAGATATCGAGAGAGTGTGAGAGAACGAATGATAGAACGACGGTGAAAATAGTGAAATACATAGCTCGTCACGGAGTGTGTTTTTGCGCTTTCCCGGCAGTGCTCAGCTGTTTCAGCCGGCCGGCGAAGGACAAAGCGCCACTCTGATGCTGCCGCAGTCGTGTCGCTGCTGTTTGACACTCTCGGCGTGTTGTGATGTAACTGCGTGTGTTGTTTTCTCGACGTCGCCGTTCATACCGTTTACGTTTATATTTTTTTACGTTGCTTGCGACTGCATGCGACTTGTCGCACGATTCGTGATTAGAATAAGACACTTCTTAATTAATTTTCGATCAAAAATAGAATTACCGATCGTGTATCGTTACAACGTTCATAACGTACGTCGTCGGTTTTATGCAGTTTTTTCCCGACCAAAGGTCAAACGTTATACGTCTACTGTTGTTTGCTTTGTATTATTGTTGTAATTTGATCAAAGTCTTTTTCTTTCGGTACGTAATCGGACATACGAGTCTGTGCGTTATTTGAAACGAAAAAAAGGTATATTTCTTGGAAATAATCATCGCCACCATCAAATATTAACTTGCGAAGTTGTCCATTAGTAATACACTTGCGCGATAGATTAGCGTACCGAAAATAGCGAACCAACACGTGCTCGAACGCCTGGATTTTCTTTCTCTCTCTCTCTCTTTGTTTGCGCTTCGTGCAAAACTAGTGCGACGCGAAACAGAGAGAGGGAAAGAGAAAAATTATTTTTGTGCAGGCACGCGTGTGCGCGCGTGGAAAGTACGCGAGGAAGGGTGCTCCTGGTGCTGGTTATTTTCGCTTATAATACACACGCGCACAGCTCAACCCTAAAGAATCGTGCTTTTACAGTAGACTGCATGTTTTTTTATGAACATTTTACGAGGTTGTGTTTCTTTGGCGCAAGATTAAAGCTTCAATTAGCGAGACATTAACATTGATAAAGATTGACGTAATATGGCTGTGTGGACAGCTGAGAAATGGAAGATTAATTCGAATGGACTTGCGCACGCGATAAATAATTTTCATGCTTAATATTGATTGCGTCTCCTTTGTCTTGAAGGGGAAAAGCTTCTATATATATAAAATATATTATTGACAAGCGTGTACATACATTCGATATCGCGTAGTATTCAGAAAATTTTTCTGCCGACTTCTCGCCTCGCACAACGATAAAAACAATCACATTGCGGATTCTTTACTTTTCGTATGCTTCGCATATATAAATAAATAAACAAACACTTGTGTGTGTTCTTGGAATCAAACCACACTCAACACTCACAGGCTCGCTCGACAGCCGTTCCTCGTTTTACTCTTCCCCCAGCCCCACTCTCTTTTCCAATTTTCCGGCAAAATGTCAGACTTAGCCGCACGTAAACACAAACAACACTTGCCTCGTTTAATTTCTGTAAAATTAGCCTTTCCAAATAGCTATCTGCTGGTCCTCCCCCTTTCTCGTTGACGAGCCTCAATTAAACGATAAGAAAATGACGAATCGCCAGTTGCCAGTTACGTTCACTGGGCTACCGTGGTAAAATATCAAAATCTCAGTGCACGGCAAGTTTCGAGCAGACTGACTACGTTGATTACTACAAAACGCTTGACATAATTGAGGAAACATTCCCTAAGAAAGTTCCTTTTTTTTTCTCGTATTTTTACATGCTTCCTCTGTCGCTACGTTATTCGTTTTGTAACTATTGTTTTTATTATTCCAAAAAATATTTAATCAGAAGTTGAACATATTGTAACGAGAAATGATTCCTTTCTTTGTATCGGCTTCTTTAAGAGCATTTCTGCTACTTGACGCTATCAAATTGTAAACGTCAAAACAACCGTTAAATTCGTTGTTCAAAAGGAAAGAAAGCCGAGGAAATCACGAATAACCGAGGTATTGAAAAGCTCGTCTCGAATTGTTTTTCTTTCTACAAGCGTTTCTGCGCGCGAGTATATACCACACGCGCACATACATGTACGAGCGCGGCTGACTCGGTAATACGCAGGAGATAGAGATTCCGTGGTGACGTAAAGCTGCCGCCCGCCGGTCGAACAGCTGGGTCTCTCTCTCTCTCTCTCTCTCTCTCTCTTGCCGGGGATTTCCCGAGGATAAAGTCGAAGCGTGAATAGAAACGTGGTTCGCGTTTGCGCGTAGTTCATTGTGCGTGCGTATATACGTGTTGTATACTCGATATAATGGTAACTCGGATTTTTGATTGCTTTGTCGTGGAATACTGTAACGTTTCATTTTTTTACAGGTTTCTCACTCTCTCTCTCCCTCTCTCTCTCTCTCTCTCTCTCTCTCTCTCTCTCTCTCTCTCTCTATTCTCTTTCTCTACTATAATAACGTTGACATTGATGTGTATGTGAGTTTTATTTTTTGTTCGGTTGAATGTTGCACGTGAAGCTCTCTTCTTTTTGTTGTCGTCGGTGTTGCCGGACGAAGTATGGTTCTCATTGGGGAAAAAGTATTTTGAAATTCTATTTATTTGCCAATTTGTTGTACAGAGCTTACTTATGATAACATTTTGGAATAAATTGGAATTGCTGTATGCTATCGTTGTTATATATGTATGTATACATTACCACATGTGATACGATGCAGATGTTAATCATTCGTTATTATGACGTATTGCATTCAAACATGCTTTGTGTTAAATGAAATATTTCAAGTTGATCATGCGTACCAGTACCAGACGCGTGTCATGAAATTGCGTTTGGAATTGCGTTCAACAGCGACAATAATGACGTTGGATTTCGAAATCGAATTTCATAATGACGCGTGATAAAGCAAAGGTATTATTAAAATTGTCTAACGATATGAAATCTTTGGCATCGGATTATATAAAGAGCCCAACCGCATTCTTCCCTCGTTCTACATCGCCGTCCGTCTCTTATTCATCGATATGTAGCGGTAGGTCAAATATTTACAAACACAGGCCTTTCCGTCGAGGACACATGCTGATGTTACACACGTATACGCACACACGTATGCTAATTTTTTTTCGCAGAAACTGACCTTGGAGGCCCCTTTTGATTCTTTTCTCTACTCTTCTTTATTGTAACCTTTTCGTATTTGTACGTTTCGCGCGAATAGTTTAATATCGGAGTACGAGAGTTTCGAAACAATAAAATTTACACGGCGCGACAAAATTACTTTGGTACAATTTTTTAAACGTCAATGTTAACAATAACTCGATCGATTTTGTAACGTATATATAATTGACCGTAACGTGTAATGTGATATTTATAGACTCCGCAATCCGGTAAATTCAAACGAAACAAAATAGAAGGGCGTACATTTGACCAACATTTGATAAACCCATCTTCGAGCGAAAATGGCAATTACACGGAATAGGAGCTAGCGCGTCTCCGCCAAAACGCGAGTGGTATAAGATTATAATCGCGTTCGCTCTCTATTAGCAGGCAAAGTCCATGTTTCTTTTTTTGTCTCTATTAGCTCTCACCGGCGAGGTTTCTTCATCCCGCTTAACCTCAAATACTACTCAATTTAATACGGCGTAAGAATAAATTAAACCACTCCCAGCAGGTTCTTCTTTTGCCGAATTAGCATTGCTAATCCCCCCTCCTCTTCCTCCTTTGGGCAACGCGCCGCGGGGAGCACGAGAGTTAAGAGAAAGCCGCCGCAATTTTCGCTAATCTGAATAAAAGCATCAATTAACGCCAACTTCTTTTATTTATTTTTTTAAGACTATTTTTGTTTGTCCTTTGTTTTTACCGTAAAGTTACGACTCCTGGAAAAAAGAGGCATGTATACGCGAGGAAGAGAGTGGGAGAAACGAAGAGATCAAAAAAGCACGACGGTTAAGGTCCGGTTAAACACGCGTCGTAAGTGCGAGTATACGATACAAGGCACAAAGAGACGCAGGCTTTTGAAGACCCTTTGTGCCACGACTACGTCGATTCTACGCCGTTATTACGTAAAGTCATCTCTTTTACTCTTCGCAGCCTTTTCTTTTTCTTTTTTTTTTGTAACGTCTAGATGTTGGTTTGTGTTTCAATTTTTTAATACAACAACAAACGTTACGTTCGTAAAATCGTTGGAAAATTAGAAATACTACGACCAATCGTTAATCACGCGCAATCAAATTGCAAATTAAGTTCTAACATTTCAACTTCGGTCAAACTCAGATGCATTCATGACCCGTAATAACGATAATGATAGGTAAGTATCCCTGCGAAAAATAGGAAAAAAAAAAAAAGAAACTGCGTAGTAGTGATCCGAGAAATCGAATCTCGATAGAAAAAACAAAATGATAATAATCATGTCAATGTACGGTCGTCGGCATCTTGGAATATACACAGCACAACTATACGGTCGCTCAAAAAGCAAGCCAAGCGAAACATTGCACGCATATAACGCAACTATGCACGCGCGTGTGCCCGTGCGTATGTAGTGTGGGGCATAGGGTGGCTTGACCGAGGTATATAAACGACAACGACACAACGACGATCGGCTCGCGGCGGCCAGCGACATGCATGCATGCATGCAGCAGTGGGTTACGTAAAGGCGCCGCTCTCTCGCTCGTTGCACAATAATCGACTGCTATAAATAACCTCAACGCCGTCGTCGTCGTAGTCTCTCTCTCTCTCTCTCTTTCTTTCTTTTTTACCTCGGTTGTTTACATATTTTTCCTTTGTCACCACATCTGCTGCTGCTGAAGTTTTGCAAATTCCCAATGTTTTCGATGTCTATGTATATATTTTTTTTGTTACTATTTGATATTTCTGTTTTTCTTCTTCGCACGTTGTGTGTGTGTGTGTGTGTATGTGACAGTCATGCGTTGACGAATCGACGCTTCGGTGAACTTGGAATGATTCACGTGACGCTATCGGAAAGCAGACGCGTGCAATATATGTAGATTTCGTTTCGTTCTACGCTTGGAGACGTTGGCGAGAGTCCCGTAATGAATACGCACGCGCATCGCCTATATATATACACACGTATGAATGCTCGTTGGGCATAGTCACGTATAATATATATAGACGTACAATTGATAAGCGTCATCTCGCACTCGATGTCAAATTTAAACACATTAATTTACACTATACCATTACGTGAAATTTCAACGTCTGGAACATATAGCTGTTAATGAAACGTCGGTCGCGTCGTCGCTATCGTTGTCACCTTGACAAATGAATTCATAACTAAACCTGATCCAAGACACTGCGTTGTAAGCTTTTCAATACGACCAATTTATATTAATTTCGTTTACCTTTCTTCCTCGCGTTTACTTTTACCCCTCAACGCGTGCTGTGTGAAAAGCATTTTTCCATTGGGTGAATGCTCGCCACTCTAATGAAGCGCGAGAATGCACTTGCACAGTGCGTAGTTTGTTTTTTGTTTCCTTTTTTATTCGTGGAAAGTCAACGTTTCTTGACGGTACTTTTTTTTCTTTCTTTTCTTTTTTTTTTCGTCAAAGACTCGTTGAGTATGCGACCGTTTGTTGCTGCTGCTGAGTCTAACGCGTGTTGTGGAAGAAAGCTATAAAATTATATTAAGTGCATCGCGAAACTTTTTTCTCTGTATTTTCGTCAAATATGTGTCGCGGATGATACTCAAAAGCGTATAAAAGCGTATAAAAGCGTTTCTTGCAATTGACGTACAACGTCGTAAATAATTCAAATAAATTTCTTCTATTTACCGTTGCGTAACCGAAATGTCGTTAAATTTCATTCGTCTCATTTGGTTGATTACAATAAAACCAAATCTAGATTCCACTTGGTCGAGTTCAAGAGTTCAGAGAGTATGTGCTTCGAGAAAAACAGTCGATGGTAGCGGCGTCGCACAGCTGTTGGCTGTGTCGCGTTTCTATCAGCTGATTCGAACGATAAATCATTGCGCAATTAGCGCCTTCGTTTCTACTTGTACGGTATATGTATACACAAAAGCGGCGCGCGCGTGTATGGTCGATTGAAAATCCAGAAATAAAACAGGAAAAAAATGAAAAAAAAAGAAAAAGAAACGTGTAGTCACCTTGAACGACGCACGTGGATTTATTCATTCGCTGAATTCTCAGATTCTATACATACTTATATTTTTTTATTTTTGTGCGCGCGATTATGATAAGCGCGCAAGTTTCGCGTGTGGTAGTAGATAAACCGAAATGCGTCATCACGTGATCTTCTTGAAACGTATACTTTTCGCTAGTACGCGAGAGTGGGTGTTGAATGTTTTTTTTCTTTTAATGCGGGGTCATTCGACGATGGTAATAATTATTAAAAGTGTGTCACTTGAGATTAGAGTATTGCCACTTGAAATTACTCTTTTTAACGACGTCAACGGTTATTTTTAGTCAACGACTAGAGAACGCTTTTCTTTAACATTTTAAAAGATAGCAATAGGAAAATAATTTTTTGTTTTTCACGATAACCGTTACTATTTCGTTTTTTTTTTCTTTTTTAACGAATAAACACGTACGAGTTGATTTTTACGAACGATCCATTAGCGTGTCTTCGCATTGTCTCTTGTGTATTCAGTACTCGAGAATTGCAAGGTCGGAAGTGCAGGAAGAAATTATCGAGGAACGCTTCGAGGAAAGGACAAAAGCAATCTTTTTCTTTCTTTTTTTTCTTAACGCTGTCAGTGGTGAGAATTTCAAGGATCGTTGTTACTTGTGCTTTCTTACGCGAGCGTATATCAATCAATCAATTGTCATTTTCTATCGACGTCGAGTAAAAAAAGAAAAATATACGAAAAATTGCAGTATTGGCTTGGAAAGTCACTTCGAGTCACATCAATTTTCGTTACAACGAAACTCCTATACGATTTCTTTCCTATAGAGAATTTTTCCGCGATACACGCCTTCTAATCTTCTCGTTCGCTTTATACGTTATTTCCAGCCGTAGAAATTGTTTTATTTTTCTCAAAAACAAACAAACGAACAATTTTCATCACCGAAACTTCGTAAAAAGAAATTGACGAGCTAACGTAAGCACTTGTTAACGCGCGTACGACGATCGACGAAGAGCGCGACAAGTTTCGCCTAGTTCAAATCCGCAAAAAAGCGTAAAAAAGGAAAATAAAACCCTTGTTGATCTTGGACACGCGATCGCTTGGATTTTTTGATTAAAATAAAGGAAGGGTTGTGTGGTTGTGTGTTTGTGGGTTGTATTAATGTCCGATGGGTACATGCGAGTGTATAGGAAGGCCGAAAGAAATCCTTTTAGCGACCACGTCGAATTAACGAGATTGAGAAATATTACGTGGAGTTCCGTGGCTAAGTCCATTCCTAGACGAGGCCAGCCAAGTGCAAGCAGCTATCTACTATATATAACTCTCGACGATATTGGTATGTTTACTCTTGGCACTTTGTATCCAAACTGCAGTATTTACTATGCGTCTACGAATTGTACGTGCTTTCTGGTTTTCTTCGTGATTGGTGAACAGAGAGAGAGAGAGAGAGAGAGAGAGAGAGAGAGAGAGAAGGATCGGTTCGTGAATTTTATTTGAATAATGGAGAGCTTACCTGCTGGACATGTTATTGCGCGCGCGTGCACGATAATGGAACTGGAAAGTTACATTGAGCAATATAATTTCGATAAAACTGCCTTGAATTCCCTTGAAAAAAGAAAAATAACGGATACAATTGCAATTCAACAACAATTTAGATAGCTCGGCAACGAATGCTTGTGTGAAATAAGAAATAGTAAAAGCCAGCTGATATGTAAATGCTCGCGCGCGCTCTCTCTCTCTCTCTCTCTCCTTCTCTCTCGCACCTACGTAAAAATTCCTGCATTGAAACGCGATCGGTTAGCGTGTATATAATGCGAATACACATTGTGACGTAATCCAGATGAAAACGACAAGGACGGAGGGATTCACACGCCTTAAATCACTTTGAGTAAACGCTTGAGAATAATTATTACAGAGCCTCGAAATAAAGCGCGCAAACGTGCGCGTGAGCGTATATGCATAAGTGCATCAGGTTAGTTCAACGTCCTCTATGAGAGGCGCCGCTTTGGCGCTTTTACCTTTGCGACACTTGCTTTATTGGCTGCTCGCCCGTGCTCTCTCTCTCTCTCTCTCTCTCTCTCTCTCTCTCTCTTTCATGCGCTTCGAAGACGACGTCGACGATTCATCTAACGTACGACGCGTGCGTGTGCATATCTGCTATTTCGACGAGCGCTGAATAAATGGTCTTTTTTACTTTTTTCGATGTTATACATCGACTAAAAGGATCAAAAGAAAAGAAGAGCAACGAGATTAGGGTAGTTTATTTCATACGTTACGCCTTTCTTTTCTTCTTCTTTTTCTTCTTTTTTACGTGACATTGCGAACGCGTAACAGTCGAAAATGGAATCGATGATGTCATTCTGAGTAACCGCAAACTGATAGTATGCGTAACTTTATTTTGTTCTTTAACGACCAATAACTCATCACGCCGCGACGAATACTCGCGAAATCTAAGAAAAAAGAAAAATATACACGCGACTTAGCCATCAAATTGAAAATGTTCTTTATTTCACGTTGCTTGTTATATACGTATAAAAGCTAAAAATAGAAAACACACACTTATAGTCACACATGCGCGTGCAAAGTTAAATTAAAACCTCGAACAAGTGCAGCATATTACGGTAGCCAAACGCAGCTGTGCTGCTGTCGTTTCGCGAGGAGGACGACGTAATGAGTGTAGAAGAAACAGAGTGAGGAAGGGTGACCAGCGATCCGTAAAGTCTTGCAGCTTCTTCGTTCGTTCGTTCGTTCGTTCGTTCCTTCCTTCCTTCGTTCTCTTCTTTTCCTTCGCTGTTAGGGTCGTCGTCGAGCCGTGAACTTCACTTCAAACTTTTGCAGCTGTGTCTGGTTTAACTTCTTCTTCTTCGCCTTTTTGACGATGTGGTTGAGGAATTTTTGTTTTGTTTTTTTTTAACATGAAATCTATTGTTGGAAATAAAATGCTACTCTTTTTTTCCAAAATAAAGACGTATGAAATAAAACTGATTTGTATCGCAAGCTCGGTATACGGCTAAAGTCGTTCTTTTTAACACCTTTTTTCCACCATAACCTTCCTTCTTCTCTCTCTCTCTCTCTCTCTGTCTCTCTCTCTTGATCTCTCGTATCGTATCAATTGATAATTTTCTTTAGCTGTAACAAAGGTATATGCATATACGTAAGTGCATTCACCGGCTCTCTCTCTCTCTCTCTCTTCTCGACTCTCCTTTCTCGCGGCCTCGCCAGACAACAATGCACCGTCTGCTGCCGCCGACGCCGCCGTCGTCGTCGTTGTTGCGACCTCTCACGCTCTAGATACCGAGTGGATCCCCCTGCGATTAATTGGCTGCTGTTGCTGTTGCTGCTGCTGCTACTACTGTCTGATTTAGGCACGTTTGTCGGTGATTAGTCGACCGACTAGAGCTTGTGTACTATCGATTTTATGTATAAAATTAACTCGAAAGGCAAGTTGCTTATTGTTTAAAAAAAAATCTGAAAATGAAGTCATTCGAAGCCAAAATTGTGGATTGTTTGCAAGTTTGATCGTCCATCGTTTATCTCATTTCGTACTCTCACGGTGTAATTACAGATACACGTCGATATCTAACGAATTTGACAATCGCGTCGAATCAATGTATCTTTTCTACGAGACGCGTCGTTAATTCAAATAAAAAAAGCCACTTGACAGATAATTTGAGTAATTGAGAAATCAATTATAAACTTGCAAAAATAGCACACTGTTTCGTCAAATATTCACTCTCTTTCTCTCTCTCTCGTAGCGCAGAGTAAGTCAATTTTTCAAAAGACAAACTTGAAGAGCTGCATAATGAAAACGACGTCGTTGTTATCATCGTCGTTGTCATCTCCTCGTCTTGTTATTAAACATGTATGCGTTCATTATACGCGTGTGTGTTATGTATACCATAATCGTTCGTTAATATATAAAGCTTAAGCCAATTGAATAATTCACGAGACTTGTCATCTGCTGGAACTTTTCTGTTCAGCATTGAATGAAACTATAGCACATTGTTATTACGCAAGCTAATTACATTTCCTTTTTTTTATTCAATATTCTGTCCACACGGAGCTCGCACGTAATCGTGAGGAATGATAAAAAAAAGAAAAATTGCCGGAAATAAAACATATACGACCAACGCGCGATGACGAAAGATTGTTCGACAGAAGCATCCATTTGTTTTATATAAAACTTTCGATTTTCTTTGTTTGGCGCGCGTCGCGAGAAAAAGGGCCGCGCGCGGAATCTAGTGAAAGTGAACGCGCGCTCTCTCTCTCTCTCTCTCTCTCTCTCTCTCTCTCTCGCTCGAAAGATCGTGATATTTCCGTGCGAATCTTGTATTGACCTCTGTTGGAATGTAATTTTTTTTTTAAGTAATAATTATAATCGTGTAATCGAACGAGACATTTTGTTTGTTCGCGCAACGTCAACTTTCCTTGATAATCAAGAAAAACTTTAAATAAAGCATGCGTTCCATAACAAATCTTTTCTCTGTCTCTGTCTCTCTCTCTCTCTCTCTCTTTCTCTCCCTGATCCCTTTATACAGAACAGTTGGTTTGGAGTCTTATCTCGGTATAGAATCGCTTCTTCCTTGTTTCTTCTCTCCCCCTTTTCTCGCGCGCGAACACGGTGTACAGAGCACTTGCTCTGCTCTCTTTCCTCTGGCGTCGAAGCAGACAAAGCCTCTTGGGATTTACCTGTGCAAGAGAGAAAGAGAAAGAGTTCAGGGCCGTACGAGACTACCGGTCCCTCCATTCAGTTTGCGTATGTATTGGTTGGAGGCCGACGTCAGTCGCGAACGAACGGATGAGACACCAAAAAGATACTCGCACTCAAGACTTGTGTTTTTCACGTTGCGTTGGCTTTTGTAATGTATATGGGTAGAATTGGTTTTTCTTTAGAAATAATCACACTCAACATTTGCATCTACTCTCCGTTTCTCTCTTGTGCGCAAAACGAAATTCCTTGCGATAACGAAGAAAAAGTAAAACGCTGCAAACCGATGCATTTTCAATTAACGCGCGTTCAAAGAACAAGACGATCGATAATTGTTTTATCAAGCCAACGTTTGATTTGTTACGTATCGACGAAAAACATTCGTAATATGCTTAATTAACGAGCTATCTGCCGTCCGAAAATACACGCTGTATACAAAAAAAAAGATGAAGAAGGAGAAAGAATAGTTGGACGCGCGTGTGTGTGCGTGTGGCCAGTAGTATTACGTATAAAGTACGGATCCGTTGAAATGTCTTTTTCCGCCAGATGCAGAAAACGTTTGCGCAATTTTTTTTATTCGTATTCCGTAAGAGTTTGGGAAAATTGTGCGTCCTACGTGTATATTATAGGTTCTTTAGATCTTCATCTGGTCGTTATCGCGTGTTCGACCTTGTACGTGTTTATCGTCACGTAATACGCAGCTGAGATATCTTGGCTTTTCTTCTCTATGGCTTTGATGATATTTTCGTAGAACCCAGTGTTTTTCTTTCTTTATTTTATTCAGTTGACGGAAAATACATTTTTGGTCAAACTCGAAGCATCGACAATACCGTATTTCTAGCAACACAAACGTCCATGTATATCCATCATTGATCCTCGTGACAATTCTCATATCGTCGACATCGAGAAAGAGAGAAGAGAACAATATCGGCAAAAGTTGACGTTCAACGTCCACGCGTAAGCCCGTCAAATCGTGCGATAAACGTCCTCTTTCGCAAAAAAATAACAACGTAGAAAAAGAAGAAGAAGGATTTACGGAAAAAAAACGAAAAGCTCGAGGGACGCGTAAAAGTCATCCCGTTACGTTAGCATTTTGTATCTGTCGACACGAACATGCGCTGTAACCCCTTTTTTTCATTATTTTGTCGTACCTTTTTCGGTTAAGTCGTTTCTCTTCAAAGATCTATACTTAGCTTGTTGCATTTTGCGCGCGTGTTTATTTTCAGCTTGCTCGCGCGCACATTTTAAAATTCCAATGTCAAATGATTTTACCGTGTGTTGCACGTTTTATACATTTCGTTCCTAACCTAAAGAGTTTTCTTTCGTTTGTATAACGCAAAAAAATAAGGTTTTTTTTGAGTTTATAGAGTAAACGTTTCGAAGAAACGAGGATACGAAACCAATGTGCTTCAAAAAATTACTACTGACTGTTTCGCGTATCGTGTGAATGCAATTGCCTTGATATCGAGAAAATACAGTCGACCGGAAAACCAAAAGCTTGATCAAAAACAAAAAAAAAGAAGATAAAACACAACTACTCTCCTGAATTTCCTTCCTTTTGGTGTTGTAAAGCAACACGACAAAAAGAATTTCCCTACTTCTCTTTTTCGTTCTCTCTGCTGTTCCGGTTCGTCGGCCACGTGACGTCCAGACGTTCTCTCTCCTCTCTCTCTGTCTCTCTCCGCTTGCTGAGAGAAAACAGAGTCGTCGTGTTTCTTCTTTCTCTCGTTTGCGCGCGTTCTGCGAAAGAAATAAAAACGATGGCTGGTCTGATTTATATGCCTTTTTTTGTTGTTGTGTCTCGCAAGAAGAATATTTAGTACCATTATTTTCAGTTGGTCTTTATTAATAATTATCCGGTATAATTTATCTTCCCAACGGATGGGTACAAGGAAATAGATAAAGATACGAAAAAAAAAATCATGTAATGTTATTAGTACATTTTGGTGACGAAATTTATCGGTGTTTACTCAACGAGATATATACATATATACTTTTGTGAACGATGCACCCAAGGAAGAGAGGAAAAAGGTCGATTATTATGAGAAAACTTAAACTTTCCCACAATATTTAACCAAGCACGTAATTGTTAGATGTCGGAGTCGTAGAAGAAAATAAAGAAAAAAAAGAAAATATACACGAGCCAGATGCAAGAATGTAAAAAAAAGGAAATTAATAACCGATGTAATTTATAAGCGTGTCGCGTGTTAATTCTTTTGTGTGTCGCGCGTGGGGCAGCAACGTCGTTGCTTTCTTTCGGAGAAACAAAACACTGTATACCTAACGAGGGACCTTTCCACGAGAGAAAAAGAGCAACGCGCATTTATCTTCATTTTAAAATGTGTACATTATTACTGCGAGATATTTCGATGTATGTATGGTAATGAATTCGAGAGTTGATATACAATAACATTTTATTGGTTAAAAACGACTCGCGTACAGGAACCAAACGTAACAAGCCCAAAATATTTGACATTATTTTGAAAAATTATACATAAACGCGACGTTTTTTCATGCCCAAAGAAACAAATACAGCCTATAGTGTTATGTTTGTCTCTCGTCTGTAGACTCACTACGCCGACGACGACACACGCACGCGGTGAACTCGCACGTGAATGTTTGCGGAAAACGGCAACCCTTTACACGGTGAAAGCATCAACAGACGCTAAAAATGTTAAACGTACCTCTTTCAACGAAAAAACAAAAAGAAAAAAAGGGGAAAAACATTGATCGCTCGGAGTATTAATTTCTGATTGCTATTAATGACATTTCTGCGAGATAGAGAGGTCGTTGTCGATTACGCAAGCTGTTATTTTGTTTCATAGAATCCTGAATCACGCATGATGTAACTACCATGTAGTTTTCTTTACTTGTTGTTTCTGCAATTTGTTGAAAAATGATGTATTTTCCGTATGCGTTGTTCTTCTATAAATACACATTCTATTTTTGCCACTGGAAGAATAACCGAAACGGTTTGCTTGACAAATAAAAAATATCGTTAAAGTTTTAATCTGAAAATAGCGTTTCGTTATTTCAAGAAAACTGTCCTCTCCCAACCTTTTCCCTTGTAACCAGAAACACGCGAACGAAATACTCGAACGAACAACGATTAATCGATAAAATCTATACGTAAACGCATACACATGCATCGTTCAACGTAAATGGCTGAAAGTGTCAAATATAGAAGTCACCGCTCTATTTACACTCGAGCGTATACGTGTAATAAACATCGAAGAATATCTAGCACAAAACGTTGTTTGCGCGCCAAAGAAAAAAAAACGTTGATAGCCGGTGCATAGCACAGGCGGTGAGAGAGAGAGAGAGAGAGAGAGAGAGAATGACAGCCGGCGGCGGCAGTGGCGGTAACAACCAGCTGAGTGGCGCCAGGCATCAGCTGTTGGTGACTCACGCTCCGTAGTCGCCGTGTATTTTCCCTCGCGCGCAGCTGAGATTTCGTCGCCGAGTCTAGATAGAACCACACGGCAGACGTTACATAATGAACTTCACGTGAGATTTGTTTTTCTCGCGTCTTTTTCCCTTTTCTTTTCATTTTTATGACCTTGATCTTTCTTTTTGTCTTCTTCGTTGCTCTCGTACGCGATCGTGTGCACCTTGTACTAATTTCACGGATACAATCAATCGTTTAATTACGTTTGTTTCATCGTGAATCTCTTATCTCGATTCGATGAGTTTTCTTCAATGAAAGACGAATAAATAACGCGAATAATTAGACTATTGTTATCGATACTTTATTGCCAATTCGATGATTTCTTTAGAATTGTATTCATCGACAAAGTTTATCTTTTGAATTAAATCAAACTCCCCGAAAAAAGAGAGTCAAAGTCGTGTGATTTATCGACTTCGTGGTCGATGCTCTTTTTCTCTTTTCACCATTCTTCAATAGTCTTTTTCTCGCCATTCTCGCGCTACTGTGATTTATCCTTCCTGCTTTGGGATTAAACGTTCTCCTCGTCTTTTGTCGTATTTTTCGTCGGTTGTTTCGTTTTCTATATAGTTGCCTATATAGTTGCGTGAATTTTAGGGGACGAACAATCCAACATTTTGCCCTATCCACGTATTTTCCACGCGCGCGCGCGCGCAAATCACCACGGCGTGCAAAAAATACGCACTTTGATCGACCATTTTGTTTGCAACTTCGCGTGCACGCACCATCGTACTTTTCCGTTTGTACGTTGTTTGTTTAGATTGCTTTATCGAAAACTGGTACCGTGAGAACGAGCGTCGTCGAGTAATAATCACCGCTCAAAATTACAATTTCCTTTTGAAAAAAAATGCTTTGAAAGTGTTTTATTCGAGATTACTACTGCACAACAGCACAAGTATTCGCATGCACGAGCGACTCAATTCTTCTCTTTCCATTTTCATTAAAGCGAGTCGCGTACGCACGCGTACGGTAAAGCACGGGATACGCTAGATCTAGAGAGATGGAAAATGAGTTTGGTTGATAATCCACGTTGTTGTCTCTTTGCGTTATTCGCACATCTCGTTACGCGCGTACGAGAGCAACAAACGTCGAGAAAAATAACATCCGTTCGGTACAAGTCACGTGTAAAAGGTTCGTACGGGAGTACTAGACCGTGCGAGATCTAATTACCCACCGAGAACGTTGGAGGGGAGGGGGTGTTATATTTTAACGTCGAGGCGGCAAGTACGCAGTGGTAAACGTTTGTGTGCGTGAAACGTATTTAACTTGCGCTTGGGCTAGTTTTCTCGACGACCTACTTTTTTTTCCAGTTATGTGTCGTTCGACGATGGAGCTCTCACGCGTGCGTGTGCTTTTTTTTTATCGTTCGGTGAAAAGACGCAACGTCGTACGCTGCACGCGTTCTATTCGGTTTCTTTCCTTCGTACAAGTACTTTTTCCTCGGTACACGGCAATTCGAGCCATACCGACGGCTGCGAAGGATGTATTTGGCAAACGTGAGTTTCCGTCCAAATATTGTACAAATATTGGTTCGTGGATTCGTGAACGTTGTCAAATAGAAAACAACGACAAAACTAGTCGTACAATAGGCAAAATTATCGTGGTCGTATAACGAGCTCGCTGTGCATCCTCAATTTGTAACCCAACTACGCTTTGGAATTCATTAGTTGCGCAATATCCAATGGTCTAACGTGTATACGTATAAAGTATACATAGGATGTAGAATAATGAAACGAATGTGTATCGCTCGATGACGTCAGAGTCGGCCACGATTCCTACGTGTATGCTCCAGCTGATGCACGACCTACGTGTTGCGACCAACGTGCATACGCGTATAAATACACTATTCAGTCGCGTAAAGGTGTAGACTACCAACGCGATAAGGCACCCGTGTCGGTCGTCTTTCCAAAGGAACCTTCCAAAATCTCGACGAGCAACGGTTGGGTAAAGCGTTTGTCGTGCAGTGCGCTACGAATCGATAGCTACGAGATTCTTGAAAAGGGAAAAAAAATCACGTACACCGAGTGTTGTTGTTGTTGTTGTTGTTGTTGTTATGATTCAGTCGGTCGTAGAATTTTTCCCGCGCTCGAGCTTTCGCATGGATACTTTGTTACAATACGAACGTGGGAGCGTCGTATGTTCGTCGTCGAGACGTCTATTTGGACGTTATATTATACTACGTGAACATTGACGCATTCTCTTGTAGACTAGCCAAAGTTTTCTCTATCGCGACGACAACGACGACGACGACGACGACGACGACGATGACAAACTAAGTGGGTCGAACAAGCGCTATATAGTCAGTTTGGCATTGTTTCTATTGCGCAGTTGATGCTCTCTTTGCCATCGTGTAAATTGCACGCTTCTGCTATTGGCTTTTGTTTATGTTTCGTTTCTTTTAGCGTTCCGCTGCTCGATTGTTTTTCAGTCGTAGATCTCTGGAAAATGCATACGTCGTTGGTTTGACGAGTTTTATGACATATGCGAAAGGGGATATTAAGCGATACGCACCGCCGCGCTAAGACGACGCGAAATATACGTCGTTAACGACAACTATCGCGATTCCGTCAACGTTATTGTTTGCGTAATATACGATAAACTTGAATGCATCGTGCGCGAATAACACGGAACGAAAGAGAGAGAGAAAAAGGCTTCCGGTGGCCTCTTGATCCACGTACATCGTACGCCCGCTCAAGAAAGCGAAAACAGTACGCGCGCGCGCGCGTGTGTGTGTGGGTGTACGATGAAATAACTACCTTCACACTGCTGTACCTTTCTTTCGAGCGGCCCTCGTTCATTCCGAGAAATCGTATGGGTTTTTCCTTTTACGTACGCAGTAGGTACTTATTTGTTTGCAAGCAGTTGAGGGGAACAGACGGACGAATAAGAAGATGATACGACATTCGGTGCGTTCGAAGCACGTGATTTTTCGTTGTCCTAATGATTATTGTCTTTGATCTGTCCAAATTGGCACCGTCGTTACTCCTGTAATAAACGACGAAAAGGAAACAACAACGCGTAAAACGATCGATCAGTGATAGAAAAATCCGATAGTTTCTTTGTATGGTATTTATTTGATTACAGGAATCTCGTCGACAACGTTGAATCGTAAACGACCTTCCCACAGCCTCGAACGAATGAATGAACTCTCTTTCTCTCTTTCTCTCAGCGTATGTCTCAAGGACAAAACGATGCTGGCCGGTTTTTCGTTTTCTCTCTATCTCTCTTTCTCGTTTACTCTCAAGGCGATGCGCTTTACTTGCAGTTTCGTTGTTTATCAGAGAACCAACATCTTCTCAACCACCCTTGTGTCGTTGCTGCTGTATCCACAGCTGTTTCTCGTTGTCCTTGTTTCTTAACTTTGACTCTCTCTCCCTCTCTGTTTTGCTATTGCACTTTCAAGGCTTCTGTATTTCTGCAACGAGATTTGTTTTTCTCTCTTCTTCTTCTTCTTCGTTTCTTTTTGTTGGTTGATTTGCTTACGGTGCCTGGACTTTTATGCGCTTTATAACGACGCGCACTTTGAGAAATACTAATTTGGCGTTGGAACAATTTATCGACAAAGGTTTTAAGATCGAAAACTTAGGGATTGGTGTTTTTGGATTGCTTTGCGACCAAAGTAGACGAAATAGACGTAAGAAAAGTTGCAATCGAAAGTAGTTTAACAAAAGAGCAAGATACCAAAAGAGAGCAGCTACGCGTGTGGTTTCTTTCTTTCAAAGGGAACAAGTTGAGTAACGTCGTAAATTTTTGTTGTTTGTCAACGGGTTAATCAAATAAATGCACTCGGATTTGACAAAGCACAAACTTTTTATTATATTTTAAGTACACCTTTGGAAGAATTGAGCAATATTACATAAAAAGCGTTAACGCGCACCGCGTGTGCAAATAAAGAGAACCCGTTGCTTGGTATTCATTTTTATTTACATTTGGTATGCGATAAACGGAAAATAATTCGTGCTATACGACGAACGTTATCTTGAACCCTAGCGACTGAACCACGCCATCTTGATTATTTTCTCCTTGTAATTTTCAGGAATCGCCAACTTTTCGTTCTCGCCCTTTTACTCGTTAAAGAAAAAAGAAATTACATTTTCTTTGTCATCCGTTGCGACGACGATAAAACTTTTCCTTTCTTTAATTTTTTTTTTTCACGTGCGATTTCACAAGCTTATCAGAGTTACCTCACACCGAGTGATAAATAAAATCTGCTTCACCGCTGCCATGCCACGCGTGAATGAATATTAAAAGTTCGCGACGTTTTTGGGTCAATGATAAGAGAAACGCACAAATAGCGCCGTTATGCGTAATAACGTTATGCGTCGAAATGAGAAATACAACATTTTAACGATGAAGAGTAGTACGCTTGTCGTGCTATCACGAGTATGGGGTATGCACGCTCAAAAAAAAATCTGCGGATGTATATTGATACATTGTTTGCGTATCTACTTAGAAGTAAACCGAACATTTTTGTTTCGTACCTCAAGCTGTAAACCCGTATCGAATATCGGAATCGAATAGATAACGATTAAGTTAACGCATGATTATTTCGCTTGTAAAATCACTTTCTAATGTTTTTATCTCTCTCTCTCTCTCTCTCTCTCTCTCTCTCTCTCTCTCGCTCGCTCGCTCACCTATAGGAGAATGTGCAACTAAACTGATTAGCTCGAATATCGGCGTTATCAGCGCGACAAACGACAATTAAAGTTATTGTTGTGTTTGTTAACAATAAAAAAATTTCATTATCATTCATACTCGTATTTCTGATATAACTCGTGGCATTCGTATCGGCACGCATAATAAATAATCCAAATAAATGCTCAATCAACGCGATCTTTCATTTGTTTAATCATCTGATAAGCTTTAATTAACATTTTTTCCCGTTCTCGATATGCGACTTGAATGAGCTAAAAGATATTTTCACGGATAACGATAATACAGTGCGCTTGACAAAAATTTTTGCGTTGAATTACTTGACTTTATAGATTGGATTTTGTGTTTTGTTTCGACGTGAGTCTTGTTAAACAAATAAGTTGTCTTCGATAACGAGGTATTAAACGAAAAATCGATTATCGTCTGTACCACAAATCATTGCATTTAATTTTGATAACATTGAGCTCGGATTGAACGTTGAAGGATACGACGCGCAAAGTGCTTTAGTTACAAGACAAAAAAGGTATAAGCGCATTAATAAAAATTAAATCGAAGGAACAAATGTCGCGGAATGTTTTGCACTTGTAAAATGAAAATGTTGATGATGATGATGCTAATAATAATAATAATAATAATAATAATAATAATAATAATAATAATAATAATAATAATGAGCTGGTGCCGAGTAATTTGAAAAGAATTTCGCTGAAGTATCATCTCAATTACAAAATGCGCGCGCTCTCTCTCTCTCTCTCTCTCTCTCTCTCTCTGGTGGGTCAAACAAGCAGTATAATTGCACTTCGAAACAGCTGACCACCCAGCTTGCTTATTACGAAACACACGCGAACGATGCGCAGACGTAAAAAGATCAGCCCTCTCTCTCTCTCTCTCTCTGTCGCTCTGTCTCGTGAAAGATGTCTCTCTTCGAAAATTCGAAAGTAGAGCAGTGACCAGACGGACCGTTAACCCGATGTCGCGTTTAAAGTTTTGCATTGTTATTTTGCGTCTGGCTTGCGTTACGAAAATAGTCAAAAGCAGACTACGAAGGTAGAAAATAAACGTAGATTCTTGGCATTGGTGGTGTTCGCTACTCAACTGACTATTACAGAGCCCACAACCGCCTCGTAGTGCAAATCAATTACCTTTTATTGCGCATCCTTATTGTGGGCAACACGCCGTTCCGCTCTTTTATTTCGCTTATTTACTCGCCGCCTTTTTTAATGAGACTCTTTCTTTTCTGTTTTTTCTTTGGTTTTTTTCCTTTTTCACGCGTTCGCTCGAGAACGACTATATAATACACTTGTTCCGGGAATAATGAAAATGAAACGAGTAAATTAACGTTATCCCTTTCTCTCTCTAGAGTGTGTGTGTGTGCGCGTGCGTGCATGTATTGGTAGCGGCATCGGCTCACAAATAACTTGATCGAAATAAGTTACGAGTTGTTTTAACGTTTTATTCTAACCCCGGTTCACGGAATAAGCTCGTCAATTATTTCGCGATAAAATTGGCCTTTAATTTTAGTTTTATTTCGATTAAACGTTTCTTTCAAAAGAATTATTCAACGAAACAAAATCATGTCAAGTTTTTGTTCGAGTGGAAACTTAATTTATTCTTGCGTACTATACTTCGCACTTTGTTTCCCCTCCACTCTTCTCGGTCGACGACTTTTTCCGTGTCGGCGAATTTCTCTTTTTCTCTCTTTCAACACGGCGACGTTGCTCGGCTTGATCGTATTCCAATCAATGCGGAAGCCGATTGCCTCGTTTATTTTCGCCGACTAAAACCGTCCCCAAATTCTCTCTCTCTCTCTCTCTCTCTTTCTCTCTACCTTTCATCTCGTCTTGTCCTTTATTTAGTTTTTTTATCGCTCTGTTTCTCCGTCTATCGTCGTAGCGTCGCATTTGCCTCGATAATATTACGTCATCGAGTTTCCGTTTGCCTCTTTCCTTCAAAATATTTGTTTTCTTTCCTTCTTCGTGTTCAAGAAAACCTTCTCACGACATACGTTTACTCCCCAAATAATAATCAAAGTGTTCTCTCCGAACGAGCTCAGCCGTAAAAATCAGGCATCAATGATAAAAAAAGAGAAACGTGCGCGTATCCGTACGATAAACGTTGGACTTGCATGCACGTGCGCGAGGACGCTATACGTTGTTGCCGATGAGTACTCTGACGTTGTCTTCGATCGTACGGCATACACGTATGCATGCATGTGTGCGCGCGTCGCTCAGCTGATCCTTAATCAACGATGCAGCTGACTGCGTCATCGATTTTAGTATTATAGACGCGAATTAACTGGGCTACGACGTAGTTCAACGTATACTTTTGTGTGACCTTTTTGCGCTTGTTTGTTCAAGACAATAATGAATTTCCTATACAGGGGCGTTCGTTCGCGCGAGGGGATGTCGTATTTTTGGTCGTGTCGTGGAAAATACGCGAAATATTTATTTTTTTTTGTTTTTTTTTTAGAAAGAATTTAACGTTTTGAATATTTTGTATAGTTTACTTTCTAAACAACATCGCTAACAACGCATCGACGACGCACTAAGCCAATTATTATTAAGATGTTGATGTTTTTTTTCTCGTTGTTTACAACATAATTTACCTGTCGTATCGTAACGACGTGGCGCTTGCACCATCGGCTAATACATAAGCCAATGTGCACACTTTTTCCTTCCTCCTGCTCTCGCGCGCGCGCTCTCTCTCTCTCTCTCTAATATCCGGACGTTTACTCTCAGATTGCAACCAATCAATTTTGCACGGAATTTGCTATATTTACCCGCGCACGCTATGTTTTTCACATATATAGCCAAGTTGTACTTTGGCAGCACTGTTATTTTCCCTTTACGATTCTCGCGAGAAGGGTTGTTGAATTTTCGTTATTTTGATGGACAAACCGATATCTCCTTCTTTCTTTTCTCGTTGCGTAAGCGCGCGTGTTTGCGCGGTAGTGTTTTCCAGATAAATTGTTTCCGTACTTATAAATTCATGAATCTTGGGTAGAACAGTAGTCCATCGAAATACAAGAAATACATTTTTTTGCAATTCGATCATCGCGCACCGTCCAATACAAAATCCAAATAAATCAGGTAGGTGTAATTACCTATCGTTTCACGATACACGCGACAAATCACTCGTAACGTGTCACCTAATAGGCGGATAACTCGTCGTACATTTCGAGATAAGCGACCTTTATTTTCGCGTTTTCTCTCATCCGTGAGAAAGTCTTGGGTGACTACGCCGGAAGGCGCCCTGATACATTTTTGCATATGCATATTTTCCAACACCTACTCGCGTGGGAAAATCGTAGGAAGAGTACAAGCGCCGTAATTGAAGCGCAACGCATTTGCAAAGCTCCGACTTGACAGATATACGCGACGAGGGATTTACGATTCCTTGTGCGCGAGTCGAGTTATTTATAATTGAATAAATAAAAACAAAAAAGTAAACGGCAATGTGGGTCGTCGAAAGCTTAAATCCTGGGTAACCATTGATTCTTCTTTTATAATTAATCTTTGGCGATAAATAATATCGCGCGGCTCTCTTCTTTATCCTTCGCTCGCGATACGTGTTATATATATATATATAAGTTAGTTTGGTCGAGAGCTTACAGCGAAATAATCGATTCTCGCCGTAAAGACAAGCCGTTCGAGCGTAGCCTACTCTAAGCTTCTTTATCCGTTCGCTTGAGTTTTATTTATTTATTTTGTTCGTCCATCGTCCCTTTCCTCGTCGAACCCCACTCCGGTATTGATTTTTCCTCCTTTTCTCATCCATCGTTTTATTCAGCGAGCTTGTTCCCCACGAGTATAAAAATCCGCGTTGCGTGCAATTTTTCGAGCAGATCGCCAATCGATTTGTGGTTTATTTATTCTTGCAGTGGATGTATCGCGAGCCGTAAAAGTATTTTCTTCGAGGAGGGTGAATTGTCCGCGATAAAAGTCAATTAACGTTTGCAGTCTGGAGAGGTCAAGCCGTTGCATTGGCGCGTTGCCGAAGGCTCGCGACAATTGGCCATAAATTGAGAATTCAATGCCAAACTTTTATATCTCGCGAGTTATCGAGTCGAGCTTTGATCCTTAAAGGTGCTGAGGTAAAGCGTAAAAAGAACGGGCCGGGGTCTGTTTCGATAAGTCATCCAAGGCGTTGTTCTCATTTTCACGCTTCCTTTGGCGCATTCTCGTCGCTTTCAATTTCCTTAAAAGCAAACGCGTTGTCGTCGTCTCTCATCCCGTGTTTTTCTATATATTTACCTTTGGGCGATAAATCAAATGAACGCGCATAGTAAAGCCACGGAGAACGGCTTGAAAAATCACCATGCGAAAGATAAGAAACGAGACGAGAGAGGAGACGGATTGTCGCTGAAGCAACTCTTTGATCTTTGTCTCTCTCTCTCTCTCTCTCTCTATATATATATATATATCAAGGATAGAGGGATAAATACAAAATTGCAAAGTTTATTCGACGACCGATTAATTTTCACGATAGCCTTTTGTCAACGCGTGCTACCGCGGGAAATTGCTTTGAAATGGCTTCTCTCTCTCTCTCTCTCTCTCTCTCTCTCTTTTGCTTGTGTGACGCTAAATATAATTTATTAAACTCGCGCGTGTGTGTACTGCCGCCGGCGCTAATGGAATAGAGAGTAGGGGGTTTGTGGTTTCGAGTTTACGATGAAGAGTCATTTTGGCGCTTTGATCGCATTTTCTCTTGGTTGACGGGAAATTAAAAATAGGGGGCGTATTCGATTGTTGACATAGTTGTTTATTTGTTTGTTCATTTGTCGGCGACATCTTTTTTATTTTACAGCTTGTTTTGCAGTATCGCTCTAATACATAAATTTTATCGTTACAGTAGCGGCGAAACAGTCGACGAGTGCACGGGTTTGCCACTGGGTAGCGACTTTATCGAAGACTCGGAGCACAAACATCAGACACTCGGGATCGTATTAGGATCGTCATTGTCGTCGTCGCCAACGACGCCAACGACGACGAGCACAACGACAACGAGCACTGGGAGTTTAAACTCGCGACAACACAAAAGTAGCCGTAATTCACAGAACGTCAGTTTGAACGGTGCCAATAGCAGCGGTCGTGGCGCTTCTTCGCGAAACCATATGGAGCAGGAAAAGCGTATGCGGCGAGAAATCGCCAATAGCAATGAACGTCGACGTATGCAAAGTATCAACGCTGGCTTCCAATCGCTCAGGACCCTTCTACCACATCACGAAGGCGAGAAATTATCCAAGGTTAGTGTTAATATTGCGTTTATTCGTGGTTCTTCTTTCTTCCTTTTTTTGTTTGTTTTATAAATAAAGTACCGATGGAAACTCGCCTTGTATGCCTTGTACACGGTATCAGCAATCGATGAGCATCGCTCATCCCCAACGACTTTCTCAAACTTGATACAACTATTTTTTTCAACGTTTCGCTAATTTCCATCGTACTATTCTTCACCTTACAATACAGTCTAATAGCTTCCTATTGCCTTTTGATATCCAATCATCGAAGGAAAATAAAAACATTTTTTTTCTTTTCTTTGTCGATCCATTAGAGTCGTAGTTATTTGAAAATATACGCGTGGCAGCGAGTTTATTGAAGATTTTGTCGCCGCTGCCATCGCCTAAACACCCTGCTGTAAGTCGAGTGCCTCGGCTAACTACTCGTTGGCGAGCACTCGACAGTGTGCGTACAAAGGGCCAAACACGCAAAACGATAACAACGCTCGCAGGAGTCTCGTGTATTTTTTATGGGCATCCAGGCTACTCTTTCACCCGTCCTCCCTCCTCCCACCCGATCACCGTCGCCCGATCCCTCTTTTGGAAAAGCATCTATTTCTTCTCTCTCTCTCTCTCTCTCTCTCTCTCTCTCCTCGGCATCTCAATCATCGTCATGTTCGTCGTCATGCGCGAATGCATAAATTGTTTCGGCTCCCTCCAAATAATGTCTGGCAGTGATTGGACGTGGAGTCGAACGATCGAACGTCCGTACTTTTTTAAATCATTCTGTTCAATTTTTTTTATTGCTTTTGGTAGTTTGCAACTCGTTGTGGTTGGAAAGTGAGAAAGGCATATGGAAGTTGAGATTGAATTGTTTGTTCGTTTGTTTGTTTGTTCTCCTTGACGAATCGTCTGATTATTGGTACAATGTTTTATTGTTATATATGATTATCCGCAAGGGATTCGGTGCGTACAATGTTACTTTTCATGCACCGAGAAACCTTGAACAAACACGATGAATCATAATAAGGATGTGTAAATTATGAATTCATAAGATGTATCTGTACAACTATAGCGATAACTCTGGCCTTTGTTACACTGGTTGAGGCCGATATCTGTATATAGTATATGTGTGTGCGTGTATATATATATTTATATATATGTATATATATATGACACTCTGTATATTGACTGACAATGAAATTGATGACAAAGTGCGTATAAAAATCGACTTTTCATGCACTAGACCACCAAACTTTCAATCAATAATCTCGAGCGCAAATAACCGAGAGATGCTCAACCACCGCGTAATACAAAAATAACATTCACATGTACCAACGTGTATAGCGTAGCTTAACGTTTGTAGGTCGCGTTACCAACAATAGCAACAATAGAATATAGACAGTATAGGCACGACGTACGTACGTAAAACAAATCTATTACTTTATTCTCGTTTATTGAAAAGCTCTATCCTTTGTTTTGTTATTTTTGTTAATATTAGTGCGATGCAACAATTTTATGTGCTTTTTCGTAGCAAGGTTTATATTTGTATCTATACGTATACACGCATATATGTAACACGACACACGACATACGACATACGACGTACACGCACGATCAGTTAAGCGTTCTCACACTCGATTGCCTTCTCTTTTCACTAGTCACAGTTTTTAAGACGACCTTCGACGAAATGGCACTGTCGGTCAACGAGGGCTAACAGTCACCGTCAAGAGCATTCGATTCGCTCGAACGTTGTTCTCTCTTTTGGCGTGAACTGTTATATTCGGTTGAAACTCGCTCGAATCCGAACGACGTTTCAGCAGTCTTCAGCGAGGAAAAAGGTGACAAATAAGATAAGAAAGCGATTGCGAAATCGAACGACAAAGATCGGATTCGTTCAAATACAATAGTCTTTATAGGCCGGAGTCGTTAGGGGCGAGCGCGTTGCGTTTTTTCTTTCTCTCCGTTTTGCCAGCTGCGACTGTTTATCAAACGACGCACATTTCTAGATTCGCGTCCGTATGTCCGTATAATAACCGAGGGAGACGTCGAGGGAGGAGATTTTTTTCTTTTTTCTTTTTTCTTTTTTTTTTCGTAACACCGTACGCGAAAGCCGATGAATATTTATATCCTATTACGATGCGTCCAACGATACGCGACATGCGAACGGGGTTCTTTTATTTGGCTGTTCCCCTTGTCGTTAATGCATTTTTAGCGTCGGAATTAAGATCGATTAAGATCACCGGAATGGCGTAATTAGACTTGCAAGCCAAAATCCTCAGGAATTCCACGAAAGTCTAGGAATAGTCGCGCTCAAATTTGGGTCGTCATTTTGCCCGACTAAAAATACGTGCGTGCAAACTTTTTCAATTTGATCGAAAATGCGCTTAAAGTTGAGTCGCGCCTTTTTTCTTCTATATTTATAGGTTTTCACTCGACCGAGTACATTCAACGCCGACGAGTTATTCTATTTTAGTTTGAGCGAAACGTCAACTGGCACTGAATACGAATCGATAGGCAATTTGACACGTTTTGTGTTTTAACTGTGACACGTTTGCGAAAAAATAGAATAAAAGGAATATCGCAATCGATAAACTTAACAAAAGAGTCGATGGGGAAAAACCAAACAACGTAAAATTCAAAGGAAACACAGGAACTTGGACAAAATCTTGTCGCAAAAGTGCACGTTTCACCCCACACGTCGAAAAAATGAAAAAGACAGCAACCAAAATAAACACGGACAAAGTCAGCCGTGACAACGACGAGCGTTTAACGCAGCCCATTAAAACGCTTTATTAAAAAAGCTGCGATAAACCCCTCTTACGAGTGTATGAACCTGTGATAAGAGTCGTAATACAGACACAGAGACACGCGTGCTCGCAACGTACGAAGCTTATCTGGAAGCGAGAAACAATGTAGCGCGTTGGTGCAAGAATATAAATTCATTTGTGCCACTCGAGTAACGGAGGTCAGTCGTTTAATTTTGCTTCCTTCGAGTCCTCTCGTGGACGAGTTGGTTGGTTGATGTCAACGATAACGAGTACACACCGCAACAATATCGTACGTACGGGGACTCGGGAAAATCGTGCGTTTTGTCTTATCTCGTTGGCGAGGTTCAAAAGCCCACGGGAAATCGAGTTTCGAGCGTTAAGCGTTGAAAGGGAGAACGTTGTTTTGCAGTTTGCCTACTTTGTTCCGACGAATAAAAACCCGTTTTCCATTCGCGTCCAACAGGAATGCGCTACTAGTGTAACGTTGCGTTTATCGTTAGTCGCTTAGCGTCGTTGTCAAGTTTCGCGTTTGGACGGGCTTTTACTCGTCGGTGAGTCCAATTCGTTCGAGTAACGACGACGCAACGATCGACGCATCGTCAAAACCCTTGAACAATGGCCCACGCGCAAGACGAGCTTTGCGCACGAATGTACGCGTATATAGGTGCCTAAGGAGAGAGGGAAACACAAGGTGTTACCGCGGCGCCGTGAACGTGCATCCATTCATAAAGCTCGTCTAGCCTCGCTCTCTGGCGTTTATTTTCGCGCATAAGGAGGGTAGCATTTCCTGTTCGCAAGACGACTACGTATATATACACGTGTGCGTACACGTGCGCGGTGTGTCTCGTGGTAGCCTTATATACGCGCGAATCGTCGTTGGATACGTACGTGTAGCGTGGGCAGCACGTGCATAGTTGTAGTTGCATGCGAGCGAGCGGACAAAAAAGTCACGTGACCGTTGGAAAGCCGAGCCTATATACTCTTCGCTGCGTTACGGCCATTCATGACGAGCGTATACGTGCGCGCGCGCGCGCGCTTGTGTGTGTGTAGCGAGGGAAGAAAGAGAGAGAGAGAGAGGAAAAACCGGACAAGCCGCGTGTGGGCGATGCTGTGAACTCTTCGCGAGAGAGAGAGAGATCATAAGTCAGGCGATTGAGACGTTTATCGCATAGAGATGTATTATGAAATTTGTCGTGATTTAAAAAAGAGTCGTTTGAATAAGATACGGACGTTTCCTACAAATCAAAATAATACAAACAGATAAACGTGTATACGATGATCAAACATTCACGAATACAGCCGCAAAGGCTTTTTCTTTCTCTTTTCTCGATATAACAATGGCTCAACCTCAAGATCGATACACCGTTGCGTGGTTTTTCTATTTAAGAAGTTACGTACACGCGTCCTGGATACTACCGCAAAACTTCCTCGTTAAATATCGTTAAAGGACCGCAATAAGACAAAAATAAGTCTAAACTCTTTGACGGAACTAAAATTAAACCATCCACTCTACCGCAGAAAAAAGAAAGGAAAGAAAAGCAAGCTAGTCTTGGCTCTCCGATAAATGTATAAATTCAACACACGCGTACACACTCGCGAACGAAAAATTAGAGCTTCGCGAAATTAGCCACGATTAAATTTTTTTCGATCGTTAGTCCGTCCATCCGTTGACCTCGATTCACGCGCACCTATATATTGACGACGCCAAGTGCGTGACGATCGTGCGTTATTGCGTTATACAGTTGCTCCCTGCGGTTTGCTTATAGCGTCGTTAGCAACTACTGCTAATTCGATAATCGATTGTACGCAGAAGGGAGCCTCCATTCTCGTTTGTCTCGTTCTAATCAACGCTCCTTCTATCTCGCTCTCTCGCACTCGTAACGTTGTTGACAAACTACCGGAAAAACGAGGGAAAAAACACGAGGGCGCCAAAAGAGAGCCCTTTACAATAATATCACGAGACGTGATATGGAACGCGTCGTATAACCATTATATCGGGTAGACAAGAGTGAAAAAATCGTAAATTACAAAAGTGCCGGCTGCGTCGTCTTTAACGGTAACAAACGCGCGCACAGATGACACGGACACCTGGCTGCACCTGCGCGATCAGCTGTCGGCTCGGTTACTTGCCGTAGGTCTAATTATCCGTCACGCGACGATCGTATTCGTTTGTCGAACGGAGACAAAAAGCCCTCCTCTCCTCGATCTAGCTCTCGTCGATAAACCTGGGTTTTACTTTTCGTAAAACTGGCGTGTATCGAAAGTTGACGCGGACGGACGATGTATCTTGCAAATCGTTGTTTTCGTTTGAACTTGTGGTTTGGTCGATTGCTGCGAGAAGACGGAAGAAATGGATCAGTTTTTGCACGCTCAACAATGCGATTGATCGATGCACTCGTCGACGAATTACAAAATCTTGAACGAAACGACAAAGAAAATGCCGATTACTTTAAGTTACTTTCAAGTGGTGTGCAATTTTCGTAATCGTGTCCGTTGTTCCGAGTCGATTTCGTAAATGATACGCCTTTCAATCGAAATAATTGTATTGATCGAAATAAACGTCGACGTATATTTTTGTTAAAGAAGCTCAACGACAACACCGAAAACGACTTGCAAAAGGCAAATTGTGGTTTTTTTACGTCGAAATGATATTTCATTTTTATTCGAGTAAAATTTTATGAAAACACAAGGCTAATTATCCGATCAAACAATAGACTCCTCGAGACAGAAACGGTGCAATTGATAAGAAACAAACGTAACAAGAAAAATAAAAAATAAAGCACGCAAACAAGAAGAGAGTCGTGCCGTTGAAAAGATTTCCTCTCGAGATACGCAAAATTTGTACTCGAGATGTTTAATTGAAAAAGAACTCTTCCGCGGTCTGCCGTTCGTGTTTATAATACGTTCTGCCCGTTTTCCCATTCGCATAACGACCGAGAGCTCCGAGAAGTAGAAAACGAGAAAGAGAGACAGCCTTAATATAAAAGGCAAATAAAAAGGCGCGAATAATGAAAAAAAAGAAAGAGAAGAAACGCGCGGTCGTTAATTTCAATCTGAAATTCCGATTCTGGCGCATCGTTGCTATGCGTTTTCTTTCATATTTCGCAACTGAAGAAGAAAAGTTCCGTGCTGGCTGAACTTAGAGGTGAGTCTTTTTATTATTTTTTTTTTGTACTCGCGCGCGATACAACGAGATTGAATTCCCAACGAGAGGGTGGTAATGCAAAAATAAATTTTACGAAATGCTTTTTGTCAAACAGTTTGCGCGGACGATGAAGTTTTGGATAATAGTAAACGGTTGAGAAGACGGGGAAAGAAGTTATTTAAACATAATACTAGTTTCCTTGTAAACGTGTTTAATGCATTTGATGAATTAACGCATTTCTATTAGACGTAACGTTCTATTAAACTCCCAGACGCTTTGTTCGTTACTTTCCAAAGTGTTCAGCTTGAATGGCTTGCTTCAATCTTGAATATCGTAATACCTGCTCGTGCCGAGGGAAAAAACGAACGCACGCGTGCTCCTATATTTGCATCTCGTAAATACAGAAGAAAAATCGCGCGCGTATACATATGACGTATATTCACCGGTTTCCATGCGCGCGCATAACTAAGACGTTTCGACTGATTTCCGTTGTTCCACTTCCAAAAAAAACTTGTCTCTTTCACTCCGTGGCGCGGGGGAGGCTGTGTTTCGATGCGACGATTGCAAAGGATAACGTTGTGCGACGCTACGCGCTCTCGGAACCCAAGCTTTCTTTTTTTTCTTTCGAGATATATGCGTAATTTGTATCGCGTTGTAAAGCACACGACGATAACGGTTGATATATTTTCAATCGGTACAACAGTTTCAATTGCCAGTTCTATCCGAATTCCATAAAACTCGCGAACAAAGCCGTAAGAACAAGATCAATCGTTGGGTGCGCGCGAGTGTATACCTGCTCCGTATAAATCGAAAACTCAAGTAGTATACATACGTCCGAAAACACCGTTGCGCATTCTTCTCGCGGAGCTTCCTCTTTCTTTGTCCGCGCTCTCTCTCTCTCTCTCTCTCTTTCTCTGTTTTTTCTTCGGTGTGGTGTGTTGTTTCGAGATGCCGAAGGCCACACTCTATAGACAAGTTTTGCGTCTTGTAAATGGCTTTCGCATCACGCTCGTATACCGAAAATTTCTTTCCATAACACCCGTATCTATATACATACGTGTTTACGTATGGATGGCCTTGGTTTGCGAATGCTATATTTTTGGATTTTTTTCGCGTAATTGCTCTTTTCTTGTTTGGGCGCTCTTTCTCTCGGTTTCTGATTTTTCCCGTACGCGTACACGAGGAGTGGCCGCTGACTTTTGTACGATTTGCACGCTAGTAGTTTACGCAAATTGCTTGAAATTATAAGGGAATTTTGGCAAGACCATTTTAATTAACGGGCTGCATCTCGTTTTTATCCCTTTTTCCACGGAATCATTCGTAAATATTCCGGTAAATTACTACGTGTAATTACGCGAATATAATTTACGCCGAAAGAACAAAAAACATTTTCGCACGCGAAACGGTCGGACGATTTCAGTATCGAAAGATCGATCAATGTAGAAATCTTTTAAAATTTGAGGATTGCAAAATAAAATGAGTAAAAAACGAGCGAACGTCGTAAAATTGTACAGAGTATAAAAAGAGAAAAAGAAGCTGGTTAACGAGGTACACGCCAGAGGCGATTTAGAAACTTTATCGCCGGATACAGCGTGAATATTTGCTCGTGCACCACGTGGCTATTCCTTTGCTTTTTTTCGGGGTCGAACAATTTATTTTAAAATAGGCGCATCGATTAATCCGACAATTTCTCATGTGTTTTTTTCGCCCGCCCGTACGCGTGCGCGCAAGTCAAAACGACCGTTACGTGTAACTTTTAATTTGTGCATCTCGTTCTCTTTCTCTGTCGTTCGCTGAAATCCGGTAGTCAGAGAATGCGATCGGTTCCGGATGAAAAAAAAAATGAAAAAACGAAGGAGATGAACAAAGATAAAGAGGCAATGGTGAAGAGAAGAAAGAAAAAACAACGAAGGAAGGGGACAGCGACGAATTGTGTAGAATGGCGAGATGTAAACAGAGACGTGGATGTTTCTTTTACGCGTATTTTTAATATTTTTTTAGCGTGTTGCAGTTTGAATGAATATAAAAATTCGTTTTGTCGGTAACCAACGAGAAATTTCAATAACGTTTTATACATTTTTTTTGCGAGACAGTTTTCAAGCGAATAATGCGTCAAACGTACACGTTTCGGTGTTTTACGGCATTACTTACATAAACTTGTGTAATTTTTGAGAAGTAGCAAAACTCCAGGAAAAAAAAATTAATTCTCTGGAAGAAAGCAAAACATTGTCACAAAAGTTATTCGCTCGTTCTCTCTCTCTCTCTCTATCTCTCTCTCTTTCTCTTTCTCTTTCTCACTCGGTGTAACTGCAAAAAAGCTACAAGACCGCGAAAGCAAAACGAAGACAAGTACCTCTCACCGCAGACGTCTCGACCCATTTTCATTTGGCTGCGGCTGCTACACGGCGGCCAAGTGCAAAAATACGCCAACTACAACGACGACCAACGGAGCGGCACGGAGAACCCTTCTTTAATAGCGCACGAACGAACCCTTTCCTTTTTCTCTCTATCTCTCTTTTCGTTGATTATGTCGTGTCATCGTTGTTCGATTAACGAAGATATTGATTGGCCAAAGTGCACATTGATTGTTCGCAACTGCAGATCGATCAAAAACAAAAGAAAAATAAACGATTAGGTGTACGTTACAATTGCCAGTTGACGACGTAACGCAATCGTAAGATTAAGACTGAGATACGAGGAAGTTGTTTTTTCGTTTTGTTATCGCGATTCCGCGTGGATGCGTGCATTTTCTTCTCTGGCGGAAACGTATATTTTTATGAATCGTTCGTTCGGAAGTACATCCTACACAAGAGATAACAACGTATTAAGTAGAGTTGAACGTTTGCATTTGCTTAATTTGCTATTCCAATCTATAGACTCGCAAAATTCTCGAGCTGCAGTTCGAAAAAGCTCCCTGAATAAATCACGAGTATTAACGAATGATGTATCATCGAAAAAATAAACGATAACAACAACAACAACAACGAGTCCACGCTAAATTTGCATTTCCATGACTACCAAAGTCATTTTAGTGGAATAAATATGAGTTGTGTCGACGAAAAAGCACTCACCGCACGCACGTGCTTTGCAAATCGTAGCTTTTTCACGGAAACAATACTCCTGCACCCTCGCCATTCACCACCACTTCGCTCTCAACCAAATGCAGTTTACGCAGCTCGCTCACGTATTGCCAATATTTCCGCGCCGACGCCGTTAAAGAAAACGAGCGAGAGAAAAAACACGCACGGAGCTCGAAACTAATAAACGTTTCTAACGCGTTGGCGACATTTAAATGTTCGATGCAAGCGATCTCGACTGCACGGCGATTCCGTGGCGCTTCTCGATGACGATCAATAACGATATGTGAAATAATTAGATTTTTCGCCATTTTTTACCAGTTCGAAGTATTCAAAGAAAATTCACGTCCAGTTGAGCGTTACTCGTCGTTGCAAAGTGCAACGATTGCAAGGGCGATTTACGTACGACGGCGATACAACCGTTACGAACGAACGACGAAGAGACAAAGGTCGCGGGTGTAATTCGAGAGCCCTTCGTCCTACGCGTGTTTTGTCGTTCTCTTCGTAGGCTTTAGAACGTGTTCCAGGCGCGCTATCTCACTGAAAAATAGAGGCTTTTTTCAATATCGACTCGAATCGATTTCACGATCCAACGGGACAGTAGTAGTGAATTTCTTTGGACGTCTTGTTTTCCCTTTTGAGCCACGAGTTTGTTCGTATGTTTTGACTACAACCCTTGGCTGTCGCCACTTTGATATCGCTCCGCAATATCGATTCTCTTTCTCTCTCGCAAACAAAACAATCGATTCTTAAGTGTATTTTTCAAGCGGTCACTTTGATCGATAATTTCAAGGTAAAATTCAGCAAATATAATTTTCAGCAAGGAGAGATGCATTCGTCACGTTTCTCGAGAGTCGAAATAAAAAAAATAAAAATAAAAAGAACGGTATTCTTGGTCGTATATCACTCCTTACTATTTCCTGTGTGTCGCTTTTCAGAAACGCGTTTCCCTCTCTTTTTTTCGGACACGTCGGGTTGGTTGTTGTGAATCCACGGTTGCATAATAAAAGAATACGTTTCTCGAGAAATACGAGAAGCTCATTGTTCTGCAAGAGGGCGCGATCGGAACGATTGTTTCTTCATCTCCATCGCGCGACGAAATAAAATGTATTTTATTCGCGAGACTCGTTTGGGGAGATACGAGATTTTTTGACGTTTCGTGGCGGTTGGTGAAGCAAATATTACGTGTTATTATAATCGTTGTTGTTGTTGTTGTTTTGAAAATAAATAGAATAGAGCACGATTAGCGGTGATTGTCGTAACGATAACGGCCAACAAGAAAAAAGTTGCTATCGCAATAACAACAAAATTGAATTCTCGAACACATCTGTCTGGCTCAACGCAGCTGTCGGCAGCATGCTGCTAAAGTAAATCGGGGAATCGGTGGAAAAGGAACGTAAAAAAATGCAAATCCACCCGTACGCATGTGGGTCAAAAGCCGGATTAATTAACGTAAGTACATCGTATGCCGATTTATGCAAATTCATCAAGAGGTCCGATTGTTAATGGGGGCCTTTTCACTTTTGTAAGATGCTAATTTTCCGCAGCACGAGATAAGTTAATCGAAATCGCGATAACAGCAACGAGGTAATTAAACAAAAAAGTGCATATATATATTGCGTGCAAGCCTGTATACTTTTACTCCCACAGTTCCGTCCGAAAAAATTCGTCCTCCTCGTAGTTGTTGTCCCTTTGTCTTTGAAACCTTTTTCGTCGCGGGTTGTTCTCTTCCGCTTGTTTTTTTGTACTTGTCTCCCTCTATACTCGTTTCAACCTTTCATCTTTCTTATACACTCGCTACCGATCCTCGTGCGATTCGCATTGTTTCTTTTTTGCAATTAGCGCGTTTGCATCGCGACGGGTTTAGTAAAATCGTTATACCGTTCGCTGTCGTGAACGTCGCGCGTCGGGGGATGTTGTTATTACTATTTATGGTCGTTTGTAAAGAATACAAGCTGTCTTTTGTTTTTTTAAACAGATCGTCGTTGTTGTGTCTTTTGTGTTTTTTTTGTCCAACGTGGAGGTCAATAATTAAAACTTGCAATTAAATTTATTCGTGAAGGAATATTCTCATCCTACGTTAGAGTCAATATAACAAGCTGATTACTTTGATTTATACGCAACCGTAGTTAGACGTTTGAATAAATTTGAGGTCGCTGCTTATGTGTCCGCAATCGACTATCTCTCTCTCTCTCTCTCTCTCTCGCTCTCGTTAGCTGCACGAAAACACTTTGTATTTATTCCATCAGAGCATGGAGTAAATGCCGACAAGGCTTAATTAAACGATCACCATTTATTCAATAAGACGCTCGAAAGCTCGAGGGTAGTCTCTTAATATTCGCGAAACTCAATCATCGCGCGCGCAGTGTTCTTATTTTCCATAAAAACACACGTTACAACGTCGCTTCGGGGCTTTTCGTTGAATAGCGTAATACGTATCTAGACGCGTTGAAGCTGTGCGCCCGTTAATTGTCCAAGCTCGTACACCGACATTTTGATTTGCAACAATTTTGATTTGAGCAGATTACGCGCTTACGATTTCATACCGATAGTTAAGCGTTTGTTCATTCGATACGATCCTGCGTTTATTTCTATTTTTCGATACAATTAACCGGTGGTTGTATTATTTTTCTTCGTAGCGTATCGTTTTGTAATCATCGCTATTACGTCGATCTACGCGATCGATCAAACTCATCCAAGAATATCGTCCTCGAAACTATTGCAATAGCGAAATCTAAACGACAACGCGTAAAGTTGCGCGTTTCATCGATGCAGCGGTTGCTATTTTTCACGCACGTGCAATAAAAGAGATGCTATGAACGTCGTGCGAGAACGGAAGTGAACTCTGCGATCGTGAGTGCGGTTTCTCTCTCTCTCTCTCTCTCTCTCTCTCTCATTCGTAGGCCGGAACTTTTGCACAATGAAGCGCAAAGGCGCGAACGACATTACGCCTACGTTGGTTTTATTTCTCGTAAAGTTACTAGTTACGCGCGAAAAAAAACAGTAATACAGCATGATTTCTACGCGCGAGCGCTATAGTACGGGCAACATTGGCTATCCAAGAGAACAGTGGTAATTACAAAGAAGGAAGTTTAGCGAAACGAGTCATCAGCCGCACCCGAGAGAAGAAGAAGAAGAAGAAGAAGAAGAACCTGACCCTTGACGCGGCAGCGGTACTGATTGCATTTGCGTATCGTAATGTCGCGAAGCATAAAAAGCACACCACTATACCATTGTGTGCATCGGGTAAAGCGCGCGCCTGCCTGCACCTGTCTCTTCTTTAAAACGAGGCCTACTTACACTCGCTTCTCGAGAAAGGTGCGTTGCTGTTGTATACGCCACTCCGACAGCATCGTTTTATTTCCGATTGTTGTTCGACGAGATATTACCGCACATCCAAGTTACTTTCTAGTATGCTTTGCTATTTTTTCGAGATTCAAAAAACTTTGCTTAGATTTAACGTCGAGATTAAGATAAAAAGATGCTCAGTCACGTGACGATCGTAAAATAAAATGTCTTTTGAAAGATTACACGTGAACCCGATAAAAGAAAATAAAGACAACGTTGCAACGGCTCTCGTTCGCGATGAATTCCTTGCGATCGAAACGAAAGTTCAAGCTCCCTTTTTTCTACCTTCGCAATGTATATTCAACGTCGCGATAATCAGTAGTTGACTCTTTTTCTTTTTTTTTTTTTTTGTTGCAACAAACGAGTAGGCAGTTTTTTTTGTTTATTTGACCCGTGAATATTTAGCTGCGCTAAGCTAAATTTAAACCGCGCGTCCAAACAATACACGCGCGCGAGCGCGTGCACAAGTTCTGGTTCGAAAGCGACAAAAAACGCGTAGTACAGGATGTGTATGGTTTTGAAATTCAAATGGATGCGTTTTTCAAAGCAATGTCAGAAGAGATGCGTTTCTTTTTCGTTGTTGTTTCGTTTTTCTCTCTTTTTTCCACGTTACTACCGTGCATGCTCGTTCGTTAAAAAAGTGTCGACGTTTTTTTCTTCCAAATGCAAAGCGGGTTCTTTTTTTTTTATCGTGTATATAACTGATACGTTAAAACCTTGACGGAGTATAGTTTTGCTTTGACTAGGTCGGCGCTTCGGTTCCAAACCTACATATATTTTAGCATAGTTAAAAACTTTGAGTTTATTTTTAACTTATTGCTGTATCCCCGCCGTCTCTAGCGTACTCGATCATGGTTGACACTTTGTTTTCGCGAGCATTATTTATTTGCAGAAATAAACGATACGCGTTCATCCGTCGATCGATCGACGAGCGAGACGGAGCGAAGTTGATTAGTTTATTTATTGAATTAGCGAAAAAATAAAAGGAAATACGACATTCCTGAACAACACGGCTTATGTATTCCGTAACGTAGACAACGTAGACAAACGACGCACAGCAGAGACAATGACAACGAAAGAAAAAACAACGCAAAAATTTCTCGTCTCAATTCACAATAGCATTTCTATTCTCATCGGCCAATGTGATTGCAGTGTATAACGAGAAAGCTCTCTCTCTCTCTCTCTCTCTCTCTCTGGTGAAAATGACTCGCGATCACTTGTCACGCGCAACGGTGGTAGAATGGATATTTCACGGGGAGACAAACCGCGCGTAAATATTATTTGTCAGCGCGCTGCTCAATTGGCCGCGCAACGAGAAAATCCAAGCTCTTCTTCTTTTTTTTAATCAACGAGCAAATTGTCGGACGGTTGTGTGTGCGCGTCGTGTGTGTGTGTGGCCTTTATCACGTAATTGAGAAGCCTTGTTATTAAAGGAACTACGGGCCGTTGATTTTGAGCGTTGTAGATGAACTTTCCGATGGTTGTATCCGTACTCGTTGTTATACGCGTAACTTTCGTTAGTTTGTGAATAAAATCCTGCTGTCGACGATAAACGATCAAAACATAACTATTTGCACAATCGTAATCGAAATGCAACGCACGTTAAAGCTTGGCGAATCGATGGCACGGGCACGGTGCATTTCTCTCGTTGGTTAGTTTTTTTCCACAGTTTTGCGTCTTTTTATATCCGCGAGCGAACGCGAATCGATTCAAAAGTACCAAGCTATATTAATTGTTGATTGTCCGTTGATACGCTTGGGTGTCGGTCTTTTGCGGCGACGCGTTACTTTAATAGTGTCGTTTATCGATAAATGCATTTCGCTAAAGAATTTAATTTAATTTATCGATGAATATCGCGTGTTTTCGCATGAATTTCCAAACGATTACGATTTAACGACGTTCAATTTAGTCGTTCGATTTACGATTCGCCAAATAAATATTTTACACGCTACGTGTACGCGCGCGCGCGTGTTTATACGACACAACGGATCAATAATTCAATAAAAAAAAATGTCCTCGACGCTCGAATGGAGTTTCGCTTAATCAAGCGTGCAAATAAATAGACGGCAACGTGGTGAGCAAAAAACACCGAGATAGAAAGATGTGCATTTTCGGGCTAATGAAAATGGCGCGCGCGTACCTCAACCAACTGACGAACGAAATGGATGTGCAACGAGATATATCGTATGCTGTTGGCGTTTAGCGTACCTGTCGTTGTCGTGTTTTTCTCTACTTTTGTCGCATACCTCGAATCGCGATCGTGCTTCGGTGTGTCCTACTGTCGTGCACGCTCTCGCGCCACCGAACGGCAATCGCAAAGTATACGGAGTTTTGACCCGAGAGATACGTATAAAAGTACGAACGGGAAAGTCATCGCGAGAGGAAGTTGCGCGAACTACCGGCGGAAATGTGAGCGGCTTATTATTTTACCCTCAAGGCCTTTTTCGTCGTCGTCGTCGTCGTCGTCGGTGTTCGAGGTTTCTAGGTCGAAATGCCTACGAGTTTCAAAGGTTGATTTGCCAATGTTTTGCATCAACCGCGTGGTTCGTTCAAAACTTTCATTCTACGTTTTGATTGTTTGTTTGTTCGTTAACCTTCGGAATTAATGCTATTTTGTCCTGTTGGCGTCGATATCCGTAGTTATAGATCATCTAATTGCGAACAACGATAGACTACAATTTTTCCGCCAATTTAATTATGGTCTCGATATGATTCAACGACGAGAATGATGCAAATGGAAAACGCTGTTGATTATGTCATATCGCAATGTCAATTTTAACTAGAACTTTGAACGAGTCAATCTTAGATTGAGAGATTTACAAAACCGTTCCAACGAAACTTTCTAACTACGAAAAAATGCTTCTCTGAAAACTTGAACTCGAAAAAAATGTCAACGCTCCGAAGCCCCCCCCCCCCCTCCCGAATTTTTAAACGTTCTATTCGTTGTTTTTTGTTGTCGTTTGCAAAGGAAACAAGACAACCACCAGAAGAAGAGAAGAGGCTAAAAGAAAAAAAAAGCGCGGTATACTCGCGCGCTTAGTCTATTATCGTGTCGAATGCAAGGTATCGGGCGACGACGTTGAGCGCCAAGTAATAACACTGCATCATTATCGCGTGGCGCACATCGACGACACACGCGACTTGGCGCCGTTGGTTCTTATTCTTTTTTTTACCTTCAACGTTATATATACCGTCTATAATGATGCAATAACAAGTGCTTGAGTACCCGCGATGACAATCGTGATTGTTTATCCTTTGCTGTATTGTAAACGAAGCCTTTTTCATTTTAGGAAACGAGAAAGCTTTTCGCGATAAATGTTTTACGTCGTTCAAGGACTTACGAGCGTTTATTTTTTTAACGGAATAATCGGTGAAGCGAAACAAAAAAGAAAATATACTTGCGGTCGTAATGATGCAAGTACGAATGCAAGCCTGGGTGTAACGCGAGATTTTTTTGTGATTCTCGTTGAAAATTTCCAGTATATCGCGTGTGTGCGCGCACACACACACACACACGCGCGCGCCATTTTCATTTGCATAAAGTAACAAACTCGCCAACAAACATTTCACATTTATTCCGTATCGTCGATTCTCAAAAAGCAATAAATCCTATACGGCTGCTTAAATGTAACGCTGCCAAATGTCAGTTTGCGGCAAACACACACGAGATAGAGAGAGAGAGAGAGAGAGAGACCCACTTTCCGTTCTCTTTTCCGTTTGGTCGTCGTTGTGCGTGTGTGTTTGTCATGTATAAATGCACGTGCTCGCAAGCGCCAGCGATATATATACATATAGAGAAAGAGAGAGAGAGAGAAACCTTACGTAAGAGACTGCCTCAACCGTGGCGCCTATGCGTCCTCAATGATCCGTTCGTCGTTAATCTTGCGATGTGAAAATGTCGATGCACTCGCGCAACGCAACGCTACGATTTATTTATTTATTTTCTTTTTTTTTTTATCAAGCGAAACTTTATGAATTTTAGATGAGTTTTGCCGATGCAAAGAAAAAATACAAGAAAAAAAACCCACGTAGCTCCAATATCTATTTTTCTTGAAAAATCTTGTTAAAGACTTTGGCTAATTGACGAATAAATCCATATTACATGTTATTAGGTTGAGCACGTTAATCGAGGCTCTGATGAAATAATACTTTGTAAAAAAAAGCAACGCGTAAGAGTGGTGGTTTTAACGACTTGGAAAACATTCTGTGCTACCGAGAGAGAGAGAGAGAGAGAGAGAGAGAGAATGCTCGTGTTTGAATGCATCAAGGCTATAGTGCGACGATCGTGGCATCTGATTAGTCGGTCATTATGCTGGAATTCTCGTTTACGAATCGAGCTTATTCCTTTTTATTCTTTTTGAAAATGCAAGTTGAGTCGATACTAAAAATAACTTCGCTGGATAGTTGATTCGACGTGTAGCAAAATTAACAATAAGGAATACTTCTCGATTGAGCAAGTGAGATTCTGTTGCTCCATTTCAACGTCGCGAAACCTATTGATTCTAGCAATATTTTCTGTTTTTCTTTTCAGTGTACGTCGTTGTAATATCATACGCGTGTGCTTGGAAAAAGGCGAACACGTTCGATGGATGATATTTTTGCCTTAACGTACACGCCAATGTGTGTGTGTATTTGCATTATCGGTATGCGATAATTGCCGGTAAGACCTTTTTCCCCTACGACTTTATTACGCAATTACACAAACGTTGACCGTATTCCTTGGGAATCATTGTCGTCGTCGTCGTCGTCGTCGTCGCCGCCGTTCTGACGTTCAGAATAGTAGCAGCGCGAAGGAAAACGTTCGTCTATACGTATATATCTCGTTTGTATATCTACGGCGATCGCGTGCTATACGGAGACACATGCGACTTGCTGTCGTAACGGATTTTTCTGTCGTTCTTTCCTCTTCTCTACATCTCTCAAATTCCCAACTTTGCGTAATTACACTGGCGTACATCGAGGAAAAAACTCGCCTAGTAGATTTAATTATTCCCTTTTCAAGAGATCATCTTTATCGACCTCTTCGTTGCTCGTTCAAGACAAGCGTTACATCTTGGAATAATTTATTTGAAAGCTACTGTTTTTTGTAAATTTACACGAATAATTATTACGGAAGCTTCAGAGCCGACGACGCGCGCCTTTATTTGATCGTTCGTTTGCGGATAGAGACCTAGTGACGAAAAAAGTGATGTTATCTCTTTCCGCGAAATGCTAATTAGATTTAAAGAGGATGTCGTTTGAGTATGAGCGATTTCCGCTTTGAGAGGAGACGCGGATTGGTCACGCGAGATGATGCTGAATTCCGCGAATATATATATCTACTAGACGCAAACAGTGTATATACGTGTAGACGCTATTTGCGTGTGTATCCGTGTATATGAAGTTAACCTCACTTTTATCAATTTGTCGCTGACCGCATTTCTTTCAAATTGCACTTGAATACGATGTTTTCTACGAAATTAATCGTTGCGTGCTCGTTCCTTTTTTTGTTTTTTGTTTTTTGTTTTTTGTTTGTTTTCACTCGCAAATATTTAACGTTATTTCGCGGTAATCTTTTCGTTCTTTCGATTGGAATACCCGACCTCGGTCTACCGCGAAAGTGAAAGGGTCCAAACGTTAGCACCCTTTACGTGTACGAAGGCGACACAAGACAAACCAATCACGTGTCATCTCTAACGTTCGACGTACTTAAACAAACGATAGAATCCTTCGTCTCGATCTTTCGTGCGTTCGATTGATGGCTCGAGCTAAATCAAATCCTACTAGTAATTTTTTTTCTTTTTTTTTCTTTCGCGTTCCAAAGTGGCGTATCGGATGCGCGTACCCGCGCAACTACGGAAATCAATCCTGTACAATAAATATTCTTCGTCATCGGCGATACGGGGGACTGCGAGAAAAAACGAAACGCGCACGGAACGCGCACGGAAATCAAACTTGCTTGCGACTTTCCCAAGATTTATAGGATTTATGGAGATCCGATTAAAAGGTAAAACACGCATCGCCAGTTTTATTTGTTTGCTGGTTTTTCTTTGTTCTTTTAATTTGGCGACACGCGATTGTTGTGAAACTTTGATAAGCGTTTTCTTTTTCAATTTCAACGGAACTCGATCGAGGTTTTGTTTGATTGTGCAAAATTGATCGTTCCATGAATTCGATAGATACCTAGTCCTCTTTCTTTTTTCTACTCTCCGTCTAACTAGCAAAGCCAATATAGAGGATTAAATTTTTAATCGACGTTTCAATGCTGTATACACCGTACATCCGTATGTGCGTACGTCCATCGTCGACAATTATCAACCACGCGGTCGTGTACTTTATCGTCCTTTTTCAGCGCCTCGTCGACGGAACGTTTTCGAATGTCACCCGATTCCGCTTGGAGAAATTCGATGAATATTTGAATTAGCTGTCGAATCGTTCCAATGACATTTTCGCAAACCGAGTTGAATTTCGAGCTCTTTGGCGTTACGACTAGGATATTTACGCGGCAATTTCAGCAACGACAAATACAACGTTTTCTCGTTTTTATTATCTTTCGATCGAGCTTGGGGTTTCTCCGCACGCTGTCTTTTCCCTGTTATTTATTTCTCTTGTTTTTTTATTTTTTTTTATTACACCGTCGACGATGCATCACGCGCATGATTAATGTTACGTGAAAATCGCGCGCGAAACAGAGACAGAGAATCGATTGAGGTCGACGAGAAAAACTAACGAGCCTTCGCTTTAACGTGTCAATGGACTCTGTCGCGCGTAGCTTCACACTTGGAAAAGTCGCAGCTGACCGACCATCGGAAAGTGGGAGAGAAAATATCGATTTATCGAGATAAAAATATCCTTCTTTCTTTCGTTTTTGTTTTTTCGCAAATTAGTTAGACGTTGCGAGTCTGTAAGCTGTAACTTGGTTACAGTGGCACCGTTCGCTCGCGAACCATGTACAATGAAAAACGCATACTATAAACAGATTTGACGGACGCGTACTAGATGGCAACGTTAATTACCAGTCGTTGAGTAACGAATTCGATAAACAACTCTTACGATCCATCGCCACCGACCAACTATAAACCTCGTCGATAGTCCTAATAACGTCGCGAGCGAATCACTTTTATCGTGGAAAAGTGCGACGTACACATGCAGAATTGAGCGTTACGTAACGTACGTCGCGTGCACGGACGCGCGCTTCCACTTTTTACCGTCGATCCGTTACTCGAAAAATCGACGCGAATCGTATTTATCGAAATTAGCGGCATTAACGTTCGTTTTACAAATCATGAAATTATTTTGTGATAACAATCCGAAATGAGTTGCAGGAGATAAACTTGTATTTGTATGGTCTAAAACACGTTTTTCGTCGTTTAGGCAAACGATTATAACTTCCTTTTTTCGCATAATTAACGAAAGCACGATAAAAGGGAGAAAAAAAATGGAAAAATAAATAAAAAGAAAAGTCGACGGTGGGAGACGCAGCCGAGCGTTCGTTGTACCCTCGGTTTCTTTCTTCTTCTTTTATCGCGTTGAGAAGGTAAATCCACGATAATTCTTATCTCTTTATTAACTGAAATGCACCTGCTTATTAAAGGAGAATTACGTTTACGAGTGCCAGAAGCAATGTCTTGGTGAAAAGTTTCAATTTACAAGAGTTAATTAATTGTCAAATAAGCATCAGATTTTCGAGAAATATCACTTTGCGAGGAACAAATTAAACTCCAGATTTGTCGATATTTCACGAGAACTCGTCGGCGATCAAGGAAATGAAAGCTCAACGTTTGCTATCTTGCAGCCACGTGGTGTTTGACGAGAAAAAGAAGTAGGACTAACGAGGTAAAGAAAAAAACATAGGGTGTCACGCGATCGCGGCTCTTTTACACACTGTATAAACTTGACCCAATTATTACCTTGTTTTCTACTCACGCGCAGCACTGTAACTTCGTGGTGATTCGAGTGATGAATCGCTGACGATCTCTTTGCGCGTTACTCCCTTCCCCCTGTCCCGTCTCTCTCCCTCTTTCCTGAGCTTCTTGCCACGTTGTTTATTCGCTAATTCTCGTGTATTAACCAGTCGCGTGGATTAAGCCTGTTGTTACTTCAACGTCAATGTGAATTTTACGTGCTCTCTCTCTCTCTCTCTCTCTCTTTCTCTCTTTCTCTTTTTGACGTGACTTAGGTTTTTACAGCGCTCGCGTATTGTTTCGTGAAATTTATCTTTTTGTAAAACGTCCGAGCATTTATCGAGAGAAAGATTTACACAAAACACGAATAAGAAATGAGATTCAACAATCCGCTAAAGGCATCAACGTAACGAGTAATAACGAAAAAAGCCAGAGGAAAAAACGATTGCAAATATTTTACCGTTTGTTAGTTCCGTGAAATAAAACAACTTGCCTTCTTTTGCCGCTCTCCTCGTGATTTATCACCGGAAAAATTACCCGGAAATTTCACTGAAACAAAAAACTTGCGAAAAGAATGGAGCCAAATTTCTATTTAACCCCTTGACAAAAGTGTCATGGCTGCAAAGATTTTGGTTGAATCTCGAATCGAGGCGGTGGACATCGTGCCCCCATTTTCTCACTTTCCCTGAGAAAAAAGAAGCTTTATCAAACCGTAAATTCGCGACGATTGTCTCTTTCATCTCTTTTTTATTTTTACTTCCTAAAATCCCTCTTCTTTTTTTCTTCCGCTTACAGTCGAGAAGATCCTCTCGGCACGCGAGTTCTATAAAAAATGTCTTTTCCTTTTTCTTTCTTGACTGCAGTACTTTACTCGGCTTCTCTTTTTTCCGGTGATTCGATTACGAGGCAGAACAAAAATCTGGACCAGTTCCTTTGAAAGTCATTTGCACGTTCTTATTATTAGGTACGAAAGAACAAAATAACTACAGCCGTTATATCGCGTACGTTCGCGAGGAAAAAAAACAGCTCTGCTTGACTCAACGAATTCTGTCAAAACGAGCCAACGGGAAGATTCCGTTGTTTTGATAAATACGTTATAATACGTAAATTGAATTAATCGCAAATGTTTCGACTAGTTTAACAGCCGTTCGTTGTCACTGGATGGTTTCTATTTTACAATTTACCTTGTCCAGACAAGTTTTTCGAGGGTAAGCAAGTTGGATTTGGAAAAAATACCGTTAAAAAATGACACTCCTTATCTGTCGGTAACCTTATTGCAATATAAAATATCATCTGGCGTTCAACGACGTTTTAATTCGTATGGATCGTCATTTTTTCAGTCAATGGAAAAAAGACAAAGAATAAATTCGATGTATTCGGTAACCGCTCGATAGAAGACAAAAAAGATAAGAGTAAATAAACGATTCGATAGATGAATTTATTTAAAGAATTGCGTCGTTAAGCATTTATTCGGTGAGAAGATGAGCTCGTCGATTGAATTCCTTTTCTCGTTTCTCTCTCTCTCTCTCTCTCTCTTCCGCTCTTCACCTGCGTATTAAATGTTAACTACTCAACGGAGTGAACAAAGAAAAACCACGAGAGCAAGGGACAAGCGGGAGGGATTTACGTCGAGTGCAGATGAGCTACAGCCATACAAATTCATCGAAACTCGTCGTCTTTCTCGCGAGTGCACTTGGCTTTCTCTCTTTTTCTCTTTCGACGTTTATCTCGGTAATTAAGAGGCCTCGTTCGATTCCAAAGAAGAGTTATACTTCAAAGATGAGACAGAGAGAGAGAGAGAGAGTCGTCAAATTTAATTGAAGATATGAATTTGGTCAATTAAAAAGAAAGCACTGGCGTAACTATCGACTCGTTCTTACGTCAATCATACGGATCGCGTAATCGAGCGAGCGTTTAAGTAAATTAGTTAATTTTACGATCGATGCTTCCCATTTATATTCAGCTTACCGAGGTCGTCGGCCATTAATTAATCGATTGACGATATCTATTCGCCGCGTGGACCGTACAATTAAAACGAGAGCTTTGGCAGTTACGTAAATAGCCATTTTTTTTATTTTATTTTATTTTTTTTTTGTTTACAAATATTCGAGAACATTAATCGCGAACGGGGTGTGTTGGAATAAAATCATCTTACGCGTCGATCTGAATTTTTCTTGTGTTTTTGTATGGTTTTTGTACGAAAGACGCGTTCGTCACTGGCATTTCTCTATTTCTAAATTTCTTTGGCGTAAAGAGGAAAAAGAAGAGCCAGCTATCGCGTATTTTCGTCTGTGATTCTCTATTGTCCTCCTGTGGATTCGTCTCTCCTTTTGTGCGATCGTCTAGACGCCAACTTTGCTAACGTTACCTCTGTATCGATGATCGCGCTTGAAGAAGAAAAAAACTTAAAGGTGAAATTCAGGAAGCTGATAGTTTTGTTTATTTGGACACAATGAATTTGTCGAACCTAGGAAAACGAATATTTAATAAACATCGATCGAGTGGAAATCTACTTAGAAATATGCTTAGTTTCGATAGACCAACTAGTTACAAGAGTGAGGATACCATTATTTTTATCGGAAAATCAAGATTTGCAGGCTTTCAAGCACGTAAGAATCGACTTCGCTCTCAGCTACTCGATTTTTCGGCATATATAAGATGGCCGTTAATGGAAAAGAAAATGGAATCGGCCCGAGGCGACGAGTCGTCTTGCTCCTACATCGGGAGCAGACGTATTGAAAAAGAAGAAGAGGAAGAGAAGACGTCGTCGAGCGCAAAACTGATTTGGCATTCCTATCCGTACTACTAGTTCTGTTTTCTTCTCGTCGACTTGTCTTAAACTGTCTTTTATTCCTTCTCTTGTCCTTTGCACTTGAGTAAATTTTCGGTGATTTTCGATGACTTTTCTTCTTTGCTTCCTTTCTCAAATAAACGGACTATCACTCGACCTTCGTCTAGCCCCTTTGTTCGCTAATTAAACTAACTTTTTTACGTTGAAAAAAAATAAGGATTGGCAAAAGACGCATTTTTTTCAATAAAATGTTATTTCAACAAGTAAGAAGTCACTTTGAGGTAACTCGCTCACGCGCACCAAAAAGCCTCGAGAACACATCGCTTAAAACTGGTTTTCAGAAGTCAATTGCATTTGCGAAAAAGCACTTGAGCGGAATGATGAAAATCCTATAAAAATATAAAACTCGTAGCGTTGTATGTACGTGTGCGCTGCAGCGAGAAAAAGAGCGATTTATATCGAGAGAGAGAGTGGAGAGGTGGGAGTACTCGAACCGAACTGATGGTCAGCTGATTCGTCTATCTCAAGTGTCCACTCGCTCGTATATTTGCTGGACAAAGCATTTTTTGTCTTCGTCTTGTCTGTTTTTATTTTTGTTTTTGTTTTTCATTTCAACATATTGACAAACAGGAAGCTGAAAGTTTTTGATGGTAATTCGAAATTTATGATTTCCTATGGCGTTACGTGTAATGTTTAACAAGCGCGTTTATATACGTTGTTGCCGAGCGCTGTCACATTAATAAAGACGCACGCGTTATGCTAATCGCAAGTGCGGCTTTTCGCTAATTGAGTAATTGAACGTCTCGCCGCACGCGAGGTTTCCCGTTCATTTTTTTTCCTTTTTAAAAGCGCAGATTCTTATCACTTCCGGAGCGTTATAGCGATTTTTACAACGGTTAAAGAGGATTGGAAAGACGTTCGCTTGATTCGCTCTTCTGTCTCAGCCCTTTTTGTTTATTTATCCGTCGAGTGTCGTTACCGCTGCACAATACAGTCTCGTCTCGTTAATGGCTTTCCGATGAATTATCTCGGCGGTACGAGATCGAGAGAGGTAGCCTTCAAAAGAACCTAATAATTGATTCGCTATCTAAATTGGTTATCGCTTTGAAAATGCAACGTCTATATCCACTCCAACGATCTTTGATCGTTGCTACAACGTCGTTGCGCGAATCTAAATCGCCGTTAATCGCATTAAGAAAGTTCAAAATCCAAAAGCCTACCACAACTATCTATAGGTGGTAGAAGTCTTGAATATTCCAAAAGCAAATCTCACTTGATGCCACAATTATACCTCGGTTTATGTCTAATTCATTCGTCAACTTAGTCGAGCCCACGTACGAGATCTCTATATCGTTAGGGTTGTGATCGATACTTTTAATCGTCTATATACGCACGCGTAGACGGCCCCACAGCCCCACGGCTACACGTACACCGAGTAGAGCGTATGCCTCGACAATAGTGGCAATAACAAACGAGACAAGCGTGCTTGCACTCTCTCCCCTCCGTAAAAGCCTCCCTTGTACTCTCCCTAGATGATTCGCTAAGCTTAGTGTGCATCGTGCATACGGGCATTAAGAGCTCCATCGATCGACCAAAGACGAAAACAAACCATCTCGTACGTACGTACGCTCTGTAAGTGTGTGTATGTGAGTGTGCGCGCGCGTGTACCTTCGACTTGAATTTATACGCGCTAGCGTTTCCTCTCGCGTTAATTGGCAAGCTAATTTTCGTAGACAACGACAGATCGCTACCGTGGATCGCTCGGGATAGAGCGTCTTCCTTTGTTACTTTAATTTTAAAGGAACAATGATTTTCGTTAAGCTTTCTCGAGTTAACGATTTTTACGACAAACTACGTCGATTGTCCGTTAACTACGTAATTCGTGTCGCGAACAAAGTTTTTCTCGATGCAAAGCCAACGCATAAATTACTAGGTACATCGAGAAGAAGCACTTGGAAGTTATTCTTTGTTATGAAATCTTACATGGCAATAAGAAAAGAAGAAAAAGAAAGGGAAAGAAGCGAAAAGTCGAAGCTTGCGATCGAGCTATTATATTGCGAGAGACGACGGTAAATGCCAACTGTGACTACGTTTAGTCGTGCTTTTACCAAGAGCTACGCGACCCTCCTCTTTCTCTATATATCGATCGCTCGTTATTATTGCCCATGTATACACGGGAATTACGAGTTTGCCTTTCTTTTCTAGTGGTGAGAAATTTCTTCATAAAGCTCACGTCTTACGATTTGACTCGATCAAGCCATGTGAGTTTTATTTTTATCGAGTTCGACTGTTTAACGAACGCGAAATGCACTTTAATCCGTAATTTCATTCAATTATACTTGGGCATTGATTCTAATTAAACGAACATTCTGTGATATCGAGTTGTTTTATGAAATATTCACAAACACATATTCCGTGACTTCGATTAACAAGTATACAGTAGTCAAGTTTGTCGTTTTGCGGATAAACTTAACGAGTCGTTCGATATAGAATTCAATATTAAAACTCTCAATTAATTAAGAAACGACTTCAAGTATCCTCAGCTCGATTATTTTTTCAATTGGTACGAGAGAAAGAGAAGAGAAAAAACAGAAAAGGAAAAAGGTGTATTGCGGTAGAACGAGCAAGAACAAAAGAAACCGATCGCTACACTCTTCCTTTTTCTTGTCGTATTTACCAAAGCGAAACGACTCTAATATCGACGAGAAATGGTTTCATCGATTATTCCGAGAATACCGGCGCCTTGAATTTACTTGCGTTTTACTATTTACCGCAAGGGTGTGGTTAATCATCGCCACGCGGTTATATATCACGAAGAATAACGCGCGTGAACTAGAAAGCATGAAAACTAAGAACAATTATTTACCGCGACTTCGAGGGAATACAAAAAAAAGAAAAATAAATAAGGGGGCTTGACCCCTCCCCCCCTCCACCTTTTTTGTCGCGATTGTAATTAGCCTTTTTGTCGAAAAAGGGTTACATTAGATCCTGTCGTTTGTCGTTATTTTTTATCGAGGAAATTATTGCGCTACTTTTTTAAATTCCAAAAGCGGTAAATATTGATTACCTCATTTTCAACGCGAATTTTTTGCTCATTTATAGCCAAGCAATAGCTCGACAAGTTAAATAGAGAAGTATACTCCATCTCTTTGTTTTTGTTTTTTATTACGATATTTTCGACCGGAAGCACTTAAAACCATGAAATGTAAATTCACTCGGCTCGGAGAAAGAGAGAGAGAGAGAGAGAGAGCGCGCGCGCGAGCGAGCGCTAAGGAATTACAATGAGCCGTGACACAGACCATTACAATATTCAAATTGTATACTCCGACCAATCCAATCGCAATAACTCTAGCACACCACTCTCTATATATACATTACATATATACATAACACATGAGTTGGTGTGATGTTGATATCGCACGAGTAGTGGTTGCATTCTACGAGGGGAGAGTTGCTTTCGGCGCGTACATGGGTGCTCTCGGCCTCTCGATAACCGATCACCTTTTCGTGATTTATGATGATTGCTCGGTTTGCTCAGGGTTGAAAGTATTTTCTCTCGTTCGTCACGTAAATTTGGCAATGGCTATATATTTTTTTAAATTTCAATTCAAAATAAAAGAAAAATTGATATTTTGAACATCATTTTTTTAAATACATTAATAGTACATTTTTATTGCATGTATTCAGCACGTTTAGAAGAATGTTACAAATAACTACATAACTTTAATTTTATTTTCGCAATTTCTTTTTGTACTCGAGCAATTTTGCAAACACGCACATACACACATGTATTGTTTTTCTCGTATAAACGTATAGAAAAAAAAAAGAAATGCTGTTAATCACTAAATGATACCTCGACAATTTCAATCTCTCAAATATAAAACAGCTCGTTCGCGCACGTATTTCACGAACTGCACCTTGGACTTGGAAAATTGACAACCCCGTAGGAAAACAAGCCATTGACTCTTATCGACCTTTACGGTAATCCTCTCTTTCGGATACCAGAGGATCATCTTCCTTTCTTTCCCTTTTTTTTACTTAACGTCGTCGCTGATTAACGCTTTTTTAGACTTTCGACAAACTAAGATAGTGTTAACGAATTTCAAAGGGCGAGCAGCTTTCTCGATGAGTTGAAAATTAATTATAGTGCCCTCTTCCTTCCCGTGTTGTATGTATTTGGATAGAAGGGTGTATTTGTCAAAGAGACGATTTAACCTTGAAGCGTTTGAATTTATTTACGATCTCAAGGCAACGTTGCTTAACTTTTGATTTCGTTTCGTGTTTTTCACGGATGACAATGCAGTGTTTGTATACGTCGCTATACTTACGTTAATCGAGTATACTAAGTAAACGACTTACCGTGGATTTTTGAATTTTGTTTAAAATGAATACGTAAACGTTATACATACAAGGAAATATAGAAAATACATAATATCCAAAATGGAACATCAATTTACGCGAGTAATTATTTACCTAAATTGGTATTGCCCATTGGATTCGGTAATTACGTGTACATATTCTCTACGCTTGATCGGATAATTATACGAAACAGCATATCGTGCATTTGTGACAGACGATATGGCTACTTTACGAAAACTGCTTTTCAAGGTAAAAAAAAAGCCAATTTAAAGTCGTTGATACAACGTATCAAGAACGTATATAATATAACTATAATTCAAAGTAGAAAATATTCAATTTAGCACATCTGAAAAAAAAATAAAGCCATTCCCCGAATCAGCATTTTTCGCAAACAAAACGAAAAAACCGGCAGGTGTATATATAAACGTCTCTCAGCGAGTACTAAACTGCGTAAAAGCATCGTCAAATGTCGCGTGGTCATCGTTAAAATTCGTAAATTGCAATGAGATGATGATAAAACGAGGTGGTTGGTCATATACATAGAGAGAGAGAGAGAGAGAGAGAGAGCGAGAGCGAGAGCGCGTGAGTTAAAAAGAGCTCGGCCAACAGTACTCTGCGTCAAACGAATTCCACGAAGTCCGTGGCGCGGATCGCGTTTCGCTTGATACGTTGCGGGATCGGGTGTTGACGGAATTTCTCTGGAAATCCCATCGTGCAATCAGCTGCGCGTAAATTGCATTGCTTATAACGTCATTTCGTTTTTTTTTGTTTTTGTTTTTCTTGTTTTTACTTTGAGCCCGACCATTATTTCTAATTTATTTATTTATTTATTTAATTGAGTTATGATTTTATACGCGAATCGTAAAAAAAATTGTTGAAATAACAGAGGAGAACGTATCGTTAGAAAACGTACACGTGTAAAAACAAACGGCCTCGTTAGAGAGTAATTCCGGTGTGAAAAAAAACAGTACCGCCGCTCTCGGCTCGGAAGTTACGTATTAATTACAAGGGCTTTTGCAGAATCACAACAAACGAGCTACTTGGCCACGCGATGTACACATAATGTGTATATATAACGCGTAACACGCCGTGTTGTTAAAAAAAAAAAACAAAAAAGCGACTACGTCTGTTACTGCTATTGTTGCTTTTGCGGTTGTAAACGTGGCCGCGCGCCATGTCAATCCAGACTTTACATTGTTGCCGCACTGTGCGATTAATTCGTCGTTTTACCGTTCGTACGTCGCGATTAATTATTAGTTGAAAAGTGCTATGCCTTACGCGTGGCGATTGAAATACCCTCGAAACATTCAAACGATCGGTGTGTAATTCGTTAAAATTGCCGATGATTGAGTTTCGCCGACGATCATCTACGATAAGTCATCGAATCGACGCGTACTCGCAATTCCCGCGTACAATCTAATCCCCGCGAGCACTTATAACGAGAGGAGGGCTTTATCATAAAACGATAATTACTCGCAACAGGCTTTCCAAATGTAAAACAAAGCAATCTTTCAGCCTGCCTCGGACGAACGTACGAAACGTACGCATACACGTATGCATCACGCAGCAGCAAAACCAGTCGCGTATCGACCCACGTTATCTCTCGACAAAATGTGGCGCGCCTCTCGAGCGACGCTGTGGAAAAAGAAAAAAGTGGCGTATAACTACTACTGTGAAGGGGAGGAAAACCGGTGTACGTATACGAAACTCGTATACGCGACGACGGTGGAGGCAAACGTGTCACGCCAACGCCGTCAAACAAACGCGTGGGTTCTTTCGGGCCGGAAGTTGACTGTGGCGGTTTAATTGCAAAATACCATTTAATTGCAATTAATGCGTGCGCACGTGGCGACGTCGCCGACTACACTTTGATTACTTCACGGCGAAAACTCAAGGGACACATAGAGACGCCTTTTTATACTCGTTTTCACGACACGATTAAATCGCTAAAACTCAAACGCTTGATTATTCTTCGTAATTGTGCTCGACGACATTCTCAAGTGGATTTTTGTTGTTGACCGAATACAAGTAAAACGTTGCTTTTTTTCTCTCTTTACAATCGCGCTCTCCCCGAGTGATGCAAAATTGCGTTCGAGAAGCGTCTAAAGTGTTTGCTTGTAATCGAATGAATTTCATAATTGGACGTACGCCGAGTGTAAAATAGCTCAAAGCGGTGTTCAAAACGCGCGCAAAGTATCAAATATTGTTTGAAATTTACGTGCAAAAGAACGGAAAGAACGGAAGACAGCGCACCGAGTGTATTCATATCGTAAAACACTTGATTTAATCGCTGGATAATTAGGATAAGGTACGTTCATGGAAAATCCTCATATTTTACTCAAAGGCTTCAACGCGCAATGGAACTTTGATATTGTCAAAACGGATACTAATTAAATTGAAGGATGCGTTTATTCGTCAGCTTCGAAATTGGCGTAACGACAAAAAAGAGAACGGCGCGAGTCGCGCTGTGCAACCTGCAATTTGTGCAAATCGTATCGAGGGGCGTGAGATTGCGTGGGATTGAATTTTCATTCGTTAATTCCACTCGCCAAAAACAATGCGACAAGTTTGTTCTCTCCTTCCCCTCCCCCGCGAGATTTTCATAATTATACTCCCACAAGCTTTGTCACACAATGATACAATTTGATTTTATAATACTACGTTTTTGTTCGTTGCTACGATATACTCTCGTTGCGTTTGCACGAATACTGATTCTTGTTCGTTATTTTTTATTTTTCAGGTACGTACCGTTACAGATAAATGCATGGTTGACGTATAAACAAGCTCTAAGGTTGTATTTTGATCCTGCACGAGGTAAAATCAAAGTTTCTCATTTGTCTATATCTCACGCTATTTTACAAACGTTCTTTGTCGAAGTCAACTGTATAAACCTCAGAAAGCACAGTTTGACCGAATGAAAATAATTTTAATACGTAATTACAATGTACAAATGTTGAACGATCCCCACGTGCGTTCGAAGGCTATTTCGAATTTACGCGTGTAGGTAAAAAAACCAAGCCACTGAATAAAACACCAATGGCAAATTGTAATTTTATTCAATACCGAACAGCAAAAAAAAAAAGAAGAAAACTTCCCCTCGTACAGCAAAACTCGCCAAGCCACTATAATATCCGGCGCGTTAACGAAAGAAAAAGAACGGGAGGATCATCTTTGCGATTTTATTTTCCGCGCGATTGCGCAAATCAGGCTGTTTATAGCGCTCTCGCGTGTGAAACTCACGCCGTAAATAATGGACGAAGGAGAACAAGGAGGAAGACGAGAGAATCTTGAATGAAAATGGTTATCTCTCTCTCTCTCACACGATCTATTATAATACATATTATACGCTGAACTCCTATCTCTCGATTGTTAATATGATATAAGTACCGAGAGAAATTAATATTTGAAATAGTCGTTGATTGTTTTCCTTTTTTACACGCAAGTGCGTGGGAGAATCCGCTTGGTTTTTGTTATTTACTCGTTCGATTGTTTGTTCTCCGTTGGTAAAAAGTATTTTTTTTTATTACTACTACTACAAAAAATACTTGTATTGTCGGTTGACAAAGATTATTGGTCGGATGTTCAATTCAACGAATGTACTGCACTCGGAAAGTGTACGTTTTGCAAATTGTCCATACGGACAATCGCGTAAATCCGTCTTATTGACGAAAAAACGTACGTAAAAGATCAGGAAGGTCGTTCTACAATGGCTGGCAAATCCTTAACGTTAGACCTCGGATGATCATCGTACGAGACATTCGAATGTTTATTTCCATTTTATTTTTGCATTGGAAAATAAAAATGTTTCTATTTCAACCGCGTCAAACGTACGCTCGATACGGTACCCCTCAACGTTCGCCCTGTCGATCGAGAGTTTGGTAATGTATAAAAAAAAGGAAAAGCGTAAAGAGAGGGTAATAGAAAGAAAGTCAGCTTCGTTCTTCGCATTCGTATAACGAGAATTTCTTTGGACATCCGTTTTGCGCGCGAAGAGAGAGAGAGAGAGAGAGAGAGTGTGTAGTTTAAGAGCCCTTGAAATCGAAGCCATTACGAGCAATCATTCAATCAGAACAGTAGCAGCAGTTTGCGTTGAGGGCTTTCAAACGGATTCACTTCCGCTGGTTCCGCTGTTCTCGCACATTGCTTCGCACGTCTACTCTACTCGTTACGTTTGTCGTAAGTTCGATACATCGTTGTACTTTTTGAAGGACACCTTTTTGTTTTATCGATTAAAAAAACAACGGATGTTTGCAAGAGTGAAAGTTAAAGTTAAGTACGCGAAATTCCAGAAAATACAAAGTATAACACCTGGAAATAAGAGAGGACAAGAGAGAGAGAGAGAGGAATTGATTGATTATATTCACCGACTTACATCGACGATTAAAAAAAAAATAAACAAAAAGGGTACCGAGAAAAATGTATTCTCGAGTAAGCAAAACTGCTTTTACGTAAAAATTCATCGGCTAATTACACATTTCTCTTGAATAATACATATGCATGTGCAAGGAGAAACGAAAAAAAAAGAAAATAAACGAAGTAGTGAATGGATCTTGAGAAAAGTCAATTGGCCGTACCAAATATGGGGTGTCGGTCATCGTCGAAAGTTCCAACGACGAGAGAGGAGAGAGAGAGAGAGATCCATGTCCATAAAGGAGAGGACGAGGAGCGTGGGAATTGATTCGAGCGCGGCGCTCGCGTTTCGAGAGAAATCACGCGAGAGCGTTAAGTGGTGACAACCCGCCACTGTTTGTCTACTATTTTTCTCTTTTCTTTCTTTCTTTTTTTAATTTTAGCCGACGGCTGATAATACTTGATTTTAACGGAATTAAAATATTACAAGGTATTATGAATTTACAATTGTCTGTTTTCTTCGTAAATCTGACGAAATTTTTAAAATGAACAAAATTAATACGAAAGACAAGAAAAATTGCAACAGTAACGCGTTGTAAGAATGCAGCTTAAGCTTCGCGAATATTACGTCCTACCTATCGATTCTATTTTATGGAGAAATTGCTATGGATTGTTGCTTTTTCACTCGCAAAGTGGCGATCGGTTCAACCGTCAAATTAAATCTTTCCCTTCAAAGAACTTTTCTAATAATTCGTTGTAGCTTCTTTTTTTCATCGCGTGACGCTTTGAAAATTTCGTACAGCACCAAAATTCCATCTAAATTACGTATTTTACAAAGTTATTTCCGTGCTTGTAAAAAAAAGAGTACGAGCGTCAATCCAACGCGAGAGTAAAAGAAAAAAAAAGAAATGATTAACGCGGATAGGTTGGTAGGCAAGACGCGTTTTAATAACCGGCTGTACGCTCGCTCCCTCTCCCTCTCTCTCGCATATCACGCTGCTAAAGTCTGAACTTTAATCTGTGCGCGTGAATGTCAGGCGAATAATTGCGTCGCTAACGTAGCACCAGCCGCTTAATTACGCGAGAGCTTAAAAATCAATTTTCGGAAAAAAAGACAAAGTAGAAGAAATGAAAATAATTTACTTGGCAGCCCATTAATTACCAAAATTAATAGTATGCTCTACACTCTCGCGAGTCTCTCTCTCTCTCTCTCTCTTTCTCTTTCTCTATATCAAAGTCTGAATTAGGAGCATGGATTTCATTTCCACGGTGAGTTATTGTCGCGTTCACATTTTTCGCGATGATTTACGCGTTCGAACATTACTATTACTACTACTACGACTACAATACTACTAGTACTACTTGCTCGCCGACAAAACGTTCGTTTTTGAGATTTATGCTTCCGTTATTATTCCCATGTAAATTTTGACCTTCGCGTATTTGTCGTACCTATATTTCGGCAATTTATTTCAAAGAACAAAAGAACGAGAACGAATCTTTGGACGTTTTTGCCGCTACGCTACGAATATCACAATTAAACGTCAAAATTCATTATCAACTCGGAAAGAAAAATAAATGACACTACGCAATTCGCAAAGCTAGTTCCGTAGAAAGTATTGAACGCGCAAACACAGACGCAAAGATCCCCTTTCACGCACGGTAAAAAAAAAGATACATGTATATATATATATAGAGAGAGAGAGAGAGAGAGAGAGAGAGAGAGAGAGAGAGCATCGAAGGATACGAAGGCCGTTACACCAGAGACGAGAAGTGGGACAAGGCCTGGATGCCATGGACAAAGTCCGATACGCACATGCACACATACGTGTGAAACCGAGAGAAAGAGATCAAGGGTCAACCTATGTTTTGGCGTTATTTTTAGAATCAACGGATTATCTATCCGTCTGTGTGTACTTTGCAAATAAATCCATTTTTCGCGTGCGGGTTTCGAAAGACCGAGTTGGTATGTTTGACGATGCAATAGACGTTCGTATAAATTGGCTAGAAGAATCTTCAATACGACGGTTGTTAAAAATTAAAGTCTCGGTCTAGTCTCCGAACGAAACGTCAACCTACTTTGCATAGCCGACAATTAGCCGGAATCCGTAGGAAACATTGAGTCTCGTATTTTCGTTTTTATTTATAATTCATTTGCTATTCAATTGCTCGTCGTTTCGCGCTGTTCCAATTAAAATAACTTTTATAAACGCGCGACACACTCGATTAAACAACGTAACTCATCCGCTACGCATATATACAAGGGCATAATTTAATTATTTATACACGTCGTGGTTGGTATTCCGTTTTCGTATGCGACGCGAAAAAAGGAAACAAAGTAAGCGCAGCAAAGCGTTACGATCCTTCGCGCAAATTCGATCTGCCAAACGAAATAAAGCGTTCCGACTTTTGACCTAATTTCGTAACGCACCATCGGGAGACAAACAAGCGTGTGTACGTACATGCGCACGATTAACGCAATTTTACTCGCTGCAACAACATTTTTTTTCCTTCCGCAAGAGAACGAGAGAAACAAAGCGACGCGATTTTTCGCGTCGACGCATTGTTAGTCGAGATCTCTTTTTTTCCACTTTGTTTTTCGATTGCGTGACCGAATGGGGGCTTTTTTCTTTGTTTTTCGAACGGTGCTACGGTATTTTTCAAAGAAACGTTATCGCGTGCGCATGTGATGCCTATTGTCAAATCTCTTATTTTTTATTTATTACAAAATATTACGTCCGTCAACGACCAATTTCGCACAATTTCAATTCTCACGAATAAAATAACTCAAGTACGTAAGATTTTCTTCTCTTTCTCCTCGTGGTCGTACGCGATAAGAACGCCAAGATATACATGCGTGCGCAATGCGAGCCTTTAATTGGAAACCTGTTACGCTGCTCGATTCTGCTCGATTCTGTACATACATATATACATATATGTTTTTTTGCTGCGGCTGCCTCTTTTTCCTCTCACGGCTCTTTGCATGCGACGAGTTTATTCGGCGCTTGCGTGGCTGCTATCGCGCGTTTGACTGTGCGCAAAGTGTGATGGATGGAGCATACGTATGTTTCTTTTTTTTTTTTAGCGAGGGAGGAAGGGAAGCTATTTTCCGTATTACAGTTTTAGTTTGCGAATAAAATGTAATTTTTTCATTATTTCGTTGGAATATTATGTAGCGACGAGATTATATCGCGTAAATTTGGTTAATTATACGTTTTTATCCACAGCATCGTTTAAAAAGTAGACGCTGTCAGCGTGGAATAAAAACACGAAATACACGTATACGTGCTCGTATACGGACATGTATTTAATACAATAAAATCAAAAGCGTCGTATACCCGTGTGTTTTCCACTGCACAAAGTGGGTAGTCAGTGGAATACGAGAGCTGTACGTTTTCACGTTGTCGAAATTTTAGCGAAATCAAGAAAATCGAGTTCTCGCGCATGCATGCGCGCGAAATGTTTCTCCCGTACACACGTGTCTCTGTTTCGATGCGTATTTGCAAAATCTCCTATTTGTCACGTTTCATCCATAGGCACTAAAGCTTTTTTATTAACTTGAGCAAAAATGAACAAAGAACAATCGAATCCATATATAATGCCGTTATAAAAGAAAAGAAAAAGACAAGCAAACGTCTAAAATTCGAATTTGTCGAACTAGTAGAGGCATTAATCCGTGGATTCGGCACGCGAGACAACGAAGACGCAAAGAGACCTAGAAAAGGCGCCTCGACAAGCGCACAAGAAACGGCACCCGTTAAAATAGCACGTCTGACCCTCGTCATCCGTCCTTTTAGCGGGCGCGAATCTCTTTCTCGTGCTCACTTCGTGTCTCTGTGCTTTTTCACTCTTTGTACTCACCCACGAGGAGTCTCTTTCTCACTCTCCCATACTTTCTTTTAACGTTATTTTTTCATGCTTCTCGCTACCTTTTGATGTTTTTTGAGTGATAGCGAAAGTGCAAACTGACACTGATGCGCTTCTTGTTTAAATGTGGCTAATTTGCTGTATTCGCCTTCTTACATCGACGGTTGCTTCTCCTACACTTGCTCAAGTTATTTAAAATTCATCGTAGACTTGTGACGTTAAAACGCCAAGTGAATCAAGATACATCGTCTTGGTTATTTTTACTAATGTCCTTTGAAAATCTCCGATTATTTGTATTGTTTCGATACAACGATAAATTAAACATCTTTTTGACCATCTTCTAATAACCTCGAGTTCTCGCGAACCAAAGTTTAGGATAATCTTGCTTGATAAGAACGTCTCGAACGTTTGAAAATGCACGCTCTAAGAAAGAAAAGAAAAGCTCGCAATAAAATTCCCACCTCTTTTTGAAGTTTTTCTCGTTATTCATTCTCCCCCATCCCCCTTTCTTTCTATCTCTATTCGGCGGGGTGAAAGTGTCGCAGTGCACTCGAAAACTGACCTAAATGAAAGAGGAAGGAAAAGTTGAAAGCGACAGAGCTGATTTAAGTGTTCTTAACGACGCCGTGAATCTTTAAAGGGTCCTTAAAAATTTCGCACAAGATTAGACTAGAGCCCGAGTGCCGTGCCTTGCCTCCGCCCCGCTCCTTCAGCCCTCCCCCACGCTTCGCTGAAACGAGCGCAGACCAAGGTGAGGGGAGCAGGTTAAATTTTCAGCAGGTAATGCGATTTTGGTTAAGTTTATTACCTATTAGTATTCATAAGGGGCATTGCCCCCTCCCTACGTATCATACAAATTTTTTTCTCGTACAACTTACGAGTACATCTTTGAAGAGTCATGAAGGAATTGAAAAGAAAAAAACCGGACGGTATCAAGTTCAGACGACAAAGTTACCGTACACCACCAGTGAAAATGGATCGTGTATAGTTGTTAGCCCTTAACAAATCGTGAAAACCGATCTGTAGTGGCTTTTCGCTTCACGATATCGCTACTGAAAAGCTCTTTTCCCATAACGATCGATTTTAACTTCTGTCTCTTTATCTCTCTCTCTCTCTCTCTCTCTGAGAATTGTGTACAAACCATCGTAACTTCATATCCCTTGAGAAGGGGGCAGACAGGCGATCGGCGCCAACCGATTTTATCCGTTGATTGCACGGACGCTCTTTCTCTCTCTTTCTGGTGTAACTGGAGAAATGTCGTCGTCGCGTGGTAACACTATAGTAATGGCGGCTGCTGGCTACCACACCAACGTAGGGTTTAAAATTTCACATAGTCAAAAAAAGAAGAGAGAACAAGAAGAGGGCGGAGTCAGCAAATGAGGACTAAGGTTTTACCAAGAGGGTGGTCACTCATATTTCATTGGCTTTAACATATATTTTGACACCTCTCTCTCTCTCTCTCTCTCTCTCTCTCTCTCTCTCTGTCTATCTCCCTCCGCCCCTTGTCTTTTTGCCGCAGATCTTTGTTTGTTTTCTTCTTTTTTTTCGCTTTGTAAACCATTAAGAAGTCGTTAGAGAAACAAGCGCCTGGTTATGTCACGCGATGTCGCCGCACCGTGCGGTGTTTGCTTTCAACGGCTTTTTCTGCATGCAAACTGCGTTACTTTGCTTACTTGCCGTGTTGCCCCCGCTTGGCTTCTACTTTTACAAGATAATACGGTGAAAACTGTATGGCTCTTTGACAGAGATAAATGACAGTTGTTGAGTGTATTTTGCGAGTTAGTTACATTTCCGTTTTTCTCCCATCTTTAATAGCAAAAAAAAAAATAAATAAATAAATGCCATCGTTATACACAAAGCTTCTCTGTTGTACTTTTCAAATTATTTCGAGCGTAACGGAAAAGAAATGATTGATTAAAAAAAATAGAAAGATTAAGTCAACCTAGATCTCTGCGTACAAACTGTACTGTGGACGCAGCAACGGCAGCAAGTGCACCCGCGCAAAAGTAACGGTGTGGCCGCATAGCCAGACAGTGAGTTGCACCGTGGCTATTTCGAGGCCAGCCTCAACCTTCTCCTTATATTAAACGCCGACCGAGAGAAGAAACGCAGTGGGGAATTCTCTCTCTCTCTCTCTCTCTCTCTCCCGCGAGATATGAGTATTGTGAGTGAGTGTGAGTGTGTGTGTGTGTGTGCGCGCGTGTGTAGTATACTCTAACTGCTACTGCCGTTGATTGATGCACTCGTCGCCGTTAATTATTCGTGGTGTACTCGTAGCGGATAAGACTCCCCATTGACTTCGTTGGTGGACGATATTAAAAGAAATTGTTTTTCTTCTCTCTCCCCCCTCCCACCCTTTCTCTTTCTCTTTGTTATTGCGTAACGAAGAGAGATGTGTCTACGGTAATGATTGTTTTTTTTTAATAGTTTTAAAGTGAACGAGTAAAGGTATTTTAACAAGCTGAAAATTGGTAGTCTCGCGCGCGCTTATACGTAGGATGCAATTATCGTGTAAAGGTATACACGCGTGGAAAATTTTATATTCGTTACAAAAGCTAATGAAGCTATCAATTAGGATGGACTTAATTACCATTGGCGTAACTATACGGCTGCGAGGCTATACATATACGTATACGAGTGATTTCCGTAACCGAAAACCAAAAATCCTACGTAATTTGAACATTTCTGCGACATCACGGAAATGCTTGGTTCTTTTGCCTTGTGTGCGTATGCAAATTAAACGATAGCAGCCCGTGCATTAAACCATTTAGCATCGTCAATCCAACTATTTTTTTTCTTGTTCCGTCACCCTCCCCCGATATTAACATGCCGCTCGTGTTAGCAATTCTCTACGGGTTTTCATACTGCACTACGCTTATAGAGCTTTCAATTCCGTTGAAACTGCTGCTACTGTTTTTTAACGGCTTTCGGATTATTCGATAATACCGCGAGATTGGGATACTACAGTCTATCGATTCTTTTGGGAAAATGAAAAGTGTGCTTTTAGTTTTGTCGCCGATACGAAACCTTTCGACGCGATAATTATCGGTTTTGTTGCGATAATTTGGAATAACGGATGATTTTTAAGTTTTCCAGTTGATAAAGTCAAGCAAAACGATACTCGACTGTTTAATCCGTCGACTCCGTATTTGATGCCTCAATTCGTACAACCGTAAATTTTCAACAAATAACCAACCATAATTTAGCTTTAAAGACGCGAGTCTACAAGCACATGTAAGCTCTAAACTTGTTTTATCGCGATACAACACTTTTCTTTCTCCCTTAACTCTCTCTCTTTCTCTCTCTCGTTCTCGCTCTGCTTTTATTTTTTTTATCGTCTCTCGCATTCCAGCTAAGTAATGACGCGCAAACGCGCGCGCGTACACGCGAGCGACAAAAGTTAGGAGGAAAGTGGTCCTTAGGTCGAAGATTGATTTTACGGGACGTAGTAGAGTTACCGCGCTGCATTTTTTTTGCGTCGGAGCGCAGCTGCGCTAAACGCGCGTGAATTTCACGCGTGCGAACGTACGATTTTCGAGTGAAATGTTTTGAAATTAATCAAAATAATATAGTTATGTAACTTTTTATTGGAATTTGATCGAATTCAACATTATAGAGCGTGTGCTTTTCGTTTGATGTTTTCCTCTGGTCAAAAAATTTGATCAAACTCGCGTCAAAACTTTGGACGCGAACGAAAAAAATTGGAGAATCGTCCGTAAGTTTGAATTGCTGCGTCCGTGTACGTATCCGTAAACCAATGCAGTTTTCTGGTTAAAAAAAAACGTTCGACAATTTAATTCTCAAATAAAATACAAATTAGCGCGATAGCGCAAAGATGAAGTAATCGCATTGATCCCTCTCTACTTTTCTCCCGTCAAAATGGCGACGTGTAGGCAAATGTTTGCACAAGCTCCGAGCAGCCCATGTAGTGCGTATATCGTCGCGCACCGTGATAGCATTTCGTCCGGCGTCTCTGTGTGCGCGCGCGTGTGTGCCTCTACTTGGCTTATTACAAGCGTGAAGCGCGTGTTTATTGGATAAATATTTGTACATCATCCCAGCAAATAACGCGTGCTGAGATTCTCCTCGTTTTTTTTTTTTTTTTTTTTTTTTTATTCACCGACTATGCGAAAATTTGCACGCGCAACGTATTATGGCGCTAAACGAATAATTTACTCGTCGTGGAAGCTAAATTTTCGCAAAAAAAAATTGGAAACAGAGCGCTCAGTCGACTATGTCGTGCGTGTACGTAGAGGGCAAAGCCGCATCTCTTGCGATTTCAGAACAAAAGCGTAAATCAAAAACAAAACGCCGAACCGTGCACGCTGCACGTACGCACGAACGCGGGAGGAAAATGGCGAGTACGAAGGGGCGGGGGAGGGAGGTTGATTTAGAACGACACCTCGAAAGCAGCACTGCGAGGCAAGTATAAAGTACGGCTGATAAGCTTCGCGCTCGCCATTGATAGGGGCTTTTGTTTCTCCACGAGGCATCGGTAATTCCAAAATTTTCTTTGATAATAACGGTCGAGTAAATAAACGGCAAGCAAAAGAAAAGGCAAATTTACGCGAGAGTGAGCCATAAACGTGGGCTAGGAAGGAGAAGAGGAAGAGGATGTCGTTGAAAAATTGTTTTTGCTCGAAACGAGCGGTAAATCAGACGAAACGATTCAATACGTCGCCACTACTCTCTTCCTTTGTACGGGGGAAAACTGAATTATCGAATTTGGCGAGTGGTCGCCAAGTTCCGTGAAACTTTCGATATCGTCCGCGAGAAACGTTATGCGTTTGCGGTACAAGTGAACGACAAGTTTTGACGATCGTTCGTCTTTGATCGTTCGTAACTTTGGTGCGTATAATAATAACGATAACGCGTATAAAATGCAAACGTTAACCAAACGTAACGGACGGTTTTATCCGGTTTCATCCGTCGATGGAACGCGCGTGCACGTCGTTTTTGCCAGAGAGTCGTAGATCAATCCTAGCAGTGAACGTTATATAGAACGGTATATAGGACGTATCGACAGTTTTCTTGCGTGACTACGTTAAGCGATTGAATTCGTAAGCGCGAATAAAGAGACTTTTTTTCTCTCTCTTCTCTCGCAATTTTCCCATGAAAGATCGTTTCGTCTTTATTTTTTCTTGCCGTTCGTCGTTGTTTGTCTTTCGGCTGTATAATCACGAGAGATTTGCCACGTCCGTACCAATTCGACGAAAGCATCCACGAGATCTCGATGTCAAAAGGAACAGGATGATTTAGCCGCGTGTTTTTAGTCATTTACCAAGCAAAATTCTCCATTAGCTTCGTTGACGGAGAAGACGCACGCGAGTTATAGAGAATCCATCGTCGACGATAGCGTTTCAATTACTTGAAATTCGAATCGAAAGCGAGCATGGATGAAGAAATAAAACGAAGAAAAAATTACTCGTAGCGGATACGAATTCAAAAACAATTAGCACGAGAGAGAAAGAAAGAGAGAGAGAGAGAAGGGGTCGTCGAACTTTGGCATTTGTTCTATTGAATTACGCATGCACGAGATATGCAAACGTATACACAGAGAGAAACTTAGCGCCCCTAAGTAAAGCCGCGTGTATCTCTATCTCTTTCTCTCGCTTTCGCTCTCTTGTATACCGACGTTCGCAACGAGCCGATACACGTACACACGCACGCGCGCACGCGCGCACAGTTTCTCGGGTACTCGATTCCTTGAATGCTAATTTAGATTGCGAGGACGTTAAGTGTTTTGGGGTGGCGCTCTCGTTGCCGTAACGTGGAAAAGATGAGCGTATATATATGCGTACGCGTCGAAGCAGTAACCCGTAAAGAGAGATCGTATCGAACTCGATGCTGCGTTATCGTTGTCGCTTTGGCAAACTTGTAATTGCTTCTCATTTTGAGACGCTACGGATGCTTGTGCCGTGTAGACTTTGTCGAGTCAATCGGAATACCGCGTCTTTTGGATTTTTCCACAAATCGTTGCTTTCTTTTTTAAATATTTTTTACGGGTATCTCTTGTACTCGAAACGGTTGACGTACGCGTTTCAGACGCAAGAGAGAGAGAGAGGGAGCGTCGGCTTTCTACGAAACACTGCTTTTTCCGAAACGTTGAGGCGTTACTATTACACGTTTTGTACATTCCTTTGTTCTATAAATAAAACGCGTCACTGCTGCCTTTGCAGTGGCAAGCGGACGACGCTTCAAAGCTTCAACAAAAACCAAATCGCGCCCGCGTGGCCTTAACTTTGTTTTAACCCCGTGAGCAACGAAACTTTACGACTTTGTCGCAAATATAGGAAGACACAGAGAATGACGACAAACGCAAAACGCGCGTTCTCTTGGAGATGTACAACGTTGTTGTCTCGCGAGGGAAGGATTGGAGGATTTTAGATTTATAGACCAATTGCAGTGGTGCAAAGTCGCAAAGTCAAAGGTACGAAGACCACCTAACGCGGAGAGAGAGAGAGACTCGCGATTTCTTTGTTAACACTGATTGAACGCGTGCAACGCTATTAATAGTTTTGAAGCTTTGCAACAAACCGCGCTCTTCTCTCGAGTTCGACCGATATTTACAACCTACCTGTTGCTGTCTACCATACGGATGTGTGATTTTACGCCTCTTTGTTTCCACCTGCGCTTCCTCTTGTTTATCGATTCTTTTCTTTTGTTTATTGTGTAATTTGCGATAAATCTTGTATTTTATAATAATTGACTCGGTGTTCGATTTCAAACACACGCGTACACGCTTACTCACGCACGCACACCTGCGATTGAAAGCTCTCGCGAGAAAAATAAACAACGAATAAAAGATACGTGGCTTTGAAAAATCGCGTTTTAAAAAGGGGCTCTCTCGCGAGCGTCTGTTCGTACCGATTTCGGACGGGCGAAAAATCAAAAAAACCGGTTCCACTCCGTGCAATTCTCTTTCAGTCTTATAAGCTAAGAGAGTGAAAGAGAGCGGGCGACTGTCCCTTCCTCCCCTCCCGTGTAAGTTCGGCGAATTCGAAAATAACAAGCGTGCTTCTTCGAGGAACTGGTTTTTTTTTCGCGCGCGAAATATTCTGCTGTTGCTGCTGCTGCTGCTGCTGCTGCTGCAGTTGCTGTTGCTGTTGGGTTACTTCGTTGTGCTGTATACACGCACACACATACACACGTGTGTGTATATATCTCGCTTCTCTGTCTCTCTTTGTTCGACTCTCCTCTCTTGGTTGGCTTTGTCTTCGCTTTTTCTTCTTTTTCTTCTTCATCTTTTCGGGTTATTACGACGCGCTGCTGCTCACTTTCTCTTTTATGGTGATGGGATTTTGGTGCGTCGAGAAGACGAAGACGAAGAAGAAGAAGAGGAAGAGGAAGAAGAGGATAAAAAAGCAACATTTGATGAATGAATTTTTGAGTTTCTTTCAATGAATATATATACGTGTATCCTACAAGGAGTTGGAATGAATCGAATTGAGTAACCGTTGCGCAAGATACTAGGAAAGTACAACGTAAAGCTAGAAATAAGTAATTGATTTTGCAGTACACATTGGTAATCAACGCGTAAAATGAATATAATCCTCCCACTGTGAGCTCGAGTGTAACTTTCGAATGAAAGAACAAAAGAAAGGAGAACAAATCCCTACGACACCTTCAATTTCCGTTGGTAAAAAATTATAGCGTCCGAGACGAATGAAATAACGGCAGTTCTCCCCTGTCGTGAAATTTTGTACTCGAATACGTACGTACGTTTGGGCAACATTTATGTATTTATGGTTTTAAACTCGAGCGGAACATTGCATCGTAATAATTGCACACACAGTGTATATCTCTGCTATTGGTTTGTTCTTGATCGAACCTTTCGTGTATACGTCGAATCCTCGCGTGTTCGTTTGGCGCGTTGTTGTTTTGTCTTTTTTCTTTTCTTTACTCCCCTCCTCCCTGGATCCGCACACGCACACACCGCACCCCGACGGATCGCCAATCCCACAAAGATTGGCGAACAATGTTTCGAACGGAGAGATTGACGAATTTGACCCTTGTTCCGTTCGACGATTAATTAGATGGATTTGACCAACTCGATGAATATAAAATTAAAAGTGTGGGCGCGCTTAAAGTACCGCGCTTATACGTCTTTCGAGAAAAAAAGTAATCTTTCAAGTAAGTTTTCATCTCTTTAACATTTTGTACTTAAGAAAACTCGAATAATCTCGCAAAAGATAACACGTGAAAGCTCTCTTCTCCTCCCCTTCCGCCGAAAGAATGAACTCGCTTAAATTTTTACACGAAGAGAGCAACCAACTACTTCGCTTTAATTTCAGGCGCAGGCTAATCACGGTAACTGAGACTCCACGGAAAAATGTAACGTCGAAAAAAAAGGAAAAAGACAAGGTTGAAATATAAAACTCCGAGTAGAGAGAGAGAGAGAGAGAGAGAGAGAGAGAAAAGGTTAAAGTACGGAGGTTGTAGAGCAGTAGCAGCGCTCTAATTACGCTTACCTTTTTAATTAAGGAACGCAACCAAGCTTTTCCAAGCGAATCGCCGAAAATTGAATCAAAGCTCCATCTCTCTTGGCTTTTTGACCCGGCCAATTTGCTTTCAACTTGGCCTCTGGATAATATACATGGTCCCGGAAGTGAAGCTGCTTGCTTTTATCAAAGAGGTTGTTATTTGTTTTGGAACAAGTTTTCTCGCGTTGATAAATGTTCTGTATTTTTATTATTTACTCGTATGAAAAAAAAGAAGGAAAGCATTTTACGTTGTTCAAACTTTTCAAGATCGTTCTCGTTTAACTCGAGTATCGTTTGCCGTTTTCTCGACAAAATTTGCTCTTTTTGCAAGCTTCAATATTTTCGTATAGAAGATCTACAAATTGATCGAAATATATACGGCACGCTTTCCCCCTGTCGAACAAAAAACACGAATAAATTCTCACAAGAATCAATGCCAAACAGGGGTCGCGCGACGCGATCAATTTCGCTTTACAAAGACAAATATCGCGTGTGTACACGCGAAGAGAGAAACAGTTGTTTGATAAGAGCGAGAGTCTAACTAACGGCGGATAAAAAAAGGCTGCAAAGTAGGTAATAATGGCAAGCTGAATTCACTGTACTACTACTTGTGTTGCTACGGCTGCTGCTGCTGCTTTCAAGTCGATAGCGATCGCGGTCATTAGCGCACAATTTCTTAGTCGATCCGCGGAAAACGCGCGCTATAGCCTTTGCACTTGTTCGTCGTTACGGTTTTTCGAATTGCTTTTTTATCGTTTGAACGCTATTGTAATTGAAATTGATCTATATTTCGCTCACCATTGTCTTTCCGTGATTTATAGGATTTGTGCGTAAAGATCGTCGGAACGAGAGACATTTCAGTTTTCTGGTAAAATTTAACAAAATCTCACAGCTCCACGATCGAATATTACGTATATTCGATAATAGAGGACGAAAAATGTGGCGTCGGTTGTTAGTTTTGACAAAACGAGAACAAATGAAAACTACGCGTTATCCAAGCATTTCTCCTACTTTTGTCTATTTACTTTCGTCGCAAAAACCAATGCACGTGTATTTGTCGTTTCCCAACCACGAGTTCTAACGAAGCAGACAAGTGGGCACGTGACACGACAAAAAAAAAAACAAGTTAGCCACCGGCGCCAGAAACATTAGTCAGCCATACGATGGCGGCAGCAGCAATACGACGAGATGAGAATCGCAACAAAGAGTACACCTAATGTACAAACACAACATCTCATAAAAGCCAGAAAGATCTAATCGATCAATCTTCTTTTTGCGCACGCTTCGAGCTTCGCATTGATGAATGAACATACGTGTGTGCGTGTGCGAGTGTGTAGCGAAAATTGTACGGCGCGTAAATGTATAACCGGCCCGTTGAGGTATTTTAAGTACAGTGGTCAAGGGTATGTATAAACCGAGACTTCAAGTGCCAATGAACGAGATTCTTTTATAGAAGCAATCGTTATGACGGAATTGGCAAGTTGGCCTTTTTTATTTTTTTTTTTAGAATCTTTACCTTCGTTTCCGCTTGATAATGAAAGTTTCAACGAATGAAGTTGTTCTTCGAGTAATCGTTACGATGTTCTTTTAAGAATGTTCAAAATTGCTCCATCCTGTTGCTAACAAACGAATTTTTTCGTTCTTTTCCTAAACAACGTTCACGGCTATAAAGTAAGGTATATTTTTAGAATTGCAAAATTTAATTCTCGAAGTTGATTACGCAACAAGTCATATTGAACGAATCAGTTGGTTGAAAAGAACGCTTGTGCTCGATTTCTTTCTTCTTATTTCCTCGTGTTTATTTATTACGATAAACGCATTCTTAAACCTTACCTCAAAATAAGAAAAAATCGTTAGACAAATTATCTAACAATCGGTCGTGTTGTGCATTCCTCGTGTGCTTAACAAACTCAAAGCCCGTTCGTTCGTTATACTTCTCCTTCGTTTTCCTTTTTTTTTTTTACGACCACCCTTGGAATAAACTTCGCGGCGATTGTTCTTCGAAGTCACGATCTTCGGATCCCCAACAGTGTGTGTGTGTGTGTGTGTGTGTGTGTGTGTGTGTGTGTGTTGCTTCGTCAAGACAAAATGTAAATCCATCGTATTATTTATGCACGCGCGATGCCTCCTACCTAAATCGAGAAGCGACCCTATAAAGCTGCAAATATGAAAGCGTCTATGTATGTGTGTCTTTACCGGAAGTCAAAGGTACGCCCTTTTCGTCTCGATGTTTCTTTTACCATCTTTCTCTCTGTCTTTGTCCGTCTTTCGTGTTATGTACGACAATGAAACGAACGATACGATCTTCGTGGGTTATCCGAACGAGTTTGATATTTTAAGGAGGGGTGATGTTGAAAAACGACGCGTGGGTGTGAATTAACGCAAAATTCAAAGGTTTTCTCGAAGAAAAAGAAAGACGTTTATCTAAACGAAAGAAAAAAACCAAGACGGCCGACCCTCGAGAGTTGTTGTTGCGATTAGTCAAGAGATTACCCTTTCCTTACGAAAATTAATATTATACCAAGCTTGTAAGCAATTTGCGCGCATCGCGTTGTAAACTTTGCTCTTGATGTCAGAAGTCGACGCGCGCACGCGTCTCTATGGGGTTATATTCCACGGGACGACGAGAGCTGAATCTAATCCACAAACTCTCCCTTCTCTCCTCCTTTCTTCGCTTGTAATCTAACGTAATTGAAGGTACGAGGGAACCGCTTGTTTTGGGGGAAGGAGAATACGCTTAGCTGCCACGTACGCTTAACTTGATAATACAAGGTGTCTTTTCAATCCACACGTTCGGATCCTTACACGCACAAATGTATTCTTTAAGTTGTTTTCACGGACGATTCGAGCGCTATTTTAAATATTTCAATGATTTATGCGGTTTATATTCCACCGAATCGATGCCGACTTGGGGTGAGTCACATTTTAAACTTATATTTTACACGTACAAGACGTTCGTTCTATCTTTGCAGGTACGTATCGAATAACCAATTACGAGGATATATTTCTCATCCAAACGTCGATCGTCCCAAAATCATCTTTTCGCTATTTCAATTGTACACTCTTTGCGAATGATACACTCGTCGTAGAAACTTATCGTATATTTTTCGCCCACGGTAATCCAATTCGATTCTCCCCGTTCCCTTCTCTTCGATTAATTAGCTATCCAATTAACGCGCAACTCTCTTTCGCGTTCAATCTCGTCGTTTTCGCGCGCGCGCTTGATCTGATCTTTCTCTCTCGATGAATTATTTATCCGCTTGGCTAATTGCTCGCTTCGATCTAGATCGCGCGTCATTTTCTTTTTGTTTTTTTCCACGCCGAGGTGCCGCTGATTTTTTTTTTTTTTTTTTTTTTTTTTTCGATCATCACCTTCTTCACACTCTCGATAATTTTAGGTTTGCCGTTTTCGAGTAGGTTGTTGTTATTTTTTTCTTCTTCTACGTTTCACGGTTATAGCCAGAGTTTTTTTTCTCGCGCACACTTATTTTCTAACAGGTTATTTTGAGCGGATATTCGGTTCTTTATTTTCGCATCGCCATTTCGAGCTCTTTATTTCGATGAATTATTCAAAAATAATTCAAGTCAAACGTAAAAAGACCAATAAGCTTTAATTACTGAAGCCCATACTTTGTTAATAGTTGTTTTGCTACCCATCCATTCCACGAGAAAAAAAATGTGTTTTTGCTCTCCCGGTAAAACCTCCTGCGCTCAATCAAAGCACTCGTCGCGTTATCCATCAAACCGCATCATCGAGGCAGACCCAATCGTTTAGAAAAGAAGATTGTAGCAGCAGCATCAGCAGCATATTCGTGGATGTTTTGTTGCATTGTCTCGTGGCGAGATTCCATCCGTTAATTCTTCCGGTACTAAACGAGACTGAACAAAAAAAAAAAAAAAAAAGAAAGAAAAAAAAGTAAGCGGATGAATCGACATCGACGCGCGCGCGTTTCTAGGCATCGGGAGAACGAGTACAACCAAGGAATGCCATTTTTCTAGGTTCATCCGAGCGTAACGAAAAATCAAAGCATGTTTTATCGGCGAAGTAATTAGTCCGATGATACAATCCTCGCGATAACCGATGCGATATATATTTATTTTCTTTCCAAACGTGCGAAATATATCCTTCGGTAAATACGCGAGTTTCAATCGTAAATACCACGATTTATCGTCTCCAAAGCTTCTCTTCGTTCGATATTTCACGCAATTTATTTTTCATTTTTTTCAGCCAATCAGCCTTAAAAAAATCAAAATAGTTGACGCACGCATAAATCAGACGATCCGTTCTGAAATCTCGTATAATTGTCATTGAAGTATATATTCGTACAGAGATAAATTCCATTCCGAGTCATGGCCACGTGATAGTACCTTGCCTTTCTCTCGTTCATCTATTGTGTGTGTGTGTGTGTGTGCGCCAAAACTCGGGCGCGAAATTAGATCGAATTAACCTACGACGACCGTGAATTGAACTCTTACTTTATAAGCCTGCGAAAAATGTTGCGTAAAGTCAATTTTTTTTGTTCACCGTGTCAATTGACTCGTTGATATCGCGAGAAGATTTAATCAGTTTGTTTCCAATCGATTAAAGTTTAAGCCCCGAGCTCTCTGTCCGTCTCTAGATTGACGTAAATGCCACAAGCATTCGTCAAGGGGTTTCGATAAATCCGCGTGGCAAATATTACGTTGTACAGCCGTTCTATACGGTAAAGGAACAAGATCGAAAGACGCGAGACAAATCGATAAGCGACCAAAGTGAGCGAGAGAGAGAGAGGTCGTCGGCGAGAAATTTTCATTCGTGCGTGCAAGGCGTGTACGGTATACGTCGTAGACGATGAATAGCGAGTGGTTTTGCTCTTCTGATATCTCTGCTTGGTGTGTATACCGAGGAGGATGCTCGATAAGAGAATTCTATGTATGTGTGTGTCACGTGCGTTTATTGTTTGGGTTTTGATACTTTCTGGTTGCGCGCAACGTTCAATCTGTACAACTCGCGATAGTAACTGGTTTTCCTTGTTACGAGTTGTCGTTGTGCACGCATGTTTTTTTGTTTTTTTGTTTTTTTGTTTATCGGGGGATGGCTGTTTAACTTTGTGCAAATAAGTCGACGATACGAGTTTATCGTTTACCTTTTAATAAGAATAAAAAAACGTATTTTCTATCGATCGTTTAAGATATCGGATCAAATCTCTGAATTCGGTCTGAAATGATCAATCGCGCACTCTTGTCGTCTCGCTGGTATTCAGCTCAATTAAAACACTCGTGTCCAGCATCGCCGTCGAGAGTAAATCCAAGATTAGTACTAAGTAGATAAAGGCACTTGGAACAGAGGAGAATACAGCTGTGGCTGTCGTGGCGGCCTTGTAATCATCGCGCAGAGACAATGCCAAGGACTGTTATTGAGTTGTAAGAAGAGGAGAGGGAGAGGGAACAGAGAAGAAGGGTTAACGTTAAAGCTGAAATTTCGCGCCTCTCTCTCTCTCTCTCTCTCTCTCTCTCTCTCTCTCCCCCCTGCGGTTTACCAACTTATTTGCCAAGAGAAGAGATCGACAGCGACGGCGACCATGAGATGCGAGAGTCTTTGTTTTCCTTACGTTGGCCATTGTCAGACGAGACGACGATTGGATAGCAGTGAAATGTCAGCGGTTACACGAGATGCTGGATTAAAAGGCTTGTTCTACAAACGGATTCTTGACTTTTTTTAATGCAAATCGACCACTCGAGTGCGTATATTCGAAACATGTTTTTTGCTTCTTATCGTCGCGAACGAACGACGTCTTGTAGCGTAAACTTTCTATCTTGACTCGCGCGACAATTTCCCTCCCGCATATAGTTAAAGTAGAACGATATTGCGCGTCTCTATCAACGCCTATCTGTTATTGTAAATTTTACTCGATGTACAATTTCTTTTTGCTTCCATAACGGTGAATGTTTCGATAGGAACTCTTTCGAGTTATCGAAGAGTTTGCGATGCCACATGGTTTACGCGCTGTCGTCGCGTAAACGTTTATCTTTGTGTAACATTCGGTTTACATTGCGATATTTTAGCACTGAAAGATTAAAGACTTCTCTTTTTCTCGTAGCTGTGATTGTGTATGCTCGTGGGAAAAAAATTGTATTCCAAGTTGTATTTACCGTAACGAGCAAAAAACATTCAAATTTAACGCAAACTATGTCGTCGACGCGAGAGGAACACGGGGACAAAGGAAAAAAGTAAGCTTTGAGATTGCGAGTTTTCTTACAGCCAGTGTACAACAATCTCATCCGTTGTTCTCGTATTTTTTTTGTTACCGGTCGGCCGACTGGAAAGTGCAAAGACACGTATACCATCCCGCATCGTCTCTCTTTTTCTCTTTACCCGTAATATAGACAAGCGAAGGATCGCGAAAGATTATCCCTTGATTTATTAATCCACTTTCCTGGGCGCACAAGATATAGACGCGTCCGTATCTCTCTCTCTCTCCGAGCGAGAGAGAGCCAAACAAAGGGCTACGTATATCAATAGCCGAGATGAGAAAGAAAAAATAGTTCCTATAATAGTTGGACAAATTGATAATCGATGTATCATGTATTTCGCAAACAGCGTACCATCGGCCGATCGACAACGTATAAAGGCGGCGCGATTCCGTCGTTGTCGCGCAAAAGCGTTGTCGGCAAATACACTTGGGCTGTGTTTGTTGACTTTATGGGCGCGTCGCCACGTTTTAAGTGAATTTCGCGTTCAACATTATACACGGAGGCTCGTTGATCGTCGGTTAACTACGCACTCGTGCCTAATTTCCATCAATTGAATAACTTTTTTTACGTTTTCGCGATCATATCGAGGTTACGCGTGTCGATCGAAATATCGCGAAAGAGACGACGTTTACCGGACGACTTACAAGTGAAAAATAACGAGCGAACCACAAGCTAAGAGCATCGCGTTCGCGTGACGCTTCAGTTCCGGACTTATTTGCGTTAACCCAGCAAACTCGCTTCTTCCTTTACGTCTATTTCCTTGAAAATTTAACGGGGTTACGCTACTCGAACGTTTTACCGTGTTTAAATAGCACTAAGCTGATTTTCAACAAACGCAACGTCGACGATGTAAACTTTTGGACATGGCTGTCGATTCAAAGTTACTCGACCAATGGTCCCTTTTGCGGTTGGAGCTCTTTGCAACTTTTGTACTTGCATCTTGTTCAAAGTCATGCGAACGTTTCGAGAGGAAAACACGGAAAAGTCGGTAATTTTTTACCTTGTGGTTTTCAATTAAAACTGGTCTTTGACTAAACTTTTAACGATTATATCGGTCGTTTAATTTTTTAGCGAAATCGAGAGAGAGAGAGCATCGTTGCTCTTTAATTCCGCCAATGGAAAATGACAGAGGCGATATTGCCTCCTTCGAGGTCGTTTTACACGCCGACAAAACAGGGGAAGCAGATTTACTGCCACTGAGAGAGAGGGAGAGAGAGAGAGAGAGAGAGAGAGAGAGAGAGAGAGAGAATCTTGGCTGAAATCGCGTGCTCTTTCATTTTCGCGCGCGTGAAAAAGAGTCAAGCGCGAGAAGTCGTTAACCCGAAAAGGGAAAATTGGGACATTGTTAAAGGAACCGGGATGATACCTTTTCGTTAAAGCGATGGCTTTTTACGAGAGCTCCCAAACGCTTTTACGATGCCGAAAGTGAGAGACTAAGTGAGAGACACGGAAAGAGGACAATAAAGATATTAATAAAGATATACACGCGTTCTTTGAACGTTTCGTTCCATTTTAATATTGACTCGTCGTATCAATTTAATAGATGAATACAGCGAATTACGACGGTAGACATTGAAGTCACGTGAAAGTACTTTTCGAGAAAAATTTTCATTGCAACATTGGTAAGCAAAACGATAACTTTAAATTACACACGCAACGCACGTGTAAAAAGTGCCTCGTTACAATTATCCAAATTCGTAAAGCTTTCTTCAAACTACATTTGCCGTATGAGAATAGTGTCTCTCTCGTAACAAAAACAAGAAGGAGACGAATCAGGATTATCGTTCTTTCGCGTAGCCTCGTTTTAATTCTTTTTTTTTTTTAAGAGCTTCTGCAGTAAAGGATTCGTCGAGAGAAGCGATAATAAAAGCAAATTGAAGAACTATTCGTTTTCTCACTAATACTATTACTACTACTACTACCACTACTACTACTACCACTACTACTACTACCACTACTACTACTAATACTACTACTACCACTACTACTACTACTACTACCACTACTACTACTACCACTACTACTACTACCACTACTACTACTACTACTACTACTACTACTACTACTACCACTACTACTACTACTACTACCACCACTACTACTACTACCACTACTACTACTACTACCACTACTACTACTACTACCACTACTACTACTACTACCACTACTACTACTAATACTACTACTACTACCACTACTACTACTACTACTACCACCACCACTACTACTACTACCACTATTACTACTACTATCACTACTACTACTACTACCACTACTACTACCACTACTACTACTACTACCACTACTACTACCACTACTACTACCACTACTACTACTACTACTGTTACTACTGGTGGCGGTAGTGTTGCCGTGGCAAAAGACACGACGTTACGGCAGTATTAACTCGTAAAGTGTACGTTTGAAATTTGCGGTTTCGCGATGAACGCATTTTCTCGGGTTTGTTAATGCTTGATTATAGATTGCACGATTTACACGGATGCCTTGCATACCTTTTCTATTTTTGATCATTCGTCTGTCTTTGTACGGTGCGCCACGTACGGTTAAATACTCTTGGCGTTTGCTTAACGTACGTTATTTCATATAACACGCTATTTATTTATGGATTATCGTTCGTGTCGGTTAGAAAAAATTGATTATTATTTATAAACATGGTACATTTTTGACGTTACTACAATATACTTTGAAAAGAAAAAAAGAAATAAAGAATGGCTATTTCAAACTCGCGATATCGTTGCGGTACAATTGAAACTATCCCGTGAATTTTACAGCAGCAAGCAACAAAAATAGTTCCCTGTTCGCAACGCGTCACTCAAGAGCAACAAAAGCAAACAATAAACAATATAAAGAGCGAGCGTAACGTTGAAAGAGACAGAAAGACCAATCCAATAATATCAACGTATAAACCTACATTGTGTGCACATTCCAACGATGCGCTCTTTCCCAGAGAGTAGAGAGGGAGAGAGTACGTATTCTCTCTCTCTCTCTCTTTCTCTCTCGTTCTAATCTGTCTAGTGAAAAAGTCATCGGCAAATATCCGTGACGGACGTAGGGATGATATAAATAAAATTGATGCATCGTATTCATCCAATGCGGCTGCAGTTGCCACCGGGACGTTGCATCTGATATATATCCTTTGGCTTGTGGCACGTCACGTACGTCACACCCACACACACACGCACGCACGTACACATTCATACACGAGACTTTCATTCACGAGCAACTCGTATTCGCACGTCACTCTCTTCTTTTTTTCTTTTTTATCGTCGACCCTCTTAGCAAGTTCTTTGCGTTCTCGTTCTTTTACTTTTTGCGCTAGAAAAAAACAGCAACAAATTGAAAGTGACGCGAGGTTCGATATATAAGTCTAACACTGACGTAACACGTCAGCGCGAACGTTTTGATTATTATACTTTTAGCGTTGTCTTGGCGTAACTATTAATTACGGTATCGTCTACAAATGTAAACGCATGATTTAATTAAACGTTGTTCCAGATGATAATCAGATTGTAACTTGTAGTACATCGTACGAAAAGAAAACAAAAAGAAATTTTAAATTCTCGGTACAAAGTCGTACATTAGCGATAGCAATCGATTAATTGATAGCGTTTATGCGTGTTTCGGCTGTCAAATCAAAAAACGCCTCTCGTTCATCGTTGTTTTCCGGTGCGGCGCCTTATTTATTTTTATTCGGCTCTTATATCTCGTTTAGTCGATCGTAATCGCGTGCGACGCATTGGAATGCAAATTTCTACTGCGTAAACACACAACAACACACGTACGTGCAAGAGGGGTTCGACCGCTAATTATCGCTGTCAACCGCGGTTAGCCGCGATATGATTTGTTCTCTCACTTTGTCTGTCTATGCGAATTTTTTCTCTCTCTCTCTCTCTCTCTCGTTCGTTCACTATGATCGCGTTTCACAAGCGATGCCGCCCGCGTACGTACCGACGAAAAAAAAATAGCAAAACAGCCTATTCGCGTTGCTCCTTTTATATTTACCGTTGCTTACGCTAAAGTAAAATCGGTTCATATTTATCGTTCGACTGGGTTTGGATTCATTTTTCGTTCGTACGACGCGTTTAATTGAGATTTAACCACAGGCTAAAAATGGAATAATAACGTTGTGATGTTCGTCGTAAAGAGCCTCGTTTGGAGTAGAGAATATTTACTTTTGTATACTTTAATCCACGTCTGTCGATCAAACGATCGTCAACCACCTCGATTCGATGATAGAGGAGTATCGTACGCATTAACGTTATTCCATCAAGAATCCTATAATTCACACTCGCGTAAGGGTAGGGTAAGGATCCCGAAAGAAAACATATGGCAAGCAGAGTTGAAACAACCACGTGTTCCGAATAAGAAGAAGTTGTTCTCGATGTGAAAAGGGCCAAAGAGATATAAACTCGGCATTTTTCGTGCCAATAATAGAACTCGTCTCTTTCTTTCTCTTATTCTTTTTTCCGTCAGCATCGACCAAGAGATCCCTATCGCGTGCTACGACCTATAAATATACGTATATGTACGTATGTATGTATGTACCATGGGATGGAAGGGCAAGTTTATACGGCAGCTTGTTAACGATGAGCTACATAAATATTTATCCTCTCCTTCTTACGCCTATAAGCACGCTTGGCAATTAATACGATTTCTTTTGTCGGCTTCGGGATGGTATTGTTGTTGCTGTTGTTATTGTGCACACGGGTATCTTTTCTCCTCCAAATGAATTATATATATATACACGTGTATATAGCTCTTTTCGTTATCCGTTTTTATTTTTGAATATTAATTTTGTATTTTGAAAGTACACGCGAAAGAATAACCAAATACTTATCTTAGCGTTTGGTTTATACGCGGAATAAAATTCATCGGTGAAAGATACGTCTATCGCGCGAGAGAAAGTTGCAAAATTAAGCCCAAGCGCTTGGCTCATTCTCGAGTAATCAGCTAAAAGGGCAGTCGCCTTCTCTTTTTTTTTATACTTTGCTCTCTCTCTTGCATGGAATGATTCATGCGATGGAGTTTCATCACGATTAACGCTCAGATTTGATAAGATACCTCGCAATATGCAAATTAAAAGCGAACAGTCCGAAAGTAACGAATTTTTTCTTTTTGTATATACCCACGACGTTCGGATTCCTAATGTGGTTCGTTCCTTTCTTTTTCTTTTTCTTTTTTGTTTCTCAAGAGAACGATTGACACTCGCAAACACTGTGTTTTCGGTTCACTAGATGGAGCTCTTATCTATCCTTATCCTTGGTTGGCTCCTCGTCATTTTCTTTCGGTGTACCCTTTCGCCGCGGATTCAAACTCAAATCCCTGATAAGCCATCCCGTCAATATTCCTTGGCTGATCCCACTGCGGCGCAGAGTCAGGACTCAATTATAGGCTAATGCTTGGGATGAAAAGCGGAGTTTCCTCCTTCTATCTCTTACTTTCTTCTTCTTTTTTTTTAGAGAGTGAGAGAGAGAGAGAGAGCGAGAGAGAGAGATTTGTGTACGTTTTTTTCTTTTATTTAAGCCTTGAACGTTACGTCGGACATTGTAACGCAATCCTTCATTTCGGCATGTAATCCGAACTTTAATCCTTATTACAACTTGATGAATTTTCGAATAGCCCATCGTTATTTTCACTTAAATTACGGCTTTAGTCAGCTTCGTAACGAGGATTTACGTGAAATACACTCAAACAACTAAATTTGCCAATTTCTTATTTAACAAACGGTATTTTGTCTTTTTGTTTTCAGGTAAGTTCATTTGTGCTCGTTAACAACGATTTCATCGACTTGCCAACGTTAGGTAAGTCAAACCATTCCCTAAAAAAGTGCTCGAATAATCGCAACGATCCGTTTGATTTCGATCGCAATGAAAACACACCCAATTGTCCAATTGGATTCAAATTTTGGAACGAATTACAGCTTGAAAAATCCATCTCCGATACGCATACCTATGTACAATAATCTTCGATAATTATTCATAGGTCAATTGAAAATATCGACGCGTCTCAATCTAGATGTTCTCTTGCGTGGTTCGAAACAAAGGAAACACCGACCGTGAACTTGAAGCCTCGGGAAAGTCCGATTGTGTCTGTCTGTGCACGTGCTCTCCGTGAAAATTAAACGGGCGCTTTTCGTTATAAATGGCCGTGAGTGGGCGTTACCTTTGTACATCTCGGTCAGTCGTTCTTATTGTTATTGTTGCAATTTGTTACGACTGCCGGGTAATCGTGGGCTTGGTAATTGTTGTATTGTGCGATTAATTGACCAAGTTTTTCTTCGACTCGCGGCTGTTGCGAACGGTCAAAGCGTGAATAATCCACGTGGAGAAATTTTGTAAAAGAATTTGTCACTCGTTATTTTCAACCACAGCGTCAAACAAAACGCCTTTTTATTTGCGACTCTGCGTGAAACGAAAGTACCGAGGAAAAAAGAAGTAATGTAGGCGGTGTATACGGGCAAAATCAAATGGTAAAATTATCAAAAAAAGATACAATGCCTTTAGACGAAACTGGTACTTTCCAGCTAGTATAAATCGGTTTTTTTTCTTTTACGAGCATTCGAATTTGCCATTACATTTATTCCATGGTCATAAAAAAGAACGCGGAGATTCGCTTGGATACTTTGTTTCAACGCGACGCGCGTCAGTTGTACAACTTTCTCCCTTCCTCTCTCTCTCTCTCTCTCTCTCTCTCTCTCTCTTTCTCTCTGTCCCGGATCGTCGCTTTATAATGCTCGTATGGATAATTTTATTGCCGCGATAAAAGTGTACAATCTGAAAACTAAACTTGATAGCTACAGCGACGTGCATAATATTGCACTTTGTCTTTGCAATTTACGCGACACTTTTTAATATTTTTGTTCCTCTTTGCGTTCGTACCGTAAAGCGTTAATTCCTATTTGAACAATCGTATGATAATTTCGCGAAAAAGGATCTCTCATTTACGAGCGTTTGCTCGCGTAATTGAAACAGACTAGGCTACGTATACTCGCTTAACCGTATAACAACGTATACGTAGACTCGCGAAAACGATATACGTGTACGTGAGCGCTGCTACTCTTCTCTTTCACAGGCAATGTTTGATCGAACCAACCAGTCGATAAACTCGCTTGGATATATTATTTATTCATCGACGTGCTTAAGAGGGAGAGAGTTGACGTAGCGTGCGTTTGAGTGCATAAATTGTTATAGGCAAACGCGGTTTAGAGCTGTTACCGCTTTAGCGAAAGCTTCCGTGAAATTGGCAAAAATTATACAGTCTTGTCGTTTAATTACGCTTATTTCTTATCTATACGAGAGTTTTACGCGTTTGCGTTTGCGTTGGATCGCGTCGTTTACCATTCGTTATACGTATATTACGTTTGTTAGAGAGACGCTTGGAAACGATAAATTGGGCATCGTCTCTAATAATGAAAAGTGGGTGCAAATTTATGATCTCAAAGCGATAATTAAAGCGTTACAAGCATCGATTGAAAAGTTTATTATACAAGCCACCAATCGCCGTGGTTATCGATCAAGCTTGCAAGCAACATAATTATAAACGAGAATGATGTTTTATTAATCATTGTCGACGTAAAATAAATGAAAAGCCAAATCACCAATAAACTCCAAAGCCAAGTAGATCGTTACACGTACGCCGCGTAAAATTGGTTATTATCCGTGTAACGTATGTAAAGTCAAATGTAAAAAAGGGGAAAAAACATCTTTAGATTTATGAACTAATCTGCATTTTCGCCTGAAGCGTAAGACACTATAACGGCAGCCGATAAGATCATACGTGAATACGAATACAAGCGTGTGTATGTGTAATTTATGCGGAAATCGCTGATATATTAATCTTATATATTTGCTTTGCCAGTTGTTTATTCGCGTATTGTATACGCGTATTGTATACGCGTGCGTTTAATCATTTTTCAAACGCGTCAAGTTACGATTGTCGGTTGATCGTAATACGTAGAGGAACGGTTGAACAATTGTCACCTTTTGTTTGCTTTTTGGAAAAAAAAAAGGTCAATTCTCTCTTTCTCTCTCACCTGTACCTTATGATACAAATAATACGCCAAAGTACGCGTACGCACGTGTGTTTTTACGCGACAAGATCCACCATTACGAAATTGCAAAATTGTTTCATCGACTTGCCAACGATATATTAAATTGTATTTGTGGTTTTCTTTGTTTTTCGTCCCGTGCGCACACATCTTTTCTTTGAGATATGACAAATTCAGCGAAACGTGCGAACACAAGAGCGAGTAGAAAGGAAAAAAGCGAGCAAACTGGGGAAATTCATCTTTGAAAATACGGAATGCGACGTTGTAGATTCGGTGTATTTCGATGGAAAAGTTGTGGAGCATTTTGCCGAGTGACTTGTTCGGGTGTTTGCACTCGAATTTTCTTTTATCAACTAACAGATTAACCGTACAAAATTAAGTTAGAACCGAAGGAGTAATTAGGTGAAACGTTATTTTATGATTTACAAAACTATTATTGGGTGATCTTTCCGTTCTGTACAAACTACAATTGAAACCTTCCTGAACAAACGAAAAAAAAAGTTGTCTGCGATATAAATCGTTGGTTCTCGCATGAATGAAATCCACTGGAACAAGTAAAAAATCACGTCGAAATCGAAAAGAAAAAAAAATGCCGTATATCCGAATAGTCTCCAAACGCTCGGAATAAATTCATTCCAATAAAAAAGAAAGAGCTAGAGAGAACAAAAATGTCGTATTATCTCGCAGTGTGACATTGACTTGGCGAACACGTGCTTGATGTACCAGGTGAAGCTAACCCTAACCTCTCTTTCTCCGTCTATACCTCGACGTAAAATTGTCAGCGATATCTCCCTTTACGAACACACGTACACACACGCTCTCTCTCTCTCTCTCTCTCTCTCTCTCTTTACCCCTCTACACACGCATATACATCTAGCGAGATGCGAGAGAAGTAGCAGCAGCAGCCGGTTGGGGTTGGGCTGTTACACGACGAGAGAGAGAGAGAAAGAGCGAGTTACAGAGCCAGCCGGCTTTTCTGCTCGAGCGACCGGCGTTTGCGATCAATATTGCCATGACTACGGGTTTTGCGCCGCCGCCGCCACTACCGCTTTTCCCGCCCGTTCCATACCCAGCTGCTACTGCTGCTGTTGCTGATGCTGCATGTACACGGCATGCAATCCATGATGGAAACGAAGAAAAATTTTTTTTATTTTGCTTTTTTATTCTTTCTTAATGTTATGTGAATTTTTTTTACGTGTGTATTTTTTTTATCGTTGTTTGCTAATTCTTTTTTTTTCATCTTTAGAAGGATTACGGTGGAATATATATTTTTTGAAGGGGTTGAAGTGGCGTTTTGGTCTGCGCTCACGTTGAAAACAGCTGATTCTAGTGGTTTGCCGAAATTCCAACTCGAGGGATGCGATTAAAAGCGAGCGTGCACGTGACAGTGAAATTTTAACTTTAATTTCAGAGAATTTTTTTTATTAACGCATTTTTTTCACGTTTCTTTCGCGAGATAAAAGTGTATGAATTAATTTACATAGTTTGAGAGCACGTTGGAGTTAATTAAGTATTTGAAAGAAACAAACAAACAAAAACCAAGCATTTTTTGTTACGAGGGAAAATACGACTACAACGCTTTAACTTACGCAGTTAACGATTATTTGATCTTTAAAATATACGAGTCTCTACGCGATACAATCAAACTAAAATTGCAACCTATTCCTGGGGATCTCCCCTTTGATATTTCGGTAAAGTACGCGCGCGATTCAAAAAATGCCGAGCTTTTGATGTCGGCTGAAAAGTACTTTTTTTTTTGTCCCGAGTAAGAGCGTAGTAAACTATATCTTTTTCATTCGGTGCTCTTGTCAAACCAACATCTCGTTGTTCTTTACGATTATTTGAACGATGCACCGTTGTGGGCTTGACTTTCATTTCGCTCGTTTTGATTTGTTCAAGTGAGTAATTGCAACAATTTATGGGTTAGAAGAGATTGCAAATTGTTGATCAACTTTAAATTGTACGTAGGTACGTAGGTACGTTGGAATTAATTAGGGGCTCGCGTGTAGGATGTTTGACAAATGAAAGGGAGTACGACGTTAATCGATAACTTTGTTATCAAGGTGACGTTTGCGTTTCTTCTATTAAGTTTATTGGAGTAATACAGTCGAACGATGATTGGTAACCCGATTTACGAGATTTCGCATTGTACGTGGCCAGTAAAAATGCAACGCTCATACAATACTCGGTTACGCCGTAGATTTGCGGCTAAATTACTGGTTCGTATAAAAACGTCCTGCCCCCAAACGTTTTTATTTAGTACGCTCGTATAATATGCTCAAAGCTCGTACACGCACGTACGAAAAAAAAAATCCAACGATAAGTTTTCGCGAGAAATTCAAGGAAAAGCGTATAAATCAGTCTAGGGTTGTCTTTTTTCCTATCCTCGTTACAAATCGTACCTTTAATACGCACCAAATCACAGATTAAGAGAATTATTGATTTAACTAGGTGTACGTGAAACGTGTGTTTACGAAAGCTTTATTTATGAGGAATAAACGTTTTTTTTCATGGTAAAGGGAGCAAAAACAATTTTCGTTGGTGTTTCACACGTAAGTCGTTAATTCGTTAATCGAGAGAACGCGATAATTTTAACACGTAGTTTTAAGCGGGATACTGGATTTTATACAATAGATGTTCGCTTTATTGGATTACTCGGAATTTATACATTATCGTTTATCGACGAGAAAAAACAAATCTATTGATTATCGCGTTTTCAAAAGTCAATATTGTATATTTTCCATTAATATCGTAAGGTCAACGGTCAACTTTTTAAAGAAAATAAAGATTTGTAACTCGCAGTTGTTTCGGTAATAATGCAAATTTAGAAGCTTACCGATAGAGAGAGAGAGAGAGAGAGACCTATTGGCTCTCTTGCAAGAAACGATCGTGTCGGTCGAACGAGCAAAAAATTCCTCGGAAATCCTTTGACAAACAAGATAAAAGCCTTCCCTCCCTCCACACTCGAGTGTTCGAATCATCAAGCCCCTCAAATGCTACTGACTTGTGGCATGTTCGCGCATTCGTCACCATCGTCGTATCATCGTACAAAGAAAAAAAGAAAAAAAAACACATTTTCTGCGTACACTAGAATCTTCCTCCCCTTTTAACCTAATTAAACGAGATCAACAGTTTTTATTCTCCAAGCGTAAAGATTCGACTCGATGCGCACACGTCAGTGTTGCAACTTGAGCAACGTAATTGGATATATCTCGTTGACGTTGCTCGTGATTCAATTGCAATTGTACTTGTCTATGCTGCTAGAGCCGGAGGAATAGGGGATGGAATTCGACGATTCTTCGAATCCACAGGCTTGAACGTTTTAGCAAACCTTAAAGCCTGGGGTTAGGGATAAGATCAGTGTTGTTTCGTAATTTATGTTTTATTATTATTGTATATTTTGAATGATAAATCGAATCTATTTCTCTCGATTCTATCGTTTTTTATCGTATATCGATTGTAGATCCTCCCATTGGGAAGTTTACGCAGAAATCTGGAACATTGAGTTTTACCGAGGTGACCTTTTGTCAAAGATAACAGTTGACCTCCTACGTTTGTGTGTTGACGTTCGATCTACTATATTTGACGTTGATTTTTTTATTAGCGAACGCGCAAATTGGAGCGCACGCTTTGGCGCCATTTGAAAGAGTAAACGTACAATTTTTGTTTTTTTTTTCCACGGATGTGAACGATTCGACGAGGCCGATAAACGAACATTCGATTAAAGCTATCGACGTGACTAACAGTACGTTGGTATACGTATGTTGATTCGTTGAATTTCGCTATCTACAATTTTTTTACGATAAGATTGTTATTACGAGAGAGAAAGAGAGAGAGAGGGAGTGAAGTTCTGAATGGAATTGCTATAATGGAGAAATGAATGAAATGCACGAAATGACACGTACATGGTAATGATCGGTATTGTGCAAAACTCTCACGTGAAAATAAATAAACAATAACGCAACGCGAGACAGATCAACATCCGACGATGACCGCGTGCGCGGTAACGTATAACGTTGGTAGTGTCGTACAAGTTGTTGTATCGTTTATTTGCGTGTCTGATACACGAGAGCGGATATGACGTGGCGTTATTCAAAGATAAACTCCTTTTCGCGACCGATCATTTTTATTTTTACGCTTGTTTTCTCCGCGAACGATTTTTTCGCGTGTGTAATTTTTTAATTGTATTGTGCTAGACACAGGGTTGCATTTCCATTTTTATCGAGATTACATTGCGTGTTTTATCATTATTGTTGGCAATTATTAATTTGTCACTCGAACGTTTACCGTTATTTTCGTTTGATACCTTGTCGTTTTTTCTTGACAAAGCGCAATAGTAATTGCGTTCGCATTCTTTCGCGTTATTTTTTCGTTGTAATTTACGCTCGATAGTTCAAATTTCAAGGTCGCTACGTCTACAACGACGTCGATGCACGACAATTCGCTGTCTTTTGACACCTCTTAACCTCCCTCGTTCATTCTCGGATTTCTCGGTCGTTTTGTTTCCGCGGTTTCCCTTTTCTCTCGCTGAAATTTTTCAACGCGACTCCTGTCTACGTAATGCCCGTTAACGCGCACGAATGATTTTGAAATCGAGTAGTTTATCGTTAGAGTCTCGATTTCGTAACCTTTGATATTGCTCTTCCGTTGAAACGCGTTATTGACGAGATCTCGAACACCATCGGCCGACCACTGAAATCTTCGAGAAGCTCTTTGGTCTTGAGTAATTGAAGTATTTTTTAGTATGATCTTTAAATTGAACGTGAAATGTGAAAAGTCAAACGAGATGTCCTCGAGCATCAAAGGTTACCGGCGAACGTTTGCATTTAACGAATAAACAATATTGACTTGATTGGCTAATGGATCAAATTTAATTGAATTCAACGAGATTCCAGATGTATATATATATGTGTGTGTGTGTATAGGTATATTGTCAACAAATTCATAGAAGTGTTTCGCAAGAGAATCGAGTACTGCTAGCTCGTAAGTAATTATTCCCAATGAAATTTGAGGATCTCAGCGGTAGTAGCGTCGTCGTCGTGGTTTATGCCAATGCAGTTAAACCCCTTACCGCTGTAATATCTGCACGTCACGAGTAAAAGCTCGTTTGTTTGATATCAAAAGTTGAGCGATGGAGTACCAGGGATGAAAGTTCTTTGACGAAGGATATAGTATACTAGGCCTTGGTAACCTTGTTGAGATTTTTAAAAGCGAAGATCGTGTGTCGTTTTCCTGTTCAGGCGAACACATCGTTTCCCTAAAGAATAGATTCAAAGATATGGTTTTTTTTTGTTTTACTTTGTCTTAATTTTCTCGATAAATTGTCCAACAGCACTGGAGGACAAAAGATTCTTTGATTCCTTCAGGTACCGTCAAGGCGATATAAAAATCAGAGATTAATCACGATAAAACAAACGAACGAGTTATGCCATGTGACGAAAGCACGCGGAAAGAAACCAAATAAAAAAAAAGAGAGACGAAGAGGGGAGACCAGGTATATAGCAGAACCGCGTGTAGTTATAAGCGCGGGAGGCTGAGCTCTGCAGACGAGAGCGAAAGAGAGAGCATCGATCTGGGCGTCGCCCTCAAGATACCCTCACATACATATACATACATACACACACACACACATATATATATATATATATATATATGTATACACATTGCCGATGCTCTTCCTCGTTCCATTTCTGTCTCAGTTCTTTACCCCCTCTCATATTTTTCTTTTTTTTTTACCGACCTTCCTCGTTTTACTCCAGTAGTATTGTTGGCATTCCAGCATGGCTTCTTTCACACACACACACACACACACACACACACACATATATATGTTGCGTTGAGCGTCGTAAAATACAATTTATTTTTCCAATTTAATAGACTAACCAATATTAATGTATACGAGTCTGCTTGTCAGATCGTATACCAAAAACTGATTTCCTTTAGTAAAAATCACAAATGTACGCAGTGCGTATAAATAAATATATATATACACGATCCACCATTTTCAACAACGGTGTCCTTTTCCTCTTTACCTTGCTGCAAACCCTTTATGTAATATGCGCCCTCTATTGGCACGCCCTTTTACCGTCAAACGTCTCCCTTCTTTCGTATTCGGTCTTCCTTCGTCCTTTACGGCTTGGACGCCATTAGATAAATAGGGTGAGAGAGAGAGAGAGAGAGAGAGGGCAGGCTTACACGTAAATAGTCCGTTTAACGATACTTGCTTCTGTTGCATTTTTGTTTGTTTAATCAACGACTCTTTTTAGTTTTTAATACTCGGAAGTAATGACGATGTCGTTTGTTTTCGAACGATTGCCCACGGGAGTTGACGTTTTAGCGAGAGCTTGTGGTATTTGACGTTCTCGTTTGGGCTGTAAAAAAGAAAAGAACAAACGACAAAATGCGTACAAGGTCTTCTTTTTAAATTAAAAACATCATTTACGATGTAGCGCAGTGTCGACAAAGTCGATTAGAGCTACCGATTGAATAATTCGTAGCGTGAATTGTAAAGTTTCCAACGAAAACGTGTAATATATACATATGTATATTGTTGCAAATCTGTCAAGAATAGTCGCAACAGTACGGGTGTTGGTCGTTGTTACCTTTGGTGGTTTTAGATTGCCGAGTGGGAAAGTCTCTTTAGCTTTGTGACAAAAGCTTGTCACGGCAAGCAAACTCGACGGCGACGTCTCGCAAGTGCGAACGCCAGCGAGTTTTTACAGCAAGCGTATGGTCGGCGAGTGTAAATAACGTTCGATACAATTCGTTAAAGGTATATATCAGTTGCCGTTCGTTTAGAATAGTCACCTGTTCAAAATGACTTTGGAAATAGTTTAATTAACGCGATAATCGACGGTTTCGCTCGATATTTTTGGCCTCTCACGTGCGAATACTCGCTTCGCTAGAACAAAGTTTCGATGCTCAAATTGTCTAAGAATCAATCGAAAAAAGCTAAAGCGACCCGTTGTTATCCTGTCGATAGCTTAAACAAGCTCGCGAGCCGAATCAATAATAAGTCAGGTTAATCTAGCTTTGGCCTATGAACAAACGCGTACAGCTACTGTATTATTATAATTGGATACTACACGTCCCGTCGAATCTCTCTTTCTCTCTTGCTCTCTAAGGACTTGGGAAAACAATTTGCTTGGCGCACGTGAGAGAGAGAGAGAGAGGAAGATACGTCAGTTTTACAAGTAGTCAAACTGACGCTCGCGACCTTGTTTTCGATACGAAACTTCTTCCATTATATCCCTTCCACATACTACACCACGCTCTAACGCGAATTTCCAAGTTTACCGTTGTTCCAGTTGTTACTACGACAATACCTCCTATATATTTGTACCAATGACTCTCAATTATCATTTCAATGATGATATTGTATTTTTCCTTTTTTCGATAATAACGAGAGTACAAGTACACCTTCTACTGGGTTCTCGTTAAAATATCGTTTCTAGGCAATGAAACATCGTCGCATCTATAGACGACGACAACGCGTGTTGTTTTTGTTTTTTCTTCTTTACTCTTTGTCGTGTACTCTCTGCCTTGGAGCAGTGTATGCTCGTAAAAATATCGGCACGTCTAATTGCGCTCGCTGCTCGCGGGAATCATAGTGTTTGCCAATAATGACGATACTCTTTGAACGTCGCGCGTTTTGCATTCCGGCGATGCCAATGATCCGTAACGCACACACGTATATATATATATATCGCGTTGTTCTCAATTTTTCCACTGTTTTAAAATGGATCTTTTGTATTATTTTTCTAAAACGTTTATTCGATTCGACGACCAAACTATTGAATCTTTGACGTTTGAGTTAAAAACGAGAAAATGTGATATTTGTCATTTGTAATTGGAATGAATTTAACTTTAAATAAAAAAGAAAAATATTTAAATGGACAGTTGAACCGAACGAAGAGACCAAACCCATTAATTTTAAACATCGCGTGCCGTTTTACTTTTCTCTCTCGCTTCACTTTACTTTTCTCTCTTTCTCTCTTTTGTGATATATACATGTGGTCGAACGCGTGCAAGTCGTAAAATTCGAAAGCAGAGGCGCGCGCGGGTTTAAAGTCATATACACACGGGGCTCTTTTTCCTCGATATATAGTGTCGTCGTACGCGTGAGAAAAAAGAGTTTCCACGCTGTCTTCGGGGGCTTTTACGCTCAGCTGAACTGTCGTTTGAGAGCTAGCGCCCTTTACGATCACGCAGGTGATAACCTTCAAGCGGTTTTTTACGTTCAACGCGAGCTTTTGCTAATGCAGTTGTTCAATTGTGTAAAAAAATAATAAACAAATAAATAAAGGTTAACGGAAACGTTTTTTTTTTGTAGCATACAACGAATCTTGACAAAATATCTTCGATAAATATTGGTCGTAAAATAGTTTTTATTAGAAATTGAACAGCTCAAAGATGACAGAGTCCAATGAAAGACAAACATCCGAATAAAAGCTCGCTCAGTCGTATATATACGTGTAACAAAATTCACACAGGTATACATACATATCGTATCCCTTCTCTCTCCGGAAAGTCGCAATAAAACATACTTATCTGTTGGGAGTCCGTTTCTTCTGTTTCTCTTTTCTGTACTGTTTTCCTCGGCAACAGTAGAGTAGAGAGTGCGCGTGTAGTAAATATTACCATAACAAGAGAGAAAGAGAGAGAGAGAAGCGAAGCGAAGCGAAGGGAAGCCCGGCTTAGTAGGAACTCCGAATACGCACCAAGAAGAAGATACTACTACGCTCTCGAGGGTACAGCATCGTCGACCAGTGCTCTCTTTCCTCTTGACACCTCCTCCCGTGAGATAAAAACGTACGGGAGTACAAAAAACAGACGAACGTCAAGCAACGCGAGCTACTTACGCACGAGCGCTCGCAATCGAATGTCGTATTCTTAGACCTTCGTCGGTACGACCTCGATCGTTGTCTTTTTGGACGACACGCGTATTCCCGCTGAAACGAAATATAATTACCGTTGGACTCGTTGGAATCTCGTTTAATTTCGTCGAGTACAAATAAAAGGATAGCTGGTGTACGCCAAAGACGTTCCAGCGAGTAGCAAAGGATTTTCGCCTTTGCTACGATCTTGATCTTGCGATTCGTTTGGGTTCGGGGAGATCGCAAGCGAATTAGTCGTCCGAAGGTATATAGTAGCGCAAGGTGGTCGATAAAACGGCAGCAGCCTCCAAAATAAAATCATCGATCGGATTACTCCTTCGAGGTGAACGCGCTGTGGCTTACAGCGTGAAAGAGAGATTCTCTTGAAAGTCATTTCAACGAAGTGCAAAAGAAAAAGAAACGTTTAATTATCCGTTTTGTTATGAAAATTACAGGTGGTAGTGTGCGTTGCCGTTGCACAAGCCCTTGGCGAGAATTCCGATAATGATTCCGAGTGCATCTTTCGTCATCGTCGTTCCCGCAATTAAATCAACAGTGGCGTACGTACACCACGTGGCTTATCTTTTCTCTCTGTTTCTCTCTGTTTCTCTCTGGGCCGTACGTACAGAAGAGTTGCGCGATTGCACACGAGTGACACCTTTCCCTTATAGCACGTGATTTATCGCATTTACATGTAAACGACGTTGTTGCGTTGCGCAAAGTCAAACAGTCGATTATACGGCTATCTCGTTTCATTGGCTGTTAAGTTTTAATGCACCACAGAAGTAGCTTTTTCTTCGTCTTTTTCTCCTTTTTCTCCTTTTTCTCCTTTTTCTCCTTTTTTTTCTTTTTTTTCTTTTCGCAGCTGTTTCTTTATTATACGTTACTCTTGAAGAATCAGCGAGGAATTCGAAAGTTATACCACACTCTCGCGCGACTTGCATTTTTTATTCGTCTCTACACGTTGTACGCGTCCATACGTACGCGCACTCTTCGCTTCTCGGCTTTGTAATTTTGCTAAGCGCCTTGGCGGCGATTCTTCCAGTGTAATCTTTGACGGTTGTAGCGCAATTAAACACGTTGCGTGGTTGTCGATTGCGATTGCCAACTTTCGAACTTGCGTTGGCTTGTATCGTCGATCGCGAGGTATTCTTATTCTCAAAGTATTTCGTGGCAAGCGCATTGTAATACGCGTTATCAATTTAAAATCCGCCGGTGTTATCAAGCGTCGGAGAATTGCCCTCATTACGATTAATAGCGATGGTAGTAGTAGTAGCAGCAGAAGCAGTAGTAGCAGTAGTAGACCCACCACAGTCATGGAACGACGTGGACGTCTGAAGCCCCCTCGGTATCAACGTTGTAATAACCCCAGCATTACTTGGCTTATTACACGCGTGTGTACGCGATCTTGTCTGGCGCGCGATCTCGCTGAATTACATCCAGTTAGATTTTGCTCGACTACCGTTCGTTCTTTGCTAGATTCGAACGTGGCCATTAATGCAACGTGTTTTTATTCGCGTTCTTCGTTCACGGTCAAACGACCTCTTTGACACCTGGACGAACGTGGACGAACGTGGAAAGCAGCAGAGCTAAGTAAGAAAAGACGGACCGAACGCGAACACTTGGCAAATTTCCCTCGAGGAACTCGCGCGCACAAGCGTAAAATCACGAAAACAAAAGACTATAGAGAAGGTCAAATCGAAAGCAACTGGTGGTCAGCTTCGCGTTGGTCGCTACAGTAACAAGCCATACCTATAAATATATACATTTTTTTTCTACGACAAATACAATTTCTTCTCACGAAGGGTAATATCGTTTAATTTGCGGGTGCGAGCGACTCGAGCCGTTAGACGCCGCGCTTTCTACGCGAGAGAGGAGAGGAGAGGAGAGGGAGTTTAGATTAATTTATCGACGATCCATCATTCGACACTTGAGCATCGATTACGTACGGAGTTTGTAGGTGTTTTCGGGGTCGTTACACCGACGAGAAAATGATCTTTCCTTTGCTATGCCAAGATAAAAATGCGCGTCAACGAGAAGTTGCGTGTTTGTTCGGCAAGATGCTTTCGTTGATTGAGCTTGAGCGTGCATAGCGAATTAGTATGTGTGTGTGTATTAAGTTGAAGATGCAAATCGAAATGAAAGTATACTCCGCAGAGTTGAAAGAATCTCCAAAGTATAACGAGCTTTCGATATTTCTTCGCTTCGAACACTCCTCTATCGATAAATACGAGAGCGCGCCAAATACACACAATAGGCAACGGTAAAATAAAGAGATCCATAACCATCATAAAAAGTACCTCGAGCCCCATTAAAACTTTCAAACCCCTATCCTCCTCTATTTAAATCTGATAAAAAGATCTATCCGTCCTCTTTCTCCTCCTCTCGTCTTCTATATCGTCAGGTTCGGCGGGAAGCGGAAAATTAATTATATCCAAACAATAGGAGAGAAGGAAAACTGGCCGAGTCGCTTAAAAACTTGGCTGTATATAGTTAATTTTATCGAGGGCAAAAGAGGTGGAGAAGAGATGGTTCGCCGTTGGTGGTACTTGGGCGCGCGCGCGCGTCTGTCTTAACGAGCTACGATAAACTTGTGCGCGTATCTTCACGCCAAGGATAAATCAACCGAGCGAGAGAGAGAGAGAGAGAGAGAGAGAGAGAGAGAGAGAGAGAAAGAGAAAGACACCTTGTTAATGAAGCGCGAATGCGGGCACACGCGAGAGAGAGAAAGCAAGATTTCCTTTTTGCCTTTACAAGGGTTCTATAAGAGAAAGGAGAGAGAAAATGCCGTTTGGTGCAACATGTAATGTTGTTGCGGGATTTAAAATGATACTTTTGGGAATAGTTCGTTACACGCTCGAGAGTCAGTCTTATTGCTTGCTGTACGTGTAGACGAGAATCGTTGAACGAGAGATTTGTACACGATATATGGACGCGATTAACCTGACCTCTGCTTTCTTTTTTGACGTCTCGATAATCTACTTCACGTGCAAATCGTCGTTACATTTGCAAGGGTGCTAGTTAATACCAACCGAGTAATCAAATAAACCAGAGAAGCCAACGTCACCCCTTCTCTTGTCGTAAAAAACCTGGCAATATTTTAGAATTACAAGCTTTTCCTTTTGTTTTTTGCAGCTAGAGCAAAACAAACCCATTGAAATCCATTCTAGTAATAACCGACCCGTAAAATCCTATAATCCTCTTTCACTCGCACAGCGGCAAGCTTTTATCCGTGTAAGCACACGTTGCAGTGCTGCATCGTAAAAGTGCAATGGCGCATTATCGACGATATAAGTTGATGCTAATAGCTCCAACTCCTAACACTCGAGATTGAAAAAGAGATAGGAAAAAACAAACTATAATGGCTCGAGGGAAAACGTCTTTCTGGCTTGATGATAATTAACGTTTCCGAGAGAGAGAGAGAGAGAGAGAGGGAGGGAGAGAAGAAAGTTTGGCGTAATGCTTGCGAAAAAGATAAAACAATAGTTATTGAAGATCCAATAAAGTTTACACGTGCACACGGTGGATTGCCGTTTACGATTATTAGACTGATTATTTAAATGTGATCGTCGGTAAAGATTATTTGGTCAAAATAAATTGACTTCGTTAGCGCTAATGTTTGTCCTTGTTGGCGTAACGAACTTCATAAATTTTGCGTAGTTTTTCAATCGTTGAATAAATAATCTGGCGATTCGCAGCTATCGAAAAATGTTACAGTTGTATGTGTGTGACAACAATTTGCATAATAAATAGAGCGGTAGGACTTGTTCGTCGTATATCCATATATATATATATATGTGTGTGTGCTTTAGCCGTGAATAAAGTGTACGTGCGCGCGCGCCGTCGCCGTCGTCGACGAGGTAATTTGGGTTGGCGTTAGCCACCACGCCGCACCATCGGGGCTAACGAACCAATAAGCCAATAATCCTAATTAACCAATGACCGAAGGCTTGTAATCGAGTACGCGTCGTTACATTTATATTCTCTCTCTTCTCTCATTAATTGGGCGGAGTAGTATGCGGTATGGCCAATTTCGTACATTGTATTCTTGGTCACTGTCAAGTCATTAACCTAATTATGTAATGTCACCTACATACGATATCACCCGTCTTGGAATGACTTTAATATTACGAAAGGTTAACAAAAATACGATGGAATTAAAAAAAAATTATCCAGTTTGCAAAGGCATTTTCACTTTTCATCTCCTTCGTACGTGTTCCTAAAGAAATTGCCTCTCTTATTTCATCGCTATTGCAGCTACAACGTCCTTGGGTTATGGTCCACGGAGAGAGAGAGAGAGAGAGAGAGAGCGAGCGAGCTGCTGCTTACTTGCTTGGACGAAGTGCACTCTTTTCTGCTTCTTTTTTTTCATCTCTCTTCTCTCTTTCTCTTGGGAAAATATGGATTATATAAGGTACTGCCGTGGTGAAAATATAATCCTACCAGAGAGAGAGAGAGAGAGAGTGAGAGAAGAATCGCGCAAGCCTTGTTATAGGAGGACTATTTTTAGACCTTTTATGCTTGGATAACACTTTGTTTTTGCACGTACATCATTATCGTTCATCTGATGGGTTAATTTGTCAAAATCTTTTATTTGATTGTTTTCCTTTTATGAACACAGTTAAAAAGACTCGCGGTAGTGATCCTTCAGTCGTGTATCATCCCCCCCCCCCTCCTCTTTAAAAAAGAATCATTTTTTTATCGTAACTATAACGCCTCGTCCTTCCTATCAAAACCAGAGGTAATTTCACTCACGTCTTACTTTGGTTGCATGCAAATATATATAAACCTGTGCAGGAACTTTGCAAGCTACGAAAAGCGAAAAGGTGGGTGTGTTGGTGGCAACAAAAGGGCCGGAACGACGATATTCGCGCGCGCGCGCGCGCGAGAGAGAGGGATAGTGAGCGGTGAGTCATAAAGTCCTGTGTAGGGCCTGGCTCGTGCGCGCCCTCGTAAAAGCGATATCGACATCTATCCCTCTTGGTTCGTCGGGTGTGTAAGGCTATAACTCTAAACTCGGCATTCCTTCGTAGTGCCTCCTCGCTTTCTCTCTCTCACTATCTTGTGTTTTACGTGCAATCGCGTAAAAGGGTTGGGGGAGGGGCTATTGCTGTTGCTACTGGTGTGCAGCCCTTTTCATTTTCCTTCTTACTTGGCTTTTAATTCTTGTCAGCTGCTTTTCACGAGGTCTCTCTCCTCTCAACTCTATTGTCGTCAATGAAGTTCTTCGTTCGAACGTAACGGTTAATCTCGAAAAAGAAAATAAACAAAGAAAAGACCAACTATCGATTGCGAGGTACGTATTCGAGCGTTAACACGAGAAGAGTTAAACTAGCGTTACAAGCGCAAAAGACCAAGTTGAGTTTTGTTGTTTCCGTAAAGGTGCCGCTTACGTAGGCTTCGAGACTAAGAACGATATTTTATGTATGTTCAGTTTGCGAGGCTGTTTCAATTTGCTTTCGTACGCACGAGGATCATAAATGCCTCTCTCTTTCTCGTCCCTTGGAGACATCTCTCTTCAATTTCTCGCGCTTACGTGCAAACTCCACAACTGTGGTGTATTCCGTAATGGCCAAATTAAAACGCTTCCACACGTTTCCTCCCTAAACGTTGCCGACGAAACCTTTGTGCAAACCAGTCGCATTTGCGTATTTATCGCTTCTAAATTATTCCCTCGAATTGCTATTGGCTTGTCTTCGAGGCTCTCTTGCTTAACGCTTAGCTTGACGATATACCGATATCTAATGTTTTACGTTTTATTACGGAGTCGATTATCAACCGTTCGAATGATTCCGGAAAAAAGCAAACCAGCAACAAAGTCGCTCGATGCATTAGTCTTGGATAACAGGAATAGCGTCAGGCCTATACATATGGAGTGCGTAAAAATCACGACCGAGACAGCAGTAAGAACGTCAATGTATTTTATTCTACCCCATGAATCCTGGCTGAAAAATCTCTAATAGAAAATCAACCTACGTGTGAGTTACGACTATAGAACGTTACGTTCTCTTGGACAAGCGCGTATTTTTTTCGCTCACGTAATACTTTTACGCCGTCTCGTTTACGAGTTTATTGCATTTCGCGAGGCGTCGAGGGTGGACGCGATACTCAAAAGAGCGCGACAAAAAAAATCTCACTCAATTTACGTGCTCGTGGTTTTTTTTTTACTCCCTTGTGCCTTCGTTGATAACGTGCTCGTGCAACGCTACGTTTGTCTTTTGTGCTTTTTTTTCTAGTTATACGCAAGATGAGTAATAATCTATCAGTTGAGTTTGATGCGTGCTTGTAAAACGTGCGTCTCGGTACACTTAATAAAGCCCAAACATCATCGAGCGTTGAAAATTGCGTAAAGCACGCTTGGTAGCGGGCAAACGTCGCGTTATAGACGTGAAAACTCACGCGACTCCTTTAACGTGATTTGGATCGCGTTTCAGGTGCGCGTATGTGCGCGTATGTGCGCGCGCGTGGGCGGGGTTGTATAGATGTATTCCAAGTTTGAGATCGTCTCACGAGACTCGCTGCTCTTCCGTAGCGTCATCCCCGTCGATTATTCCAAAGCGGCATACGCAACGCTTGCGCTTAGCCCATCAAAGTCCTCGTAAAAGCTGGATTGGCCACTTGGGCATCGTTTCCAACCCAACGGCAAAATGTGATCCATGCAAGGGAAATTTATGCGTTGACAGTGGACTGAGACGCTCGATTTTATACACTTTGCGCGTGCGTGAAAACTATAACTCTTGTGTTGTCGAAATAGTTTCGGTATGATGCTGTACTCAAGTAGTTTAGGTCGAGTTTGGTCAGGCGAGATTTTCAATTTTTCTCTTTCTTTAGTATCCGTTAATTACCAATCGTTCTCGAATGCGAAAGATTAAATTTTTAAAATTGTGGTAAAGTTGACGTACGTTGTTTGCATCGTCGTATTTGCACAAATTTAACCGACATTTCCGGTAGAAACTATCGGTCTACGTGCATCGGTCACCGCGGCATATCTGTACATACGTACAGACAGACGCACACGCACGCACGTACACAATGGAACGCTCTCTTACGCGTGTACGGCCAATATTTCAACGCAAACAATTTCGCAAATGAGCGTTCAACATTTGTAACCGGTGGGATTTGTTAATTATTGTAGTGAATAATGATTCCACACACTCTCTCTCTCTCTCTCTCTCTCTCTCTCTCGTACGTAAATAATAGGCTCTTTCACGGGACCTTCAATTGTTATTAAAGTTTGATTTCGTACGTTTACGTTTTCTATAACGAATTATGACCGGTTTGTTTACTTCGCAATTTCAAATGCATTTATTTTAACGAGTTAGAGATTGTCGTAAAACGAACCTAAACTTAAGTTGTAGAACTACCCACCGTATAACTCGCGCTAATCCCAAAGCTTAAACAGAAAAGTTCTCGTAAAATAACTTGAACATAACGCGAAAACGAAATTTTCCGTGGTTAACGTTGAAAGAAAGCACGAATAAAAAAAAAATCTGCGCTTACGGAGAGTAAGCATTTTCAACGTCGAAGCGAAAAGGATCACGTAGAGCCACTGCTATAAAACGCCAGTGCGGATCTAATTGAGACGCTTTTCTTGCTTTCTCTCTTTTGGTTTAGTTGTGCTAGCGCGCATTTTGGTGGGAATGAATTTATTGTTTGCGTGGGGTAAGCTTCAAAATGAAGACGAAGAGCTTTCGGTGTGCGTACTAACGCTGATTAAAGACTGACGGAGAAGATGGGGCACGATGAAAAATTTGAAAGCGACGTTGGTTTTCACCTCGGATGAATTGCTTGTAGATTTCTGTCAATGTCTGAGCTTGACAAATATCGCACTTTGGAGGATTTTTTTATGATCGAATGACTTCAAATTAATCATGGGATTTCATTTTGAGTCTTTTTTGACGTTAAAACTGTTCAAATTGGCGTCGAAACCAGGGAATTTTTAATAAATACAACACGTTTTATTTTCTTCTCTGTACTCACATCGGAGAGGAGATTGTTGATAACAAATAAATGCATATCTCTGAAATATACCCTTTGCGCTAGAAAAATCAGAGTAAATAGCTACTAAAAACCTTTCAAAAAGGACTATACAAAAACAACTCTTTTTTTGCTTCCCTTTCCCCATCAAAGCGTACAGCTCTTTCGAAAAAAAAAATGTAAAAGCACTGCATCAGCAACAAAACAATCGAGAAAGACAGTGAATGAAAGGTGCACATCAGTACATACATATACACATACACACATATACATACACGTAGCGGGTCGAAGCGTTTCGCGTTGTAGAACCTTTGAAGTCACACAATGCGAGCAAGCGCGACAATAAGGTCTCTCTCGCTTGCGCGCGCTCTCTCCCTCTCTCTCTCTCTCTCTCTCTCTCTCTCTCTCTGTCTGTCGACGCTTGTCGGCTGGAAAACCACGACTAATTATTTTGCCGAGTCGCGTATTCTCTCATATTATATCACAAATGCTTTTGTCTCCTACTCCTCAGTCTCTCTCTCTCTCTCTCTCTCGACTTTATCGATGTGCTACAGCTGTTCGATTGTCTGGCAAAATCGGATTTTCCGCGCTTACTTTGCCGTGGATTTTCAAGGAAATTGAATTGCAACTATGAAAGGAGATGAGAGGGTGGTTACATCCATGACGTTTGATATCTGTTACATCGGTTTATCGACAATTTTGAAAGACGTGTTTTATGCCATTCACGTTTATGGAGAATCGTTTTCTGATGGGCATTTACCATTTTTACTCGGACGCGTACAGCTGTAGCTTATTCGGTTGCTTTATTCGCGCCATCTAATTAAAACGGACGATGCTATTGACTAATCGAATATTTTAGTGCGATAGTTTAATTATTAAAAATATTCGTCTCCCAAAGTGGACTCGTACTCACTCGTACTCAGGGCCAAAAATTGAACGTACGTTTATTCGGTTGTCGTTTTTTTATAACATCAAACAAGGTGCTTTGATTGAACGAGATAGTCATTGATAAATGACCGAAGCTGATTGCGTGCTTTATTATAGGCAAAGTAATCATACATAAGCTTTGTTTAATCGCGAGAGAGTTAATGATTGTTGTTATAACATGAAACGGAATTCGCGAAGGATTAATATTATTTCAGTGGCTCGCTTGACGCTTTTACGAAGCAATAATCCATGATTGTCGAGGCCAAAATTACGTATTGTATGGCTCATTAAATAATTAAACAACGTACACGATGCAAATCCTAATATTATATCGGCCGTTTCGTTAACTTCAGTGTACTTGTGTTATGTATAAACTCCGTACTAATTATATACCTTGATTAAACGCATGCTATTGCCCACGTAAAGCGAAAGAGAATGAGGGAGAGAGAGAGAGAGAGAGAGAGAGAGAGAGAGAGAGAGATCAATTTAATCAGATATCGTAACAGGTGGAGCGGCTGACTTTTTAACTATACTCGGAAACTGCACGTATACAAAGCTTAAAAAGTAGCAGCTGATCCAGCTGTCGTATATCGGGTGAAGAATACAAAAAATACAAGAGAGAAATTTCTTTTTTAGCCCGCACGTGCCAACAACGACAGGTGCACTATTATCTTCAAGCCTAATTAAGAATGAGCTGTTACCCAAACTCCCGTCCCCCCCTTTCTCCTCCTTTCAATGCCTTGCGTGTGCGATAGGCGAAAGTCACTTTTATTTTCGAGGTTTGACAGTTTTTTAATTCTGTTTTTTATCTTCAATAGTACAAATGTGGAGCTTTTTAATTGGACGATATCTTGAGTGTATTTTTTGTTTTCGGCTGGTTTTTTTCGTTATATGTATTGCCTCGAAGTAGCAGATGTTACAATCGTGCACTTTATATTTTATGAAATTAACTCTTTTTTTCGATCGAATAACTACACAAACGAGTCGAAATATTTTTTATTTGTTTTGATGGACGCATTTATCTCGTTCCATTTCATCTCTCTCTCTCTCTCGCCCCCGATAAAAAAAGCGAGATTTCATAAACAATGCGTAAAAAACGTAGCCAGCCAGATAGTTTGTTGAGGTTTTTTTTAACTTTTCCCTTATCGATTTGTCACTAACAGGACGCTGATTCGGATTTGATTTATGACCGATGCATCAGCTTGTCGTGATATTATGCTCGGAGAAACGTGATCTATCGATTACATTTTTGCTCTTCCGCCCCCTCCTCCTGCCTATATAGGATTCAATTATTCCGCGTGAGGTGAAAAATGATGGTTTGATGGCTTTTTACGCGTGATATCTGTTATTCATGTCTTACTAATGCTCTTCGAGCTTTCCATTATTTGCGGGAGTCTAGGTAAGTTTCTTTTTTATGGAGCGTCATTCTTATAACTCTTAAAAAAAGAAAAAATAAAACAAAAAATTACAGATAATTACTTTTGCAAACTTGAACGCGAACAAATACATATTTATTTCGCCCTTTCAAATACGTATGTGGCGCGTACGAGGGTAGTTCCAGAAATGCCCAACCTGACGTATGGATGCTGATTGTTGTTTGAAAAGAATCGCTACGATGGAAAATACCAACCTTATGGCTGCGAAATTTGGTCGGAGCAATACAGCAGAGTTTTTACGTCGATTCGTAACCGTGGATGAAACGTGGATCCACCACTTTACACCTGAAACGATGGAAATGTCGGAATCGTCAAAACAATGGATGGAAAGGGGGCGGATCCAAAGAAGACGAAATCATGGCGTTAGTATTTGGGATACGCATGGGGGGTAATCTTCATTGGTTATCTTTCCAAAGGAAAAACGATCACGAAATCGAGAAAAAACTACCGCATTTAGCGAAAAGCAAAGTGTTGTTCACATATCCGTTATTGCAGCGCTCGATATCAAAGAGATGATCCCTATGAATTATTTTCTATTTCCGAACTTGAACAAATGACTTAACGAAACAAATTTACCAAGGACAAAGTGGTGGAATCTGTAATCGATGGCTATTTGGAGGAGTTCGGCGATTCTCGTTATAAACAAGGTATCGATATCGTCGAACATCGCTGGCAAAAGTGTATCGAGCTAAAGAAAGACTGTAAAGAGTAATAACGTTATTTTCTTCCCAAATATTTTGGATTTCTGTTGTTAGGTCGATTACTTTGGGATTACCCTCGTATAACATTGGAGTGATAGCAGTAAGCGACATTTTTTCCCTCGAAACAATTCAAACAAGCTTGAGCGAGAGCGCAAGTTCGCTCTTGAGCTCACATTATTGGCCCACTTTCAAGCTCAATTACCCGTGGGAGCCATCTTCAACGAACAAGCGAGAAAGAAAGTGAGAGAGAGAGAGAGAGAGAGACAAAGAGGTGAGAGATAGATTGGTGGGAAGAAGGAGAGAATGAAACCTTGGAGAGAAATTGGCTGTCGTGTATTGCCTTGTTGCCGGAAAAATTATGTGAAACAGACTTGGAATGTGTGTATATATATAGAGGTTGTATTTCTTGATGAACAACCGTGAGTTTTAGTGGTATTTTTTAAATTAACAAAGACGTTTCAAACAAAGTTCAATTATCGATGGTAAAATAAATCCGAAACAAACAAAAAGAAATCAAATCGCTGTTCGCAAAATGATTGACGCTAAAAAACTTTTTAAGCTGATTATACGCAAGAAAGATGGTAACGGGAGGGATAAGGGATTACGAACATCATGGTGACAAGAGTTTTAATGAATATTTTTTTTGTTTTTATTTCAGGTAAGCGTACGAGAATTTTCCTCTCGTTCCAGAAACTGGTTTGTACTCTTGGCCATCACAAGGTTTGTCGTCGTAAGTTTATTATTCATTCCGACGATTAAAATGGAGAGTACAAGCTTCATTTCAAAAAGCTTCAATGTAGTCCGGTTTAACAACTTTACGGGGAAGCGAGTAAGAGGAAGAGAGCCCGTTTATCATTGAAAGCTGGCGCACGATTTGGACTCGTAACGAGTTAATTGGCGAAAGGATTTAACGAACTAAGCTTCGCTAAGCTTCATCTCACCCCTCCTGCTCTTTCGTAGCGATACGTGGACGTTGCCTTCGCACGATTTTTCCCTTATTTCGTTTGCTTTTTACTTTCACACGCGTAAATCTAGTTATTTACTTATTTAGTACTGGTTTTCTTGTTTTTTGTCTCTCTTTCGAAATTCATCAACTCGACGAAGCGATAGATTTTTATCGAATATCGAATAAGAATCAAAGACTCCAATGTTTGTCTCGAAGGTACGAAACATCGTTCGTCTCCTGGAACGCGTTGTTTCCTCTATCACAATTGTCTACTAGCGTGAGCAACCAACATTTTAAATAAAATTGCAACGATATTTCGTACGTATTTAAATTTACATTGTTGTAATTAACGTGACTAGTAAAAGTCAAAACAAACGCGAAAACAAAAAAGCTACAACACCATGAATGGCGTTAAAGGAAAATGAGAAGAGTTCCTCCCGTATAACGTCGATAATACGTAAGCATGAAAATTTGTGCACGAAAAAGGGCTTTTTTTAAGAGGTAACACACTGCAGTGGCTAATTAGGCTTAATTAGCCCTACTCGTGAAACATATATATATATATATATATATATATATATATATATATACATGTAGGTGCTGTCGAACGAAGATGTTTTTTTTGTTCTTATTTCTCTCTTCTTTTTGCCTCCGGAAGTAATTCGTCGCTGTTGGCTGGCGCGCGCGCGCACACACGCGTGCTTTTCCATGTCCGGTCGTGCTGTAATTATCGCGTGTATGGAAAAGAAGGGTGGGAGAGACAAGGCCGACCAGTGTGGACGGTACATGTTGACTCTCTCTCTCTCTCTCTCTCTCTTTTTCCCTGGGTTAATGGGTTTTCATTGTTTTACAATTGTGATTGGATATTTGTTTTTCTTCGTTTACTACGAGAGAAATTTAAAAATGATTTTGGAAAATATAACCGATGATCAAAAGTATTTTTAATCAACGATAAAAAACCAAACTTAACTTTTCAATCGACAAATATTCGCTTTCCTCCCCAAGATTAGAACGTGTCTTACGCGTGTACGAGTTTATGCGCGAAGCCGCGATGCGATCGTCACTGCGATGAAAGCACGTCGAAGAATATGTTATCAAACTTCGTCAAGTCGCTTCAACAAGCAGGCAATCAAACTTTGTAGAATATTCAAGAAAGGAAACATCGATATTTAGCACGTGTTTGGAAAAAAAACAAAAAATATTCGTTATCGAGCATAGAAATCTAAAACCATTTATTTATTTATTTTTGTTGTCAGCAAATTGCGTTGTTTTGTGACGAATTTGACGTTGATTATAGGTTGCGTACGCGCGCGAGAACAGTTGCACATAGGGACGTAATTGAGCGGCACCCGATAATTTCTTAATTTGGATATCCGCTCGTTCCTTTTTTTTCTCTCTGCCGTTGACGCCTCAAGGGCTATCCTTTTGTTATTATCCCTTTGAACGACGATAATTAGGTAGCTGGATAAACGATCAGCTGTTGACGCGTATATACGTAACATTGTTGAAACGATGACCCGCTGAAACTGTAATAGCGTGTAATAGTGGGGCAAAACAAATTTTGTCAAAGGTTCGATTCAGCCCGAGACGGTATAGAATGCATTTTTTAAACGGTGTATAAACGATAACGTTGCTATTACGTTTGTTGTGTCTCGTAAGAAATGTAAAGTAGACGATATACGCAATAACGTGGTAATCGTAAACTCGCTAAATAATATTTGAATTTTGAACGAAAACCTATCTACACGTCATTCGTGAGCGTAGAATTTAATTTGACGTAGCTTTGAAATTATAGGTATGAGTAAAATATACCGCTTCGTATACGATACTTTTCTACGTATCCAACCGTAAATTACATCAATTATAATTGTCGGTATAACGTGAACGCGAAAAGTTTAACCATCTCGGTATTATTCGCGTAATATATAAAAAATCAAACGATCATTTTTTGTTTAGTTATTTTATTCTTTCACGCAAACGCGTATAATTGAAGATGACGGTTATAATCACCGGGGGCAGCGCTTGATTTACGAGACAGAACTTAACGCCGCATGACCGAAATATGACTTGTCACATCATCCTTTCCAGCGTAATTTATCCCAGACAACTCGCTTGATGGCTGATTTACGATGCGTTTGTAATTTTACTACGTACACGGGAGGCTTTCTCTCCCTCTCTCTCATTCTCGTTTGGTTATCTTCTCGAGCTTTTGCTTATTTAGAAACTTAACGATTGTGGTGTACGTACGTATCGTACTTGCCACACGGTGCTTGAAAAACTTAACGATCCTTGCGTCACTTTTGCGCTGAATTACGGTACGCTACAACGGCAAATCTTGTTATTAATTTCCAAGTATCGTTGTACTAAAGTTTAATCTAAAAAAACACGACTTTGCGTACGTCGCGTGTTGTTTGCCAATTTCTCTATACTCGCTTCGATACTCTCTCCCTTGCGATTGTCTTTGAAAAGCTTTCAACCGAGAGAGGGAAAGCTATACACGATTGTCGCGTTAAATATTGTCCTGCGATTTTCAAGCGAGTCGAGGCGATCTTGTTTTTTACACCAGAGAAGTGTCTACGGTTCGTTGGAAAGCTCGCCTAAAACGGCTTTCTTTTGGTTTTGTTGCGCAACGCAACGCGAGATCTCCAAGACGTATACTCTCGGCTTTTTTCAGAGGAAAGAGTGGCGGGAGGAGTAGGGGGGGGGGCGATTTACTTCTTATAGCCAGTTAAATACTCGAGAGAGCGCGCGTTGATAAAGCGAATGAAAAAGTTTAATAAACACGTTTGAATTGACTCTCTTTCGTGAAGCTACGTAGCTGTGCCGGTTATTTTAATCTTGGCGTACGAAGAAAAAGTGACGCGTACGATAAGTGAATTAAAACTAATTTATTAAGTACCCGTTGCAGAGTTATTCCGTGCTTGTTAAAACACACGAACAAAAAAATGACAGAAAGAGTAGAGAAAGAGTAGAAGCGAGCTTAATTACCGATAGGGAAGGAACTATCGAGCGAAATAACCATAGACACAGATCAGCACAACTATTAGGCGGATCGTTAAGAGGCGCGCAAAACTTACAACTACGCGCGTACCACCTTCGCCGCGTTAACTAGGAAAATCGCGGCATCGTATACATTGATTAAACATTACGATAATTGAAGCACTGGTCGGTGCTTCGAGAGGTTTTTTCTTTTAATATTACAACGAAGAGGACGCGAGAAGTGTACATACGTAGCAATTTTTTTCCCTCTCTTGAAAATTCGACAAGGGCGCAACGACTTTTACGATAAACCCTTTGAATGCAAGCGCAAGTGGATTTTATTAGCGTTGCCGCTGAAATTTCTCACGGGAAAAACTCACCGCTGCGATATGAATCTTTCACTGAGTTCCGTTCGTTTGTCGACGTTGCTGTGTATTGATTAAATATCGCGGCGTCTGTGATTGGTTTCTCTATTCTTCTCTTCGTTTGCGAACCTTGACGAACAACGAAAAAAAATGGTCGTTGCTACAGTCGAGCTCTCGATCGACGTCGCCAACTCTTATCTTATCCCATCGAATAACGTAATCCATACGTACGTAACTGCCGACGAGCGCTTACTTTTATAGCCAATGCAAATTTATGGCAAGAGTATATAAATTTTAATAATCCACGGCACGAGTTGGAATTGAAAGGGGGAGGGGGAGAGGGACGTGTGAGGAGAAGAGACGGCTTGTTGCGAAACCATTGGCCAGACCTAATTGAAAGACTCCCGTGACAAACGTTTATGTTTATTACTCAAGCCGAGTGATTCTTCAGGGCTTAATTTAAGATAATCGAGCCGCCGCGCATAAACGAGATGCCACTTCAATCATAATAATTGAACGTGCAATAAAAAACTATTCGCGTGTCAAGAGCCAGGGGTTATTCGTATTCTTGCCTTTTTTCGCGTTATTCTTACACTGTTTAATGCGTATTAATAAAGAACTGGCTAGAATAATCGAAAGCAAGCAAAATCGACAACGCCGATGAAAAACACATCGACACGTTGGGGGAAAAAAGAAGGAATTTCAATCCTCGAGATCACAACCGATAAACTCCCGCGAAAATCTGAATAAATCGAGCGCGAAGAATGAGAGCGAGAAAAGGGAAAAAAATCAGCCATTGAGGCGCGAGGCGACAAGCTGATTTGTTGCGGCTCGTAAATCGCGTCGTCGTCTCTTAGCGTAGCTTTAATCCACGAGTCTCCTCGTCTTTTTCCGTCGCATCACGCTTCGCGCGTTGATCGCCTTTGTTTTCGCTCTTCTTTTTCTCGCAAACCCTAATTGCGCGCAACGCGTGTCCTTTTCGACAAAACGTACGCGTCTTTGATTGAATAATAAACACGTCGACGTTATGTGGAAAACAGACGTTTGTAAGAAAATTATCGCGAAAATTATCGCGAAAATTATCGCGAAAACGATCGAGCGAAAGAGAGAAAGACCGCGTTTAAAAATATATTTATACACACTTTGCTCATCAAAGCGATAAATATCTAGTGGAAGAAAAAAATACGGTATAGTGGCCTCTATTTACAATGATCGTTAAATGCTCGCACGTATATCAAGTTCCCAAGCTACTTTCATTTGGCTGCGTCGTTAAATGTAGTTGTTAAACGAATGTCCTTAAAAAAAAAAAAGAAAAAGCTTTGTCAATTTATTTAAAAAACTCTCGCGACGTATAAATCAATCTCGCGCGCTCGTATTTTTTTTTATTGATTGTTGTTTGTTTGGCGTATGCAATATCGATGGCAACGTAACGTACTCTCTCGCAAGCATTAATCCAAAATAAAAAAGGAGCTATAGCTGCTGTCGGTCAATGAAATATCCCCAAGATTATCCAAGATTGCACACCAAGACAAGTAGCCTTCCATAAATTGCGAAATACTATATAAATGCAAATCTAATGGCGTCGGAAAGCGAGAGAGAGAGAGAGAGAGAGAGAATGGAGGAGAAACTCTTTAGCAACGATAGAAGGAAAACATTGTTTACACTTTTTTGTTTATCCAATTGCTCACATAATGCGAATCAGTCGAGTGGAAAACATTGACAAATCAAATTTTGTTTCTTTTTTTTATCCTTTCGTCTTCTCGTTGGACCAAAGGAGAAGATGAAGAAGAAGAAGAAGAAGAAGAAGAAAGGCGGACGTTGCAAATTCGTGATAGGAATCTTCAAGTAGACATTGTCATTCCGAAGGCTTGGCTGGACGTGCTGCCTTAACGAGCCGCATTGCCGAATCTTTACGCGTGCAATACGAGAGAAACTGTATATACGTATATACACCCAGAAAAGTTCGAGGCACACATATACACAAACTCGATGACGAGAATGCTACTCGTTTTTATTGCAACGATAAAAATATCGAATGGCTTTCTTTTCGTTTCCTATCCGGGAAATCATTCGACTTTATTTGCCTTTGTTTTTTTATATCCTTTGGAATACATGCAATCTTCGTTCCAGTTTTTCATAATTTGTCTTTTGAAATATTTGTTTCAAGGTACCAAAAAGGATCGTTTACTTGGAACAATTGCGTCTCTCGCCAAATCAAAAGTCTCGCTGATAATTTCCACTCGCGAAAGCCCTTAAAATCTTATTACTCGCCATTTATATATCTCGCGGAACAAACGTTTCGGCTATGACTCTTCAAACTACTCGCCTTAAATTTAAACGCATCCACTTTAAACTAACGACGGAAGACGGACGTTTTGCTATATGCCCAGCCATTTGGACAAACTTAAGAACCAAATACACAACGTTATAGGCACTCGATTACAGACAAAAAATACGTCTCTGTTTTTACTTTTCTTTTCGGTTTCTTTTTTTTCTGTATTTTCTTTTTTTTCTTTTTTTTCACTGCAAACACTTTAAAATTTTACTTGCGAAAAATTCACTTTTACGGCGGGAGGATCGTCATCGTTATCCCCCTTCGCGCGCGAGATAAAGTTTAAAACGCGCGTAAAATGAAATAGGAACGAGAGATAAAAGATAAAAGTACGCCAATAATTTTGCACTATATACTGCACCCATATACACGTGGAAAACGAAATCGTTCTAACGGAAAAAAAAACAAAAAAGAAGTATCAAAATAAACGTGAGAATGCGATAGGATCAATTTACCCTATAACTTTGCGCAAACTACTCTCGAATTTCGCTTGTGGAGACAAATATTATTTAGCTTGCGCTTAAATATATATCGATAAGCGTTGCCGCTGACTCGTCGTTTACGATTTAAACGAGTCTTTTGTACGAACGAAAGATTAGTCGGAATACAAACAAAAAACAAAAAATGAAAAAAGACGAAAGAGAGAACCGGCGCACCTGCATGTCGCAGCGATTAAGTTCCTCCTTCTATCTCTTGCAATTCATGCTTTCTTCGCGAGCGATTCTTTAAACAAACCGGCAATTGTTTAGATTACGCTCGGCTGACAACGAAGATATAGTCTAAACAATAATCGCGAGACCCTCCTCATCGAGAAAGTCGTTTGCCAAAGCACAGCACGTGCTGCTTTGATAGTGTCGGATTATCCGCATAAACGCAGTTTAATAAACGATTTCAAATTCTTTTTTCTTTTTTTCACGTGCACCCATACAGAGATGACGCGACGGATAGTTTTTCGCGTTAAACGACGATGAATCGTAACAAAATTACGTTGGAAATCATTCCGGTTTTGCTCATTCGAAAAATGATAAATATGAAACGCGTTCAAGGATATGCACATGTATTTCTCTTTCGTAACCTCGGATGATTAACAACTCGTATTTTATTAGTAAGATTTTTTGCATTTATTTCCTTTCCTTAATTTATCCTTGTTCCGTTGTTCCGTTTGTAACAAACAACACAACAAACTTGTTTAAACAAATCACTCGCAACGAATTGTGTCAGTCGTCGTCGTAACTCGTTCGCCGTTAGCACAAAAAAATTGATCTCCTTTGTCTCGTTTGTTTTTCTTTTTGGTTTTTATTCTTCCAACTTCCCTCTTCATAAATATTCAAAGTTGCTCAACTCGTCCACGCGGGTGCGCGAAAAGGGAATGAAAATAAAGGCGCGAAAAGAAGAAGAAGGAGGAGGAAAGACAGCGTGTTTGTTCGTTCGCTCGCGCGCAACTTTCTTTCCGCCGCAATTCCCCTTCGCTCCATGGAGTAATGAATGTCGTTGATTAGGTACGTGACACATCGTGCGACACCTTCTCCTAGAAAAACTAGAAAAGGATCAAATTAACCGAGAGCAAGGAGTCATGCGCTTCTTCTTTTGTCCCGACACGCGTCTTTTGTTCTTTTTTTTAAGTCTGTTTTACGATTTTTCACGTATTTGTTTGCAATATTTTAATCGATTCGCAATCCAACTAGCCCGTACGTTAATTAAAGCGACACAGTAGTAGAACTGAGATAAAAAAAAAAGAAAAAAACGAGGCAAAAGAGCGTAACAACTAGTGTCAGCGACAAAAATCGCGCCTCGTGTGTATGGGAAGGGCGCACTCTACGCCACAAAATGGCAAAATCGCGTTTTCATGGCACAGAAGTTGCGGCCAACCTCAACGACCGCAGTATTGCGAATGTTGTCGCCCCTTTTTCCGCCGAAAATTACGCTCTCGACCATTGTTATAAAAAACAAACAAAACAAAATATTCTCCTCTGCTCGTGTTAACCAGTATTATGTATCAGACTTATACACGTATATTTTAATTTTTACACAGCTGAAAACCCCCCTCGTAATTTCAACAACGTTATCGTGCTCTCTCGATCTCTCCCGTTGTTATCCTTTTATTACTCTATATACGCACGCACACACCCACACATACACACGCGGGTGGTAAATCCCGACTAACTGGCTTCTCTTATTGGTGTTGGGATATTTATGCGACTTTCTCAGTTCGCGACAAGCGATTTAAAAAGTTTTTCATTTATTGATTAAAAGGTCGTTTGAGAGTATAGAACCATCGCTATTTATCGCCCTACGTAGAAAGAAAAGAAGAAGCAAAGTTTTCGAACGTCTCTCGTTACGGGATCGCACTCTATCTAACCTCTTTGCGGTGGTTGAAAAACGGAGAAATAACGTCGTATACGCATTTTAAGGCTAACGTGCTTTTTTCGCCTATTATTTTATTCGCCCCCCCCCCCCCTCTCCCTCTCTCTCTCTCGACGTTTCGCCGTTCCCGTTTGCGTAACGAAACGTGAAAAGCCATACGCTATCAAGGTGCAATCGCAAAAATACACCGTATAACAATGCGCAATCAGCAGCAACGATGTTATCGAGACAAGGTACGTTTACGCGCGTGTGTCCAACTTTCCGAGCTTTTTTTTTGTTTTTTCTCCGATACGATCAAAATTGAATCTTAGATCTAGTGCTTCTGTTTTGCGTACGAGAGGAACACCTACACGTACCCGTGGGGTGTCTATTATATTTAATGCTTGTACTTCTTGGTGTGCGGTCTTCATCCCCTTGGGCAACATTTACGACGGAGACGACGAAGATCGATGCGCGTTGTTTGTCGCATCACCACCGAGTGAAATTCTAGGTCGATATTTTTACTCGTAACGCGTACTCGTTGTAGAATACATGCAAATAATAAGAGAACGAGTCAACCGGTTCCCAATTAAAACTCGCAACGCTTACGTTTTCATTTGATCCATGCCGCGTGGAAAATGCGAGTAATGAGTACAAAAAGCGTTGATTGTTTTCAATCATCGCGGCTGGTTTGACTTGTTGATTGCGACAGAGAGAGAGAGAGAGAGTGGAGCGGGGGAGGAGAGAAGGGTAGCTCGGAGAACAAGCGTCATCATTTTGTTTTTCAGAGCGAAACGTCTACGCAGTTTTGTTACAGCACTGACGTTCAGCGCGCTAGATCGATATGCTTCGAGCGTTTTCTAAAAACGCGTCTATTTATTACGAGGTGTAAAGAGTAAAGTACGAGCGTTGAATAATCATGACCTTGAGCGCGCATAAATCTTCAAAGTCCGAATAGAGAGTTGATGAATTTGCTTTTGTACGAAGGCAACGTTTTGATTTTCATTTATCGCCGATAATATTTCAGGCTCGCGTAATGATATGCTTAAAAGAAGAAGAAGGATATCCGATAAGGGAACGAAACATCGCTTAATTATGAAAACGAATGGAATTCCATTGAAGAATGCGCTGTTTCTCGGCGCTAGATCGTTTGGAATTTCACGTTCGGAACAAACCCCCGGTAGATTTGCTGGCTGTTTACGTGCTTGTGGGTAATTATGAAATTAAACCTGGCTTTCCCCTTTCGTTTTTGTTTCGATTCCGTCCGAAATTCTAGCGTATCGTTCGCTTGGCAGATAGTTGTTGACCTATCGAACATTTTTCAACGGATTCCAACGCGATAAAAAATCCAATGATTGATCGTGCTATTGATTCTTTAAAAGCTCGAAGAAATCCCAAAACAAACGGACTTGCATCGATCATGCTACTTTGAAAAGACTCGGAAGATGAAATATCCCGTTAATAATGATCGCTGCACCGTGGCCCGTAGAAAACTACAAGGCTGATAAATCATTGCGAATGGAAGCCGACGTGTAGCGAAACAAAACTACCAGAATGTAGTACAACGATGATGTTGAGTAATCACTTCGGACAAACGCGTGTGCGTGTGTGTATAGTTTTACCATTTTATCGCTAGAATTTATCTATTGGAAATTCCTACGAGCGAACGTCGTCGTCGATGCGAACAATTACATTTTTCGTTTCTCTCGCTATTCCCGAGACTCGAGTAATAATTAGATCAGAGGCGAAAGGAGACTTGCTATTTTCACGCGTGCAATTTTATGAAATTCGAAAGCAAACGAGGCTTCGAGCGGCCTACGTCTCCCTTTTGCGTTTTTGTACAGTCCCAAAATGGTTATTCGGGTCGTACGAGATTGACGTGTATACGACGTGTATACGTGTACGTTCCCAGGCCTTTGTATATTTACATACAACGTTTTTTAAGTTCATTATCGTCGATGCAACAGCTCACGTGTGCGTGCGTTCTTCTCATTTCTCATTTTCATTTACCTAGTTTGACGGGATACCCGTTTTTTTCGCATTTTGAATTAGAACGCGAAACGAAATTTTTGCGCTCGTAGATGTAAGTCTCGTCTTAACAAGCGAAAGACGCATAATTGATCGAACGATGTATGATTCATGAAACAAAAAAAACGAACAAACAAAATTAATAATTCCACTCTTTGGCAATTGACCGTGAGATGATGAGAAAATAAAAAAAAACGTCGTACAAAACCGCAACTTGCAGCTGCGAGTGTTCTTCGTTAATTCAATTCCTGGGGCGCTTTAAATTGAGACTTGCTCGATATTTGCACTCGTGATCGCCTTGTTCAAACGTCGAAATCGATCGTCAACACTAGGCTGGTTTTCCTACACCGGAAGAGGCCATAACATTACGAAGCGAGTTCGAGCAAAAAAAAGCAAACAAACGAGAAAGACGAATCGACAATTAACACGCAAAGCGTGCGTTTGAAATTAATCAAGCGCATCGTTTCAGAACGAGCGTCGTATCGACGGACGTACGAGAAATCGTTGTACCGCTTAAAGACAACGTCGAAGCGTTATCAACGATAAAATAACTTGCGCTTCGACTTTCGATATCGTCCGTGTAGTCGACGCTTTATTCGAACATTGGCAGACGCGCGCAAACCCACACGCCTAAGTACAAATAAATTTTCAGTTGATATCGAGAACCAGGCACAAAATGAAAAGGAGATCACCCGAGCGATAGGTGGCAGCCAACGAAGCACGTGCGTGAAGCCGTCTCCCTGTTTACGTAATTGAGATGTCAACGGGTTTGCGCGATTTTTGCAACGATATTAGTCGTCGGTGTTGCAAAGCGGCTCGATCGATCGATCGATGCTTTCCGTCGTCACGCCGAGCGTAAATATTTATAATCGTTGATCCGATAGGAAAAGAAACAAATTTGACATCGTCGAAAGCGTACTGGAATCAAATTAGACCTCTAATAAACGTTGTTTATCGAATCGTCGAAACGATCGATCACCGAGGACGAAATCGTTAACGATAAAATGTACAAAGTGACCTTTACTACGCCATACCCAACTTAATGTCTTTCCACGAATAACTTTTATCAATATTGAAAATATATCTCGACAAGGGAAAGCGAACAAACATTCAATTAATGCGCGTGTGAAACTTGCAAAGACACTATTCGCGACTTGGCTTAATCTTTAGTGACGCGGATTGTAGCTTATCGACCTCGAAAGAGAAAGAGAGAGAGAGAGAGAGAGAGCGAGAGCGAAAACGAGAGGTTGAGGAGGGATTATCCGATAAGGCCCACCTGTGTGTGCGAAGGATCGTTTGTAACGCCGACGCCTTTGACACTTGGAGATAATACCAGACAGAGCGATAGAGTTAGATAGCTGTAGTTTTTAACGTGCTTGCGACTTCTGCTTCTAGAATTGAGATATTGTTTTTGTTTTTTGTACTGTTTTATTACGGACAAATTGCGTAGAACGTCGAGATCGACAAGGATAACGTAGTATGAAATATTCAATTGGTTTTATTGGATAATAATTTATCGCGAAGCTACGACTATTCTTGAAATGTGGGTCGAGCGTGGAAATCATCAATGAAAAACACGATCTATACGTAATTAACAGCTCGTGTATGGTTAATAAAAAAAGATGAAAGATGGGCTAATTTGAAAATCGAGTTTTGCAAGTTTGATTAGGGGCGACGATGACGAAAATGCCAATTCAATTTAGCAAATCCAATTTTCATGTCGTAGATGACGAAGTTATGTTCGCTCGTGAATTTTACCAAGCGTTTTGATTGAAGTTTTATCGAGCTAGAACTTTCCAAAAAACTTTCGAGCTAACTGGATGGATGTTCTTCAAGTCGAAACGTTAAAAATCTACGGCGAAGATGATCGTGACGAGAGAGAGAGAGAGAGAGATATGGTCGTGCGTTGAAGCTATACCAATCTTAATTGCGATTAGCGCAACAGATACAAAGTATAGTCGAATGAAAAAAATGCAAAAGAGACCTCTCGTGAAATTATAAGCAAATGTAAAGATTCTCACTTTGGTCATGGAAAATACCACAAAACGACGGTGTGCACTTTGACTTCTCATTTATTATCTCGTACAGCAGTAGCAAAACGTGATCGGAATTCGTGCGCCGTTACGGATTAAACTCGCTAATGCAATCTCGTTAGCGAAAGAGAGGGAGAGAGAGAGAGAGAGAGAGAGAGAGAGAGATATTGAGTACAAACTAAACGTGAATTTGTCGTTGGGAAGCGAGGTGGCATTGTTTAGAGCGTTCCTACTATCTACGCTGCTTCATTGTGCGTATAGAGCCCGGAGAGAGAGGGAGAGCGTTTATGGATATTTGACAGACGTAATTTCACCTACGTATGTGGCTAAATCATTAACTAACCGTGTTATTTTGTCAAATACGACTCGACAAACGTACGACGTTTGGAAATTACTCGTTCATTGACTATTAAGCGTTCGATAAATATTTGTTTACCGTCAACCAAACAAATAAATATTTCGTCAAATGTTTCGAATTTGAAATTTAAAGAAAAGAACAAAAAAACACGGCAAGTTTCATCGCCAAGTCATCTCTGCGCGGCATTAGCCTGCTCACCGAGTTTCACATCGCTCTTTTCTTTCTTCAAAGCACTTAACCCACATCGCCCTCTCTCTGTCTCTCCCTTTTCTCGCAGAAAATACATAGCTCCTTTTTTTATTCTTCTTCGTCGTCGTCGGCTTCTCTCCTTGCAAGAGATCAGTTTTATTTGTACATTGTCTCGACGTATCCATATACCTTGGTCTCTCTCTTCTCTCTCTCCCCCTCCCTTTCTTTCTCCGTCTCAACATATTTGTTTGACTTCGACATTGAATTAATCGCGTCTCGACTTATACTTACTCTCCTCTCCCTCTTGCGCGCGCTGACGTAGTCACGTACGTTGAATATTTACGTACTCTGTTGCGGCTGTTTGTTTGTGTTTTTTTTTATCGTAAGGTGATCGTCTGAAAAATTGAGACACTTTCAATGAATAGCTTCTCTTGCTCTGTGCACTTGTTCGTGTGTTCGATGATATTTATGGCCGATGAGAGTTTGCCAATGTTTTATGTAATGCGTGATTCTTTTTTTTCTCTTTACTCTTGCTCACGATTATCTACGACTATTTACTTGCGCGGTTTATTGATTGTCGATTCGAGTGCGCTTTATCAATCTTTTGCTACTGATTTGCCACTTTGATTTCACGATACATCCCGTAACTTCAACCTTCGTTTTTTTACGTGCACAAACGATACGTCTCTGTCTATTTGCTTGACTTGAATTGTTTACTCGAATCTTTCACGTTTACTTTTTGTATCCATTAACCTCATCGCGCTTACCTTTGCCTTTTTAACGCTTTATTTAATGCAGACTGTTTTGTTATTTTACGCGCTAAAAACCGTAAGCGTACGCGACGCGCGATTCTACCTGTGTGTCGAGGGAATTATTTTTTTTTTTTCGAATGAGTTATTTTCTCGCAATTGAGTATATCATGGAAAATATCGCGTATAAGCGCATTTAACAACATTTCAAATGACTATTTCTGACGATATTTTCGTATATGTCCGTCCAACGTACATTCAAGTTTATAACACGCTCCATTCCCAAGAGCGTCGAACGGCTTCGGCGTCTATTTTCCGGCTAACCACCTTTCCCCCCCGTACTGCACAACTTACATGCATACATACGCTACACGTTTTCTTTCTTTCTCTCTCTCTCTCTCTCTCTTGGCACAGCTGGCATCTCATTCGCGGCGTCGCGCATTCCGCACGCGAGAGGAAGGACCTCGTCAAGGTAAGCCAGTCATCGGGATAACTTGCCGCTGCCGCCACAGAGTAAGACTATATAGCCCTTTCTCTCTCTGTCTCTTTCTCTCTCTCTTTCTCTCTCTCTCTCTCTCTCTCTCTTTCTCTTAAAATAGCCAAACAACATTTTTCTGTGTTGCGTTTTTCTCGTTCTTTCTTTTAAATGTACAAATTTTCAAATTCCAAACGATGCAAATTTGATTTTCTCACGATTGCCTATACATATACGCGTGTGTATTTGCACACTTGTGGGGAAAATAGTTCGACGGACTAAAACGTCCTTGGCAACGACGTAATGAGCTTTTCCACGTTTGTTTGCACCGCGCTCGCGCGCTCTACGAGAGTGAACGAGAGATAGCGTTTGTTTTTTTTTCTTCTCACGATCGATTTTCACAAAATGATGGATATCGCTTAGCACTCTGAATGATTCAAAAAGAGCTTAAATCCTTGCTTGAAATTTGAAGTTGCAGTACGACTCTTTGTACGTACTATTACGTACTACTACAACGGGCTCAACTGTAGCAGGAAATCGTTGCACGCAAATGATCAAGAAGCCCTATATCTGAAAATCTGTTCTTTAAACGAAGAAGAGGGGAGTAAAGAAAAAACAAGAGAGCCGAGAAAGTCAGCGACACCCTCGTCGTCTATCTCATTAGCATCTCTTGAGAAGCGACGTTGTCGTTCGTCTCTCAAACGTAAATGCTAAACGTCGCTAAGTGAAGTTTGCCGTTCGGCCGCTAATGTACTTTCTAACCGTGGAATGTTCAACCTCGATAATTGAATTATTATATCCGCGTGCATTTTAAAGACAAGAAGAAAATAGCAGTAACGATGGTGGCGGTAGCATCGATATGGTAAGACTTGGTAAACGATCGTGATCTCGATCGACAAAATTGCACATTGCGTTTATCACTCTGCTCTCTCCTCCCTTCTTTCTTCCTTGGCTCGTAGCTCTTGTACAACTCCTCCTCGAGCGTACAGTCACTCGCACGGTGGTCTACTCTTCTTTTGCCTTTGAGCAATTTTGGGAAAAACTTTGTTCGTTGGAAAGGGGGAAAAAGAAAGAAATCGTTGTTGCTTTTTCTCTTTCTCTCTCTCTCCCTCTCTCTCTCTGCAATTACCACACACAGCAGCGAATGTATTTGTGGTTTGAAGCTGAGTATCGGGTTCGCCGTACAAAGTCACGTTTTTAAGGTTTCCCTGGATTTTATTACTTCGCGAAGTGATCGTCACGTGCTCACGCGTACAGCGGGGACCGTATTCTATAGATATAGCAAATGTAATGGGAAGCCGTTTAGTCAAAAAAAAAAAAACGAGGAAAATGTTAAGTTGTACAAACTGTGCCCAACGTCTTCTTCGATTCCTCTTCTTCCTTGAAACCACAACGTTTGTAGAAAAATGTACCGTTCTTTTGAGAGGTTACTTTTCAAGCGATGTTCATACACTTATCACTTGACGGCAAATGTTCCGTTTTTTATTTTTCAAGAATAACATAAAACAGGATTTTCTTGTTATTGAAAAAAACGAACAATGGTAAACGTACATTGCCTGACCAATTTCAACTTGTTCTACTGATTGATGTACGAATGGTAAAAGTAAAGTTGTACGCGTGATTCAAGCGAAATTTCTATGTCGAATTATGGAATGAATATATCTAGAATATATACGTAATAACTTTCTACGAATCAATATGCAAGGTACTCGAAATTAGCAAAAAATATTTAACAAGTATATTATTGAAACTGACAAAACAGAACAAGCATCAAAAGGCTAACCGCCTCGTATTAAAAAAAAACACTGCCAACAGGAGGAAACAAATCTCAGAAGCTACATACAGTCGTAACTTGCACACACCCTCGCGGCCTTTAATATCTCTCTATTTGTCCGTCTGTCTCTCTTTTACATTATATATATGCCACTATATGCGCGTGTATCTCTAGAGAAAGAGAGAGAGAAAGAAAGAGAGAACTGGTCGGTCGCTTTCCATTATCGCGTCCCTCCCACTGATTTCTCGCGTGCAAGTCTCTTAGTTGCTCTCTCTCTCTCTCTTTTTCTCTCTGGCATGGACGTATTTTACGAGAGAGAGAGAGAGAGAGAGAGAGAGAGAGAGAGAGAGCAGCTCTGGTAATAAAACGCGAGAGCGAAGAGACGTCGTGCAACAATGTTGGGCGTGGCACACAAAACGAAGACCTTGTGTATTAACGCCTTTTTTCAGAAATGACGATTTGATATTGTATATCCGTCAAAATTATAACTGTATCGCCTGCTTTTTCTCCTCTCTCTCTCTCTCTCTCTCTCTCTCTCTCTCTCTCTCTATCTTCATCTCCATGTTACATGTCAATTTCCGTGCAGTGTATAACTAAAATCACCCGTTCTAGTTGTATCGACGCTGCTGTGATTTTGGCTCATTTTTATTGTTGTTGTTTCGTAGTTGTACAGTAAATAGATAAGGTATAAGTTGATTTATTGTTTAATTCCAATAGCGAGAGATTTTATGAAAAGAAAGTCACATTTATCGTAGAGTACGGTAATAAAGTGAGAGAGAGAGAGATAGAGAGGGGGGGGGGAGGCGAGAGCTTATCATCGCACTGAACTTGAATAAGAGTATAACGTTGCCTACAATATTATTATAGCTCGCGTTAATGTATGGAAGGACTTTTTATCAATACATATTTCTCGTTCTCTGTCGCGTGTACCAAATATTCGACAATTCGTTAAATAGCATTGAACTTGCGTACTAGTAACAGTAGTAGTAGCAGTAGTAGTAGTAGTTGTAAAAGATCGAAAAGAAAGCTTGAAAAGGGTCTTCGCGTAATCGACTCGACGACGACAAATGCCACGAATTCCACTTGCTTTCTCACTGATAGATAGAGCTAGAGAGCAAAGGGAAAATCTTCCTTTCGCTATAAGTCCACGCCTCGAGTAAATGCAATTTTTGGTTCCTTATCGAAGAAAAAGAGAGTCAAAAGCACACCGATAACCAGACGAATTGGAATTAAACCAATGTTTTTTTTTCCCTTTTCACCGATTACTCTGCAATACTTATTTGTTCTTACCACGTATTAATCCCAAACTAATATAATTGTTAAGTTTCGTTCGTTATCCACTAATTAACCATACAAGAGATGCACCAATCTACTAATAAGTCTACCCGATTAATTAAAACTTTCTCTCCTTCTCTCTGTACATCGAGTTTGTACGCCGTAAATTGGCTTTGTATCTTGGTGTGCGACAAAACGCAACACGGGTGATCGTTTAATTGGTGACAACGAGAAAGCGCTTAATAGCAGCAGCAAAAATCACCACGAAGATATACAATCTCGTTATAAACATTAATTGACAAGTGTGACAGCTTTTCTTTCTTGCGATCAATTTATAAGACTTGTGGGACGCAACGTTAGAATTACAACTACTGTATATGCAGTTTAAGTTTTCCGTTGAAGTCGAACGAACAAAAAAATTACCTCGCGAATGGCAATAATACGTCTGGGAATGTGAAAATTACGCGTTTGATTTGTTGTCTACGAATAACCTTTGATACGGTTAATTTTCACGATTATCTTCTTCTTTTATACACGTATACGTGTAACGAAATGGAATTTTTCTTCGCAAGTGTCAAAATATCGTAAAAACGATAAATAATAAATTACAAATGTGGATGTTGTATCTTTTCAAGGCAATGGAGAATACAAACCAAATGTTTTCTTTTCTTTTCGTCGTTGAATTCATCGATGGAACGTATGCATCGATTTAATTAGAACGAAAAAGATCGGTGCAGCGGAAAGGAAAGATGAAAGAGAGACGAATGTCCCTGAGGAGTTGTTCCACTAGACGTGTATATATGTATGTATATATATATATATATATATTAGAACGGCTCGGAAACGTCGTGACCCAGTGTCCGTGGAAAGATTACCCGAGAAATTAGCCCAAAGACCTCTTTCTTTTGTACGCGATTTATTGACTTTGTTTCTTTTTTTTTTTACCATGAGCGCGCGTGCGGGCAACGGGTGGTGCGCGTTTTATCTATATCTTGTCCTTTTTTTACTCGCGCTCGCGCGTGTATGTAGACCGGTAATTTCTAGAGCTTTTGCTTGGCTACCATTTTACGTTGATAAGTCATTTGGCCGAGGTTACGATTGAACATCTTTGAAATATTAAGTTGGAATATCTTGTGCTGATTGTCTTGTAACAAGTGGAAATATTCAGCACCCTGTAAAAATTAAGCTTATGAAAAGTCCATTAACCCATCGGCATTAAAAAGAATAACGACCCATCAACATTTAACAACCCAAGCATTAAGTCTAATCGGTGGTGTCAAAGAAAAAAAAATAACAAGTAACAGAAGGAATGCACGCGTACATCTGGTTGTCGAACAAACGAATGGGTCAAGCTAATCGGGTAGCATCTCCTTCTCTCTTGAGCGGTGTGTATCCCTTAAGCGCTCGCATTATTCATGCGCTTGTGTATACGTGCGAATAGAATTTTGTTTTTCTTTCACCACAAAGAAATATTAAAGTCGTGGTCTTGAACGATTAATAAATGTAAAGAATTTAGCGTAGGTCTTGTCGGGAGAATCCAATCAACGTTAGTTCCCAAAGCGTTTTTTTTTCTGTGAACACACGACCAAACGTAATTCTCACTGATGCAATATTTCCGTTCTCGTTTCACTTATCGGCAAATCGTTTCTCGTTTATACCTGCAAATGATCGATTGTCAAGTAACTTGGGAATCCGTTACAATATTATTCATCGATAACTGGTATTGAGTCAGGTATTGTGGTTTTTTTAGTTTTATCAAAAAACAATAGATCGACGCGTATCGACAAATCCGCTTGTTTTTTAACGATTCTTGCAGCAGTCCGGAAATTGTGGGTGGAGAATGGAGACATCGCGTATGAAACCTCTTTTAGTCTTATGAATAGAGATAGATAGACGACATCTTTAGATAAGATCTTTTTAAACGTCTGGATTATTTAGACTCAGCTAGAGGATGATTAGACGTGATAGATGCGAGCGGCTTCCGAGAGAAAGGGAAAGAGAGAGAGAGAGAGAGAGATCTATTGGCTTTAGACTCTTGTTTATGGGGATATGATGCTTGGCAAGAGATATATAAGTGATTTCCTATTGAATTCGATTGCTACGAAGAGAAAATGGTAAGCTGGTGATAAACGACGGAATGTTATATAGAAATAAGGCAGAGGTTTTGTTACTTGATTGCGAGTTTTCGTTATATTTTATACGTCGTTATTTACTTTAGAACTCTCTCAAAAGAATATTGCGAAATCTTGATAAAGGATCTTGCAAGTTTACGAGGCTTTTTTATACATTCGCGATGTATAACGATTTCGGTGGATAAACTTTCTAAACTTTTCATTACAAAAAAAAGTAATTTTCCATTACCCAAAACAACGGCAAAAGCTTCGAACAATCGTTCAAACTTTAAAACGCAGTAAAGCTTACTTTTGAAAAATAAAAATAAAAAATGTCGTAATTTGCTAATTCCTTTCAACGTCCAATAAATAGCGCAGCTAATTCAAAAGTTAATTCTTTGCCTCGTTAACAGGCTTTTCTTGCTTGCGCGCCCTCACTTTCAGGAACAAAAGCACGCGGGAGAGAGAGAGAGAGAGAGAGAGAGAGGGGGTGGGGGGAGAGACAGAGGAAAAAAGTTATAAGGAAAGACAAAATTAGCTTTTCGCAAAATGAAGAGAGAGAAGCAAGCTTTAACGAGCCAGATGCGAAAATAACGATCCTCCTCTCGCTCCCGCACGACTTAATATTTGGCCGCGCGAAGAATTGGAACGAGATAGCGATCTCGGTTGCTGCTATTGCTGCCGAGAGAGAGAAAGAGAGAGAAAGAGAGAGAGAGAGAGAGAGAGAGAGAGAAGTTCCAGTTAAATTTTATAGCAGCGTCTTTTGCTTCTTTGTACTCTCCTCTGTTTTCATTCAGCTAACTTTACTTCTATTACCAACGATCGATACTGTTCGCGCGACGACCAACGATATTTTCTTGCGATTTTGTTCGTCGTTATAGGTGTTTGCGACAGTCGTAGTCGCGTTGATTGTTTTTAAATACTTCGTTCAATTAGATTTGACGTTTTTGCTTCGGGTGTGCCCAAAGTCTAGCCGATTGCTCGATTGTTTCCATCGGTACGTGAGCACAAAAACATGACTACGCGTGATGGAAAAAATCAATCAACAGATACGCATCGTCCTTACATACGCACGTACGTAGAGACTCGCTAAGAAGGACAAACGGTAAAAAAATCAATACGATTGCAAAGTTGTACACGAGTACTCGAAAGCTCACGCGAGAGAAAGAGAGAACGTGGTCATAATGCTTTCCCCCGTACTCGCTTCTCTTTATCGCCTAGTTGAACGCTTGCAATTGTGCTTTTCTTTCTTCTCTCTGTTTTTACCTTTCTCTTTTTTATTAAAAAACTCCAGTTGAATTTCAGTGGCAATAGCGGTAGCAGCGATCGTGACCTCCCAAAGTTGCTTGGCGAACTTAATTAACCTCTCGTAATGTTATGACTTGTGAAAAATGACCTTTCTCTCTTTGGCGGGGTAACGTGTATATCGAGATTTTATTGCCACTTCGTGTTGCGCGTTTTCGTGCACCAGATCGTCGTCTCGTGCTGACGAGCTTCTTTTTTTTTTCGACAAGATCCTAATGAAATCTTTGGTGTGTTTGAGATTTGATTTGTTTTCGTTTTTTCGAAAGCGTAGATTTTAATTGAGCTTTTCGCGAGGAAGATTCGCTCGAAGAGATTAGAGGATACGTTGATTTATACGGCATTCTTTACAGCCAGTGAAGCAAAAGATAACGTATAATGAAAATTCAAAGTAACGTCTCGCGTAAAGTGACGTAGTGTAGTTCATTGAATATAACGGCTACTCAAACTATGCTGTGCGGAGTAACTATCTCTCGAAACCGCAACAAATAGTCTATGTATATTCCATCTAATCTAGTAGCACTTTGAACGATAGTCCTTGTAAGGAGGGGGGGGGGGAGAAAGAGAGAGAGAGTGTGTGTGTGAGATAGGATCGAATAGCCTCTGATCAATTAGTTGTCGCAATTGTATTATTAAAATATACGTATACGCATGGTCAGACGATCACTTAAATGGCTGCTGTTATAACTGAATACGTTCTTTCTCGTGCCAGTCACATTGACTGATCTTGGCCGAAGCGACGTCGTCGCGCCGATTTACCGCTTTAAGCCAATTATCTGACAGTTGCGACGATCGTCATGACAGCTCTGTCTCTCTCTTTCTCTCGCGTGCGCGCAGGCTCTGATGATAATGATGATGATGATGATGATGATGATGATGATGATGATGATGATGATGATGATGATGATGATGATGACGACAACGACGACGATGGGAATATTGCGTCCAACGAGCTTGACAGTCCACTGAATGCTCTCTTTTCGTGAGAATGGATTTTACTTTTTTCAAATTGATTTTGTGGGTAATATGGATTTGCTTTGGGTTTCTTTCTTTCTTTTTTCACCAATATAATCGTTAGCAAACCAACGATTGCATTATACGTGCGAGTGACGCACAGACGAGTTAGAAAAATGAAAAATAACTTTGAAAACGTCGTCACTGTATCGTACTATTGCAAGATGTTCGGACAAATTTGATTGGGTACGCGTGGGAAGAAAAGTTTTCCATTGCCGGGACGCTGCGGCAAAACAATATATAAATGTAGCTATATCGATAAAACCAGTCTTGTGTCTCTTTTTTGTTATTTTTTTTCATTGCCAAAGTAACAACTTACACACACACACACACACACACACACACACACACACACACACACACACACACACACAGCTACTCTCAACCTTGCGTGCGTGCACCCACGCGAATAAAGGATAAAAAAAATCGAGAGGATCGGCTTATCCGTATCTTACATATACATTTGCAAACGACAACCCACGTGGAGAGCCGTATCCGGTGAATGCAACTCACACAAGCATACACACCGGTACATATACATGCACCGCCCAGGCGGAAGAGAGTCCGTGCATTGCGCCGTCACTAGGAAATTCATAGACAATGACGAGGCGTACGCTCGTCTGCGCTACTTCCGCGAGAAATGAGTGTAGGGGGCGATTCATTTTTGCAACGAAGCATCGTAATTTTCACTTTTTTTTTGTTTTTGGTTCTGTTGCGTGTACGCGATACGTATACATTCATTGTGTCGGGTAATTGCTTTTTGAGTGGCTCACCGATGGGATGTGAATAATTTATTTCAATTTTCGACGTTTTTGCTTATCATAAAATTGAAAGTGATTGTTGTGTTGATTGGTTTGCCGATACATGGCTTATATATTCGATTACGCCCGACAATATCTGAAAATAAAAACAGTTTTTCATCTCGATCGACTAAATCAATTGGATTTACATATGCATATCATCAACGGTTGTCTACGTCTAATAATGCTCGACGATTAAAACAGGCATCCTTTAATACATGCAATAACTATCAAAAGAAAGACAAAAGAAGAAGCGAATTAGAGCAGTACTATAGCGAAATCGAGAGCTGAAAACCGCAAAAGCAGTTCATGAATGATAAGCCCGGAGGTATATAAGCGCTTCGTGAAATTGGAGCATCCGGCTGCTGCAGCAGCACCAGCTGACACGTGACGTCACTCGCCGCCGGTGCAGCAGCCGGGTAAAGTGTGGCAAGTATTGAGACAGAGAGAGAGAGAGAGAGAGAGAGCACCGCCCTCGCTTTCGATCCCCGGCCGGCTGCTGCTACTGCAGTAGCTCGGGTCAACTCCACTTCGTGACCTTTCGGCATTTCGACCTGCGAATTTGGTCTTGTCATTTGGACTTTTTAACTATATTACAAAAGACAAACGGATAATAATCAGTAAAGATCGTTCTTTCGAAATAAACGTTGAAAAGAAAACTCGCATCAGAGTTGTCAATCGCTTAACTGTAACAAAACTATGCTCTCAAGTAATTGACGTATCGCGATGTATTTGAACAAGTTGTCCTATAGTTTTCGCGCAATTCAACGGAATAGAAATATAGGTAGAAACTTTGTAACGTACACATATACGTTGATATCGGTAGGGCGTCGTCGTCGTCGTCGTCGTCGACAAACTTGGTTTGATCTATTCGGGCGACACTAGCCTATGTAATTTCGCCCTTTTCCCAATACATTCTCTCTCCCTCTCGTCCGCTCGAAAGCTTTGGCAAGTTGGAAACTTTCTATATAACCCATCCACCTTTCTATTTCCATCTTTCCGTCTGTCTATCTCACTGTTCGAGACGACTCCTAAACTCGGGGCGTGGTTTCCTTCTCTTTCTCTCTCTCTCTCTCTCTCTCTTTCTCTCTCTCTCTATATCTATATATATATATCGCAAGCCTTTAGATTCACCCGGTTTTCAACGTTCATGGTGAAGAGAGAATGTTTTGATCGTGATTATAGAAAACTGTTTATTCGATCTACTATGTATGTACCACGAATGTCGAACGACCATTTTCCATTGTTCGTTGCACTCTCGTATACGATTATACAATATACCGTTGATTTATCGAAGAATCCCGTGAACGCGTTACGTATACGAACGTATCAAAGGGCATTTTTATTAAATGGTAACGCGGCGTAGATTACGTGTAAAAAACCCATGGCCCCTCGTGACTTATGATTTTTCATGCAAATAAAGAATTCAGTAGAACAGGTCAACGCACGTCAGACACGTGTTCTAAATTTAACTTTGCATTTGGAGTCGTATGTACGAGACGCTCCGTTGTAAACTCGAAAACGACCAATATGCAAAAGCCATTATTTTGCTTGTTGCATAGGATTGTTAAAATAGTCATCGATTGTCGTGATAACGCGACGTTTCATTTTCTCAAATATTCGCGTGATCGTGTTCGACGTCTTAATTGTCGTTGTCCATTGTTTATTGAATATTACAAAATAATCACGAGTGAACTAAACGAATATTTTTGCGATTGGAAAGGGAAAATTCAATTAAAAAAGACATTCAATATCGAACTCCATAGGCAACAAACCAGGCGGCGACCCGGCGAAACTTCGCGAAGCTCGTTGTAACGATCGCGTTGGCTGGTGTGGCGACGGGGCATGGCCAGGGGCGTGAGAGGGAAGTTTTCACTGCAGTCCCAGACATGCTGCAGTTACATCGATCGATCCCCTGGCCTGTTAGCTACTACTGCTACTACTACTACCACTACTACCACTACTACCACTACTACCACTACTAATACTAATACTACTACTATTACTACTACTAGTACTATTGCAGGCTGTATACCGGCTTGCGCTTGCGCACTTGACTTCTCTCTTCGGGTCACATGACTACCTTTTACAACGCCTAACGTAACTTCACATTTTTGTTTGTTCATCTTTCATTCAGTCTCGTTCTCGATCGTATGATTTTCCTCGTTCTATTGATAAATTTATCCTTAATATACGTGTTTTCGTCATCGATCGATACTCGTAGAACGTCAAAGAAAAGCAGCATTGATTCGCGAGAGAAAAAGCATTGAAGATGCGATTACAAAACCACGCGGTCGTCAGCTGAGGCCGAGAGAGAGAGAGAGAGAAAGAGAACGACGGCTATACGGTAGGGGCGTTGCCCCGACTCTCTCTCTCTCTCTTTTTCTCTTTCGTAGTGTGTAGCGTACACGTCGTCTCTGCTACTGCCGCTGCAGCAGCAGCCACCGGCTTTTCCGCCATTCATTTCTCTCACTCGCGCTACGCTACAGGACGAGAATCTATATCTTTCGCTCGGAGTTTAATTCCAAGTCTACGCTTGCTTTTTCTTTGTATGTTCTTCTTTGAAGCAAGAGTTTCAAGTTTTGACGAGTGATAGATTTACGAAGGGATGGATATTTATCTCTCTTTTGCGTTTGAACGAAACGTTATCAGTTGTACGGTTGAGTTATTTATTTTTTTCTCGTGATGAATACTTTGCAAGATGCGATATTTGACGAGACTATCAAATTACCGACGGAAATCATTGTCGTTTGAAATGAAAAATCTCACGTAGTATTTAATTTAAAAGTCAAAGTATATCGCTAGTCGGAACGTCTATTACATTGCACCGGAATTACATCGCCAGAATATTGAAATTCAAGATGGCTGACTTGAAGCGGTGCCCTTTCGAAAACGCAAACTGACACAGCCAGTAGTTGGGATCGATAATAATAAACGTTTCGTCAATACGATTCAATTTTCGATCAATTTTAATATCCGTCGATAAATTAACGTGACATTCAATATTCGTCAACGGTACTTTAACATTTTTTTAATATTTCAAAGAGAACAAAAAAACCGAAGATTGACGATTATAGATATAGAAAGCGTTAGGCGACAAAAAATGCATCGACTACGAAAAGTCAAACGAGAAAGAATCCAATTAAAATCAGTAAAACTGACAACTGTACAAGGTATTAATGACACACCCTTTTTCTCGTTATCCTTTTCGATCATTGGGATCTCAATTATTACCTCTCTCTCTCTCTCTCTCGTTCTCATTATCGACGACCAACTTTTTTTCTTCAAATTAAAGTTGAAAGAGGGAGAGAGAGAGAAAAGTTAGGCTTTGTTTTCGGGTGCTAGAGTTGGAATTAATTCACCAAGAGAAATCGATGCAGCCCTTTTACGATCAGCGCAATGTCTCTGACGTCTATAAGCAGTTCCGCATTGCCAATGAGAGAGATTCCTCTTTTGTTCGCAATGAGTTGGAGAGATGACGTGCTATAGGCAGTTCAGCTCTTCTCGCTCTCGTTTGCTTTTTTTTTACGTGGAAAACGAAGAAATGAGTTCCATTTTATTCTTTTTTTTGCACACGAGAGAAAGAGGCTGTTATTTTCTTCCTTTTATTTCGGCTATGTCTTTTATTGACGTTGACGAAGATAAAGGGAGAGGGGAGATGGCACGAATAATGGATGTTTATATTTGATTCGAGTGAAATTGCGTTAAAAGCAATTTCTTACATTTTTTAGTATCGTATCATCTCGTTTGATGCTCTTGATAAAGCGTGTCACCTCGAGTAATTTCCCTTCGTCTTGCTCAATCTTTCAAATAATTTACCTACTTGAGACAACGGCAAGCAAAACAAATAAAAGATAATCCTTTGAATCTCAATCTGGTGTGCCCTACATAAAACAAGTTAAGGGGGTGAGATAAAAAAAAAAGACAAGTCGTTTAAACGCACGGCCAAGTCGCTCTCTTTTTATTTCACGCCCTTGTCTTTGGACAAATTGACAGTGAGATCACGAATCTCGTGAATCGTAAAAGCGCGGGGGCAAATGCAATTTGTCCTCTCTTCCTTCAACTATCGCAACAAGTTTTATTCCTCTCGTTGCATTCGTGGCGACGACGACGAATCCTCGACGGCTACGCGACTTTTATCGAGTAATCTAAAAAACACCAAGTCATTTTCTTGATTTACTCGACAAAGCGAGATGAGGAATTTCTTTAGTTTTTTTTTTGCTATGTGCCGACAACACTTTAAACCTACCAATAAACCGTGGATATTTTTTGTTCGAGGAAAAGCATCTTGATATTTACGTAAATTTGTTTTATTTCACTTTGGAATGAAAAAAGAAAGCTTTTCCCGTGAGCCGTCGGTTGCGGTAACAGTAGTCTCATTTACCGCCCCTTTCTCGCGTTAAATTGAAAGCTAGCGAGTGACGTGGGAATCGTAAAACTCAAACGCGTAAAAATTTGCAAAGGAGTAAACGTAAACGAGCGAAAGAAAAGATAGGTTGTGTGCAATTTATGGATACTTGTGTATAATTTAGGTCGATATGTTTATTTGGACAAATTAATCGAAGGAAAAATGTACGATAATAGGTGAGCGGTGGAAAAAAGAGCAAGACCTTGTTCAAAAGTGACTTTGGGAATTTTCAACAAAATCGGAGGAAGAGTCATCTGATTGAAATTTATAGTCACGTAGAACATGAAATATGCGCCATTTTCATTCGTAAATTCGATTTTCACGCGAGAGAGCACAAGCCTAGCATTTCAATAGACTCGACGTCAATTTATTTCAGACGCTTGATCACCCATTCGAACATCTTTCTCTTTTTTTATTTTTCTCGTAATCTTACGATGTGGATAGACGGAAACGTAATATCTGCTTTGTCAAATCAACGATGCTTTTGAAACTCATCGACGAAAAAAATACGTATATGTATCATCGCAATGCCATTATCGAAAGTCAACAACGAACTTTGCAGTCGTCGAACCATTGAATTCATCGAGTGGCATATATAATGGATCTTGCGAGTTGTGTATACGTGTATATATTTATAAGCCCATCAGCTCCCGCTGTGGACTGCATTTATAAAAGCACGATCGTTGTTTTATACTCCGTCGAGTATGCGTGTGCGATTAAACGCCCCATTGTTTTCCAAAGCACCGACGAGTGCAAGATATTCCGTTATGTTGCAGAAAGAGATAGGGTAATAATTTGTTTTCGCGTTTGAATTTTTAATTAAAAACAAAAACACAATACAAAAAATCATTTTAAACAGAACGTTAAACGACGCGAGAGAATAAAAAACGAAAGCTTTCTTTCTCGTCTCGCGTGTCTCTTAAACTAATCATCGTGCCTTGCAGGATTTGCATTATTTTACATTTAAACTCGCGTCAAATCGCGAATCTCTTTCGGTTTTGACTTTCAAACGAAGCATCAACGCACCGTTGAAAACTTGGCCGTGAAAGACAAACTCGTAAAAAGATTTTTCTCGAGAGAAAGAGAGTGAAATGAGTTTTTTTTGTTCTTTCGTGCATTAAAGATTCATCGATGCGATTTTAACGTTTGACTTTTCTTCTCTGTTACAGGTGAGTCTATCGTTTCGCTCTCCGTGCTTATACACGCGGGAATCAAAGAGTAAGATCTACCTATTATCATCGATTGCTGGTTTTTTTTGCCGCTACTGTAGTTTACGTTCTACCGAGAAATCAATCTCGTGGAAAGTGCTTTCCGGGTGTTACGAGTTTATTACGCACGTCGGTTGAAAAGTGATTAAAATTCTCTGCGATCGCGTAGAGTGTTTCTATTGCGATGGGATTATTTTGCACGTGTCAATTGCCGACGGATAATTCAACGATATAAGACTGTCGGCATGAATTTACGTCCGTGGTATGCGTTCCACAAAATACAAACAAAGAGTAACGAACAATTCGTTCGTTTAGCGAAACAGTTTGGTGGATAAATGTTATTAGACTGTCAAACTATGCGTGTGCGTTTGCTAATAAACTCGAAGGAATTTCGATTCGCGTAAGAAACGACGAGGTTTTTTTTTCACGAAAGCGAACAAAACGAAGAAAACGGTTGAAAAAAAATACAAGTTTGCCATCCGCAATTTATAACCCTTTCAAAGGAATGTAAAAAAAGGAAATTATTAATCGCGATAATTAACGTAAACTTTATAAGCTCGGGTAATATAACGAAAATGGAAAAAAGATAAATTGCGCGGGGAAAGAGAGAGAGATTAATTGAATGGGTAAAGATTTATCGATGGCTGGCCTTGAAACAGGGCATATGCTACGTCGTCGTGGCAGTGTCACGACAGCTGCTCATGCACCAAGCGTCCGCGTACTTTATTGGCTGCTCGTTTGATTCATTTCTTGCGTTAACATTTTTTTGTTTGCCTTTTATACGAGCGTGTCATTTTTACTCGTTCCATCAATTTCATTTGGCAATATTTCGTTGGTTTGAAAAAAACGTAAGCATGCCAACAACAATAACGGTCGCTTGATAAATGCCCCGAAGAAACAATCCTGTCCTCGGATGTAAATTTCCAATAACTCGTCCCTCTCTCTCTCTCTCTCTCAACAAAAGCACAACGACGCACCAGGGTACACGCGTGGCGGAGTCTCGTACAAGAAACGGTAATTAATCTCGCTCGTAGAGATGTTGTACACGACGAAGGACGTTCCGCAAACAACGTACGTATATGTATATGCGTACAAGAAAGACCTAATAGTCGATGCTCGGTGTATCGTTTTATATACTATCGTACTAGTCGTTTGCAAAGTATCAAGGTCAAGGTTACACAAGCGCTCTGTTAGAAATAAACCCTTGTAAAATACATTGTTTTTAACGCTTTTGTCGTTGAGCTTTTCTATAAATGGCCAACGTCCATACAGCGTGCTCGCAGTACCGAGCGAACATCTCGCACCTTTTTAGGCATCGCGCGACACGTTTTATGGCTTAATTTTTCGCGTTGTTGTATCGGCGCGTGCATCGAATACCAATGTATTGTCTCTTCTCGCGCGGGCGGAGTTGCTTGCTTTTTTCTTTGCTTTTTTCGTTGTCAAGTTAACGAGCTTGTTAGTTTGCACTTGAAATTTTTACGATACTCGTGGCTTCTTGGAATTGCAATGTTTTTTTGGTTAGCGTAATTACCCTCGAATGCAAATGGAAAATTGTCTTTTGTTTTTACTCGGTTAAACTGGATTAACTCGTTTGGTCGACAGCTGCGTTCGTATCATTTGTGCACGACAATGTTAATTCCTCGTTAAAATCAATCATCTACACCAATAAATCCGTGAAATCGATTCGTTATTCGAATTTAACATTCTCAGCTCGGCAAATTACCTCATCAATCACGTGCAAACAGAGAATATACTATGTACATTTTCAACGCTCTTTAAACGAGAAACAAACAAACGACAAAAAATTGCAACGACAAAAAAAACACAGGCGGACGACTATAAACGTCAAATAATACTTCGCGTCGTCAATTACAAGACGAGAACTGCCTGCGGGGACGTATACGTTGTTTTTTTTTTGTAGTATGTTGATCGGAACGTCGACCACCCTCTTCTCTTCTCGCGCGGCTATACACGCGAGCCTCGTTTGCCTGTCGCTTTTAGATGTCTTCGTTTTATGCTTTCTTATTTCTTCTTTTTTATTTTTTCTTCTTTTTTCGTCTCGGAGATGAGCTATGAAGATGTCTAAGGCAGTCGTCGAGAAATTCCATTCTACGTGAAATATATTCGAGCTTGAAGAATGTAGGTTGATGGCAATTAATTAAAAACTTGATATATTTGCACTCGTTTAAAAACAAATTACACCTTATCGGCTGCATGTTCTCAGCTTGCCGATGTTGACGTCAAAACCTTGTGTGTGTGTGTGTGTTTGCGTTCACGTGCAACAACCTTCTCCTCCCACCCCCATTGCGCGCGTTTCACCCACCAACAACACTCTTTTACTCACGCGCGACGTAACGTTTCCACCCTTGACCTCTTTTGCGTTCAATGCCTCTATCGTGTTTTATCTTTTTTTTTCTTTCATTCATCACTCTATACATCGTGTATTCGTCGAAATTATATAATCGATCGACGGATAAATAATTAAACTTTGACGTTTGTCGTCGAATAATATAAACTTTCTTTGATCCAAATGGAAGAGTTCGCTCGAGAATCAAAAGAGAAAGAAAAACACAACAAAGAAAATCTCCCTAATTGACGGGAAGGGACATCGATTACGCATTTAGTCAAGTGGTACTTGGAACTCGGACTATTCTTAAGAGACAAGGGTGAACTTTTGTGTATTTGTTCTCTTGTTTCGCTTCGATGGGTTTCTTTTTCCCCTCCGATATAACGACGTGTACATCTTATCGATAAATGGAGTACTGTTTTTCTTTGTCGTAATCGACGAATAATTTTAAATCGTAAATCAGTTTATTATTAACTGTCGTTCTTCTCTTTATTGCTGCTCGTGTATATATATATATATATATATAGAGAGAGAGAGAGAGAGAGAGAGAGAGAGAGATAGATAATCCGTTGGGATTTACTCTCACTCCACTTTCCAGCATTTTGGTGAATCCCGTAAAACTCCTTCTATTCAGCGACGAGGACGGCGATTCAGTTCCACGTAAGCTATTCTGCTCCTCGTAAGATAGTATCCGATGACCCACTTATTACACTTGGCTTGACTCGATGCTCTATAACCCTTTCTTTTACGAGATGATCCGATATTCGGTATTTTCTTTGTAATGCTTTTGTGAGCAGAGGGCGAAGAAGAAAAGAGACTATCGTCGAATTTATATTACAAACCATTTATTTTATCTTCATTTGCACTTTTCGGCATTTTTATACATAGCGCACGTTTCCGCGTATACCCACGATGCTTGTACGTCATGAGCCATATAAAAGACTTCTCTGGTATATACGTATATACAGGCACACGCTTTTCCTCTCTCAAACTACGTAAAAAAAAAATAAAAACGAAGCGAGTAATCAAGCTTAGAAGCACTCGTAATTCCACGTCGCTCTCATTTCTCTCGGCGAGCGACGAAAATCGCGAGACCACTGCTACTGCCACGGAAATCTCTCGCCGAGTGTGGGAATGAAAAGAGAGAGAGAGAGAGAGAGAGAGAGAGAGAGAGAGAGAGATAATCGGGGCGCCAGCAAAAGTGGATTATCATAAATACCGCTCTCGCTGTCTGGGAAACGAGAGTAGATTTTTTTTGTTTTTTTGAAAGTTAACGTCGTTTCCGCAGAGTAGAATCTATTAAAAAAGAAGAAAAAATATTGATTCCATATAGCCGAATCCATATAGAAATGCTTTCTCTCTTTCTCTTTCTCTGTCGCGCGCTCTCTCTCTGTGTTTGTGTGTGATTATGCGTGGAGCATCGAGATTCTCTTTACTCTCTATTTTGTAGAGATGCATGATTCGTGATAAACCCTCGTGCCATTGTTCGAATCGATGACGAGAATTGTTTTTTTAGTTTGGCTAGGACACGTCGATACTGTATTTATTTTCCCATGCGAGAGATAAGAGTTGTATAGGAAGCGCGCGGACAGTCGTAAAGCATTCGAAAGAAGGGTTTATTTGCGTTGTGTTGCATACTGGGAAATATCCTATTTTTAAGGGAACAAACCAATGAAAAAAAAAAAAAGAAAAAACAAACAAGATCAAAGGATAGCGTCGTTATCGTGGAACGTGTTATTTGGTTAACAATAAAAATTCGTTAAACTCGTAATTTCCCTATACTTAGCCGATAAATCTGAATAACTTAAATGCTCAAATACGAAACATTAGTATCGTAATGACTTGATAAAATTCTATCAAGAGAGCGAAGCGAGTGAACGCGTGTCCCATTTACAAAAATTCAATTTCCCTTCCTGTACCTCAAGGCTTTCTCGACACGGGAGCAACAGCAGCAACGGCAACGGCACCAGCACTAGCAACCAGCATCACTATATAGATACGAGGGCGTGTTTAAGCGCGACTAAATAAATTACTTCAAGTTATACGTTTATGCAAATGTGTTTGCTCTCGCGGGAATATGCCAGAGAGAGAGAGAGAGAGAGAGAGAGAGAGAGAGGGAAAGAGACTTGGATTCCGGTTATCGTAATTTTTTTTCCCGTTCGCTTCTTTCTAAGGGAAGTTATCCATCTTTCTAATTCTACTCGCGCGCGTGTTGCTGTTGGTTTATACCTATACGGATAAAACAAAACAAAAAATATGCAATTAATTAAAAAAATATACAGATGAAATTTACCGTTTCGCCAAGTGTTTGCCGAGAGAAATATTTCATGCAGTTTTTGATGAATTTGTAATTTGCCCGGATTCGCGCAAATTCAACGTCACGGAAATGGTAAAAGCTGGCTACAGAGTAATTTATCTTGTTAACGTTGGATTGGAGATTTTAGAGTAGTTCATTAATTTAATCATAAACAGCGTACAAGGCATGGAAACTGTGTCGTGCGGTATATCAAGTAGCGTTGTTGCAGTTGACGTGTCCTTCATGCGACGAATAATACACTACTAGTCGACGATCAACAATTGTGACCCCTCGTTAATGTTTTTTACCGATATAGCGTACTTGAAATCGATAACAACGTCAAAAATACACAATTCCATTACACGAAAAGCAAGGAGCATTGTCCCTGCAAAAAAAAAAAAGAAAAAATAAAAAGAGGGACGGCGCAAAGTTATATTTTCCTTGCGGCTTCCGGAGAGTAAAAGAGCACTCTCGACGAGAGCGAGAAGAGGTCTGTGCCAAAAGAGTGTCGATTGCGCTCGCGTCCGGAACTTTTGCCACTCCCCCACCTTCCGTATGCGATGGACGACGTAAAACGATTAAGGTTTTTGGCCATTGCAGTACTACTACTACTACTACTACTACTACTACTACTACTACCACTATACACTACTGCTTGCTACTTACTTCTCGTACTTCTCGTATACAGATAGAGAGTTTCTTTTTTGGCGTGGTGAAATGGCGCGGTAACAATTTTATCGCAGTGTTGTGCTATTTTCATTGGCTGTGAAACGATCTCTTACACAGCAAGCGTAATTAATTGGAATACGCTGGGATGGGGGAAGGGTTATTAAGCGTATCAAAGAATTTTATTTGTATTTATTACAATTTTTTGAAAGTGGAAAAAAACAATACGTGCACGCATAATTGTAAGTTAATTGTACCATAGAATTGGTCGTTTGCTAAATTCTAACGTAGCAAAAGTATACAGCTGCGTCATAAAAACCGTTAAACATTATTCTTGCACGCGAAATATTCCATTAGAATAATCAAGCTACACAATCTTCATTAGCAGAGCAGCAACAGAAGCTAGCAGTAGCGTGTACTCTACCGTTTCTATTCGTCTGTTTCCTTTTTTTTCTGTTTTTTTTTTGGTCTTTTTTGTTCTATGCCATTAAATTTGGACGCGCGCAAGCCTCTGTGTCTCTGCCGCTTACACGCGGCGCGGCGACGATTCAATTAAACTACTATATACTCTTGGTTCTTGCTTGGCATAGAAGAAAAGGAGAATACGAACTCCCTCTCTCCAGTCTAATTGCTACTGTGTGTGGCTTGAACAAACTTTGTGCCAAAACGACGCGAATGAGAATTATTACAGTTTTGTTGGTTGTTACTATTGCTGATTTATCGATAGGGTGGTGCTAATAGTTGGGGTTATTTGTTTGAACTTTAATGGCGAGTCTAACCGAGTTAAAAAAAGAAACCAAGGTTTTTTCGATCTAAGGAAAAAAGAAATTCAATTTCAACAATTCGATACCTTGCGAAAGAAAAAGAAAGAACAAGAAAGAACAAGAAAGAAAGAGAATTTGGCAATATATCCGCAACGGTCTCTTATCAATGAGTTAACGGTACAAGTTTGGATTGTCGCGATTCCAATCACGCAACCAGAGTGTGGTAGTGTATATGTGCATAGCCCTCGTCGTACATCTTTTTAAACTCGAAAAAGGCAAAAGTGCACATTTCCGCTGCGTCATCTGGCGCCGCGACGCCTCTCTCTCTCTCTCTCTCTCTCTCTCGCTCTGACCTCACCGCCAATATTTATGTGTGCCACACGCCCACATTCGCCAACTACGGGTCCATTCACCCCTTTCCTCCTCTTTAGTTTCGTTACGTATGTATGTATGTATGTATGTATGTTCGTATATACATATATGCGTATGCACTCGTTGCGTGCTAAATTTATAATGGGTTTTGTTGTTTGTCTAAAAATGGTATATCGTTAAATGTATCGATATTTAATGTACTTTAATTTTGAATTTGTGCAAGTGACAGGTTGGTCGCGATAATGAACTGTCGTTACTTGCTTGAATATAGATTTAACATTGGCCGAGCGCACGTAGATGAAATTAATTGACTAAATTGGTGAAAAATTAAGCTCGACGATACGAACGTTGAAATCGAGAAGGAAAAACGTGTTCCGTTGGCAAGTAATTCACTTTTGTAACAATGTTATTTATTTGACAATGTAATATGGATACGTATGAGTTGTACCTTATCGATTCGTTGTATATTTTTAGTTTTCACGCTCGACAATGTAATATACATGTCGTAATAGCGTTTACTCTTTAGCCCATTTACGTAGCTTATCTAACAAAACACCGAAAAAAAAACACAAAAACACACTCGAAACCTCTTAATAAAACACTTGTCCCCGCACCCTCTCAACCCGTTCTTTACAATAGTTCGAAAAAAAAGGAAAAAGAAAAAGAAGAAGTAGCAAACGTAAAAGAGGGCCACGAACAAAAGCGATGCTTTTCTAGAAGGAGAGATTTTTCGCGTACGCGTGCTTCTACGCCGAAAACCACGCTTTTGTCCCGTGTACCCTTTCCCTTTCCTTCTACTTAAAAAGAAGTTCCCAGGTAGGGATACGTTTATGGAACTTGCAGAAAAGACTGCGTGCCGCTTTGTTTTCAACGTTGAATGCGTTCGTTCTTTTCCTTTTTGTGTTATTTTTTAATGTTTTAGAGATGACAGGTGTTGTTGGGTGTATTGGGGTAACCCCGTTCATTTGATCACTGTACTCTTGATGAGACATTTGTTAGGATGGCGCGTGCTCGATTACGCTTCGTCAGAAGCTTATTATCCAGGTAGTTTTAAAGCTAAAATTATGTATTTGGACGAAACAACAAGCTTTAAGGGTATGGTATCTCGAGCGAAACATATTTCAGCTTATATGCAGATATGAACAACAAAAATTAAAGGAAACGTCAAGCAAGGTACATAATGGAGGTATTGACGGGAAAGAATACAAAACAAAAACATCAAATGTCCTACGCATAAATTGTCGTTCGAACAGCGACGGAATATCGTCCCATCGTCAAAATCCCATATCAAAGCCGAAAAGACGGCGTGTAACTATTTTTTGTTTGCCCCTTTTTTTTCCTCGATGCTACCGTGCTCTCTTACCGTCGTAGGCTGAATCTTAATTAGGCGTCTTTGTCTTTCAGAATTTCCGCGCGCGCGCGCTATATAGAGAGAAGATAGACATCGAAGACGATTTATGCCGACGGGTAGTACTTCGTTAAATTTTTTTTATAAGCTTTCTACAAAATAAAATGTCTTTTCTTGTTTCAAACGTGATTCATTTCGACACTTATTTTCCCATTGGGATTACTAATGATGAACGACGATTCTTGGAACGACGTGTATTTATAATCTGTTTATATGTCCGCACATCGTTCCATTCGACAATGTCAAAGAGCTTTTATAGCTTGTTCGATGGTGTTTTATTCGCTCGAGAAATTCACGCGTGAGAATAACGACGAGAAATGGGCAGACTCTCTCTCTCTCTCTCTCTCGAGACTATAAAATTTTGCAAGTACATTACAAGTGAAAACTGCGTAAGACACGGAATAGTTCTCGCGTCATCGCGCAAACGCTAAGTAGACCATCGTAATATAATTATTGAGATGTTGATTTTCGTACGCAATTTAATTTGTTTGAAATGCGTCGGTCAACTTATCTTCCAACTCTCGGAAGAAAAATGAAAATAAAAGACGCCCATTAAAATTCAAATAAATCTACTTTCGTTCTAAGTTATCTTTGAATTAGTATTCCCAACGAAACATCTCATCCAGCAATAGGAGCGTATCCTCGTTGATTTATCTTCACAGGCCAATCTGATAAATTTCGATCATAATCACACTTTCGCTTATGCTTGAAGTCTTAACAAATCAACCCGACAACGAAAATTCCTCTCTTATAACTTCGCCAGCGAAAAATCACCTGTAATTTCTTCTCTTTTCTTCTCTTTTCTCTCTCCCCCTCTCGTCGTGTATTAACGAGGTCACATAGCAACGGTGGCTTTTGAAATAGCTCTCATGAATTTACCATCGATGCCGATTATTTTCTCGAGAAAAGAGATTCGAGTAGCAAAAGAAAAAAGAATAACGACAGAGGCTGATTGATGCGTGGAAAATATATATATACGAGATGGTTCGAGACAAAAGGGACGAGAGAACAACGATGAGGAAAATTGCAAGTGAGTTTGAAGATATTTTATGATTCTGCTGAGATCAACTTGATTTATTACCACGGAGTAATTGTAATTACTCGGCGATGACGCGTGGAACTGAAATGTATGGGCTTGACGCTCTGCTCTATATTTATCAATCCACAAATGAGACATGCAGTGGCAAACAACAAATTTCACGTTGTTACTATTTGTGTACTACTCGTATTTTACTTGGACAGTTTCAATACCTTTCGGCTATTCAATCAAACTTTTCATATTTTTAGGGATAAATTATTGAAAATTATGGTAATCGTTGCAATTATCCCAAGAGCGTAGAGCTGTTGACGTTACGTTTGATCACGAATTTCATATCAAACTCCTAAAACCACCCGCCCTTATTACGAAATATCAATCTCGTTAAAATTCAATCTCTGCCCAAAAAAAACACGTCCTCCATCGACTCACCCAGACGCATAATTCATCTCGTCGCTAACCACTTTGATTAATCCGCAAATTCATAAACCCACGGGACAACGAAAGAAAAATTAACGCGAGCCTCGCTTCCTTTCCTTTATTTCGTTCGTAGCCAAGAGATTATTCGTTTTCTACGTTTGTACACGTGTATATTTTTTTAATTTACGACGAAAAAAAAAGAAGAATTACGGTTGTGCAAACGTTAAGTTTTTCGTGTAACAATTTAGAGAAAGAGAGACACACTTGGCTCGCGCAAAAATCCCGTTAGTTTTTTGCACGAAGCATCCGTTCTCTCGAAAAATCGCGTCCGCTTCCGGCATTCCCGGAAGTCTGTGTTGCAATTGAAGCAGCGACTTCTCCACGGGACAGTTTAGACTAGTTTTGTTTTGGGATAACGCTTTTTAGCGCTTTTTGGCTATCGGTTTGGATAAGTGGGGGGAGGGGGGGAGTAAAAAAACTTGGGTTTTTTACAAGTACGAAAGCTCAAGCCGAAGAACGATAGATTTTTTGCGCAATCCGTAACGTGTAGTAAAGAAAATGAAAATCTAGATTTCAAGCTTTCGGAATAATTAAAGAACATTAAGCTACATCGCGAAGAATCGAACGTCGTTGATAATTTTCCAATGCGAATAGGCGACAGGTAAAAAAAGAAAAGGAAATGCAAATGGAAAAGTTTCGCGAGAAAAGAACAAAGGGGAAGAAGGGGAAGGAATCGTTGCAAAAACAAAAAAAAATTAATAGCTTCCTCAGCTACTGTACTCTCGTCGTATGCAACGCTCGCGTTTCCCCTCATTCCCTCGTATTTTTTTCAACCGAGCGGAAGAAGAGATAGCGACTCGACGAGGAAAAGGGATTGGCGGAGATAATTGTGAATAATCATATACATTTTAAGCGTAAAAGCATATATTCTTTGCGAGTAAAAAAAATCAAGAAAAGAAGTTCGTTTCGGAATGCACGAAACACCGAAAAATCAAGTATATGGTGCCCCCTAGTGGCATGGAATTTCAGTTGGTTTGCGATTCATCTTGCGCGCGGAGAATGCCGAAGCAACGACGACGCTGACGACGACGACTGTGACGACGAGCGAATAGAAATGCGAGCGCTCGCACGGTTATGAAACAGAAGGAGAAACGGAATATCAAATCGCAAATCTTCCTTTTCGTTGATTTTTTGTTGTTTTCGGGTGTCCTTTTGAAGAATTTACCGAAAATTGGGATTCCTCTCTTTTTATTCGGTAAACGAGGATAATTGAATCTCTTTTGAGAAGGCAACGATGGTTATTTTGGTTGAACCTCTCGCAGTTTTTATTTTATTTGCCAATTGTCAACGCGTCAAACGTCCGTTGAGATTTTAAAAAATATTTAGCCACGATCGAATAAAAACAATAAACGTTTACATACGTAAAATGTTACATCAACAGGTGTGCTTGAAAACCAAAAAATTATAACAATTAAACGACCAACGAGCAAACAAACAAGCAAACAAAAATAAACTCTTGAAATCTAGGCCAGCTAAATCCCGGCTACATCTTTGTCGCGCACGCTCGTCGAAAAAAAGAGTCTTTGAAAATCTTGAAAAAAAATGCTTTATAATACATGGGTTACACAGCCTATCGTACGGGCCTGCGTTGTATGTGGATGACCTTGGCCCGCGCGATTTCGGCACGTGCGTTCCTATACTCTCTTGTCTCGAGCCGACTATACTATATATATATATATATATATACACACATACGTGTATATTCTTTCCTTTCTTTATCCCTTCCCTTTTCTTCCTTCTCTTTTTCTCCTACCGAATGAGTTTGTACGGGGGGGAATCGAGCAGTGGACCTTGAATTTTTGCTCAGCCTAAATTTTATTGTCGAGAGAAAGGAACTGAATCAGCTGGCGTATATAATCAGCAGCCATTTTTTTCTTTATTTTTTTCCTTTTCTTTAATTTGGTTAAGGTAACGAACTATTCCATTTGTCCGATACTCGGATGAGTAATATTTAAAGCGATGTATCGCGATCGAATACTCTTCACCTTCGTCGTTTCCTCGTTGCTTTTTCGTTATTCTTATCGACGCTAGTTTCAATTTGAAAAGAAACCGCCAAAATATTTTGCTTTTTTTCTTTGCCATTCATTCAAAATGTCGTTAAAGAAAAGACCGTCGGTACGTTTGAACGATTCGAAGCAAGGAAATGGAGTATCCGTACGCATACGGGTAATTTTTTTCCTCGACACCTATTATACTTTCACATCGAGATCTTATTTACAGTTCTACCGACACGACAAAAATCCATTTCCTGTCGTATCACCGATTCAAAATCTAAGCAACTTTGATTGGTCAAAGAAAAAAAAATCTTCATTTCCCCTCCTTCAAAACTCAAGTTATTCGCATACGCGTTCCCGCGTACGTATTCGCACTTTCTTATTTCCCGTGTTCTCAAACGCCTGAGAAGGATAATAAAAGTTACGTGCGTGCGCGTGTGCTCTCGTGTATCGCGTGACAGGCATCGTTTGAAAAAAAAGAACGTAATAAAACGAACTAGTTTTGTCACCTACATACACATACACATACACATCTCTATCCAACAGCCGACACGTGTAGAAATAATAATTGTCGTGCTTTGTAAATGCTCCGCAAAGAAAGGAAACGAAAAGTTGCACTCGAGAGAAATATAGGTGCATTAAATAATAATAATAAATTGTAAAAAGACGAGAGAGAGAGAGTCAATGATGATCGTCGACGTCGATTAACGTGCCATCGCCATACCTACACGCGTGTCTTGTAACAATCGATTTGGATGCTTTTTTAAGATCGTAAGCCAATCCACAGTACTCAAGGAAATCAAGAAGTCTCGTGCTCAATCCTTTGTTGTAACCGAATTCCGACATGCCGCAATCCCATGGGAAAATGTGACGATAATTATGCCAACCATCGCCAGTGGTTAACCAGTCTGCTATTGACGATTGCGTTGGATTGATTCTCCTGTTATTATATTAAATACAAAAAAACCCTAGTTTTATTATTGGTTGTCGATAAGAAATTTAACGTTTATTACGTATACTTGTCGATTGGTCTCGTTCCATAAGTGTGAGCGAATGAATTGACACTCGACGTGCAATGTAACACGCAACAAATCTTGAAGAAATAATTGATCAACGTAGACGTCCATAAATTCTCGTTCCACAAGTAAATTAGTAACATTACTGGTATCGTCAACGTTATTATCAAGTGTAGAGCAACGATGTACCTAACGAACGTAATCATCGATAGAGAGAGAGAGAGAGAGAGAGAGAGAGAGAAATCATACGGTCAATTATCGCAACTTCGCAACGATATACTCACTTTTTCTGAAACACAACGAGTCGATTCTCCTCGAGATCCGACAAATCGATGCATTTTCCTTTCTCGATAACCAAGCGATGTTTTTTCATCGTTAACCAACCCATGTGCGAGAACCAAAATCCTCGCGACGCGTTGTATGGGTCGGCATCTGTGTCGCTGAATTTATGATGTAAACGATGATCTCGTGCCCACCAGTAAACGCAACGCTGACGATTTTGTTTATCTTTTATAACCATTTGGAAATTGTTCAAATATAGTTTTCGTGAATTTACTTGTCCTGACATTGTGTGAAAGAAAATCAATGGACATTGCAAAGCTTTCGTGGCCTTGTAACTGTTATGCGAGTAATATCTGTGAGAGCCCAACACGACACCTTGACCACTTAAGAATCCTTGGATAAACGCTTTGACGACCAAACAAAAACAAGGAAAAATAAAGGTACGCCATATGTGATGGTCGGAAATTATTACGTTGCGATATCAACCGACCCCATGACAAAGTCATCCATTTGGCTTTGAAGAGAAGGCAATAGAATCCAACGAGACCGGCAGCATTTAAAATAATACAGTCAAACACGTATCGTGGAACATACTCGTGACGATAATTTGGATCTGTTCCCAACTTTTCGATCGTCGTTACCTTCTCGACACGGTCGTCGCTACAATTGTTCAAATCTTTGTCCGTGTTTTGTGACATTGCCCACTTGACACCGACAGACTCGATACTGAACGTCCGTCGTTGCAAGAATATTCCTAAATATAATTGATTTTCCTCGATTCGACAATCTACAATTCATATTTGTCTGTTTGGTGTGCAAATGAGCAAACGATCGTAAGTTATCGCTTTATTCTTTATTATTCCAAAGAGAGGTAGGAAATTATCAACAACGCAGAAATTCACTAGCCATGTTTTTTATTTTTTATTTTTCGTGGATTTTAACGTTGATTAAAGTTCAAGCGACTTGTCGCCGTGACGAGTAGCGCGCGCCTTAACGATCCTCGTCGAAGCTTTTTTCAGATCGTACGCATAACCGTATCTGGCGAAAAATTCAATAGCCAAAGTGGCAAGTCCTTTACTGTAGCCAAATTCCGATAATCCGTAATCCCATGGAAAACAGTGATGGAAATTATGCCAGCCATCACCACCCGTTACCCAATGCACGATTTTTGACTCGACTGGATTGATACGTCTGTGGATGTACATATGTGTGTGTGTGTATGTACACACGCGTAAGCGTTGAATTAAACCGTATTCTATATTTTGCGATATAATTACTTGTCAAAGGGTCTCGTGCCGTACGCGTGTCCAATGGAATTGATGGAAAAAATTGTACGAAGGACAACGCAATAACGTAAGCAATAAGCGATGCAAAAGGCGGTCCACAGATTTTTATTCCACAGGTAGTATGGGCTTAGCCATGGGAACAGAAAACCAACGAACAAATAGAGTTTCGAGAAATATCTGAACGACAAAAGACAACAGAATTAACGACGTATATCTTGTTTTTTTCACATGGTAACTTTGTCTTTGTATCGTACTTGCGTTGAAACATTAACCAGTCATCTTTAGCAAGTCGGATACGTCAATTTGCTTGGAATTTTCCAGTACTGCTGGATGCTTTTCTACCAATAACCAACCGATATGAGAAAAATAAAAGCCTCGCGTTGCATTGTAAGGATCGGCATCTGTGTCGCTGAATTTATGACGCAAACGATGATCCCTCGCCCACCAAAAGATGTTCTACAAATAACATGGTTTTTTTACGTTTTGCGACAATTAAAAAGTCATAAATGGGATATGTACGAACTTGACCAGCTATCGTTTGAAAGAAAATTAACGCAAGCTTCAAGCTTTTTGTTGGTGTAAAGCTTCCGTGTGAATATGCACGATGAGCGGCTAGCACGACCGCTTGATTATTCAACAGTGCAAGTACAAAGGCTAAAAAGAACAAACGATTAATCGTGAAAACGACGTGAGTGATAAAATTGTCGTTGAGTTGTAGGTATTATCCCATAGAACGGTAGTGAATTGAGCACCGCAAAAGCAATAGTACAATCATAAAGTCGAGAACAAATGTAGGAATACGAAGAAAGTAGGACGGATGATATGACGCTGCTTGAATTTGTAATTCACGTCGGTCTCGAGCTTTCGAAATTTCGTTTCGCCCGATAGAGAGACGACGTTGAAAGAGACTTGAGCGTTTGAAACTTGTTCGTATTTCGGCTTGTTCCCAAGTGTGTATGCAAATATATGGCGTAATGCTTCTGCACCGAACGACATTTTTTGGCGTGTTAGTGGAAACGTCGCAACTCAAAAATGACTCGAAATACGTTGGATTTTCCTTTCTTTTATACAAATGATCGCTGCTTATTAATTCGTTGTACGAAACATTAATGGCGTTGTTATGAATAAACATTTATTTACGACTGTGGATCGCCTAGTCTTCCTTTATTCGCGAAAATACAATCGCAATGATTTTTTTGTCGCAACAAAATGGTCGAACAAATCAATCGGAGAATTCGCTGACTGCGATAGAACCGTCACCGTGACGTACCCTATGATTGTAAACGAGACTGGACGAAGCTGATTTTAAATCGTAAGCAATTCCAAGAGCCGCCATGAGATGTAAAACGTTCGTGGCAATGCCACCTCCGTAATCAAATTCGGAAATGGCGTGGTGCGTTGGGAACGCGTGGTGATAGTTGTACCAACCGTCACCGAAGCTCACGATATCGCCCAACTTCGACATTCGTGCCGATATCCTCCTAATAACAATCAAAAGAAACGTTCGTTGGGTCGAATGATTTGTTTGTTTCTTTTTGTTTTTTTATTTATTTTTTTTTTTTGTTGGATCGAATTCTTACGCGTCGAACGGTCGTGTTCCGTATAGATGAGCGATGGAATTAATAGCCCAAGTAGAGTTGTATGTATCGTTACGTGTACGTCACGATACGTACAAACGGTGAAGAAACACGTCCAAAAGTTGTCGATCCAAAAGTATACTGGCACGGCTACAGGTGTGAAGATGTTGACTAACAGGAACAACGGGACGTAGTATCTGCGAAAAAAAATAAGGACGATCGAATTGCCAGCGTCTGTAATTTTCGTACGATCTCGACAAAGTGCATCTACCTCTTTTGGAACGTCAACAATCGATCCGATTCCACGTCCGACATATCGATGGTCTTTCCTTTTTCCTTGACGAGTGGATGTTTATGCGTCGCGAGCCAACCGACGTGCGAGAAGAAAAAACCTCTCTTCGCGTTGTACGGATCGGCGTCGGTATCTACGAATTTGTGATGTAATCTATGATCCCTCGACCACCAATAAACGTTACTCTAAAAACAATAATACTGATTCATTGCGATCGAAGATTAACGACGACATTAACTTACCTGTCCAGTAAGAGTTTGTAAAACGATAAATATCGCTTTACCGGTGGTCGTTAGTTTAAACGAGCCATGGCAGAAGCCACGATGGGATCCTAAAACCGCACCCAATAACGCGGAAAATCCTACTTCCGTACCTTGCAAAAACCCACGTACAAACATACACACACACACGTCTACGTATCTTTTAATCAATTTTATTAGTTTCAAACGTTCAATCGAGCGTACTTACCCCGCACGAAAGTCAGCGGTTTCACTCGAAAAGTGAGAATCAAATAGAGTCCGTAAACGGCTCCCACGTGGAGTACAATCAAAAGGACAACTGCCAAGTAATCGTATTTGTGCTTGTAGTTTGGATCTGTTCCGAGTTTGTAAAATGTCGTAGCATCCTCGTCGTAAACTTCCTCTCCTGGTTTGAATTTCTGAATAAAAAAACAAACGATTCGACAAACATCGCTTACGTTTGTTCGTTTGTCGATATTTCTCGGATTTTTGCGAATACCTTGGCTTTGCGGACGGATACAGGTAGTCCGTTGGATATCATTATTTGGATATTTAAATCTCGAGAGTGTGTTTCGATTTGTTTATCGTTAATCGATCACTGACATCGATCGTACCAACGCAGATTTCTTTATATAGGCGTATCACGGTGGGAAACGTGTAAACTTGGAAACGGAATTTTGAGGCCGACCGAAAAGGAAAATTATTTCAATAATTGTTTGTCGAAATATACAATATCGATAAAACATACTCGTAGCTTTGACGATCGCGAGTGATTTGAACGTTAAATAAGTCCATCTGCAATGCCAAACGAAAAGAAAATAAAAAAATTCGTAGAGGTAATTTGACGCGATTGCGCGAGTGTAAATATTAGAGGGGATAGCGAATCTTAAAAGAACTCGTAAAAGAGGGCCTTATTGGTTAAGCGTTTGCTGGATGACCATTGGTAAAGTTGTATAACGATGCGGCGCGCGAGGAGAACGCGAAAGAGGAAAATTGTATCGATTGTTATGGGTTGCAATCGAACAGCGTTATAATAAGGTGTAGTGAAGAATAGAAAAAGATACGTGTACAGGACGTAATTTATTACAACCTTTACCTATCGTCTTACACAAGTATAATTCATCGCGTTATACAACGACGACAATGACGACAACGAGGGAAAAAAGAAAAAACACCTGCCAAATAAATCTCTTTTACTACAACGTACCGAACAAAAGCTGTATATACGCAACATCGCGAATCGCGTAAAATCAAGGCAAAAGGGAAAGGTGGGCTAAAACAAGGAGAAAGAGAGAAAAAGAAGCGAAGAAGCGCCTCAAGATAAATAAAGCCGTGCGCGCCATCTGTTCGATGACCACCTGCCGGCAGGTATGCATCGTATACTCTCTCAACACTTGGAGTATACGCGTGCGTGTATTGTATTTCTATCTCTGTCTCTTCTAGTAGCGTCAGCATCAATTAGCCAAACGGGTGTTTCTTCCGAGGTCATTCTTGTTTATACGCGACACGCGATATTTCGGGAGGGGCGATGCAAACGACGTGCGATCGAGCAAATCTCGAGGAGAGACGAGCCAGGGGTCGGGCTGGGCGAACAGGTGTTTATCGACGTTTTGCAAAGCGATATCGTACGTCGTTGATAAATCGATATAAATCAATAATAACGGGGATAATAATAATAACGAGGAGAAAGAGAGAATTAGAGGTACGTGTAACGCGTCAAACGCGCGCCAACTATTCAGCGATAACGCGAGACGACGCTAGCCGTACCGTGGCAAAAGGTACCAAAAAAAAAATAACACAAAGACGAAGACGGCGATTCGTACGTTACGTGCATTTTTCTGGGTACACGGTAAGCGCGAAGATGAGAAGATACGCGCGCGAAACGCGAGGGAACGAATAAAAAAAAGCAAGGAGAGAAAGAGAGAGGAAGCCGCGAGTAAAGAAGCTTCGGCGAACGTTGCACATGGCGCTTTACTTGCAAGGTATGCGGGCGCTGCAACCGCGTTACTTTCCGCTGCTGTTGCCCCATGTGGTCGAATATTTTTTGTTCTTTCTTTGCTCTCAAGCGTGCGTCAAGACGTTACGCGTGTCTCTAGGTATCGGAAAAATACTTGTCCGACGTTGCAATTTGATTTATCTTTATTGAATTTTACAACTAATTGACTCGATCTTGTTATCTATCGATAAGATTTTTCATAAGCTACTCTTCAAATATTCTATAACATTGTCGTTTGAAGAACAAAACGGAAAAAAAGATTCTAATAACGTTTCACGTATAATTACAGGCAGCGATACTTCAGCAGACAGCCGAATACATATACCAGCTCGAACAGCAGAAAACTCAACTGCTGTCTCAGAACCTTCAATTGAAAAGACTGGTGGATCAACACGAAGGTGGCGATGTACCGACAAAGAAACGCAAGCACGAAAGCCAAGGTTTATAAATACATAAATACTACTATAATCGAATAACGGACCACACGCGAAATTTCAACTTGTACATGTATATGTGTATATATATATAAAGCCACGATACGTATTCCATGTTGCCGTGGGAGGTCAACTAATGATATTTAATGGCTATGCTTCCGTTCGTGTTTTGACAAATTGCTCTCTATCTTTACCCGCTATACGTGCAGAATCCACAATGAATTTTACTCGGGCCAGTGTGTATCGCTTCAAGTTTGTGCAAACGATCATTTTTGTTTTTATTCCACAATCAAATTATTCATACGCTGTTTCAAATGTTAATTTTTCACCTTAACGTTTAATCTCACGGTACAAAATTTATAAAAGAATGCTACAATAAAAAAGGGCATTTATATCGTCACAATAGAGCATTATACGATTAATTTAGGGAGAGCTTTCAATTTTTTTTCCTCTTTCTCTCTCTCTCTCTCTCTCTCTCTCTCTCTTTCTCTTTTTATGGCCCATTAAAAGTTATTACGCACGTAGCCATGCAATTTAAAGTATAATCGGCAATACAACGAATAAAAAAAGTAGAAAAGAGAAAGGAATATTCCGTTGATTGATATAAATTTCATCGAGTCTTACTTTGATCGTAATAAGAATCCAAGAAAAAACACAAATAACAGATTCTTATACGAAATTACAGTTTACTTTCGCGTAAATAGAACGCCTCCCACGCGTTGCGTATTATTAAGTAATTATAAAGAGAGAGAGAGAGAGAGAGAGAGGGAGAGAGAGACAAGTCTCACGTGAATTTACGATCTGCATTTGTTTATTTGCCAGGGGGGTTGTTGATGGCGGGGTAGTACGCGTGCACCAGAAGAGAGAGAGAGAGATTTTTATCGTTACGACAACTACCGTTTTCGCGCGCTGCCCGTAATTCATGCTAATGCTGTACACCCGAGCTTGCTACCCGCCATGGAATTGAAATTATGCCTTTGGGGAAACAGCGTTGGATTTTCGTTCTACGTATTACCGTCGCTAGATACTATGGATTTAAGATATAAATTACAGACGATGTTGTTATTATTGATACTATGTTTCCTCTTTTTTTTTTTCATTTTTGTACAAAGTAATACAAGTGATAGCTCGCGGGCATGAGCTCAATGTTCGAATAATAAACATAACAAAGGAATAGTTTATAAAAGACGAACAAATGATTCGAAATTCTTAGGTATAATTTCTTACGATCCTCTATAAATCAATTTGAAAAGCCCATCGGAAGGTCGGTCAGTAAGTTGCATGGAATTTGCGAGTAAAATGCAGTAGAAAAAAAAATAATAAAAAATAAAAGAGCTATAGAGCTTTTATCGTCGGTTGTGCTCGAAACGAAATAGCTTCCTGGGCTGTGTGCTGTATACACAGCCGCGATACCTAAAGTACACGAGAGGGACGTCAGCTCATTTTTCGCACCACCACTGACTTTGGTGTACGTGTTCGATTGTTATCCATGGAATTTATCGCAGCCTTTCTTGACTCTCTCTCTCTCTCTCTCTCTCTCTCTCTCTCTTCCCCTTACATACACACATAGACACACATACGAACGCTTACATTCCCTCTCTCACTTTCTATATGACTTTTGTTTTCGCTTACCGTAGAATTATCGGCAAACGGGAGGGGTCTTTTTGCCTCGCGGGATAACGATCGAAGCGTTAGACCACGTTGATTAAACAAATTTACGGATGCTTTTACAAAGCTTCTCGTTACTACGCGATCAAACTTTTATTTTTGTATTCGCACGAATGTTTAACAAATGTCCGACGTTTAATCAAACAAATGTTGTTCTTTCAACACAGGTGTCGTAGTGAGTCTACCAGTACACGTGAGCGAAAGTGGCGACGAAGGTTTAGGTAGTATGTCACCAGAGCCATTATCAGTGATTACGGTATCAGCGGATGGACACGCGTCTGTTGGTAGTAACGATCAAGTTGCCGAGCTTAAACGTCAACTCGAAAGAGAACGTAACGCTCGTGCTCATCTTGAGAAGCAGATGAGGACGTTGCAGAATCAACTCTTCCCCAGTGATCGTTATCGCGAGGAGCATCTAATTGCTTATCAACCTCACGAGGTATGCGATTGCTTCGTTTTTTAACGTCCATTTTCAGATACGAGACCTGCAAATATCGATTTTTCCTTTTAAACAAACCTCTGTTCAACAGGTGATCGAGCACACGAACAACGTACTCCAGCAAGATCTCGACGACGGTATGCCAGGTCTTCAAGTAGTATCCGTCGTATCGGTGCCAACGGTTGGATCAACGCAAACCGTCGAAACGAGTAACGCTGATTCGAATACACCTCCGCTGTCACCTCAACCGGGTTGTGAGATCATCGTGCCGAGTAACATCGGTAACGACGAGACAGTCATTTCGAAAGAAGTGACCGTCGCCGATATTCTTCAACAAGTAGAATCACGGCCATCGAGTCCACAACAGCAGCAGCAGCAGCAGCAACAACAGCAACAGCAACAGCAACAACAACAGCAACAACAACAACAACAGCAAGTAGCTAAAATAGTAGCATTTGCCGGTGTTGGTGGTACTGTGTTCGCGTCGACCATCGACGAACAAACGATCGCCCAAAATGGATCCTTCAGTCCTGCTTACGCAGCTACACTTACGCCGACAACCGTTAGCGGAAAATTTGAGACTGCCACGCAATTTATCACCGCTAGCCCAACCAGGCCATTTTCACCCGATCAAGACAGTAGTCAGCAGAGGTTGCCAAGTGTTCTCGAGGCTGCAATGAAGGCTGAACCCAAGGTTGAGGTCGAGAGGTAAAGATCAACGATCAATTTTACTACTTTGTTTCACGATTTCGTTGGAATTTTCGAGTATAATATTGTTGAGTATTTGTAGGTTACCATCGCCCTCGAATTCGTTGGACGACGGAAGTGCACCGCAAGCGCGATTATATCTTGCAAACACGTCCCGACAAAATTTGGAAACGATAGTCGAAGCGATCCGCCATTTGGAAGGTGATCATTTGTTTAGCGACGAGCCAGCTCAAGATGCACCATTGGCATTAACGAACAAATCAAGCGGAGCAAGTAGCGTGAGCACCAAGCGATTGCACGCGGAGGTCAACAGTTTTCTGCAGTTCAACAGCGTGCAACAATCGCCATCTCAATCGCCATCGCAAACGCAGCAGGTGCGGCCTGGTGTGATCGTAGTCAAACACTCGTGATCCGTAGCCACTCGTGGTCTCAAGTCATTGTCGTCGTCGTCGTCGTCGTCGTCGTCGTCGTCGTCGTCGTCCTCGTCGCCGCTGTCGTCGTCGTCATCGTCGTCGTCGTCGTTGTCGTCGTCTTTGTTGTCTTCGTCGTCGTCGTCGTCGTCGTCGTCGTCGTCGTCGTCGTCGTCGTCGTCTTCGTCGTCCGATACCACCAGCGCGTGAGCCATGTGAGGTGGGACTCGCGAGCTAAAGCAAAGAGATGAAAGGAAAAAAGAGAAAAAAAAATAACGAAAACACGATCAAATTCGACGTTTTATTATGTTTTTTTTTGTTTTTTTTTTAATAATCTGTGCCAAATAATGGAAGTACCGTGACCTTTTGTTCCTTCATCGTAGATGTTTATAGAGGATAGTGACAACACACGACTGACTCTGCGGATACACGAGTGTAGTTTTTTTTTGCGAAAGAGCGCACGAGAGAAAAAGAGACAAGAGACGTTTATTGCTTTTTGTTCGTACACTGTTTTACCTATTTCTCTATTAGTTTCCTCCATTCACTTTGTTTTTTCTTCTTCTATTTACCCTGTGCATCTATACTTTGTAATAATACCAGTTAAGCGCACGAGTGATAAAAACTCGGGGACGATTCTGTTCTTTTTTTTTATTTTTTTAAACCGAGGAGGAGTGAAAAAAACAACAGATACATTGAAAGCGAGAGTGTGAGAGAGGAAGAAAAAGAAGTTAGCGCGTAGTAGTTTATGCCTAGCGTTGAAACAACAACAAAACATACAATTATAAGGTATCTTACATGTCTCTTAATTGATAAGACAAAAACAACCCAGTAGCGCGCGCAGCGTTGCAAAGTCATCGCCCAAAGCCCGAGGCGGCGATGTTTTCTTTTTTTAAGATTCAAGCGAGGATTTAAACGGAGAAAAAGCAACATTTGTAAGCTATAAGGATAGTTTATACGATTAGGGTGTTAGATACGTAGGAATTGTTTAGCGCAGAGAAAGTGAAGTACGATAGAGTAAAAGTGCTATTTGAGCCTGGGCTGCGTGTTTGTTTGTTTGTTTGTTTTTTTATTTTTCTTTTTCGCGATGTGCGCGCAGTGCAAATTTACCTGAGCAGTCACACTGTTGCCGTGTACGAGCGATTTATCGTGCGAGAGACCGTGACCAAACCATGGTAAAGTCTCGTTTCATTTCTCCTTTCGGCTTGTGAAGATTTTAAAGAAGAGTGACGATGTGCGGGATAGAGTTGACCATTTTTACGGTTTAAGGAGATGATCGGCGCCAGACCCTATCGATTCTCCTCTTATCGGTAGAAATTCCAAACGGGCTTGCGTCATTGTGTTTCTTCTTACGATCGATACAAGCGAACGGAATTCGATTTCTATATTGAAAAGACTAATGTACAAATTCAACAAATTTAAATGGAAGCTCTGCTAAATTCAATGGATTTCTAATGGATTTCTCGTTATCGAGTTATTTGTTTTGAACGAATTCATGTAGCGTTTGAAAAATAATTCAGAAAACTCATCAAAGGTTTATAATCACAAGGAATGATGCAAACAGCGGCATGCTAACGTGTGAACCGGCGCGTCACAATTCTAATAGCATTAGTAGATTTAGACTTTGCAAGATCATGGTTGGCATTTGAATTGGTACCTCGACGCGGAGAAACTACAAACGGGAAAAAAAGAAAACATTTTTCAACGAGGACCATTTGAGGCCTAAAAAAAGACGAAATAACATTGAAACGCACGTTCGACGACGAGCATTCGGAGATTGAGTCAATAAATCAAGAAATACTTTGAAAGCTTTAACGCGTTTTCGCGATTCTTTGTTTCTTTATTAATTACGACTTAAAAACATTATTTATTCGTTTTTCCTTGTATAAAAAAGAAGAGGAAACTTTTTTACATTTACGATTACGCATCATTGACAATTATACTGCGTAGTCGCATGGTATTTGTTCTCGTTGACGAGATCCTACACGTGCGAATACGCCGAGACACTATTGCGAAGATATTTTCTTAAGTGAACGGACTAATATTTTTATCTATTGTTATTTTGGATACTTGTGTATAAAACAAAAACAAAATACAAAAAACAAAAACAAAAACAAACCCTAAAATCGCAGTAGTTGATGGAAAGCTTGTCGATCGTCGGCGAAAACTTCTTTTTGGTCGTCAAATGCGTAAAGTGCGCACTTTGTATACGAAAAATAAAACAAAAATAATGGATAAATTGTAAAAAGTAAAAAAGGAAGCGCCTCACGAGCGTGTTAGTAGTACGTTTAATAAGCATTTAGTGAGAAATCCTCGTAAGCTTAAATCGTTTTTTTTCTTGGCGCTTTGAGTATACAGCTCGTGTTTTTATTTTACTATTATCATTTTTTTTGTTATTTATGTAAAGCACACTTGATCGTCAGGCGTATCTAATACCATTGACGTGTATTTCGAGCTATGAGCTTAAGTACATTTTTTTCTTTTTCTTTTTAATATTATAATGCGAGTTTTGTACATGTTCTGTAAATTTTTGTACGCTTAAGCTATTTATTCAGAGATTATTAAATCGATATAATACCAAAATTATTATTATCACTAGGCGAGTTCTCTTCGAAGAAGAAACGTCGAAATTATTACAAACAAAAACACTTAATCGTAAGGGTATCAAAGAAATACACGTCGACGCCGTAATATCAAACATTTGTAACAGGCTGCAAAGAAACATGCCGAAGCCAAATTCGTAGTTGTTAAAGAAATCATATTCGTATTCATGAAATTTGAAAATTGAAACACATTCATTGTTGTAAATAAGGCGTATCACAAATATCAAAATCACTGATGAAATTGGCTTCGGTTGCATTTTGATAAGTTATACATGAAAAGCCTGGCATTGACGTATGTAGCATTGTAAGCGACTAAATATTGGATTCATTGACTCCGCATTCGCATAAGTTCGACAATGAGCGAAAAATTTCCAGCGCATTTTGCATCTCACCTTCCCCCCCCCCCAACCCCACCCCTCTACCCCAGGTGCGTTGCTATGTAGCGTGAGTAACGAGTGTAGTCGAAAATTGTCTTTTTCTTTTCTTTTTTTCTATATAAAAAAAACCGAATTTATTTGTAAAAAAGCAAATTTCCATGTTGGTACAGCAGACTTTAATAATTTTTTTTATTGTTTTTTTTTTACTGTAGATATTAAGTACATGGATGACCTCGCATTCGACTGTCGCAAACACTGCAAATTTTTCGTAGAGTCATGATAATGGTACACTACAACAAAGAACGCTATTTGATTTGTTCGTGGCAAATGGCGACTGAAAAAGCTTTAAGCTTTATTACTTTAAACAGAGTATTGCGTAAATGACAAATTGTTAATAGGTTTTCACGAATTTACTAATTTTCGTGTTTACCGAGGACTTGTAACGAATAAAAATATTTCTATCGACATAAACTCTTTTAAACGAACAATTCTACATGAATTTTTGTAGAAAAAAATTTGATTACAACTCTTCGGTTATGTATATCTTACATAATCAGTTTTGCTTTCTCGCTGAGGAAGCTTTTTTTTTGTATTCACGCCAAAATTTTTATCACACATTTGTAACAGCTTAAAAATATAACTATTTCTCATCCCACTTAAATTTGTGTTTTATTTGACATGGAGCACGTAAAATTTTTCGATAAAGCGGTCGCCAAATGCCCGTATAAGCAAAGAGAAAAAACAATGAAAAACATCCGACAATGAGATCGGAAAATACCAAAATAGTATTCTATTTTGGATTTCGAATAATAATTAAATGTAAAAGAACTTATAGAATGTCGGGGTAAAATTATTGGGTGCAGACAGTAAACGTGAACATGAGAGAATGAATGATCGATCGAGAGCAAGAATGGAATGATTAAAATAAAAAAACACGATTGTACACATGATACATAAGGTACACACTATTTCTAGCGCAGCCAAAAATTTTTTGGAACTGGCGTCACGTCTTAATATTTTCGTTGACACTTTTTGTCAGTTTAAGTACAAAAGGAATATGAAAAAATGCTCCAATTCACATAAACGATGCGTCATTGAACAGCATTGGTGTCCTTTGGTCGAACGATTCTATCAAGAAAGTCGATTTTGAATAACGGATGAAACCGTAGAAATGTCAACTTAATAGAACAACCAAGTACGAGCTTTTTTAAAAATAACGATAAAAATGTAAAAAAAACGAAGGAAAAAATGACCGAACAAGTAAAAGTTGCATTCACGTATTAACTAGAAGAGAATTCAAATTTTCACACGAAATACAGTATACCAGGGTTCGAAAGAACCGTCGTTACTTTAAGGTGCGTTTAAAATAAATAAAAATAAACACTTAGTAGAGCAAAAAAAACAAGTTGTCGAAAAAAAGTTCCTCAAGCCGAGGTGTGTTTGTATATCGTGCAAAGGGAATTTCATTGTTGATAGTTAACACAAACTGACTGCCATTATATTGGAAAAACTAAAAAATAAAAAAATTTAATAATACTACGAGCGGTGGATATTTTGTCTCCACTGATTAATGTACAGAAGAACGACACGCGCAGGTTCAATTGAATTACGAGAACCCGAGCTTCCTTTTAACTAAAAGTTAATTTACACAAAGAGATACACGGACTCATTGTTCACGCAAGTTTGTTAGCCATATATAGGCGAAAAGTTGAAGGAACATTTTCTCGTGCACTAATAGTAAGGTGTTTGTTTCAGCTTGCCCCTTTTCCCTTTGAATAATAATGGAGACGTCAGAGTAAATAGCAAACAAAAGACTTGAAACAATGGCAAACAAAAGAGACCTCTAATCTATCGACTTTGTTCGCATTTAACCAATTTTTTCAATGCTAAATGTTACGAACGTTTTTTGGCGATGCGTTTATTGCGGAAGAAACGCAACTAAGCTGATCTCTTGGCGTAATTCTCAATGAATCAATCAATGAATCGACTTTTTTTACAATTTTGCGACGGAAACGGAAAACAATTTCAATGTGCTAGAATCGTAGGAATAAAGAAAAAAAAGAAGTTAATCCCCCCAAAAAAATTGTTTATTAAATTTCGATCGTATATATATATTTTTTTTTTTGCTAAAAAAAACGAAAGAGCTAGTCTAAAGATAATTTTTTTTATATTACGTGGTAGTTTTAAGATCCAGAGTTAGAGACTTTCATTGTGAGCGCCGATGAAAAGTCTGGAGCACGTACAAGTTCCCTAATAAAAATGAAAAACGACAAAAAAAAATTTTTGCGAGCACACACAGATACACGGACATACCCACTTGTACACCAACACCCATACAAACGTACACGTTGAAATTCATCAAAACCTTTTTTTTTTATTTGTTTAATCTTGTGAAAGAAAAAGAGTCGAGAACGAACAGAAAGAGGTGAAGAAAGGATCGAACATCCGAACGAATCTGCACGGTGAAAAACGTATTTTTAAGTAGATACGATTTTGGAGAATCAATCTGAAGTGTCGTTCGATGGAAGAAGAGGCAAAGCCAGTGGTAGAGTGAAAAACAAAAGAAAAATAAGAAAAAAAATTGCGCGTGTGAGAGAGTGAGTGAGCGAGGGAGAACGATATAAATTAAATGAAGAAAAAAAAATAATTCTCTGTGATGTAATTATATGACTTGATTGTATTTACTGCGATTTATTAATTATTTATCGACAAATTTTCAAATAACATCGATCATTAAAAGTGCACCGCATCTAAAATCGCCCCCAACCACTGTTTATTTGTTTGTTTCTTTCAATCATTACTATTATTGTAATAATTGTACAATTACGTCCGCGAGAAGCATATAGATTGAACTATATGTGTCAAGAGTTTCTTTTTATCTACTTCTTACTGTATTTAATTGTAACGCCATTTTTTATCGCCAATAATACAGCTATTTTTATCATTGTTCATCATTATCATCATCGTAATGGCGTAAAAACCGAAGAAATGTAATGAATTATCTCCTCGCTTAAGTGTACACGGAGAACAAAAAAAAAAGCATGTTTTTAACATTTGTATACTTTCAAGTAATCTTAAGAGCATATTCGTCGCTATTATCATACGATGCTTCTCCTTTTTTCATTACAGCATGGTACAATTTTCATCGGAAGAAAATTACGTATAAGTTAGCATTTTTTATGTAAAAAATATTATCAGTTGAAGAATTTATTAAATAATAAATTGAAAAAAATGACAAGTACATTTATGAGGTTTGTTATTCCAAGCACCTTTCTTTCGCAAATCCAGTCAAAATCGTCGATTGTTTCAACTTTGAATGCTACAAAACTCCAGTTAAACGTACGTATGTTATAACCACGTTTTTAGCCGTTACGATAAAGCTACGTACACACACACACACGCGCGCGCGGGCGCGTATATATTTGTTCTTTTTAAACGGGTAGTTTTCACTCGACGATTATATACTTTACCGTTGCGAATGCAAACAAACGAATGCCGCTATCGACAGTAACGTAATCACGTGGACCTCTTGAATTTGGATTTTCTCGTAAAAATAGACCCGAAACGAGTTCCTTTGTTTCTGGCCAAAATTGCTCGTTTCCACGAGTAACGTATGGCACCGTCCTTGTCGAACCTCGCAGTCTCCTACAATCGCTATTCGACAAAGTTAAACCAACTTATTATTTATTACCGAAAGCAATATTGGCGGGTACGCGACGCGAATACAGTCCAATGGTTACTTTCGTAGCCGTTTCTAGATATTTCAAAAATCGTTTGATCGGAATGTACGCGTTTTGCGTCTTGTGATCAAATTAGGCATTTTCGCAATGTAGCACCACGCTAACGGTTGCACAAGAGAACGATAAAAAAAAGCAACGACGATTCATCACCGTCGTTTTGGATATAAATTTGTCGTAGCTGCTGTTTTTCGAATCGAAATATTCCTTTTTTTTTTTTGGTTTATTTTAGCCATTGTATTTAGTTGACCTTTTTTACCGACGTCTCGCGCAACTGCCGAAAGAACGAAGGATGGTTTGTTGCCAACTTGGTACTCCCAATACGGTCTACAGAATCACAATAATGATCGTTTGTCCTCGATATCGATTATTCGCAAACGTAATAGATGACAAACCAGTCGCGAAATCCCAAGTACACGTAGCTATGTACCGCTGAACGTTAAACCGTCGTTTGTCAATTTGCTCGATTAACGTTGAAACGTAGATTCGGATATTGTAATCGAAGCGATCTGTGAAATAATTCAAAGCTTCGTCACTCGTCACACGGGGACTATTGTCTTTGGCTTTTGGCTACGACGATACGAACTTTCAATCGAAGATAATACAAAGTTTGAACAATCAATTATATCTCGTTGGATCGTTGATTTATGCATTCGTTTAACGGTGCATTAACATCCGACAAGATAACGAATAAATATTCCAAGTACGTTAATTGATTTCAGCGAAAATAACGCTCAAATTCAACGCATACTTCGCAATCTTTGGATTCGACGAGCCACGCTAATATGTTCTTTGGGGTAAAAATAATTGATAGTCCGATCGAAGAAGTGGTCGGAAGAGGGAGCAAGGTACTTTCCACGCCAGCTTGAACAACTTGTTACCGCCAGTAAGACAGTCTCAACGTTGTTGATAAATGTCGTGAACGCTACGGTGATCGAATGGTTGCTCCGTCGTTAATTAGATCACAGTCAACGTCTCTTAGATACGGACGATTAATATAGTCGATCGATGAGCAGCTATCAACGTTTCTCTCGACAACTCTTCGCGCAACGACCTTTGACCGATCACTTTTGTCCAATTTAAGAACGGTACTTACCATCCGACTTGATCGCTTGCACAAGCTGTCTTGTAATAGAATTGTTTGTTGTTGCGTCATTGCCATTGTCTTGCGAGTCTATCTAACAAGGAAACATCGAACAACACGGGGACGCGTCCTTTCGAAGATTAATATTTAGAACAAAAAATGCGAGTACGCAATTGACAAAATGAACGTAGAAGTTACCAAGGTTCAAGCGATACAACGCCGTATTGCTATAATTTATTTCGAAAATAATCGTACAGACCCGAACCACAAGGTTCGTTTTATTGTCTCGATCGATGGTACATTATTCGTATCACTGTTGGCGTTTACTCATCACGCGTAATCACCACAAGTATATTCTCTTGAATTTATCGTAAAAAGACCAAGTACGTGCGTGCGTTATATCTTCTCGATCTTGACCATGTAACCGTCCCTCGACCGAATGGAAATGTCAGTTTTCAAACGAAGAGTTTGTTGCGTTTGCGTGGTTGTCAATCGATATCTTCGAACGACGTGAGCCAGCAGCGTCTTCAAGCACATTATCGCGTACTTTTGACCTTTTACAAGAACCAAATAAAACGAAACGTGAGACGAGTTAAAGTAACGAAGGTTGCAAGTGGAACAACGAGTCATTTACCGATGCAACCTCGAAGACCACCGCTGAATGGAATATAAGCGTAGGGATGCCTCGTGTTTGTATTTTCTGGTAAGAATCTCTCGGGGATAAATCGTTCTGGATCCTGCCAGAATTTGTCGCTTCTGTGAGTTTTATACGGTAACATCACTATCGAGCAACCCTTCGGAAGCGTGCACGTCTCTGCGTAATCAATGCATCAGTTCAGTACGATAATCGCGCACAGGCGAAACAAACGGAAACGTTCGTACCTAAATCGATGTCTCCGGTTACTCGTCGAACCATCAGAGGTGCAATTGGATAAAGTCTCAAGGTTTCTTTGATCACCATCTCCGTGTACCTCAATTCGGACAGACGTTCGACCGTGACGCTCTCGTTGCCGAGGACCGTGGCAATCTCTTGGCGAACTTTGTTCTGTATCCCCTGGTTCATCGCCAGGTTCAGAAGGGCAAAGGAACTTATGACCGCCGTTGTATCTTGAGCCTAAAACAACGTCGAACAAACGATTAGTCGCACGATCGACGAAACCTTGGTTTTCGAGCGACATCCTTGAAACTTACCGCGGTAAACAACGTGTAAATTTCGTCTCTGATTTGATCGTCGCTCATGAAATCACGTTTTACCGAGCAATCGATGATCTGTTCGAGTAACGCGAGTCTCGCTCTGTCGGACGTAATCGCTCCTCGTTCCAAAGCAAAATGCTCTTTCTTTTTTCGAGCAACTGCCTGCAATCGATAAATATTCGTAATCGTCGTGTCGACGATCGACGTTAGAGACAACTTACGCTTTCGATGAAACTGCGAATGACTTTTTGACCTTCGTTTTGTCTCGCGCCCAAGGCAGTTCGATGGAAAATCCAATCAGGATGAAGCCACACTTTCATCATTCGTACGTGTATCAATTCGTACATTCTGAAACAAGTAATCGCCAATGATATTCGCTCGGGAGGCTAAAGTTTCGTCGATATTAACGCTAAGTTTAAGAGGCACGCACGTTTCGGTCCAGTAAACGAGCTCTTTGTGTCCGTCCGTTTGCGAGTTACCTGCTATTCCCAAGATAGTATCTGCAAAAACGACGATTAAACAGCTTCGACGTTTCGCCATTCGATTAATTCGTTTCGCTCTACTGTCGCTTACCGAAAATCATATCGACGGTGCAATGAGTTAAATACGGTTGAATGTCGAACGCTTCGCAACCGACTTTATCTTCCAACAAATCGATGAAAATTCGACTGTGATTGTCAAAGTGTTGGACGTACGCGTTCAACGCTTTGCTATTTAGCATTGGCATTATAACCTTTCGATGGCTCCTATGTACTGGACCTGGCGACAATCAAACGTACGCGCTATACGAAAGGACGAGTTTACAAGAGTTATTTTTCTTCCGAGTACCTGATCCACTGACGAGACCTTTACCAACGAACGGCTCCATGAAACGGTAAACCGGATCTTTGTGACTCGCTTTTTGACATCCAAGAATAATCTGGTGCAAATTAACAGTGTTTACGTAGTTTTCAAAATAGAGAGATCGTTAATCGTTACCTCGTAGTCTCGTGGCTCCGTGAGAATTACAAATAGCTTTGGGCCCAACCAAACGCGCATAGGTGAATCGTAATTCCTTACGATTTCATTGATTCGGTCCAACGTCTCTGAAGTCAACAAATCACGTGCACACAATTATACTCGTTTTATTTCCGCAAAAAATACTCGATTCATTTTTCTTCTCTTACCCTCGGAACTACAAGCAAACTGTAGAGCATTGCCGATGATTGGAAGAGTCGGTGGTCCAGGTAGTTTGGCAGCCAATTCGATCAATCTTGCTCGTTGTTCGTAAGGCTCTTTAGCCTTCTTTAATAACCAAACGACGAGCAAACAAATCGACGTGATCACGAGAAAAAAAGCTGAGAAAAAAGACGGAATATAGGTAGAGTCGATAAAATAGTCGACGAGGAATCGTGAAACGCATTCGTATGTTTACGCTTGCACTTGGACACTGACAGCGAAGAGCCTTTGCACGCTAGTCACGAAATTACGCAGTGGCGTTGTCTCTTTCGAGGTACTCTATTCGCTGGATTTTTTTTCGCGGAACGTTTGGTTCTCGACGGCAAATTAAATTTGTTATAACGTAGCGCTAAAAATAAATCTTTAGCGATTCGATTCGTTTGTCAATTTTGACTTTTTGAATTATAAATAGCAAAATATTCACGCTCGTTGTGCGTTCGTGAAATTAATTAAATTTACGATAATTCAATAATTACAACAGTTTACTTGCAAAAAATTTTGTATAAGCCTACAATTAAATTCACGACGATTAAATCATCCGAGATAACGGCGTATAATTTTCAAACGATAAACGTAAATAAAACAAAACTTTACGCGGCGCTCAATTGTCAATTGCAACAAAAGAAAATTCAACAACTCACTCGTATCAAAGTAAACGTAAGAACCATCCCTCGTTGGATAAATCGTTTGCCTCCACATCTTTCTCGATGATTCACTCGTGTTTGTCGATCACGCGCCTACGAATACCACTCTCGAATACGCGTCTCGTCGACTTCTTCGCGAAAACTAAAGTTGGTTGCACGTGCGATGCGACGTTTATATCAAAGGTAAGAGAGAGAGAGAGAGAGAGAGAGAGAGAGAGAGAGAGCCATGCGTTGCCGTGACAATCGACTAAGGACGACCAGGTGAATACCGAACGTTCTATTATAGGTGGTCGTAGAGGTACAATAGTCTCGGTGAAGCCTTCGTATTTGTTTTATTTGAACGAATGACGTTAATAATGCGGACCATTGTTGATTTGTACACTTGACGATCGCGTTTCACGGTTAACTTTCTATTTCGTTCATCCCTAATACAAGTTGCAACTTGACGTTTCCGTTTTCAACGAAAGCTCGTTGAAACGACGCGTTTCTCTTTTTTTAGGTAAGCCGGTTCCTCGTCGCGACTTATTTCAAATCCAAAATATATTCTGGCATTTGAAACACGTACACGTTTCACGACAACCTTACCTTGAACTCCAATTTACGATGTTTTATTTTTTTGTTACTTTGTGCCCTATCCAAAGCGATGATTTTTCTCTTCGTACACGTTTACCTCCGTATGTTTGAGTCGAAAATTATACGACAATCGTCGTCGTTCGTCGAGTTTGTGCAAAATTTACGGCGTACGTTTATAATTTCTTAAACGATAAAATTACGATAACTAGGCACGTTTATTTTGCACAAATTACCTTGTTCTAACGTATCTCGTCAAAGGATGCCCGATCTAAACTGAATATAACAAGAGTGAACGACGGTTAATAAGGTAATAATAAAAGAAGATTTAACGTCGTCGTATCGTCGTTGATTCGATCGCACAATGTCCAACGTAAACGGAACATCGTAAGCTATAAACTATTTTTATAACAATTATAGACAATAATCGTTTTTAACGATATCTTTAATTGACTTGTGTAAACCATACGCTGTTGTAAACTTTGACCGTACACGGTGCGCTTGTGTCACACCTGTCTGGTGAGTCGTAAGCTCAACGTATGATTTGCCCTTCCCTTACGTTTTTTTTTTCGAGTAACGTCTATGTGGAGCTTGCACGCCAATGCTTAAATATAGATTGACACGCTGGCATTAATTCGTTGAATGGGCCGATGTACGCGTATATATATACATGTATACATTGTATAGTAGGAGGTGCGCGTGTACCGCGTCACTTGCGATATCCACTGTAATACACCGAAGGGGAGAACACGCTCACTTGCCTTCTCTCTATCTCCCTCTCTCTTCAATCTCTCCATTTTTGTTCTTCTCGTTACGTTTGCTCGTTACGTTCGATTGCTAGTTGCAAGAATATTTACAAAAAAACGAGAAAATAATCGACAAACTTAAAGTGAATTCAGCTGTTTGTACCGTCTACAATGATCTATTGTAACGTTGATCCAATCGTCTAAGGTATTGTACATTGGACGGAAGACACAAGCGTACATCAGAAGTATGACCTTCTTAACTGCTTTACTTTGTTAAAGCCGTGATTATATGCAAATTCGGTGCAAAGACTCTGGCTCAGTCGTCAACAATAGGAAGCGTGTATAACGTTGTATCTTTCAACATCCAACGAATGAATTTTTTTTTCGAAAACACATAATACACGAGTCCCCTCTTGTACGTATAACGATTATTAAATCCCTCTTCTTCTTTCGTACATACGCATACTCTCTCTCTCTCTCTCTCTCTCTCATTTCCATCTAGCGTGTAACGTACGCTCTGTACTTCCCCCCTCGCACGCTCTCTTTTCCTCGTTGGAGCTGATCGCAACGACGAGTACTTTATCTCCTCGACAAACTCTTCTCTCGCGTGGCAGCGACAGGGTGAAACGCGTCGTTGATTCGCTTACTGGTAACGCATTTTTATCGTCGTTTTTTGGTCGTTTTATCATCGGTGTTGGCGTCCTTCTATCATTGGGTTGCCTCAGTTTGACGCGAGTGCAGGAGGTGCCACTGGATCTGAACGATTTTTCATCGAAACAATAGTGAGTTTCATTGTTTTATATTTAGTGGGATAACGTTTCTACCGTTGGGTTTTAAAAAGTATTGCCCGCTAGAAAAAGTTCGATTACGTTTGTTTTTGCATTTGGAATAGTTTAAACTTCGTTGAACACTTATCATCGGTATAGACATTTTATCGTTGCTGTTTATACGGAATCAATTGAAAACGTGCGTTACGAAGGTAATACTTTACGTTTCTCTAAACAAATACTAAGTGTTACTTCCTTCGTTACTTCAATTGACTTCAATTATCTAATCACGATTGTAAGAGATGTTTAACTCGATGGAAAAAAAGAAGAGGAAGTAACGTACGCACGAGAACCGAGGATATTTTCAAAAAGACGTTATTCAGAAAATAATTAATTCATTCGTGCAAAATAATCGGGTGTAGATTAAGGGCGTTAACGTTAGTCGCGATATGTCGTAGAAAACACGCGTTGTAAGCATCCATGAGAATCTTGTAATCTCTTGTTTTTACGCAGGAAAGACGAAAGTACATTCGTTGAGTCAAAAAATCTTCTCTCGTTTCACTCGACATCTATTTAAAAGCGTCGTTCGCGTCCTTTATCGAGCTCGTAACACGTAAACGAACAAAACAAATACAAGGAAATAGCGCGACACATTATTCACGTTACACCGTTCAGTTGAGAATAAAAAATTGTCGATGTTAATATTCCGCACGTGGAACTGCAAGAGTTTTGAGAAAAATACCATAGTGGTGTTTAATTTTGTCTCGAGTCGATAAAGTTTCTTTTGAATAATTTAATCGAACGTAATGTTATTTTATCGTTTAATTCCCATATTTCCAAACAATGCACAAATTTTCGACGTAACGGTCACACCTTAAAAATGGCCATTCGTCGATCGACAAAAAAGCACGGGAAAGTGAGAACGACAGCGTAAGGTATCTTTCCACTTGACCGTTGTTCACTTAAATAGATTTATGGGTGTTCGTAACGCGCGAGAGAACAAATATGGGACAAGGTTGATTCGTTGGGAACCGTCGTGCGTACGTTTCCCCGGAAGTTGCTCGTTGTACGTCATCCATCATCATCACCATCGTCGTCGTCGTCGTCGTCGTCGTCGTCGTCGTCGTCGTCGTCGTCGTCGTTACTCGTGCTGTAGAGCCAGTTCCTCGTTCGAAGCCCCAGTCGGCGCCGTCAATGTCGCGTACGATCAGCCGAATCGAGATGCTTGTGTAGTTTTGAAATATGATACGTTATTCGTCCCTTTTATTTCTCTTCGATATTAGTAGACGATGGGGTAACGGCATTTAGGATTTTCGAAAATACGAATCGATAAGTTTCCGTGTAAAAAATCCGATCGTTAATCGTAATCGTAGATCTCGCGCAACGGCGTACCAAATCGTCTCCTCAATATCCGGTGATTGACGCACGCGCGCGCACGTGCACGTCATCGATCGTCGATCGATAATAATCAAATTGTCGATGGTATGTCCCCTTTAGGTATCGCAGCATCAGTGAAGTAATGAGGATGAGGTGAATTTACCGCGACATCGAGCGAGAGAGGAAATAAGAAAAAAAAAAGAATGCCGTCGATCGAAACGATTCAACAGCAGCATCGGGTTGACCGATCGACGAGCCCGTTGCCTACGCAAAAATCGCCTGTTGCTCAAGAACTCAAAGCTTTATTTTTGGGTCCGTTGGAGAAGCAACAGCAGCGACAACAAAACAGTATCGATGCCGTGGAAATGGTTGCAATCACGGAGAACGCCAAGGCGTTGGAAAATCACGAGTTACCCGAACGAGGGTCTTGGGGTAGCAAGGTACGACGCTTGTAACTGCTTTAAACGAGAAAACAGAGTAAAGTCAGGTCGTAAAGTCGTAGAAGAAAGAGAATACGTTTGTTATTCGCAACGCAAATCTATGACTGCTAATCGCTTATTCGTTGCAGATCGAATTCATTCTGTCGGTGGTCGGTTTAGCGATAGGTTTAGGTAATCTTTGGCGATTTCCTTACCTGTGCTACAAGAATGGTGGCGGAGCATTCATGGTTCCGTACTTCATTGCATTGGCATTGGCTGGGGTACCGATGTTCTTAATGGAATTGGCCTTAGGACAGATGATGACCATCGGAGGCCTTGGTGTATTCAAAATTGCTCCCATATTCAAAGGTACACGCGCACGTGTATTCCCGTATTCCCCTAAAATTCGAACAATAGGAATAACAACGATAATAATTTGAGCGGAATACGAACGTTGAGCGACGAGGATTGACGGTTCCCTTCCTCTGACGATTATTCGTATTTGTGAACGTGTCCTTTTTCAGGAATTGGCTATGCGACCTGTGTGTTGTCGTGCTGGACGAACATTTACTACATCATCATTCTAGCTTGGGCACTCTTCTATTTTTTGGTATCTCTGCGATCGGGTAAAGTCGTCTTTTAATTCCACAATAACGATACAAAAAACGCGCGCAAACGAGAAAGATCGACCTTGGTACTCGATGCACACGGAATGACAACGAGCGAATGCGAGCGTACACTCGAATCGAGGAGAATCTCGTCAAAAGCGATACCACCGAGTTTCGTTGCTGTATACGTGATTTGCCGAGGAATTGTTTATAAAGCGCGTTTTTAAGGAATCGTTTCTGAATTGATCGTATGCTTCGACGTTGACAATTTCTTAGATTTACGACGACTTTCGTTGGTTTTATTAACGAACGCGAACGAACGCTCCGAATGTCAAAGAATTTGTTCTTTTTTTTTGTTGCAAAAGCTCCAATGCCGTGGTTACGCCACGCAAAACGACTATTCTCTTTAACGTTGCACCACGCGAACAAAGTAATAACACGATCGTTTTGGCAACTCGGAGCGTAATGTCTTTTTTCCATTAATTCTTCAATGCCAAACATAGATGTCCCTTGGAGAACGTGCGATAACTATTGGAACTCGAAATACTGCATAACACCGTCGGAACGATTACGTACACCGTGTTATCAAGTAGGCGGTGATACGTATTGTTCAACGTCGATGGGAAACCTAAGTCACACTCTTCTCAAGGATCCCGTTAAAGAATTTTGGGAGTGAGTGAGGTTCACGTTCAATTCATACCGACTGTAGTCGTTGATGTTAACGTTACTTTATTACGCAGGAGGCGAACTTTACAAATATCCGATGGTATCGAAGATGTTGGCGGTATCAGGTGGGAGCTCGCTGGTACACTTGCAATTGTATGGATAATGTGTTACTTTTGCATTTGGAAAGGCGTCAAATGGACTGGCAAAGTAAAAAAAATTCATTGTATTTATTGTTTTTATTCTTTGTTTGGTAAATCTAAATAAAAATATTCCAAAACCTTTGTTTTCGTTCAAAGGTCGTCTATTTTACGGCGTTGTTTCCCTATTGTTTGTTGGTTGTATTGCTCGTACGTGGACTGACGCTTCCGGGTGCCATGGAAGGTCTCAAGTTCTACGCGACGCCTAATCTTTCGAAATTAGGCGAACCCGAGGCAAGCTCTGTTATTATTCAATTATTACGGGATTTATCGATCGACGTTTAAAGCACGAATTATCTCGAAAATTATGGAAAACTATAGTTTCAACGAACCTTGCTCGGTATGATAAGAAAAACATTGCAGGTATGGATCGACGCCGTGACTCAAATCTTTTTTTCCTACGCTTTGGGTCTCGGTGCGCTCGTAGCCTTGGGAAGCTACAACAAATTTAACAACAACGTCTACAAGTAAGCTATGTCTCTCTGTCTCTCTTTCTTAGATTCGAATGTTCGTCAAACCTTCTAAATTTGTCTCTCGATGTTATTTGATCAGGGACGCGCTAATTGTATGCACGATCAATTCCTGTACGAGCATGTTGAGCGGTGTGGTCATCTTTTCGGTCGTTGGTTTCATGGCGCACGAGCAGCAAAAACCCGTGGCCGACGTTGCTGCCTCTGGTTAGTGTACACACGCAATAGCGTTATCAATTTTTCTTTTAGGTCCTAGACGCTCTTTTGTATTGAACGTCAACAAAAATGTGCGATTAGGCCCAGGTCTTGCGTTTCTCGTTTACCCGTCGGCTGTGCTGCAGCTACCCGGTGCTCCTGTTTGGTCGTGCTTGTTCTTTTTTATGCTGCTGCTGATAGGTCTTGACAGCCAAGTAAGTTTACTCGTGAGCAAACAATGACACAACGAATAAAACAACGTTGCAGTTTTCTATCCGATTGTCAAAAAAAAAAAAAAAACAAAAAAAAAACAAATGTTTAAAACAATAATGCTCTTGGTAGTTTTGCACAGTGGAAGGTTTCATCACGGCAGCCGTGGACGAATGGCCCCACCTCTTGCGAAAGAGAAAAGAGATTTTCATCGCGATAGTATGTTTGCTTTCGTACGTCATTGGTCTCTCCTGCGTTACCGAGGTGAAGTCACAGTGTATAGCTAAGACTGAAAATGCACCTATCGATTTGTTGCACCGTTGTTTGTTGTTAATAATATTGGATGATTGTTTAGGGTGGTATGTACGTGTTTCAATTGCTCGACTCGTATTCGGTGAGCGGTTTCGTTCTACTGTTCCTCATGTTCTTCGAATGTATCTCGGTGGCATGGGCCTTCGGAGTGAATCGTTTCTACGACGGTATACGCGACATGATCGGCTATTATCCGTGTTTCTGGTGGAAGATCTGTTGGACGTTCACAACACCGGCTATTTGTATCGTACGTACGTTTCGAGGGTTTGAAAGGTCAACGGATTTAATAAAAACAACATCGTTCCTCAGGGTGTTTTCACGTTCAACGTCGTTAAATTTGTCCCCGTTAAATACCTCGACTACGAGTATCCGTGGTGGTGTCACGTTGTGGGTTGGCTCAGTGGACTTTCCTCGATGATGTGCATACCTGGTTACATGATTTATATCTGGTGCGTCACTCCAGGAACGACATCGGAGGTATTTTCTTAATCTTTTTACGGTACGATATTATTCGATAATTGGATTATATTACAAACGAATTGCAAATAAACATTTTAGAAATTCCGGAAATTGGTGAGAATCGACGACGACGTTGCGACTCTACGAGCGAAGCTCAATCCGATCAAAGCTGCGGAAATCAAGACAGAGTTCAACGTTTAGAGAGCTTCTCGTCTTGCTTGAACTTTTTGTGACGCGACGACTCTCTACTGCCAATTGTAGCAAGGAAGCAACAAATCAAACGAACGAACGTTCCAAAGTTGTAAATGACGTTTCCATTACCGGTTAATGTTCGTTGACAACGATGCGCTGCATTTGGATCCATACAAACTCGTTACTTTTACAATCCTGTTCAAACGATCTACGCTCAATGTTCTATGGGCTCCGATAAGTTTAAGTGTTTTTTCTCGATATATATTTTTAAAATAACGACAGTTTTTCAACGATATGTAAATAAAAGCTGATATTTCGTTTTTTACATCAGGTGGTATAGACAAATACACGAATTACTATGATTTTTTAATCCATGTATCGCCACTACGTTATTGCGCACACTGCAAACGCGCAAAACTATTTTGTAACAACACCAAAATAACGATGCGCGTGTAGCGTTCAATGTCACATTATGAAAAACAACAGGTTACCAACATTGACAAAAAACATATAAATACTCGCATTAATTTATTTTGAAATTGTTGATACGTGGAATATATCACTATATTCTACGTATCGTAATTGACGTGTCTTTTTACGTTTACCTATCGCAAAGTTTTTAATCGATAAGATGTGCTTATTCCCGTGTAATATTGAAATGACTACGACAATTGATCAACATTTTTTAAACGAAGCTATTGGGAAATGTGACGTTTTTAACGTTAGAATATCAAAATTTATTACAACTTATCGATACAAATTTGAACTTCTCTACAAACGCAATTGTAGAATATTAACTAGATCTATAAGAGAAAATACTCGTATCCATATTGATTTACCTTAAAAATATCAAATAAATAAGCAAATATTTGCTTTGCAGTAGTAATACAAAAGAATCTCGACTATCTATATTAGCAGATAATATCACAATTCCGCACAAATAGTTTTGATAACTTTGCTTTCACGGACAATCTTACGTTCATCCTTACGGTAAGCCGAGTATTTACATATTTATAAGTGAAAAAATACTTGTTCCTAAATATTCCATCGTGTCTTTAATTCTTCTCTTTTTGTATCTCTTGTATACGATGAATGAGTTGCTCTTTCCACTGATCTTCCGATATAGAGTTTGCCCATTCTGGTATCGCCGTGCTTGGTAATTCAAAGGAGGCCATTGCTGATTTCACTTGATTTATTTTGTCCGCTGTCAATTCTATATTTGTAGGATTACACGAAGATGACCAAACTTCCAAGGTTTCCGGTGGAATGGACGAGTCTATTGCGTTACTCGATTCTAACGTGTTCTGTCGAGATTCCATTGCTGCTGAATTCCATTGAAAATCCTAATAAAAGCACGCAGTGTGATTTTCGTTCTCGGTTGGTCGAACAACAATCAGTGTTCCACGCAGAAATTGACAATACATACCTCTTCGTCGTTGTTGTCGTCGTCGTCGTCGTCGTCGTCGTCCTCGTCGTCGTCATCCTCTCCTAGAGGTTCCCCTTCGATTGGGACTTGCGAAAGTGGCATGTACCCTGACGTTCCAGCGTCGTCGTCCTCGCTATCGGACTCTTGTGCGGTCAAGACATGAACGTTTACGTTTGTGGTATCAAGTTTATCCGTAGGTTCGTGCATTGGTTCCGGTGACATTTCTCTGTGCTTGTTTGATCAAATATAACCTTTACTCTACACTCTTACCGCGTCAAATCAATGCTCCTGGACGAAGTGCGGCGTGAATCACGAGATAATTAAAAATTGTACACGTTAACGGACGCTTCAAAGGAGCGTTCGAAGGAATGATTGCAACGAGGATTGCGATTTGCGACTTAGTCCGCGGAGGATAAACAGAAACAGATGATCGAGAATTGAGCAACGCCGGTTTTCTTTCGTTAAAGTTGGCTACAATGTTGGCGCGTTGCACAGTCTCGTTTGAAAGGCGATATTCGAGCGGCCAACAATGATCGTTTTCACGACTTGTCTTCGCTACGCTTTGCCAGGCTAAATAACAAAATCCGTTCTCGGCAATCAATAACGTTGGCTTTTATTATTATCGGTCGTCGGCTTATAACGTCTACTTTGGATCAATCGAAGAGAACGCGTGGTAGGCCCTCGTTCGCCAGTGATCACGACTCATCTGTACGACGCAAAGACCGTTATATACGACATGGACGTTTTCGTAAGCTTCGATGAAAACCCAAAAAACAAAGACAAATACATGGTTGTTGATGAATATTTACGACAACATTGTATCAACAACGTTATACAATACCGATCCGAAGTTTTCCAGGTTCATCGTGTAAAATCCACCGGCCGTTAATTCCAGAGGTCGAATGCTTCGCAGCATCATGAACTTCAAGAGCTTCTGACATTTCACCGAGCATTCGTACCACTCGTTGTTGAATCTAAAAAGATAGGCGCTTTTGTACTCGACAGCGTTGTGGGTGATCGTTTGTAAAGGCCAAGTTTCAGTGATAATCTTGCGTACGCGTCGTAAAATATACCGCCGCTACTGTCTATCAATTTCTGTCCTGGCCAACTCAGATAAAACATGTGAATCATTAATCCAATGTAAATCAATACGTATCTCATGAGCTCCATTGGGCGATCCAAGTATATTATTATCTTGAAGAAATCGTTCGAAGAAATCGTAAGGTTGTTCGTTAAAATGTTCGTAAGAGCACGCGTGTTGTTACGTACCACGACTGAGCCGACACTGAGCAAACCCACGTTGAACGCCATCACCACGAGGAAAGCCGTAGTGTAGGATGATTCGAGAACTTGCGCAAAACTACAATTGTTCAAATTCGAAACGTAAGTGTCAATTGTCAAATATTTTATTCGAGTACTTTGCGATTTACTCAACTGCAATACGTGCACGTGTAATTTTGCGGCTTTTGACAATGCCGCGTATGCCATATCACTGGTTTTGCGCTCAACCGATCCGGCTTGCTCCGCGCACTTTGTCGCCAATTTCAAGCGCAATCTAAAACGTAACTTTCGATCACGGGCGTTCAAAGTCAATATTACGACCGTATAATTGCAAAGAAGAACAACGTCGATAGTAAACTCACTTGACTACGGCTAATAGTCCTAGGCATTGTTCCACGGTAACCGCGTAAGTCGAGTCGATCGTGGAGAATATAAAAACCGTGAGCATGCAAGTAAAGCCCTCGAATATATAAATAGCTTGGTAGTATTGGTATTTGTCGACCAAAAAATCTCCGTCCAATATAAAAATTTTCGGTCGAGTAACATTTGCCAGAGGTAAAATTTGATCTAGCACCGTTGGAAGTGCCGGCATAGTGATAAAAACGAACAACGCCGAAATCATGTACGCTGGAAAGCAAATTCAATCGATTGAGCGTTAAAGGTAAGAACCTTAGGAAAATCCGTCGTCGAGATACGCACACGCGTAACTAATGGTCAAGAGTCGTCCAGTTTCCGAGTACTTCAAAAGAATGTTTCGCTCAGTTTTGTTCTCTAGCAATTTCCAATTTTCTATTATGTTGACGTAGAGAAATTTAATCTGCAACAAATGGCCTCGATACGAATCGTTCGTTTGAAAATATCGCTTGAAAACGCATTCACGCTTACCTTTTTCTCCGTGATAATGTACAGAAAATATTTCATAGAGGTCGCAATCAGATAGAATATCGTTGCGATAGCTTGAATCACTCGGTCGGGATTATTTTTCGTGGCAAGCATGCAAATGACCTGCAATTGTCAAGGCGTGTTGCAAAAGTGCATCGATACCAAGAACAAACAAACGATACGCTTACTTGGGGAATCGTGAAGACGACGATAAGCACGGTAAATACAACGCGAACGACGATCTTTGCCAACACGTGCTGATAAGGCCAAAGTCCCATAAACCTTAGCAAACATTTATTAACAACGAAATAACGACTATCGAGGAAATCCGTCTCCATCGCGCTACGTGCGTTCGAAGATTTCCGCAAATATTCCTTACTTCGAGTGGTTATTTCTCGCTGTGGCAATGTATTATTAGCGTTCGTCAAAGTCGTCATCGTCGCTCGCCTTTTGTTCGGTTACGCATAAGATAATGGCGCTTCCAAGAGTTTTCGCGAAAGGAAACAAGAGAAAATGTGAAATCACTCGCTACCGCGACAATTTGCATACGGAACGAGTGTCGCGCGTAATTTTTCGCACCTACAAGAGAACAAAGGGATACGTGTACGTGTGATTGTCGTGTCCCTCGAAGGGTGAATCGATCATTTTTTCCCCGCTCGTGTGTTGCTCGCTTCACGCGTAAGCTCTTATCGTCGTAGGTGCCGAAAGTTTATGAATATTTGATCGGTTAACGTCTACATCGAGACCTATACGATTAGACAAAGAAAAAAATCTATACTTGTACAAAGATAAATCGGACGGCCAATGGCTGGGCAAACGTTGTCCAACGAAAACAAAATCTACTCAAGATCAGTTTGACGTTTGTCGACTACTTTGATCGAGAACCGTGTCACGAGCTCGGTATAGCGTTGGCTAGTGCAAAGACTTTGATTAGTACAGCGTATATATTTGTTTGCAATACTATTTTTAACCTCGAGTGGTCAGTAGATCCAACCACTGTTTTATACGGCGCCGAAAGAGACGGAATCACGATGCAGTACCGCTTCGAACGTTTCCCAGTAAACGAACCTCGATCATTGTTGGCTTTCGTTAGAGCACTCGTATCGTTGGCAATTGTCTCTAACAAGTCGGATGTACATTATGCACGTTTACGAATTCAATATAAATTATAAAAATTATACCGGAATGTTGTAATATACTTTCGTTGCGTACTTATAAAGATGTTCTTCACAAACTGTCGATCGGCAAAGTTTGCAAGGTATTTATGAATTCTCTCTCGATTCTTAATTGGAACGTTGTAATGTAGTGTGGTCGTAGTGGGTAATACCGCTAGGTGGGGCAACTAAACAAATAAAATCGTGTCAGATTCCTCTTTGTCGATTCAAACAATTGAGCGACGAAAAATGATCAAAGAGGTTACCAAACGAAGACGTTCGTTCAAACGAACGGTAAAAAGTCTAGCTTGTTACTCGCGAGTATTGCGAGCGAATCAGTAGAGTACTTTTCGTGAAAATATAAAAATTGTACGAATAGTCGGTTGGTCCGTCGACGTTTGAATACGCGCGTTAACGAGAAACCTGAAATGGCGCAGAGAGAATCAAGTTTTGCGTCGCGCAATTCCGAATTCACTGTCGTTGAAGAAGAAAAAATCGAGGCAGAGATCGATATATCGATCGACAGCATTGAAAACATCGTAAATATTAATTTTTAATAATTTTAGCGAAATATTTGCCATTGACCGTTTAAACGAACGCAACGTAACAAATAGATTCGAGATGGCAATTTGCGAATAAAAATCAAAATTCAGCACGGAGACGTCGTCTTGGGAGAAAGCCAAACTATAACAATCGATAGCAACAACGAAAACGAGGATCAAAGTCGCATTATCAATTTTACCGTTGGACTACCATACCGTGCTCACGATTCAAGATCTATCGATTCAATCGTGTCGACGCCTGTTTTAAGTAATTTAATCGTGCATTAGTTCGATTTTGTTTATTTCGTATTAACGAGGTTGCTTTTAGTCACGGTTTTCGAGTTGATTAAAATCGAGGATTTACCTCCAAAAAAGAACGCTAGACGAAAAAGTAAAGTCAAGATGGATTCAATTCCGCAACGATCTCCGGAAGACAACGAATGGAAAACTCTTGGATTGGGCAATATCGATTTGTTACCACTCGTATTGGGTGAGCAAACGTACGAAGAAAAATTAGCGTTGCAAACGCCAAGGTACTCGTGGGACGACGAGGCTATCGCTTGGGAAAATTTACCGCGTATAACGGTAACCGTGAGTCAAGACGAATCCGAAACGATAACGAAAGGCAGAGAGTTCAATATTATGAACATCACCGTCGAGAGCATTTACAATTTACCGTCGTGCTTTACCCAACACATGGACTACAAGTGTGGCACTGTTCTGCTCACGAATAAGGTATCTACGCTTTTACACTTTAATTGTTACGCAAAGTTCATTGTCGATAGACGTTCAAACGAAGATAGAGGATTCGCGTATCGTGATCGAAGGTGGTAAGTGGACGGATTATCGCGACGTGGAAAGAACAAAGATTTGGAAATCATTGTGGAATCTCGAGAGTCGCGCTCGTTTTTCCAAGTACATCGTTGACTGCGATTACGATTGCGTGACGAATGATTTTGGGCAGCAGTTCGATCTCAAAGTAAATTTACGCAAAAACACAGGTTCAATAGTACGGCTTATTCGACGTGTTTTTTAGAAAATTGTCAAACGAAACGACCCACGAATCGAGTGGAACGTTGTGAATCGAGTGTTACTGGACAAAAACGACGTTCAACGTATTCAAGAGCAATTGATCAAGTAATACCGCGGTGTTTTGTCTAGGCTTTACGATATTTCTTACTAAACATAAACGCGTTTGATCGAAGATACAAACGTTGGCCTTTCGAGATTACGACAACCGAGAGAGGTAACGATCGGTTAGCGGACGGTGTAACTTATCAATTTTACGCCAATGTCGGCCAGCTCCTCTTTCCTGGAAGTACGTTCGTCGCGCGCAATTCTAATTTACAAACAATACCATTGTGAATTCACTGAATATTAGGAAAGAAAACTCGCGTATTGGCTCAGCTCTTCGCGCAAAGTTCATCCGACATGGAGGAAAAAACTGGATTGAAAACCGGCATTTTCAACAATCACGCTACGGATGAGTTTGACGTTCAAACGGATACGTTTATACCGGATGGCTCATCTTCGGTATACTTGCTATCGACGAACAAAAAACGACGAGCGTTGAAGCGTTTACGTTTTCGTTTTCCTAGGAGGAGTCAGAGTGGAAAGAGAACGAAGAGAGCGTGCCTCTTTTGACGGAAAATGGCGAACCCGTACTTATTTTAATCGAATTCGAGCTTCTTAAACCTCTTTATGCCGCGCGTACTTTGGAAGAGTACACTCGAGCGTTCGTTAGCTTCGTTACAAGTTGTTCGAGATTATTCGGTCCACTTACAACTTGAATTGATACATTTTAGAATCGACGCTTTGAAGAAGACAACGAGACCAAAGGCTCCATCTTATTACTACACGCCGGATATCGCGCATGATCAGTACATTCGTTGTATCGAACATTTGGCCGACGTTATCGCTGAAAGTTATCGCGTAACGACGAAGACTACGAATAATATCGCTTTCTTTTTTTTTTTTTTTTCATAACGTGCGTTTTTTCTCGAATTTATCGTGTTTTCGCAGGACTTTGTGGATCAATGCGAATGTAACGAGAACGTCGAAGACAACCGGGATGATTCTTGTAAAATTTCAAGCTCTAGATCGTCCGATAAAGAAGTTCTCGCGTGTCCATACGTTTACATTCCAGTTGGTTTCTTTTACGTATTTTGTCCTTTGTTCGTTGCTGTCTTTGGGTAGAAAATCGGATTATTCTAGATGTTTCTCCTTCAGGACGAGCTAAGTCGTTTCAAACAATTTCTTTGCGAAAAGGGACAATACGCATCGATACGCAGTGCACTGAAAAGCAAAATAACGAATCTACTCGATCAGAAGTTTGCGATCGATTCGTTCGATTGGTGCGATGTGGGAAATCAGGTGACGTGTACAAGCTGTTGGTTATTTTAATTTTTAGCGATATTCGAACTAACGGAAGAATCTTTCGTAGAATTTAGTGTCGTTCTGCTACACTTACTTGATGGAACAAATGCACGTGGCTCTCAATATGAAACTCGACGTGCGTTGCGCCGAGGAGCCCGAAGAGCCCGAACGTTTCGAAGATCTTTGGATGCGAGCCGAGGAAGCCTGTGAATTTGAAGATTACGATAAAGCCGATCGGCTATTTGTTAAGGTAGACCTTGGATACATCAATCCCAGAATGTCGTCGTGTGAATTGATATTCTTCGGTGCTAGATCATTTGCAACCATCGGAAGAATCCTGATTCGTGGATCGTTTATGCGACTTACCTCGTAAGAAGATCGAACGTTGACGAAGCGGTGGAATGTTGCAAAGAGGCTATCAAGTTGAACAGTCGTCATAAAATTGCGTACATTTTTGTTTAGCGCACAACCGATTGTCGACGGTTGAGACGATTTGTGTATATATACGCGTGATTTTTAGACTGCTGTATTACGGGATAATACTTGCCGCGAGAGAAGAATACACCGACGCGGAAATATTCCTGACGGCTGTAACGCAATTGTATCCAAAATTTGCCGAAGGCTGGGCTATTTTGCATCTATTTTACCTAAAAATCGAGTATTACCCAGGTACGATAAACTGTTCGGCAATTATTTATCAACCGTCGTTTCATTGGTATTTACTTGGAAAACGACAAGGTATCGACCTAACGCTCTGCATCGCCGAAGAGTGTGCTAAAGATCCTAGCCGTGACAGCGAAACAATGGACATTTTAAACGAAGAGCCCATGGCTTGGACAACGATTCTGTGCAAACACGATCGGATTTTCCTTTTGACCGCTTGCCTACTTCTCAAGCTCAACCTTTACGAGGTCATCTGTTATCCATATCTCGTCGTCGACGACGTTCTACTCGAAAGCCTAACGATTCAATTTCATTCAAAGTTTGCAGGCTTAGCTTTGACCCAAGACCTTTGTCACAACGACAAGTCCATTGCATTTTTATATTTTTCAAGCGTAAACCGATATCTACAACAGTCGTACTGCTCGATCGTCGAGTGCTTGGCCGAAGCTGAATCAGTGATCGGATTGGTACGATAAATCGTGCAAATTTTCTTCGTGACGTACAAAAAAAAAGACAATTGGTACAAGTCAAGCGAGTGTACGTTTTAGGATTTCAGCGTAGCTAGTCTCTTGGGTCACGCGCGTTATAAGTCCAATACTATCAACGAGGCTATTTCTCGTTACGAATCCGTCGATATGTTGTACGACAGGCCAGAAAATATTCACTTGGTACACCTCAGATTAGCTTACCATTTCATCGAGATCGAAGAATACGAGCGCGCGAGGAACGTACTTTTGCGGGCTTCCAAGCACTCGCGTACTTGTAAAACTTGGTTGGGCATCGGTGTTTGCAGCTATTTCGTGAGTGACGCGCGTTCATCGATTACAACGGATTTGCACGTCTATACAACAATTTAGTCTTTTTTTCTTTGTCTTTTTCCGATGGGTAGCTTGAAAGATTCGACGAATGCGAAATAGCGTTAACCGAAGCCAATCGAATCGACTGCGAGGATGCCGAAGTTTGGGGATATCTGTGCTTGTTGAGCATGGTTTTTCAGAGATACCAAGAGTTCACGCAATGCTATAGACAAACGGTCAAGGTAACGTGTATGTTATTAACAAAACCAGCAACCGAACACATTTAAATCGCCAGATGTAACAGTCGCATTGACGATTCACTATTTCCATTCACGACCTTAGAACCATCTCAAGTGTGACAAACTATGGCAACTCATCGAACGATCTATGGATGCATTAGATTACAGACCTCCATTCGATACAATGGAAGATACGAAGGACGCGTGCACTTGTTGAAATAAGTAAACGCCTATTTTTATCGAAATCTATGAAAATAAAGATGGCTTGTGGCGCACCTTGATTTTCACGCGAAATCCTCGATTCGTCGTTATTTCGTTCTGACAACAAAAACGAGTATTCGGATGGTTTTGACGTACCTTTTATTAAATTTGAAAGAAACGATCGGAGTTGGCCGTGTGGATGGTGGTATTTAACCAATTTTTCCGATACACTCGTGACCGATATCTGTTCGAGGAGCCAATACATCCGATTGATTCAAACAACAAGTAACTCGTTTAGCGTTTCGAGAAATTGAGAAATCATCCAACCGTTGGATAAAACCGATCCAACGTACGTCGCGTTACTCGTTTGAAAGGCTGCATTCAGAAACGTTTAACTATTTAAAGTGAAAAATACCATCCTTAGCGTGGATCCTTTTCCAACCTGGCCACCTTAAATTTAACCAATGTATCGAAACTGCGATCACGAGAGAAATATATTCAAACAACAATACTGGATGATTCGAATTAAAGAGGATCTAAGTACTGTTAAAATTGTGATTATCGACGAATTTATTTGACGCGCACACGTGCATAACTAATGGAAAAACTTGCCGAATACGATTAGGCTAAAACTCGAGCAAAACTCCCATTAAGGTGTGATTCAGCGGATTTTGCTATCGCGCGATGTTATGCCCTGTCCCTGTCGTTAATGCCCTGTCGTTCGTTAAATTCCTCGAAATACTTAGAAGCTTCGAACGTGTAATCTGCAACTCAGTGGATCGTAAGGACTCTTACGGCAATTAATAAACGTATCTGAAAATACGTACCAACGTAACCTACGTCGGTGCTCTTCCAATTTTCGAGTGGCTTTCAAATATGTTCTTTTCGCCTTCGGTTTCTAAAATTCTCCAATTTTCCACTGTATTTTCTCGCGACATTTTTAGCTGTAACAGCGTTTAAACAATCGCTTATTTTTACGCGATATCTATTTATTAAACGTACGTTTGACTTTTCTTCTGTAATTACCACGGCAATCGTGGTATTCGATTGCCATTACAACCAAGTAGAATATAGTTTCAAAACATTGGATTATTGTCTCCACTTCTTCTTTCAATACAAACGTACGAGTTGTCTTGTCTGCGTCAAGCTAATAAACAGTTCGTAAATTCAATACGAACGTTATTTTTTAAAACATTATTGCTCGTGGATAAATAATTGTTTAAAGTTCTCTTTACTCGAGGGGTCTTGGGAATAAATACGAAGGCTGTTGTAACAACTCGTAGGATGATTTCTGTCGTTTGGCGTTGGCGAGGCCACAGTCCTAAAATCGTCATCGTGTTCTTATTCGTGGCAAAAGATCGATCGTCGTAAACATCCGTCGCCTCTGCGAGAGATACGTTTGACGATTTTTCAAGCCTCGTTGTCGCTTCCCCGAGGGAGTTATTTATTCTACAAAATAAAACGTCAAAGTGAACGTAAGGCATTTGTTAAAAAAATAACGCATACGCACGTGTGAACTATTTGGTTGGGTATCGTTGTCGAGTATCGAATACATTCATACGTGTTCGTATTACACGAGTTACGTGAATGTTGTCGCTTATAAGCGTGCTCGGTGTTTTCACGTAGAAGCTGATTCCGCACGTTCGACGAGAGTTAATAACTTTAAATCGTAGGACGAAATGTACTTTTATAGAGTATCGATTGCACAGCTTGCGTACAATTTATTCGTTCTCTTTCGTTCGAAAGCTCACTCGATTGTTCGTCTTTCAATTTGATCGCTCGTGTAAGCTTCTTATATCTAGTATACCTACCTTCGATGAAAATATACATTGCGTTTTTATTAGTTACAGTTCGAAACATCGATGGTTCACGTTATAATTCATATTATACCAGATTTAACCACGTTCTCCATGGAACCCTTGAAACGAAAACTTGTTAAAAGTATATCGATAAAATGTGTACGACGTCGTAAAATATTTACAGAATAAACATGTTCGCAAAGAAGACTACAATGAAGACTCGGCATATTGCTGGAAGTTTGATTAATAGTGTATACCTTTATTTCTAACAGCGTTATAACTCACTTTGTTAAGAGGAAAGTAGTACGTTTTAGAATTTCATCCGACTACAAAATACAGACCTTATCTTGGACCCATGAATTCATCTGAACGACGCAAGCACTGTTATGTACGAAAGTGCAGATTTCAACAGCTTGAAAATAAATTTTTCGTTGAAAATTGAGTAGATTCGCACGAAATACGTGGTAATATTAACACCAATACAATACCATTTCAAAATTGACGAAATTCATAACGTAAAATCCTCCGGAGGTCAAGTAAAAAGGTTTTAGAGTCCGTCGCATTATGAATTTCAACAGAGTTTGACATTCAATGGAGCACTCGTACCATTCGTTGTTGTAACTGAAAGTTAAGGGTTGATTACTTTTTACGTTAACTTCAAGTCCTCGTGTCATCTAACGTACGCGGCGTAAAAAACAGCTTCGCTACTGTCGATCATCTTTTGGCCTGGCCAACTCAAGAAAAATACGTGAATTGCGAATCCCGTGAGAATAAACACAAATCGCAGTAAAAACAACGGGCGGCCTAAATTGAAGAGAATCTTCGCAATCGTAAAAAAACGATCGTTTTAAATATATTTCATTGTTGTGCACTGTTGTCGTCGTTTGTACTTACACCTACTGACGTCGTTATAAGAGTACCGGTTGAGCTCAGCATAACGAATAAAAAACTCGTAGAATACGACGACTCCAGTATTCGGCCAAAACTGTAAGAATAAACGTCAAATTTATATTTCGACAACTTGGATTACTTGGGTACGTTACGCGAACTTTCGAAGATATCTTTGGTTCACTTGACTTTAAAACTTCTTCGTGCAACTTGGCAGATTTTACAATTGCTTTTCGCGTTGCATTCGTCAATTGGAAACCAGTAGAGTCGGAACCGACGATTGGTTTTGTTGCAACTTCCAAACGTAATCTGAAAAATGTCCGTCAACGTTTTGTGCAAAAAAGCAAAAACTAAACGATCGATGCGCGCGAGGGCGCGGGTCGAATCGATAGTTATCTTTCGTTTTGTCGTGGAAAAATACGACGGTACGCGCTAAAAAAAACTTACTTGACAACACTTAGCAAACCCACGCATTGCTGAACGCACACAGCGTAAGTCGAATCAATGGTACTAAACATTGGAACAGTCATAATGCAAGCGAGAGCTTCGAATAAATAAATCGGATAATAATATTTCTCTTTGTCAACTAAATATTCACCATTGAGAACCAACATTCTATCTGTGACAGTATCGTTAAACAAAGGTAAAATCATATTGATGAAACCTGGTGCCAAGGGTAAACAAATAAACATTTGCACAGTTCCAATCATGTAAGCTGCAATCGTTAACGTAACGTGCGTCAAAAGCTACGAGTTTTTGTTGTTGTTATTTTCGCGTGATTCGGAATAACGTACCGATATAGGCCATCGTTAATAGTCTTCCCATTTCGGATGATTTCTTGAGGATGTTTCTCTCTTCTTGATTGTCTAACATTTCCCAATTGTGTGCCATGTATTTGTAGAGAAATTTCAACTGAAACGACGGCGGTACGTTGGATAACTTGATCTCGAACGCGAACGCGCGTTGTTATATTTACCTTGTCTTCCGTGATGAGCATCGAAAAATATTTCGAGCCCATGGTGATAAAATAAAAAAACGTTCCTACACCTTGAATCAACAATTCCACGTCGTCTCTGTGTACGATTGCGCTGATAACCTGCGTACAATTGATCGAATGTGTTGGTCAACGAAACTTCGATGTACGGATGTACGCCGCTAAATACGAAATTCCCGATTTAACGCGAAACGCCGTTTGTCGCAAACTTACGTGTGGTATTCCAGGAATAACGATCAAAGTCGAGAAAAGGATTCGAACGAAGAATTTCACCAACTTGTGCTGGTACGGCCAAAGCCCCGTCAATCTCAACATATTCATATTGATAACAAAATAACGACCGTTGAAAAAATCCATCTCGCTTCTAGTGGGCATATCGAAAGTCTCTCGTACGGATCTTGATTTGGCGAACACCTTGGCTATGGATATTCCTCGAGACTGTACGAGCGTCAAAGCGAAGCAACGCCTTTACCCCTTTTCCGGGTCAAATATTAACGCGCGATCGTGCATAAACAACGAAGAGAAAGTGCGATATCGTTGAATCGCAAGTTAATTTGCATACGAGAAAAACAGCAGGAGAAAAGCTTTGTCTTTTCTTTCGTCGCGCCTTCGAACAAAGGAAAAAAGGGTTGACGTGGTGATTTTCTTTGGCGCGCGAGCTATTATCCACGATGAATGTTCCATAAGTACTATCGACTGTGTTATTTCGAGACGACACGCTACGACGAGTGTCCAAAGATGCGTCGAGTGTGCTTTCAGCGCTGTTTTATCGATTTTCCATTATCGCGAGCAATCTTTTTCCAGGACAAAGATTTTGTACGACTTGTACATTTTCAAGTTTGAATAGGCGGAAGATTGGTTCGTTATCTCGATGGGTTGCAATGGGTCCACGCGATACGGACTTTAGCTACGTACTTCTAGATTTCCACAGGATTTGGTCTGTGCAACATTACCGTACATCCCGATCAACTGAAAAGTCTGCGCAAACATGTTATCGTGTGGACGTACCGATACTCCGATTTTTTGTCCGTACTACTAAGTTGCACAAACTAAATCCTGTGGAAATCTAGAAGTCCGTAGCCAAAGTTCGTGTCGCGTGGACCAATCCAAACGCTTGCAACGCTCACCGTTGAAACGAAACGTGATTCGAGTGACGTTATTACATCCGTACACGGATCAATATCGAAAAGCAAAGTGATTATTGATTACCCGTCGATCGGAATTTTTATGTGGTTGTTCCTCTTGAATTGTTCGTACGCGAGTGTCTTTTGTCTTATACGTAATAAAAATAACAAAAACGAAACGTATTGTATGATAAACTACGAGGAAATCTCGTCGCGACAAAGACGATACTAACGAGCAAGGATGCAGTCCCTTCCTCGTTGCCTCTCTCCTATCGAAAATAATAATCAAAAGTCGTTGGAGGTTTTTTTTGGCAACGCGTTGAAAGCCAAAGCTAATTGACGTTAATCGTTCCAAGACACAGGTATTTGTCAAAATACGCACGGTACACATCGATCCATTACTCGTATCGTTTACTACGAGCGGCCCATTTAAAAAAATATTACGATTCGCGACCGTAATACAGGCGCGAGGGCGCGCGTCTGTCGTTTCTTCACGTGTGTACGGGTTAGAGTACACGCGCGTCGTTCATCCATTGTTTATCGCACTTGCCCATTTTATTTATTATCGTCAGGATGAACGCTCGGTCAAATCCTAACAATCCAAACGGACTCAAACTGATCGTTGCTGGTGAAATTGCAGGAAAAGTGATCCACGTCGACTACAAGAGCGATCCAAGACGTGAGTCGACTTAACCTAACAATTCTGTTCTTTCCATTGCTTTCTGCTATTTCGATGATTGTCTTTGACTTTTCAACGCCATATCTCCATTGTCAAAGTTCCGTTTCGCTACCTAATGACCTATCGCTTAATTTTTTAATATTTTTACGGCGTGCTATTTGATTTGAATTGATAAAAAAATCAATATTTTATATTGCTTGTTCGTTCGCCTGCTTTGCCCATTTTTACCGAGCTTTCCGTAGCATATGTGGAAATCAATTATTTTCAGAGAGTTGTCTGGGACGTTTACCTGTATTAAAAGTAGACCCTACGGAAGACGAACTATTTAGTATTAGCGCAGCTGTTCAATATATCGCACCTGTCAGCCAACAAGATACTATTTTAGCTAGCAAATGGCTTGAATGGGATGCCACGCAATTGCAGGTAATTTGGAACTCTGTCGATCCGTGTAGTTTTTCGAATAAGTCAAAATTAATACGACGAAATTGTTGACCGACAGCCTGCAGTAGTATCGTACGGTGGTTCGGGAAAGTTGGATGTATCGCACAAGCCAAGAGTGTGGTCTCTTCTGAAACAATTAAATACAGCACTGAAAGATAAACGGTACTTAATTAATGTACGTCAAAATTGTCCGCTTTAAACCTTTTAACGAATGATATTTGAATGTTTTTGTAGTCTAATAGTCCAAACGATTTTCAGAATAAGTCAGAAGTAAATGTAGTTGACACCTCTATTTGGGTTACGCTATGGTCCACTGTAGCAGTTACAGACAACGAAATGATTTCAAAAGAATTCGTTAATATAGATCAATGGTTGAAGCAAATTCAAGACTTACCTACTGTCCAGAACTCGCTAAAACAAGTCAAACTCGAAAGAGGTATTCCTGCAATGGTTGCTATGACCGCAGCATCGTGGTTTCCTCTCAACTCCTATACTGGACCAGGAAAATCGAGTGGTACATCTGCGGGCGAAGTAATATCAACTAAACTTTTATATTTGGTTTTCGAGCTTTTTAAAATATTACATGAAAAATTGGAATTTTAGTCAAGTCCTAGCGAAGAAAAAGAGGTCAAAGTTGTTACCGAAGAAGAAATCAATTCTGTCAAACAGAATTGGTCGTCTACGTATACTTCTGTCAAAGAAGCTTCTCGCATCGTGTAAGGATCGTATTATTTCTTATAATACTTTTGTTGTTCAACTTTCATTTACGTAATGAATTTTTTTCTTTTTTAGATTACCTAAAAAGGGAGAAAGGAATGTATTAGTTACTTCGGCTCTTCCATACGTAAACAATGTTCCCCACTTGGGAAATATCATTGGTTGTGTTCTTTCGGCTGATATTTTTGCTAGGTATGGAATTTATAGTTGCCGTGGCGATATTTAAAAAAAAATAAAAGAGCCTTCTCAAAAGTTGTATTCCTTTACAGGTATTGTCGGCAAAGAAATTATAATACACTTTACGTAAGGTGAGTAGTATGATATTTTTTCGTAGTATTTACCGACACAGATTATTGTATTTATAGTTGAATCCGTGTAAATTTTTCAGTGGAACCGATGAGTATGGAACTGCCACAGAAGCAAAAGCAATCGAGGAAAACTTGACTCCTCAACAGATTTGCGATAAATATTTTGATATTCACAATGACGTCTACAGGTGGTTTGGCATTGGCTTCGATCATTTTGGCAGAACGTCAACACCTGAACAGACTGAGTATATAGACCGTTAACGGTTGTTTTTGTGCAACCGTGTACTAAAACACTAAACGTTTTATCGCCGTAGGCTTGTCCAAGACATGTTTTTGAGGGTAAAAGACCAAGGTTACATTACGTCCGAGAGCGTAGACCAATTGCTTTGTCAAAAATGCGAGCGGTTTCTAGCGGACAGATTCGTTGAGGGAACTTGCCCAGGATGCAAGTACGAAGATGCCAGAGGAGATCAATGCGATGGTTGTGGTCACCTTGTCAATGCCACCGAGCTGATCAAACCGCGGTGTAAAGTTTGTGGAACGACACCTATTATTAAAGCTTCCACGCAATTCTTCCTAGATCTACCAAAGGTAATTTCGCAAATATTGTACGTGCTTTTTCTCGTACTATCCCCATTTCGGAATTTTGATAAATCATTAGGTTGAAGAGGGATTAAAACAATGGGCTACAGAAGCAATGGCGGGGTGGTCGGCACCAGCTCGTTCGGTGATGAAACCATGGTTGAGGGATGGTTTGAAACAACGGTGTATCACGCGAGATCTCAAATGGGGTATCCCTGTGCCACTGGACGGTTATAGGAACAAAGTGTTTTACGTGTGGTTCGATGCTCCAATTGGTTACATCAGTATCACCAAGAAGTACACGAAAGATTTCGAGAAGTGGTGGAGACCCGAGGATGTGGATGTTGAACTGTTCCAATTTATGGCCAAGGATAACGTGCCTTTCCATGGTATCATGTTCCCTGCTACACTTCTTGCTGCCAATAGAAAGCACGTTCTTGTAAAACACCTCATGGCTACTGGTGAGTTTTTATACTTGTTTATTCGACGTGTTTTATTCTATCCAATAATTATATTTAATGTATGTCTATTACAGAATATCTGAATTACGAGGATACAAAGTTCTCGAAATCGAGAGGAATTGGTGTGTTTGGCACGGATGCGAAAGAAACTGGTATTCCAGCCGACGTCTGGCGTTTCTACTTGGCCTACATTAGGCCCGAGACAATGGACTCAAATTTCAATTGGGTTGATTTAGCTACTAAAAACAATAGCGAATTGTTGAACAATCTTGGAAACTTTGTCAACAGGTTTGTAAAATTACACCGACATCTAACGGAGAAAACGAGGTGTTAAACTAAAATAAATTTGATTTTCAGAGCTTTGTCGTTCACCGAAAAGAACTACAAGTCCAAAATCCCACCGATGGAACTTCTCGAAGACGATCTGCATGTTCTTGCCTTGATACAACGGGAGTTGACGAGTTACGTGGTGTGTTTGGAACAGGCTAAATTGCGCGATGGACTAAAGCACGTAATGGCCATTTCCAAACATGGAAACCAGTACATGCAGTCTCAGGAACCGTGGTTTAAGATTAAGGGAAGCGAAGAGGATAAGTAAGTTTTCAAAAAAACAAGTTCAGTCCTTCTTGACAATATCGAAAGACCATTTTCGTATAGAGATACTTAACTAGACGTCTATTTCAAAAACAAATAACGATGCAACCGAATGATAAATTAACACATCAAATATCTAATGATTAAATGTTTAATATAATATCGATATCTTTGCAGAAAAAAAGGAGCTACGGTTATAGGCGTGAGCTGTAATATCGCGTGCCTCCTCTCTGCACTTTTAGCTCCATACATGCCAAGCACAGCCCGAGAATTGAGAAGTCAACTGGGACTGCCGAAGCAACACTACGGTTACATTCCTGAGGTCTTGTCGATTATGTTGCCTGTTGGTCATACGATCGGCAAACCATCACCATTGTTCTCAAAAATTGAAGACGTACAGGTCGAAGAGTTGAGGAAAAAGTACGCTGGACGACAGGAAGCATCACCTCCAAATGAAATCGTTCAGGCGCCAACAGACGTTGCTTCGTTGGAGACAGCAGTTGCAAAACAAGTAAGTTATGATTTATTGGTTACTTCTAACGAGGAAAAAGTTTCCGAGAACTGATTTTTTCATTTAATTCTATCGTATCAAATGCACAAATTTAACTTGTCTCTGTTAATCAAAGAGCAATATCTTGTTTATATAGGGGCAGCTAGTAAGGGAATTAAAGGCCAAAGGTGACAAGACTGTCTGGCAACCACAAGTGCAGATTCTCTTGGATTTGAAGAAAAAATTAACGGAAGCTCAAAGTAAAAGCACTCAACCTACAACTAATCCTCAACCAACACCCGTTGCTCAACAAAATGGAAATGTTACTGCTGACGTCGTTGCTCTTGAAATGGAAATCGCAAAACAAGTACGGATTCGACCTTTCGTGTAAATAAAAAAAGATCAAATTAATTTGATAATTATTAAATTGTCATTTATTATTCAGGGAAACGTTGTACGAGAGCTAAAGACGAAAGGTGACAAAAGTGTATGGCAGCCTCAAGTCGAAATTCTGTTGCAATTGAAGAAAAAATTGACAGCATTGACGGGTGTAGCAGCTTCGGCGCCAGCCGATAAAAAGTCAAAAAAGAAGAAGTAGATGCGTTGGAAAATGTGAGTGAGAATTCAGTTCGGTTTGCTAAGCGAGTGTTTTTAGATATTTTGTTAAATTTTGTCCGATGAATTATGTGTTTGATTTTATAATTAAGCGATTGTTTAAAGACAGCAGTAAAGAAATTATTCAAACTGCAAAAATTCGAATAAATTTTTTTTTTAATTCATTTGCAATCGTTTGAACTTATATCATCCTAATCCTCACTTTAATATTGGTTTAGAAGATAATCATACAAGCGGTAAACGGTAAACCTAAGTTATTTTTTATATAACTTTTTCGAGTACATTTAAAACACACGGTGCGAGCGCGTGATTTTTCATAATTGAAGATTTTATTAGGCTTTTTAGAACAATCATTTGAATGATTAATATTTGTACGCTTCGATTCTTTATATATAACGCGAATCTTGATTGCCTTTATATTTGAAAATTGAAACATGTAAGAATATGTATAAGCTGATAAATACTCGTTAAAGATTTATTCGACTGTTTGAATAATAATAAATTTTATGATAAATTACGAGTTTTATTTCTTTAAATAACTTTAATTTGACTCTTAATTGAAAAAAAATTCTAAGTCATACATTAATTTCAATATTTCATGACTTCCATCAATATATTAATAATATTATCACACAGCAGTAGACTGTTAATATTACAACCACATAAACTTTCAAGTCGTCAAATCTAAGAGTCAGATTTTTTGTCCATCTGGTCGTTAAATAGAGTACTTAAAAAAAGTAATAAACGAAATAGAATTTCACAAAAGTTCAATGAAATCAGAGGTATACTAGATATGCAACAAGGAGTTTGAACAAAAAAATGAACGACCGATTTTATATGAATGATGTAAATTAAAATTATTTATTGAGTAACAAAGCTATCGAAGCTCCATTATCGTATGAATAAATAAGTATAACTAGTTCGTTAAATTTATCTCGTTCGAATATGACGCGCCCATGAATGTCATATTGTTTTTTTTACAGTAAATGGAAATTTTGGTTACAACAAAAAAATAAAATACAGGTAAATGATCCAATGTGGCATGACGTTATAAATACAGTGTATGACTAGTCGAAAGCGTTAACAATCCGAATATCGCGAGAGAGAGAGAGAGAGAGACTGACGAAAATTTGACAAAGCTATGTAGTCGTAACTCAGTCGACAGCGAATGGAGGCGCGTACTTGGTCGTCAAGAAGAACTTGCCTCGCAATCTGCAAAGAATAATTCACAACGATCAATTTTTATTATATCGCGCGTTTTAGTCATATGTGTGTGTGCGCGTGTGTGTGTTAGGTAATAAAAAAGTGTCGTTAAATATAAAAATACTCAGAACTCACGACGTTGAAGCATATTCGCCCATAAGAACAATGGGATTACGATCACAAAGTCCATCTTTGTATTTTTCCCAGGTTTCACAGCTCCGCGACTTAAAGCCTGACGTACTACCGATACTCTCCGTCATCAATTGATAAGCTCGCGTGTGGCTACAGTAAGCTGCAAAAAAAAAAAATTATAATTGACAACAAAATAACAATAAGATAAATTTTATTGTACAATTTGTGTCTTTCACACTCACTGTTTGTCGGAGCAAAGTTACATCCTGGCTGAGGGAACTTGCCACTGTTTGGATAAAAATCCGAATGGCCAATCGCTGCGAGAAATCCAAACGCTGTACCACTGGTATGAATAACGTCGACGAATTGTGCGTCTGTCGAATCTAAACGAAAGTCAGGATCTACTATACCAGAGGATGTTTCGTAAAGTGGACTAGCTGGGTCCAAACCTTGGAATAAAATTTTGATACTTTGTAGCAAAACGAAATGAATTTGAAAAAAAAAAAACAATTGATTTACTTCGTATAGACATGATCAAACGCGTATATACCTGTTATTCTACCGATCCTTCCGTCCAAAAAAGCTCCCGCGAAACCGGCAACGTGAGAACCAAGACTATGACCGCACATGTGAACGTCTTTATACTCGAGATTGGATTCACGACTGAGAAAATCGAGGAAAATACCAAGGTATTCGCCAACTCTTCGTGTATTATTCGCTGCCGTTGGATATGGATCAGCTGCGAGAATACCCCAACCGACGACTATTACGTTTACGTCTTGGTACTTGAGGTAAGCTGCAATGAGAATGTATTGAAATATAGGGTTTTCATAAATGCTGAAAAAAAATTGTTCGTTATTTCTTAATTCTTTGATTCGGATTTCTTTTTAAGCGCGTATATCGTTTAAATTACAAAGATTAAAATTTTTGTCAAAATATCGTAAATCGTTAAAATGAAAAAAAAACCTTGTATTGAAGTTTAAACGACAAATTTCTTTAGACACGCCAAATCATGGAAACGTAACGTTGATAGTTCAAGATAGGAATGCCGCATGATTGTGCAGCGGGTGTTACGTGAAAAACTGATGTCGCACGTTATAATTAGAAAATAACGCGAACAAATTATCGAAGTTGATTTTTCCATCGTGAAAGCGCGAGAAACGAAAAAAAAGAAAAAAAAACATTTAATTCGAGAAAGTTCAGTTGGGGGGTTATCGTTGCGCTGATGTGCAACAATGTCGACATACGATTTTTTTTCCTCTCTCACTTCTCGTTCGACGATAAAAGTTTGTCCTATGGTCTATTGACGTAAATTCACTAGAATCTTAATCCGTTTTTTTCGTATAATAAAATCTAATGGTTCCTAATCTTACTATCAATAAGGTTTCGTATCCATGCCTCTTTTCCGGTGTCACTGAAACCATGAATGATGAGTTTGGTCGGTCGACTCTCGTTGAAGTGCGACGCGTAAAGAACTTCCGTGTTGTTCAGTAGTAGTTGCTCTTCGCCAAACATATTTTCTCTGAAAAAAAAACGTTTGATCACCGATACGTTCGTTGCATAATTAATCTTCTTTGGCAATTTGTATCTTTAATTAATGTCATCGAGGTGTCGTCTTCATCGGAACAATTACATTCGATAAAAATATCGTTTGTTTTTCAGGTTGAAGTAATCGTTCGCAACGCTCAGCAATACTAATTTCAATCGTTTTAAGCGCGTACTCGCTAAATTTACAGTTTAATAAAAAATCATTATTTCGAAACCTCCGATGCGTCGTTCATTGATTATATTCGACGTGCTTTGTTCGGTAAATTACTACGAAGGATCATCTTGAAACGACTGATTTCAAGATAACGACTTTACGAACGCATCGATATCGATCAATGAAATATAAAAATGGTATCCGTTGTAGTTCATCTATTTCGTAGGTATGAGTAATTGAAGATATGTCTTTTTTTTTTCAAAGTTAAGACTGTGCAAAGTGATCAAAAAATGTCTAGACAAAACACTGACCTATTTTAACGTAAAACTGCTCAAGTTCATTTTTATCTAGCTCTTTCAAAGTACACATCAGTCCGTCGACACTGACTCTCTCGCGTGTAAAGTCGATCAATTTGACGTACACGTTAAATGTTTTCAAGCTCAAACAAACGTACGCTTGTCCGCAAGTAACAGCGATATAAGTTCGAAATGCGTTCAACGCGATTACACTCGATGAAGATTTAACGGAATAGTCTTATGAAAAAGTACGCGACAGTTGTTCGCAGAATTACGTAACGTTTGATTATCCAAAGAACGATCGAAAGAAACTTATTAATAAATATTCCTTTGATTGTGAAAAACCAACGGTCGCTATCGTCTCGTTCGACTATCCGTCCTTCCAAATGTCATTTTAATCATTCATTCTCAATTAGACGAATAAAACATAGTTGAACCCTCCAACGGTCAATTAAACCAAATATAAAACAATAAACATCAAAGAGAACCGATCGGCCTCGTACAATCTCTTAAAAAGGAAAAAAAAAGATTCGACAAGTCCCATGAGAAAAAAGTCACGTACGCATAAGCGATAAACCAGCCGTTGATAAAGATAGGAATGCGTATAGTCAAGCCCTTTCTCATCCCTCTCGTTTCTAAATCTATTTATTTATATTTTCTTCTTAATTTTCGATCGTGTACGCGCGTTCGCGAGTTGCGCGCACGTCAGCTCTGAGAATAGATTTCGTTTTAAGTGCGCGCAACAAACAGCATATACACATGCATACGTGTATATATATGTATTTTTTTTTTCAGCGACACGACATTCCGGCGCGCCGCCACGCGCGATTATAGGCGCCACTTTGAAGGGGGGAAAAAAGAAGAAGAGTTGTAACATTGTAGAGACGCCGCGGCCGACGGCTTTGAATTATATGATTGACGTTTCCTGCGCGTGTATACGTATATTCGTATACGCAAGCGTAAAATTTGATTTATCGAGATGATTGGATTGGCGCCACTTTCTGGCCAATTGCGTTCTATGTTTGGAAATAGCAGATTAATCCGTTATTTATACACGTGTATTTTTTTTTTTGTTTATTCCAGCGTGTGAAATTTTGATTTGTCATCGACAAAAAATTATCCGTTTAGGTGATGATTGCGAATTTTGGATATTGAACAACCGTGAAAACGTGAAACTCGGGATAACGCGATACAGAGTTGTACCAACAATTTTAGTCCCAACGAAGTATCGATGGAAATTAGATGTCCAGCGCGGTGAACAATATTTACCGATAATTTTATTCCAACGATCCGTGTATTCGACAAACCATTTCTCGCGATGGACGCATCGTTGGCAAAATGGATGTCACTTGTGCGATCGGTGCAATTCAAATATGAATCTCCTCCCTCCCCCTCCCTCTCTTCCCTTGCCGCCTCGAGTGTCATTTTTGTTTTAATCGTTTATCGTGTAGGATGCTGAACAGATTGTACATACGTCACGAGTTACACGATAAGAAATGCCCAAAATACTTTGAGATATTACGAGCAACCGATTTCAACTTTGTTATTTTGTTTCTTCTTTTATTTTCACTCGATTCAAATATATAAGGCGCTTTATACCAATTGTTTGTCAAACCTTTCATTGATCGACATCGATGGATTTGTAAAAATGTTATCTTACAAACACACAGCCATTTCAAGGCGATATTCTTCGCTCAGCGGTACGTTGAAGAAAGCACAGCGAATATAATCAATGAATGACGCTTCATTGCGATACTTATCGAAATTGGTGATTTCGCAGTTGACACGTGATCGTGGAAACATCACTGATTTAGAAGTATTTTTGCCATTTCGAAGTCTCAACGTGAGATACCGAGCTCGAATAAAATTGTTTCGGTTACTCACAGAAGGATGGGATTTGTTTTTCGTTTTAGATTAAAAAATATCGGCGTCAGTTTGATATGGATAACAAAAAAACATGGAGATTTCAATAAAACGCTTGCGTGCTTTTGGCAGCTGCTTGGTATAACAGTCAAAGAGCACATAAATAAATTATCAAACGAGCGTCGGTTTACAATTGACCGCTGAATGCCAATAGATAAACGTGCAATAAAAATGTGTCTTTCCTTTTTATTATCCATTACTACGAAGCTTCAACGCGAAGACGAGCACAATTGGTCTTTTATGCTATGCGCCGTGCTTTTTCAATGAAAAGTTTATCGTTACTTACCTAGTGTACAACTTGAAAGTTGCCGGTTCGTGTATTAGCTTGATGGCCGTATGAATAATCGTCTCGACTTCGTTTAGCAAAGAATTTTGAGGTGTAACATCCTTCGTATCAGCGCGAACTGAAAATTCGATATTGCATTTGTATAAAAAATCCAATTGATTACGCGCGACTGAAATTTCTCGGTTGGCTTGGCTTTTATTTGTATAGATTAGCGGATGAAAAGGTCAAAAGTCGTAATAACGTATTAACGAAAGTGCTCAATTGAAAAGGAGAAAAGCAATCGTTGAGGGAAAAAAAGAAAAAGAAACATCTTCGTACTTGTAGGCTTTAAAAACACGAAAGCGCAATTAATCAAGACGTACGTCAAACGTTTAGTTTGGGTGCAGTGCAATAAAACAAAATCAACGTTATTTCATCGAAAATTATACAAATATTTCAAACGACGTTCTTCTTTAAGATTGAAAAAGCGTTAGCACTCAAAAGTGGTAGAACCGGTTCTCCAAAGCCTCGAAAAAGAAAAAATAACAATAGTAACATTCGATTTGAAAATCGTCGTTGTAATCAAGATCGTGAAACGCAAAGAAACCACAAACACTCTTTTGCCACTTTTCGATCTGAAAAAAACTACTCGATCGTAATTATTACCGATCGCTTTCCCACCCAACCACTTTTCTTTTCTTTTCTTGTTTTTAAGAATACCACTCACCTGTAGTAGTAAGCAGACTAATAACAAGTAGAAAAAGACAAGAATGATCCGGTGGCAGCATGTTAAAATAACGTATTCACCACAAATAAGTATATCCGTACGTTGTGATAGCGAGAGATTTAACGATCGAAGTTGCTCCTGAAACGTATTGGCGCCGACTAAAGTGCATACAAGCAGCAGCAGCAGCAGCAGCAGCAGCAGCAGCAGCAACGCCAACGGCAACGGCAACAGCAGCGCGCGGATTTTCAGTGTCGAGATCGATTATAGTATGTAGTAGGCGCCATTCGAGCGGCCGGCGGCCCGGCGACTTTCTCGCGATAATATTACAAGCGCCTATGCCGCCGTCGTCACCACCACTGCTACCACCACTACCATCACCGCTACCGTTGCCATTGTCGTTGGAGCTCGTTTATACAAATTACTAACCAACTCACACACGTACGCGCATTTGTATACTTACGCACTTGATGCTGTCCGTACAATATGTACACGTACGTATATATACATATATATCGCGTCTATTATACATCTACGGATAAAACATCTTCTGTGTACAATACGGGCTGTTTGATTTCCATTCTGCCAGCGTTTTTATTCATTTATCCGTATCTCTTCAAATTCAGCTCTGGCGGGACGATGTATACGTATACGTGTATTTTCTCGAACGAGGGTTTATTTACGAATGATTCGAGGTAATAATTATTACACGCTCGATTGTTTTTTTTTTCATCCAATTGAAAACGAACGAATTAGAATTGTTATCGCGTATATCGTGGGTGTATCTCTTGAAATAGTTCTTAGAATGTATCTCGAGAGTGTTTCGTTATGAGAGATTATGCGTAATTTCACAAGTTACAGTCCATTGCGTTAACGAGTTTAAACTTTTGATTTTGTCGTATAGCCAAGTTATAATTGGATAAATTAAACGATCGGTGCGTTTGAGAAGGCAACGATCGATCAATTATACCGAGAGTTTAACGGAGAAGCGAATTTATTCGAGTGACGCTCGAGACGAATTCTTTAAATTATCTCGAGAAAAAAAAAACATTTTCCAGCGTTTCATCCGAGTTTTCTTATCTAACGCGTCCTTTACATCACTTCTATAATTATTCACGAGCATTTTTCGTTAATTTCACAATCGTACTATTCCGCTGTACAAAATCTTAGCAGCGCATGAACTTGAAAAGAAAGAAGAAATCAAATAGTTGATAGAACACGAATAAAAAGACAAGTGCTTTATAAGCTGCACACGTATAATCGTCGTTACTCCTATGACATCACGCTTCGATTTAAAGCTCGAAAATTTTTATTACTCGCAATTTTCCACGGAACGTTCCGTGTGTAAATACGTATATTATGATCGGGAACGCACGATGATATCGCGACCGCAAAACGCAAACGTTTACTCTTATTTCCAAAGTGTGTATATTGTTTACGACTAATTTTGTCGATCGTCTCGTTGTGTAGTGTGTCGTTGAACGTCTCTTGTAAAAAAAGAAAAAGAAAGATCATGACGTTCGTCGTTTGTTGACGAGATCAAAGCTCTTACTTACGAATTCACGCGTTCGGTTTGTATCGTTTTTTTTTCAGAACAAAGTAAACACGTTTCTTGATCGATATTTTTATGGAAGAAAATACACGCTTTTTGTTTATATTTTTTGCAGCGAACAATTGAAGACAGCGAGAGAAAGTATAATTTTTGTAGCGCCAACAAAAAAAAAACAAAAACGTTTCAGTTTTGACTACAAACCAAACGTACAAATATAACGCTTATTTGTCGAAAATCACGAGGCGCGAAAACGATCGATGAGAATTAGTTGATAGTTTTGAAATGTAACGTAGATTTTGTTTCGGAAGTTCATACGCCGTGAAAAAATTGCACGACGATAATCCTCTTTAGACCATTACGTCGGAATATATTCAGCGATGAAATCATTCGGATATGCGTGCTTTGATTTCTTCGGTTCACTTGTATCCGATAAAACCCAATGTTACTCCATTGAAAATCAATGTTCAATCGAATAGTTCCACTCGATGCGAATCACGTGTTGTTGTTTTGTTTTTCACAGCAACAATTATATCGTATAATTTGTAGTTGTTTAATAAAAAAAAATACACGATCGATGTTTGAACGATTAGCGCGTACAAGGATCCGGGCGTCAATTTTCTCTACGACTAAACGTTGGGATTCCCACGATCTTTTGGGGATCTTTTACGGGGAGTTGAATTTGTTCGTAGCAGCGTTAACGCGATAAGCTGGCGTCGTACTACACATCGCGAGCAATGACTCGACAAGATTAAAACTGAACTAATCAATCGCAATAGTTGTTTTCTATATAAAAAAAATGTTTCGAAGCTAATCGTCGAATATATTTTTAGCGGTGTAGATATGTTTTATTTGTCAGGAATAACGCAACGTTCAAACAAAACAATTCTAAAATGTACGTTATATTTCATTACTACGTATATTACGTGTTTTAGCATAAACGATTAAGAGATGTTGGCTAATTCGTCGAATTGTTCGAACGTAAACGAAGCGTTTACGAGGTAAATCTGTTACGGTGCTCGTGTCTACAGGATTACAATCTCTCTTTTCCAATAGACTGAAAACACACGTGCAATTGTAAAAGCAGATGAGATCTTTGAATTCCACGTCGACTGCTCGCGTTCGCGACGAATTTAAAAGCTCCCTCCAAAAAAACAAGTTGTCCGCTCTTCCGTGAGTGGCCGTCGTTTCGTGCGGCTTTCGGTGACGCGTCGTCAGCTGGACTGGAGTCGTAATCATCAAGGATGTCGCCCTTGCCACGCGTATTCTGTTTAAAACTTTGCTGCGTATTTATTGCCATTATCCTCGCAGCAGGATGCAAGGCAGACGAGATCCTTGGCTGCGGTGGCTTCGTCAAGAGCCACGCTGACATCGATTTCAGTCAAATTACCGTTAAACTGTGAGTGCTATTTTACCCTATAACCTCACTCCTCGCGACGAATCGTCTCGATTTAATTGTCGTAATTTCAATCTTTCGTTTGAAAAAAATTAAAAGTCTCGTTAGCTAAATGTACGAGTTCGAATCTTTGTTGTTCTATTTTAAAACCGTTCGTATTATTTTATTTATTCGATGGTTTCAATCGTATAAATCGCATACGAGATAAACGAGCTTTTTGTCATTTTGTCTTACGTTAATTGTCGCTTGATATATTTCGCCAGGTTGACCAAGAGTGGAAGTGTAAAAGATCATACCGAGTGCGCGCCAAATACAGGCTACTACTTTTTGCCTGTTTACGATAAAGGAGAGTACGTTCTCAAACTAGAGCCACCAAGAGGCTGGAGTTTTGAGCCGAACGAAGTTGCTCTCAGCGTTGATGGTTCAAGCTCGGATTTATGCAGTCAGGGAAAAGATATCAACTTTGTATTCAAGGGATTTGGCATCACCGGCAGAGTTGTTTCTTCGTCGCCTAAAGCTTCAACTGGAGTTCAAGGAATATCCGTTTCCCTTTACGATCAGAATAATAAGACACGTCTTGGTTCGACCGTTACTTCCAAAGGAGGTTCATTTTCGTTTACTCCTGTCCAACCTGGAAAATACATTCTAGTAGCCAGTCATCCAACGTAAACTATTTTCTTTAAGCAATTAATTACGTGGTATGGGTCAAAATTGGAATGCCTTTTTATTTTGTAGATGGGTAATGGAGAAGCATTCGACTATTGTAACAGTGCGAGAAGGTAATACCGAACTGAAAGATGGCGAACTCAGTGTGTTTGGTTTTGACGTTAGTGGGCTTGTTACTACCACCGACGGAGAGCCAGTGGCAAATGTCACTTTGCTCTTATATACCGTGAGTTCGAAGAATTTAATATTTTTAGTCGCTAGCAAATTTGCATTGTCTAATTTCTGCCATGTATAAATTAAAGGCTGGAAATGGCAGAGCAAGGGGTTGTTCTCCACAGCCTGTGGAAGGATTTGGTTTCAAAGCATTTGAGCATATTGCAAAACCATTGTGCTTTGTTACGTCCGATAGTACTGGAAGATTCTACTTCCCAGCATTATCTCCAGAGGAGTACATTGTTTATCCTTTCTATGCTGGTTTGAAAACTACATTTGAAGTTAGCCCTTCGGAACTCAAATTTACAGTTGGTCATGATAGCTCGATTTTGCAAGAGTTTAAAGTGACTGGATTTACTATTAGTGGAAAAGTTATGGCATCGGTAGATCCTTCGGTGCCCATAGTAGGAGCTAAAGTATTTTTGTCAAAGAATCAACTCGGTCTTACCGACAATAACGGAGCCTTCAAAACCAGTGTTGAAACTAAACAGTATACACTATATGCAGAAGCCAGTGAGTATTATATAAGTATAAATTGCTTTAAGAATACAAACAATATTAACGTTATCGCACGAATTTATGTTTATCTGTTTAGATGATGTAAAGTTTGAAGAAATAACTGTCAAAGTGTCACCAAGTAATCCCGAATTGCCTATTTTAACACCATCGGCTTACAAAGTCTCTGGCAAGATTTCTTCGTCGACCAAAGCTAGTTTACAGAATCGAAAAATTTTAATAAAAAATGCATCTGGTAATGAAAATCAAGAAATTGAAATTAATTCCAATACTGGCGAATGGGCTGTGTACTTGAAACCAGCAAAGTATCAGTTGAATGTCATTGTTAGCGACGAAGAGAAAGCAAAAGGCTTGCAGTAAGTACAATTTTGATTTTCACACGACTCTGTATAATATTGAAACATTCATAAGTAATTTACTGATTTTAGGTTCTTCCCTCTCCAAAAAATCGTCGACGTGACTCACGCACCGCTGAAAGAGATCAACTTTTTACAACTCAAAGCTACCTTAAAGGGTACTATTGTTTGCTTGCCAGATAAACATTCCACCGGAGAATGCAGTCAAACTCAAGTAACTTTGAAAATGATCGATGGCGCTGTTGAGACTAAAACTGTTCAATCTAAAGGTAACTTATTTTTCGCAACATTCATCTATTTGATTAAGCATCATAGAATATTTCTGTTTAATATTATTCTTATCAAATATTACAGGTGGTGAATATACATTTGAAGACGTACTCCCCGGACAATACGAAGTCATCGTAGATACTGATGTCTTTTGTTGGGACAGCTCCAGCCGCCAAATAGTTATTGCATCCGAGAAACCACCCAACGTGTCGGCTTTCAAACAAACGGGATTCTCTGTCACCTTTATTACATCGCACGACATTACCGTCGAGTACTCTTTGCCTAATCAGCCAAGCAAGAAGTCATCGTTCCAACTTCAAAAAGGAAGTACAAGACATTGCGTCGCGATGTCCGGTAAATACGAATTCTATCCGAAAGGCTGTCACAAGTACGTCAAAACTTCGTTTGCATGGAGTACTCATGAAAAAACTCCAATTATTTTATCTTCGACCGAGCACCTACAGAACGGCTATGTGCTAAGCCCTGTGGCTGTAAATGATGTTTCGGTAAAAATCCAAGCTGATGGTGAGGGAAAAATACCTGTGGAGTAAGTTTTTGGATTTCGATAAAATTTCAATGTGTTTATATTTTAATATACCTTATCTTTTTGTTCCAGACACACAAATCTGAAAGCTGTGAAGGACGGCGATAAACATAAGTATGCATTCGTATTCCATACCCTCACTGGAGAGTCTTACACCATCTCTCCAACATCAGAAACGTTATTGTTTAATCCATCATCTCTGAGAGTCGCTGGCCCAGACGACTGTCAAGACAATACTGCGGTTTTCCAAGCAGAACAAGGAAAAGTAAGACGTTTTTACGAATTTGTTGTAAAAGTGTTTAAATCATTTCTGTTTTCGTAAGCGTTGTCTTCTTTTGATCAAAGGTCATTAGTGGATCTATCAGTCCACCGTTAGAGGGTATTACTATCAAAATCTTCGGCATTGACAAAGAAGACCCAATTCACACTCTAGTCACGCAAAAGGATGGATCATTCAAGGTCGGACCTCTTGATGGTCACGTTGAATATAGGTTTGTGCACTATCCCTTGGTAAAATATATGTTATTAGTTGATAAATTATCTTTTTAAGTCGTACACGAATTGAATACACAGTATTACGGCAGAAAAAGAAGGCTTCGTTCTAACACGAGATAGCGACGCAAAAGACTACAAGTTTCTTGCACGTAAACTCGCAGAGATCAATGTCGAAATCGTCGATATTGCTGAATCGACTCCACTTCAAGTACGTATAAATTGTTATAAAATTCGAGTAACAAATCTACACGTCAAACGATCAAATTATTTTTTTCAGGGAGTTTTGTTGTCACTTTCTGGAGGCAGTGGCGGACCAAACAGCTATCGCAAGAATATCATGACCGGTGAAGATGGCAAACTGACCTTCAACTCATTGTCCCCAGGCGAATATTATCTTCGACCGACGATGAAAGAATACCGTTTCGAGCCAACCTCGAAAATGATCCGCGTAGAAGAAGGCAAGAGTATCTCCGTTAAACTACTTGGTCGACGAGTAGCTTTCAGCGCCTATGGTGTGGTTACTTGCTTGAATGGTGAACCTGAGAGAGGCCTACTAGTAGAAGCTAAGGGTCAGGGCGAATGTGCTCATCTTCAAGAGGAAACTACTACCAAGGAAGATGGAACTTGGCGTATTCGTGGTCTAGAGCCCAAGGTAATAAAAAATTCTTATAATTCAAAAAAAATAACACATTTATCTATTTTTTCATCAATTTTATAATGATAACGATTTTTGTTCCGTAATATTTTAGTGCATGTACGCGATTAAACTGAAGCTGAACGAAAACGATCCAAACATGCGTAATTTACGAGCCATCCCAAGCTCCGTGGCGATTCAAGTCACGCAAGATGTTTTCGACGTTAAACTGATGGCTTTACAGCCAGTATCTCGCACCGACGTAGCTGTCAAAGTGATTTCAAATCAACCGGAAAACTATCGTACATTGAAGGTAATTTTAAATGCGATTTCGATCAAAAGACCCGGTGATTTACAATAGTTATAAAATTAACGTTTGATGTTCAGGTAAAACTTTGCCGCGAAGATTCGCCCGACTCGCCAGTTCACGTAGCAAAGATCGACAGCCAGATCAACTCTAAAACGAATAACGCGGGCTTCATCGTCCATTTACCAACCCTTCAAGCCGATGGCAAGAAATACTTTATCCAGCTTGAAACGTCTCTTTCTCGATCGACCCACGAGTACAAGATCACTCCCGTATACTTCGAAGCCAATTCATCTTTCAAGTACATCGAGCTACACTTCGAGGCGGATCGCAAACACGAACACGGTGATGCTGGCCAAATCACCTTCGTGCCTTTACCGTTTATCTTGCTTGTAACCGTAGCCTTCTTCAAGCGCGAATCACTTTCAAGTTGGTTAAATACAACTATGGAGAGATGGTCGAGAAGATCCTCTGGAAGTCGTAATTCCCAAGCAGCTGTGCAAAATTTAATAGCTGCGACTGATCCAAGAGTCGACGATATAATTGTCGAACAAATCAAGAATATCAACAGTAAGAGCGCTAAGAAAGCCAAACCGAGAAAAGCATAGTGGTACGGATTTTGGTGAGAGTGGATGGTTAATATAAATGGATTTTCGAGATATTTAGGTAATTTGAATCACGAATGGAGAATTATTTGTACGATAATGATTGTTATGCATATACCGTAATTTTGTTAAGTGATTATACACACATACACACTTTTGGATGGACATATAGTATTGCAACCAGTATAGCTTTTACATTCTTTCGTTTTCTACGAGAACTTTTTCATAAATTTTGAAAATATAATTATAATACTTTGTAAAGTTGTCAGTGATGACTGTTTTCGTTGGTATATCGAAAAAAGTCCGAACAATATAAACACGAAAGATGTTGAACAAGACTGTAGAATACGTGTCATGAACTGCAAGCATTGTGATATAAATATTACATTTTTACGTTGAGCTGCTATTAGTAATTTAATCGGTGAATCGACGATTTACCAAAAATAACTAGTGTAATATTTATATAAAGCAAGCGCATTGATAACGAAGCGAAACAATTGACCAGAACAAGTCGTTCGCTGGCGTCCCGTTGCACGTAAATTTTTATACGTGTGCAATGCGTTTTACACTGGATCTACGTGAACGTGCAAACTTGGAAAGAAGAACGGCGAAACCGTACGAGTCATTTGTAAAGTACACAGTGATGTATCGCTGATTTTGCTGTAAATAAAATGTAGACATTCACGTAGTTACCAAGTGTTTTACTTCAATCGTCAGTCAAGACGAACAAATCAAATCAGTTGGTAGAACAACGCACGAACTTGATTGATTATATCGAGCATAACGCGCGAGAATTATCACGGGCATTCCGAAGTGGGGGAGCGTTATTTCTACATCCTTTACAACGTAGCGCGGGTATTCCCCAGTGCTCGTTCGGATTTCATCGAACGCTGCAACCCGCTTGAACGACTCGGTATAGCGCGTCTTCGATCAATTGTCGTTGTAAAGTTTTTTTCAAAATCAAAATATTCGGTATCATGCATCTTTTGAAGATATTCGCTTTGGTTTCGTGCTTATTTATTAGGTGCGATGGAAAAAATATCGTACTCTTCCTCACCGACGATCAAGATTCAGTGCTCGATGGAATGGTAATGTTTCGTTGTCATATTTTAACGTGAACACGGGCATAAGTTGAATAAATCTCGATTGACTTTTATTTAGAGTCCAATGTATAATACTCGGCGATTAATAGCAAAGGAAGGAGTGGAATTCAAAAATGCCGTAAATATCATTGATTTGTAACTATTACTCAAACATTACTACGATCGATAAGAAATTGGTTGAAACGTGAAATATTTTGACAAACAAGTTTGCCGCGGTACCGATCTGTTGTCCTAATCGTGCATCAATACTGACGGGACGTTATCAACACAATCACGGAACCTACAACAATTCGTTGTCCGGTGGTTGCAACGGCGACCAATGGAGAAGCGTACACGAGCACAACACTTTTGCTGCCGTACTGAAACAGCAGATGAACTATAATACCTTTTACGCGGGGAAATATCTGAACAACGTAAGTGAAATATCTACGTTGTTTCGTCTCGAACGAACATCAAACGATTTGACGTGCCCTGCAGTACGGAGATAAAAATACCGGTGGTGTGGCCCATATTCCGCCAGGTTGGGATAAATGGTACGGATTAGTTGGTAATTCCAAATATTACGATTATACGCTATCCAACAACGGTCGCGAAGAGAAGCACGGAAAATTGGCTAGTGACTATTTGACGGATGTGATTGTGAGTATCGTTGAAAGAACGATTCTTCAAATTGTTCCACTCAAATTCTTGTTACGTCGACAGTGGCTCTACGCAAATCAATTCTTGAAAGCTCAAAAAACTGGACAACCTTTTTTAATGGTCTTGGCACCCCCAGCACCCCACGAGCCATTCGCCGCTGCACAACGACACGTCGACAGATATAAAAACAAAGCGAAAGTCCCAAGGAATCCTAATTTCAATACCGTTTCTCAGCAGGTTGAACGATCATGTACGTCTTGAGTGTCTTCGTTCAATGTTGCATCGTCCCTTTTTTGACGTTGTAGGGCAAACATTGGCTCGTTCGAATGGGCATTTCTCCTCTACCCACGGAACTGGAGTCACGTTTGGATGACATTTATAGAAAACGATGGGAGTCCCTGTTGGCGGTGGATGAATTGGTAAACAACGTTTATACGTCTCTCGACTCGATGAAACTACTTAACGATACTTACGTCATTTTCACTTCAGATAATGGATTTCACATAGGTCAGTACGCGCATTTTTCGTAAAATACGAGGAGAAAGATATCGGTGACTCGTTTTATTTAATCTATCGAGCGAAAGTCACACAAGTTATCCGAATGTTAATTATAAAGACAAATCGTCGCGCGAGAAATTCTTCGTTAATTATGTTTTGCAGGCGCAATCTCGAGCAAACTAGCAATCGATATTTTTAGAACTCGTAGGCGATAATTGTTGATAACGTTGTTTATCGTTGTTTCGTTAAAAACCACACAGGTCAATTTAGCATGCCCTACGACAAGAGACAACCGTACGAAACGGATATTCGCGTACCATTGACGATGCGTGGACCAGGCATTGTTCGTGGTACAGAAGTCAAGTCGGCAGTGAGCAGCGTTGATTTATTCGCCACAATTTTAGAAATGGCTGGTGTAGATCGTCCCTCCGATGGTACGTCATTGCTGAACTACAAAGTTACGGATAGAACCGTACTGGTCGAGTATCACGGTGAAAAATCACACGGCAAGTCAGTTTCTGGATGTCCCAGTGACGCCGATCCCAATCTTACGGTAACGATCTCTCGTTGTTCTCGTGTCCGATCGAACGCTTACGCGATCTCTATTTTATACAGTTGTGCCACAAAGATTTTGCCTGCAAATGTCAAGACGTTGCCAATAATACGTATACCTGCGTAAGAAGAGTCGCCGAACATTTCGATAACGTGTTTTGCGTCTTTCAAGATAACGAGGTACGTGTGCGAATATCTATACGTTTGAACGACGAGAACAAAATTTTGGCTGTTGCTTTAATTCCAACGATTTTTTGCAGTCCTTTGTTGAATACTACGATATGCTCAAAGATCCATTTCAACTGAGGAATTTAGCAGACGATATGAATGGCGGTCAACGTTATAGATTTCGAAAACGCATGAAAAAAATGGCGATTTGTAAAGATTCCAAGTGCATATCGACGAATCCTCCTCATAAAGAACACGCGTAATCGTACGTTTCAGGGACGACTTTAAAAAATGCGATCCAACGTTGTTTCGCGTTACTATTTAGTTACTCGGAAATACTCGAGAAATACGTTTGCCAATGTCTGCAATTAAAAAGGAAAAATAAAGAAAAAACACAAAGCATCCAAGTGTACTCGGTAAGGTTTGCCGAAACAACAAATAGCTCTTTACGAATAAACATATAGCGGTGTATCCTTTGCGTGTATCATCGATAAATTGAGAATATTTGACGAAACAAAACCAAACGAATGTATATCTTGACGGCAAATAAATATAAACCGTGAAATATTAGAAAATAAACAGGAGCAAAGTTTTTGCGCAACAATCGGGTTTTGTCGAGCGAAAGAGCAAAAGCAGATATGTATATATATCTAGTCGTTCGTATTGACGACAACGACGAGGGATATCCGTGCGGATATAAGAATAACGTCGACGAATTAAACGGCACATTATCCACACAGTACGCCCGTACCGCTCTCTCTCTCTCTCTCTCTCTCTCTCTCTCTCTCTCTCTTACTCTGTTTTCTTAACAAATATTTTTATTCAGATCCCCAGCGGCGGCATTTGAATACATCTGAATAGCACGCGCACACAGCAGAGGAGGTTGAGAGGGGCTGGAAAAAAATAACTTCAGTACGCTCTTGTTATACGTGCAATCGATAAAGAGTAATCGATTACTTGCGAATAAAATTTCATACGATTGGTTCTGTCGAAAAACCAATACTTTTTTTTCTTTTTTTTTTTTGTTTCCTAAAATATTCGAAATCATTCGTATTGACCGTGAGCGTTAATATCTCCTTGATCGTAATCTTTAATCATCCGTACAAAGGTCGTAGATGTTATAGGCCGGAAGAGCTCGAGGAAAAAAATCGCGTTAGCCATCGCGTACGCCGAGGACCCTTGCATCTGCGCAAACGATTAAACGGATCGTCGAGAGTCGTCGGACGCCGAGTGTACAAACACGCTGTATATCCGTCAATGGGGAACTCTCTTTTTCTCTCCCTATCTCACGGCAACTTGGTTGAGAAAAAAAGAATCGACTACCGTGTAAAGAGCTTGTCTCGCGAGTTAAAGTCTCAGCGTTGTAAACTCGTGTGCGCGCGCGCGCTTGTGTGTACACCATTAGAACTACATCCTCTCTGACCCGCGTCCGATCCATCGTATTCTTTCTCGTCTGTTGACGAATTTTACGCTTGGTGATGAGCCGATGGATCGACGTATTTTCGGATTTGGATTTCCGTACGTGCACGGGCGTGTGAAGCGATCTCTGATGAGCGATAAAAACGTTTCTTTGCAATAAAGTTTTTCAACGACAACCTGTCGAGCGACACCTCTCGGACGAGTAATCGAGCTCTTTATTTATCTACGCGCAAATATAGATCCTCGACAATGATTTTACCAGCTTATACTTTAAAAGGTTGTAAAGATTAGTCAACGTCTCTTCTATTATACCTTCGATATAAGCACGTTGGAAAAATAAAAAAGAAGACTTCAGGCAAAAATTAAACGTTTCTTTTATTAAGTCTATGCGCGGCAACTTAAAATACACTCAAAATACAACAAAATCGCTCAAAGAAACACCGCCCGCACCATCTACATCTCGTAATACGAGTTTGCGTGAAAGCAACTGGCTACTTTCACACTAAGTAAGAAACACCTTTATCTGTATTAGTATGTATATACACACGGCTGAGATCACTCGTTGAAGAAGAAGAAAGAGAGAAGAAGAAAAAAGCCTCCGAATGAGAAACAAATCGAGCAAAAACAGTAAAGCGGCTGCACACAAAGTCGAGTCCACCGCATCGTTTGCGCTCGATCGATTTGTCGATTGTCAAGGGATTAACGATTTTTCAAAGAGTCGCTCGAGCGCATGATCGTCCTTACGTATCGCTTGCTTTTTTTCCTTCTCCGATTTTCACCGCGAAAGCAGTTTTTCTTAGGAATTGCCATAAATGTATACGTACTTTTTTTTTTCGTTGTTTGGCTCCGCGCGTTGAGAGAAAATCCAGTCGCGTGTGAACGCGGTTTAATTCTTCTTCTTTTTTTAGAGGTAGAAGGGAGGAAAAGATGCAAAAATACATAGAAGTATTTTTAAAGGTCTCACGCTCGATCGAGGCAATTATTGGTTTGATATTTGCTTTTACGATTCTGGGTGGGAATTGTATTATTCTTTTCCATAAACAGGTAGGTGAAACACAATGTAATCGGGATATTAGTACTATTTTGCCGCAGGTAAAATGTTTTCTTTTTTTATTGGCAGCTAATAAACGACTACGCATTTCCCAAAAACTACACACGTAGTCTACAGACTACGATCCAAATATTTTCCTTTAACCAAACAATTCACCCTATAATTGCAATATATATAAATCTAGCAATTTTTCCTACTCTTATATCCTTCCCTCGTTCTATTTCTCTCTCTCTCCTTCTTAACCGAAGGGAAAAGAGGGATACGCGCCATCTTCAAAGCTTCGAAATCCGTGTCGGGCGATCATATCTACTCCCCGCGCGAGTCGAGCAGAAAACTCCTCCTACGAGCAAGACGAAGGGAGGTGTCACTAGCTTCGACACGCGCAATCTCTTACCCCTACTCTTTCTCTCTCTCTCTCTCTCTCTCTCTCTCTCTCTCTCTCTCTCACTCTCTCTCACTCTCTCTCACGAGTTTTTTTGTTCGCTGTGACAAGAGACACGAATTCCTTGTGATTTAACGAGCATTCTGTGCTAGCTGTTACGAGTAAAGAGAGAGAGAGAGAGCTTTTTGATTATAAAGGCTGAGGGAGATCCCTCTTTTGACGATGGAGTTTTGAGGTAATTATACCAAGTCAAAGGATATATAACGAGCTCACTCTTTCTCAAAGAGTACGTGCTTTGTTTTGCCGATAGGATGACTTTGACGACAATTACGATTTTTTTGATTTTTATTACTTCTAATCATACAACATCGAAACATTTTATTTAATCGCAATCAAGAGTCGATATATCTTTGTTCAACGTGAAATATCCCAATGAATCGTTTAATTTCCTTCCTCTCCTTTTACCACGTACCGAAAAACACTCACACCGACATCCCCTAACGGAAAGTTTTGCTCTAGTGTGGCATGTGCAAACGTGAACCGGAAAATCGAGTGCACACACTAGACGCATTTAGTAGAATGCCAACTATAATAACTGGGGAATATGTTGTGTTTACGCGTGTGTGTGTATCCGAAAGTGAGGGAGAAAGACACGCGAACGCTAATTTCTCGTATTACAAGACTTAAACATGACAAGCGCGATCTACTCGCGTCAGGGCCTAAAATAATATTAGCACGATGGGAAACCTTTTTCAGGGGCCGGCTGTATACGAATTGATATTTATTTTGAGTAGCTTACTCGCGCGAAATACACCGCGAGAAGGCAAGATTTTTCCGTTTTCGAGGGTCTAAACGTTTGACCGTACAAATGGTTGTAACGATTATTATTGCTGCGCGAAAGAGAGCGTGATTCGTTTGATTTTTGTTTGGTAAATCAGTATGTATTCGAATGAAATTAAACCAATATCGTTTGACATAATTAGAATGAAAAATGTAACATTGGAGTATTTGGTTGAGCGCAGGCATAAAGAAAGAAAATCTAAACAAATCACCATGACTAATTCAAGAGTGCTCCTTAGAATAATAAGATTAGTATAATTCTGGGCATATCCCTCTGAAAGAAACAAAAAGAAACACCAATTCATGGTATCCGGAAAGAAACGAAGAGAAATCTCGCGGAGTAATATTTATTTGAAAATACGCGTTGGTGAAATGTAAATCGAAATGACGGCAGCAAGAATTCCCAAAGCGAACAAGAGGGTGAGAAGAGAGAGAGAGAGAGAGAGAGAATAAAAGTAAAAAGACAATAGGACATCCCCGAGAGAGGGCCGTCGACAAAACCCTCGGTGGTAATATATTGTTGACCCAGTTAATAGCCTCGTGTTTGATTTGACTACTGTGCTGCGTTCCGCTTGCTGCTCGTGTTGTTCGCAGCAGTAGTAGCACTATGTAACTTGAGAATAAGTATACGTATATATATTTTTACTCGCAGAAGTCTTTGTGTCTCTTAAATATCATTTTCAGAATCTCTTTGTAATTAACGAATAAAGCGAGATTATACTTTGTTCCGTGATAAATGGATGATTACGATGTTTTGTCGTATTTTCGAATTTTATACCGTATAGCTATGCTAATTTAAGAGAAAATAACGATACGATAAATAAACTGCAAATCAAGCTTAAACAAAAGAAAAGAAAGAAATAAATTAAACGAGGAAAGCGTAAGTACAAAGCTTTGCACGAGTGTCTCACTTGCATTATAATTCAGTAGACTTCAAATACAGCAGGAGTAGCTGAAGTAGCGGCAGCAGCAGCAGCAGCCGGTATAATTTGTTTGCTTGGTGTGCTTTTTACAAGCAGCAAGTATAGTCACGCGCGCCAGCAAAGGAGAGAGAGAGAGAGAGGTTGGTGGGCTTTTCATTAAGAGGACGCAATTATAATACGCCAAGGACCGCTGGGTTAATTAATTATTTCAGTAACAAATGCCAGCAGAGTCGCGAAGCTTGCTCAATAAACAGATCTCTCGTTCTTTCTCTCTTTCTCTCACTGGTCTAGCACGCGGTTATTGCGCAACTGCAAAGGGAATAATATATATATACACGCAAAATGTTAAGCTTTGCGATTATATCGAGAGACGTAATTATCGTTATGTAGTTGCAGTTTTCTTAGTGTTTTGATTAAAAATAAAACGAAAAAAGAAGATGCTTTCTGCGATTGGTATTTGTTTACAATAGAGCCAATGACATTGGAAGAAATTGATTAATCGTCGACGAATGAAGTTGAGATGTAAAATGACTGTATGGATTGTATTTTATTTTAGACGCTACCTTAGTTGACCGGAATCTTATTCGATTTAAATTCACCGTAGCGAATAACGTTTTGTAATCCACACTACTAATACTCTAAACCTAAAGGACAAAAAATGCCCCACGCGTATACGTATATCTCTTAACGCGTATTACGAAGCCGAGTACGCGTATCATCCGTGCAAAGTATGATCCTCTTAAAATATTTTCCTTCTTGTGTCAGTAGTCGTGAGTATAGTGAAAAAGAGAGACAAAAAATGGCTCACGCCACGACTATTATTTTCATCCAAAACAAAATTAAAACGAAGCGAACCATTAGCAGGTATTATTCCAACGACAAACCCGATTTCGTTTCACCCTCCCTCTCGAAAAAATATATATACATATGCGAATCGCGTACAGCGATGTATTAATTCGATGGAAATCTCTTTTTTTTTTCGTTATTTTGTGAGCAAATATTTTTGCAAGGATTCTAGGAGGGGAATAGATTCGAGTACCAATGCCACTGTCGAGATTGCCAAGCCGAGAGGGTGAAATTTGTTTTTTAACGTGACTTTTTTTTTTCGAGTGTATGGATTAGGTACTTAGATGAGTATGGAGTAATATATGTTTTAATAGCAAATACCGCTAAAGTTAATTGGGAAATAAAAAAAAATGACGAGTAGATTTATTTTCTGACGGTTCCACGTGTACGTATATATACACATAGATAAATAGATAAAAAAAAAGATGATCAAATAATTCTATACGCGAAATTAATTTCACCGTACCTATACTCGCGGAAAAAAAATCAATTATCCACGCGCGACATCACGAAACCCCATATAGCATCGCGTCTCAATTACCCACCGTATAATCGCAAGCGATAGATAGAATTGTTGGATAATAGGACGTGAGAATACGCGTAGGGAAGCCGCGTTAAAACAACATATCCCATTCTCCATCCCACCCTGTGAGCATGTATGTGTGTGTGTGTATATATACATTTGAGTTACGCATCCCCTCACGCGAAAAAGAGTTCGTCAACCCCCGATAGCGCCTCCGAAATCTAAACACGTGTAAACTAATTAACTGAAGGACGATACGCGTGTGTGTATACGTATATATCTCGTCCATTGGGCATTTTAATGCTTTCTCTCCCTCTGACGATGCGTATGTATATAAAATACGAGGTGTCTTTTGTCGGTTAATGGAACGTGTGACAAAATGACTGCAACGTATGTTTATAGTGGACAGAGTTGTATCTATCTTTACATAATTCAATCGATAGACTATTGTCAATGGAAAATTGTTGTCGATTAATTCAACATTTGTTAATTGACTTGTCATCTATTATGTAGTCGCATTCAACGTAGCTTGACTTTTTTCGCGATACACAGCACAGCTCTCGTAAAATCAAATCGTCAATCCGACCAAATATACCACCCTCTTTCGCACACTATAATGTAGTCCAAACAACAAAAAGCCAAAAATGATAATCTGAGAATAGCAGCAGTGAAAATTCACGTCACTTGGCAGCCGCCCCGTTCAATGATAATAAAACGAGGCTGCTATAATAAGTCAAGGGTGCTTTTCTCACTCTTTCTCTCTTTGAATATTGTAGGAGAAGAAAAAAGGGACGAAGCATAAAGATAATTGGACTGTCACCAACATGCGCGACACTCTACATACGAGTTTATATATTCACGTATGGTTGAGTAATCATTTCATGCGATAATGCTTGCCTTGTCAATGGCTACCAACTGAATAATTGACCTTACGTTCGCGTTCGATCAAAACCCGAATTTTTGCGTCAATTTATACGTGTGTGTAAAAATGGTGTTTGGTCGAGCTGATTTTTACTCTTGCATTGTATCGTATATCGTTGTGGTGAAAACGAGCTGTAATTGTGCATAAATGAGAGAAGCATTTATTGGTAAATCGGTTTTAAAGAGATGAAAAATGTGCTATTGTTGTACACTGTTCCGTTGCTGGGAATTGTAAAAAAAAATGAAAATATTATTCAGTAACGTATTTAATACTTGCATTATTAAATGATTAAACGTGCAAATGTCTAAATATCTATTCGACTATATTCCGCGTCATCCAAACTTGCGAATAATTGATATTTATATTCCAATAACTTGGTGTTCTAAATTCGTCCAATTATGTTAAATTTAACACAAAATTTGATCCTGAATCTGACGTATATTTTCCAAGAATCCAAATTATTCTCGTATTAATTATTTCAACGACTTTTCTACTTCCAGATAAATTATAATTGAAATACGGTAAAAGCAGTAGCAACAGTAGTAGTATCTCTCTAAGTATAAGAAGCAGAGCATCTCCTTTTAAAATCAGCCATCTGTTTCTCCTCTCTCTCTCTCTCTGAAAACTCGCGAAACAAATCCCAACATTTGCGTGGCTACACAACGCGCAGGTCGTTACGTTAATTAGGTGCGGCAGTATAACCTTGGGCGGCGATTTAGGGAAGCGTGTACAGCTCAGCTCCCTTTTCAACGTTACGAGTGTATAGATCAAACGTTCCTACCTCTATCCATACATAAACACATATACACACCTGTCAGGTTAAAATATAATCGAGAAAATCAAAGGGCGAGAGATTTCGCGCGCTGAAAGCCTCTCGTGTATTAAAAAGAAAAAAAACGAAGTGAACGAGAGAAAAGCCGACAGAGTAATCACGCGGAGAGCGACACAACGGCTTTGACAAATGCTCTCGTCGAGTAATTAATTAGTATAGTACCAGCTGCGCTGATGCGTTGCTAAGAAATAAGAAGGATTTTTATTGAAGAGAATTTGGTTGATTGCTTGTATGTTGGATCCTGTTGGTTATATGGAAGGATTATTATCGACTTTTAGCCATTTATTAAACAATATCACTTCTTTGTTCTTCTGTACGCTTGTTTGTTTAATTATTTCTCGTGTAATTCAGCGATCGAGATTTATCGTCTCTTTTAGTTTCCGTGTCATTCGCTTATTAATCCGCGCGAAAAATAAGTCAACGCGTAACGAATACAACAACAACAACAACAACAATAACGACAACAACATCGACACATGATTTTAGCACGTTGTTCACGCGAAGCACGCAAAGAAACGCGATATTAATGTTCGCTCCAAGTATATCATGCGTCACACGCAAAGTGACAGCTCTTGAGTATCGTCCATACCATGCAGCATGGGGTGTTACCAAGCGCGTATCGGAAGCCACCGTACGTCGTGGGATTTCGCTCGCTTTGATTAAAAGAGATTCTCTTTTTGCTCAAATGCTCTTGCTTCGGCGCGTCGTCGCTCGTACGAGGAATCGGAGAAATCGACGATGTTGCGCGATCGTTGTTTCGTAGAGGAAATTTTTTGATTTACTTTGATTGTCGCGTAGAGAGTTTATTTTACGCGCGCTGTTCAACCGAAACATACGAAGCTATACATAATCCGCGGTTCGTCGATGGTAAAGTCAAGTGTGTGTACCTTCGTGTACGATTCGAAGAGTAATCACAACTGGCGTTCGTCATCTCAGGGAAATACTACAAAATTATGGCATAGAAATTCGCAAACGCTGACAAGTCGCTTTTTAAGTCTTCTCCTTGCAACTCTTTATCTCGGCAATATTCCACAGTACCGATATACGTCATCGTTGGAAAAAGGAGAAGAGGAAGAATCCTCAGTGTTGTACGCGCTGCAGGAGGAGAGAGAGAGAGAGAGACGTTCGTTATATCCCTACCATCTTTGAAAGTTGAGTGGGGCCAACCAAACACGATTGGTTAGTGAGTACAAGGGAGGGCGTGTCACGTGTATATATATACTATCTATCCTCCCTCCTCTATAGCATCAAGTAGCGCACCACTGACGACTCCATACCCAACCCCCCTCTAACGCTTGACTCGAAGAGGGAGGGGGGCGAAATCTCTATCTTGCTCTTTGTTGCTTTGAATTTTTCACTGTATACACTTTGATTTACAATCCGAGCTGTTTCCACAAAGTATATCGTTGTCTTGATATGTTCTATCTCTGTTGTACACATTCACGATTATAATCGGACAAATTTGTTGGTATCTATCCACACGTGTCATAGTAAGTCGATCCTTTACTCTCGAAAAATCAAACGAGACGATACGTTACGCGTATACTCTCGTCTCTGTGTCTCGTCTGGAGCGCTAATATCCGTCGATTCTCTCTTACGCGTTCGATACAATGAATCCGTAGTGTCCTCCCCTCTTTACTCCCTGTGTTTTCCCGTCTGTCCGTACAGCCCTGCCGCAAGGCCAAACGGGCGCGTTTAACGATGGATAATCGTCTCGCACATTAATGCCGCGTTGACGCTTCAACTCGCACTCCTTTGATACCTTCATTTACGCGCATCTTGTCATTAGAATTACGTGGATTGCCGTTTGATATTACATTGGATGTTATTTATTTACTATTTAAACAAATTTTACATCAAACCTCATTTGTACGTCGACTGACGTACGTACAAGTGCAGCGGTAAACCTATAATAACTAACGTCGTAAATCATCAAAAGAGAAAGAGAGAGATGCAGGTCAAATTTGTCTAGGTTTCTGCGCCGTAAAAAAAAAGAAAAACAAAAAAGTTGTAAATGGACGAGCATACATCTCGAGCTTATCGCACCCTCGTCGAACCTTTGATATCGACCGACGTGCAAACGTTATATATGCATTGCCGACAAAACGTTATATTATACATCTACACAATGCGTGGCTGTTTGTACTTTGAGGTTTACGTGCAACGATGAAGACTTTCGACCAAATATCGACAAAGGATTACACGAATACGATGAACGGGGAAACGCTTTGGATGTATTAATTTTTGTTTATTGTTATCCAGTTTGTTTACCGATGGATTATCACTTAGTTATGCGGCTTTCTCAAGAGACTGGATTGTGAAATTCTTGAAAGATTTTGTTATTTTCCTTTCTTTTATTATACACAGGTTCGCTCGTTCGCTTGCATCTCGCGTATATGATTTTTCTACCTGTTTTCCTTTCTTACTTTTTTGCCTTTAGTGATAAAACCTGCTGCACGTATGGTGATTTAAAAGCTTTTGAAGGGATTTTCTGATAATTTTTTACAACGGCACATAGATATAAAGATAAATTTTCAGCGCTCTCAGCAGGTGGAACGGTCGCATCGATGTTCTTTTTTTTTCGCCTCGTTTTCGTGCGTTACGTACGAAAACTCCAAAGTGTAGACCGTTGTCAATCGACTCACCCCGTAACGTTCCTATTTGTCGATCTCCGTTCTTCGATTGTATTCGCTTGTTTTCAATCGTTTTTCGTCAATATTACGTACTATCGCGTTACGCGATCGTTGTATAAACAAACAGAAAAATAACGATAATGGTAATAATAATAACAACAACGAGAGAAAAGTCAGCAAGTAAAGAGAGAAAAGAGAGTAGATCGGCCATCTTTAGCAGCGCACAAAAGGCGTGTAATGCGAGAACACCTTATATCTCCCGTAGCGCACTTGACGACGTGCGGCTGACGGCTCAATTATCCTCTCGGCTACGAGAGGCTGATATATATAGAGTAAGTTGTTGGCTCTGAGCTAAAGAGAAAGAGACGGATATATATATAGGGTTAAACGAGAAATTAGTGGTTGAAGTCAAGATGAAATTGCGAGCTGGAATAAAAGATTGATGTCATTTTTCCGATCGACGGTATTTAATCGTCAAATAAATCATCGCATGTTGCACAAAAGAAAGAGAGGAACGTTCGTTGTACTTTACGCTGTATCAGCTTTTAACTCGTAACTGATTCACTTGACAAATCGAAGCCATCAATTTTTCATCGACTCTTTTTACGTCCATACGGTTATCGTTAAATAGTCAGTAATATCGATATTATCGAGGCACCGTTTTTAGAGGAGCGTTTAAACGACAAACGCGCGTCCATAAAGTACTTGCCCATGGCACGTTTCAACTTTATCCAGGAGAAAACAAGAATTAACTCGTAATTACCATGTCCTCTTTTTCTGTCACGGAACAATTGGTGCAATTTAGTAAAAACTTAGACAAGTGCGCTAAACGTCAATGAATAATTGCTCCTTACGAAAAAGAAAGAAAGAGAGAAAGAGAGAGAGAGAGAGAGAGAGAGAGAGAGAGAAGTTTAACATTTCGGTAGTCGGTCATTAATGCGTAAACTACAAAGTCCGTTGTCTATTGTCCACGACACCTTGGGCTTATCCCCTTGAGCCGAGAGACTATGCCTTTTAACCATATATATATACGTATCGCTTGCAAACTCGCGCTCTACTGTATCAACTTCGCACCGTAGCTTCGCTTCGTGTTTGAATTTAGGCAACTCTCTTTCTTCTCTCAGCTGTGGTCAACTCCCCACAAAGTATACCATTGTCAAGCATTCAATCTTGTGAAACCAAGTACGAATAAGTTGATAAAAGTGTCTTTTCCAACTGTCATTTTTAGTTAACGATCAGACATTTGATCGAATAATTAATCATTCACAAAACGTACTTTGGATTTATCCCGAAAGTAGAACTTCAAATCGAACTAGCATGGTAAATAACCCATAAATTTTACGTTAAAAAATTACTCTCGAATGACTTTTTTTTGTTTGCATCTCAGAGCTAAACTTTTGCTCAAATTTCGTTACACCGCTGACGTTGACTCTACCGACAAATACATCCAAATTGGATATTTTTCGTACAAGTCTGAGTCTCGCTGCATTGATTTTAAGACCGAGTAACGGAGTGAGCGCGTACAAAACAACGAGGTTACGAATTTTGCTCGATAAAACGAGCACGCGATAACCGAGTGATCTTTGTTGACAAGATTAAAAAACCATATCTGAAGAACTAACGATCTTTTTGAAAGCGACAGATAACGTATTTCGCAAAAACATAACAACCGCGCGGATGAGAAAAGAAATGGAATAATTGATTGAAATTCTGTTTGTTCAATACGTGTTTTATTTGTTGACAATTTGTATCGGTGAATTGTCGATCTTTACAAAATGGAATATGTTATTTTTCTACATCGTTTTCAAGGAAACAAAACTCGACAAAAACACGATAAAAACAGCAAATAAACCAAAGCAAAACGTTGTTCAGATTGATGTTTATTTCAATGAATATAAGATGTAGACTTATGAGGAAATTCGCATTTTCTCAAGATCCGCATTCGTGGCAACCGGATAAGCAGGTTGATCGTTTTGCGCTAGCCAAACGTCACCTTCCTTTCCTTCCTTTATAATGTTCACAATAGCCGATGCCACGTTGTCCGGCCTACAAAACCATCGGTATTTCGTTAGACTTTTGATAAGAGTACAATCGAACGAAAAAACAAAAAAAGTGTCCGTTAAAAATAACACTTACGACTGCAAGTAAGTATCCACTATTTGTTGTATAGTCTCGGCGTAAACAAAATCAAACATATTTCTACGGAACGCGTCAAAGTTAATCATGCCTGTTTTGGTCATGCCTGGACAAATGCAAACGATTCGCACGCCAAGCGTTTCGTTGTGCTCCTGTAAAATCATAAATACAAAGATTCCATGAAAAAATGTATAATTTTGTATTTCACCAACGCGTTATACCTTCATGGACCTGACGAACGATACAACAGCGTGTTTAGTAGCGTTGTACACCGGCGCTAACGGTGCATCGATTAATCCTAAGAACGAAGCTACGTTGACGATTACACCACCTTTGTGTGCTTTGTGTTTACCCATTCTTTCGATTGCCATCATAGTGCCGTGGACCACTGCTCTCTGTGCGTGCGAACGTGTGTATAATTATCGAATAAATAATCGATTTATCACGAGAGACGAAAACGCGTACTTACAAAATTCACGTCGATCGTCAAGTCGATGTCTTTGTCGTTGGCGACACCTGCATTGTTCACGAGAATGTCCACGTATTTTTTCAGTTTTAACACTTTGTCGTAGGCAACTTCAACAATATCGTAATACGATTAAAATCCACCTGGCTTTGACGAATATTTCGTTAAAATTTGTATTCGCGTAAATTACCTTGAAAATCGTTGATATTCTTCACGTCGCAAGCGTAGTAGTCGAACTTGTCCTTCTTGAATTCGGTTTCTAATGTTTTCAAACCGTTAATCACGCGTACGTTGGCTGGCTCGAATACGTCGAAAATAGCTACGAACTAATCGCATAATATCAATTGTGTAATACGTCGGAACGTTTATTCAAACGGATACGTATATTCATATTACGAGTGCAACGTACCTCGGCTCCATGTTTCAATAGATGACGCACGGTAGCCATGCCAATACCACCAATACCACCTGTAACAATAGCTACTTTACCCGTAATCTCCATATCGAATTTAATTAAATCCAACAAATTCAAAAGCAACGATGCCACTCGTAGAAGGCTCGGTTAACGAGTGATCATAGAAATTTGAAAGTATCGGGCGTACGATTGCTAAATGTACCGTCCATAATTTATAAACGAGCTGTGTATACAGCAGATAAGTAACGAAAAGGAAAAAAAAAAGCGTATCAAAGTTGCGAAACCGATACCTCGGTAAACATCGAATACAATAACAAAAAAAAAGACGTAATATTCGTTCGATAATTCTTATATACGTTTGTTTGCTAAATTTCTTTCGCTACTGTGACCGTTGATTAATTACCATCACTACTACTACTACTAATATTACTACTACGCTTTTGCCGCATGAGTTTCGTTGCTAAGTATACGCATCAACTATTCTCGGTAATAACTCTTAAGAACATCCCAAGCAAGAAAGTCTCGCTTGTTAACGAGGAAGACTTTCTGGTGAAAGAAAAGCAAAGTTTGAGCTAAGAAAGAGAGGGAGAGAGAGAGATATCGATCGGTAATAATTAGCTGCTCGATTAACTTGCTACTACGAGAGAGGAAGAGCAGATGAACCTTGTTATCAAGCGCTACACACACAGAGAGAGAGAGAGAGAGAGAGTTTTAAAACTTTCTCTCTTTTGAACATCGATCAGCTACGCTAATGAATTCGTCGGAATATTCTTCATAATACGCTCAGTTATTAATCGGACGGATTTTTTTAATTAATTTCAAGTACCGTATTTCTTAGCCATTCGTAAAAAAAACCCCAAAAAGGGCAAAAAACAAAGAATTGGCTATCGTCGACTGACTGTCTCCAACAAGAGCCAATTTCCTGCCGTTGATCCTAAAGACATCGTTTTTGGCGCAGTAGGTATCCGCTAATAAGCCAAGTGTTACCTGCTTATTCAAAGCAAGCCAAAACTCAAATCTGCGGAAAGTCCAGTTATACGTAGCGTTAAAAGGCGCGCAAAGACAGTAATAGACGTCACGAGATGGCACGCGCCTATGCCAACCCTTTTCTCTCTCTCTCTCTCTTTTAACTCTGCGGGGAAGCGTATCCGGGATTAAAGTGTAAAATTTGTGCTCGCCCGTCGTGACTCAAGACAAGTCGCGTTTTAACGAGATAGCGGAAGAAGAGACTAAGAGAGAATAAAGCGCTCCTTCTCTTTTCTTTTTCTTTGCAGACGACCACGATGCTACACTACTATTGCTTAGTGTAACAAATATCATTTTTACATCTTTGTATAGGGATAAGTATCGAACAATAGTGGATGGGTTATATTCTTTTTCAGGGATGGGGGGGGGGGAGCCAAGTGTATATTGTCGTCGGGAATTTCGTGTTTTACATTGTTGTGAACAAAACTTTTAGAAGCTTGAAGAATATATATCCGTTTCAACTTGACTGACGCGCTCGATTTCTGGTTTCAAGAGTTACACTTTTTTTCTTTTTTCAATTTGATCGATATTTATTCGACGAGATTATTAAACCAACGTTTGATTAATTATACACATTTTTATTTCATTTGATAGCAAATTACGAAGAAGTCGTTGATAATTTTCTCGTTATCTTCAGACACATGCAATACGCTTGAAAACATTGATTTTGAAAGCTGTTTGTTGTTCCAGTTTTTCAGCGTTGCATAATCGTTTATCCAACGTTGAATAATTATTTCATCGAATAAATTAATTGAATAAATTTCCAAAAGATATATTTTAAAAAATCATCGAACCCCCAACGTTTTCTCTCGGTATATCAAAAAGCTTTGTCGTCTATTTTTCAGTGTAGCTCTCGCTATTCACTATAGTTTTTTGCCAAGCAAATATCCAAGCTTTTCTCCAATTTTTTTTATATCTCGTTTCGTAGTAGCATCGAGAGAGAGAGAGAACAAAGGTAGGCGTGTGCGCGCACCTACAAGTGTATAAGCAGACGCGCTCGCGCCTGTGTTGCCTGCAAAAAGGGAAACGAAAAAAAAGAGAGAGGGAGAAAGAGAAAAGTATGAAAAGCGTTTGTAGCGCTACTGAAAAATAAAAATCCTTTGAATCCCACTCGCTCACTCGCTTGTTCGCTCGCTCTCTTTTTCAGCTACGCACGCGCGCGTGCGTTTTTGTTCATTTCACGCGCAAATGATTTCGACTTATGCTACGCCGGAAGGCGCCAAAGCATAGACAAAGAAATTCAATTTTCCGAAAACGTCCAGATACGCTTTTTTCGCTACTCGTTTCTCGTATATGCAATTTCGTACGAGAGCTGGCTCCTTCTTTTTTTTTTATTTTTTTGCATGTGCGCGAGTGAATGCACGTTTGCTGGAATGTGATATATACGCGTTGATATGGAACGCGCTCGAGAATATTACGCTTTTGAAATTGTTTCCCAACACAGTGGTACGTATATATACGTGACATGAAAATATTTGATACTTTTTCAAATTGAAAAACTGTAAAGCTCCAGTGTTTTGTTCGCAATATGTATTTTAATATTTACGTTTTACGAATGCCCGAATTAAAATATCGTTTTCGTTAGTGTGATCGCGCAAAAGCCGATTTTTCCTTTTTTTACGGCTTCCATAAAAACAACAACAACAACGACAGCATCAACAACAATGGAAAAGTATTATCCAAACATTTCAAAATATTGAATTTATAAAAACAAATCGATAGTAGTGAAATCGAATCATATTAACGCAACCAAATAAAAGAGTTTTGCTACAAATACCAGATACGCGCATCTTTTGTACGAATATATCACAAAAGAGTATACATTTACGCATGAAGGCAAGAAAGCTACATTGTCCGTATAGTAGCCTTACACTTTTCAATCACTTTGTTGGAATCTCTACGTGATCGACGTGACTCTTCTCTTTTGTAGGAAACGTATATTTTTCCTTTTGAACAAAACATTGTTTGTAATATTACATTCGCGCGTTACATATGTATATATACCGTACTAGGGAAACCTTACCGGAAATATATATATATACACGTTGTATCATCTTTACGTTATATATCCATGCGTATTCTCGTATAGGGCGAAAAATTTTTTCAATTCATTTGATATTGCGCAATTGTAATTGGTTATTACACGTCATTATTACGTTATAATGCTTTTGCGAAACCTAATATATCCAAAGCTAATCTAAAGCTCTTACGTTGTATAAGAGATCAAAAATATCCATGGCTCCTTGATGTTCTGCACTCGAAAAATATCAATTAATTAAAAAAAAACTGATGTTTTCGATCGAAACAATTCCAATAAGTAACATCAACGTAAAGTACATCTCAAATCCCAGCAACGCATACACACGTACACGCACAGCCGCATATAAGAGTGAAAGCAAGATTCGAGGCAATGCAAGGAGAGCGAACCAAGCAAATCGAAGCTGGAGAATAGAGAGAAATCGAAAAGCGGGGTCGAAGAGAGAGAGAGAGAGAGAGAAGTATATACGAGGGTCTCCGTTATATAGCCCCGGGTTATATCCCCGGAATCAGCTGCCAGATTATTCTATTACCGCGTATCAACATGGGGCCTGTTTGGTCTGAAAACATACGCCAAGAGAGAGAGAGAGAGAGAGAGAGAGAGAGACTCACATTGTTTCAACGCTGAGATAAAGAATTTAACGTTCGGGATAATTAAAAGGCTACCGTGACTGCAGTGCGATATACATATATATAGTCAAGTGTTGTTCTTGCTACTGCCACGCAAAAATTTCTCACTCCTCTACTACCGTATAGCCGCGACGACGTTCTTCTCTTGTTCCGACCGAGGAAAGAGTTTGCTCGTTGTTGGGAAAAACGGAGAAGGTTTAAGTGGCGACGAGGCTATTTATTTTGAGGACGAAAGCGATGAAATAATAATGTTGTCTGGATCCCGTTCTTTTTTGTTCGTTTTATCGAGTTTTTAGAGTCGGACGTTCATTGACACAATTTTAATATATATTAGATTTACTTGACTTTTATCGTTAATTAAACGATATGAATAAATACGCAAAGACTACGTTCGTTCGACGGACTATCGTTGTACGAAAGAAAATCTCCACATTACGAAATAAATAACAAACGAAAATAAAAATATAAAAACAAAAATTGAACAATCAACAAAAGTCATTAACAGGTGCATGTTTGAAAAAGCAAACCATCGTATATCCCGTGCGCGTGTGTATATATGTATACGTAGAATGAAAAGTAAATAACTCATCAGGTATAGCAGACGAGATCCATAGATTTTTTTTTGTATATTCGTCGATCGGTCATTACGTATAAAATTATCATTTTTCCCTTCGACTACGGCAGTAGCAACAATCACAATACAACCTCGCGTCGAGGCAAAGCGGTAATTAAAATAAAATTAATTGGATTGGACGTGCGTATAGCAGAGCAGAACAGAGAGAGAGAGAGTGTGCTCGCACCCCGAGGCATCGTCGGTTTTCTGCGTTGCCGCCCGTACAGGATGTAATGCATCACAGCAACGACACACACACACACACACATGTTTACATTGTATACGACGCTTCGCGATTATTCATAACACGCTGTCAGATCTATTCTCTCCGAAACTATAATATTTCAATCGGGCAACCGATCATAACCAAATTAATTAGCTATGCGTTGATTGAATTACGCGACTAATTAAACATAATGTTGTCGTTTCTATTTTTATTATAAAGTTCATAATATATACAGATATCGACGATAACGATTGTTGCGTTATAAACGTGAATATTTTCTAATTAAAAATGTAACGCAATGAATAATAACAACAAAAAAAGGAGAAGAAGAAGCTCTAATTGCGAGAGGGTTCGTTGCTGCAAATGCAAATGCAGAAAAATTAATTAAAACGAGCGAGGATGGAAAATACGCGCAATGCTTATGAGTCGATCAAATTGGCAGAAAGAGAGAGAGAGAGAGAGAGAAATGCAATAATAATGAAGGGCTTTTAATCAATTGGTTCATTTTGTGTCATGAGCAAAAAGAAGAAAAACTCTTTCACGTTATACGCTGATATAATTCACATTAAAACAATGTTCTTTTTCATTCCAATTATGTATAAATTCCTTGGATAACTCACGCACTACATATAACGTCGATATGTTGAATAATTTATGGAAGTTTTATCCTTCCATCGCAAACGACTGGTCACTCCCCCCCCCCTCTCTCTCTCTCTCTCTCTCTCTCTGTGTAAGCATTTCATTAAAGTTTTAAAAAGCTTTGTCGGAAAGCGAGAGACTTATACGTCTATGTGTTCCCTTCTTCAGATTCTCTTTCTCACAGTAAGCGATTCCAAACTTACTTTGGTATATTTTTACGTCTTCCCATCGTAGAAAGAAACGAGAGAGAGAGAGAGAGAGAAAACAAAGAAAAGAACCTACGTAATTTATCGCAACCCTCAAATCCAATAATGACGAATGAAAGAAAAGTGAGGAGCAAAGGCTTCGCCTATGTAATTTTATAAACACTTTTGGCTTCCCAGACGATTTACTCGGCTTCTATACGCGACGTTGCGCTCGACCTCTGGAAAATAATTAGAAAATCACGCAGTGCTAGTGGCGGCAACCCCCTGCCAAGAATTCTACGTTGCTTGCTCTTTTAACGTTGTATAGCTTTGTACCTCTCGGAGAGTTTTAAACTTGAACGATTTCACGCGTGCGCTAGAAAGACAGAGAGAGAGAGAGAGAGAGAGAGAGAGAGAGACTGAGCTGATTTTTGTTTTTGTATTGTTAACTGCTAATTAACTTCCTCTGTTTCATAAAGTTATTATTGATAGTTTCGATTGCCGTACGATTGTTCTTACCTTCGTCTGTCATACTTTGACTTAACCTTATTTTAGCGTTTAAAATTTATAACCTTTTGTCATTGGTAAATAAACAAACAAAATTCTTAGTTTAGCAAGTACAATTCATTGCAAAATTTCAAGTTTGATTTGACTCGAGGAAATTTAAAAAAAAAAACTACGTTTGTCGCAATGAGCGAATCGGTAAAATCATGCAAAACTGCAAAATCGACTAAATCGGTAACTTTAACATCGGACAAACCAGATAAGTCGTCAAGTTCGAAGCCAATAAAAACTCTTAAATCGGATTGTTCAAGAACAACGAAATCTGGCAAATCTGAAAAACTCACGAGTGTTACAAATATCGATGGCGACGACGAAAAATGCGCGGTACCCAAAAAAATTCGGCCGAACAAGAAAGCAAAACCAAATAAATGCAGTCAACAATCGGATTGGGATTGTCGGAACGATTCTCTCTGGCGAATTTACATGAAAACGTAATTTACGATTGAACGATAATATTTCGTAAAATTCCATGTCCATATTAACATCTATAAAAAGACAAAATCCACGAAAAATAGATTAGCGGACGACGCGAGCAAACGTACGGAAGCTGAAGGCGAAGCTAAATGTCTGTATCCCGATAAGAAACATGAACAATTCGACGTGCCGTGCTTACCGTGTCCACCACCGTTGTCGTCGTTTCGTTACGAGTTGAACGCACTGAATCAAGGAAGGCGAATCATCGATGTTTTAGGACCGACTACCGCTGGCGTTTGGGACGTTATGCGCGATCCTCGATCGGTTCGGCTTAAAAAAAGAAAAGAATAACGTTTATCTTTTTAGACGCGAACGATCGTGTTGCGTGAATCTGCTCTTTTATTTTGTAGCGTGTCGATTTGGCGAGTGCTACGAGCAGTGAGTTTCAATGGCCAAGACTCTATCCATGCACGACTCGCGACGTAGCGAAAGAACGAAAAATCCTCGCGAGGCAATTGAAAATGAGGATGCTTGGTGCATCACCGTGCGAAGTTGACGAGATCGTATCAGCAGGTTGTTTTAGACGATTCGTCGACGCATCGTTTTGATCGAACGTCAAAACCGTATCTTTGTTCGTCAGACTCCAGCGACGACGATAGACAAGGAGAATTAGCTCGTCAAAAGGAACTCGTCCACGCGCGTATACCGTTCACTTACCGTAAAGACACCGCAGCCGAACTTATCGATCGAGATATCGGTGACCGTCCTGGTCTCGTCGACGGCGACTACGTAATCTTTCAACTTGTATCGCCAAAATGCGGTGATCGTACGTACGCCAATGTTTGTTTGAGGGGTTTAACCGGCATGCATTTAGCGGAGTTGGGACGCGCCCGAGACAAGACTTGGAAGTTTTGTATGTATCAAGCTCTCGTTGCTTTGCTCGCAAAAACTCAGCTCAGGTATCGTATCGTAAATCGCGGTCGCACTCATTGACGTTGTTTTCCCGTCCGTTTAACGCGTTGCTTTGGTTTGTATAGATATAAATACGCATGGAGCGCCAACGTCGATTACGTTTACGATCACGCTTGGATGATTTTTCTACACGTCGGCTACTTGAACCTACGAGCGAATCAACGCTTCGACGATGTACTCGTTTACAATTACAATTATAGCGTTGAACTGGAGCTCGTACGCGAATTGAAGAATGTACGCGTCGTGCAAGATGTACCGTTTGACTATTCCGAGAGAACGATGAAGAGGCAGCGACAATTGTCAAGGAAAGAGTTAACGTTGGCCAGGAGTAATTTCGGCATCGAAAAAGAGCACGACGAGTACGGGGCGTTTGTTCATCGTGAAACCAAAAAAATCGAGAAATGGTTCGACAATCTCGACGTCGACTACTCGAATTGTATCTTCAGGTAAGTTTGCGCATCAAACGTATACCGTCGGCGAATGTATTTTTTCGCGATTCGTTCCAACTCAAGAACATCAAGATTCTCGTTGGCGTTCTGGCAAGACGGTAGTTTCTGGTATACTTACAATCCTTATCGTTGCGACAAATTTGGCTTCTGGAAGGACGATGGTTTTGCGTGTCTCGTGAAATTTTGCTCGCGAGAATCACTCAAACGTCATCTCGTAATTTTGACCTTACGCGCTTACGCTTACGACTGCGAAGCCAAGGATGATCTTTATAATTATGCGGACAGCGTTACAACAAAGTCGTACGCAAGCTCCGTGGGCAAAAGAAAGAGGTTCACCTTGCAAATTTATCAGTTGATCCATCATTCGTGTCGCATGCACAACGTCAAGCTATTGTTGCGCGAACCATGGAAACCGAAACCACGACTCGTCGATAAGAGGCCAAGCGATTCGTGCACGTTTGATCCTGTTGCTGCATTGACGACGAAGTCTTGCGACGATGACGAGCTAGAGAACGACGGAAACGACCACGTAAGAGACGCTTGTACAACGTTAAATATTTTTTTGCGATAATTCGGACCTTTATTGTATTCGAATATCCAGATGGAAAGGTATCAATGGCTCGAATCAAAGATCGTCTGGGCAAAGTATCCAGCGTCGAACAAACAACGCTGCGACAAAGCAAACAACGAAGCTCCAAAGTGGCATAATTACCAGATAATCAAATCCAAAAAGCTCTATATCCTTTGGGGCAAAATGCACATTTCTCAAAAGACTTTTCCGGAGGAGAACCGAGGTAAACAGGCTTCTACTTGTTACGCTGTTTGCGCGGGTATGCTCTTGATAAGTACCCCCGAGTACTGGGAAGAAGAAACGTTGGATACCATTGTTGTATACGGTGATAAGTAAGTATTTGCGTATTTGCGCGTAAACAGTTTGCAGAACGTGAGTCTTTAATTGAATTGTGTACGTAGATTTTACAGCGAACGCTACGGGAAGACAAAGGAAGCTTGCGTTAAAGATAACATCAAAATCAATCTACCGATGGATGACTGGGACGAGAGACCATCCGATAAATTTCGAATAGACGCAATGTCGTTTGATTTAATTGCTAAAAAAGCCGTTCACGGACGTCTATTCGCTCGAAACGATCAATGTCTCTGGCAAACTCTTCGACGATTTTTTCAACGCGAAACTTTTGGCATTCTCACGTGCGTCAACGCTCAACTGGCTGTATTCAAACACTTTGGAGTCTATTACACGATGGACGTTGCGTCGTATGGTCCTCCAATTTTTGGGAATGGTATTGGTATGGTCTACTTGTTACGAGCTACTTGTTTCGTCGATTTAATGATGAATTTGGTATTGGTGATCGGAACACCCGAGTGTTGTGAGTTCACCTTGAGACCTATGGAGATTGTGGAGATTGTCGATTTAGGAAATATGGACGAGTGTGGAAGAATCATTTTGGAAAAGTGCAAAGACAAACCGGTGCAATTGTTCGAGTCCATTTGCCCGAAGGATAACGATAAGAAGAAAGCTCGAAAAATAGGTACAAAGTTGCCTGGCAGTACGAAGACTTTTGATCAAACTGTTTGCTTGGACAGAGATACGAGATTGCCTTGCCCCAAGATATTTAAATAGGCGCAGATTTACGATTTATAATTTCACAAGACTAGAGCGAGTAAACAAGAAAATTGAAATTTCCAACAAATCGGTGCTTATTGTTCGACGTGAAAATGCTTATAATGACTTGTTAACAACTAAAATTAGTGTTACACGCTTGAAATAATAAGATCTTTAAAATCAGAAGCTCAAGCCAGCAGCCGTCAGTTAGTTGAAAGCGAAGGAAAAAAAAAATTCACTGCATAAGCCACTCGACCCATCGTCACCTTACCTCCAAAATCCATAAGCGTAACCGCTCGCTAAGCCGATTACAATCTCGTAGAACAACCAGCTGTAGAATCGAGCCAATTGAAAAAAAAAAAAAAAAAAAAAAAAGAAAAAAGAAAAAGAAAAGAAAGAAAAACGCGAGCATAGGTATTGTTGAGATTATTAAGCGTCTTCGCAATCTACGTCACGATCTTACGGTTAAGAAAATCAGTTTTTGGGAGAAAGGAGACTCTAGAAAGCGATGTAAAAGCCTCACCTCATTGAACCACAATGACTTCTGGCGGCAAACATAATCCACTTTGCGCCACAGCTATATATCTCTCTCCCTCGGGGCCTTTATTACAGTCTTAGGCGCCCCAATCCTTTTGGCGAACTTTGGCGCTCATGCTTACCTTGCCCAATGCCTTTGCCTTGGCAGCCACTTTGCCGCAAGGGACACGACACACGATGAATGGACTAGTTTCTCGAGTTGTTAGGGTCAAATGACAAGGCCTTTTCATCTTCTCTCTCTCTCTGTCTCGAACAGTGTGGAAATCAGTTAGCTGAAGAGTTGAAAAGTCTTTGGCTGAAGGAATTTTTTTTAAAGGAGATCTATTTTTATTTCTTATTAACGGATTTTCAATCAGAATAGACAACGTTTCAGCGATGATTCTTCCGTTTTTTGATGCTATTTCGTAATATCATAAAGAATATTTAACCTGATAATACTGGAGAATAAAATAATAAAATGCAAACTGTTGATACGATTCATTTATAATTTATTAAATACAATATTCGTTTCGAAACATATAGAAAAATGAGGAATCGTACTTTTGGTTTTCTGTTTGTTTCACGTTTCACGTTATGTATGTTTGTTAAATTATTCTTCGTCGGCAGAAAAATAACGTAATAAAAATTAATTCGTTTGTAACCGTAATACTTTGTGCTATAACTTACGCTCGCTATTATACACATTCAGTGTTCAACCGTATATACAAAAATTTGTTCGCATATTTACACAGTGTTTTTCTCTATCTCTCTCACTCTCACTCTCTTGTGCTAACTTTCTAAACTATTATATTTACATACTCAAAAATCGATCGAGAGGAAAATTGCACATGGATTAAAAATCGATTGAAACTCGTCGTATAGTCTATTTGTGTAGAAAAAGAAGTATACGCGTGTTTTTCGTGTTTTTTTTTCGTTAACACACATATCACACGTGTTTTGCATCTTTTTGTATTCAACAAAAAAAAACAACATAAATTTAAAGGCAATCCTGATTAGAAAACGTGCTCGTTTTTTCTAGTGACTGATTGTCGAATGTATAATTGATTTTTCCTCTTTGACGTCAATGATTCCTAAAGATGAATACTTTTCTAGTAATTTTATTTTCTTTCTCTAACCGTAAACAATAGATCTTGCATATTTCAAATATTTCATAACCGACAGTCATACCGTAATTCATCAAAATTCAATAATTTAATTAATATTTGTTTTTTAACGCAGATACTTCAGTCTGGATGATTGTTACTTAAATACATATTTATATACTTGTTTTGTTCTACTTCGGAGAGTTTTGGCATTTGATTGAAAAAATATTGCTTTCTCGAAAGACAAAGCTTGTACGTGATCGTATCCGTCGTCTAAAACCCAAATTTCGTCGCTAGATTTCTCAATATCGAAATTCGGGATAGTCAACGAGATATGAAAAAAGAAGGATAAAGAAATAAAGCAAGAAATCACCAAAACAATTCTCTCGTTTCGTCAGACTCAACAACCCCGAAAACAGGAAACGAATAACGCGGGGACATGGCCGAGGGAAAGTCGATGAATGATGTAGTCGAGAAATGGTGAATTAACGACGACTACGCTACTTCAAGATCGGAACTATCGGTATCTTGATCATTGTGTTGTCGACTCGCTGACAAATGAACCGCCGACACTCGAAGTGAATTGACACTAACGGGATCCGTAGTTGCCGAGCTATTGGTACGCGAACGTTGCTCCATTTGGAGTTTGCGCAGCCTCTCTTGCTCTTCGCGCTTCTGCTTTCGCCATTTTGCTCGTCTGTTCTTGAACCACACCTGCAACAGACGTAAAGAATATGGTATTGCATTTTTATAACAATTACGTGATTTGCGCGTCTTTTTTTAATTTTTTTACGATTTTTCGTACAACGATAACGAGCTTGTCTATTCTCAAAGTTATATAAGTTTGCGAAAAGCAATCCAACGTAACGTAACGTAACGTAAGCGTGAGTCAATAAAAAAAAACGCGTAGCATACTCATCAAATCACAAAGCAATCTAATATCTGTAGGTTGGCTGTCATCGTCAGCACGAGAGAGAGAGAGAGAGAGAGAGAGAGAGAGAGAGAGAGAGGGAGAGAGAGAGCTTCCATCGAATCACACGCGTACGTGCGATTATTATTATACCGAGGGGTAAACCAAGCCGCCCTGAAATCGATTCGGACAGGCGTGAGGAGCAAAGGATCGCTTACAAATGCCGAGGGCTCGTTTTGAATTTGCGCGCGTTCGCTTTCTTATTGTACTACGCATAACACAAACCTCTTGTGTTTGCTTTTTACGTAAAGATCCTTTGCTCTCTTCCATGAGATTTTTTTTCCTTTTTTTTATTTTGGCTTCTTATACACGTTAAGAAAGGCTTTCCTTTATACTCAACGAAAAGGGAGATCAAAGTTGAATTTGGAATTAGTCATTCAGTTGGGATTTGAGCGTTGCATATCAGATTCTACGTTCATTTTGACCAAAGCTTTCAAGATGTTATCTTTTTAATTATAGCAATCGTTTTGTTTTCTTCGAACGATAAAGTTCTTTTGGATTAGCTATACTTGCAATTTGTTAAATCAGCGATTAAAACGACAAAAAGAAAAAATGACGGAACAAAGAGCTTCGTAAAACGAAACACAGCAGCAGATTGTAGCATTCGGTCACGATTTTCCAGTTCTTTCACACTCGAGTTTGTATATCTCGGGAAGGCAAATACACGATTATGTTTATTCATAGAGAAGGAGACGCCAGGGCTCTCACTGGATATTTACGAAGGCTTCTCTCGCCTGGGTAAACAGCATCGTTCAGCACGAATACTGTGTTACATTATTTCTTTTATACCCACAATATTGCCCAGCAGTTTTACGATTTCTATATATTTCTGATTCTGTTTATTTGCGACATGACAATTATTATCGATAAAATAAACCAATATTTTATTAGAATATAGCTCTCTGGTCGTAATCAAAACAAACGTTACGTTATTATCACGTTCGTCTAATTCCCACTCGCGTCAAAACTCAAAGCATCAGCGAAGATTCGTATAGCCTCCAAAATTAAAAGTACAAACATGGCATATTACCCTGGAGGAAAAAACAGCTGTTTATCGTTCCTCGTCATTAAGAAAACCGCAGGTATTATTGACTCAACCTTGAGCTTCGACAATTTCCCAAAAAAAAAAAAATCTCAACAGCACTTTACACGACGTATCTTAATTCAACAAAAAAATCCACCTGACCGATGTGATGCTTTACGGTAATAACTCCAAAGAGTCTTATCTCTGTTTCCTCTCTCTCTCTCTCTCTCTATCTCTTTTTTACTCGCATGTCGTGTCTTACTAATTCTGAGCAAACACTTTGCGGACAGGTGTGTGCGTTTCGGGCCAAGCGAAAGGGGATTTTTCTTTTTTATTTTTTTCCCGTTCATCCAGGTATCGTGCTTATAACATGTACACATGGGTGGTCCCAGATTTCCTCTTTCCCCCCTTCGCGCGTGAACGATTATCTTCTTGTTGTCGAAGGTGTCGCGACGTCGCCGAGGTTTTTCTTTTCTTTTCTTTTTTTTTTATGCGTGATTGGCATTCCTTTTGTAGACAGATTGTCCTTTGTACATAAACCGACGTACTTTAATATTTTTTTCTTGAGAATACACTTTAAAATTGAATATTACACCATTTGAAATTGCGCGTTCGTTTACAACTCACACACATACTGCACACATACGAGTGAATTGCAATCAACTTGCAATACATCGTATAGGTTTTGTGTCTTTGTTTGCTGGGGCGGTGTATATAGAGGTGTGTGCGAGCTGGTACCGCGACGTAATCTACTGAATAATATACGAGGTGAGAACGTAATCGGTTTGAGCGCAATTCACATTACCGGTCAAAGCTTTTAATCTAACATTAGCGCGTTGAAACAATGTATACATACGTGCGTACAAATATCCCAATCAACGAAACAATATATACGTATACATGGAACTCAAGCTTGCATTAATTAATCATATATATATATATACATGTAAACGTGATTATTCGTTAATATTCCTACTCGTACATTATTCCACCGATAAACGAATCCAAACTTTTATTTTCTCTACGGTAAGTTTCATCGAGAAAAAAAGTCCGTAATACGACAATTCGACGAGTCGTCTCAAATATTTAAAGGCAATCCTGATGCAGTCGAAGAGTAAACGTGAAGAACGCGTTTAAAGTTTTTTTCCCCCTTCAGAGCTTTCTCTCTCTCTCTCTCTCTCTCTCTCTCGCACGCGAGAACGACAAAAAACAAACGGAGAAAAAAACGACCAAACGAACGACAAATTACTTTTTCTAAGGGTATTAAGTTTCATCGGAGGTCGATCGTTACGCACAATTAAGTATGCGCGTGTGGTACGCTTCTTTTTGTTTGTCGATGACGTGAGTCTAGACATCATTTAAATATAGTCTATTTTTTTGGTCAGGGCGATGTCGCGACATGGTAGTTTAGGATGATTCAACGTGCATAAATACGATGTTTTGTTTACATTTAGTAACTAAGAAAAACTATAGCTTGTAATTGCCATCTATTCGTTCGATGAAAACTAAAAGACGGTGTAAAGCTCACCTCTATCCTCTCTTCCTTTAAGTCGACTTGTAACGCCAATTGTTCGCGTAGCAATACATCCGGATAATGCGTTTTATCAAAGGTCGCTTCTAATTGTTCGAGTTGTTCTTCCGTGAAAATTGTCCTGTGACGTCGTTTACGTTTGGTCATTGGTCCAACACCTGGACCACCATTCGGACTTAGTTGATAAGGGTGTGCACCATGGTAGAAACCTGGTTGACCGTGAAGACCTGCCGCTGCCATTGCCGCTACGTAACCACTTGGGTATAAACCTGGATACGCTGCGGCTGAAATATCAAAAATCAACGATGTTTTATGGATCTTTATCCGAGAATCTTCGTCGTAATGCTTTTAAGTATGCGAATTAAATTTTCATTTGTAAAACGACAACATAGATAGCGCGTTCCTCGGCAAGTATCTCGACGAAAAAATAAATGCAAAGTACATTGTTCCTCGTAACGATTTAAAAAGAGAGAGAAAAGGAGACGAGCAAGAATTCCCAGGCGCCGCTAATAGCAGCCAAGAGAGAGAGAGAGGGTGCGCCGTCGCCGTAGGATAGTGTAAGTAAAAGAAAAATATCGAGCGCGACGAGCGTGTATAGTCCCGCGACGATCCCCGGGGACGTTTTACGAAAGAGAGAAAGAGAGAGAGAGAGAGAGACGGAATCTGGAGGCTCGTACAAAGCTGCTTAAAATCGCAATATTTTTTTCTTCTCGGGCTATATACTTTGACGCGCACTTTTCACGAGCGAAAACGTACTTAGATTTCTCGATACTTTGATTTTGCGATTCGATGTGAATAGTGCAGATTAGTATTAGTAAGTTAGCTGTATTTATGCACGAAAGACATTAACAATATTAAAATCAACGAGACGTTCATTTTCGACTTTTGCATTTTGTTATTGTTCAATTACGGCATACCCGACTACGCGTGCGAGAGAGCGAACAAGACAGAGAAAGACAGACAGAGAGAGAGAGAGAGAGAGAGAGAGAGTGAGAAGAATCCCTAGGGATTTTCGCCAAAAGAATCCTTTTTATTTTTTTCCTTTTCTTTCTCGCGTTTCTTCGCGCAACCCACTTCGTTGCCCGCAAATGCCTTCGCCTTTACTTCGCGTGCGCGCCCGCGCGGCTTACGCTCGTGGAATCAAGGAATTTCGACGCGTCTTGTGTTGCAGGGCTGTTAACGGAGAGTGCTTTAAGGAGATTCTTTTTTTTTTACTCGAAAGATTTTCTCGCGGGAATAGTCGGTGTGTAGTGATGCATCAACAACATTTTTTGTGATGGGCGCGAAGAAATATAAAGGTGTTTTTTTTTCTTTGACGAATATATTTAACGTCGGATTGAAAAGTACTTAAGCTTATCAAGAGGGTGAGAGTAGGTCGTGTTACGAGGAATGAAACGTTGCTCTTTACCGTCGGCGAAGTTGGAATACGTTTGAAAGTGTATTACACTTGTTATCGTTTCACGGATAACTCGTTGTGTTTTTTTATCTCAATGGAACGTTCGTAAAGCTGGAGAAAAAACAATACGAGAACAACGTCGTTTGACAAGCCTCGACCGTTTGTCCAACGTTCGTACGGCAAATATTTGCTATTAATTTGACAACGAAAGTACGCGTAAAAAAAATCAAGAAATAGAACAAACGCGAAAAGCCCCGAACGATGAAAATCAACCTACCGAGAAAATCCGCGGACGTAAAAGCCAAATGATGAAGTTGCTGTTGAAGTGGATGTACAGCAGCAGCAGCAGCGGCGGCGGCGGCAGCAGCAGCCGCGGCATTTCTAGCGTTAACGTTGACCTGAGCACCGTTCGAAGCAGAAGCAATAGTAGCAGCAACACTACCAACACTACTAGTACCGTTATCACCACTTTGAAGCGCAGCTAAACTTGCAGCAGCAGCAGCCGCTGCAGCAGCCGCTGGAATATTTCCCATTGGTCGTGGTGCGAGAATACTGTCGATGGTGAACAACGACGTCGCCGACGTTGACGTACTACTACTTCCACTGCTTCTCGGTGAATGATTATTGTTATTGTTATTAATGCTATTATTAGGCGTATGTCTTAATTGATTATGAAGATTATCCGGTGATCGAGACGAATACAGCAATCGTGTATTAGTCGTTGGATAAGTATGATGTAGAGGCGATGGCGACGATTCGGTCATAGGCGATCGCGAAGAGTCGCCACTGTAACCGCTCTCAACCATTCTGCTCGCGTACGCACTGATTGTTCCTCTTCCTTGTTTGTTTATTTGTTTGTTATTTTATCGTATCTTTTGCTCGACGCAACAAACAACTATTAATAGTTTATAACCGACATCACCGGGAGAGAGAAGATCGGCCGGTGATCGGTCCACGCGACAGACTGCATCATCCCCCCGAAACGAAACGATCCTGTGCCGTGGCTACTGCTGCTGCTGCACTTATTCACGCTTAGAGAGGGTTGGCGCCAGCGTTAGAAAGACACGCACGCACACACTCTCACACATACCAAATAGAGCGGGGATATCATGGGCGGAGCTTCGAACGAAAGAGAGAATCGAGCTTCCCCCCCCCTCCCACCTTCCCAACCGTGTGGGTGTACGCGTGTGTCTGTGTGTGTATAAGTGAATTAACGAGCGTTTGATTGTTATTGCGTTTTTTGCAGACGATGCTTGGAATCTTTTCTGCTTTTTTTTATTTATTTTTTTTTAACCAAGAAAATGTCCCGTAATTAGAAGTGCCTTTTGTCGGAAATTTACGCGCGCTAATTAAGGGAGTTACATTTATAGAGCCGGTAATTTTTCTTTCCATTTGAACGTGAATTCGATAGCTTCCTTTTACGATACTCACGTATATCGATAAAACGAAAGACATTCGAAGTGCACGTTTATTTAAATAGTCTATTTAGGCGCAAAAAATTGTCGTTGTACGTATGTACAATAAATATCTAAAATACGCTCGTATTTATTTTAAATATTAATACAACGTATACGTTTTTGTAAAAATAAAAATAAGCAATAATGCTCGTTGTCGTTGCGAGAGTATACGTGTTGCATTTTTAAAGTGCAAATTATTTCTCATTTTGTCGATGTGCAAGTTTGGATGAAATCTTTTCGATTTCACAAGACGAAATTGTCAAATATTCTCAGCGGTAAATCAATTGCAACGATCGCTTGCCGAAAAACATTTTTTACCAGAGACCAAAGAGAGAGAGAGGGAGAGAGAGAAAGATACTTGTAAATTGAGCAACACGAGGCAGTATCCACAACAATTTCCATTTGCACTAGCGCAAGCCGACAATCCAACAAAGTCGTATACGCGAGTGTTCGTCAACTGTTATAATTGCGAAAACGGAAGAAAGAAAGAACGAAAAAAAAATAGTATCTCGTAAGCGCATCATAAAGAACGCACCAGGTAGGTAGGATATCGCTTCTGACTGCGTAACAGAAAAGTTAGGGAGAGGGGGTGAAGAAGAGGCGTGGTTATGACCACGCCCCTATAATACAGTGGAAGGTATCTTCAGTCTGTCATTGGAAGAGTGGGAGAATGAGAGAGTCAAATATATCTGTATAGACATACACGCATACATACATACATACATATATATATGTTTAAATGGAGACACGCGCCGAATAAAGGGACGCGCCCTGCGGCTCGATAAATGGGAGCAGAGAGTAAGAGAGAGAGAGAGAGAGGAAGAGACGCATTACTCCACCAGACATGGCTGTTTTTGATTGCCTTTTCCTGGTGATTATCAGATAATATGAGGAATCGCACGAGACGTGACTTTACGCTTCGCGTCAAATTTTACATTCAAGGTTTTTATCGTTCTCTCTCTCTCTCTCTCGCCCTCGTACATTAGAATTATTGACACAAGAAAAAAGATGTTTTGTTTTTTTTTTACAATTCGCCCTAACCACGCCAATTTTCTGTTTTCGTTGTTTGACGTCAAAATAACTGCGATAGTTTTCGAATATCAATGGACGCACGTAACATCGTCAATTATAAAAATAAAAGAGAAAAGGCGCAAAAAGGGAAGATACGAGATCTTTCTCACCGCCGGAGGTATATAGTACGACGGGTTCTTTTGAAGACGAGGCAGACACTGATCAGGTGCTAATTGCTTGGTTTTTCGGCTTCTTTTCATCTCGGGTCAGTCTCAAAACGTACAGCTTTTGAAAATCTATCGAGCGCAGCATTCCTTTTTCTTCCTTTTTCGTTTCCACTATTCCGTGTATTATACGTTGTATAAGTGTTACGCCCATTAATCATTCAAATATAATTGCTAATAATCTAAAGCTTGCTAATAGCGTTATTAATATAAATTCGTCAAAAGACGAGGCGTACGCGTATATTTTTATAATATGGAGGGGTGAACAACAAGAGGGAAAGAGATAGTGTATCGAGGTTACCAAGTTTACTCTTACTTAGTGAGTTCAACCCCCTGAATGTCCTATAACCCCTCGAATCGATGTGTGTGTGTGTGTGTGCTCTCTTAACAGACTCTCTCTCTCTCTCTCTCTCTCTCGCTTTCTCTCAAGAAGTGTCGCTTTGCGCGTGTGTTTGCCTTCGACTGATGGAGTAATGGCACACGACGACGACGACGGCGACGACTATGCTTTCTTACGTACTTACCTACTTAAACACTCTCTGTGCGACATATTTTGTACTATTGTTTTGTCTTGTTCGTTTGTATCGTGTGCGTTATGCATTCGTTGCGTTTGATTCTAGTAAAGGAAACTTTATTAGCGATATAGCGAGCAACAGTTTGTACAACTTTCAAACTTTCGTAGAAAAGCACATCGAACAAAAATGTATAATTCTTCGACAACAACGAAAAGAAGGAAAGAGAGAGAGAGAGAGAGAGAGAGAGAGAGAGATCTAGCCATTACAGAGCTAGTCAATTTTCCAAAGTCCCAAATATCTCACGCACAATAAACCTCGTCGTACGTATAATACTTCCTCACCAGCTGCACCACCTCAACGTATATACATTAGCGACCATTGTCGCACGTACGTATAGTCTCTAACTCCATCATAACCAAGGCCTATATATATATATATATATATATATATATATGGTGAATCTCGTGGTATAGGATTTTTTTCTCTCCCTTAATCCTAATCCACGCACGTTAATCGCAAAGCTCGCGTATAAGGGATAACCCCCTTCTCCTCCCCTCGATGCAATGGCGCGCGACCCAATGGCTGCTGCTGCTACTGCTGCTGGTTTTTGTCGTCGCGTGTGCGCGCAGATGCTGCTTGTACCGTAGCTACTGCTTTTACCGTTGATGCTTTGCGACGTTTCTCGTTATATATAATACATATCTGGGCTGGTTTATTAGCGAGTGGCATGAATGCGTAATGAGCTTGCGAGAACGAGTTTTAGCCCTTTTTGGTTTAAGGTCTTTTCTTATTACGCGGATTTGTGCGTCGTTGTCGTCTACGCGTGTGTTTTTGCAAAACCTCTTTGCGTAAAACGTTCAGCGTGTGCGTCGATGTTTCGTTCTTCCAACTTTCGATCGAGCCTTCTTTTTCCGACAACTCGGGTTATTTTTAACGAACCCATTTAAAAAAAAATTACGTTAATAGCTCGAACGTATACGTGCGTTGTACGAGAATTACCAGGCAGACGGTACAAACTCACGCGCGCTTATCCTGTGCTATCCGTTAAATTTGGCCTAAAGAAAGGAAATTGAAATGATCCGCGATCTGAATAACAAATTTGATCGAGCCACAAAGCGAGCAATGCAGGATGAATACATCCAATGGAACGAAGAAAGAAAACGAAATCTGCGATAGCTAATAATAAACGAGATAGTACAAACCCACGGATACAGACATGCACGTGTGTACGAACGTGTGTGTCGAAGGCATTACGTATAAGCGCGACCGAACTAGCCTATCCCGGATCTGGATTATCCTTAGCGCAGGATTATAGCTCTCCGACGTATATATGTGTATGTATGTATATGCGAGCTCGGGATTTATACGCTTTAAGTACGTATATATGTATTTGCTACTTTGGCTAGGTGCGTATGTATGTTTCGAGGGTTGTGGTATATATATTTACGAAATACGAATTTTTGGTGGGAAACTGCTGTAAATTTTTTTCCTCCGTGTTTTTCACAAATAAGTTTATTTTTACTCTAAAAAGAATTTAAAAAATAAAATTGTACGTTCGCGAATAAAGTTTTTACAAATATATCGAACCAAATCGATAAATAATCGTCGCTTGAAAAATACGGACAAAAATATCAAATAGAATTCAAATTACACCTCGCTATACACAGAGACTTTAATAATATCACATCGAGTGTACCGACATCAAAGAGAGACCATTCGCCATATATACGCGTCAGCGCGAACATCCATAGATCAGGTCCCTTCGAAATCGTAATCGAAATTATGAGCGTGCGCGCGTTCAACGATGCGAATTTCGGTATCTCTCTCTCTCTCTCTCTCTCTCTCTCGTTCTGTCTGTGATGTATATCCCCTCGCTTCTCTTCAACCCCCGCGCTTCCAATTTAATGACCTGTCGATGTTGATTACTCAATTATTACAAGCAAAGCCGTTTCCACCATTGCTCAAATAAATTTGCGATACTGAAATCAAATAAATTTCAAATATATACGCTGATATATATAGTAATTACGAATACGACAAAATGACCAGGGATATTATTACATTTTAAATAATTACACATAGATCGTTCGTTCAAAGACATTTTTTTTAATTTCCCGTGGTACGCTACGTATATTTCATCATGGGATAATTATTGTTTGTTGCTATTTTTTAAATCTGTATAGAGGACGAACTTCAACATGGCTATGGTAGATATTCGAAAAAAGAGTCAAACTATAAAAATACCAAACGAACCCTTTTGCCCCATGCTCGACAAACGAAAGAAATAACAAAAGAAAGAAACAGTTTGCAGATGCACGTATGCACACCACGACGTCAATTAATTTTTCATAATTGGAGGGAAACTCGTGGCTCGTAGCGTGCTGTTTTTAAATTGAAAACCAATTAGCGACAGGCTTTTTTTTACGTATGATGTGTATTCGTGAAAATAGAAATCGAACGACACACCGAAGCACCGAGCTCTTTTTTTTCTCGTTACTAAAGTGGACAGTCGAAACTCGTTCCGTGCGAGCTTGTCAATTAACGTTTGTTGTTTAGATTTATTGCGTCGCTCTCGCGTGTATTGCGGCGAGTAATCAAAATATAGGCTTTTTGATTTTGTTTTTTTCCCTTTACATAAGAGACTTTATTTTTAAAATACTTTAATTCAATTATTACGTGAAATTCGTATTAAAAAAGCAAAGAAACTTAGCGTATTCCCTATAAAATAGTTATCCGTTACAAAATAGCGAATGCAACTTTTCGAATGTATATATTTTTGCGTACATCGTCTACGGTAGATAAAGTTGTAAGGTTATTGTATTCGACTACTACCGAATCAAAGTCCGAATAAATTAACGTATTGCGCATCGAGTATCAAATATATATATACATACATACGTTCGTACGTACATATATATAAATATATATAGCTGGAGGCAATGGACGTAAATTCGTTTGACAATTTTGCGTAACAAAATTAATATTGTCAGGAAATTAATTGAATGTTTCTCTCTCGCGCGCGCGTGAGTATCGTCTAACGCAATTACATTGTTTAAACGACGTGCATTTAATAAATTTGGCGTGCCTCGTTGCGTAATTAATATTATTAAAATTTGCAAAAATCTGCCGGTAATTAATAATATTTTTTCATCTTTTGCAATTATTCTTTTTGGAATACGGTTCCCAAAATGAATTATAATAATTTTAAATACAAATTGTTCGTTATTCGGATATAATTGATTAAGTTTGGATCGTATTAAATTTAATTGCTTTTCTCGGAAAACTCACAATGAAAATATCAGCACTCACCAGATACTTTCGTCTTTCTCTCTTTGCACTTTCAATTCCCATTTTCAATTTTCTATTTCACCCATCAAAACATCGCGTCCTCTCTAAACTCTCGCACGTATACACACCAAGCCACACGACAATAGAGAGTCTCCATTATATCTCCATGTCAGGATCTATGTATAGGCCAAACATCCGTCTTACGTTGACAATGATCCCCACAGGTATCGATTAACGAAAACATGTATCCTGCGTACGTCTAAGCGCGCGCTCTCTCTCTCTCTCTCTCTCTCTCAAGCTTAAAGCTTTTCCGACGAAACGGGTTAATCTTACCGGGGGTGCGCGGATACAAGGAATGGAAAATTGTACGCGTGTCTTTTTTTTTTCGTTCGTTGTCGTTGTTCCGTACGGTACGACGCGCTTGGTTGCGCGATGAAGTGCTGCACGATGCACGGCTTTTGGATTATCGAGGCTCTGCAGGGTTAACGGATTTTTTTAGCGGGTGATCAGCTGAGATTTGGTTCTTCTTCTTTTTTTTGTTGTTGATTATTATTTTGGTGACCAGGTAGAGAGAGAAAGAGAGAGAGAGAGAGAGAGAGAGAGAGTGGAAGTAGTAGAATTGATATAGAAATCTCTTTCTATCGCCAAGCGTGATCTTGCGATAACTTTTCCCGATAATAAGCGATGAATAATGCTGGAAGTTTAAATGAAATTCTTTTGTAAAATAATCACGCGCGTGTTTATATATTCGTACGTATAATATATATGCTTTTTGTTCGTAGCTTTTCGCTTTATCAGCGATTCTCACCAGGATACCTTGTACGACGCGTAACAAAAAAATATAAGTTCACAGGGAGAATAAGTAAATATTAGCTCCAACGAATTATAATCCTCGCGCGTTAGCTATTCGCTCGTAGTTCAATAGAATTCGGCGTCTTTTAACCGTATACGCACCACGTACTACAACGGTATGTGTAATAAAAATAAAAAAAAGACGAACAAAGCGTCGATGGCTAGCTTGATTGAATTGGCAAAATGGAAATTTTACTCTAGTGGAAAAGTATTTTTTGATTTGTTTACGTTGCAACGGTAGAAGATTGAACAAGTTGTTTTTATAAAACAAAGTCAAGAAACAAAAAAAACAACATAAATATCTATTGGTTGCAGATACAGATTGGTTTTTATTTCGACTACACTTTTAGTCTTCAACCGATAGCAAGCCGCGTACACGGACAGATTCGAATAAAATGTGTACGTCTGTACACAAGTATGCCGTGGTTACTAGACGTATTTCAAACCCAACGCTTCGTACGAGATAATCTCGCGTTGTACGCCTCGCTTAATTCACTCCCTTCTTCTTCCTCTTTTTTCCGACGGAAAAAGGAGGCAAAACACCCTGCTGTGAAAACCTGCACGGAAGGTTTACGCGGGACAGTTTTTCAAAACGCTGCTGGTTAATTACGCGAATGTGAAATTGTAGACGGAAACGATTGTTTTTGTTTCGATAAATTTAATTAAAGTAGATAACTAAGACTTTTAAACCGTCGCGATATATACGCGAAAAAAATCTGTATAAAGGCAACAAGGGATCACGATGAACAATAGCCGTAAAGGAAGTATATCGCGCACAAATAAACATCCTAAAAGCCATTATATTGACTATATAATAAGCAAAAGACCACCTACGGAGAAAAAGAAACAAATTGACAATGTATCCCTTTCGCCACGGGACGAGTATGCGTATAATACGTATATATATTTACACGTGTGTATACCTATAACGAGGCTGGCCGATCGCTTTCCTTGTTGGCTATTCTCTCTCTCTAAGAGTTAAAAAGGCGTGTGCGTTTATTCGAGTGTGAAAAGAAGGCATTTGCATGTTACGCGCGAAAACATCTGTATTGTCGCGATATTAAGCCGAGCCACTTAATCCAGAAGAGAGAGAGAGAGAAAAATCGCTCGGTAGTTTCGAGAAAAGAAGATGAAAAGGAAGAAAACGTATTGTGAGCTTGAAGAGTGCAGTTTGTTAAGTCGTCCGTGAGATGGCTGTTTGTTAATTGCCGAGAAAATCGAATACAATAGATCCATAATAATATAGGCGCGTGCTATAACCTTTGCTAAATATATCGGTAGTATACAATGACACTGTACTGATCGATGACGATGTCGAGTAGACAACAACCAAAACAAATGTTATTTCTCATTGGATTAATCAAACTACGCAACCATAATCACTTCGAATTAAGAGCTATCGTACAATGCCTGCAACTTGCAAACTGCAAACTTTAATCGGACGTTTCGAGAAAGGGGGATAGCTTTCGAAATCACGTAGAGCGTGCAACGTGCTCCCATGTTAAAGAGGTTCGAAACAAAGGGAGAGAGAGAGAGGCGCTTGCTTGCAGTCGAGCGCCTTGTATGTTTGTATTGCGGGCTAGTTATACTAGCAACGGAAAGGGATATAGATTCGAGACAAAACCGACGTTGGTCGACCGACCGATTGCCGCCTCGAGCGTACAGATTATTCTATTACATCGAATGTCAACACTCGCATTGCTTCTAGTCTTTCCCCCTCTCTCTATACGCGTGTATAATACACTGACTGATTTTACCTAAGGAACAAGGTATTTTAAAAAAAGAATTAACGATAATAAAAAAAAAATTTTTTTTCATTTTCCAATCGGAATACCTATAGGAAAAGTTCATTGTAGCGAGCAAAGACGATGGGAGTTAATCGGGAAAGCCTAAAGGCAATCGATCGCGTTCTCTCGTTCGACAGTTTTTTTTCTCTCTTTTTTTTTAATATCTTAAGGGTGGTTATAACCCAATGCCTGAAGCAACGATCGATGCTGATGTAATTATCCGGACGCTGAATTTTTTATCAACCTACGCGGTGCAGTGCGGCTGTTGAAACAATGGAGGTATTTTCAAACTAAACACTAAACGATAGCTCCAACCCTCTTTCTCCTCCTCCTCCTCCTCCTCCTCGTCCTACCTCATTGCATCAACTTGATTTTCCAATTGTGTAGGTGGACTTTATTTTTAAGATCTTAATGCTCTTTCGTTTTGTCCTTATGGAATTTATTACGTACTTTACAACAAAATATATTACAAAAATTTTTCACTCGTTTACTTCTTGAATAATAGCCAACAAAAAAAAATATATCAAACGATAAAGAGAATTAGGCATTGTACCCCCACATCGTTCAACACAAATGCTCAATCTATTCTTCGTATAAAAGCGCTGCAAGCAAACGGCTATAATCTTAAATTGAAATTAAGTGGCGAACACACGTACACACATACGCAGATCAAATCCCGTATATATATACATATATATACGGGATATATATATATATATATATATATATATATAGAGAGAGAGAGAGAGAGAGAGAGAGAGAGAGAGAAAGAGAGATCGTCAAAAAGAAAGAAAGAAAAAAAGATGAACAATCAAAGAATCCGTATCACTTTCTCTGTCGCTCTCTCTCTCTCTCTCTCTCTCTCTCTCTCTCTCTTTTTGCTCGAGACGTTAATCCTCCCCTTTTTGACGTGTCTTTTCACAGCCAGCACACACACACACACATACACGCCCGTAGAGACGAGAATCCGACATTTCAAAAGCGATCTATTTCGCGGAACATAGTACACATATACACACGTGCGCGCACATACACACACACGTACCATATACATACATACATATATATATTTTTTTAAGTCGTTGATCCGCGCCATATTATCTACGTGTGGTTCTCTTCGGTATATTTAACGTTGAATGTACTAACAGAAGAAAAAAACGTGTAATCGCGGGATCGCGTAATACGTCCTTCCTGCGCGCGTGAGAAAAGGTACGTTCTTTCTTTTATGATATTTTTTCCTTTATTGTACAATTACACGAGGGATACGTTAGATTTTGGCACGCGAGTACACGGACGTGTGACTACCGTTTATTCGCTACTTTTTAAATCTTTTTCACGCTGAACTTTGTAATCGATTTTTACGTAGATTACCGATCGTTAAAACGTCATTAGATATATATATATATATATATATATATCTAACGAGGCAAATTATCGGAGAAATCATTCCGGTTTAATCAAATTGTAATACGACACGGATAACAACGCCAAAATCGTCGATCGTAGAGACAGATACCAGTGAATTGACGATCCTCGCTCCAACAAGCATCTCTACAAGTTTCCGCATTGTCGTGGAAACAGTTGGTTAGCCTGCCCTCTGTAGCTGTACGCGAAATCAAGAAATTTCATTCGTCACGTACAACGATAACCGTGATTCAATCGACGTGTGATAGCAAATAAGCGAAAATCACGTTAAAATCACGACTTACAGTAGACGAATAGCATGATTGTGACGCGGGCGATCAAAGACACTTCGTTCTCATCCACAAGTTTTCAACTTTTAATCGACGACGAATAAGTTGTAACGTTTGTTCGTCAGCGTTTGCTGTATGTTCGAAACTACAAACGCGAAGCAACAAATATTCGTCGGCTTAAAAACAACCATCTATTTCGTACGCGAACGGTACAGACGAATGAATCAAGACTAATCAAAGTTGATTAGTACTATCTATGTATAAGGCTGTCGCTTCTGGTTTGTCGTAACGCACTTATTGCTTTGACAATTCGGAGCGTTTCATTGCTATTTTACGTACGCACAAAATATTTTCGAAACTTTACGCACGAGTACGAAATCGAATAGCATTGATGAATAATTACAATATTAGAGAATCAAGAGGCTCAAGCTCACAGATTTATATCCTTCGTTTGAAGATCGTGATGCGTCTTATCCTTGAAACGCTATACACACAATGAGTTTTTTTTCTCCCTCTCTCTCTCTGTCTGAAAAGCGCACACGATGTCGTGCCGCGGCAGTTTTCAAGAGAACGCAATCGCGCGTGCAAAAAACGTAAACGCAAAGTTTGTTCGTGTGCGCTAAAGCTCGTAATTCAGATATACGAAAACACTTGAAAAAAAAAAGAAGAAGACGAAGAAGGTATATATCTGTCTACTGATCCTACCTACGGACCAACTGCTCAGCTTTTGATCGGATCCACAAGAGATTTGTCTAGTCTTCTTCTATACTTTTTTTAATTCGTCTCTTTATCCTCTCTCTCCATTTTTTTCGAGGAAAATGTGGTTTGATCAGCATGGTAAATCGACAATTGAACAAGTAAAAAAAGAAGAAAGGCAACCGTAAAATACTTCCGTTAAAGATTATTCAATTGACCTGGATAATAGTTTGTATGACAATTCAAGGAAGAACGTCAATTATTAAAGACATTGAAAGAGCAAAATCGAGCAGCATTCAAATGAGTCTGCACCTTTTTCTCATAAACTGTACAACAATCATTTCGGAAAGCGAAACCCGTCCAGGTGCAGACAATCGATCGCGGGCTGCACCTTTGGTTAGCCACCCAAAAAGTAGTACAACATAGAGATCATCATCGAAAAGAAAAGAGTGTCGAAAGAGCGAATGAGAGAGAAAGAGAGAGAGAGAGAGGAGGGAAGGGTCGAAATCCTACGGTATGTTTGCCTTTTATTAAGCTCTTGTTAGGAGGACGTTGGCCACACAATCGAATCGGCCAAAACAACCATTCGCCCCCCTGAGGGCCTTCATGGAAATCCAAAGCTCTCTCCCTCTCTCTCCCTCTCTCTCTCTCTCTCTCTCTCTCTCTCTCTCTGTCTCTTTCTAGTTTTCGCTTCTGTGCGCTTGAAATGGACACCGTGTAATCGTTACCATCATTGTGTTCGTACAAGATCAGCCGTCTTATTATACGATTGTATTTTAATTGATCGTTTTCAATAAATGTTCGTTACAATTGAATGTTGGTATTATTTAAAACAAGTTTTATTTCAAAATGTTATACGTTAATCGCCACGTCAAACTAATAAATGTTCATGATAATAGAATATCTAATGTATTTATTTGCTACTAAATAATCAGAGTAGTGAGATGAAAATTTAAATTGAATAGCATAAATATTATACTATTACGATGTGACACTATACCGAGTAGCATAAAAACGTATGCTATTGGTCTTTTTCGAACGTAAAATCGCGCGATGACAATAATAATAATAATAATAATATTTAACATTGACATTTAATGTTTGTTATTTGCCGTTTTTAAATTGTACGTCATTTTAATGTTTAGCGCAACTTCCGGTGTTATGCCATAACTCATGAGTTGTGATATCGACATACTTCTTATCATTCTCGCCGCTCTCACGGCGATGCATTTAGGGCTTCTATGTTGTAATACTGGATGTTTCGCAGCAGCAATCCAGTTTTCGTCGTTGTTTTTCGAATTTCTGACAAGGTGCTGCAGTATCGTTAAATCTTCAATCAAAGTAAATCTATCCTTTGTGTTCGACTCAAATGAATACTTGCTTAGGCGTTGTGCTGCGCCAGAACTATTAGAAATTTGTAAATATTGATCATACGTCGTGTAACTAGATTTGAGCGGTGACCTACTGCGATCGCGCCCGTGCGTCTTGGCTTCAACTGGTTCGCTTTCAACAGTCGTCATTTCGATATCCTACAAGTTTCATATCCGATATTGTAGCGTGACGAGTAACGATTACATATGTTGGTAAATTCTTAGGTATACCGTACCTCGGACCACATCGTGGACACTACGCTTCTATTTGTCCCTTGAGCTACGAACAACGTTATTCTTCGAGTACGTCCAAGTCAATTACTGTCGTCTGTCCAACATCAACGTTTAATTACAACATTGCGATATCACACGGATCGGCGCTTGTTAGAAAATCTTTAAAAACCACCTACCAAATCACACTTTGACTTTTTCCAAACGCCAGATGGTTATTGTTTGTTGTATTCACGCGTGCACCGACCAACAATAGTCTCTCTCTCTCTCTCTCTCTCTCTCTCGTTTTGATCTACTTTTGACCACTGAATCTCGACTGTGCAGCCCATATAACGAAAGATTTTCCAGGCGTTCGAGCAAACACAACTCTGCGAGATATGTGGAGCAACAGCACGGATTTCTTACTCAGCGGTAGGTCAGCTCGGTTGTAAGCTATAACGAAAATATTTGAATAGTGCAGTGAGTTTGAATGCGCCCTCTTTTCAATACATTTCGAATTGATCAACGCGAGGGAAACGAAGATTTTGACGTGGGTGGCGATGAGGGATCAACTGCGCTATATAGGATTATCCGTTTCAGATAGAGACGGACGGACAAATAATAAGTATTCACACATCGTATTGATGTAACCAATATCGTATCTTTATTTCCATTTTTTATCAGACGATAATTAAAAATTGTCTCTTAAGAGCTAAAAAATGTATATACGATTACGCTATCACACTAATTGCTTGATTTCGCCGTAGTAAGTCGTCCACTTTTATGTGTGTCTGTGTATATTTTGTTGCGTCGCCTCGAGGAAATATAACATTTTGACGTAATGCACAAAATATCAACGCCAGCACGAAAGCGTTCAAGCGAGAATACAACAACAACGAAACACATTACCAAAGTAAAAGTACGCGTGTACCTCGTCACTCCATTAACCGTTTTTATTTTTAATTTTCTCAGTGGCAACGAGTTGTTTAGTTTTTTCAAGATATGTATCGTATGAGTGTCCCTATACAGTCTACCACTGTATCTTTATTGCTGCTTAAAGAACTATATACGCGATCGTCGTACCCGTAACGTTTTTCATTTGAATTAACACAAAAGGTGTCCCGTATCTTGTTTCTTTTTTTTTCACCTCTTTGATTTGTTGATGCAAAAGTTTTCGTGTGCGCGTGTGAGATATATATCGTCTTACAGCTTATAGTTTTAAACATCGTTTGGTAAAATGGATACGTTTTTTTCGGTCCTACGATTGTTTGAGTCAGTTTTGGTCGCTACATTTCTACGAGTACACACATATTTGTTTTTAAAAGTTGCTGAAACGGCGTTATCTGCATTAATTACTGACAATTGGTTGTTGTATTTGCGTATTACGATTTTTTTTTTATTTAACACGTTGTATAAGCAACGAATTGTGCGTGAAGTTACAGGTGATACCTAATCGAATAATAATTATAATACAGAAATCATCTTTTAAATCCAAAATAACGACAATTATAGTCAAAGAAGATATTTTCAGACTCAAAAGATGCAATTTACATATCGTGCGAAAATCCAAAACTACCTTTGAAGTAGGTCTTCTTACAACGAAAAAGCAATAAATTTATCGTTAAATTTTGCCCAAATATCGTTCTTCTCGAGTCTGAAAATGTGTTTTTTTAATCGTGCACTCTTCAACTTTAATTACAAAAATACGAACAATGGTTCTATTGCCGTGGATGCAACGGTACAGCGTATGACTTGGTGTAAATACAAACTACTTGCATAAATTCTATATTAAAGTCGCAAATGCACGTAATACTAAAAATTGTTATCTATTAATTGATATTGAAACACCAATTTTTTCAATTTTTCACGATTGCTTTGAAACGATGCAACTTTCGTGACTATATGCGCATACATATTGGATCCTTTATAAATGACTTTTCCCAGAAAAGCACATACACTGAGCTGAAGAAATAGAAAAACATCAACTTTTGTTTATGGTGTACACGCGGATTCTACTTTTTTTTTTGTTATTTTTTAAAATTTTTTTATTAAGGAATCAGCGTGGTTATGGAAACAGGATCACATTCGCTTGATACTTTCTTCTTATGCAATTGCCTACCTAGCTATAATCGATATAATCAAGTCTTAATAATTCATTTATTTTTTGTCATTTATATTTCGTTGCACATTCACCGTTTTATTTATCTCACTCGTGGTTATCTCAAATATTGCAGCTGTTAAGCATTGCAGCACTACGTTATTAATAGCAGTTACTTTTGAAGAAACAAAAAATTCTGTCTGTGCATTGAAATGTTGTAATAGAGAAAACATCTAAATACCTACAAAAGTATGTCAAATTGTTGAGTTTTTATTCATTTCCATCACACTGTTGAAGACACAAAAATGTTTTGTTTTTATTATAAAATTCATCGATATTTTCCACTACGTAACACTGAGATTGTAAAAAATCATTTGACGTGATCAGTCGTTATACATTTTTATTTGGTCAAAAATAAAAAATAGAATGTTTGTAAAATAAGTTACGAGAATTGATGAACAAGATTATTGGAAGACTTGTTAAAGTGCATTCTTAAAGATACTGCTTCAACGATACATCTTAATACGTTCCATCATACATTGTAAGAATTATGAAAACATTTGTTTGATTTTGTTAGCGTTTGATTAAATAGAAATATTGGAATATAAAGCTTACGCGTAATATCTCAAAAGTTGTTGAAAATGCAAATGCATCATTGAAAATGCATCACCCGTAGGAATCTGATTTTGCTACAGACAGAATTTTCTATTACGTGATAGAAATTATAAAGAGACAAAGAAACATATTGGACAATGTAAAAAATGATTATAAAATGACTATGTGAATTGTGCTTTGTTTTGATTTAATGTTTTATGTCAAATAAAAATATTATAAATCTTGTATAAACGTGTGACTATGTTATAGAAAATATGGCATCGCGTGGACAGTGTAAATTAACTAAAAACAATGCAAAGTGTGATTTGGAATCGATGTTACCTTTACATGTACATACAATACATACATATATATATATTTTTTTTTACAGTTACAAGTAATAAATATTATAGCGATACGAGAAACAAGTTGAACCGGCTAATTTTATGTACAATTTTTAGTATTAATCTACGCAATAATTTAAGACATTTGCGCTGTCTGCATTCTTTATCATTGCATGCACATTTTACACTCATTCTTTCAAAACTATCACTTCGAAAAACCTTATTTTAATCAAAATATCTTAGTACTTATCTGTGCCCGATACAGGATTTGTTTTAATTGATAATATTTTGACATTACGACGTGATTTTGCAAATACTTATCAATGATGTTCACATGTAAGTAGAGCCTGTAAAAGTGCTTTTAGAAACGTTGGATAGGCTAAAATTTAGGTTTACAAAAATACATTGGTGTAGGTGGTATGCTCGATTAAATTTCAATGCAAGATATGGTCGGATTGCTTGACAAGTCGGTCACTTTAGGCCATATTTTTATTCATTTATCCATTTTTTTATTTTTAGTAACTCACATGCGAGTAGTGCAACGATTGCGACTAATTACTATGACTAGTATTAATTAATTTGCCGTTTTGCAGTTTTATAAGCTAATGATTCGTAACTCGTTTGATGATCAATAAAAAAAAAGATAGTTTACGTTTCGTTTCAGTGCTCGCATGGAAATGTGATGTTTATCGTTAATCGTTTTATCTTGCAAAAGCCAATTATAACCTTTTGGTGTCTACGCACTCTGCAGACTTTCATCATAAATTCACATGAAAATTTATACTTCGATGTAAGTATTCTTAAACTTATTGTTAATTGCTTGAGTGAATTCCTGCATTTTCAGTCGTTTTATCCTCATTCGCTCGTACATATGAAATTCAAAGACTTCTAGTTTTACGTGACGCTCAAAGCAATAAATACATTCCAGAACCAAAGATTCTTCTTTTACAAAATTTGATAATCTTTTTCCTGTCACCTCGAAATCAATCGTCGTCTCATTGTTGTTCTTTTGGCAAAAGTAGTATGTAGAAAATAATATTTTGTTCATTATTAAAAATTATTACGATGCAACCATAAACAGCACCAAGTGTGTATTGTTCATTCACTACAAAACTGCTTTACTTGCGTCGTAACTCAAATCTTATCTAAAGCATACAATTGATTTACATTCAAATTTATTAATATTATATTCGCCTAAATAGCAAATCGACGTAAAGCTGAAAGTTTGAACAACTACTAACAAGTGTGCGATATACCAACAAAACTTGCGTCGTACAATAGTACGGGCAACGTTGTTACTTGATTTTTATCTATTTATTTTTTTTAATTTTGTTCGCTTTCAGTCACACCATGTGCCCCGTTGTCTTACGCGTAGATGAAAGCGTCGACACGAAACTACAATGGCACGCTACATTTAATCAACGTAATTGGTGTTCATCCTTTAATCAACAGTTCCGCTGTCGATTATTGAAAATGCATCTATCTACATAAAGCTAGATAAACAGGTATATCTTTTGTAAGTATATACCCAAATTAGTAGAAATAAAAAATTGTCTTTTCTAATTTTTTTCCTTTTTTATCTGTACACATTACACATACGTCGATGAGGCAAATTAACAAATGACAAATAAATACATGTCTACGTTGCCTAACCGAATTCAGCTCTAATATTTTTCAGAGCATCGTCACTCTAGCGATGCATTAAGAGCTAAGCGAAATTCAAGCGTAACATAATCGCGCCTCGAATGTTTATCTTGTTCAGTGACGACGGAAGTTTAATTTTTTACATCGCTAATTGTTTTTTTATATCTTCTCTACGCATTTACACACGATACAACGATCATTTCGGCGTTTCGATCACCTTGTCATTTTCGTCTATTTATCACAACACAGGAAGTTAGATATTATATTTCTTTTTTTCTTCATGTTTTGATTGTAAAGAATTGGTATACGTAACAAACGCTTGCCTACTCGAAATTGTGTACAAGGTATACAAATTATTTAACACCTCACGGAGGTTGCTTTAAACGACTTGCTTATTCTCAATTTCTGTGTACCATTTAAACGATACCCGGCCATCGATTCGCGAGAAAGCAAGAAATATTAATGAACAAATTGCGTTAACTTATTAATTCTGCGACTGCGGCTTCTTGCCCCCACGTGGTTTGATGCTCTCTGAGATCTGCCACATTGCCTCCTCGCACAGGAAATCACTAAAGTTGTTGAAGAACGCAATTATTCGCTCGTTCTTTTTGAAACTATATGTACTGCAAATGTAGAGGAACAATTTTAGAATACTTTGTTTATATTATCGATAAATAAGTGTAAAACAATTATAATTTACCATTTCTTAAACCTCTTCATATTTTCGACTATATTAAATTGCTGCCATCGTTTTGAAAAGTTGATGCTACCGTCAGGTAACAAGTCGCTATTTCCAATGTGTACAAAAGTCAAGTCTTGAAGTACGAGACCACTGAAAACCGAAAAAAAAACAAATGAAATGATAAATTCTTGATATAAAAACAATTTCCAACCGAGTTGTAACGACGTACATGTAAGGTATACACGGAGGCTGTGTTTCAGCCAAAGCTTGCCGATAAGCTCTGAAGCTGCTCGAGCTGTCGATTAACGCGCAATACTCTTTCAGTCCTTCCGTGATATGTTTCTGCCACTCCAACCTTCTGATTGGTGCACTATCCAATGCCGACAGTAACGCCAAATAACTATTAAAGTTATTAATCTTTCTAAGATGTTTCATTATTTTAATGAACTTTACGACCAATTTCTCTCTATCTTTCGCTTCGTTTTCCATCCTGTGCTCCAAAATACGCGAACGTGCCCAATACGACATCTTGTTAAAGTGCTCGGTAAACCGTGTAAGATTCGGGCTTCGTTCTTCATTTTGCTCTTGTGCCCAGATTAGTACTTCTGGTATCTCTATCTTCATAAATAACTCAGCATCGAGCAAAGTCATTTGTTCTGCAATTTGTTCGCTTTTAAAGTCTAACAAGGAGGATTGCTTGGTCGAAACACTGAGTGTCGAAAGTATTGGCTGAACTGTTTGCTGTTGCTTGGCTGTGTGTTTCTCCAGAATTTTGACACGTAAAGCTTTGGCCATCGTTAAGTCGCCGCTGCATACCAGCTGCTGGACGAACTCCATAAGCGTTTGCATCAACGTGTCATCAAGATCGGATATGCTACAAATTCATACAAACGACATTAAAAATAACACGTTTATTGGATTTATCATTTCCCCATTAATGCGCGTAACTTACGTTAAGTCGCTTACGACCCTGACCAGCAGAGAGAAAGCTTCTCTAGCGGCTCGCTGTTTAACCACGTCGGGTGAACAAGAAAAGCGTTGATGCCGCCGATGTAACTTTTTAATTAGTTCTAAAGGCGACATAAAGGTTCTGTACGTCGTCAAGAATGCTTCCTGATACAGGAAATCTGTAAAATATTTTATCGATATTTTAACAACGATTTTGACCGTGGCTTATTGCCTCAAGCATGATGAACTATTCTAACGACTAATCTACTAACCTGATTCTTTCTCATCTAATGCAGGTTGAAAGAGAGATAAAGAGTGATGTTATTAATATGCGTGTGATATCTACCTATATTCTAACATGAATGCATGATGAATGTGAGTTTGGGAATTTGCATGAAACCTCCTTTGATTACAAAAGTAGGTCTTTTTTCCATAATAACTGTTGCGAAACAGTCGATTCGTTAAACAGCAATGTTTTTACAACAATAGTAACGAAAGTGCTATTGAATTTATCAGTTACACAATACTATTAATTAATAATCGTTCAAAGATTAATTTTCAGTTTGAGTAAATTTGACTAAGCTGCAAACAGTAATGTGTCTACGAAAACGTAAATCTACAAAATGTTCGTGCAATATCCCAAATGTTTCTACGATATTACAACGTAAAATTTCATACCATGTTTGTTTGCTTTCGTAGCGTGAATCAATAAAGCGTCTGGATGACCACCTCTAATATCAGGACCCTCTTCTTCCTGTTTCTTCAAAACTAAGTATTTGTTTATTTCCAATTCATCCAACATACTGTCATCCTGCTCGACATCACGCAACTCCAATGAACTATCGTCTATCGAGAGACTCGATGGAGCTTTACTCGACGGTCTTGGCGACGTTTCCAGATTTAAACTGTTATTCTGAAAACAAACCGTACAAAAATCATTATAAACAAAACAACTACATCTAACTGATCTTTGAAAAAAAAAATCTTACGACATTATACGTTTCGAGAACTTCTTGAGAATTTTTGGTGGATAAGCAGATGTAAAACAATAGAAAAAAACCAAACAATTACTCAAAATCATACAAACCAGTGTCACGTTATTCGTAGGTATAATTTCCTTTTTCTCAAGTATAACTGGCGCATGTGCAAGCGACTCTTCGCTTTTTGCAGGAGTCGACGTAAGAGTTGGATCCAAATGAACACTCTGCATATTAGTTGTCAAAGGTTTGGGCGATATCGGTGGAGGCGTAGCGCTTGGTTTCAACGAACGCGACCTCTTTGGTGGTAATGCCGGTGGCTGACTAGGCTCATTCGCGAGTTCCCTTATCGTTGGTGTCATAGAAAACACGTGACTAAAAATTATAAATAATATTGTTCACGTATTATTTATAATCACGTGGAACATTGTAATTGTTTTTAAAAACTTACCCGGATGTATCGTGTAGACTCGTGTGCATCGAGTGGCTCATAAAAGAGCAAGATTGCGTGGTGGTGAGTGCCATTTCATGCTGTTGCCACTCTGCCTGCATAGAGTTGTAAGCAGCAACCGAATGTCTCGTACCCAAACCCGAGATGAACTCGTTACTCGTATGCGAACAATTGCCAAACATTTCCATGTATGCCATTACTAGAAAATGAGAAAAATACAATATGAATACGATTAATTTGATAACTTTCGATGAACACGGACAAAAAATAAAACTACTTTTATGAGTTCTCTCTGGTGGTGTTGATATTCAAAGCAAGCTAACTCATAAATTGAAGAAAAACGTTAAACTATAATCTAGTGGTTGACATTGATATTTGTCGTACTATTGTTGACTCGTGTCGCTATCTATAAAGTGTTTATCAAATGAACAAAGAAAAAATAACGATCGAAGTGATATTTGTGCATCTTGCAGAGAATAATTAGTGTAGTAGTCGGTGTACAATCACAGTTTTTAACTGTGTTTTACGCGAATGACATAAGCTTTGTTTGTGATACCGATTGTTCGAGGTAAAATGTGCAAGCAAACACTGCGTATTTGTACGTAATCGATAGGAAATTACAATGTGTAACGAAATATGCATTGAAACAAACATTCATATATTGAACGAAGGATCGTTTGACTATATCCATATAAAAACGCGATGTACTTATTTCCATGCAGAAAAATAAAACGATCGGCTTTGTATTCGAACAAAAAATACTTTAAACTCTTAAAATTTGTCGGAATAAATATAAATAAAAACGTATTCGAATAAGCGCACACTGAAAACTGCGTCTCACCGTGTCCACACACTGACACGCACAAAGCGAAGCGCAAGAACTCACTGGAATGCGCGTACAGCATGAAGAAAAGCATCTTCGGTACAACTATAAGAGCGCGCAAGTTACGCAAGCGCGAGAGCGCAAAAACAAAGAGAGAACAAAAACTATCCGATCATCGACGCGGTGCAAGCGAGCGAACCAGTAATAACAATTAGCCAAGACGAAAAGGTCAATTCGATGATGGGATAATTATGAGCGCGCGTGTTTGTCGTTTTTTCTTTTTTGTGACACCGCTGAAAACGTCGCGGTTGGACTATATTTCTTTCGCGTTGTTCGTTTATATCTTTACAAAATTAACGTTAATTACTAATGACAGATGTTCTTCGAAAAAAAAAACGAAAACAATTGCTCGTACACAAATGCAATTCTAGTTGGCTTGTAATACTGTAAAAAGAAAATTATTTGGCAACAAACAAAAATGAGCATTAGTATCATTTGGTGTAAAAAAGCAAAAGCATTGACCATAAAACGTTGTCTCGTTAAGTCACCAGAAAAGCAATGAAGTAACCTTGGCAAAGTTTAATGATATAAAATGGTACAAGATAAAAATTCAAGCTCAATGCTGTATAATATACGTACGAATGAGTCCAAAAAAAATATGTAATGATCAAACAGCAAAACATGCCATGAAAAAAAAAACGCTTGTAATATATAAAAAGAAAAACAAAATAAACTAGAGCAATACGAAAAGAAAAAAATCGTATTGATCGACGAAATGCAACTTAGCGTGTAGGTATATTTGCCGAGAATTTGTAGAGAGATTGTGTGGGCGAAAAATCCCACTTACCAGAATATGCCACAGATTGGAACACTGGAGGACAACAAAACATTGCATCAGTTTCAACATCATATCGCAGACAGAATAGAGGAAAAAAAAGTAGTCAATATAAATATATTATCGTTGCCAGATTCGTGTTTCATTTCTTGTCTTTCAAAGCAGTTAATACTCGATCGACCGAAAGCGACACCCAGGAAGAGCAGAAAAAGTATACATAAAATATGTTATTCCCTCTATGAATTTCGTTCAGTGATTTGACGAAATCAACGAACGACATTCGATAATCACAAACCTTTGTATAAGACATCACATATACTCAAAAAAAAATTGACCCACATTTGTCGACGAGTATAATGTATAATAAATATTGGCATTCGCAAAGCGACTTTTGGCACTGGACGAACAAATATATCGAACTTACTGTGCCTCTTCTTCATCGGTAACGGCGGTGGTCTACTGTTGTCGATTGGACTATTACCGTTGCTGGTATGCAAACTACACGTTGACAGATGCTCATTCTCTGGCACGTTGTCGTACTGCGACGGTAGACGCTCTTTTCGACGTCGCGAACGCTTTTCCGGTAGGGCTGGTGGAATTTCGACGTTGTCCGAGTTTGCTAATGCTTCGATTTCCTGCGAATTAAAATACAATTAGTATTACTCAATTTCTTCACGTGAAATGCAAGTTTTGGTTAAAGTTATCGACAAGTCAAATTTCACGCATTAAGGTTACGCGAAAATCACTATCCAAATAATACATTACAAATAAAACTAGCAATTTGATTAAACAACGAGAAATTTCAAAACAAACGCTTAAACAAGTGTTCCTCTAAAAAGATATTTTGTTCTTATATCGACTAATAGTATTGACAAAACAGTGAGGAACTGTAAAAATAAAATAAAAAACAACAAAGCATGCAACACCCACATATACCAATTTTTCCATAAAGGACGGATCGCCACTAATGTTGGTAGCACTATGTACACTCCTTGAGCTTGTCATCGTGGTGGTTTTATGACTAACGACAGATCCATTGCTCGTTATCGTCTCACCAGCCGAAAATCTTTGTTGCGACGAACGTTTAGTCGTAGAAGTGTAACTTTGCGACGACGATCGTTGCGAGTGCATCGACACAAATCCCGATTCTTGCGTTTGCGTCGAGAGACGTTCCATCTTTCCTTCCATGCCTGTCAAATATTCAAGTTACTGATTAGGGCTCTATATAAAAATATCACATCGGTTGAGTGGATTAGTAGGCGCGCGAAGGATCGTAAAACGTAGTGCGACCTACATTACGAAATCACGTCCGAGAGAAAGGAAATCATATTTTTGGGCGTGATTCGTGAAACTGCTTTTGAGAGTGATTGATGATACTGTGTTATTTTCACTTTGTGAATTTGAACGTTTATCGGTATCTGGATATTTTTTCTTCGCCAATAATAGAATATTTGAATACCTATTTTCACGTTCTAATTATTGTTCGTTACAATAGTCAATTTATTGACTTACGCTCTAAAATGAAAAAAACACATCGTTAAATTTGCGTACGAGCTTTTTTCACAACGAAATATCCAAGTATTTAAACATTTGCATAATTATAAACTATTAAAGAAGCCAAATTACAGTAATCTCTCATAATAACACGTATACAATGAAATCTACATGCGTTCTAGTAAAATTTAATAAAAGCAACGAGAAAGTCAATCAATTACAAAATCGCTCTCGGATGAGAAAAACCAAATAATGAAGGAGTTAGCGTTTGGTATACGATATAATTAATAATTGAAAGATAATAGATTAATCGTTAAATTATGTAAGCATTGACACGTTAAAGTAACAGTTGCCGCACCCAGTCAATGGGATTTGCATTGTTGTAAAAACTTATGAGAAGCTTAATGTGTACAATTAATAGCGAGCAACGTAATAAATTTCTCTTTTAATATTCGTACGTCAAATTCAACGAACGAAACTCACACAACCAAGCTTTAAAAGTGTCCCAGGGTGAAAGCAACTTCTTGGACATGATGATAAGAGTGAAGAACACGCTCGTCGATTATTTATGCATGCGCGCGAACGACTGACTCTTCCATTCATGAGCGGCATGTGGCTTTCTGGCGAGTCGCCCACGCGACTATATTTACGCGTGCTTGTTGTGCAATTATTGTACGTGTGTGTGTGTATGTGTGTGTGTGCGTGTGTGTCGACGCAGAGAGAGAAAGAGAGAAAAGAAAAAAGGAAATAAGCGATGCACTCTCTTACTTCGTTGTATTTTCGAGGGATTATACAAATATAGACGAGTGGCTATTGAGACGCTGGTTAATCGACTGACGGAGAGTTACTTTAATCGAGACGACTGGAAATAGAGTCGTCGTTCCATTCGGGTGCAGCTGTCGGTGAATTACACGACAATATACCATGATTTTAAAAGTGTATCGAAAATACTTTTGTTTTGTTTTTCTTTGATATTGTTATTTCATTGTATTAAGTATGTAGATTAGCTCAAAGTTTCAAATATTTCTTCAAACTCAAGTGCAAAAGGAAACTTTTGCATTAGACTTTTCTCCAACGAAAATTAATTATATATTACTCTAATAAATTATACTAATAGAGTATATATAATTAATATATAATTAACGAAAATTAATTATATATTGTTAATGGACTATTACCGTTGCTGGTATGCAAACTACACGTTGACGTATAATTAACGAAAATTAATTATATATTAATTATATATACTCGATAAACAGACTCATCGTTAAAATTCTCATAAAATCTCAAAGTAACAAACAAACATCGAGTCTAGTAAAAGCTCCGGTCAATGATCCGTATAATAACCCAATACACGGGGAACAGTGCCAAGATTTGGTCGCTTGAGTTCAATGCTCGATACGGCTCTATTCTTTTACTTTTTTTTATTCAAGTGCCTTACTCGCTGGATTGCTAGAAGAGTCTGCTTTCAACACTCACCGGTAAACTGACCGAGCATTTCCTGAGAGCTCTGCTGACCCAGCAGCATTGTACTTGGTAGACTACTCTCCGTACCGTCCCAGCAGCCGCAATGTGAGCTTCCGTTAACTTGCATGCCTGCCGAGAAAAAGATAAAAAATATTATGTTTTTTTTTAAGTAAACCATCTACGGACAACATTGTACGTAGATTTTATGATTACTACGTAATATTTCGATAATACACTTTTATTTGTAAAATTATTTTAAAGTGGCTTCGCTAATAAATATTGCATTTGTAATTCAGTAGGACGAATGAAATTTCATCGAGAATAAAACGAACAAGATCCATTTTATCCATTTTATATATAACTGCATATTCAGAGATGTCACTAAACCCACTCCCTTGTTATTGGTGATAATTGTTTTTAACAATAGTACCATCTTATTTTCACGAATTTTAATATCAAGAAATTGTTTGTTTTTGTCAAACTTCCAAAGTCAGCGCGATAATTCATTAATCAACCAAGTCAAACGGAAAATCAAGGCAAATATTTTCCTCCTGCGACGTTCAAAAATTACATGAAATTCTATTAATGTGTGATTTACTACGCGGATGTCGGCTGAAAAAGCAAATCCTTATAAATCGATGAAATCAAAGCAAATAAATCAACTGAATCGGATCTTGGGTAAAACGAATAATGATAAATTTGCCCCCTTCAGCTCCGAAAGAAACAAAACAAAAATACGTACGTTGACTGAACTTAAAGTGAAAAGGCTTGGTAATTTCAGAGAACCATAAGTGTTGATCATCCATGTCGATGTTTGAAAATCTACCAAATAATTGAGTAATAATAGAAAAATAGACAGAGCACAAAATGCGCACGACACAACCGTCACTAAGCGAAAATGCGTTTCGACTGAGAAAGATATTAGACGCAAGAAGCCAAGCAGCGGCGACAGCGCTGAGTAACACTTATGCACACATATACCACACATATGGTTGGGTTTTTGCGTAATATCGCCCCACAAGAAATACATCGCCATATGCGAGACGCGCGCTGATTATCGCTGAGGACACTATCCGGTTTCGCAGACACCTTTTTCGACGTCGACTACTCTTTTACTTTGGGCACGATAAACGAATCGAGCAACTGTTTCGTTTTTATCTTTTTTTATTTCTCGTTCTCTAACGATACGCTTGAGCTTTGATGACGCGAGAGTCGTTTAAAACGACGCGTCGTCGTAGATTAATGCCGGAGAGGACTTATGAATACAGTTGTTGATCAGTATTGGTAATAAACTCGAGTTATTTTACAACGGTAATTCCTTTGAAGACCGAGCTATGAATACATAGCTTTCTATGAATTATTATCGCTTGTTTTCATCTACGCACACAGACACGTTCAATACGTCAAGTGAAATGAAATATCTCATAACCCGTGAATAAGACACGTGAGCCAATATCGTTTACGTTCCGCAATCGCTCAAGGAGCTATACACGCCACTAGCTCGTCAAAGCTCAACAATATACGTATTATCGAATTTTGTCAAAAGAGCGCCACTCCAACACGTTAATCCCACATTGTCAAACTTATAGATGCAGCCCGAAACTAATTGAAAATTATAAAACGCCTTTTGAGCATTGTGATCTCATACGTTATCGTTACGGCGCACGTGTCTCGTAAATCAACCAATTCTCTGGCGAGAAAATCGTTATCTACTTTCGCAATTGTCGTTCTAAATATCTTTGACGATGATTATTGTTACCGCGAATAGTAGCCATGAGACTAAGATCCATGCTATCGTTGAAAGACTCGTCGTTAGGTCCCATTATGGCACGTATTTCTTCCTCGTCGCGGGAATGATTTAACGCCGAATCCAAACTTCCGGCTGATGCGCTAAGTAACGATGACGAATCTTCGGGCGAACGACTTCTTAGCGATACCCTATCGAGACTGGACGCCAAGATACTTGTATCAACTGTAGAATCCCGCTCGTCGGACAACAGCTGTTGGGTTCGCGTTCGACGTTTTGGTGGCAAAGGTGGTGGTGTGCCACCCGGCGAGCTATTGTTGTCTTCGGAAAGGCATAACGTCCTGAAAGGAAAGACGAAGCGTTTTAGATTATGCCGCGTTCAATTAAAACAAAAACAAACAAAACGCCAACTAGGCGTGTTGTGTATTTTTTCGCAAACGCAAACTCGATTCACCGTTGCGACTCGAGTAAACGAAAAACCAGTGTAGTACACTGACCTGTCGGGTAGGGGTGGATTTGACGGTGGGCTCGAATCCCTAAGGATGGACTCCGAGCTGTGGGAGCTTCGTACCAGAGCACTCGAGGCAGCCGACTGTTCGAGAATTTCTCGTTCCCGTGGCGTCAACGGTATATCTGGCAGCGAGTTCCGTTGGGGTGTCAGTTCTGAACTATAGCCCGAAGTTCTGCAAGTTTAAAAGATTACACACTAGTCGATCGCGTCAATCGGACCGACACATTTATAGAGCGGGTAACGTTGTATTAAAAGAGAAACCGCACATGGGCCGAGTGTAGGTAAACGTATAACTCAAGCGTATTATCCTCCCAAAAACCAAAAGGATCACTCTCGCCACGTCGGTTGCAATCGAAGAGTTACGCTGTAATACCTATTGCTCGGAGTTTGTAAAGCCGGCTTCTGCTTGTTGGAGATTTTCTCTTGAGCAAGCTCCACGAGATTCTTTACTGCATCCTCTACTAGACCAATGACGTGCGTGACGTTGGCGGTATCGAGAGCCGACGATTGATCGCCTTGAAGTAACACGTCGTCACAGAGTTTAAGTAATTGCGCTAGTGCTTGGTACACTTGATTCGTCGCCGAGTCTAACGTCGAGCTAAAATTAGAAAATGAAAGAAAAAAATTTGCGACGGAGGCTCGAGTAACGAACGAAAGACTTTAACGCAATCCTCACCTGTTCTCGTATAGCAAATACGACTTGAGTAACGTGTGTATAGTCGTAACGGTATCCAAGACAATAGTCCCATTACCCGGCAGCATTTCCAGTTTATTCTTACTAACGACATCGCGAAGATGCAACAATGCCAATTGCACCTGCCTCACGTGTACGTGAAGATCTCTGAGTGGACTTTTGTCGATAAGCGATTCGGCGCCAACCGATGACGAGGTGGTTAATTGTTGTTGTTGTTGTTGTTGTTGTTGTTGTTGTTGATGTTGTTGCTGTTGCAGCTGATGTTGTTGAGTTGCCGCTGGTGACGAAGGTGACGAAGCTCTTGTACCGCCACCTCCACCACCTCCACCACCACCGGCGCCACTGCCACCTGGCGAACGCATCTGCGACAGCTTCTCCAAGAAGTCTTCCTTGAAGGAGCGCGCTCGACGCGCTAGCTTACCACCCCGTGCCTTTCCCGCCGGTCTCTCCTCGACCTCTGTAAAATTTAACGCAAATCGATTACAATTAATTTCTCTTTTCTTTTTTCCTACATCGATATTGTATAGTCTTGTCGTATAGTCTTCGTCGAACGAATTCACGTTTTTCCCTTTGGATATGAGTTTTGCTTAACTTTATGTATATTTTTCAAATTAAAAAATACGAAAAGCTACGAATTGACTTTTCATTTGCAGTGGAACAGGGCATGAAAGGTCGTTAGCAAAATGTTCAAATAGAACAAGTGCACACGCGAATTTTTTGTGTGTGTACTCTTGCTTTCGCCGTTTTTTCAAATTTTCACGAGATTCCATCGTTCGGCACGGCCAAATACTCGTTGAAAATTGCATTGAATTCCATCCGCAGTGCAAGTATATATACAGAAGCCTGTTTTTCTCGTTTCATTCCCATTCAAAACGAAACACTACAATAACACGTGGAATAATGCATTGTTTGTCGAATAATGGAATAAAGCAAATAACTTGAATGGTAAAAGAAAAAAAAAATATATATATATATACACATACGGTATGTGCAACTGAAAATAACAGCAGGAAAGTAAGCAACGTTGTATACTTCCAAGCGTGATGGGTTGCCCAATACACAGGCGTCACGTAAAGTGCACCCGAGACGCACTTTTGTTTTATCGCGCCCTAGAGCGTAAGAAGTGCTTTAATTAGTCATAAAAACGTAAAAGATAAATCTAAGGATTTATTCTGTGAGTGCTGTTAGTTGCGTATAAATTGATTTTTTGTTCTTACGTAAATACGCGTCAATCCACCGTACGCATATTAACGTATTAGCAAATTATTTGTTATATATATACGAGAAGAAAAATATTCGTCAATCACGGAAGGGAAAAATCACTACACACAGTTAGCAATTTCGTAATGCCAACGCGTGTCTCGCGTGTGCTGAATTCGAATCACAACCAACCTGACAGCGCATATCAATTACAAAATATGCACGTGCGTGCGAGAAAGACAGACACGTTTAAACGAAATTACGAAAAAATCAACATTTGTTACCGAAAGTGAACGACGCATACCTGTATCTACGCGCGTGTGTATGTGTGTGTGTGTGTGCGCGCGCGCGTACGCATAAAATTGCAAAACTCCATATTGCCACACGGGTTGTACAGTTGTACATTGAATCAGCGTATATTACTGTAGAAATCAAATGAATTAATCAAATATAAATCAACAGTTCTATTCAAAAAGTACAAATAAAGAGTAGCGCGCACGCGTGTGTGTGTGTATTTGTGTGGACGCGTGGGTGTGTTAACGGATGAGGAAAGCCAACTATTTAATTAGTCTGCAGCAGAAAGCTTTTGTCTTCCGCGTGGTCATGGGTTATTGTGTGGATTTACAGTAGAGAAAGGTGAATGTTCGTTGAGCGAGAGAAAAAGTGCGGGAAACGTTCACTGAACCGTGCGATACTCTTTTTGGACTTGCGTATATCAAACGCAAGTGCAAAAGTACGACGACGTAGACGTCATTTTTTTTCTCGGAGGAAAAGTTGATGGTTATCTAATCTTTACACTTGCGTCAAAGAACAAAAAGGAAATTGCTATCTTCGAAAAAAAATGTCAAAAAATGTAATAATTTATTTGAATAGTTAGTTTTGACGCGTGTATTTGCAAATGGTCTTTACCGATCGTACAATATGACAATAGTATAAACATCGACAAACGAAACATTTACACAGTTTACAAGTGGCCACAAATAAAAAATAACAACGAGTAACGCGTTATTAATCGACCTATAAATCGAATGAACCTGATGCAAAACTATAATAATCCGCCCGAAGCAGCGAAAGAAATAGAGAGACCCATGAAAGTGCGAACAAACGATATGCAAATGGTTGACGTGATTGACTATTGGGCTTCGCTATTAATTCCCACGCAGCGAGAGAGAGATTGATATAATAGCGTGTAATCATATATTCGATGGAAATCGCAGAGATAGAGAGAGAGAGACACCGAGATTACAGTGGGATGCTGCTGCAACTGTTGCGGACAATGTGATATTAAATTGACACATGGGTGAATTGATTGATGACGATGCATTGTAATTGCTGACTCATTGCTTGTCGAATATGCGATAAATACATATATAACAAAAAGCAAATACAATATAACCAATCGACAAAGTTAAATCCCACTTGAACGTGAAACAAAGTATTTTTTTCTGTCGATCATCGAGAGAGGGATAGAGGGAGAGACGGAGAGAGAGGAGAAAGAGTAGAAGGTTGGTAGACTCAATTGTTTCACAGGGAAATCCCACGAGGGTAGATGGAGGAAGGAGGACGGATTTGCATGGCTGTGGAACGCATTCAACTGTACGATGGGGTTCGTTAAGGCGTATGCACCAACGACAAAGTTTTAGGTGAAAAAAAAAACACTCGAGTGCAGTTGAATGGTTGTTTGATTTGTTTGTCACGGGAGTTCGAGATGGACTTTCAAAGTTACGAAATGATTTTATTTTAGATTTCAGGCTTTTTACCAAAAAAATTTACAATGTAGTAATGGTCGGGCGCTTGTTTATTGTTGTATAATTGTGTATCTTTTCGATACACTCGAGTAAATGATACGTAAAGAATATTAATATTACTCGCTTAAAAAAGACAAAACCTCAAAGCAGCCTAGTGATAGGATATTGAACTATCAAAACCATATTTAAAACAATGCAATTATAACTTCTTGTCAAATTCTCGCGTATAAAAACATATCATCGCACACTGCCATTACACGTTTCCAATTAATCCACGTAAACCGCAAGACTTTTACCTGCAAGCTCAAACCAACACACGTACACACCAAGCAAAAAGCTTTTATAGTTAGACGTTGATACGCAAAGGATCAGAAAGGGATAGCCACCACATCTAATCCAAAATCCATTAGTCTAACGCCCCCTCCCTCTCTCTCTTTCGGGTGTTAACGAAACCCACCATCCTCGTCGTCGTCGTTGAATGTGCCTATAGTGTAAAGTAATCAATTTTGATGTATCGCTTGGTTGCGGAATAAGAGAGGGGAACAACGATGGACTAATTATCGTCTTTACTCGAGCAAGAATATTTCTCTACTTTTGTCAGCGTAATTACCTCCTACTACTAGCGAATCTAAGCTTTTTATTGCTTGCGTGAAGCTTTTATCGCATTTGGTCGTTGGAAGGGAATTTACGGTCGAAACTTACTTTCGGTTTGGTAGAGGCTATCCGAAGAGAGAGAGAGAGAGAGAGAGAGAGAGAGAGAGAGAGAGAGAGAGAGAGAGTTTGAATGGGAATGTTTTTGCCAAGGAAGTTTCATGGGGAATGCGAGGTTACTCTGAGATATACGTGCAATTTGAAAGTTTCGTTATTTATTTCGGTTAAACGATAGCTTCGGATGATATAATTGATGTACTGTTTATTGGTACGAATTACGTAGTGTACCATATTATTCCGAATGTTTAATTTAACGCGTTGTTACTAAACCAAAGAGATCAAACGTTCTTTTGCAACGGATAATAGTAACAATTACAAAGTGATAAGCATTAAGATCGCAATGAAATTATCATTTTGTGAATTTTATTATTATTCTATATTCATTCGATATACATTTGTACGTAAGTTTTTACCAATTAGCGGATCAATACGTATAAAAAAACGTACAATATATTAAAGTCGTAATTTTTCGTCGTTGTTTCCGAATAAACACAAATACGTTTCACTGTTGTTCATTCAAACTATAAGCATATAAACGCTATAGAAAAATCTAACAATTCCATCGCAATCCCAACGAACTTATCACGGCAAAAAGAGATCCCTATCGAGAACCCCGTCCAATCTTCCACCCCCAAAAAAGGACTAGAAGAACACAACAATCTCAAGAACTATCCTAAACCCTCTGTCGTGGCATTTTCTTGTCCGTTGGTGCGTGTAATAAGACTCTACACATACACACACAAAACATTTTCTTTTGTCTTCCTCATCTCGTTCTTATTTCTCGATGAAAAATTTCGCCTTGACCAACCCTCTTATTTAAAAAACCCGAGTTTCAATTCGGTAAGAAGGAAAAAATCAATCAAGTTATACGTAAAGACTGTACTTGTCCTATTTTTAAAGATGCGTCTTATTTTTCTAGACGCACGTACACGCGAGCATTTTCGTTTACTTGGCAAATATTGACTTTACATCACGAGTTTAGCTCCTTTTTTTTGTCGACGAAGAGAGTTTGTTTTTAAACGGCGATAGATTTCTTTTTCAATTTTTTAATATCGAAGTAAGTGCTTCCGGCTTTTTTCAAGTTGTTTCGTACTTACGTATTAGCTCAACTCGAATTGTCAACGATATCGTATCATTTGATTACTACACTTAAAACTGTACAACCGAGGTGTAGCTGTAAAGTTAGAAAAAAAAACGATAGTCGGAAAAATTACATTATAGCCCAAGCGACAAGTAAAACTGTATTATCACCCGTTAACAAGGAGGAATTTCATTAAAACTCGATACCCTAGAGTGCCGAGAGTTGAATTAAGACTGCGGTGGTAGAAAGTTTCTTCTCGCAGTCGTGACTACTACGATGACGAGAGAACGTAAAGTTGCTTCTTTGTGGTTTGACTACACAGCACTATTATTCGGAATGGTACTTTAAATCTATAAGTTTCGTTAATTAACAAAGTCAAATAATGTCGTTATTACTGGGAATTCTTCTTCTCTCGCGAATTATACATCGGAATTTTCAATATCCGCCGTGTAAGTGAACTAATTACCAAACTATTCAAATGTGCCATCGTAGCAATTATCGCCAAGTTTTCTTGCGTTCCTTGCAATTTTCGATAAAACTGAACTTTTCGAACAATCGTTACACGTATACATCGAAATGTAATATCTTAGACGTTGACAACGAAAATTCCAATTATTCACTTATTATTTCCGCATTCTTAATAACACAACTTGCATATAAAATGTCAATCATTCAAATGATGTACCCCTCCCCCTCCTTCCTCTCTGTTCATCTATCTCTCTCTCTCTCTCTCTCTCTCTCTCTCTCTCTCACCGGTTTGGAAAGCCAAATTTGATAATCCAATTGCATCCCCTTATTAGCCTCTAACAAAGACGGCATTCAACAGATCCGTAATTACATCTGCCAGTAGAGCGCGTGCGTCTCCCTCGCAAATCAAGCACTCGAAATCAATGCAACCCTGATTTCGTCCATCACCTGCAGAGAGACAGAATGGCAGTTTCTCTCGTCCTCCTATATACACATCCGATATGCCAAATGCCAGCCCAGAAGCCAAAGAGAGAGAGAGAGAGAGATCCAGAGAGGGGAGGAAAGGGAAGGGAGAGTTTCAAATCAAAATCGCTATTCAATTACTAAGCCTATATAGCGTTTGGAGATTGTGTACAGATGTGTATAAAGGGTTTAAAGTTTCACAGTTAGATACCAAATTAGGCAATTTCAACGCCATCTAACGATGCATTTATAAGCTAATATAACGATATATATCGAGTAATACTGGTAAGTAGTACTCACGCATTCGTTATCGAGATTCTAACGACGAACAAAATAAAGAAAAACTCTTTATTTGCGATTATACCTTGTAACAACAGAGAGCAAATAGCCTCGAGTCAAATGCAAGTTCATCAAGGCATTATCGTTGTCCGGTACCCAAGATCAACATCTAAAAGCAGCATACCTTACAGAGTAGACGCCCAACTGAAAAGTAGATTATTCCAAGATTCCAGGACGCGACGCGCACCCAAGAGACAGAAACACAGAGAGAGAGTTAAATTTAGGCATAGCATTCATAGTCGCTCGAGCGACAAGTGCCTGCCGTTAGCAAACTCATAGCTTTTATTGGAATGTTTCGGAGCAACCGTTATACGCATCGGATACGAAAGCTTTGCTATTGATATTACCTCTGTTGTTGTCATTTTCGTGTCGCGAAGTTGTCTTTTGATAGCGATTTTCGTGGTCGCGGTAATACTTTGTCGATCAATAATGTCATTTGTGCGCTACGCTTATCGTAATAAACCAGATTTTTTAGTACAACTTATAAAAGAGAAAATAAAGTTTGCGACTAAAACCATAATATTCAAACTCTACGGTGGATGAAACTTACTATTTACAGAAAGCACAAAGATCGGTTTGCTACGCAAATTTCTCTCGTTCCATTTGCATCTAAATACGAGGGAGCACATACTCAACTTCTTGGCACTAACGAAACAAAGAGCACTCTGGTAAATACCTATAGAGATAGAGAGAGAGAGAGAGAGAGAAAGAGAGAGAGCTAAATAGCGGAAAAGGGAAAACGCGCAAGCAATGCAGTACACGGGAAGGGTTATAAACTATTGGACACTTGGCATTGGGACGCCATGCATTCGATGCAATTTACTCGTTCAAATGCTATAATGTCCCGAATGCCTTGCCTCTCTCTCTCTCTCTACGTATGGATGCACGCAAACACGATCGATTGAGTAGAATTCTCGACGATTCAAACAGTGAACTTTTATTATATTTTTTTCTTTTCGGCTGTAGCAAAGATCGATTGATCATTGATATAGGCGTGTATGCCCAATGCGATACTTTTATAACGATTAATTATACGTTTACAACGACCTGTCAAAACTTGTATATTCGTTCGAAATAACGAAATGTACGCAATTGAAAAAAGAACGTTCAATTTCTAAGAACCTTTTTCTATTGATATATGAATATTTACAATGTATTGTACGGTTTATCACGAACAGATAACAACCTCCGATACGCCTAACCTACATTCACGGTAGTACTGACATTAGATACTCTCTTTCTCGCTGTCCCGTGTGCAAGCTCATCCTACGCCATTTCCTCCAATTTACAGCTAGCAATTTGTTGTACTTCCAGGCGAGAAAGAGAGATGTGCCAAGCACGCGATGCACGGTTGGCCACTTTTCTTACTCCAATTTGTTGAATAATGTATGTGTGTGTGTTACATAGCTCATTCGTTCGTCGTTCTTTTATTCGGGAGATGAAAGAGGCAATTGTACAAACTAATTATACGATTAATAGGTTCGATTTGAACGGAAAAAGGATAATCTATCGTGGATGAAAGAGCACCAATTCGCGAATATTTAATTTTTTTTTATCTTTTGGAATAATGCAGTAATGGTTTGCGATGTGTGCGAATCAATTATTCACGTCCCGATAAATGTACAATAGTTTGAAATTAATCGACATTGTCCGAATCCATTACCGTGCGATTTATTTTTACTCGTGGGGAGATTAAAAAAAGAAACGACGGACAAATCGTAAAAGCGATTGAATTTTACGAGTAGAGAAGAAAGCCTCGAAATAAGCTATACATCGGTGTGTCGAAACTGTTACAACGATGTGCTCTCTAGAATTTCAAAGGGTCGTCGTAAAAAAAAGCAGCAAGGAGGGAGAGTAAGAGGCGCCAGCGAAGAAAAGTGCAGCAGTTAATACGAAGGGAAGGAAAAATCACGTAGCAACGTCGAGATTTACGCTTTTTACGTTTCGCAATCCTTTTTTTCGCCTTCTCTTCGCTTTTGCTATTTCTCGATCGAGAAATTATGTTTCTCCGTCGAGGTTGTTTAGTAAATGAAGCGAGGGAGAATTAAGTCAAGCGGAAGACACTGCATTAACGACAAAGAAATTGTAAGAGAAAAAGAAGATGACGCACGAAGCTTTATTATTGACTAAACAAAAGAGTCATTAGATTGAGTTACGAATTTAAATTGTACGGTTAATTGGTCAAAATGCGGGTACATAGAAAGACGAGTAGAGATTTGATTAGAGGTCGTTATACTTTTTGCGAATGGCAATATACGCGTTGGCGTTATTCGTTAAACTATGCGCTGATTGTTTTTTTTATGTTCCCCTTTTTGACAAACTTGATCGTATATATACATGTACATGCGTGCATACCCGCGACTAAAAAAGGAAATACATTTTTCAAAACACGATACACAATTTCATCGTCATCGTTATCAATGTATTCGAGTACGACAATTGCAACTGCCGCGTGAAAATCACATTTTTGACAGCGTAACATTCTGCGTTTTGCGCGAAACGAACAAAAAAAATACAATCTCAAAGCCAGCGTGCGCGTGACCACGAATATAACATCGAATTATTGATTTTCAGAAGGTCGTAGTGCGCATAGTTCAGTGTCGTGTGGGTATTAGATTCTTGAGTGTAAATTGCTATTGCGAACGAAACAAAATTCATAAGGTTTAAACGTAATCCGCTACAATATTGTACACAGCGATTACGTTGGATTCTGTACGTTTAGACAAATTGTAATAATGCAACGTCGTCCAACATGCGAACGTTAACATATCGTTAAATACTTACGCGCGAATAAATCAGTATGCATCGTTATATATAAATAAAAAAATTTATCGACGAGATGCTGCATCTACGTTAAAATAAAATTCTGGAAATAGGCGCGTAGCCGCGTCGTTTATCGATTCGCAGAAGGTCGTAGCGCATCGTCGAGTACCTTGGATTTTTGTTTCTCACCGAAGGTCGGATACTTTATTCGGAGAATAATACACAGACCAATCGGGATGAAGCCTAAACGAGAAAAGACATTGTATTTCTACGCGTCTCAACGCTGAAATATTTTAATTATTTTTATTTACTAATTTACAACATCCGCTAACCAGAAGCCGCTAATCGTCTAATCGAATAAAGTCAGACTTATCGTAGTCCGGTAGGAAAATATTTCGTACCAAGATTCGCCAACATTTCCAAAGAAACCGTACACTACGTAAGAAACACCAAAGCACGAAATTCCAACGAAAAAAAAAAAAAAAGAAAGAAAAGCTTCAATAATTCACACCTCGTGGGACTATAAAACAGGAGTCCCGTGAAAATTATGCAAGAAGTAATCTCGCGCAAGGCTGTCAGCCCCGATAAGGATGGTAAAGTGCAAGCGAGGGCGCGACCGTTAAATAGAAATAAGAGCAAGCGAGAGAGCTTCTCTACTCGTCTTGTTATTCGCTTAATATCTTTTCACCCTCTTTCTCTCTCACTTGCTTCGCTGTTATCGCGTCGCTCGCTGAAACCCGTCCGATTTTTCTCTGCTAATGAGACCCACCTTTTCACTCCCGTTATTCAACGTTTCTCTTTTCGTTCTTAGATGGGTAAAAATACGATACGTTCGGAGATGGAGATTTCTTTTACGAATACATCGTTACCACTGATTTAATTAATTTCTCTCGTTTTCATCGATATCAAAAACAATAATAATCGTTGGAAATCCGACGTGAACTATTTGCAGTATCGTAACTGGTGGTTCAAGGAGGTGAAAATGAAAGAAATCATAACAAAAGGCAAAAATCTTTTGTAAACATCAACGGCAAAAAATGCGAATTTCGCAGTGAACTTTTTTTTTTTTTGTACGATTTACTTCGCACACGTAGGCCTCGCACAAAGCAACGGTGTCAAGTTTGACGCCTAACGAGGCGGCGCTCGGGCCCATTAGGAGAAAAGTGCACTCGCAAGAGAACGCCTTTTTTTCTTTTTCTTTTACGCGAGCAAGGCTTAATGGAAAGAAAGCAGGCGGAAAAAGGCCAAAACGTTCGCGTTTTCTGTCGCTGTCAGCAGTTTGTTGTTTTTTTTTGCATTGCTCGCGGGTCGAAATAGACGATTTGTTTATATTTATGTCGTAATTAAAATTGAATAAGGATGATTGAATTGTCGACTGCCTGTGTACAGAGCGATATATCGAATAAATCGAGTGGAGTAATCGTAGTGTCATTACGCGTATAAAACCAATGACCTTCACCGACGAACGCAAGTGTTGGAATGTCAATGTCGAGGTTGAGTAACTGGTGCAAAATGATATAACGCACGATTTGTTACGGTCGGTGTCTTTTGTATATCGCTTGGTTAAAATCTTTTCCAATTATGAGAAACGACGAGGAACCAATATCGTTGTTTTATCAGAGAAATATCGATTTGACGAGAAAACAATACCTCGCTGAAGCAATCGATTGATATCCATGTACGTAATCGTCGAACAACGTGATTTAACCTACTGAAATTGAAGCAATAATTTACAAATGCAACCGTGAACACGAATCTTGATAATACCATCCTCGACGCATTAACGTCGTTATAATCCAACGGCTCTCGAGAGCATAATAGGGACAAGGTTATGACTTATCTCATTGACTTTTTACACGAGCGTGAAAAAATAAATGGATAAATCTCGAGATGGCTTACGCGTTGCGGTACAAAAAAGGGGAAAATGTCGAGCAGGCGAAAGGAACTAATCGAATGCGTTTTCAAGAAAAACACCCCCTCTCTTCTTTTTTGACGATGCTATCTTTTTTCTTTCTTACGTGTACTTGACAGACTCCATTTCTCGACGAGTGTTTCCTAAAACTCGGTGTCCTTTCATACCCATGCCACTTTATCGACGAGAAAAAAAAACAAATTTTTTTTCCTTTCCTTCTGCTCTTTTCATCGCGACGAGAGAGAGAGAGAGAGAGAGAGAGAGGCTGATCGATATTCTTGCTTTGAACGAGAAAATATTCGAAGGAAATGTTTTTCTTGCTTGCGAGCAATTTCGTAAAATAGCTACAAATATACGGGTATCGTTACTCTTAAACCATGTATTTAAATAGAGAATCTTTACATCGAATCAATGCAAAATAAAGCCCTGACATACGCAATATGTGCAACGACTGGCGAGCTCTCACTTTCTCTCTCCCTTTCTTGAAACATGTGCGCCTCGATGTTGCAGTATAGAAGCCACTTTCTTACGGTGTAATGCCCTAAAAAGCCCTGCGGGCGCGCGCATTTTCCCTAAATAAAAATCTATTTTCAGCACTATACCGTCTTCGTGTGTGTGTGTGTGTGTGTGTGCGCGCGCGCGCTTGGGTTAGCCTAGTCGTGCGTGTAACATTAGTTTTTTGGAGCGTGAAATTTTTCTGGTTATTTTTTTAAACGATACTCCACTTATCGGAGAATTAATTTTTTAAGTTTTCTTTCCTTTTTTTTGGTGAAAGTGTTGAAAAAGCGTACGTATGGTCGTCTTGAAACGTTATCTAATTCCGAAATACAATGAAACGTTTACGCAATATAGTATCTACCGTTCACGTACACACACATACAGATCCAAAAATACAGGGAACGAACAAAACGAACAACGTCATTCATATGACTCGGCAACAAAAAAGCCCTCGTACATTACTTCCCAATAAATTCTAATCTGTAATAACCATCCATGCGTATGTAACTCCAAACGCTGTACTAATAATCGATCGTAGACACGCTAATATCCATATAACATCATACATAGGCAGCCTTACGCGCGACTAATTGATCATACACGCGCCGATAGTTAGCACACGCGAAAAGCGAACAAAAAAATCCACGAGTTTTTTCCGAGAATAAAAAAAAACTTTGACGTTTGCGCGTCATCGTTAATCTTCTGTTAGCCTTGACGCATTGTCGATAAGGGACCACTCCTCCAAAAATCGTTCTTCTATATATAGTGCATAGGTATAATTGCAAGGAATATTAAACATCGATAACGCAAAATACGTGTATAAATTTGATGGAATTAACGCTGTAATCGTCGTTTGTGTAATTATCATGGAAATTTTGTCGTATACTCGGTTTTGTTTTATTTCCGCATTGGTTCGACTTTATTACGTCGAAAATGTTTCGTTGAGTATCGCGCCATAACTTTTTTCTCTTTACCATTCAATTTTTAATTTGCTATGGATATCCAATAGGGCTTGACGATGTATCGATACCCCGATGTTCAATAGGATACGTATTTGAAAGTTTGTTTAAATAACATTGTGATCGATCGTTAATACACGCGCAATAGACAAAAATGCAAAGCACGTCAAAAATTCGAATAATGCAAATATAACGTTCTTTTTCATAAGTATTTCGGTGGATTGAAGGTATATAAATAGAAACTTGGTTTGAATTCCGAGGAATACCTGTGCATATGCACACACACACACACACACACGTATATGTATAATCTCGCTTGACATTGCGTGCAGTTAAATCGTATCATATGTATATACGTTGTAAAGCTTATGTGACTCACGTATTCGCACTTTGCTCCTTGTGAATCATGCAACTTGTTATTTTTTCGCAACTATATATTTTTGACGCGCAAAAATAAGAAAAAAAATCAAAGGATACATGTGCGAGTCGTGCGTAAACGAACGTGTCGACGCGATAAGTATAAAGTTAATAAACTACCAGTCTTTTTCTATTTTTTAAATAGAAATTTAAGTAGCACTCAAGGAGCTTGAATATTCCCACGAAGTTTCGACTGAGAAAAGTACTGTAGCTGATCGTGGGAAACGGAATCAAAGACGCTTTGAAAGAAGAACGTAAATACTTCATTTAACGCATTGAATCACAAATTGTTTAAACGACAGAAATCGACATAGTTTTTACGATTCAATTATCGTTCGTTTCGATCGTTAACATTCATTTTAAAAACATCATCAAATCGACGCGAACACGCGCGCAGACGCACATAATCGATCGGATAAATCTTACGACGTTTAAAATAAAGTCTCACTCGTTCCATCGTACGTCATAGCGATGCATTTGCATGTGTGTCGCGCACTAAGGTAGACGGAAAAATAAAAAAAAACAGCAAGCATAACGAACGAACGAAGCCACAGGCGTCACGTATAGTCGCGTGACGCCAATCGACGTCCCTTCGACGTCGGGAACCTAATTGACTCGGTATATGGCAATAGGTTCTCTCTTTCTGGCTCGCAGCTTATTTAGTATGATGCGCGTTTTACAGACAACTCGCCTTGACTACCGATTCCCATATATACTGTGCTCGCGCGCGACGAACGTGTTCGTTGTTGTTATAACTACGTCTTAGCCTATAAATGACGTTATGGGTATAAAACTTGAATTTTTTTTGCGGTGGGAAAAGATGTGTGCGAGGTAATTTAGGTAAAGGTCAGTTTTGAGATGCGAGAGAGAGAGAGAGAGAGACTTTTATGGCTTGTTTTATTTTTCTGTTGTTTTTCTAGAAATGTATGTTTGCGAACAAAACAACGTCTGTACGTAGAAGAGAAGACCGCACAACACAGGTATTGATTTTGGATACAATGTCGAATTTTAGTTTTTCTTTTTTTTTTTTTATTCTATAAGCTTTTTGTCGGATGGAAAAGCTCCGACGATCTTTCTTTTATTTTGTCGGGCATTAATACGCGTGCAACGTAAAAAATGTTCAAAAACGAATCAAAGATTGAAAAAGAATACAGAAGCAACAATAGAAAATAGTCTGGATTGCGAAGTAACGGTGAAATAACGAACAACTTCAAATACGTAACATTAGCCGTATACCGGTAGCAGAGAGCACGTACTCTCGCGCACCGTATGACTTTTTAAAGTTTATTAATTTCGAGTGACTCGGGACAAATGTTCTCCACGTATAATATATGTTAGCTCGCAAATTAAATACAAGGACGTTCTCTCGAGAGAATTTAACAATAAGTTTATCCACTGAAATTGTTGAAAACTATAACAAGATAAGAGCGTTGATACGGTAAACACTTTGAAACATTGATCACGCGTATAAAAATGCAAATCGAAGTATCAGCATAGCAAAGTACACACATACATACGGGGATCCTCGACACAAGAGAACCCACTCCAAGTATATATTCGACCTTCGGACGCCCACTTTTCACACAAACACTTGTACCACCAAAAAGCTGATCTCATCCTATATATATACGAAATTCCTTTCGCGGTCGGGTCATCGTTTGCAACTCGCGTATACGTTCGCCTTACTTTTTTTTCTCTCCGTTTGTCGAGCGCGAAATTTTGATCCTATTTTTTTCGTACCACGCGCACGTCTTATACTCAAACGAGTTATTGTTGGGAATTGATGTCAAACAGGTTGTCAAGAAAGAATTTGGACGTTTTCTCCGTGGAATGTAATAAAAAAACTGATACGACAATTTGGCTACGAAACTTTTTAATAATTATTACACGAATAACTCGAGTTATGCAAGAATAAGCGATAACTTTATCAATAATTCATTGATTGTTGCAAATGCTTGCAATTCTTAAATTCTTTCAGCAGTTGACTTTGAAGCTGAATACGAAAAATCACGAATTCGCAAATAATTTCTTTTGTTTTCCTTGTAAAATCGACGAAAAACTGATATGGCGCGTAGCGTTAGAAACAAATCCGCGCTGATCCGATTCACCAGAAACAAAGGGGACAACATTCACGCAATTAATCGTCGAACTTTTAACGACAAAATACGAAATATAATACACGTCGCTTGATTGTCACTAAGAAGCTAGCCAAAATGATGACTCACCAATGTTTGGGCTTTAACGAAAAAAGCTCAACTTGGCGCAAGCGTAAAACCGTGACGTCGCGTCACCTCGAAAAGTTTTATCTATAAAAGCCAGATGTGGTGTTTTTTTTATTGATCGAATTACGCCGACGCGTCAATTATATAATACACTTGTTACGTTAGATTGTTAAATTACACTACTTACGTGTATGTACGGATAGCGTGAGAAGAATGTTTGACAAAGTTGTTGTGCGGGTGTGATTGTTTAGATTGGTGGTATTTTTTTACGTTAGCGATCGATGATTAATTGGACGGTCAGTTGGGAACTGATTGAATAATTCATCGTATGATTAAACGATGTTTCGATGTTTTTCTTTTGTGATGTACCGTTTTAAACTGTGTTTTGAAAAAAAAACGCAAAGGTTATTTTTTTGTTCTATAAATATAGATGGTTGACTTTTTATACGTAGCTTGGAATTCAGGAATACGCGATAATTAATTAGCCTTTGTCCAAAAATAACCAGTTTCTCGTAAATGATGTACTTGTACGCGAATAAACTTTTGTTTCAATGATCCTAGAAATGATTTTTTTCGTAAAAGAACAAAACGCCCGTTTCCTCTTAAAAACTCGTTTCGAATACCAATCGACATAAAAATTATAGCTCTAAAAAAAGACGATATACCTTTCCGGCAACGTCTGGGTAGTGGCGGTTTCTCCAAATTTGCGACTTTCACTTTGACTTTGCGATAATTATATACAAACGAAATCTCCCACTACAATACGCACTCGACACTGTATATAATAACAATCATACGAATGTTCATCAAACGAAATAAAGGAGATGCGATATCCGTGATGTTCGCGCATCGACTGATTCTGTAGAAGCCTAAAGAGCGGCCGGCATACTCGCTTCGGGAGCGCTCGCTCTCTCTTTCTCTCTCCGCAGCAGCGCCGCCTACTATTCTCGTCGTCGTCGCGCGCGCGCGCGCGCGCACTCATACAGCTTTAACTTTTTACTTGTGACATGGTGAAGGCTATATTTGAGAAAGAGCTTTTTTCTTTTTCTTTTAGAGTTTACAAAATTCGGGGGAAAGTGTTGATTTTGTAACCATAATGCGATTATTCAATTGCAATTGACATTCGGCAGAAAAGTAAAACTCGATTATCGTTAATTAATACTCAGTCGTTCGTTTCTCAAGAAATTTCGTTGCGTTATTTGATAAAGATGTGAAAATTTATATTAAAACTCAAAATTGTATTCAATTTTAAAAAAATCGGGTCCCTTTGACAAAACATCCATTTCAATATTATTACAGAAATACATGGCACAAGACACGTCGTCATGCAGTAAAAAAAAGAAAAGTCAGATGACACCTTCCGTGTACTCGTAGGAGTAGCAGTAGCAGAAACGCGTGTATACACGTATACTCTCTAAAATATCGCTTTGATCTGACACACGAATCAGCGAGCGTTTTCTCTACGTTTGCTTCAAACACTTTTCGTAATGAGATTTTCCACAGCTTTTAGTGTTGTCGCCGTATAATTTCGCGCAACTTTGACTTATACGCGCACAAAGCTTGTTCAAAAATGAGACAAATAAAAAAAAATTTTTGTTTAGATGCGACTGTTAAATAAAAAGCTATTTAAATAAGTTAGAAAACGATATACTCCGTATGAAAATGACAATTGCGTACATACGTTTCGATAAAATCCCCGAAAATGCAACGCCATTTAGAAAAGAACGAGAAAAATAAACGCTTTTCCACGTAGCTTTTGACCTGCGTGCTGCAACATATGCGGCTACTGCAATTCATCACCGTGCACTGCGTGCCACCCATGTTCACTGTGACCCTGGATGCTTTACTCAATAGGATACCCTAAGGTTCCCGTTGTGCATAGGTTTATTAAGGCGTCCACACGTGCTTTTCCGCGTATACCACGATTTTGCGATCTTCGTGCGACTGCATCTCTTATTATCCCACCGTTGAGATTTGTCCAGTTTTCTCAGTTCGACAAGCAAACACTCTCGATCAATCAAAATGTTCGTGTATTATCCATAAATTGTAACGATCTATTTCGTTCTCATCAATTATATTTATAATATTATAAATGTCGAGCTCTCGGCTATTTTGGTACATTGGGACGCTTATTAATTTCAATTTGAAAGAGTAAACGTTATAATTATCAATGCTTTTAGAGCAATATTGATGGCCTCGATAATCTACTTTAGCTTTTCGCGAAAGGGTGTGTATTAATTTTGAATCGATATTATATACATCGTTTACATTATACGCTATGCTGTACCAGATACTCGCCATGTAGCGTTAAATGTAACTTCAACAATCGCAACGTATTTTAATTTCTCCTCGTTGGTTATAATTATACCGGTAATTAACGTTTCTTTTTTTTTCTTCTACGCGTCGCCCTTACACATTCTGACTAGAATAAAAAGAAAGAATAATTCTCGGTCGATCGCCTAGTCTATTCTCAAGTCGAAACATCGGTAAGCGCCACATGGAGTCTTAAAAAAACGCTTACAGACAAGTTCAACGTACCTTGTTGAATTAGAAAGAGGCTGCGGCAAAGCAAGCACGTATATGAAAAGCACCTTCTCCACAATGAAAACACAACGGTCGCGAGAGAGAGAGAGAGAGAGAGAGAGAGAGCGCGCGCGTTTATACACGTGTGGACGTAAAAGGGGAGAAGACACAAAGACTATTTATGAATCGTGTATACGATTAACAAGTTACGCGACAAATAATACACTATGTCCCGTAATCGTTCTGCAAACGTAGAGTCACGTATGATTTACATTTTGATTATAAACAAATACGATAGTCTTGGAAGAGAATGGGTACAAACTTCAGTCGGGATTAACTTTCCGCGACGTCGTCGATTCATCATGGACGCGTTATTCCGGAATGTGGAATTTTGCGCACGATCGATCAACGCGTGAGATTGTACGTGTACCGTAGTTTCTTTTTTCCAATCATAAAAATTTATTTAAAAATATCGTAAGATCGTGTTATTTACGTTGTAATATTACCGAATCGTCATCACGGTGATACGAAGAGGTTTTGAGTACAACAAAAAAACAGAAAAAGAAACTAGAATGATAAATTACACGAAAAGTGGAAGTAAACGTTTACGTCCGTACCCGTACTATTCCGAGAATGCCATTAGCAAAAGTATATAATAGGAAAAAGAACCGTAGACCACGAGAGAAGGAAGATTGATTACAGGTCTATATAAGATCATATAAAACGGAGATTCAATTAAAAAGCCGTGTCCCAAGTTCCGTCTCTTCCTCCTTTTGCTTCTTCCCATCCAACTAATTGAGTTGGATAATTAAGCTTTTGACGTCAAAGGTTCGTACAATCGCCCCAATATACTATTATGCCAAAAATTACATTAAAAAATTAAGCATGAGTCTCGATAAGAAGAATAACGATCGTTCGATTATCGAGAGTCATGCTTTGGAAACTTTTCTTTTTAAACACTACGTTATATATGGGCGTGTACGCGAGTGGATGGGCTTTTCTTTTTCAATGGAATAATTGATCGAGATGTAGATGAGTTATACGTCAGTGCGGAGGTGCGAGTTTGTTTACTCGACTGAATACGAGTTTACCTACGTGCATCGTATTTTTACCTCCCTTTCTCTCTCTTTCTCTCTCTCTCTCTCTCTCTCTCTCTTCCTCACTTTCTCTATTTTTATTGATTCTTCGTAGATATTAGACGAATCTTCCATAATTGGCAATTAACTTTTTATCGAAGATGAATTTGATGATGCTTCATACGCACCAACGTGGATAGAGTTCTTAATATTAATCCATCCGAATAACTGGAAATAGCCTTTAAGAATTCTTCGTTAAATTGCAACAATGGTATTACGGTAAGTGAATTGTGGCGTCTCTATTTTCAGGAAAATGGCTCAACGTAATAATAAAACAGTTGAACTAGCTGTATCTCGTTGATTTTTCAAATGTAAAGTTCTTTCTTATAAATTTTTTTCTCAAGAAACAACCGGGTGATTCGTTAAGTCGTACCTTGATCGACAAAGCCATAATTAGGCATTTACGAGTAACGTATACAATATAAATTTTCAACAACGACGAAAGCTCTTTGTTAGCTACAAAGGAACAAAAGTATGTCCGTAATGATCGTATTTGATGCTTCCTCTTTTGGCGTGTACTCAATATTTCATAAGCTGGGAAGTACGAAGGGTCATCCATTTTGTAAGTTTAGTATCAATTATGCATTTATGGCGTTTGGCATGGATTTTGCAGGTTGGGAGGAGAGGAAATTAGTTTGAGAGTGTTCAAAGCTGCCATTATTAATTTCATACCTGTTAGTCGAACGAAAGGTTATTGGTCTCTTTATCCCTTTTTTTCTTTTATTTACCCGAAAACGTGAATTTGTTGGTTATCGAAAAAACATTCGACTTACCTAAGAAAAAAGAAATAAAAGACAGATTAACATCAATGGACTAATTACAATTTATTAAAATTAATTAAATTAAACTTGAGAATCGCACAATGATTTGTCTAACTGGTCTATATATTTCAATTTTCCAGTGGCGCACTCTCACTTAATTAGCAAAAACACCCGAGCTAATTCCTAGCAAATTACTTAGTTCAAAAACAAACTTATCAGTCCGTCTCTTTCTCTCTCTCTCTCTCTCTCTCTCTCTCTCTCTCTCTCTTTCTATCGCGTAACGAACAACACTAAAACTGCCATAAAACCTAAAATGAAAAACTTTTGCTCTCTCCGTACGGAGCTCTCTAAAAGTGATTCGTCCAGCCAACTTTCAGCGACTTTACCTCGCGCGTAGCCCTTTGGCTTTTCCAAATGAAACTCTAGATAAAGAGAGAATACCAAAAATTGAAACGACTCGGATATAGTTGTATATAGTTGTTGGACAAAAGCTCTATTGAAAGATTTGCGGTCGTTCGCCTTCCTCATCGAAGCTTTTGTTTTTCTCTCTGTCTCTGATCGTATAGCTTTGAAAGGTTTTCCATTAACAGATTTGCTCGGCTCGATAGATGTCTTTTATTTTTTCGCGATACACGCGTTTTTTTGTTGAAATAAATATTAAGATCAAATCGTCATCTTTTTGTTTTTGTAACCTTATCTATAATGCTTGTTGTGTTGTGGCACGAGTGAACTTCAGTTGATATTTAGGTTTTTTTGATGCGCGAATTAAAAAAATTTCTAGTATCTACTACGAGAATCGTAAACAAAGGCAACTGTTACGGATTTGCAAAACAGCAGATATTAAATTTATAAATGTTGAAATAGTCAAAAATCGGAAACAATGTAAACCGAATTTAGTTAAACGACTAATATTGTAAAAAGTCATCGAGGAAGGTTATGAACAATGGGGCAAAAAGTGTCGTCAAATAGTCACAGCTCGGATGAAATTTCACTTTCAAACAAAGATTCTTGTGATTTGAAGTTAAAAGGTAACAAATTTGCTAATTGGTCAAGAGAGAACATAAACGTCGACGTGAAACACAATTCAGAAAATAGTAAGTTTGTAGATATTCATCTGAAAAACTCGTTAAAATACCAGACAATGTTTTGTTTAATAAAATGTCTCAAAAGTTACCTAAAATCCAACAGCATAATCTCTTCATCGAAATATCTTTCTCTCTTTGTCAAAATTTGTCCAATTGTAGATTTCGATGACATGGAACAACTCAACAACAAGGACAACAACGACGACGACAACGACGACGACGACAACGACGACGACGACGACGACGACTACGACGACACTCAAAAAAACGTACACAACGGTACGTTAAACGCCAATTCGTTGGCATATCCAAGCATCGCCGAACTGAGTAATTTCACAGCACTGAATATGATGCGGAATTTGGAGGACATCTCGGTGAGTTAGATTTCTTCGATATCACCTTATCGCCAGATTAGATTTACACGACAAGGTTCTCTTTTTTTTTGGTTGTTTTTCAAGATAACGCGTCAAAGCAGAGTCGATAATATTTATACGTGTACGTATATGCACGAGTATGTTTACAAAATATCGTAGCTTGATACAATGCAAACCGATCGTTTCTAATTTGGGGGATTCGTTATTTGCTACCTAGCTACGCGACGAGGTCAACGAGATGAACGAACGATTAATGGACGATGAAAAATGTTTCAATACGATTAATTATGAAGATATATCGACGATTCAGCTCGTTGAAAATGCGACCATTCCGAGGCGAGACTCGTCTACTTCTACCAATGAAATTAAAGAACTAAGTCAAGATAATTTGCAAGATGTGGAGGATGACGTCCAAGAGAAACTCGCGTGTAAGGTACTGCTTTTATATAGTTTGTTTTATTTTCTACCATAATCGATGAATCAATTTAAGTCAAACTACCTCCATAGTTTTCGATGAAAATCCATTCTCTGCGGTCTCGCAAAACTTTATTAAACGTCAATATATCTAAGTAGCCTTGATTTCATCAATTTCTGATCGCATTTTCCAAATTAACATCGAACCAAATGTAAAAAAGTATCGAAAGTACAGTCAAATGCAATCACATTCGTTTACCCATCAACGGCAATCACATCGCGTGATAAACTTGATCCATTAGGCCCCAATACAGCACACACGTTTCGCATCCGATAAAAAACCATTAAACCTACAAATCGTTTGCGTTTAATATTCCACCAATGAAAAAAAATTCCATTTTGTCGTCGTTTATCACTACATGCATGTGTATATATATATATAGGATTTGCAACAAAGCGCAACGATGACGATCGAAGAGATGGAAAAATTGGAGAATTTAGAGGCAAAATTACAACGAGTCGAACGCGAGAGAGACGAAGCTGTGTCAAAGCTAAGATTAGTCGAAGTGTGGTGCGAAGCATACGAAGAGGAGTCAAAGTGCCTTGAGGCTACTATGGAGTCAATGGAGGAGAAACTTAGGTGATGCATAGTTTTGCCGCCTATATACGTTTATTCCGTACATCATGAAATTATCTTCACGAGAGAGCGTGAGAGAAATGACGCGTAATTGACGTTCTCTGCTGAAAATGCTTATAGTAATAGACGACGAGGGGAAGAAAAATCATTTTGACTGTTTTTTTTTCTTTTCGCATTGACTCAAAATATCAAATTGTGCGTTATTAGTGTCAAACTGGAGAGTATGAAAAAAAAGAAACGTTAAAATTTGCCAAACGAAGCAAACTGACGTGATAACATAACGTTATCAAACAATTATATTCTAGAAATATCATTAACAAGAACTCGACTATAATATCCGAAACATGACAAATAAAAGTTTAATTACTCCGTTCAAAATTAAATCTGTGTATACTACTCGGTTTCAAAGTATCCAACAAGACGACGTTCTCGTTGAAACTTGACAAAGTTTAAAATTGTGCTCGTGTAGAATGATTCGCTTTGAAAAAGATGCAGGATCATTTCAAGAGCATTATATAAACTTGTAAACTGAAATTGCAAGTCAAGAACAAGGCTCTTCGCGCAAAACTTTGAGTTTTATACCTATACTCAACTGTAGCACCCAACAGAGAGAGAGAGAATCTATGTACAAAAACTTTTGTACTTGAGTTGGATATATATATACACACGTAAGCGCATAGAGCTGCTTTTAAATTATACTGTATCTTGATGGATTGTTATCTGTTATCGACTCTTACATCAGTTACGTTGTATTTCAATTTAGCGATGTATGCGCGCGCGTGTGTATGTGTGCGTACGAATTTTTTTAAGTACACTCTTTATCAAATGATTTTATATACGATTAATCAAAAATCAATCCTCACTACATCGTTTGACATTTGAATTTTGTTCACTAACTATTTACAGAACGATCATAAATGATCTTCACGGTGAAGTAATCAAGAGCGAAAACCTCGAACGACAACTATCGTCGAGCTTGCAAAGCTTACAAAATTTAGCTAACATTACACGATGCGAAAAACTCGTCTCCTAAGCAGCAACGTTACACTCATGAATGTTTCAAGAAGAAGAGCGCAAGAGGAAGACTAAAAAAAGTCATTTTCCCTTTAAGATGCCACACAGACGCGACGCTCAATTTCACCGTTCGCACGTCCAACGCAATTTCGATGTAAATTTTTATTTTTTTTAACGAATGATGATGATAATAATAATAATAATAATAATAATAATAATAATAATAATAATAATAATAATAACAATAACAATAATAATAGTACAAGAAAATAAGGGAAAGAACGACGTAGTTTTTCTTCTATACTCGAATGGAAAGTTATCATTCCAAATATAGTAGCAGCCAATTAATTCGTCAGCAAGTTAATCTACGTCCCAACACCACCCGCTATTCCTGCTACTACTTTTCACCCACACGTTTCTATCTTAATCTCCCTCTATTAAATTCGATCTCAATTCGTTATCTCTCTCTCTCTCATTACCACCCATTGTGAGGCTTTCCACTTGTAGTTAGTTAATTTATACGCTTCTTCGTTGTATTCTCTCTTTCTATCACGCCGTTATTAAATTTTTTATTTGTCGATAATTCCTTCAAATTTTTAGTCGAGTACATTTCGTTTCAAATGTTGATTTTAATAAAAAATTCATCCCTTTACTGTTTCCACTCGACTATTTCCTGCAGACCCCTTCTCACTCTATAATCTCCGGCCAATCAAATTGCAAATCGAACGAGCTCTTCCAGCGGCGAAAACGGAACGAATCATGTAGAACTCTTAAACCCCCTTCATAGCCTTTATAGCCAACTAATCAAAAGTGCGTAACTAAATTTCCCATGAAATTTCTCTCTCTCTTTCAGTCTCCTTCGCGCGTTCACTTAAAAATTTGATCAACCCAAGTTGGCTAATTAGTACGAAAGACTGTACAGAAATATCTCTCTTTGACGATATACTTAATCTCAATCCCTCCGCTCCCTCCCTCCGAGGTCTCATCGAGTGCAAGGGAAAAGTTTTATCGAAAGGAAAGCACACGTTGAATGAACGGAAAGAGAAAGAGATGGAAAGAGAGAAGCCAGCCAGACGCGACACGACATCGTACGTTAAACTGTATTTCAAAGACGCGACGTTGCACTTTATACGACGGACGACGATGCTACGTACTATAGTAAGAGGGAAACGCCTTTGAATTGGCCAAAGACAAATTACTACTACTGTGTACTTTCGCCGTGACCAAGGCTAAAGTTAACGTCGACTTTGATCGTTAGCGTAAAAATACGCGTGTGACGCTTTCTTTAATTCTTTGCCTATTTATTTGTCGATTACACGAACGTTACTTCGTCTATGATTTAATTAGTCGTTGGATTTTCAATCGCGAGAAACGGACAATCCACGTCGTACGAATCCTAAGATTCTCGGCTGGAGAAAGTAACAAAGACCAGTCGATGGGTTAAACGATTACCGCTGATAGCGAGACTACGATAGCGCGAGTGCGCGTGATCACTTGAACGAAAATTTACGCAGCGTAATTCACGCGCTCGCGAGTGCCGATATCTTACGGTACATTCCCAAGTCGTAAAAGAAACAAATATAAAGAAGAAAAAATACAATACACGCAAGCGTACATGCATGTGCAAAATAAAAGAGCGGCGAAAATATTACTTGCGTGCGGAGTCACGGTATTGTTCTTGAGACCACGAAAAATACGAAGAAAATTTAAAAAATGTTACGAGATCGTTATTATTCAAATGGAAATGTTATATTTCCCACCCTAAAGAAGAGATAAAAAAAAGAATCGACAAAAATAGCCCGAGCAACATCTTTATACAACGCGGAAATGCAGCAAATATACCGCAACGATAAATCCCTCTCTCGCGTTTGAAATCACCAACGCCGTTGGCCAAGTATAGAATTATCTCTCTCTCGTGTACGCGCCGTCGTTTTTCAATAGTTACACACGACGACATTTTCACTATCGAGAAACTCGCTCTATATCTTTCTCTCGTCGCATCGAGGTATCGCGAACACTATACAGAAAGACAATGCTACACTACGACACTTCCGCAAGAGATAGATGTAGACAGAAAAAGAAGAAGAAAAAACAAATGAAAAAGCACGGTTGATGAAAAGTGGCTGGCTCACGGTTGGACGATTAACACACGCTTCCGTGTGACGTGTAAGTATTGTTGTGTATCCCTGTGAATTCTAAGAGAGAAAGGATTTATCGTTGGAAATTATACCGTTTTTTTAACACGTGCAAGATAATTATTAGTAGGTAATCGGTATAATCGAAATGACGATTTAAACGATTTTGTTTTGTAATCTTCACGATGAACGTTGTATCCAACTATGTATTTTACGACTGAAAACCCAAGGATGTATTTGCAAATATCACGCGAAACAAATTGATTTACCGATCGTTTAATCACTAATTGAACATCGAGCAGTTACTTCAATGGATTATCCATTAAATTCTCATACTTCGGGCTATTTTTCAACTCGAAAGAAAAAAAACAGTTTTCCAATAACGCCTACCACCATGAAAATACGACGCTCTGCATATATGTATGTTGTGAAAATCCGTTGAAACAATAAATTTTATGAGCCATCTTGTCGCCCTGGACTCTCTGACGTATGTTATAAAAGCACGTTATTTTTTTTATTATTGTCTTACGGTACACAATGCAATATTGATGCAAATGTATTTTCTGAATTCTCCCGTTAGTGGTATTTTTCAAAAGTTTTCCATAAGCGGGCTTATTCCGCGATCATATATCATGCAAAGAGAGTTATCGATATTTCCACTTTTTAACGAATTACTAATGCGAAGTAAATGCCGTAAAGAAAACAAAAGAGACAGAGATGCAAACGTCTCGTAAACACAAGGGGCCATAAGTGAAAAATCGCAGAGGGACACGTTGGAAAGTTGGCCATTAAATCAACGTGATAGCATAGGAAAAGTTTTTAAAAAGTCACGAGAGTGATCATGTGTCCCACCAGAGAGTTCACACCCATTCTAGATGCAAAATTCAACATGCCGCATCGAGAGAGCAAACGCGCCACGCACGTCGAGTAGGAGAGAGAGAAAGAGAGAGAAAGTTAGCTAGCTCACCAAAGCGCGAGAGAAGTTTATGGGCTCAAGCCACTGAAATGGATAGTGGCTGGGTTCAAGGGATTTTCCTACGCTCGTCTTTCGGATGCTAATTTTTCCTCAAGAATTTCAGAGACTGAGAGAATAGGCTTCCTTTTTTTCCAAGTACAAATAGAACTTTGTTATCCGTCTTACTTTAGCGATGCGATTTCGATATAGAAACGTCACTAAATAAAGATAACAAGGAACGAATTGTTGTTTCAATCATCAACAATCCTTTTCGAAAATTGAAACAGGCTGCTTTCTACTTTCAAGAGTAGGAGAGAGAGAGAGAGAGAGAGAAAAGTCGTATCATCGGAATTACAATTATTCCGCGAAAGAAAAGTGCACTCTGAAGTAATCGCACAACAAGAAGTAATATATCCAAGGAATATAAAGAGTCTCTCGTGTCTTTTCCGGCAACTACTTTTGGTTTTATTCTTGTAGTTTCGAGTAAAAACACGGTATTTACGAAGAATTTTTCTTGAGGTGAAAGGATGATTCGACGCCTTGTTTTTTCATTTATTTTGTTCATTCTACCTAGTCTTTTCCGTATTTCCCTTCTTCTTGGTCGCCATATTCTCGATCTTTTATCTTTTAACCGCGAGGCTTTTCATAAAAAATATTTCACTTGTGTGACGATTTGCATATTTAACGATAACGACAAGTTAGTATGAGTTGAGTTGCGCTTTATAGTTTCATTCGTCTGTTTATCGTAACACTAATCCGATCTAGATCAACTTTTCCTTGTTAATTGGAAAAGAAGATTACAACTGCAAACATGATATTACGTAAGTAGCTATTTATACGAGGCTTTACACGTAGTAACAATGAAATAATAAGCATATATCGTTTGCAGACAAGTAGTTTACTTGGTGCAATCAAAAAGTTATCGTACAAAGTCCTCTAGATGTTTCATCCGAAATTATCTTTCAAAGTTATCCTCGTTCAAAATTATTCAAAACTATCGTTAGCATACGTAACAATCCGAGTCTCCGTCAAACAATCAACAACAACATTTTGCAAATCCTCGTTAAAGTATAACCTTTCTCTCGTCAACTCCCTTGACAAGCACGTCTAAAAAAAAGGTTACATGGTTTGTCATTTGAGCGACTCTGCGCGCACGGGTGCATCGGTACACACGCACATAAGTACACGTATGTCAGTTGGCAGCGAAAAAGCTGACGTTTTTTCCGTTCCTCCCTATTCGTGAATTTATCGCGTCTCGAAAGGCCATTCAATATTTGCATAATGTTTCCGGGCTTTGACGGAATCCAATAAAAGCGCTACCTTCCCGTGGGAGGAGAGAAGAAACGAAGGAAAAAAAAGCTGGAGATGTTTGACAACCGTCTGAAATTGGCTTTACTACTCCTTTTTTTGGAGGAGGGTTACGTGGGAAGTGGTTTCATTTTTATTTTATTTTTTATTGTTGGTCACGAGAATTGAATGTCAAGGTGATGAGGGACGACTCGTGCAAGTTTCGATGGCAAGCGAGTATTTACGACGATGGGCTTGTGAGTAAATCGACTGTTATGCGAAGATAACGTTTGCAACGTCGTGATACGAGCGATCTTGTTTTTAATTGCATTATGAAATTGTTGATAATTCAATTAAAGCATTGCAAACGTTGAGTTAAGGGTTATAAACACGCTTTAGTGAACTACAAGTTCATTTTTCATCCAGATTAACGAAGACTCATCTAGCGTTAATTGAATCAAGTTAATAGTTCCAACAAATAGTAATCGAATCAACTGAATTTTAATTAACTTATGTTATGTTTTGGTAATTCAAACAATTTGTTGTAAAGCGACAAACGATACGTATAGTCCCTCGCATTCTAAACAGCAAGTAAGCCAGCAAGCAAGCAAGTTCGCAAATTTGATAACGTCGCAGTAGCAGCGTCACGTCGCTCGCACAAATCCAAGCGTTAAACAAAAGCTAACGTAGTTCGTCGTCACAGTTATCTAGTCGAAATCGGAATACAACCTTAGTGATGAGGTGCAATGGAGAGATGACATTTAGGGTGTATAACGATAACTATTTTTTTTTATTTTGTATACGTGCGAGAGCTATGTACGTGGAAAAGTGGAAACCCCTTTCATGGAAAATATCTCATCCGTACGCGAGATAGTGTACGTATACTGTGATGTAACGACTCTCTATGTCTCTGTCTGTCTGTCTCTCTCTCTCTCTCTCTCTCTCTACGGTGGCTTATTTTGGTAGTCGTAGATTTATGCACTCTGGTCGGGCGACGAGTATACATTTATTTGTGCATATATCTCACGAGAGGGACACCTTTCGCCTCCGTCATCATTCGCGATAATTAAGCATTGTGTTTCTCTCACTCGTATATATGCGTGTAACCTGAGTCAATGTAACAAATGTGTAGTTGAATTATTTTATTTAGGTAAAACGTCTAAAATAAACTTGTATCAAACGTCGAGGCGGAATTAAGGTACTTACGAACGAACGCGTCCACGTCGTCGATGGATCAAACATAGTCGCGCGTGCTCTTAAAAATATGCCCATCCGGAAAAAATTGATAATCTTTGTGGAGATGACGCGCGTAAGATTGATGAACGCCGATATCAATCTCCCCTATATATATATGCCGTCCTCGGGGGAAATAACGTCGAGAAAAAAAAATCGATCGCCAAGAGTTTGAGGCGGTGGGTAGATTGTGAGAGTTTTCCATATATTTCCTACGTTTTATTATTGAAAACGTGAGAAATAAATGTGTTTGTACACTCGAACGACTAAATAGATCGAACGGTTAATTTGAGGTACGTCGATAATCCGATGAAAAAATGAGTAAACTAACTAAATACGATCGATGCAGCATCTTTTTGAATTTTGACTAAAACAACAAAGCCCGTTTTAAAAAAATCGCCCATCAGGCTATTCGAGTATATTTAAAATGCAAGCCTGTGCGTTCCAAAAAAAAGCTCGAACGTTAAGACAAACTTACGCTTGGTAAACGATGAGCGCATGTGTATATCGTATAGTCGGTGTGTTTTTCGGCTGAGCACAAGAGTCGGTAATGCGCCGTGTATATAGATGTACGTACGCGTGCATGTCTCTACGAAAAAAATCGATTTCTCTTGCTCTTGCACATAGTTGTCTATAGTTTTCTACTTTGCTTTCAGGATACTCGCGGATACTTTTTTGTTACTTTTATAGATTTGTCAATCGTCAAATATTATCTTTTGAGAAATAGACTTGCAATAACTTTATTCGCTACATAGTCAACGAAGAGATCCGCAAGCCTCTCAACCCCGTAGGATTAGATCTTCAAAGCGTATCGAAATCTCGTAACTCCACAATCTCTTACTAAATTGCTATTTGTCCATGTAACCAAGCGTGTCAACTCGATCAATGCACTTGATCCAAGTAAGAAGAACGTATATATGTATATACATATACGTATACGTGTCATTGCTAGAGTGTATCAAAGTACTTTGAGATTATAGAGAGTAAAGGTGTCTCGCTATACTAAATTAGATACTAAATCCTGGTTCAATTAAAAGCCATCGGGAGCATGATCAAAGCTATTGCTAATTAACAATTGATCCGTGCTTTGCGAGAGAGAGAGAGAGAGAGAGAGAGATAGGCGGAAAAATCACGACAAGTGGTAAATTGAATTTCCAAGGGTTGACGTGCAGAGCATATATATATATATATATATAATCCCCCAGATGCCACATCTGCTCTGCTACGTTAATTTCCCGCTGGGCCTCGTGAGGTTTCACCAATTTTCACACTGCAAAGCTTGTATCCCAGTGAAATTGTACGCAACCATTCATTATTGTTGTTTTGTCGGATGCTACGTCTAAATTTGGACCATACAAGCTTATCTCTGGCGCAAAACTCTGTATTGAAAATTTATCGATATAGCTTTTGAAAATGTCTTATCAATTAATGTATTTCTCGAGAGTGAAAAGTTTAAATTGACACGCAAAATGCAATATCAACGCATGGTATCATTGCACTTGAAATCGAGTCTAGTCATCTGCGAAAACTGGACTAGAAGCTACGAGTGGATTGTTCTATATGCTTTTTGACGTATCGAGTTGTTTGATATTGCGAGCTTTTCCAACTATCGAAGACATCACGTTTGCGAACCTGGAGTATTTGAACGTCAAAATTAATTATCGTAAAATAAAGTAAAAACAAACATCAGCCGCAAACGCTAATGACAAAACGTTTGACAAACAACGCACTAATCGTCGCCAGCATCGTCGTCACATCATCGTCGTCATTATCGTCATCGTCATCGTCGTCGGTGAGCAAATTATTCAGAAAATCACAGACTCGCGTGCACGCGCGTTGCCAGGCAGTTGCAGTAAAGGATTTAACCCGAGCACAGTCATAATTAGCACGTTTGATGTGGGCAAGTAACGACTGACGGTTTACACAACGAGCACGTTTATATATACAGGCAGTGTAAAACGAACTTGCTGTTCGATTAACATTGATCAATTTTTTTTCCGTTGATATTCTATGTTTTCATTTGTTTTTTCGTTCGTTAGTTAACGTCTCTAACGAGCATCATCCACGACAATCCCCTCGTACACTCTAGAAGTACTACTCTCGTGTACTCCCTTTTTCCACGAGTTACTCGTACAAGAGAGAGAAAATCCGCGCTTAACGCGTAGTCACGTCGCACTACTGCTGCTGCTGCTGCTGCTGCTGCTGCTGCTGCTGCTGCTGTTGACGTTACGTCCGCATGTAGATGAGCTGCGTGAGCTCCATTTGCCAGGTTCTCTTTATTTTTTCTCAACGTCGCTTAGATAATTGAGTTACGAGCAGAGAAGTTTGCACGGCTAAATCGAGCGTTTTCATTGGAAAGCAGTAACGTTTTCTTATTTTTGACTAAGTTTAATATAATTTTCTAGTGAATTTGGCTCGGAGTCTGACCTGCGTTTTAATTCCCAGCTCATAGTGTAATATTGAAATGCGTTTGGCTTACCTGTAACAAAAAAAAAACCGATTAAATGTTTTGAGACTTTACGGTATTGTAAAGTGGCATATTCGTCCACAAAGCCACAATCGTGTAAATCGTGATAGTCGCGCTAATATACCTTGCAAATTACATATCGACGCCGAGGTCTTGATACGTTTGGGACTAGTAATGGCGAGTAAGAGTGGTGATGCCGTAAGTTGAAACGACGACCTAGACTTGCGTACCGAATTCTTTTGCACGCAATAACTACGTGCTCGACGTCGAAATAAAGGTGAGTCTAGAAACGACTCGTCGTATTGAGGCATTTTATTTTTGTTCCTGCGTCGAGGGAAGATATTACTGTACACTCGAATTAATCTTTGCACATTGTCACTAAGAGATAACGTTTGGTGTCTCTCTCTCTCTCTCTCTCTCTCTTCTTAACGATTCTTCCAATTTTTAACGTAAAAATCAAAAGTACAACCACAAAGAACGAACGTTACGTTGATTCGAGCTTTTTTCCACGTACCTCGAATGTTTCATCGTCTCCTGCCAATCGACGTTTAAAAAAACATACAACAGCAACACGCGTGTCTGTATGTGCGTAAACGTTAAAACAATAGTAGCGCGAGCTTAATGAACGAGCCCATATAATCGACACAACGTTTACACAACGTTCGCCGTCATAACATTTTGTAAAAGCGTTCACGTTTTACCAGACTCCGCGATAGATAATTAACGTTCTTTATATTGATGTTCGCGAATGTAGTTAATAGCAGCGTTTCGAGTATTTATTGAAATATACGTATACGAGTACGATATGATTTTTTATCAAATTTCTGAAAATAACGTTTACAGACCAAGAGAAAGCGACAAAGCAACCTGTTAACTGTAAAAACCACACGCAAAAAAAAAGATGCGCGCCTATTAAAGTCAATATCCGATATATTGAAAAAAAAATCCACGGTTACGTGGTTTCGCGGGCACTTGATTTCTCGCGTAACTGAATCCTCTCCCTTCGTGGCCATACGCGTTTTTTACTCGTCCATCGCTGTGCAATAGTATACGTGGGAATTAGGTTTTCAAATGTGGTTAAATTGTACCGTACATAAAGATTAGCGGTGATGTGCGCTTAGCATTGGATTATTTAATTGAAAAAATGTTTATCCTTGATTTTGTAACGAGATACTGGAATGCCCATTATTGCCGAAGCGTCGCAACGAAAAACACCGACGCGTTTAGCGTAAATTACACGGTATCCGGCGAACAATTTTTCGTTGATCAAGTCCCTAAAAACTTGATCGAATGTTTACCGTGTTAACACCAACGAACGTACGACAAAAACTACACCAAATTGAACGAAATGTTTTTTCTGAATTTTGTTCAATGTACAATACTATTTGCAAACTGTACATTATCGAAAACAACACTGATATAGTCAGGTAAGCTTTACAAACCGTTGGCACTTAAACAATTTCACGTCACTGCGTTATCGCAATCGCGAAAGAGTATCTTGACAATTGCAATATAAATGCAGACACACCACGGCCAATATACACCTATATAAACGGCAATACGTCAGAAACACGACGACTACGACCACAAGAGTTATACAGAAACGTGAGCGCGTTTGTTTGTCGAGCAATATAAAGCGACTGATCGGAAAGTCGTGCATATGCATAACACCGCCAGGGTGTGGATGTGCCTAAATATAAAAGCATCGCGAACAAAAAGGTGCGAGAGAGAGGATAGATAGAAGCTTATAGGCTTTCCGTGTGACGTAAGCTACGGTGAGTTCTCTATTCGGCAGCTCAAAGTGATGGCCTCGTTTATAAATAGCTGGGAAAATTATCGGTTTGCCTTTTTTTCTTATTTCACCTTATTTTTCGTTATTTTTGACGACTATTCGCGAGAGATTTTGTAGAAAGCTTTGATCGTCGTCGTGATCGTCGACCAATAGTCGCACCTATTCTTCAAGTACATTTTTATCGTGTTTAAAGGGACAAACGACGACGAGGATTTCGAACGATAAGTAACGAAACGAACGTAAGCAATTTCACTCGACACTACGATGGACGCTATGTTCAAATTGATATTCCAAGCGCTGTTTCCGAATCAAACTCAAACATCTCAACCTCAAGTTCCTTAATTGTAACTTGAAAAACTTGATTCGATAAAAAAATACAAAACGAATCGCATTAAATACTGCAATTAAAGCACGGAAAATTGGCAAAGAAAATGCACTTCGCGAAGCTTTATAGGAAGCTGGTTAATTCGATATCGGTAACAGACGGCGTTTCAAAGAAAACGCCCACCTTGTTAATTTGCAGAGATACGCCAACGAATGACTACCGTAACAAAACATGAATTTCTTTAAAAAAAAAGCCCTCGCGTTGGCGTATTAACCAACAAGAAGGCAACAACAACTAGCAATGTCAATCTCGCAACGTTGCACGATTGACATAATCATCGTCAACATCAGCGGAAGTCTAATATACTATCCCGCTAATCTGCGGCAATTTGGTCGAGAGAAACAATAATCACAAGCGACATACATGGACACACCTCTACACACGAGTGCATACGTGTAGAGGTGTATTATAGTACTATAACCAACAGAGCGCACACGGATGTATGCTATCGTGCATGCAAGCGCCATTATCACACGCTAGAGCGAGCATACGAGCCACCACCATATGGACGACCTAAATACGCGCTGCTATCCTCGAGCCTCCCCCTCTTCTTTTTTCCTTTCAATCGGCGTTAATATCGGGCAAAATGTAACAACGTAACGATGACCTTGAAGAAGAAGAAGAAGACAGAAAAAGAAAAAAGCAGGTGTGATCGATACTTTTTTACTCGTACCGGTTAAGATGAGAGAGAGAGATGCGTGAGTGAACTTGCGACCTAGATTTTCGCGCTTCACTTGCTGGGCGCGACGAGGTAACGATTCTCCCGAGTGCGCTTTTTTGTTTCTTTATACGAAAAGCTTTGCTGTGCGGCAGCATCGGCTCTCCACATTTCGATATCCAATGCATTATTATTATCGAGAGCACAAGACGAGGAGATACGGCTGTCCGCTCGCGCTCGAAATCTACTTTTGCCAAGAGCAAGAGGATATTTTTATATATTTTCTTTGACAGCAATATCGCGCGCTCTTGTTTTATTATTCGAGAAGAAAAGACAGCGTTCTTTATCTCGCTCTCTGTCCAACTAGAAAGGAATTTGAAGAGACTCCTGGGTATTCAATGCGAAAGATGTCACGTATTTTATGCAATTTCTGATTGTACTTGCGACAAAGTTTCAAGCGACGCCTAAAAATAACCGATTAACATAATAACTCGTCTACTGCGTAACGTCCAACGACGAGCTCGGACAATCTCATGATTTTTATCATCATTGTTCGTTAAGAAAACACGTTATACGAAGTTACTCGTATTACTCGTGAAAATAATGCTTTGTTGTCGAGCAATTTACATCCGTGTCATAAATAACGTAACGACACTACAATATAAAAACATTGTTTCGCAGAGCTACCTTAGCTCCTGGAGATGAATCGTTTTTTGTATTTTACGAGCACAACAAAAAAATTACGCGAGAACAAGTTGTATGTATACTTGCTGCTACAAGGAATCAGCTTTTACACCACCGAAGAAAATCATCTCGCGTTTGCACGTGAGCGAACTCGTAATTTTTGTCTGGACTTGTTTCTTGTTTTTTTTTGGCGTCGTAAAAGGATGCATGGTCGGTAAAATTATTGTATGCATGAGCACTTTTTTGCGCCAAACAGAGAGAGAGAGAGAGAGAGAGAGAGAGAAAAGTGTTGAGCAAATTTTTAAAAAGGTTCGAAAACTGCTAAAGATCGTATGACTAAATATCAAATACAGATTGATATTATCATCGAGTAAAACATTCAACGAGATGTTACTATTTTTCAGGATTGATAATAACGCTGCTGTGCGTCAGCTTTCATAATTAGTTCAATCATCTTGTTGCATCTCGTAAATATTGCGCTCGCTTTATTAACTAAATCGTCTCGATACTATTCAGCGGTTCGTCAATCGTAAAAAACAATTTAAAAAAATGTATTTTCAGCATCTTTGTCTCAATGAAAATACGCGCGTAAAATGAATCGAGGTCACGTACGGACACACGCGCAGACTTAAAACCTTCCTCGCTACATAAATTCTTCGCTAACGGTAACTTTGCAAATGAATAAAAATGCTCGTACGAGCAATGAAAGATGCGCGCACATTGTTACGCCATATGCAATAGGCACGCTCTATTACCTCGCTAATTTTTTATTAATCCTCTTGCGGTTGCAACGGCTTTTTTCTCCTTCTTTTTCATTTTTCCTAGTTGATTTATAGAACGAATCATTCGGAGCGAATGGAATTTTCGAAGATGTTCGCTCGGATCCTAATGTTTAATGCATGTATGCTGCTTCGCTAGGGAATCAAGAATTTGAGAAAGTTGAGTTTCAAGATTACGCTTTTCAAGTTTCTTATCAAGTTTAACATTGAATAGGATTTTTCATTCGTGTACGACGACGCGAATCTCAATAGATTGCATTATTTATTCCAAACGAGTCATTAAATTCTCTAGCACAAGCAGTTTACGAAAAGGCGACTGTAGCGATGCAAACGGAAAAAGAAGCGTTGCAAACGAATATTGACGTTGGCCAGAAAACGATTGTTTTTGTTTTGAAATATTACGGGATTCTAGATAATGCATATTTCAAAACCGGACGAGAGCTATGTATACGCGTAGGATAAAAAACATATTCCAATTAGTGGCAAAGGGAAGGTATTACGTAGCGTATCCTCGGAAAACAGATTATTCTCTTCTCGCAAAGTTTTATTCCAACAATCGATCGAATGAAAATAGCCGCTATAACATCGATACCGACGATTAATTTTCTTTGTATTTTTTCCGAAATGCACAAATACGCATTAACGAAGTAGAAACAGTTAGCAACATCGGCGTGTGTTTAGCGGCGTACACGAGCGACTAAATTAATTGGGCCTTGATCGCCAATCAGCTTGCGTGTATTGTGCCGTTGGAACAAAACGTATCGATAGATCGAGATGGATAAATTGATTTCACTGTAACCACGAGTATCGTTGGTTAAACGGTTAGTTTATACAGAGACGATACACTCGAAGAGGGCGATGGGTCATTTTCTTTCGCGTACACAGAAAGATTATTTTTTACGCGTATAGAGAGAGAGAAAAAAAACATTGTTGTTATACGTTAAGACAGATGTTTTATCGGTTGTGTACAATTTATAGTTTGGTCCCTCCGAAGACAATCCGTTGGGCAATTGAGTCAAGGCTGTAGTAATTAACTTATTTTATTCGTTGCGTAAATATTTGGAAAAATTTTAACGTTGTCGATGTTTGTTTTTTCTTTCCACTATAAACAAGAGTGATCGTTATTTTGGTTGTGCAAATCGTTGTGTACGCATCATCGCTTGTTTTACATCAACGTGGGTACGTCGCGTCGCGTTTTAGTGGAAAATTTTTAGTCGAACAACAATAGTTAATTTATCGCGAACAAACTTGTCAACAAAATTATAATTAAAATTAGAAGAACCTTATAAAGAACGATTGTCCTTACTGCAATCGCTATATTTTCACGTTAATAATCGAGCACTCAACTAGATAACAACACTTTTTTTGTTTGTTTGACAGTCGTAAGCGCATAACAACGCAACGTCCACTCGCGATTCTCACCGGCTATAACTAAACTCGCACCGCTGCCACTGAAAAGCTTGAACTCCTCGGTACGCGGCTACTTCTGCTACTACTACTACTACTACTGCTACTACTGCTACTGCTGCTGCCGTCACCTATAGTCGGAGGGGACGCTCGTTTATAATTTTACCTGATGTGTCCTCCATATGTTTGCGCTCTCGGTAACGACTTAGCTTCTATTTTCAATTGAACGACGTTTATAAATGCCAAATGCGGTCATTGAACATTCGAATACATACTCGCGTGTATCTGCCCCCTCCTATTCCCTCTCGAAACACAACGTTAAAATATCGCGATAAATCTTACCTATACGAATAGCAACGTTTGATAACTCAAAATCACGCGTTGAAATCAAGAAAAATGTTCTCCAACACGACGAAGGATTAGTGCAGACACTAACGTTTTATATCTCCTTCGTAATCCGATTATCCCTTGTAAGAGAATGGGCGCGAATAAGTAAATACGATTACGTTAAAAGAGCTAAAATCTTGATGCGATTACGTTCTATTTTACGTAGAATAGACGTCTTGTTTTAGCTCGTACACACCTTTCACGTTTCCCCGTGGTTTTTACCAACTAATACTTCTTTCGTCGAAGATGTATTTTTTCCCTTAAACAAATTAATTTTTACGTCGATTTTGGTTGAATTGCATACATTGAAATTTCCAACAAGCTTAACGACTGATGCAGATTTGCAAACTTCTTTTATTTTGCGTACGTTTATAAAAAAAGAGAAAGTAGTTTGGTATTGCGCAAAAAGTCCGAAAGCACCTTAATCCGTTCAACGTTCTTTCTCTTTAAGAAAAAGACGCTGAATCCGTAGAACGAACAAATTGACTATGCGTATGCACTCGATGACCATATCAAGAAGTGAAAGAGAAAAAAGTCAAGTTTACATTATGGAACAATAAATAATTGTTTTACTTCACTTTTCGCTTTTCTCTTCGCAAGTTTATGGCCGTTTGGGTTTTTCTACTTTGACCTGCGTGCGTCTAGACCCTCCTTTTTCTTTTGCCATATCGAGGTTTTTTTAAATATTCCCAGGTATACATTTACCTTGTCCTTAAGAAAAGCTGTAAAATTTTATCGACTTTTTCGAAAACGTGTTTTTTGAACAACAATCGCAATTTCGCACGCAAAGAAACGACAATTCCATCGAAAGTGACACTTGCATCTTTTTCAGATTAAAAATCGTGCTGCAGCATAAAAAAACTTATGCAAACAACAGTGCACACCGCGATGACTGGAATAACATCGTGCAAATTTCCAAAGTAAACTCTGGGACCTAAGACAAAAGTGCCGCTCTTTTTTTTCCTTAAGCGAGAATAAAGGAAAATATAAAATATTTTTTGCACAATAGCTTGCGAAAAATTATCACGCAATTTGGAATACTATTAAAAAAGGAAAAAATGCCGAATTTTCATTGTCAACATAACGACGACGTACGATTGCCGTCTGGGTAAAATCAATCAAGCTCGACAAAAGCTGCACACAAATCGAGCAGAGGTATATGCTCGAATATTCATGAGACGACAACGACGACGACGACAACGACGACGATTCACTACTTCCGTGGCTAACTTGGGCATTTTGGGATTCATGTTTTTGGCACACCACACAACGTCGTGTTCGTGCGATCGGTTTTCACCAAAGTTTACCGCGTGTACGCTTTGATACGCGCCATAGGATTTGCAAATTTGCTTTTCGATCTTAATTGGTAGCTTCGTGCTGTTTCGTACAGTTTAACCTTGACGTTCGTTGCTTGGAGTGAATCTACAAATACAGATAAGATTACGGGGGTTAGACTATGTTTGTTGTTATCGTTGTTTCGTTTAAAATTTTTACACAATTTTCCAACAACAATATCGCGGGATAAAAGTATATTTGTTCAATAGTCGCTGTGTAGTGTAAAGTGATAGCGGTGGAAAATAAATCCACGGAAGCACAGAGAAACGCGAATTTCCATTTAATCCTTTTAGGAAGCCACATCAATGCAAATTGGAATTCGTAAAAGTTTTGGAGAGGATTTATACATTACTAGGTTACGGACGGGGATGTCCAACTTTCTACAATGAATTTATCCGTGTATTTTTCTTCTGCCCCTACTTAAAAAAATTTGTTAAATCTCGCTAACCCATCAACTGACAGCTTAAAAGTTGAAGTTCTGACGCGCGAATATAAAACGAATTTGGACAAATAAAACGTCAGCAAGATAAACTACAAAAAAGGACAACGACCAAAGCGAGTACGACGTAGTAATTCGTCAAGTGTATCACCAAACGTAATCATATTTGTTATAGTTTAACGTGTAGAAAACCTACAAAAGTGGATCGCTCTGATATAACTTTAGCAAAGCTTTTGGGTTTTTTAATATTATTGTACTACGAGAGCAAAAGCTCACTCAGAGGAGTTATTATAGACGATGAGTTTTGTTACTTCTCTCTTCGCAAAATCACGGTAACAACCCAATTCTACGCGCATGCATGTGCACAACGTGCAGCCACTCTCTACACTCGAGTGTGCAAGAGGTTTCAAGTATTCTTGTTGATTCTCGCGAATGTCACGCTCTATGATAATTGGGGGGAAGAAAATACGTAGTTTCGTTGTTAAGCATTTTAGTTAGTCGTTTTTGGCGAGAGAACGCTTTCGTTTTTTATCTTTTTTTTTCATTTGTTAATGCGTTAGCTTAACTATTTATTTCAAGGCAGAATAATCTGCTGTAGATAAAGCGCAAAATTTGACACGCGTCAAAGACACGCAGACGCGAGAGATTATATGCACAAACTGTCGATAATATTTCTGGAGGATTAAAATAGTGTGTGTGTGAGAGAGAGAGAGAGAGAGAGTGGGAATGGTAAAACATCGCTCGTAATTAGATAGACCAGTTCACACTCTCAGTACGTGTTTTGCTCCTAATAAACTGTCTTTCTTACTCAAATTCTCATTTTTATTCATAATCTTATTATTTAACAATATAAATAATTGCGTAACTGTTAATCTTTTTCAATTATTTGGACTTTCAAATTAACGTATTATTACTTTCAACTTTGAATGACTATGCGCAAAATTATTTTAATCTTGACGATTGTTACATCAGCACAAGGACAGCCGTGCCACGCGTACAGGAATCATCCGCTTGTAAATTGAATAATATAAAACTTTTCAGACGAATCGTATCGAAAAAGTGATTGGCTAGAACCATTATCGGGCAAAAACTATTGTACAAAACACGATAAGTATACCGTCGTCGGAAATGCAGAACGGGATCGATAGATTATCAGCCGGCGTTGAAATAAAAAGGTACACAACTCACAACTGACTGCAAAAAAAAAACAAAATACTAGATTATCTCACTGTCAAATTTGCACGTTTTTGTTCGTAGTATTACTAAATTTTAAACGTAACGTTAATAATTAATCTACAATTGCACCCGTAAGAATTACGTATTCAATCAAACTGGAAATATCGATTGTTATAATACGCTGAAAAAGAGGATTACGTTATACTGCAAACAATTGTCACGTCTTTACATTGGAAAACCAAGATCATTGGACTACTTTTACTATAATAGTTATAGAACATAAGAGGTAAACACTGACAAGAATATTACGTCGAAATAATTGGAAACAAAAACCAATGTAAATTCGAAAATCATTCCTAGATCATTGAAAATTGGTTTTTGGTTGTTACAAATTGATCGCAAAATTTCCTTTTGTTGTAAGATCAAGAATTTTATCGACGCCATTTATGTACTGTGAACGCGTGAACGCGATGAATTTATAACTCGTGTTAGTCCTTGAAATACGATAATCATTCTGATATTATTTTCTGAAAAAGTGTAAATGCAAAAAGTCCTTCGTACATAGATATATATTAGACGGATTCAGTAAGGAAAAATATCAAATAAAGCTACGATGAAAAAGTGGAAAACTCGCGTAAATCTGTGAAAACTTTGGCCTGATAAAATAGCGAACGCGCGCGCGCGCGCGAGAGAGAGAGAGAGAGAGAGAGCGCTTGGAAATTGAATTTCCCCTACCTACATGCACGTATAATGTATGTGTGATCAGTCGTGCACATTAACTATACGCCGCTCTTCTGCCGTACGATCAAATTAAATTTGAGAAATTTCGAACGAACGAAAGCACATTTTACGCGCTAATGGCATTGGCTCTTGTAATGTTGGTCGTTACTTTTTACAACAAATGCGTTATGTAGTTATATTTTTTTATGAATATCGTCTGTATACACTTTTTCACGGGAACTCGTTCAACGCTATTTCCTAAATATGGTCACGTTTATTCCGTACACATAATAAAAAGTCGGCATCTTTCATTTTTACGCGTTATTATTTTTAATTATGCAACGAGTACAACGTTAATCCCCAAAAGATTACCAAATTGCAAATCATAACTCGTAAATCAATTCTCTTTTGCAGGTATTAAGCTCTTCCCCCACTCGTTCCGTTTCAAGCACAGCCTCGAAAAGCACAATCGAACCTGTGCAACAATAACATCATCGCTCGTTCGGCAACCAACGGGAAAGCTTGCACAACGCAGACCAATGCAACGCGCAAGCACATAGATGCACGCACACAAAGAGAATCGCGTAATTTCCCGCAATGAACTCTCCCTCAAAGAAAAAAGGGAATTTAATCTGGTTTCCACGGAAGGGAGCCGCAAAGCCGACTGTAGTCAGTGGTCGTCGTCGTTGTATCTCGCCTAATGAAAACAGAAAACTGAATGAAAATCCAACCAACCGAGTATAATACATAGACATAGGTAGGAACAATGGTCGCACAATGATGGGAATACGAGGCTTCGCTATTATATAATCTCAGAATGAGTTTGTACGTCTGCTTGTGCTCGAATCAGGTTTTCCTTCGTTGTACGAGATTCGCCTCGTTCATTTTTTGCCGTGATATACTTTGACCTACAGTATTACTATTGCTTTGTTTCGTTGGATCATTTCGTCAAAAATAAATATATAGCAACCGCGTATCGTTGAGAAAGCCAGCTTACAAGGATTCGTAATTGAAAACAACGGTACAGGAGCTTCGCTACGAAGTCTCGCTATGTTTGTAATGCATATTCATACGCAAGCATTTGCTCCATCGTCTTTGTATTCGCGTTCCCCCATTACCGAGTTTTTCTTTCGCGTACACCCCTGAGGCTTTCGCTCTTTTGTAAACGATCATTGAAAGTACTCGGGAATTTAACGAGTTTGTCTTTCGATTCGGTATATGCACCTCTAACGATATTCCGTTGATTTGACGACGACAACATAAAGAGATATAGGCAAGCGCGCGAGAAAAAGATCGACAGGTTGATTGGGCTCGTTAACGACACTCGCATAAAGACTTAGGTACATCGTCTTTATTCCGACTAGAGAGAAAGAAAGCAAAAAAAAAACATTTTCCTAGAGAGAGGAAAATATCTCATCCGACAAGCCAGCCCTGGTATTTTTAAGAAAAAGCACGTATACACACACACACACACACACACACACCCAGATATTGTGGAACGAGTTAACCAAGAGCACGCGCGGGAAAAAGAGAAAAAAAATTTCTTTGACCCAATCCAGAAGTTGAGGGGGGGGGGTGCGACGTGGGTCAGCGAATTAACGAATGAAACAAGTGTACTTGAAAAAAAAAATGGTTTTGTGTGGGTTTGTTTTTTAAAGCTTGATATGCCACTTTTTCCGTGTTTCTACCTCGCAATTCAAGAAAAGTTGAGAGCGTACTTTGGGTGCTGTGATTAATCGTCGAAAATGCGTCGAAAATGTGAAAATAAATGAACGACAACTTTAAAACTTGAATTGATCGAAAGCTTTTTAGTCGATGTATGCGTTGAATATATAACAACGTTTCTATCTATTTAATTTGCTCACACCCCGTATACGTCGTTAAATCTAGCAAACACCATAGGTATGTACCAAAGAGCGTCCTTCGGTAGTAATTAAACGTATAAAAAAATTCCGAAAGTAATCTCAGCGAGTAATTAAATTTGTCACACATCAACAACAACAACAACAACAACAACAACAACCACAGCAGCAGCAGCAGCAGCAACAACTAACACTGCATACACAATTGCGCGAATAAACAATTCATAGAATGCAATCAGAGTCGTGTAGATAAAACAAAGTAGTCTGCGTGTACTCGAAGGGATAACACAACTAGCTACGTATATAATATGTTCCATCGGGAAACTTGCCTAGCTTTGGTTTCAAATTAATTCCGGGTTAAAATAGAAAGGCGTGCATGTATCTCTCGTAGCGGCAGCAATAGCATTGTTGCCAATAATGCTTTAACAACGGATGCAGAACAATCGATGTACTCTGGTTAATACACGCCGCATACTACACGTAACAACAATACGTTTTGATTCTTTTCTTTTGGAAAACGAAGATCGTACAAAAGAAGTTAAACAATCTTCTCGTTTCATCGCGATATTTTCGTACGCGTACAAAATGACTAAATGTACAACGACAAATTACACGAACCTATAGATTTAGGTTTTATATTGAAATACCCAAGATAAACTATCGCTCGTCTCATCTCGAGCAATAACAGACAAACTACAGGAAAGAGCATTGTTGTCGTGCTCGAAGGCATGCGCGTATAAGCGAAACTGCATGGAGAGAAAGTAAAAAAACCGCATTTAATATTACCAGCGGCAACGAACGAGTACGCACGGGTGTCGGGCGCAGCAACAACGATGAGAGGGATTCAACTTTACGTCGTATTATTTTCTTTTTTACCCCTTCGTAAAATAAAAGCTTCCCGAGAATATATTTGTTGTACGCTACGTGCTTTTCTTTACGCTAATTGAAAAAGAACGACGTATGCAAAAATGAAAACGTTGATTTTATTCGATTGCACTTTTTATATCGGCAGTTTGTTTAGCTTTTTGCTTCGAGTTTTGTAGGATATTTTTGAGTAAATATTATACTCGCACGAGTTTCTCGCTGTATAGAATAGGTATGTTTGCCGTTGAAATTAAAATGTGAAAAACTGTGAACAAGTAAAAAAAAGTCGCACAAAGAAGATATAAAGACCGTTTCTCGTTCGATATAACGTTTTTTATTCGTTTAATTAAGTATTATATAGAACACAAGCGATGACAAGGTTTTTTTTTTCGCGTATCATCCCAACGCAATATAATCAAATAAATTGTTTTTTTACAAATAACATCGTGACTGCTGGTACTTAAAAAATTTCGAGTTTTGTTCGTAGATCTTCAAAATGCAATTCTTACCGAAACTATTTAATTTATTTCTAAGAACTTAATAAAAATATTATACAGTAAAGTTTTATTTGCCTGCTCGTATTCGTGTACTTATTTACAGTATTTGTATATTATATTTTTCAAATATTAAAGTAAAAAATTGCGCTTGGATGTTTACAGGGCAATTTGTCAATTTCACCATGCCCCGCTGAAATTGCAAAAGAATCTTTCTTCAAGCAGCAAATAAGAACAGAAAGCCTCCGGCAAAAGTACAAAGAACTTCGATATTTATCTGTTGGTGGACTAGAAACATTGTCGGTACGTATACCGAAAACAGAAGCGAAATCAATCACGCGACTTTCCCAAAACTCATTACGTGCCGCGCGTTCGCGAGATAGATAGAGAGAGAGAGAGAGGGAGAAAAAGAAAAAGAAAGAGCACACGGTAGATTTGATTTATAGGCGTCCCAGAAGAAACGAATTTTTGTTGTTCTTTCTCTCGTGTACTCCGTTTCACTGAAAGTGGGTCTCTCTCAGAGCGTACATACCTACATTGTCAGTTGTCTTCATGACTCAGAGAGAGAGAGAGAGAGAGAGAGAGAGAAACATTATCTCGAGACAAATTCGTGCGAGTTCACTGTTATTTCATCTCTTCGTCGAGGTAAACACGATGAGCTTTACATTGCTAAAAAGTTACAATAGCAATTGTACAATGTCTTCGACGAGAATTCCAAAGAAGACAATAAACCAACAACAACAACAACAAATATATATAGAGTACGACCCTACTTTGTAATTCAGAACCATGTCTTGTCGGATGACGAACGACCCATTTGAGATTCGCTAAGGAATTTCGTCCCGAGCAGTAAAGTCTACCTACCTATTTTGCCTTCTCCTCTTCTCGGACACAATCGATTTCCAGAAATGGCCTAAGCGCGCTTTTGCCACTACAGTCGCGTGTATATAAAACTTGCTTCCGTTAAAAATCAACTTTTTATTTTCATCGGCACGCCAATTATTTGGAACGAACCTTCACCAAGTGTTTCGTAAGAATTTTGAGTGCGAAAAGAAAATTTGTTGTACTTCTTTTTATGTTATATAATGTAACGCGGAGGTATTATACAGAATACTGTTTTTACGCGATAGCCGTTTAACAGGTTTTGACTACTAACATGTAAAATTTATTAAACGTTACGTCGAGCATAATACGAAAATGTTTTGATCGATAGCCTACAACGTGTCAATATAATTTTTAATTACCAAAACAAACAAACTTGCCGTTTATCTCTTGAAAGTATATAACTGATTGGCAAATCGATTTGCCGAATTTGTTATTGAAACGTTATCAAAATAAAAAAGTTGATTAATGAAAATAAGATATTTTGCGTCTAAACAACAATTTAAAAGACCTATTGAACAGTTTCCGTCAGTACGTCAGTGCAACAAGCAAGTAGTTTTTCACACCCATCTCTACTAAAAATCTCGTTTTTCGTACTAATTTTAGATCGCGAATGACGCAATCTACTAACGAAAGTTAACGAATCGGAACGATAAGTCCAATAGCGATTACGAATTAAGATATTAAAAGGAAAGCAAACTGAAATATACATCGCTTGGAAAAAATCAACTACCATAAATTAATACTGCGTTCGGACAAGTGTAACCAATTCTTCGAATTCGCACTAATAAACACAGACGATATAGGCCTACATATGTACGTATATACATGTGCTGAAAAAAGCCTAACAGCGCAGACACTATAGAGTGCTTGAGCAACCCTCAGTGTCGGGCGACAAGCCGGAAAATCCCTGCGGAACACGCACAGCAGAATAGCAGCAGCATCAGCAGCAGTAGCAATACAGCATACAGAACTCCACCCTCCCTTGAAGGCTTCGTGTCATTTTTGTCACTGACTATGTACAAAAGAATACGACGACAAGCAAGGGAAAGCTAAAGAAGGAGGGGGAGATATACACAAGATGTTTCACTCGCGAATGATAACGTTTCTCATTTCTCGCTCGCGTAAACAATACGACGTCGTGTAACTTACGTAGCCACACATGCACACAGACAAAGGCATTCAACACATACACAAACGTGACACGAAGGGTAGTAAGCTTACTCACCCGAGTATTTATCCGGCTTGGGCGTCGTGGCCATGGTGCCAGTGTGTTTTTGTTGCTGAACTCCGAAGGATCAGGCTTTCGAGCGAATCGTCATCATCGCGACATACTTTCAAGGGACAAAGGAAAAGGTAAAAGAGGGAAAGGGGGTCGACAACACTTATCAACACCACCGGTCGCGACGACTGATTATTGCAACTATGAGCTGCTGCTGCATCGTAGCCAGGCAGCAAGCAGCAGCAGCAGCAGAGCAGCAGCTAGCACACGCGCGTAAGCTGCTAGAAAGAGAGAGAGACAGGGGGCGCGTTACGTGCCTGCGCCTCATGCGACTGTGTGTGCAAGCAAGCAAGCAAGCAGCCCGACATTCGTGTGTGCTCTTCTGCACATACTAGGCGAGAGCGCGCGCTACTCGCCCCCAAAACTAGCGACATCTTTTGGTCGTGGGTGCGACATTCTAGTATTACGATTGATAAAAGAATCGTGAATAAGCTCGCGGCGAGGTAGATTTGGGTTGGGTCCAAAGATAAGTGGCGTGGTACTGAGATACACGCTCGGATCATCGGAAGGAATTGATTTTTCTCTGTATATTATACGATAGTTTTATCAAACAATATGACATCGTTTTGATTTTACCGACGCATATAGACGCTTATAGAAGGCCAGATTTAATAAAGCAGTTTTTAAGCCGCTAGGGAACCGACTGGCTACGTGGGTTACCCAGTCACCAGCGGGCGTTGCCGTCCGCCAAAGGTTAGTTGTCGTCTGCTTTACATAAAGCGCCGTACCACTCTGTATATTGTCAAGGCGTATAAATAGTATACAATACCGAGACCCAGTGGCTGAATAAAATAAATTGGTTTTTCATATATTAAAAGTAAAGTTTACAAAGACAACGATCGGGACGGATTATCGGGGTCGTTTCATACCTGGCGCTTCAACTTCCGAAGGTAGTTGTTCCGAAGGTAGTTCCACTCACGGGTTATTCAGCGGATTTTGCATCGTTCTCGGCCGGCACGTACGAAACAAGTTTTCGATTAATGCATCACTTTTTACGAATTGCCTCAACTTTTGTATCTACTTCAAAGTAGTAAGTTGTTTCATTACTTGTATACGAATAAAAATCTCTTACAAATACCTAGTTGATGTATTCAGATGTTTGTTCATTGAACGTTTATAATGATACAAAAATGTGACTTTGGTACGGTCAAAATGCACCGATTAAGCGAGTACATGCACAGTTTTCTTTCGTACAAACGAGTTTTCGTCATTTGTCACGCAGGTGCGTATATCCACATATCATACTTCGACGATTAGTTGATGAAAAAAATTCTTTTTCGTTTGTTAAAAGTCAAGTTTAAAGGGCCAGGTGTGCTCGGTAGGGGTTCGATCACTTGCTACCTTCGGAGGTTGAAGCGCCAGGTATGAAACGACCGCGATAATCCGTCCCGATCGTTACCTTTGTAAACATTACTTTTAATATATGAAAAACCAATTTATTTTATTCAGCCGTTGTTGAAGTTTAACGGTTAAATATATTAATTCTGTACGAAAAATGGTTGAAGCTCAAATTTCAATCGAAAAAATCGGTCTGTTTTGAGAAATGTTAGTCCATCAAGTAACCCATTTGCGAAGGAAATATATAGGTACACTCTTAATCGTCGTATTTGACCGCTTAAGTCAGACGATTATAGATTTTAAACGAACAAACTTAATTGTAATACGTTTTTCTTAAAACGTACAATACAACAACTTAAAAATAATTATTTTAATTGTTTATTTACATCCAAATAAATATCAACTTAGAGCGTGTAAAATGATCGGAGTGAAGTATGCTTTAAACGAAAAAAAGTTAAAATTAACACAACGAGCGAATAGAAGGAAATCAATCTGGAAAAAATAATTTAGCCCCAAAACAAAAATATTAAAACAGTTCGGTGCAGCTTGGCGCACCGATCTTACACGGTGTTTCAAGCCTGGCTAGTCATTCAGCAAGGAAAATAAAAAACAGCTGAGAGTTTCTAGCCAGCAGCTTCCTCCCCTACTTTTTCGTTGACGACTTTCACTCTTACTTAGGCCCTTTCTTTCGACTCGACCGTCTACGGAAAATTCATTCGAGGACTCAACAGCTAGTCAGACTAGAGTCTGCGCATCCGTGCGACATCTAACGGATTTTCTGGAACTACCAATTCTTATACACAGCACTGGCCTTCTATAAGCGTCAATATTCGTTGATTTTACTTTAAAAAAATCATATTATCTTTAATTTTTTACCACTGAGGATAATTTCATCGAACATAGTCTATCAATTTAAACGTCAATCTAAAAGATTGAGCTGACGAAATAATTTACATCTTGTAATAAGATCATGTGAATCGTATTTTTTTTCAAATTATACACGATGAATTTTATTTTTAAATTTAGCGCCAAAACAACTGACCATCCTAATCAGCGCGCGCAGCAATGTCGACAATATCTAATGGCCGACGGGTATTGATGTGATTGCAACTTGCTATTTGCCAGAACTTGTGATACTTCTGCTGCAAAGTTTTAATTTGTACGTGTAAATAGTGGAAAAAATTAAAAAACATTGGGTTTATTCGTTACGGCTGCTCAATGCGACAGTGTTTATGTGGTTTGAAAAAATACGCGTGTTTAATGAAAACAGCGATGGAAAGATTGGCCTTGGTCTAATCGATAATCGAGTACGCTCGTATTTGATCGAATTGTAGGTTATGATAGAATCGGAGCTAATATTTTTGACTCGTTACGTTGGTGCAGCTGATCATTTTGAAAAGACGTCTAGCGGCAAACTCAAAGCGATAAACGCTACGTTCTTTGGCGTATCGGTGAATAAATAATAAGAAAACTGAATGAAGTAATGTTTCCTTACGTCGAAGTACAAAGATATTCAGTAATAATGACTTGTAGATGACGTACGTAGACGAGCCGTCGCACGTGTTCAAGCCAAAGCAAAAACAATCAAAATAAACGTGAAGCCATTTTTGTTTTAAATATTTACATTGAATTAAACCGAAAAAACGATTAAAAAAATAGCGAGAAATGGGTAATTCCGGATTGAAGCAACATTGCGAAGTCGCAAAAAAGACTGGAACGCTAAATTTGTCGCATAAAAAACTGGACGAGTTTCCACAGCAGATGGCAAGCCTCGTCGATTTTTTACGTACACTTGACTTGTCGGATAATAAATTTTCAAGACTGCCACTTGAGATAGGAAAGTTTACGCTACTCAAACAGCTCAACGTAAGTTATAATAAATTGACCGAGTTGCCAGACGTTCTTGGTGCGCTGTTGAAGTTGGAGTTGCTTAACGCAAGCGTTAATCAAATTTCTACGCTGCCAATATCTCTGTCCAAACTTACTCATCTCAAGCAGGTTCGTTAACGTTCAATAATTTTTTAATAATTATTTTAGCATGCTATTTATAAACGTAAGATAAACTATACGGGCACAGGAGAAACAGTTACGCGATTGATTGTTAAAAAAACAGAACGATAATAATCCGTTTGGTCGTTTGTTCGCTGTGAAACCCATTACAATGCGGATCGATGTGTCTTGTAAAATTCTTCTTAAAAATCAATGTTGTTCCTTTAACGTACAATGTCCATATAGGTCCAACTTTCGGGCAACGTCATAACCGAATTCCCACTGATGTTTTGTGGTTTGAAACACCTGGATGTTCTAAATTTGTCGCACAATCGTTTGACCACGGTACCGGATGGCGTTAGTGAACTTCACGTCATTGAATTAAATCTCAATCAGAATCAAATAACCGTTTTATCGGATAAACTAGCCGACTGTCCACGATTGAAGACATTACGACTCGAAGAAAATTGCTTGCAATTGGAAGCTATCGGTCGACGTATTCTCGAGGAATCGAACGTTTCCACTCTTGCGCTCGAGGGTAATCTATTTGAGATGAAACGCTTTCCAGATGTCGAAGGTTACGACAAATATATCCTACGATACACGGCTGTTAAGAAGAAGATGTTTTGAATCGTCTACCTGTCTTGGATTCCAATACGTAAATATTAATGTACATAGGTATATTTGTTTTGATTTCGACTCTTGCAATGTATATTTGTCGACAAATTAAATTGTTAGTATTTATTAAATTATTCGTTTACTGGTGTTGTGGCTTTACGACGTATGTAATGCATTCAACTCTCAATTTATTTAGAGCTAGTTTTCTTTACTATCGCACGTTTTATTTTTGGATAGTGTACAACGATTATTCGTACGACAACGACACCGCAGTATGCTCGCTGTAGTGTAAATAGGTGTATTTGTTGGAATAACTTGGTACTTTAGAATTGTTATCGTTGAAGTATTTTCGGTTATTTACCAAAAAATTTTATCGCAATAATTATAAACAGAAAAGAAATTTTTTATTAAAGTTTATACAACGAATGCTATTTTTCCGAATGAGAGTACTTTTTACTCGAAAGTATATGTAAATATGACGGTGCAACATTCACGCGTAATAAAATGTTTTGTACAAGACTAATGAATTCTTGCTAATACGATACTCCATAAGATAGATTTCTCCATGATCATTTTTATCCGTACGGTTGTATTTGATTCTACCGACGATATTGAAAGTCAAGTGCGCGATGGGTTTTCGACGACAAATTGGTATGCGAATAAACTACCATCTTCGTGGTGTATATTACTAATTTCGCCCATTTTTTCGTACAGAGTGTTTTGCGGTTAACGATAATCGATACCCACGACGATTCATGTAATACCTTAGCGTATTGTTTGTAAAAATTATTAAATTACCTAGTAGTACCGTGTTAACGAGATATATGCAAGAAATAAACAAATACATCAATAAAGAACTACACCTTATTTTATTTATAAATCCACATTCAATATTCCTTCTACTCGTCTACGAACAAAAGTATATTTCCAAAAGAGCGTTTCAGGTATAATCGAAAAAGCGCATCGTCACCACCTCGTGCGCAGAGTGGAGGAGCTGAAACAATGCAACTTTCTTTGTCTCTACCTCTCCTCCTCGTTCGAGCATAGCATCGCATATATAAACATACATGTATAATATATTTACAAGAGAAAGATATACGTATACGTGTAAATTGTATAGTTTCGCGAAGAGACAATGCGTTAAATTTATTTTTGACCATCTACCGTTTGACCATGTCACAAGATTAAAAAGATAATCCGTTAAACAAGTTTTTCGAAGGAAACTATAGGAAGCACGGAAATTACGCGTGGCCTTTGGAATCGAATATAGAACGAATGGATACATCAAACACCGAAAATCCACGTTGAAGAGTGCACAGCTGAAGTTGTATATTTGTACATAGGGATCCCGTGTGTACACTCGCAAACCAATACACGCGCGCGGGCGCACAACATATACACAAACACGTATATGTACACATATATACACACACACACACGTACATATATATATGTACGATCGTTACATTAGCCTCGTATCTCTTTGCGGAATAATAAACCAATTATAGCGGTACAAAAATACGTTGCTCGCCAACATGGATAAATCAGCAATTGTCTAATAATTGTGCGAATACAATCAAAAGTAGAAAAGAATTATTATTAAGGATATAATGTAGAATTGGAGACTCGAGAGGTCGCCACTGTGATTTTCCCAAGCGAGCCGAACTGTGCGGCAAGCGCGGATGAGAAATTCTACGAGTATAAAATACAGAAACGATACATCCACGCGAGCACGCCAATAGCAGCACCAGTAACAGCACTAGTAGCAGCAGCAATAAACATCAACTCTCTCCTGCACATGCACACGTTTTCTTACAGTACTTGGAATATATTATAGTATAGGTTAACATATATGTATGTACGAGAGTTAAAGCTGCGACTGAAACGAATGGCTGTACGAACATACATATGCAACATGTATACATGTGTATACTGTATATGTACACACACACACACACACACACACACATAACCTGCTTGCGCCTTGCGATTAACCATTTTTACGCGCTGCAAGGCGCCGTGTTGGATTCGTATTATAAAATTCGCTCTTCGATTCGACTCTACGTGCACGATAAATAATTGATCGACAACTATATTATTTTACAACGATATTTTTCTATTTTTACGATTATAACAATAACGAAAATAACGAGCGATTATTGTACAAATTTATAATTAGGACGATGTCATTGATTTCATCGCGTTTCTCTACATTAGTTTAAGTAGATTTCGTGAAAGAACACGCAAAATAGCTGTGATTTCCCCGTCGGTTGTGGCATGGTGTAACAATAATTGTATTTGGTATCTAACGAGTGACTAGATACGTAAGAAAACGGAACGAATTGGGGTAACGTTGAAATAATTGTAATACAAGTGCGTAAAACTTCGTATCAAAACAATAAACAGATTGATTCCGTGCGAATGATTATTTAAATGTCTATTTGAAAATAAAGTAAAACGCACAACAGTGCATTCGCAATAGTGATTCCACATTAACTCTTTTTTTTTAATTAATTGAGCGCAATAAGCAAGAATCAAGAGTGTCGTTAATTCATTGAGTAATTAAGCATCTCGACCTCAGTCCTCGTTGGAGTATCGTTCTACATCTGCACAAGACTTTTTCGAGATAATTACAATGTTTGTACTAAAATTTATCGTTATTTATACCTACGCATTCTAAACACAACGATTCTTTTGTAGTGTATCAAAACTACCGAGATACTCGTCGTTATTATGCCAATCAAATATCCCTTAACCCAATTCTCCAACAAAAAAAAAGAAAAAAAAGAAAACGATTAGGCGAAAGATAAGTATATACAGGATGATCCATCCAACGAAATATACATACACGGTATATAGTTGGCGGGCGCAGGGCAGTTTGAAAAAACGTCGAAAGGAAACCTGAGCTCGTCGAACCCTCGTCAAAAAAAAAACTTCCTCCCACAATAATCATCGGACAAAATAACACTCGACGAAAGAGAGAGAGAGAGAGAGAGGGGCCAGCTGATCGGTTATCGCAAAAATGCGGCGCTCTCGAATAAAAGGACTCTTCGCGTGTGTGTGTTTGCGCGCGCGCGCGCGCGCGCGTGTGTGTGTGTGTGTGTGTGCGCGCAGAGTGTATTGGTGGGGATAAAAAACCCAGAGAAAAGAAGAGAGAAGCAACACACTCGCCATCTTTGCGTCGAAACGGGCGGCAGTTACGTTGCGGAATCGGCTTAAACCGAGAAAGACTATATAGTTCTATCTGTGCGTGTATATCCCTGTGAAAGATGGCGGCGGCAGTAGCGGCTACGACCCGGCCAGCACAATTAACGACTTCTTCGTGAGAATCATGAGACCAAGAAACGCTTAGGGTATAAGCTTTCTATACTCGTTATTGAAGTAAGTCGACTGTTTACAATTGAAATGACAATTAAAGAATTTTTTCATGTGCGTGCGCGCGTGTGTATTTGTGTGTACGTATGTGCGTACGCGCGTTCTGCACATGTATGCTGAGTGTATGTGTGTGTGTATGCGTATGCGAATGCGAGTGTGAAGGTCCAGGGTGTGTGGAGTGGAGAAAAAAAAAGACGAGAGTGAGCGAGAGAGAAAGCTAGTGTGGTACCGAGGTGCTCTGACTGTGAGGCTGGGGTTCTTGAGGAATTTTGTTAGATTTTCTTGGGGGGAGAGGGAGAGAAAGAGAGAGAGAGATATAGACAGAGTGCTGGATGAGGCGTTGGATGCTGAATGTAAACACGGTGTGTTTAGGCTTGGGTGAGTGATTTTTAGAGTCGCGTGTTTTTATTAATAAACTATTGTTGTTATCGCTTATTTGTCATCCATTCGACCGATTATTTCGTTGTTCTTTTTCATATACCTGAGATTTTCTATGCAACTTTCAATTCATAGTTCATTTGAAGTTTACCTACAGGAAGTTTCTTGTGTCTCTTGAAACCAGCAATGGCAAAGAATAATCTTTGTCTTGAGGTTTTCAAATACCATTATTCTGCTTTATAAATCTATATAATACGTAATCTGTCAAATTGTTTTTAAAACCCATCGATGAATGTCGAATAAAATTTATAATTTTCTATGAAACTCGAGTGGAATATATTTAATCCAAATTGTCATGCATGCATCAATATAATACATGCAGTGTGAATTCTGCTTTACTTTTTATTATGCGAATCGTGATCCCGGTTGTATCTCAGAATTGCTAGTAATTACAAAATGTATCTATATTGAGAACAATTATATTTGGAACTATGTTAATTACATTAAACAAATAAATAAATTCTTCAAGCAATATTTTATAATTGTCAGGTATATTTTTCGCAAGTTGGACAACTTTTAGATCTTTTTATATAAATTTACAAAATATGTAATTAGGATTTATTTTGCGTCTCTCATATAATACTAAAATATATCGAAAATTCAGTAGTTAATGGCATTAAAAAATATATATTTAGTTTTGATGTATATTATGAAGAAGCATATTCATGAAAAACAAATATTGGGTAATGAAAATTATTCATTCTTAAAATCAACTGTATTAAAGAAATTTTCTTTTCCGTTATTTAACAGATAAAGTGAAAAATGGCAGAATCTGAAGATAGTTCAGCATCACCAGATAGTACAACAAAGGAACGCCTTGGATTTGTCCATGGTGAAGATGTTCTCCTTCAGCATAAAGATGGAAAATATTATCTTGGAACGATTGTGGAGGTATGAATATGACCCTATCATCATTTTTGCAATAAAGGAAATATGTATTTTACCTTTTTTTTTTAGTAAGCGCTAATTAATTTAGTCCCACATATGAATCAGATATAATTATAATAATGTCTTAATGCTTACAAACTATAAACAACTTAATTTTTAATATTTGTTTTAATGAATTTTTGATTGAATTAGTCAAATAATAAACTACAAATTATGTTTGAAAATCAACGTAAAGTCAATCAATGCTAACCTCACTTGAGTTACATGCAAGCTGTGCGAAATGTTTTTAAATATCTAAAATTTGTATCATTTCAATAGGTGGATATGGCAGGAGAGAGATGTCGTGTCAAATTTTTGGATAACACATCCTCTTGGTCTTCAGTTAAAGAGCTAACAAAACTAGCATCAGAATCCGATGTCACATGTGTCCTGTGTAAAAAGTCTCAACCTAAAACGGAAAATGACATTGTTACTTGTGATAAGTGTGGTCGAGGGTATCACCAGTTTTGTCATTTGGTAAGAAAAGGATTCTGTAATTATTTATTAATGTGCAAATTGTTATTGCCTGCACATCATGTTAAATAATGTCTTATTGTACAGCCTCAAATAAAAAAAGAAGAAACACTTCCTGATGCACATTGGCAATGTAGAAAATGTTGTGACTCTCAGCAACCTAAAGGTTCTAAGGAAATTAAAAAGTCTATGGTTAAACCCAACATTAGGAAAGTATGCAGTGGTAGGGATCAGCCTCTTCCTCCACCAGATGACAAAACAAAGTTACCGTATGATGTGAGTTAATCCTACGTATACTTACTTGTTTAGAATACACAAGCTAGTACTGTATAATCAATTTTAATTATTATAGCCTGAAATGCTGAACTGGGATGCTCATCACAGAGTAAATGTTGAGCAAATCTACTGTTATTGTGGTTTGAATGGTGAATGGTATACCCAAATGTTGCAGTGTGCTCGATGTAAGCAATGGTTCCACGAGAAATGTATCGGCTGTTTAACTTATCCTCTATATAGTGGTGACAGGTACGCATAGTTCTGAATAAAATCAATTTCTCTTTGAATTTTTCACAAGAAATTTACAATGAAATTTCGATTTTTTTTCAGATTTTATGTGTTTGTTTGTTCAATGTGCAATTACGGCAAGGAATTCGTACGACGATTAGAATTAAAGTGGGTCGATCTTGTTCATTTAATGTTGTACAATCTGACCGTGTACAACGCGAAAAAGTACTATGATTTGGATACTGTGATTGTTCCTTATGCAAATGATAATTGGAGTACATTACAGTTACCTCCAAAAGTACGTTTTTTGTTTTCCCATTTGAACCCGAATGTTTTTAAATTTAATAATAGCATCTCAAATTTAACTAACGTGATTTCCTTCATTTTATAGATCCACGATGTAACTGCACAGGTCCGTAGGGAATCGATACTCGCGATTTTAACAAACAATAGAAATAGGTTTAAGTGTGGTAGAGAAATAAAAAAGCGCACGACAATTTGGGGACTGAGGGTGAGACTGCCGCCGCCATGTCCAGTCGTCAATCTTCCTTCAACTGGAGTTATCGACGACTCGGTGTTACGACGATGTTGGGGCGCCAGCAAAAGATTACAATTCCTTTCTCCCACAACCGAGTACGTCGCCAAACATCCGATAGACAGACGCACAATGACAACCAAATAAACAAATAAACCAATGTGCTAGGTGTAAATATTGTTTCTTTACTTTTTAGGCCTGTATCTTTACCAGAAAGTACAAAGCAATTACATACGTTGAAGCAAAGTTTAGCAGAGAGTGTGGAAATTGCTGTAAATCCATCGGATGTAGTTATGCGAGGTACAATCTATCAGAATTCAGATGCTGACCAAAGCTCTGGACCTAGTCCGACTAATCAAATCACTCAGACCTTGAGAGAGAGGTACATAGAGTCATATTTGACATGCGTTGAACAAACACTCTCTTGCTATTTCGCTTTTTTGCTTTGCTTTTTCCTTGTGCACATTTATATTTGTTTGTGTGTTTCTTGATTTATCGTCTGCTTTTTTTGTGATCATAATTATCATTTTATTTTTCCAATATATAACATTTTTATTTTCGAGTTATCCATTAATTGTAATAAATATTTTTCACCTCATCTTTACAATACTTTGCAGAGTTATTATTATTGATTCATAAGCTTAACAAACAAAACAATCCTAAACCAAAAGCATATAGAAAACAGATATATTTTCAGAATTGTTGATTTCTTTTAATATTAAACAATCACGTTATTTTTTCAAATCAAGTAAGATTAGCTTTCTCATGTATTATGATCTAACAGTAGTGTTTGAAATTTTGTTGTTATTTTAACCTATTTCATCGTGTTATTCCATTAATCAATCCAAACAACCTGATTTTCTGTTTTCAGTTTCCTTTATTTAATTTAAAAGTATTTTCTTTTAGTTTTTTGGTTATTAACTTTTACATTTCGCTTTCGATTTAGCGATAACGAAAAAATGACCCGCAGATACAGTGGCGGTGGTTTTGTGAAAAAATCGGTGCCGTTTCCAAAGCTCAGCCTACAAAGGCGACGTCGACTTATGGCGTTGGGCAACTCACACGACCGGATACTACGCAAACATAAAAAGCGTGATAAGGAGAATGATGAGGACGTCACAATCAAATCGCAGGATATGCGGGATGCGAGGTTACGCAAAGCTAGAAAACTGGTTAAGAATGCTATTGCCAAGGTATATTCATGATTTTCTAAACGAATTTACAAACTAAAACTTTACTGCAAGGTTTTTACTAATAATGATGTCACAATAAGATAAAACGCAATGCAGGTAAAGTAATCTTCTCATAACTGACGTAAATTTTCGCAGAGTAAATCTCGAAATGCAGAAGCAAGCGATTTACCACCGACGCCACCGACATCAGTCTCAGGTCCGCCAACTCCACCAGCAACCACATCTTCGGGAATATCGGAAGTATCAGTACCCAGTTCGCTTGAACTCCAATTGGCCACACCTTCTACCCCAGCCGATACATCTGGTGACGAGACGAGTTCTCGTGGGACATTAGACTCGTTTATACCACCACCGAAAGACTTTGAAGGCAAGAACAATCCGTTCAGGAATCTTAGTGAACTTTTAGGTGTCGTGACACCCTCGTCGTCGTGCAGCAATGGGTCAAGCTGCAGTAGCGCACAATCAACTTTCAATCCGTCTCCCATAACGCTACCATTACCTCTGACGCCTGTTATTTCTCAGCCACTGATTGTTCGGCCTACCAAGAGACAATTGTCGGAAAAGGATATTATCATCGACAGAAATGGTCAGGTCAAGCGAAGAAGGACACACCGTCGTGGCAGACCACCTCAGCAGCAGTCTTTGGTATGTTATTTAGACGCAAAATTAATTACTGCGTTGTGGGTTAACGAACAATTAATTGCACAATTTTTAACAATAATGAATATTCAAATAAAATCTGTATTTACCATGGATTCCTGAAAAGCAGGGGTATCAGCAAACTGCGAGCAAGACAGCAGCAATCATTCCCGCGCGCAATAGCGAGGTGAGAAATCCCGAATTCAACCGTAATCTGCGCAGTTCCTTCAGCACCCCACCGAACGATCGAATTGGCAACTGCGTTGTTGAATACGCACTGAACGATCGTCGACTACGTCAACGTGGTCCATGTACCGACAAAATGCTACCACCACAAAGTGAGCCGAGTACCTCATCGTCAACGACACTGCCAGCAACAGCATCGTCCACCGCTAAAAAGTCACAACCGTGTAGCAATTGTAGCGGTAGCATGCCAAACTCGCCGACAAAGTGTTCACCTGTCAAACAAAACGCACCGGATATCACTATGGATGACCTCAAATCCTCCGTTAACGTGTACTTTAGCGCAGCCAATAGAATCGCTTCTGGTGAAAAGTTTACGATTAAAGCAAAAAGAATTAGTCCAGATGGAATTCCGCAGTATCTTATCGAATGGGATGGTCCCACGGCGTAATTGAACGTTTTCTTCATTTTGATTGTCCTCGAGGCAAATTTAGTATTATAAGTTAAGGAGTAATCGAGTGTTTACTATTTGTTCTTACGAATGTTAACTCATTCGATGGTTTTAACCGAATAAATAGCGAATTATTTGAGCACTTCGCACAGTTGCTTCTGTTCTCAACGTTATGTCATAACGATACATTAATCCGATTTTTATAGAATTTTGGAAATGCTTGAAAACAAATTTACATTTGTACGATTAGGTTTGTCAAAGTATTTTGTCGCTGGTCGACCTATCGTTACAATTCCAACTTGTATTTTACTTTAACTTGGGTTTCGTTATAGAGTACTTACTGCAGCAACCAACATTTATATTACCCATGCATTTCAGCAAGTGGTTGACAAAAAACCGTCCATCCATTGAAAAAAATCTGAAATTTGCTCAAAAACATTTTCGGGAATTCTCTTTGTCATTGTGGTTATTTAACCTTACTTACCCCTTGTCATATTTTCAGTTCAAACACCAATCAGATACGCCGTTAAACTTTGATGTGATGTAATTCAGCGAATTTTCGTGAAATGAAAGTCAAATGAAAAGAAAATTAATAAAACTGGTCGTTCCTCTGAAACTAAACAGGTACAGAACTTAGTGAATACAAATAAAGTCGAATTGAAATCTTTGAAGATTATTTTTCGATACAAATGTAGAGGTAGTTTTTGGTAACAGAACGAATGCAGGTTTTTTTAAAACTCTATTCGATCCAAACGTCTCAAATTTTTATCATACATAATTATTCCACAGAACCAAAAACATTTATATTCGTATACTTGTACAAAATATAATATGTAATCACGTGTAAAATGTAATCAACGACTACACCTTTGTAAAGAAGCCGAGCTCGCAGATTTCATGATTGTTCAACGTCATTGGTACATTTACGTAATTGGATATGGAGTATCATTTATACTCATTTATATGAATAGCGAAATTTTACTTTGTATACATTTTATTTTTTTTACTTCTATTGTAATAGAATTGAAGGAACCGTCATAGTATAAAGTATTGTGTGAATTCGATCGTTGGTTCATTGAATGAAGTTGGTCTCACGGACCGAATTTTGAGAAAGAATCTGAAACACTCGTAAATGACTTATGTAAAAGTATGCTGCCTTCCTTTCTACGTTTACCAATCTTTTAATGCAAAATTTTCTCATTGGTAAAACTAAGTGTTCTTTGATCTTTACCCAATAGCAACGTAATTTTTACAAATACGTTTTCTCCTTGTTCAATCAGCCATGACTAGTTAAGTTTTGGTAAGATCTTATCTATAAAAAATGTTCCGTCAATTCCGTCAAATGGTTGTAGATTTATAAAAAAAGTGCCGGTTGCTAAATCGACGAGGCAGACGGTAAAATGATTAAGTTGACACTGCCAAACTACAATTTTACGTAAAAGCAAACAACCGCAATTCAGCGATATTGTTTATTACATTACTTTTTAAACCTTACGTTCAGATTAATCTCGACTGTTGTTTATGATAATTTTGTCATTAAATATGCTTACCTCAGAGGCATAAGCTTAGCACGCTTTTACTTATAGGTGAATAATAGAGGGGAACATAAGTAAACCAACTTGAAAGACCTTTGTACGTATTGTATGATTATTGACCAAAGTAAATTTGATCTGCACGAAATTTAGAAAGATATATTTCTAATCGTGTGCTGTCGAATGTGACAGTTGTTTTTGAGTCATTAAAATTTCGACTCGTGTACTGATTCCTAATTAAATTGAATATAATGAGTTTGAAGAATTTAAAATTTTAATGATTCTTGTTCGAAATTGAGACTAATTCATGAGTTTAGCAAAGTGAGAAACGATATAGCTGAGAACATATCATTGCAATATCTAGAATGCTTTCGATAAAATATTCTCAGTAAAATCTTATCAAATACGCGGTGTTTACTATAAATTGTTAATTACAATTTATAACGAAATTTATAAATATAAAGACTAAAATCTTACACGATTTAGGTTGTAATTGTTAAGTAGCATACTCGAAAAACAAATTCCAAAGGCTTTCGAGAGCGGTTTACATTAATAGTATAGAACATTTACGAAATGTATACTGAGCTTTTGCCTCAAAATTTTTAAGAAAAATGTAAATGAATAACTTCTGTCTTTCAACGATTTTGTACTCTTTGTTGAAAAGGTAGATGAGAGTACATTAATGCACATTGCACGACTTATTGTCAAGTTCATCAACTATGTAACTGACAACAAGTTCGAGTTTTTTGAGAATTAGAAATTTTTTCGTTTCAAACTCGCTACGTAAGTGGAAATAAAGTCGAAAAGATAGACGAATAATTAATACTGCCAGTATCGTAATGTAAATAATGATGATGATTCTTCTTTATGTCTAAGATTTGGATAGAACATGTAGCCAAGTTAGATAAGTTATACATACACGATAGCGTTTACATGGTTTTCAAGTTTGTACGAATGTTTGTGATAATTTCTAAAGCAATTAGAAATTACGAGTGCATACGTAGTTTGTAAGTTTTGATGTTGGAATTGATTCGATGAAACGAACGAATGATTTATTCCAAGTAAATACATAGTTGAAAAGTACTGAAGATTTTTGTTGAAAGAAATTCTAAAATTAGCAAATTTAGATACGTAATTGACTATTGGAAATAGATTATTGTTTTCAAAAATTTGAGAAGCAAGTTAGGGGTTCATTTTTATTGAATATCATGTGCATTACTGAAATGTTAATCTAAACTATCACGACAAGACGACTGTAATTTCACTATCAATGCTTATTTCTGGATTTTACAAAATGAAAAATTAGATTTTGTTGATATAAACAGTCTCTATGTAAATGACGAATGCTTGATAATTAGTTAAAAAATATTGTAGACGATCGGTTTTCCGATCAAACTTTCATGTACATATTCGAAATAAACATTCAATGAGACAGAGTACGAAATAACATAACGTATTGCGACTGCGGTCAACAATCAATACACGACGATTTTCCATAAAAAAGCCGACCTTTTTTCGTATCGCACAAGAGTGTATAATTCCTAAAAATGAATTGATGTGTAATAGGGTGCGTAATACTTATATGCATATACATATTTCTTTTTTTTTTTCGGATGAGCTGTCTTATGTTATTGACAACATTTTTGGTGTATCTGTTTTTCCAAATTTAGTTTTTAAATTAGCAATTTTGTTCAATAATTGTTATAATGCATATACGAGTAACCTTTATGATTTACTATAAATCTTGCATTGGTTTCTTGAATTTTTTTTTTCGTCACGGTGTTCTTTTTATGCATGTAGAATGATATCGTTTGTAAAACCATCGATGCTACTGGAATATAATTGTTTGATTTCTGTAATGCAATGATGAAGTAATATTTCTTTACGCGTATATTTTTTCGGTTATCAGACTGATTATCTTTCTTTCCAATGTATTCGTTATCATTATACTTTGCATTCGGTACAAATGTTTAATTAGGAATGAATCTTATTGCATGAAAATCGTAGAATGTACGTGACGAGAAACAAATTCTAACTTACAACGTTAGTAATTTGAGTGGAAATGGAATAATTGAAGTTGTAGCATTGTAATTTAATTTTCGTTCGCATAAATTTTACTTAATTATTAAGTTTATCGTATAAGTTTTGAACTATAGAAAAGAAACGCATCTTGCGATTTTTTGATCGACGAATAATACACGTCGAGTTCCACTTAATTGTTGTTCATTAACTCAGTTCGCATTATGAGACTGATTCTACTTTACTTTTTATTTGTCAACGTTTCGCTCATCCGTAGTACGAATTAAGCACTTCGTAAATCATTGATGATTAGAGGTCAGATATTATAAAGATTTGATGGTTAATAAAAAAAACGCTGCCACTTGTAAAAAAAATATTATAATAAATCATTTTACGTGTAGAAAATGCAAATAACACGCTATTTATTTTTATTTTCCTTACGTTCGACTTTTCTCGCGTTATTTATTGTTTTATTTGACTTTGTAGCAAAACAACAATTGTGACATCTCGCTTGTGTAGTAACGTTGAGTCAAGTCAAGAATTGAAAAATGAAACAAAAGTACACGCATCAACGACGGTAACCTCATGTTTACGAAAAAAAAGAAAGAAAAGTTGTACTTGTAAAGTGATAATTATCTTTAACTGGAAATATTGCACGTTTGTAATAATGTGCGTTTGTACGAAAAACGAAATGTTTGCCATTCTGCAGTGATGGTGAACGCACATGCGGTGTATGGTGCAAATTTCAGTATATATATACATAGGGTGTGACTGCTAAGATTTACACGTGTAATTAACAGCACGATTGAAGAATCGAAATCAATTCATAAATGTAAACGAAATCATGCTGTAACTTATAAAAAAGAAGACTGGTGTGACGACTGTGTAGTAATACTTACACTTTTTAAACGGTAATAAACACAATTTCATCATTTCAAAATATGTCTTTTACTCTTCAGTACTTCAAAACCTTTCCTTTAATTATATCAACGGTTAATTATTAAATATGAATATCAAATAATGTTAATTAATTGCAAATATGCCTTTCAGTAATTTGAAATATAAGGTAAAGGAACAACTATACCAAATCGTTCATAGCGTTAATCAACGAAGGCAATGACTGATTAATGATTTTATTGGATTCTCGAACGTGTACGAAAGATACGATATAAATATCGTTTTATACGTTAACCGCTAGGTAACGAATATGCATGATTACGATAGAGTATATTTTCTATTGTTTTAACGCGAAGAGAGACGTACCGTGTTTTACCTAAATCATAAGATCTCACGAAAAACAAAATCAAGTAAAACAAACGTGATCTTCCACGAGAACTTCTCAACGTTCGAACGTGTAAAATGTAAGTTATGTAAGATATGAAATGTCGAAAATAACTCAATTCAAAGTATTACCCGTATTAATCTCACATTAACATGTAATTTTTATATTACATTGAAGTTCTTTGGAGGAATTCACATTGCTCGTGTTTTCACTTATCTATGGCTTCGTAATCCGAAGAAATATATAATTAGACAGATCCGAGCAAGATGGCACACATATCTATATTAGAATAAGTGAATAATCAATAGAAACACTTGGATAGGTTGATTTTCCAACAATCGGATTCGAAAGCATACGACGAATTGCTTTTTTAGATGGTTTTATTTCTCAAACCCTTTGAACGATCTAAAATTAAAAAACGATGAAGCTTTTTCAATTGAGAAGACGAGAAAACAAAGAACACATGCATACTAAGAAACGTACGTATACGTTCGAAATCATTCGAATCTTTTTGAAAATTTCATGCGATGTACACGAGGATAATGTATACTATATATGCCTGCAATTCGGTTAATATCGAATGAAATAATCAAGTCCATGCGGATTAAAGATAGAGATTTCATTGAGATGTTCGAGAATGCAATGTACGGTGGGAATGTTTATAAAAATGTGACACTTTATTTACAATTTGGTTACACGTGGTTGAACACTCCAAATAAATGTTTTACATTGTAGAAAGTTATTTCAGCAACTGTCTTTCGCTCAAACATCATCTCTCAAGATTCACCTTTTCAAATTTAATTCTCATTCAATGTTTAAGTTTTGAAAAATAAACGTTAAACAAATATTTGGAGATAAGAGAGCGTAACATTTCCAAAATAAACACAAAAAATGCAATCAATTGACCAATTAACCAGATTAAGCAAACTTCGATTAAAAAAATATTATCGGACTTTATTTCATTCTCTTTGTCTTCCATTGACATAGGTATTGGAGTGGTTTTAAAAGGATAAAGCTTTCTATCAATGCCACTTTCAATTAAAAGTTGCATCATTTGCTCGATTTTGTCAACGAAGGGTGATGCCATTTCAAATAAATGTACACAAACAGCCGCGGCGTAAGTTAATTCGACCTCAGCCATTTTAACCATTGAAATTTTGTTTGCATGCACGTAAGACGTCATTAAACGTTCGGCTCTAACCGACGACATCAAGCATGCTGAATTTTGTTTCTTCTTCAATCTTAAAATACAATGTTCCATATTTTTCTCGATGACGACCTTATTTAAAATTGTCTGAACATAAGGATTGTCCGTTTGGGACAAACGATCCAAAGATGCAGGTGTCCCGTAGAAACGTAAACCAGATAAAGCCAAATCCTGAACATTCGGATATAATATTTCGGTTTCGATTACTTGGATATTTAAAAAATTTGAATACAATTCGTTTGTATAAATTATCGATGAAAGTAGAATGCTAACGAGGTATACTGTTCTAGCCGATTCCTTACATTGATTTTCCACGACTACGCCAGCTAAAATCTGCACTGTGTAAAAAATGTTTGGAGCTCCGTTTTGACGTTCGACAATATGTAAAATATAGGTTGCCAAAATCACTATAATAGGGATAGCAAACATACATAAGAACATTTCTCTAGGAATTTCAAGTTTTTTAACAACGAATACCGGTACTAATGCGACTGTACTTTCATATCCATCTTTCCCTCTGACAAAAAGTAAATTGGCCGTGCAATTGTTATCTGGACACCAACCACTTGATAATGCTATTTTATTTAAGTATAAATTTATTTGGTTACGTTTCAGTTGATCAAATATCATTTGTTTCGATGTATTCGAGGCATTGTTGTCGATACTAACGTTATATTGAAAGTTAAGTCTGTTTGCTATGAAAATTAACTTACGACTAAAATGAATGACTGTCTTCTCACCATGTTTATTAATGGTCACGAACGGTGGATTCACACGAACGTACGCTGTGAATACAAATTTATTGAGATTTTGTAATTTATCTGGAAATACGTGTATTTTCATTGTCAAAGGTTCTTTATTTAAAAACGAGAAAAACGGATTGTAATGATAAACAAATGCTTCGTCGACGTGTTTCTCTTGTATTATCGAAAAATCTAAAAACTTGTTATTCCAAGCTTTGATGCACACTTGTCGAAAAACATTTTCATCGTTCATACCGTAAGAACGTTTAGACTTTAAAAATACCATTAGCCATTTCGGTCTCGGGTACTTTGGTGAACGTTTGATGAAAACATTGAGTTGTCCTTCAAGTTTACTCGATTTAATGTACGTTTCGATTTCAGAAGTAACGCCAAAGATCACAAATAGAGATACGTGTCTTGGATTATTGTAGACTGGTGAAACGAGATTTACATCGGTTAATCTTGATAAATTTATCATAATACTCGGATATTTGTTCATTATATTCTGCTCAGCATGATATTGTTTTATATCGTAGTTTTTATTGCTAATATCAGTTGTTGAAATTATGGTAATTTGATGAGGCTGTAGACGTTTGATTTGTCTAAGTAATATATCGAACCAACCACGTGACTTACTATCTAGAAGGTTTGATCTGTTTGATAATAAAGGATTCGATGAGACAGGTATAACTAGATATAAGTAGACTATTATTTCGAAAAATTTTAACATTCTAAGATGTATATTAACTATACACTAATCTATTGCTTCAGCAAAGATCGGTCTGTTATTGGATGATGTACTCTAGTCTTTGCGAATGTGTATCTTTATTTATAGTTACTCGCACTTTTTTTAAGAATAATATAAAAGCTCAATAGTTGGTAATTTCTAAATAATTGATTTTTTTGTAAAACAATTAATTTTAGAACTATTGCCTATACTAGTTTAGGTTGTTTCCGCGATTTCCAAAATTTCACATTGATTTTAAACTTGTCTACTTCACTATTGCTCCAATACCAACTAATATTTTTACACTACTCACTACAAAATCTACTAACTTGAAAATCAATTAGTCGATACTAATTTACAAATGAATATTTGCACAGATTGCAAATTCAACCTACGTATTTGTTTTTTTTTATATTACAATCAATACATATTCGAGTGAGAAAAAAATCAATAGTAATGTTTTAAAAAGTTCTTTCGGAATTAAAAAAAGTAGGTTTAACACGTTTCGAATTTGTAAAAAGGAAAAAGAAGTATATTAAACAAAATAATCAAGTACTAAAAGATTTTAAATGAATTATTTATTGGCCTATTCATCGTTAGATTTATTGTAAATCTATATACTCACAAGTGAAATAATTTGATTACGGTGGAATAAGATAATTGTATAAAAATTACGTGTTTATTCATTAAATACGAATATTATCTACTTAAATAAACAAACAAGCACGTATTTATTTTCAATCTAATATATAAATGGTAGACTTCGGCATTCATGAAAGACCATACAAGCGCATACACCCACCACTTCGTACTATTTTCTTCTTTTATGGGCCATCTAACACATAAATTAAGCACCGAGTACGGAAAGAGAATGTTGCATCATTCGTTACAATTATGTGTTTATGATATTGGGAGTTTTTATATGACCTTCGTACATTTAAAATAGTGGTAAAAAAGAACTGATATATTAATGAATTATAATAGGATTTATTAAGTCGTAACAAATAAAATCGACTTGCAAATTTATAAGATGAAAATAAATATTCAGTAATAATCTTTGAATCATTTTTAGAAATATATTGTTTCAATAAATATCATATAACATAAAACATGAGTTTCTGTTGATATATAAGGTGTAAAACTTAGCTTCCGTCCTTTTTGCAATAGATTGTTTTAGCGGAAAGTTGTAGTCGAAATAAATAGATCGTAGATGTCATACAATTAGTTAGGTATTTGTAAACATAACGCCATCGAGATATTAGTCGATTTGGGTCTGCATTATAAAGTAATGCTCGATTATACATGTCAGCCTAAGACCCAAATTATCGTCATTAGCTGCAGGTTTTAATTTTCTGCTTTAATATTAAGAAAACTGCGGCTGACACTCATCCAATGCTCTCAAATACTTATGGTCAAAACGCTCTTAGTGAAAGAATGTGCCGAGAATGGTTTCAACCCTTCAAGAACGGTGACTTTGAAATTGAAAACTGAAAAATTTTCAAATCGTTCAAGTCATCATTCACTCATATCTACAACGATATCCAAATCACCATCCAATATCGTTGCAAATCATCCATCGTAATCCAAATAGTAATCAACGGAATTGCGACACGTACGAAGTTTGTACATATCGGCCAAATTACACCGCGGCCCATTTAGTCCCTCGGTATGTGATTGTGGATACCGGGGATGGCGTAAACGTCGACTAAAGCGTCGAATACCGCGGATTCACCATCCACCGGACCTCGTCAAGATCTCACGCACCACCAAGATTTCGCGTGGCCCTTATATCGCCAGAGTTGTTGGATTGGAAAATGAGGGAACCTCCAAAATACGGGCAACGCTCGATCTATTATGTTTTTGTAACCTGATATCGCGATATCAGGACGCGCTTAGAAGAGGTGCTTTGTATCGCCTAAATTAGTATTATTACAATAATGCAAAGAAGTTGTATTATTGAAGTATTGTTGTTAATATTATTAATGTTTTGTTATCGTTCAAGTATATTATTATTAAGGTAGTTACATTGCAAAGATATACAAATTCGGTATAATGTTAAGCGAAATTTTAATTATATTTGATAAAGCGTGCGTCTCACTAATGTTCTGTCCAATACAATTGTTAATAATATTAATTAGAATAAATGTCGTATTACCGCATAAATCATGTATTCTATTGTATTTTAATCACCGCCCTGCTCTTCACTCCCTTCCCTTCAATCCTTTCCCTTCGCTCCTTTCGAGAGATACCCCATCTTGAGGGTAACTTGGAACGATTATCGTCGTACATACTTAGAGCTGTCCTTGCCATACCTTTCATTAATTCGAATCGCGTGGGTAGTTTTCATTTTAGATCAAACGTAACTTAAAAACCATAGAAAACACGAAAAAAATTTTCGAATCGTTCAAGTCATCATTCACTCATATCTACAACGATATCCAAATCATCATCCAATATCGTTGCAAATCATCCATCGTAATCCAAATAGTAATCAACGGAATTGCGACACGTACGAAGTTTGTACATGACGACTTCAACGATATCTTTCGAGATCTATAGTATGGAGATAGCTATTAGGAAAAAGTGAAAGTTAGAAATCCGGCAGAAAAAACGACACGGGCCCCCTTGTTTAAGTTTTCCTTTCAAGGCGCGCCCGCTCGCCGCAGGGGTCAAACGGCGACTTTAAAACAGCCTAATATTAGCGTCGGCGGGGAAAAGGTATACTTGACGCTAATTGCAGTCTGGAACGCCAATCCTTTTCGTTCTCCCTACTATGCATCTCTTTTGGCCCGCCTTTGGTCTCGGGTATAAATACCAGTTCCCGTCTTGTTCGCATTCACTTCACTGTCTTCAGAGCACTGCTCAGTTACAACATTCCAAGTATCCAGAGTCAAGATGGATTCATCGCAGCACCAGGTCGAAACTCCATCTGCCAACAGCGAGGACGTGCGAAAATCGTCCGAGATGGAGCTTTCCATGGCGTTGGAGCGGAGCAAATCCAAGGAATGTGGCGTTTGTCTGGACGTCGTCTTGGAGAAACCCGTCAGCGAGCGAACTTTCGGGATTCTCGAAAATTGCAATCATTGCTACTGCTTTGATTGCATTAGCAAGTGGCGCAATGTCGAGGCACCCGGAGATCGCTCCCAAATCGTGACATCGTGTCCGGAGTGCCGTACGCCGTCGAAGATAGTCTGCCCAAGCAAACATTGGGTAGACGGAAAAGAAGCGAAAGAGGCGTTGATCGAGCAGTACAAAATTATGTTAAGGTAATCGCTTACTTTATTTTTTGGGCTAAATACGAATACGAAACGCATATTTTATTAATTACTTGCAATGCGTCATACTAATTTCATTTTGTTTATCCCATTGCAGCTGCTTTTCGTCTGGGACATCCGCAGAGTATCGGCCAAATTACACCGCGGCCCATTTAGTCCCTCGGTATGTGATTGTGGATACCGGGGATGGCGTAAACGTCGACTAAAGCGTCGAATACCGCGGATTCACCATCCACCGGACCTCGTCAAGATCTCACGCACCACCAAGATTTCGCGTGGCCCTTATATCGCCAGAGTTGTTGGATTGGAAAATGAGGGAACCTCCAAAATACGGGCAACGCTCGATCTATTATGTTTTTGTAACCTGATATCGCGATATCAGGACGCGCTTAGAAGAGGTGCTTTGTATCGCCTAAATTAGTATTATTACAATAATGCAAAGAAGTTGTATTATTGAAGTATTGTTGTTAATATTATTAATGTTTTGTTATCGTTCAAGTATATTATTATTAAGGTAGTTACATTGCAAAGATATACAAATTCGGTATAATGTTAAGCGAAATTTTAATTATATTTGATAAAGCGTGCGTCTCACTAATGTTCTGTCCAATACAATTGTTAATAATATTAATTAGAATAAATGTCGTATTACCGCATAAATCATGTATTCTATTGTATTTTAATCACCGCCCTGCTCTTCACTCCCTTCCCTTCAATCCTTTCCCTTCGCTCCTTTCGAGAGATACCCCATCTTGAGGGTAACTTGGAACGATTATCGTCGTACATACTTAGAGCTGTCCTTGCCATACCTTTCATTAATTCGAATCGCGTGGGTAGTTTTCATTTTAGATCAAACGTAACTTAAAAACCATAGAAAACACGAAAAAATTTTCGAATCGTTCAAGTCATCATTCACTCATATCTACAACGATATCCAAATCATCATCCAATATCGTTGCAAATCATCCATCGTAATCCAAATAGTAATCAACGGAATTGCGACACGTACGAAGTTTGTACATGACGACTTCAACGATATCTTTCGAGATCTATAGTATGGAGATAGCTATTAGGAAAAAGTGAAAGTTAGAAATCCGGCAGAAAAACGACACGGGCCCCTTGTTTAAGTTTTCCTTTCAAGGCGCGCCCGCTCGCCGCAGGGGTCAAACGGCGACTTTAAAACAGCCTAATATTAGCGTCGGCGGGGAAAAAGGTATACTTGACGCTAATTGCAGTCTGGAACGCCAATCCTTTTCGTTCTCCCTACTATGCATCTCTTTTGGCCCGCCTTTGGTCTCGGGTATAAATACCAGTTCCCGTCTTGTTCGCATTCACTTCACTGTCTTCAGAGCACTGCTCAGTTACAACATTCATAGTATCCAGAGTCAAGATGGATTCATCGCAGCACCAGGTCGAAACTCCATCTGCCAACAGCGAGGACGTGCGAAAATCGTCCGAGATGGAGCTTTCCATGGCGTTGGAGCGGAGCAAATCCAAGGAATGTGGCGTTTGTCTGGACGTCGTCTTGGAGAAACCCGTCAGCGAGCGAACTTTCGGGATTCTCGAAAATTGCAATCATTGCTACTGCTTTGATTGCATTAGCAAGTGGCGCAATGTCGAGGCACCCGGAGATCGCTCCCAAATCGTGACATCGTGTCCGGAGTGCCGTACGCCGTCGAAGATAGTCTGCCCAAGCAAACATTGGGTAGACGGAAAAGAAGCGAAAGAGGCGTTGATCGAGCAGTACAAAATTATGTTAAGGTAATCGCTTACTTTATTTTTTGGGCTAAATACGAATACGAAACGCATATTTTATTAATTACTTGCAATGCGTCATACTAATTTCATTTTGTTTATCCCATTGCAGCTGCTTTTCGTCTGGGACATCCGCAGAGTATCGGCCAAATTACACCGCGGCCCATTTAGTCCCTCGGTATGTGATTGTGGATACCGGGGATGGCGTAAACGTCGACTAAAGCGTCGAATACCGCGATTCACCATCCACCGGACCTCGTCAAGATCTCACGCACCACCAAGATTTCGCGTGGCCCTTATATCGCCAGAGTTGTTGGATTGGAAAATGAGGGAACCTCCAAAATACGGGCAACGCTCGATCTATTATGTTTTTGTAACCTGATATCGCGATATCAGGACGCGCTTAGAAGAGGTGCTTTGTATCGCCTAAATTAGTATTATTACAATAATGCAAAGAAGTTGTATTATTGAAGTATTGTTGTTAATATTATTAATGTTTTGTTATCGTTCAAGTATATTATTATTAAGGTAGTTACATTGCAAAGATATACAAATTCGGTATAATGTTAAGCGAAATTTTAATTATATTTGATAAAGCGTGCGTCTCACTAATGTTCTGTCCAATACAATTGTTAATAATATTAATTAGAATAAATGTCGTATTACCGCATAAATCATGTATTCTATTGTATTTTAATCACCGCCCTGCTCTTCACTCCCTTCCCTTCAATCCTTTCCTTCGCTCCTTTCGAGAGATACCCCATCTTGAGGGTAACTTGGAACGATTATCGTCGTACATACTTAGAGCTGTCCTTGCCATACCTTTCATTAATTCGAATCGCGTGGGTAGTTTTCATTTTAGATCAAACGTAACTTAAAAACCATAGAAAACACGAAAAAAATTTTCGAATCGTTCAAGTCATCATTCACTCATATCTACAACGATATCCAAATCATCATCCAATATCGTTGCAAATCATCCATCGTAATCCAAATAGTAATCAACGGAATTGCGACACGTACGAAGTTTGTACATGACGACTTCAACGATATCTTTCGAGATCTATAGTATGGAGATAGCTATTAGGAAAAAGTGAAAGTTAGAAATCCGGCAGAAAAAACGACACGGGCCCCCTTGTTTAAGTTTTCCTTTCAAGGCGCGCCCGCTCGCCGCAGGGGTCAAACGGCGACTTTAAAACAGCCTAATATTAGCGTCGGCGGGGAAAAAGGTATACTTGACGCTAATTGCAGTCTGGAACGCCAATCCTTTTCGTTCTCCCTACTATGCATCTCTTTTGGCCCGCCTTTGGTCTCGGGTATAAATACCAGTTCCCGTCTTGTTCGCATTCACTTCACTGTCTTCAGAGCACTGCTCAGTTACAACATTCAAGTATCCAGAGTCAAGATGGATTCATCGCAGCACCAGGTCGAAACTCCATCTGCCAACAGCGAGGACGTGCGAAAATCGTCCGAGATGGAGCTTTCCATGGCGTTGGAGCGGAGCAAATCCAAGGAATGTGGCGTTTGTCTGGACGTCGTCTTGGAGAAACCCGTCAGCGAGCGAACTTTCGGGATTCTCGAAAATTGCAATCATTGCTACTGCTTTGATTGCATTAGCAAGTGGCGCAATGTCGAGGCACCCGGAGATCGCTCCCAAATCGTGACATCGTGTCCGGAGTGCCGTACGCCGTCGAAGATAGTCTGCCCAAGCAAACATTGGGTAGACGGAAAAGAAGCGAAAGAGGCGTTGATCGAGCAGTACAAAATTATGTTAAGGTAATCGCTTACTTTATTTTTTGGGCTAAATACGAATACGAAACGCATATTTTATTAATTACTTGCAATGCGTCATACTAATTTCATTTTGTTTATCCCATTGCAGCTGCTTTTCGTCTGGGACATCCGCAGAGTATCGGCCAAATTACACCGCGGCCCATTTAGTCCCTCGGTATGTGATTGTGGATACCGGGGATGGCGTAAACGTCGACTAAAGCGTCGAATACCGCGGATTCACCATCCACCGGACCTCATCAAGATCTCACGCACCACCAAGATTTCGCGTGGCCCTTATATCGCCAGAGTTGTTGGATTGGAAAATGAGGGAACCTCCAAAATACGGGCAACGCTCGATCTATTATGTTTTTGTAACCTGATATCGCGATATCAGGACGCGCTTAGAAGAGGTGCTTTGTATCGCCTAAATTAGTATTATTACAATAATGCAAAGAAGTTGTATTATTGAAGTATTGTTGTTAATATTATTAATGTTTTGTTATCGTTCAAGTATATTATTATTAAGGTAGTTACATTGCAAAGATATACAAATTCGGTATAATGTTAAGCGAAATTTTAATTATATTTGATAAAGCGTGCGTCTCACTAATGTTCTGTCCAATACAATTGTTAATAATATTAATTAGAATAAATGTCGTATTACCGCATAAATCATGTATTCTATTGTATTTTAATCACCGCCCTGCTCTTCACTCCCTTCCCTTCAATCCTTTCCCTTCGCTCCTTTCGAGAGATACCCCATCTTGAGGGTAACTTGGAACGATTATCGTCGTACATACTTAGAGCTGTCCTTGCCATACCTTTCATTAATTCGAATCGCGTGGGTAGTTTTCATTTTAGATCAAACGTAACTTAAAAAACCATAGAAAACACGAAAAAAATTTTCGAATCGTTCAAGTCATCATTCACTCATATCTACAACGATATCCAAATCATCATCCAATATCGTTGCAAATCATCCATCGTAATCCAAATAGTAATCAACGGAATTGCGACACGTACGAAGTTTGTACATGACGACTTCAACGATATCTTTCGAGATCTATAGTATGGAGATAGCTATTAGGAAAAAGTGAAAGTTAGAAATCCGGCAGAAAAAACGACACGGGCCCCCTTGTTTAAGTTTTCCTTTCAAGGCGCGCCCGCTCGCCGCAGGGGTCAAACGGCGACTTTAAAACAGCCTAATATTAGCGTCGGCGGGGAAAAAGGTATACTTGACGCTAATTGCAGTCTGGAACGCCAATCCTTTTCGTTCTCCCTACTATGCATCTCTTTTGGCCCGCCTTTGGTCTCGGGTATAAATACCAGTTCCCGTCTTGTTCGCATTCACTTCACTGTCTTCAGAGCACTGCTCAGTTACAACATTCAAGTATCCAGAGTCAAGATGGATTCATCGCAGCACCAGGTCGAAACTCCATCTGCCAACAGCGAGGACGTGCGAAAATCGTCCGAGATGGAGCTTTCCATGGCGTTGGAGCGGAGCAAATCCAAGGAATGTGGCGTTTGTCTGGACGTCGTCTTGGAGAAACCCGTCAGCGAGCGAACTTTCGGGATTCTCGAAAATTGCAATCATTGCTACTGCTTTGATTGCATTAGCAAAGTGGCGCAATGTCGAGGCACCCGGAGATCGCTCCCAAATCGTGACATCGTGTCCGGAGTGCCGTACGCCGTCGAAGATAGTCTGCCCAAGCAAACATTGGGTAGACGGAAAAGAAGCGAAAGAGGCGTTGATCGAGCAGTACAAAATTATGTTAAGGTAATCGCTTACTTTATTTTTTGGGCTAAATACGAATACGAAACGCATATTTTATTAATTACTTGCAATGCGTCATACTAATTTCATTTTGTTTATCCCATTGCAGCTGCTTTTCGTCTGGGACATCCGCAGAGTATCGGCCAAATTACACCGCGGCCCATTTAGTCCCTCGGTATGTGATTGTGGATACCGGGGATGGCGTAAACGTCGACTAAAGCGTCGAATACCGCGGATTCACCATCCACCGGACCTCATCAAGATCTCACGCACCACCAAGATTTCGCGTGGCCCTTATATCGCCAGAGTTGTTGGATTGGAAAATGAGGGAACCTCCAAAATACGGGCAACGCTCGATCTATTATGTTTTTGTAACCTGATATCGCGATATCAGGACGCGCTTAGAAGAGGTGCTTTGTATCGCCTAAATTAGTATTATTACAATAATGCAAAGAAGTTGTATTATTGAAGTATTGTTGTTAATATTATTAATGTTTTGTTATCGTTCAAGTATATTATTATTAAGGTAGTTACATTGCAAAGATATACAAATTCGGTATAATGTTAAGCGAAATTTTAATTATATTTGATAAAGCGTGCGTCTCACTAATGTTCTGTCAATACAATTGTTAATAATATTAATTAGAATAAATGTCGTATTACCGCATAAATCATGTATTCTATTGTATTTTAATCACCGCCCTGCTCTTCACTCCCTTCCCTTCAATCCTTTCCCTTCGCTCCTTTCGAGAGATACCCCATCTTGAGGGTAACTTGGAACGATTATCGTCGTACATACTTAGAGCTGTCCTTGCCATACCTTTCATTAATTCGAATCGCGTGGGTAGTTTTCATTTTAGATCAAACGTAACTTAAAAAACCATAGAAAACACGAAAAAAATTTTCGAATCGTTCAAGTCATCATTCACTCATATCTACAACGATATCCAAATCATCATCCAATATCGTTGCAAATCATCCATCGTAATCCAAATAGTAATCAACGGAATTGCGACACGTACGAAGTTTGTACATGACGACTTCAACGATATCTTTCGAGATCTATAGTATGGAGATAGCTATTAGGAAAAAGTGAAAGTTAGAAATCCGGCAGAAAAAACGACACGGGCCCCCTTGTTTAAGTTTTCCTTTCAAGGCGCGCCCGCTCGCCGCAGGGGTCAAACGGCGACTTTAAACAGCCTAATATTAGCGTCGGCGGGGAAAAAGGTATACTTGACGCTAATTGCAGTCTGGAACGCCAATCCTTTTCGTTCTCCCTACTATGCATCTCTTTTGGCCCGCCTTTGGTCTCGGGTATAAATACCAGTTCCCGTCTTGTTCGCATTCACTTCACTGTCTTCAGAGCACTGCTCAGTTACAACATTCAAGTATCCAGAGTCAAGATGGATTCATCGCAGCACCAGGTCGAAACTCCATCTGCCAACAGCGAGGACGTGCGAAAATCGTCCGAGATGGAGCTTTCCATGGCGTTGGAGCGGAGCAAATCCAAGGAATGTGGCGTTTGTCTGGACGTCGTCTTGGAGAAACCCGTCAGCGAGCGAACTTTCGGGATTCTCGAAAATTGCAATCATTGCTACTGCTTTGATTGCATTAGCAAGTGGCGCAATGTCGAGGCACCCGGAGATCGCTCCCAAATCGTGACATCGTGTCCGGAGTGCCGTACGCCGTCGAAAGTCTGCCCAAGCAAACATTGGGTAGACGGAAAAGAAGCGAAAGAGGCGTTGATCGAGCAGTACAAAATTATGTTAAGGTAATCGCTTACTTTATTTTTTGGGCTAAATACGAATACGAAACGCATATTTTATTAATTACTTGCAATGCGTCATACTAATTTCATTTTGTTTATCCCATTGCAGCTGCTTTTCGTCTGGGACATCCGCAGAGTATCGGCCAAATTACACCGCGGCCCATTTAGTCCCTCGGTATGTGATTGTGGATACCGGGGATGGCGTAAACGTCGACTAAAGCGTCGAATACCGCGGATTCACCATCCACCGGACCTCATCAAGATCTCACGCACCACCAAGATTTCGCGTGGCCCTTATATCGCCAGAGTTGTTGGATTGGAAAATGAGGGAACCTCCAAAATACGGGCAACGCTCGATCTATTATGTTTTTGTAACCTGATATCGCGATATCAGGACGCGCTTAGAAGAGGTGCTTTGTATCGCCTAAATTAGTATTATTACAATAATGCAAAGAAGTTGTATTATTGAAGTATTGTTGTTAATATTATTAATGTTTTGTTATCGTTCAAGTATATTATTATTAAGGTAGTTACATTGCAAAGATATACAAATTCGGTATAATGTTAAGCGAAATTTTAATTATATTTGATAAAGCGTGCGTCTCACTAATGTTCTGTCAATACAATTGTTAATAATATTAATTAGAATAAATGTCGTATTACCGCATAAATCATGTATTCTATTGTATTTTAATCACCGCCCTGCTCTTCACTCCCTTCCCTTCAATCCTTTCCCTTCGCTCCTTTCGAGAGATACCCCATCTTGAGGGTAACTTGGAACGATTATCGTCGTACATACTTAGAGCTGTCCTTGCCATACCTTTCATTAATTCGAATCGCGTGGGTAGTTTTCATTTTAGATCAAACGTAACTTAAAAACCATAGAAAACACGAAAAAAATTTTCGAATCGTTCATGTCATCATTCACTCATATCTACAACGATATCCAAATCATCATCCAATATCGTTGCAAATCATCCATCGTAATCCAAATAGTAATCAACGGAATTGCGACACGTACGAAGTTTGTACATGACGACTTCAACGATATCTTTCGAGATCTATAGTATGGAGATAGCTATTAGGAAAAAGTGAAAGTTAGAAATCCGGCAGAAAAAACGACACGGGCCCCTTGTTTAAGTTTTCCTTTCAAGGCGCGCCCGCTCGCCGCAGGGGTCAAACGGCGACTTTAAAACAGCCTAATATTAGCGTCGGCGGGGAAAAAGGTATACTTGACGCTAATTGCAGTCTGGAACGCCAATCCTTTTCGTTCTCCCTACTATGCATCTCTTTTGGCCCGCCTTTGGTCTCGGGTATAAATACCAGTTCCCGTCTTGTTCGCATTCACTTCACTGTCTTCAGAGCACTGCTCAGTTACAACATTCAAGTATCCAGAGTCAAGATGGATTCATCGCAGCACCAGGTCGAAACTCCATCTGCCAACAGCGAGGACGTGCGAAAATCGTCCGAGATGGAGCTTTCCATGGCGTTGGAGCGGAGCAAATCCAAGGAATGTGGCGTTTGTCTGGACGTCGTCTTGGAGAAACCCGTCAGCGAGCGAACTTTCGGGATTCTCGAAAATTGCAATCATTGCTACTGCTTTGATTGCATTAGCAAATAGCTCAATGTCGAGGCACCCGGAGATCGCTCCCAAATCGTGACATCGTGTCCGGAGTGCCGTACGCCGTCGAAGATAGTCTGCCCAAGCAAACATTGGGTAGACGGAAAAGAAGCGAAAGAGGCGTTGATCGAGCAGTACAAAATTATGTTAAGGTAATCGCTTACTTTATTTTTTGGGCTAAATACGAATACGAAACGCATATTTTATTAATTACTTGCAATGCGTCATACTAATTTCATTTTGTTTATCCCATTGCAGCTGCTTTTCGTCTGGGACATCCGCAGAGTATCGGCCAAATTACACCGCGGCCCATTTAGTCCCTCGGTATGTGATTGTGGATACCGGGGATGGCGTAAACGTCGACTAAAGCGTCGAATACCGCGGATTCACCATCCACCGGACCTCATCAAGATCTCACGCACCACCAAGATTTCGCGTGGCCCTTATATCGCCAGAGTTGTTGGATTGGAAAATGAGGGAACCTCCAAAATACGGGCAACGCTCGATCTATTATGTTTTTGTAACCTGATATCGCGATATCAGGACGCGCTTAGAAGAGGTGCTTTGTATCGCCTAAATTAGTATTATTACAATAATGCAAAGAAGTTGTATTATTGAAGTATTGTTGTTAATATTATTAATGTTTTGTTATCGTTCAAGTATATTATTATTAAGGTAGTTACATTGCAAAGATATACAAATTCGGTATAATGTTAAGCGAAATTTTAATTATATTTGATAAAGCGTGCGTCTCACTAATGTTCTGTCCAATACAATTGTTAATAATATTAATTAGAATAAATGTCGTATTACCGCATAAATCATGTATTCTATTGTATTTTAATCACCGCCCTGCTCTTCACTCCCTTCCCTTCAATCCTTTCCCTTCGCTCCTTTCGAGAGATACCCCATCTTGAGGGTAACTTGGAACGATTATCGTCGTACATACTTAGAGCTGTCCTTGCCATACCTTTCATTAATTCGAATCGCGTGGGTAGTTTTCATTTTAGATCAAACGTAACTTAAAAAACCATAGAAAACACGAAAAAAATTTTCGAATCGTTCAAGTCATCATTCACTCATATCTACAACGATATCCAAATCATCATCCAATATCGTTGCAAATCATCCATCGTAATCCAAATAGTAATCAACGGAATTGCGACACGTACGAAGTTTGTACATGACGACTTCAACGATATCTTTCGAGATCTATAGTATGGAGATAGCTATTAGGAAAAAGTGAAAGTTAGAAATCCGGCAGAAAAAACGACACGGGCCCCCTTGTTTAAGTTTTCCTTTCAAGGCGCGCCCGCTCGCCGCAGGGGTCAAACGGCGACTTTAAAACAGCCTAATATTAGCGTCGGCGGGGAAAAAGGTATACTTGACGCTAATTGCAGTCTGGAACGCCAATCCTTTTCGTTCTCCCTACTATGCATCTCTTTTGGCCCGCCTTTGGTCTCGGGTATAAATACCAGTTCCCGTCTTGTTCGCATTCACTTCACTGTCTTCAGAGCACTGCTCAGTTACAACATTCCAAGTATCCAGAGTCAAGATGGATTCATCGCAGCACCAGGTCGAAACTCCATCTGCCAACAGCGAGGACGTGCGAAAATCGTCCGAGATGGAGCTTTCCATGGCGTTGGAGCGGAGCAAATCCAAGGAATGTGGCGTTTGTCTGGACGTCGTCTTGGAGAAACCCGTCAGCGAGCGAACTTTCGGGATTCTCGAAAATTGCAATCATTGCTACTGCTTTGATTGCATTAGCAAGTGGCGCAATGTCGAGGCACCCGGAGATCGCTCCCCAAATCGTGACATCGTGTCCGGAGTGCCGTACGCCGTCGAAGATAGTCTGCCCAAGCAAACATTGGGTAGACGGAAAAGAAGCGAAAGAGGCGTTGATCGAGCAGTACAAAATTATGTTAAGGTAATCGCTTACTTTATTTTTTGGGCTAAATACGAATACGAAACGCATATTTTATTAATTACTTGCAATGCGTCATACTAATTTCATTTTGTTTATCCCATTGCAGCTGCTTTTCGTCTGGGACATCCGCAGAGTATCGGCCAAATTACACCGCGGCCCATTTAGTCCCTCGGTATGTGATTGTGGATACCGGGGATGGCGTAAACGTCGACTAAAGCGTCGAATACCGCGGATTCACCATCCACCGGACCTCATCAAGATCTCACGCACCACCAAGATTTCGCGTGGCCCTTATATCGCCAGAGTTGTTGGATTGGAAAATGAGGGAACCTCCAAAATACGGGCAACGCTCGATCTATTATGTTTTTGTAACCTGATATCGCGATATCAGGACGCGCTTAGAAGAGGTGCTTTGTATCGCCTAAATTAGTATTATTACAATAATGCAAAGAAGTTGTATTATTGAAGTATTGTTGTTAATATTATTAATGTTTTGTTATCGTTCAAGTATATTATTATTAAGGTAGTTACATTGCAAAGATATACAAATTCGGTATAATGTTAAGCGAAATTTTAATTATATTTGATAAAGCGTGCGTCTCACTAATGTTCTGTCAATACAATTGTTAATAATATTAATTAGAATAAATGTCGTATTACCGCATAAATCATGTATTCTATTGTATTTTAATCACCGCCCTGCTCTTCACTCCCTTCCCTTCAATCCTTTCCCTTCGCTCCTTTCGAGAGATACCCCATCTTGAGGGTAACTTGGAACGATTATCGTCGTACATACTTAGAGCTGTCCTTGCCATACCTTTCATTAATTCGAATCGCGTGGGTAGTTTTCATTTTAGATCAAACGTAACTTAAACCATAGAAAACACGAAAAAAATTTTCGAATCGTTCAAGTCATCATTCACTCATATCTACAACGATATCCAAATCATCATCCAATATCGTTGCAAATCATCCATCGTAATCCAAATAGTAATCAACGGAATTGCGACACGTACGAAGTTTGTACATGACGACTTCAACGATATCTTTCGAGATCTATAGTATGGAGATAGCTATTAGGAAAAAGTGAAAGTTAGAAATCCGGCAGAAAAAACGACACGGGCCCCCTTGTTTAAGTTTTCCTTTCAAGGCGCGCCCGCTCGCCGCAGGGGTCAAACGGCGACTTTAAAACAGCCTAATATTAGCGTCGGCGGGGAAAAAGGTATACTTGACGCTAATTGCAGTCTGGAACGCCAATCCTTTTCGTTCTCCCTACTATGCATCTCTTTTGGCCCGCCTTTGGTCTCGGGTATAAATACCAGTTCCCGTCTTGTTCGCATTCACTTCACTGTCTTCAGAGCACTGCTCAGTTACAACATTCCAAGTATCCAGAGTCAAGATGGATTCATCGCAGCACCAGGTCGAAACTCCATCTGCCAACAGCGAGGACGTGCGAAAATCGTCCGAGATGGAGCTTTCCATGGCGTTGGAGCGGAGCAAATCCAAGGAATGTGGCGTTTGTCTGGACGTCGTCTTGGAGAAACCCGTCAGCGAGCGAACTTTCGGGATTCTCGAAAATTGCAATCATTGCTACTGCTTTGATTGCATTAGCACATGGCGCAATGTCGAGGCACCCGGAGATCGCTCCCAAATCGTGACATCGTGTCCGGAGTGCCGTACGCCGTCGAAGATAGTCTGCCCAAGCAAACATTGGGTAGACGGAAAAGAAGCGAAAGAGGCGTTGATCGAGCAGTACAAAATTATGTTAAGGTAATCGCTTACTTTATTTTTTGGGCTAAATACGAATACGAAACGCATATTTTATTAATTACTTGCAATGCGTCATACTAATTTCATTTTGTTTATCCCATTGCAGCTGCTTTTCGTCTGGGACATCCGCAGAGTATCGGCCAAATTACACCGCGGCCCATTTAGTCCCTCGGTATGTGATTGTGGATACCGGGGATGGCGTAAACGTCGACTAAAGCGTCGAATACCGCGGATTCACCATCCACCGGACCTCATCAAGATCTCACGCACCACCAAGATTTCGCGTGGCCCTTATATCGCCAGAGTTGTTGGATTGGAAAATGAGGGAACCTCCAAAATACGGGCAACGCTCGATCTATTATGTTTTTGTAACCTGATATCGCGATATCAGGACGCGCTTAGAAGAGGTGCTTTGTATCGCCTAAATTAGTATTATTACAATAATGCAAAGAAGTTGTATTATTGAAGTATTGTTGTTAATATTATTAATGTTTTGTTATCGTTCAAGTATATTATTATTAAGGTAGTTACATTGCAAAGATATACAAATTCGGTATAATGTTAAGCGAAATTTTAATTATATTTGATAAAGCGTGCGTCTCACTAATGTTCTGTCAATACAATTGTTAATAATATTAATTAGAATAAATGTCGTATTACCGCATAAATCATGTATTCTATTGTATTTTAATCACCGCCCTGCTCTTCACTCCCTTCCCTTCAATCCTTTCCCTTCGCTCCTTTCGAGAGATACCCCATCTTGAGGGTAACTTGGAACGATTATCGTCGTACATACTTAGAGCTGTCCTTGCCATACCTTTCATTAATTCGAATCGCGTGGGTAGTTTTCATTTTAGATCAAACGTAACTTAAAAAACCATAGAAAACACGAAAAAAATTTTCGAATCGTTCAAGTCATCATTCACTCATATCTACAACGATATCCAAATCATCATCCAATATCGTTGCAAATCATCCATCGTAATCCAAATAGTAATCAACGGAATTGCGACACGTACGAAGTTTGTACATGACGACTTCAACGATATCTTTCGAGATCTATAGTATGGAGATAGCTATTAGGAAAAAGTGAAAGTTAGAAATCCGGCAGAAAAAACGACACGGGCCCCCTTGTTTAAGTTTTCCTTTCAAGGCGCGCCCGCTCGCCGCAGGGGTCAAACGGCGACTTTAAAACAGCCTAATATTAGCGTCGGCGGGGAAAAAGGTATACTTGACGCTAATTGCAGTCTGGAACGCCAATCCTTTTCGTTCTCCCTACTATGCATCTCTTTTGGCCCGCCTTTGGTCTCGGGTATAAATACCAGTTCCCGTCTTGTTCGCATTCACTTCACTGTCTTCAGAGCACTGCTCAGTTACAACATTCAAGTATCCAGAGTCAAGATGGATTCATCGCAGCACCAGGTCGAAACTCCATCTGCCAACAGCGAGGACGTGCGAAAATCGTCCGAGATGGAGCTTTCCATGGCGTTGGAGCGGAGCAAATCCAAGGAATGTGGCGTTTGTCTGGACGTCGTCTTGGAGAAACCCGTCAGCGAGCGAACTTTCGGGATTCTCGAAAATTGCAATCATTGCTACTGCTTTGATTGCATTAGCAAGTGGCGCAATGTCGAGGCACCCGGAGATCGCTCCCAAATCGTGACATCGTGTCCGGAGTGCCGTACGCCGTCGAAGATAGTCTGCCCAAGCAAACATTGGGTAGACGGAAAAGAAGCGAAAGAGGCGTTGATCGAGCAGTACAAAATTATGTTAAGGTAATCGCTTACTTTATTTTTTGGGCTAAATACGAATACGAAACGCATATTTTATTAATTACTTGCAATGCGTCATACTAATTTCATTTTGTTTATCCCATTGCAGCTGCTTTTCGTCTGGGACATCCGCAGAGTATCGGCCAAATTACACCGCGGCCCATTTAGTCCCTCGGTATGTGATTGTGGATACCGGGGATGGCGTAAACGTCGACTAAAGCGTCGAATACCGCGGATTCACCATCCACCGGACCTCATCAAGATCTCACGCACCACCAAGATTTCGCGTGGCCCTTATATCGCCAGAGTTGTTGGATTGGAAAATGAGGGAACCTCCAAAATACGGGCAACGCTCGATCTATTATGTTTTTGTAACCTGATATCGCGATATCAGGACGCGCTTAGAAGAGGTGCTTTGTATCGCCTAAATTAGTATTATTACAATAATGCAAAGAAGTTGTATTATTGAAGTATTGTTGTTAATATTATTAATGTTTTGTTATCGTTCAAGTATATTATTATTAAGGTAGTTACATTGCAAAGATATACAAATTCGGTATAATGTTAAGCGAAATTTTAATTATATTTGATAAAGCGTGCGTCTCACTAATGTTCTGTCCAATACAATTGTTAATAATATTAATTAGAATAAATGTCGTATTACCGCATAAATCATGTATTCTATTGTATTTTAATCACCGCCCTGCTCTTCACTCCCTTCCCTTCAATCCTTTCCCTTCGCTCCTTTCGAGAGATACCCCATCTTGAGGGTAACTTGGAACGATTATCGTCGTACATACTTAGAGCTGTCCTTGCCATACCTTTCATTAATTCGAATCGCGTGGGTAGTTTTCATTTTAGATCAAACGTAACTTAAAAACCATAGAAAACACGAAAAAATTTTCGAATCGTTCAAGTCATCATTCACTCATATCTACAACGATATCCAAATCATCATCCAATATCGTTGCAAATCATCCATCGTAATCCAAATAGTAATCAACGGAATTGCGACACGTACGAAGTTTGTACATGACGACTTCAACGATATCTTTCGAGATCTATAGTATGGAGATAGCTATTAGGAAAAAGTGAAAGTTAGAAATCCGGCAGAAAAAACGACACGGGCCCCCTTGTTTAAGTTTTCCTTTCAAGGCGCGCCCGCTCGCCGCAGGGGTCAAACGGCGACTTTAAAACAGCCTAATATTAGCGTCGGCGGGGAAAAAGGTATACTTGACGCTAATTGCAGTCTGGAACGCCAATCCTTTTCGTTCTCCCTACTATGCATCTCTTTTGGCCCGCCTTTGGTCTCGGGTATAAATACCAGTTCCCGTCTTGTTCGCATTCACTTCACTGTCTTCAGAGCACTGCTCAGTTACAACATTCAAGTATCCAGAGTCAAGATGGATTCATCGCAGCACCAGGTCGAAACTCCATCTGCCAACAGCGAGGACGTGCGAAAATCGTCCGAGATGGAGCTTTCCATGGCGTTGGAGCGGAGCAAATCCAAGGAATGTGGCGTTTGTCTGGACGTCGTCTTGGAGAAACCCGTCAGCGAGCGAACTTTCGGGATTCTCGAAAATTGCAATCATTGCTACTGCTTTGATTGCATTAGCAAGTGGCGCAATGTCGAGGCACCCGGAGATCGCTCCCAAATCGTGACATCGTGTCCGGAGTGCCGTACGCCGTCGAAGATAGTCTGCCCAAGCAAACATTGGGTAGACGGAAAAGAAGCGAAAGAGGCGTTGATCGAGCAGTACAAAATTATGTTAAGGTAATCGCTTACTTTATTTTTTGGGCTAAATACGAATACGAAACGCATATTTTATTAATTACTTGCAATGCGTCATACTAATTTCATTTTGTTTATCCCATTGCAGCTGCTTTTCGTCTGGGACATCCGCAGAGTATCGGCCAAATTACACCGCGGCCCATTTAGTCCCTCGGTATGTGATTGTGGATACCGGGGATGGCGTAAACGTCGACTAAAGCGTCGAATACCGCGGATTCACCATCCACCGGACCTCATCAAGATCTCACGCACCACCAAGATTTCGCGTGGCCCTTATATCGCCAGAGTTGTTGGATTGGAAAATGAGGGAACCTCCAAAATACGGGCAACGCTCGATCTATTATGTTTTTGTAACCTGATATCGCGATATCAGGACGCGCTTAGAAGAGGTGCTTTGTATCGCCTAAATTAGTATTATTACAATAATGCAAAGAAGTTGTATTATTGAAGTATTGTTGTTAATATTATTAATGTTTTGTTATCGTTCAAGTATATTATTATTAAGGTAGTTACATTGCAAAGATATACAAATTCGGTATAATGTTAAGCGAAATTTTAATTATATTTGATAAAGCGTGCGTCTCACTAATGTTCTGTCCAATACAATTGTTAATAATATTAATTAGAATAAATGTCGTATTACCGCATAAATCATGTATTCTATTGTATTTTAATCACCGCCCTGCTCTTCACTCCCTTCCCTTCAATCCTTTCCCTTCGCTCCTTTCGAGAGATACCCCATCTTGAGGGTAACTTGGAACGATTATCGTCGTACATACTTAGAGCTGTCCTTGCCATACCTTTCATTAATTCGAATCGCGTGGGTAGTTTTCATTTTAGATCAAACGTAACTTAAAAACCATAGAAAACACGAAAAAATTTTCGAATCGTTCAAGTCATCATTCACTCATATCTACAACGATATCCAAATCATCATCCAATATCGTTGCAAATCATCCATCGTAATCCAAATAGTAATCAACGGAATTGCGACACGTACGAAGTTTGTACATGACGACTTCAACGATATCTTTCGAGATCTATAGTATGGAGATAGCTATTAGGAAAAAGTGAAAGTTAGAAATCCGGCAGAAAAAACGACACGGGCCCCTTGTTTAAGTTTTCCTTTCAAGGCGCGCCCGCTCGCCGCAGGGGTCAAACGGCGACTTTAAAACAGCCTAATATTAGCGTCGGCGGGGAAAAAGGTATACTTGACGCTAATTGCAGTCTGGAACGCCAATCCTTTTCGTTCTCCCTACTATGCATCTCTTTTGGCCCGCCTTTGGTCTCGGGTATAAATACCAGTTCCCGTCTTGTTCGCATTCACTTCACTGTCTTCAGAGCACTGCTCAGTTACAACATTCCAAGTATCCAGAGTCAAGATGGATTCATCGCAGCACCAGGTCGAAACTCCATCTGCCAACAGCGAGGACGTGCGAAAATCGTCCGAGATGGAGCTTTCCATGGCGTTGGAGCGGAGCAAATCCAAGGAATGTGGCGTTTGTCTGGACGTCGTCTTGGAGAAACCCGTCAGCGAGCGAACTTTCGGGATTCTCGAAAATTGCAATCATTGCTACTGCTTTGATTGCATTAGCAAGTGGCGCAATGTCGAGGCACCCGGAGATCGCTCCCAAATCGTGACATCGTGTCCGGAGTGCCGTACGCCGTCGAAGATAGTCTGCCCAAGCAAACATTGGGTAGACGGAAAAGAAGCGAAAGAGGCGTTGATCGAGCAGTACAAAATTATGTTAAGGTAATCGCTTACTTTATTTTTTGGGCTAAATACGAATACGAAACGCATATTTTATTAATTACTTGCAATGCGTCATACTAATTTCATTTTGTTTATCCCATTGCAGCTGCTTTTCGTCTGGGACATCCGCAGAGTATCGGCCAAATTACACCGCGGCCCATTTAGTCCCTCGGTATGTGATTGTGGATACCGGGGATGGCGTAAACGTCGACTAAAGCGTCGAATACCGCGGATTCACCATCCACCGGACCTCATCAAGATCTCACGCACCACCAAGATTTCGCGTGGCCCTATATCGCCAGAGTTGTTGGATTGGAAAATGAGGGAACCTCCAAAATACGGGCAACGCTCGATCTATTATGTTTTTGTAACCTGATATCGCGATATCAGGACGCGCTTAGAAGAGGTGCTTTGTATCGCCTAAATTAGTATTATTACAATAATGCAAAGAAGTTGTATTATTGAAGTATTGTTGTTAATATTATTAATGTTTTGTTATCGTTCAAGTATATTATTATTAAGGTAGTTACATTGCAAAGATATACAAATTCGGTATAATGTTAAGCGAAATTTTAATTATATTTGATAAAGCGTGCGTCTCACTAATGTTCTGTCCAATACAATTGTTAATAATATTAATTAGAATAAATGTCGTATTACCGCATAAATCATGTATTCTATTGTATTTTAATCACCGCCCTGCTCTTCACTCCCTTCCCTTCAATCCTTTCCCTTCGCTCCTTTCGAGAGATACCCCATCTTGAGGGTAACTTGGAACGATTATCGTCGTATACTTAGAGCTGTCCTTGCCATACCTTTCATTAATTCGAATCGCGTGGGTAGTTTTCATTTTAGATCAAACGTAACTTAAAAACCATAGAAAACACGAAAAAATTTTCGAATCGTTCAAGTCATCATTCACTCATATCTACAACGATATCCAAATCATCATCCAATATCGTTGCAAATCATCCATCGTAATCCAAATAGTAATCAACGGAATTGCGACACGTACGAAGTTTGTACATGACGACTTCAACGATATCTTTCGAGATCTATAGTATGGAGATAGCTATTAGGAAAAAGTGAAAGTTAGAAATCCGGCAGAAAAAACGACACGGGCCCCCTTGTTTAAGTTTTCCTTTCAAGGCGCGCCCGCTCGCCGCAGGGGTCAAACGGCGACTTTAAAACAGCCTAATATTAGCGTCGGCGGGGAAAAAGGTATACTTGACGCTAATTGCAGTCTGGAACGCCAATCCTTTTCGTTCTCCCTACTATGCATCTCTTTGGCCCGCCTTTGGTCTCGGGTATAAATACCAGTTCCCGTCTTGTTCGCATTCACTTCACTGTCTTCAGAGCACTGCTCAGTTACAACATTCCAAGTATCCAGAGTCAAGATGGATTCATCGCAGCACCAGGTCGAAACTCCATCTGCCAACAGCGAGGACGTGCGAAAATCGTCCGAGATGGAGCTTTCCATGGCGTTGGAGCGGAGCAAATCCAAGGAATGTGGCGTTTGTCTGGACGTCGTCTTGGAGAAACCCGTCAGCGAGCGAACTTTCGGGATTCTCGAAAATTGCAATCATTGCTACTGCTTTGATTGCATTAGCAAGTGGCGCAATGTCGAGGCACCCGGAGATCGCTCCCAAATCGTGACATCGTGTCCGGAGTGCCGTACGCCGTCGAAGATAGTCTGCCCAAGCAAACATTGGGTAGACGGAAAAGAAGCGAAAGAGGCGTTGATCGAGCAGTACAAAATTATGTTAAGGTAATCGCTTACTTTATTTTTTGGGCTAAATACGAATACGAAACGCATATTTTATTAATTACTTGCAATGCGTCATACTAATTTCATTTTGTTTATCCCATTGCAGCTGCTTTTCGTCTGGGACATCCGCAGAGTATCGGCCAAATTACACCGCGGCCCATTTAGTCCCTCGGTATGTGATTGTGGATACCGGGGATGGCGTAAACGTCGACTAAAGCGTCGAATACCGCGGATTCACCATCCACCGGACCTCATCAAGATCTCACGCACCACCAAGATTTCGCGTGGCCCTTATATCGCCAGAGTTGTTGGATTGGAAAATGAGGGAACCTCCAAAATACGGGCAACGCTCGATCTATTATGTTTTTGTAACCTGATATCGCGATATCAGGACGCGCTTAGAAGAGGTGCTTTGTATCGCCTAAATTAGTATTATTACAATAATGCAAAGAAGTTGTATTATTGAAGTATTGTTGTTAATATTATTAATGTTTTGTTATCGTTCAAGTATATATTATTAAGGTAGTTACATTGCAAAGATATACAAATTCGGTATAATGTTAAGCGAAATTTTAATTATATTTGATAAAGCGTGCGTCTCACTAATGTTCTGTCCAATACAATTGTTAATAATATTAATTAGAATAAATGTCGTATTACCGCATAAATCATGTATTCTATTGTATTTTAATCACCGCCCTGCTCTTCACTCCCTTCCCTTCAATCCTTTCCCTTCGCTCCTTTCGAGAGATACCCCATCTTGAGGGTAACTTGGAACGATTATCGTCGTACATACTTAGAGCTGTCCTTGCCATACCTTTCATTAATTCGAATCGCGTGGGTAGTTTTCATTTTAGATCAAACGTAACTTAAAAACCATAGAAAACACGAAAAAAATTTTCGAATCGTTCAAGTCATCATTCACTCATATCTACAACGATATCCAAATCATCATCCAATATCGTTGCAAATCATCCATCGTAATCCAAATAGTAATCAACGGAATTGCGACACGTACGAAGTTTGTACATGACGACTTCAACGATATCTTTCGAGATCTATAGTATGGAGATAGCTATTAGGAAAAAGTGAAAGTTAGAAATCCGGCAGAAAAAACGACACGGGCCCCCTTGTTTAAGTTTTCCTTTCAAGGCGCGCCCGCTCGCCGCAGGGGTCAAACGGCGACTTTAAAACAGCCTAATATTAGCGTCGGCGGGGAAAAAGGTATACTTGACGCTAATTGCAGTCTGGAACGCCAATCCTTTTCGTTCTCCCTACTATGCATCTCTTTTGGCCCGCCTTTGGTCTCGGGTATAAATACCAGTTCCCGTCTTGTTCGCATTCACTTCACTGTCTTCAGAGCACTGCTCAGTTACAACATTCCAAGTATCCAGAGTCAAGATGGATTCATCGCAGCACCAGGTCGAAACTCCATCTGCCAACAGCGAGGACGTGCGAAAATCGTCCGAGATGGAGCTTTCCATGGCGTTGGAGCGGAGCAAATCCAAGGAATGTGGCTTTTGTCTGGACGTCGTCTTGGAGAAACCCGTCAGCGAGCGAACTTTCGGGATTCTCGAAAATTGCAATCATTGCTACTGCTTTGATTGCATTAGCAAGTGGCGCAATGTCGAGGCACCCGGAGATCGCTCCCAAATCGTGACATCGTGTCCGGAGTGCCGTACGCCGTCGAAGATAGTCTGCCCAAGCAAACATTGGGTAGACGGAAAAGAAGCGAAAGAGGCGTTGATCGAGCAGTACAAAATTATGTTAAGGTAATCGCTTACTTTATTTTTTGGGCTAAATACGAATACGAAACGCATATTTTATTAATTACTTGCAATGCGTCATACTAATTTCATTTTGTTTATCCCATTGCAGCTGCTTTTCGTCTGGGACATCCGCAGAGTATCGGCCAAATTACACCGCGGCCCATTTAGTCCCTCGGTATGTGATTGTGGATACCGGGGATGGCGTAAACGTCGACTAAAGCGTCGAATACCGCGGATTCACCATCCACGGACCTCATCAAGATCTCACGCACCACCAAGATTTCGCGTGGCCCTTATATCGCCAGAGTTGTTGGATTGGAAAATGAGGGAACCTCCAAAATACGGGCAACGCTCGATCTATTATGTTTTTGTAACCTGATATCGCGATATCAGGACGCGCTTAGAAGAGGTGCTTTGTATCGCCTAAATTAGTATTATTACAATAATGCAAAGAAGTTGTATTATTGAAGTATTGTTGTTAATATTATTAATGTTTTGTTATCGTTCAAGTATATTATTATTAAGGTAGTTACATTGCAAAGATATACAAATTCGGTATAATGTTAAGCGAAATTTTAATTATATTTGATAAAGCGTGCGTCTCACTAATGTTCTGTCCAATACAATTGTTAATAATATTAATTAGAATAAATGTCGTATTACCGCATAAATCATGTATTCTATTGTATTTTAATCACCGCCCTGCTCTTCACTCCCTTCCCTTCAATCCTTTCCCTTCGCTCCTTTCGAGAGATACCCCATCTTGAGGGTAACTTGGAACGATTATCGTCGTACATACTTAGAGCTGTCCTTGCCATACCTTTCATTAATTCGAATCGCGTGGGTAGTTTTCATTTTAGATCAAACGTAACTTAAAAACCATAGAAAACACGAAAAAATTTTCGAATCGTTCAAGTCATCATTCACTCATATCTACAACGATATCCAAATCATCATCCAATATCGTTGCAAATCATCCATCGTAATCCAAATAGTAATCAACGGAATTGCGACACGTACGAAGTTTGTACATGACGACTTCAACGATATCTTTCGAGATCTATAGTATGGAGATAGCTATTAGGAAAAAGTGAAAGTTAGAAATCCGGCAGAAAAAAACGACACGGGCCCCCTTGTTTAAGTTTTCCTTTCAAGGCGCGCCCGCTCGCCGCAGGGGTCAAACGGCGACTTTAAAACAGCCTAATATTAGCGTCGGCGGGGAAAAAGGTATACTTGACGCTAATTGCAGTCTGGAACGCCAATCCTTTTCGTTCTCCCTACTATGCATCTCTTTTGGCCCGCCTTTGGTCTCGGGTATAAATACCAGTTCCCGTCTTGTTCGCATTCACTTCACTGTCTTCAGAGCACTGCTCAGTTACAACATTCCAAGTATCCAGAGTCAAGATGGATTCATCGCAGCACCAGGTCGAAACTCCATCTGCCAACAGCGAGGACGTGCGAAAATCGTCCGAGATGGAGCTTTCCATGGCGTTGGAGCGGAGCAAATCCAAGGAATGTGGCGTTTGTCTGGACGTCGTCTTGGAGAAACCCGTCAGCGAGCGAACTTTCGGGATTCTCGAAAATTGCAATCATTGCTACTGCTTTGATTGCATTAGCAAGTGGCGCAATGTCGAGGCACCCGGAGATCGCTCCCAAATCGTGACATCGTGTCCGGAGTGCCGTACGCCGTCGAAGATAGTCTGCCCAAGCAAACATTGGGTAGACGGAAAAGAAGCGAAAGAGGCGTTGATCGAGCAGTACAAAATTATGTTAAGGTAATCGCTTACTTTATTTTTTGGGCTAAATACGAATACGAAACGCATATTTTATTAATTACTTGCAATGCGTCATACTAATTTCATTTTGTTTATCCCATTGCAGCTGCTTTTCGTCTGGGACATCCGCAGAGTATCGGCCAAATTACACCGCGGCCCATTTAGTCCCTCGGTATGTGATTGTGGATACCGGGGATGGCGTAAACGTCGACTAAAGCGTCGAATACCGCGGATTCACCATCCACCGGACCTCATCAAGATCTCACGCACCACCAAGATTTCGCGTGGCCCTTATATCGCCAGAGTTGTTGGATTGGAAAATGAGGGAACCTCCAAAATACGGGCAACGCTCGATCTATTATGTTTTTGTAACCTGATATCGCGATATCAGGACGCGCTTAGAAGAGGTGCTTTGTATCGCCTAAATTAGTATTATTACAATAATGCAAAGAAGTTGTATTATTGAAGTATTGTTGTTAATATTATTAATGTTTTGTTATCGTTCAAGTATATTATTATTAAGGTAGTTACATTGCAAAGATATACAAATTCGGTATAATGTTAAGCGAAATTTTAATTATATTTGATAAAGCGTGCGTCTCACTAATGTTCTGTCCAATACAATTGTTAATAATATTAATTAGAATAAATGTCGTATTACCGCATAAATCATGTATTCTATTGTATTTTAATCACCGCCCTGCTCTTCACTCCCTTCCCTTCAATCCTTTCCCTTCGCTCCTTTCGAGAGATACCCCATCTTGAGGGTAACTTGGAACGATTATCGTCGTACATACTTAGAGCTGTCCTTGCCATACCTTTCATTAATTCGAATCGCGTGGGTAGTTTTCATTTTAGATCAAACGTAACTTAAAAACCATAGAAAACACGAAAAAAATTTTCGAATCGTTCAAGTCATCATTCACTCATATCTACAACGATATCCAAATCATCATCCAATATCGTTGCAAATCATCCATCGTAATCCAAATAGTAATCAACGGAATTGCGACACGTACGAAGTTTGTACATGACGACTTCAACGATATCTTTCGAGATCTATAGTATGGAGATAGCTATTAGGAAAAAGTGAAAGTTAGAAATCCGGCAGAAAAAACGACACGGGCCCCCTTGTTTAAGTTTTCCTTTCAAGGCGCGCCCGCTCGCCGCAGGGGTCAAACGGCGACTTTAAAACAGCCTAATATTAGCGTCGGCGGGGAAAAAGGTATACTTGACGCTAATTGCAGTCTGGAACGCCAATCCTTTTCGTTCTCCCTACTATGCATCTCTTTTGGCCCGCCTTTGGTCTCGGGTATAAATACCAGTTCCCGTCTTGTTCGCATTCACTTCACTGTCTTCAGAGCACTGCTCAGTTACAACATTCCAAGTATCCAGAGTCAAGATGGATTCATCGCAGCACCAGGTCGAAACTCCATCTGCCAACAGCGAGGACGTGCGAAAATCGTCCGAGATGGAGCTTTCCATGGCGTTGGAGCGGAGCAAATCCAAGGAATGTGGCGTTTGTCTGGACGTCGTCTTGGAGAAACCCGTCAGCGAGCGAACTTTCGGGATTCTCGAAAATTGCAATCATTGCTACTGCTTTGATTGCATTAGCAAGTGGCGCAATGTCGAGGCACCCGGAGATCGCTCCCAAATCGTGACATCGTGTCCGGAGTGCCGTACGCCGTCGAAGATAGTCTGCCCAAGCAAACATTGGGTAGACGGAAAAGAAGCGAAAGAGGCGTTGATCGAGCAGTACAAAATTATGTTAAGGTAATCGCTTACTTTATTTTTTGGGCTAAATACGAATACGAAACGCATATTTTATTAATTACTTGCAATGCGTCATACTAATTTCATTTTGTTTATCCCATTGCAGCTGCTTTTCGTCTGGGACATCCGCAGAGTATCGGCCAAATTACACCGCGGCCCATTTAGTCCCTCGGTATGTGATTGTGGATACCGGGGATGGCGTAAACGTCGACTAAAGCGTCGAATACCGCGGATTCACCATCCACCGGACCTCATCAAGATCTCACGCACCACCAAGATTTCGCGTGGCCCTTATATCGCCAGAGTTGTTGGATTGGAAAATGAGGGAACCTCCAAAATACGGGCAACGCTCGATCTATTATGTTTTTGTAACCTGATATCGCGATATCAGGACGCGCTTAGAAGAGGTGCTTTGTATCGCCTAAATTAGTATTATTACAATAATGCAAAGAAGTTGTATTATTGAAGTATTGTTGTTAATATTATTAATGTTTTGTTATCGTTCAAGTATATTATTATTAAGGTAGTTACATTGCAAAGATATACAAATTCGGTATAATGTTAAGCGAAATTTTAATTATATTTGATAAAGCGTGCGTCTCACTAATGTTCTGTCCAATACAATTGTTAATAATATTAATTAGAATAAATGTCGTATTACCGCATAAATCATGTATTCTATTGTATTTTAATCACCGCCTCTGCTCTTCACTCCCTTCCCTTCAATCCTTTCCCTTCGCTCCTTTCGAGAGATACCCCATCTTGAGGGTAACTTGGAACGATTATCGTCGTACATACTTAGAGCTGTCCTTGCCATACCTTTCATTAATTCGAATCGCGTGGGTAGTTTTCATTTTAGATCAAACGTAACTTAAAAACCATAGAAAACACGAACAAAATTTTCGAATCGTTCAAGTCATCATTCACTCATATCTACAACGATATCCAAATCATCATCCAATATCGTTGCAAATCATCCATCGTAATCCAAATAGTAATCAACGGAATTGCGACACGTACGAAGTTTGTACATGACGACTTCAACGATATCTTTCGAGATCTATAGTATGGAGATAGCTATTAGGAAAAAGTGAAAGTTAGAAATCCGGCAGAAAAAACGACACGGGCCCCCTTGTTTAAGTTTTCCTTTCAAGGCGCGCCCGCTCGCCGCAGGGGTCAAACGGCGACTTTAAAACAGCCTAATATTAGCGTCGGCGGGGAAAAAGGTATACTTGACGCTAATTGCAGTCTGGAACGCCAATCCTTTTCGTTCTCCCTACTATGCATCTCTTTTGGCCCGCCTTTGGTCTCGGGTATAAATACCAGTTCCCGTCTTGTTCGCATTCACTTCACTGTCTTCAGAGCACTGCTCAGTTACAACATTCCAAGTATCCAGAGTCAAGATGGATTCATCGCAGCACCAGGTCGAAACTCCATCTGCCAACAGCGAGGACGTGCGAAAATCGTCCGAGATGGAGCTTTCCATGGCGTTGGAGCGGAGCAAATCCAAGGAATGTGGCGTTTGTCTGGACGTCGTCTTGGAGAAACCCGTCAGCGAGCGAACTTTCGGGATTCTCGAAAATTGCAATCATTGCTACTGCTTTGATTGCATTAGCAAGTGGCGCAATGTCGAGGCACCCGGAGATCGCTCCCAAATCGTGACATCGTGTCCGGAGTGCCGTACGCCGTCGAAGATAGTCTGCCCAAGCAAACATTGGGTAGACGGAAAAGAAGCGAAAGAGGCGTTGATCGAGCAGTACAAAATTATGTTAAGGTAATCGCTTACTTTATTTTTTGGGCTAAATACGAATACGAAACGCATATTTTATTAATTACTTGCAATGCGTCATACTAATTTCATTTTGTTTATCCCATTGCAGCTGCTTTTCGTCTGGGACATCCGCAGAGTATCGGCCAAATTACACCGCGGCCCATTTAGTCCCTCGGTATGTGATTGTGGATACCGGGGATGGCGTAAACGTCGACTAAAGCGTCGAATACCGCGGATTCACCATCCACCGGACCTCATCAAGATCTCACGCACCACCAAGATTTCGCGTGGCCCTTATATCGCCAGAGTTGTTGGATTGGAAAATGAGGGAACCTCCAAAATACGGGCAACGCTCGATCTATTATGTTTTTGTAACCTGATATCGCGATATCAGGACGCGCTTAGAAGAGGTGCTTTGTATCGCCTAAATTAGTATTATTACAATAATGCAAAGAAGTTGTATTATTGAAGTATTGTTGTTAATATTATTAATGTTTTGTTATCGTTCAAGTATATTATTATTAAGGTAGTTACATTGCAAAGATATACAAATTCGGTATAATGTTAAGCGAAATTTTAATTATATTTGATAAAGCGTGCGTCTCACTAATGTTCTGTCCAATACAATTGTTAATAATATTAATTAGAATAAATGTCGTATTACCGCATAAATCATGTATTCTATTGTATTTTAATCACCGCCCTGCTCTTCACTCCCTTCCCTTCAATCCTTTCCCTTCGCTCCTTTCGAGAGATACCCCATCTTGAGGGTAACTTGGAACGATTATCGTCGTACATACTTAGAGCTGTCCTTGCCATACCTTTCATTAATTCGAATCGCGTGGGTAGTTTTCATTTTAGATCAAACGTAACTTAAAAACCATAGAAAACACGAAAAAATTTTCGAATCGTTCAAGTCATCATTCACTCATATCTACAACGATATCCAAATCATCATCCAATATCGTTGCAAATCATCCATCGTAATCCAAATAGTAATCAACGGAATTGCGACACGTACGAAGTTTGTACATGACGACTTCAACGATATCTTTCGAGATCTATAGTATGGAGATAGCTATTAGGAAAAAGTGAAAGTTAGAAATCCGGCAGAAAAAACGACACGGGCCCCTTGTTTAAGTTTTCCTTTCAAGGCGCGCCCGCTCGCCGCAGGGGTCAAACGGCGACTTTAAAACAGCCTAATATTAGCGTCGGCGGGGAAAAAGGTATACTTGACGCTAATTGCAGTCTGGAACGCCAATCCTTTTCGTTCTCCCTACTATGCATCTCTTTTGGCCCGCCTTTGGTCTCGGGTATAAATACCAGTTCCCGTCTTGTTCGCATTCACTTCACTGTCTTCAGAGCACTGCTCAGTTACAACATTCCAAGTATCCAGAGTCAAGATGGATTCATCGCAGCACCAGGTCGAAACTCCATCTGCCAACAGCGAGGACGTGCGAAAATCGTCCGAGATGGAGCTTTCCATGGCGTTGGAGCGGAGCAAATCCAAGGAATGTGGCGTTTGTCTGGACGTCGTCTTGGAGAAACCCGTCAGCGAGCGAACTTTCGGGATTCTCGAAAATTGCAATCATTGCTACTGCTTTGATTGCATTAGCAAGTGGCGCAATGTCGAGGCACCCGGAGATCGCTCCCAAATCGTGACATCGTGTCCGGAGTGCCGTACGCCGTCGAAGATAGTCTGCCCAAGCAAACATTGGGTAGACGGAAAAGAAGCGAAAGAGGCGTTGATCGAGCAGTACAAAATTATGTTAAGGTAATCGCTTACTTTATTTTTTGGGCTAAATACGAATACGAAACGCATATTTTATTAATTACTTGCAATGCGTCATACTAATTTCATTTTGTTTATCCCATTGCAGCTGCTTTTCGTCTGGGACATCCGCAGAGTATCGGCCAAATTACACCGCGGCCCATTTAGTCCCTCGGTATGTGATTGTGGATACCGGGGATGGCGTAAACGTCGACTAAAGCGTCGAATACCGCGGATTCACCATCCACCGGACCTCATCAAGATCTCACGCACCACCAAGATTTCGCGTGGCCCTTATATCGCCAGAGTTGTTGGATTGGAAAATGAGGGAACCTCCAAAATACGGGCAACGCTCGATCTATTATGTTTTTGTAACCTGATATCGCGATATCAGGACGCGCTTAGAAGAGGTGCTTTGTATCGCCTAAATTAGTATTATTACAATAATGCAAAGAAGTTGTATTATTGAAGTATTGTTGTTAATATTATTAATGTTTTGTTATCGTTCAAGTATATTATTATTAAGGTAGTTACATTGCAAAGATATACAAATTCGGTATAATGTTAAGCGAAATTTTAATTATATTTGATAAAGCGTGCGTCTCACTAATGTTCTGTCCAATACAATTGTTAATAATATTAATTAGAATAAATGTCGTATTACCGCATAAATCATGTATTCTATTGTATTTTAATCACCGCCCTGCTCTTCACTCCCTTCCCTTCAATCCTTTCCCTTCGCTCCTTTCGAGAGATACCCCATCTTGAGGGTAACTTGGAACGATTATCGTCGTACATACTTAGAGCTGTCCTTGCCATACCTTTCATTAATTCGAATCGCGTGGGTAGTTTTCATTTTAGATCAAACGTAACTTAAAAAACCATAGAAAACACGAAAAAAATTTTCGAATCGTTCATGTCATCATTCACTCATATCTACAACGATATCCAAATCATCATCCAATATCGTTGCAAATCATCCATCGTAATCCAAATAGTAATCAACGGAATTGCGACACGTACGAAGTTTGTACATGACGACTTCAACGATATCTTTCGAGATCTATAGTATGGAGATAGCTATTAGGAAAAAGTGAAAGTTAGAAATCCGGCAGAAAAAAAAACGACACGGCCCCCTTGTTTAAGTTTTCCTTTCAAGGCGCGCCCGCTCGCCGCAGGGGTCAAACGGCGACTTTAAAACAGCCTAATATTAGCGTCGGCGGGGAAAAAGGTATACTTGACGCTAATTGCAGTCTGGAACGCCAATCCTTTTCGTTCTCCCTACTATGCATCTCTTTTGGCCCGCCTTTGGTCTCGGGTATAAATACCAGTTCCCGTCTTGTTCGCATTCACTTCACTGTCTTCAGAGCACTGCTCAGTTACAACATTCCAAGTATCCAGAGTCAAGATGGATTCATCGCAGCACCAGGTCGAAACTCCATCTGCCAACAGCGAGGACGTGCGAAAATCGTCCGAGATGGAGCTTTCCATGGCGTTGGAGCGGAGCAAATCCAAGGAATGTGGCGTTTGTCTGGACGTCGTCTTGGAGAAACCCGTCAGCGAGCGAACTTTCGGGATTCTCGAAAATTGCAATCATTGCTACTGCTTTGATTGCATTAGCAAGTGGCGCAATGTCGAGGCACCCGGAGATCGCTCCCAAATCGTGACATCGTGTCCGGAGTGCCGTACGCCGTCGAAGATAGTCTGCCCAAGCAAACATTGGGTAGACGGAAAAGAAGCGAAAGAGGCGTTGATCGAGCAGTACAAAATTATGTTAAGGTAATCGCTTACTTTATTTTTTGGGCTAAATACGAATACGAAACGCATATTTTATTAATTACTTGCAATGCGTCATACTAATTTCATTTTGTTTATCCCATTGCAGCTGCTTTTCGTCTGGGACATCCGCAGAGTATCGGCCAAATTACACCGCGGCCCATTTAGTCCCTCGGTATGTGATTGTGGATACCGGGGATGGCGTAAACGTCGACTAAAGCGTCGAATACCGCGGATTCACCATCCACCGGACCTCATCAAGATCTCACGCACCACCAAGATTTCGCGTGGCCCTTATATCGCCAGAGTTGTTGGATTGGAAAATGAGGGAACCTCCAAAATACGGGCAACGCTCGATCTATTATGTTTTTGTAACCTGATATCGCGATATCAGGACGCGCTTAGAAGAGGTGCTTTGTATCGCCTAAATTAGTATTATTACAATAATGCAAAGAAGTTGTATTATTGAAGTATTGTTGTTAATATTATTAATGTTTTGTTATCGTTCAAGTATATTATTATTAAGGTAGTTACATTGCAAAGATATACAAATTCGGTATAATGTTAAGCGAAATTTTAATTATATTTGATAAAGCGTGCGTCTCACTAATGTTCTGTCCAATACAATTGTTAATAATATTAATTAGAATAAATGTCGTATTACCGCATAAATCATGTATTCTATTGTATTTTAATCACCGCCCTGCTCTTCACTCCCTTCCCTTCAATCCTTTCCCTTCGCTCCTTTCGAGAGATACCCCATCTTGAGGGTAACTTGGAACGATTATCGTCGTACATACTTAGAGCTGTCCTTGCCATACCTTTCATTAATTCGAATCGCGTGGGTAGTTTTCATTTTAGATCAAACGTAACTTAAAAACCATAGAACACGAAAAAATTTTCGAATCGTTCAAGTCATCATTCACTCATATCTACAACGATATCCAAATCATCATCCAATATCGTTGCAAATCATCCATCGTAATCCAAATAGTAATCAACGGAATTGCGACACGTACGAAGTTTGTACATGACGACTTCAACGATATCTTTCGAGATCTATAGTATGGAGATAGCTATTAGGAAAAAGTGAAAGTTAGAAATCCGGCAGAAAAAACGACACGGGCCCCCTTGTTTAAGTTTTCCTTTCAAGGCGCGCCCGCTCGCCGCAGGGGTCAAACGGCGACTTTAAAACAGCCTAATATTAGCGTCGGCGGGGAAAAAGGTATACTTGACGCTAATTGCAGTCTGGAACGCCAATCCTTTTCGTTCTCCCTACTATGCATCTCTTTTGGCCCGCCTTTGGTCTCGGGTATAAATACCAGTTCCCGTCTTGTTCGCATTCACTTCACTGTCTTCAGAGCACTGCTCAGTTACAACATTCCAAGTATCCAGAGTCAAGATGGATTCATCGCAGCACCAGGTCGAAACTCCATCTGCCAACAGCGAGGACGTGCGAAAATCGTCCGAGATGGAGCTTTCCATGGCGTTGGAGCGGAGCAAATCCAAGGAATGTGGCGTTTGTCTGGACGTCGTCTTGGAGAAACCCGTCAGCGAGCGAACTTTCGGGATTCTCGAAAATTGCAATCATTGCTACTGCTTTGATTGCATTAGCAAGTGGCGCAATGTCGAGGCACCCGGAGATCGCTCCCAAATCGTGACATCGTGTCCGGAGTGCCGTACGCCGTCGAAGATAGTCTGCCCAAGCAAACATTGGGTAGACGGAAAAGAAGCGAAAGAGGCGTTGATCGAGCAGTACAAAATTATGTTAAGGTAATCGCTTACTTTATTTTTTGGGCTAAATACGAATACGAAACGCATATTTTATTAATTACTTGCAATGCGTCATACTAATTTCATTTTGTTTATCCCATTGCAGCTGCTCTTCGTCTGGGACATCCGCAGAGTATCGGCCAAATTACACCGCGGCCCATTTAGTCCCTCGGTATGTGATTGTGGATACCGGGGATGGCGTAAACGTCGACTAAAGCGTCGAATACCGCGGATTCACCATCCACCGGACCTCATCAAGATCTCACGCACCACCAAGATTTCGCGTGGCCCTTATATCGCCAGAGTTGTTGGATTGGAAAATGAGGGAACCTCCAAAATACGGGCAACGCTCGATCTATTATGTTTTTGTAACCTGATATCGCGATATCAGGACGCGCTTAGAAGAGGTGCTTTGTATCGCCTAAATTAGTATTATTACAATAATGCAAAGAAGTTGTATTATTGAAGTATTGTTGTTAATATTATTAATGTTTTGTTATCGTTCAAGTATATTATTATTAAGGTAGTTACATTGCAAAGATATACAAATTCGGTATAATGTTAAGCGAAATTTTAATTATATTTGATAAAGCGTGCGTCTCACTAATGTTCCTCCAATCCACACAATTGTTAATAATATTAATTAGAATAAATGTCGTATTACCGCATAAATCATGTATTCTATTGTATTTTAATCACCGCCCTGCTCTTCACTCCCTTCCCTTCAATCCTTTCCCTTCGCTCCTTTCGAGAGATACCCCATCTTGAGGGTAACTTGGAACGATTATCGTCGTACATACTTAGAGCTGTCCTTGCCATACCTTTCATTAATTCGAATCGCGTGGGTAGTTTTCATTTTAGATCAAACGTAACTTAAAAACCATAGAAAACACGAAAAAATTTTCGAATCGTTCAAGTCATCATTCACTCATATCTACAACGATATCCAAATCATCATCCAATATCGTTGCAAATCATCCATCGTAATCCAAATAGTAATCAACGGAATTGCGACACGTACGAAGTTTGTACATGACGACTTCAACGATATCTTTCGAGATCTATAGTATGGAGATAGCTATTAGGAAAAAGTGAAAGTTAGAAATCCGGCAGAAAACGACACGGGCCCACTTGTTTATGTTTTCCTTTCTAGGCGCGCCCGCTCGCCGCAGGGGTCAAACGGCGACTTTAAAACAGCCTAATATTAGCGTCGGCGGGAAAAAGGTATACTTGACGCTAATTGCAGTCTGGAACGCCAATCCTTTTCGTTCTCCCTACTATGCATCTCTTTTGGCCCGCCTTTGGTCTCGGGTATAAATACCAGTTCCCGTCTTGTTCGCATTCACTTCACTGTCTTCAGAGCACTGCTCAGTTACAACATTCCAAGTATCCAGAGTCAAGATGGATTCATCGCAGCACCAGGTCGAAACTCCATCTGCCAACAGCGAGGACGTGCGAAAATCGTCCGAGATGGAGCTTTCCATGGCGTTGGAGCGGAGCAAATCCAAGGAATGTGGCGTTTGTCTGGACGTCGTCTTGGAGAAACCCGTCAGCGAGCGAACTTTCGGGATTCTCGAAAATTGCAATCATTGCTACTGCTTTGATTTGCATTAGCAAGTGGCGCAATGTCGAGGCACCCGGAGATCGCTCCCAAATCGTGACATCGTGTCCGGAGTGCCGTACGCCGTCGAAGATAGTCTGCCCAAGCAAACATTGGGTAGACGGAAAAGAAGCGAAAGAGGCGTTGATCGAGCAGTACAAAATTATGTTAAGGTAATCGCTTACTTTATTTTTTGGGCTAAATACGAATACGAAACGCATATTTTATTAATTACTTGCAATGCGTCATACTAATTTCATTTTGTTTATCCCATTGCAGCTGCTTTTCGTCTGGGACATCCGCAGAGTATCGGCCAAATTACACCGCGGCCCATTTAGTCCCTCGGTATGTGATTGTGGATACCGGGGATGGCGTAAACGTCGACTAAAGCGTCGAATACCGCGGATTCACCATCCACCGGACCTCATCAAGATCTCACGCACCACCAAGATTTCGCGTGGCCCTTATATCGCCAGAGTTGTTGGATTGGAAAATGAGGGAACCTCCAAAATACGGGCAACGCTCGATCTATTATGTTTTTGTAACCTGATATCGCGATATCAGGACGCGCTTAGAAGAGGTGCTTTGTATCGCCTAAATTAGTATTATTACAATAATGCAAAGAAGTTGTATTATTGAAGTATTGTTGTTAATATTATTAATGTTTTGTTATCGTTCAAGTATATTATTATTAAGGTAGTTACATTGCAAAGATATACAAATTCGGTATAATGTTAAGCGAAATTTTAATTATATTTGATAAAGCGTGCGTCTCACTAATGTTCTGTCCAATACAATTGTTAATAATATTAATTAGAATAAATGTCGTATTACCGCATAAATCATGTATTCTATTGTATTTTAATCACCGCCCTGCTCTTCACTCCCTTCCCTTCAATCCTTTCCCTTCGCTCCTTTCGAGAGATACCCCATCTTGAGGGTAACTTGGAACGATTATCGTCGTACATACTTAGAGCTGTCCTTGCCATACCTTTCATTAATTCGAATCGCGTGGGTAGTTTTCATTTTAGATCAAACGTAACTTAAAAACCATAGAAAACACGAAAAAATTTTCGAATCGTTCAAGTCATCATTCACTCATATCTACAACGATATCCAAATCATCATCCAATATCGTTGCAAATCATCCATCGTAATCCAAATAGTAATCAACGGAATTGCGACACGTACGAAGTTTGTACATGACGACTTCAACGATATCTTTCGAGATCTATAGTATGGAGATAGCTATTAGGAAAAAGTGAAAGTTAGAAATCCGGCAGAAAAAACGACACGGGCCCCCTTGTTTAAGTTTTCCTTTCAAGGCGCGCCCGCTCGCCGCAGGGGTCAAACGGCGACTTTAAAACAGCCTAATATTAGCGTCGGCGGGGAAAAAGGTATACTTGACGCTAATTGCAGTCTGGAACGCCAATCCTTTTCGTTCTCCCTACTATGCATCTCTTTTGGCCCGCCTTTGGTCTCGGGTATAAATACCAGTTCCCGTCTTGTTCGCATTCACTTCACTGTCTTCAGAGCACTGCTCAGTTACAACATTCCAAGTATCCAGAGTCAAGATGGATTCATCGCAGCACCAGGTCGAAACTCCATCTGCCAACAGCGAGGACGTGCGAAAATCGTCCGAGATGGAGCTTTCCATGGCGTTGGAGCGGAGCAAATCCAAGGAATGTGGCGTTTGTCTGGACGTCGTCTTGGAGAAACCCGTCAGCGAGCGAACTTTCGGGATTCTCGAAAATTGCAATCATTGCTACTGCTTTGATTGCATTAGCAAGTGGCGCAATGTCGAGGCACCCGGAGATCGCTCCCAAATCGTGACATCGTGTCCGGAGTGCCGTACGCCGTCGAAGATAGTCTGCCCAAGCAAACATTGGGTAGACGGAAAAGAAGCGAAAGAGGCGTTGATCGAGCAGTACAAAATTATGTTAAGGTAATCGCTTACTTTATTTTTTGGGCTAAATACGAATACGAAACGCATATTTTATTAATTACTTGCAATGCGTCATACTAATTTCATTTTGTTTATCCCATTGCAGCTGCTTTTCGTCTGGGACATCCGCAGAGTATCGGCCAAATTACACCGCGGCCCATTTAGTCCCTCGGTATGTGATTGTGGATACCGGGGATGGCGTAAACGTCGACTAAAGCGTCGAATACCGCGGATTCACCATCCACCGGACCTCATCAAGATCTCACGCACCACCAAGATTTCGCGTGGCCCTTATATCGCCAGAGTTGTTGGATTGGAAAATGAGGGAACCTCCAAAATACGGGCAACGCTCGATCTATTATGTTTTTGTAACCTGATATCGCGATATCAGGACGCGCTTAGAAGAGGTGCTTTGTATCGCCTAAATTAGTATTATTACAATAATGCAAAGAAGTTGTATTATTGAAGTATTGTTGTTAATATTATTAATGTTTTGTTATCGTTCAAGTATATTATTATTAAGGTAGTTACATTGCAAAGATATACAAATTCGGTATAATGTTGGCGAAATTTTAATTATATTTGATAAAGCGTGCGTCTCACTAATGTTCTGTCCAATACAATTGTTAATAATATTAATTAGAATAAATGTCGTATTACCGCATAAATCATGTATTCTATTGTATTTTAATCACCGCCCTGCTCTTCACTCCCTTCCCTTCAATCCTTTCCCTTCGCTCCTTTCGAGAGATACCCCATCTTGAGGGTAACTTGGAACGATTATCGTCGTACATACTTAGAGCTGTCCTTGCCATACCTTTCATTAATTCGAATCGCGTGGGTAGTTTTCATTTTAGATCAAACGTAACTTAAAAACCATAGAAAACACGAAAAAATTTTCGAATCGTTCAAGTCATCATTCACTCATATCTACAACGATATCCAAATCATCATCCAATATCGTTGCAAATCATCCATCGTAATCCAAATAGTAATCAACGGAATTGCGACACGTACGAAGTTTGTACATGACGACTTCAACGATATCTTTCGAGATCTATAGTATGGGAGATAGCTATTAGGAAAAAGTGAAAGTTAGAAATCCGGCAGAAAAAACGACACGGGCCCCCTTGTTTAAGTTTTCCTTTCAAGGCGCGCCCGCTCGCCGCAGGGGTCAAACGGCGACTTTAAAACAGCCTAATATTAGCGTCGGCGGGGAAAAAGGTATACTTGACGCTAATTGCAGTCTGGAACGCCAATCCTTTTCGTTCTCCCTACTATGCATCTCTTTTGGCCCGCCTTTGGTCTCGGGTATAAATACCAGTTCCCGTCTTGTTCGCATTCACTTCACTGTCTTCAGAGCACTGCTCAGTTACAACATTCCAAGTATCCAGAGTCAAGATGGATTCATCGCAGCACCAGGTCGAAACTCCATCTGCCAACAGCGAGGACGTGCGAAAATCGTCCGAGATGGAGCTTTCCATGGCGTTGGAGCGGAGCAAATCCAAGGAATGTGGCGTTTGTCTGGACGTCGTCTTGGAGAAACCCGTCAGCGAGCGAACTTTCGGGATTCTCGAAAATTGCAATCATTGCTACTGCTTTGATTGCATTAGCAAGTGGCGCAATGTCGAGGCACCCGGAGATCGCTCCCAAATCGTGACATCGTGTCCGGAGTGCCGTACGCCGTCGAAGATAGTCTGCCCAAGCAAACATTGGGTAGACGGAAAAGAAGCGAAAGAGGCGTTGATCGAGCAGTACAAAATTATGTTAAGGTAATCGCTTACTTTATTTTTTGGGCTAAATACGAATACGAAACGCATATTTTATTAATTACTTGCAATGCGTCATACTAATTTCATTTTGTTTATCCCATTGCAGCTGCTTTTCGTCTGGGACATCCGCAGAGTATCGGCCAAATTACACCGCGGCCCATTTAGTCCCTCGGTATGTGATTGTGGATACCGGGGATGGCGTAAACGTCGACTAAAGCGTCGAATACCGCGGATTCACCATCCACCGGACCTCATCAAGATCTCACGCACCACCAAGATTTCGCGTGGCCCTTATATCGCCAGAGTTGTTGGATTGAAAATGAGGGAACCTCCAAAATACGGGCAACGCTCGATCTATTATGTTTTTGTAACCTGATATCGCGATATCAGGACGCGCTTAGAAGAGGTGCTTTGTATCGCCTAAATTAGTATTATTACAATAATGCAAAGAAGTTGTATTATTGAAGTATTGTTGTTAATATTATTAATGTTTTGTTATCGTTCAAGTATATTATTATTAAGGTAGTTACATTGCAAAGATATACAAATTCGGTATAATGTTAAGCGAAATTTTAATTATATTTGATAAAGCGTGCGTCTCACTAATGTTCTGTCAATACAATTGTTAATAATATTAATTAGAATAAATGTCGTATTACCGCATAAATCATGTATTCTATTGTATTTTAATCACCGCCCTGCTCTTCACTCCCTTCCCTTCAATCCTTTCCCTTCGCTCCTTTCGAGAGATACCCCATCTTGAGGGTAACTTGGAACGATTATCGTCGTACATACTTAGAGCTGTCCTTGCCATACCTTTCATTAATTCGAATCGGGTAGGTAGTTTTCATTTTAGATCAAACGTAACCTAAAAAAACATAGAAAACATGAAAAAATTTTCGAATCGTTCAAGTCATCATTCACTCATATCTACAAAAATATCCAAATCATCATCCAATATCGTTGCAAATCATCCATCGTAATCCAAATAGTAATCAACGGAATTGCGACACGTACGAAGTTTGTACATGACGACTTCAACGATATCTTTCGAGATCTATAGTATGGAGATAGCTATTAGGAAAAAGTGAAAGTTAGAAATCCGGCAGAAAAACGACACGGGCCCCCTTGTTTAAGTTTTCCTTTCAAGGCGCGCCCGCTCGCCGCAGGGGTCAAACGGCGACTTTAAAACAGCCTAATATTAGCGTCGGCGGGGAAAAAGGTATACTTGACGCTAATTGCAGTCTGGAACGCCAATCCTTTTCGTTCTCCCTACTATGCATCTCTTTTGGCCCGCCTTTGGTCTCGGGTATAAATACCAGTTCCCGTCTTGTTCGCATTCACTTCACTGTCTTCAGAGCACTGCTCAGTTACAACATTCCAAGTATCCAGAGTCAAGATGGATTCATCGCAGCACCAGGTCGAAACCCATCTGCCAACAGCGAGGACGTGCGAAAATCGTCCGAGATGGAGCTTTCCATGGCGTTGGAGCGGAGCAAATCCAAGGAATGTGGCGTTTGTCTGGACGTCGTCTTGGAGAAACCCGTCAGCGAGCGAACTTTCGGGATTCTCGAAAATTGCAATCATTGCTACTGCTTTGATTGCATTAGCAAGTGGCGCAATGTCGAGGCACCCGGAGATCGCTCCCAAATCGTGACATCGTGTCCGGAGTGCCGTACGCCGTCGAAGATAGTCTGCCCAAGCAAACATTGGGTAGACGGAAAAGAAGCGAAAGAGGCGTTGATCGAGCAGTACAAAATTATGCGAAGGTAATCCCTTACTTTATTTATTTGTTGCTAAATACGAATACGAAACGCATATTTTATTAATTACTTGCAATGCGTCATACTAATTTCATTTTGTTTATCCCATTGCAGCTGCTTTTCGTCTGGGACATCCGCAGAGTATCGGCCAAATTACACCGCGGCCCATTTAGTCCCCCGGTATGTGATTGTGGATACCGGGGATGGCGTAAACGTCGACTAAAGCGTCGAATACCGCGGATTCACCATCCACCGGACCTCATCAAGATCTCACGCACCACCAACATTCCGCGTGGCCCTTATATTGCCAGAGTTGTTGGATTGCAAAATGAGGGAACCTCCAAAATACGGGCAACGCTCGATCTATTATGTTTTTGTAACCTGATATCGCGATATCAGGACGCGCTTAGAAGAGGTGCTTTGTATCGCCTAAAGTAGTATTATTACAATATTGCAAAGTAGTTGTATTATTGAAGTATTGTTGTTAATATTATTAATGTTTTCTTATTATTCAAGTATATTATTATTAAGGTAGTTACATTGCAAAGATATACCAATTCGGTATAATGTTAAGCGACATTGTAATTATATTTGATAAAGCGTGCGTCTCACTAATGTTCTGTTCATTACAATTCTTAACAATATTAATCAGAATAAATGTGGTATTACCGCATAAATCATGTATTTTATTGTATTTCAATCACCGCCCTTCCCTTCACTCCTTTCCCTTCACTCCAGTCGAGAGATAGCCCATCTTGAGGGTAACTTGGAACGATTATCGTCGTAGTACATACTAAGAGCTGTCCTTGCCGTACCTTTCATTCATTCGAATCGCGTGGGTAGTTATGTGTAGTTTTCATTTTAGATCAAACCTAACCTAAAAAAACATAGAAAACATGAAAAAAAATTTCGAATCGTTCAAGTCATCATTCACTCATATCTACAAAAATATCCAAATATTCATCCAATATCGTTGCAAATCATCCATCGTAATCCAAATAGTATAATCAACGGAATTGTGACACGTACGAGGTTTGTACATGGCGACTTCAACGATATCTTTCAAGATCTATAGTATGGAGATAGCTATTAGGAAAAAGTGAAAGTTAGAAATCCGGCAGAAAAACGACACGCCCCCCCCTGTTTAAGTTTTCCTTTCAAGGCGCGCGCGCGCTCGCCGCAGGGGTCAAACGGCGACTTTAAAACAGCCTAATATTAGCGTCGGCGGGGAAAAAGGTATACTTGACGCTAATTGCAGTCTGGAAGGCCAATCCTTTTCGTTCTCCCTACTATACATCTCTTTTGGCCCGCCTTTGGTCTCGGGTATAAATACCAGTTCCCGTCTTGTTCGCATTCACTTCACTGTCTGCAGAGCACTGCTCAGTTACTACATTCCAAGTATCCAGAGTGAAGATGGATTCAGCGCAGCACCAGGTCGAAACCCCATCTGCCAACAGCGAGGACGTGCGAAAATCGTCCGAGATGGAGCTTTCCTTGGCGTTGGAGCGGAGCAAATCCAAGGAATGTGGCGTTTGTCTGGACGTCGTCTTGGAGAAACCCGTCAGCGAGCGAACTTTCGGGATTCTCGAAAATTGCAATCATTGCTACTGCTTTGATTGCATTAGCAAATGGCGCAATGTCGAGGCACCCGGAGATCGCTCCCAAATCGTGACATCGTGTCCGGAGTGCCGTACGCCGTCGAAGATAGTCTGCCCAAGCAAACATTGGGTAGACGGAAAAAAAAAGCGAAAGAGGCGTTGATCGAGCAGTACAAAATTATGCGAAGGTAATCCCTTACTTTATTTGTTGGGCTAAATACGAATACGAAACGCATATTTTATTAATTACTTGCAATGCGTCATACTAATTTCATTTTGTTTATCCCATTGCAGCTGCTTTTCGTCTGGGACATCCGCAGAGTATCGGCCAAATTACACCGCGGCCCATTTAGTCCCCCGGTATGTGATTGTGGATACCGGGGATGGCGTAAACGTCGACTAAAGCGTCGAATACCGCGGATTCACCATCCACCGGACCTCATCAAGATCTCACGCACCACCAACATTCCGCGTGGCCCTTATATTGCCAGAGTTGTTGGATTGCAAAATGAGGGAACCTCCAAAATACGGGCAACGCTCGATCTATTATGTTTTTGTAACCTGATATCGCGATATCAGGACGCGCTTAGAAGAGGTGCTTTGTATCGCCTAAAGTAGTATTATTACAATATTGCAAAGTAGTTGTATTATTGAAGTATTGTTGTTAATATTATTAATGTTTTCTTATTATTCAAGTATATTATTATTAAGGTAGTTACATTGCAAAGATATACCAATTCGGTATAATGTTAAGCGACATTGTAATTATATTTGATAAAGCGTGCGTCTCACTAATGTTCTGTTCATTACAATTCTTAACAATATTAATCAGAATAAATGTGGTATTACCGCATAAATCATGTATTTTATTGTATTTCAATCACCGCCCTTCCCTTCACTCCTTTCCCTTCACTCCAGTCGAGAGATAGCCCATCTTGAGGGTAACTTGGAACGATTATCGTCGTAGTACATACTAAGAGCTGTCCTTGCCGTACCTTTCATTCATTCGAATCGCGTGGGTAGTTATGTGTAGTTTTCATTTTAGATCAAACCTAACCTAAAAAAACATAGAAAACATGAAAAAAATTTCGAATCGTTCAAGTCATCATTCACTCATATCTACAAAAATATCCAAATATTCATCCAATATCGTTGCAAATCATCCATCGTAATCCAAATAGTATAATCAACGGAATTGTGACACGTACGAGGTTTGTACATGGCGACTTCAACGATATCTTTCAAGATCTATAGTATGGAGATAGCTATTAGGAAAAAGTGAAAGTTAGAAATCCGGCAGAAAAACGACACGCCCCCCCCTGTTTAAGTTTTCCTTTCAAGGCGCGCGCGCGCTCGCCGCAGGGGTCAAACGGCGACTTTAAAACAGCCTAATATTAGCGTCGGCGGGGAAAAAGGTATACTTGACGCTAATTGCAGTCTGGAAGGCCAATCCTTTTCGTTCTCCCTACTATACATCTCTTTTGGCCCGCCTTTGGTCTCGGGTATAAATACCAGTTCCCGTCTTGTTCGCATTCACTTCACTGTCTGCAGAGCACTGCTCAGTTACTACATTCCAAGTATCCAGAGTGAAGATGGATTCAGCGCAGCACCAGGTCGAAACCCCATCTGCCAACAGCGAGGACGTGCGAAAATCGTCCGAGATGGAGCTTTCCTTGGCGTTGGAGCGGAGCAAATCCAAGGAATGTGGCGTTTGTCTGGACGTCGTCTTGGAGAAACCCGTCAGCGAGCGAACTTTCGGGATTCTCGAAAATTGCAATCATTGCTACTGCTTTGATTGCATTAGCAAATGGCGCAATGTCGAGGCACCCGGAGATCGCTCCCAAATCGTGACATCGTGTCCGGAGTGCCGTACGCCGTCGAAGATAGTCTGCCCAAGCAAACATTGGGTAGACGGAAAAGAAGCGAAAGAGGCGTTGATCGAGCAGTACAAAATTATGCGAAGGTAATCCCTTACTTTATTTGTTGGGCTAAATACGAATACGAAACGCATATTTTATTAATTACTTGCAATGCGTCATACTAATTTCATTTTGTTTATCCCATTGCAGCTGCTTTTCGTCTGGGACATCCGCAGAGTATCGGCCAAATTACACCGCGGCCCATTTAGTCCCCCGGTATGTGATTGTGGATACCGGGGATGGCGTAAACGTCGACTAAAGCGTCGAATACCGCGGATTCACCATCCACCGGACCTCATCAAGATCTCACGCACCACCAACATTCCGCGTGGCCCTTATATTGCCAGAGTTGTTGGATTGCAAAATGAGGGAACCTCCAAAATACGGGCAACGCTCGATCTATTATGTTTTTGTAACCTGATATCGCGATATCAGGACGCGCTTAGAAGAGGTGCTTTGTATCGCCTAAAGTAGTATTATTACAATATTGCAAAGTAGTTGTATTATTGAAGTATTGTTGTTAATATTATTAATGTTTTCTTATTATTCAAGTATATTATTATTAAGGTAGTTACATTGCAAAGATATACCAATTCGGTATAATGTTAAGCGACATTGTAATTATATTTGATAAAGCGTGCGTCTCACTAATGTTCTGTTCATTACAATTCTTAACAATATTAATCAGAATAAATGTGGTATTACCGCATAAATCATGTATTTTATTGTATTTCAATCACCGCCCTTCCCTTCACTCCTTTCCCTTCACTCCAGTCGAGAGATAGCCCATCTTGAGGGTAACTTGGAACGATTATCGTCGTAGTACATACTAAGAGCTGTCCTTGCCGTACCTTTCATTCATTCGAATCGCGTGGGTAGTTATGTGTAGTTTTCATTTTAGATCAAACCTAACCTAAAAAAACATAGAAAACATGAAAAAAAATTTCGAATCGTTCAAGTCATCATTCACTCATATCTACAAAAATATCCAAATATTCATCCAATATCGTTGCAAATCATCCATCGTAATCCAAATAGTATAATCAACGGAATTGTGACACGTACGAGGTTTGTACATGGCGACTTCAACGATATCTTTCAAGATCTATAGTATGGAGATAGCTATTAGGAAAAAGTGAAAGTTAGAAATCCGGCAGAAAAACGACACGCCCCCCCCTGTTTAAGTTTTCCTTTCAAGGCGCGCGCGCGCTCGCCGCAGGGGTCAAACGGCGACTTTAAAACAGCCTAATATTAGCGTCGGCGGGGAAAAAGGTATACTTGACGCTAATTGCAGTCTGGAAGGCCAATCCTTTTCGTTCTCCCTACTATACATCTCTTTTGGCCCGCCTTTGGTCTCGGGTATAAATACCAGTTCCCGTCTTGTTCGCATTCACTTCACTGTCTGCAGAGCACTGCTCAGTTACTACATTCCAAGTATCCAGAGTGAAGATGGATTCAGCGCAGCACCAGGTCGAAACCCCATCTGCCAACAGCGAGGACGTGCGAAAATCGTCCGAGATGGAGCTTTCCTTGGCGTTGGAGCGGAGCAAATCCAAGGAATGTGGCGTTTGTCTGGACGTCGTCTTGGAGAAACCCGTCAGCGAGCGAACTTTCGGGATTCTCGAAAATTGCAATCATTGCTACTGCTTTGATTGCATTAGCAATTGGCGCTTTGTCGTGGCTACCGGAGATCGCTCCCAAATCGTGACATCGTGTCCGGAGTGCCGTACGCCGTCTAAGATAGTCTGCCCAAGCAAACAATGGGTAGACGGAAAATAAGCGAAAGAGGCGTTGATCGAGCAGTACAAAATTATGCGAAGGTAATCCCTTACTTTATTTGTTGGGCTAAATACGAATACGAAACGCATATTTTATTAATTACTTGCAATGCGTCATACTAATTTCATTTTGTTTATCCCATTGCAGCTGCTTTTCGTCTGGGACATCCGCAGAGTATCGGCCAAATTACACCGCGGCCCATTTAGTCCCCCGGTATGTGATTGTGGATACCGGGGATGGCGTAAACGTCGACTAAAGCGTCGAATACCGCGGATTCACCATCCACCGGACCTCATCAAGATCTCACGCACCACCAACATTCCGCGTGGCCCTTATATTGCCAGAGTTGTTGGATTGCAAAATGGGGAACCTCCAAAATACGGGCAACGCTCGATCTATTATGTTTTTGTAACCTGATATCGCGATATCAGGACGCTTAGAAGAGGTGCTTTGTATCGCCTAAAGTAGTATTATTACAATATTGCAAAGTAGTTGTATTATTGAAGTATTGTTGTTAATATTATTAATGTTTTCTTATTATTCAAGTATATTATTATTAAGGTAGTTACATTGCAAAGATATACCAATTCGGTATAATGTTAAGCGACATTGTAATTATATTTGATAAAGCGTGCGTCTCACTAATGTTCTGTTCATTACAATTCTTAACAATATTAATCAGAATAAATGTGGTATTACCGCATAAATCATGTATTTTATTGTATTTCAATCACCGCCCTTCCCTTCACTCCTTTCCCTTCACTCCAGTCGAGAGATAGCCCATCTTGAGGGTAACTTGGAACGATTATCGTCGTAGTACATACTAAGAGCTGTCCTTGCCGTACCTTTCATTCATTCGAATCGCGTGGGTAGTTATGTGTAGTTTTCATTTTAGATCAAACCTAACCTAAAAAACATAGAAAACATGAAAAAAAATTTCGAATCGTTCAAGTCATCATTCACTCATATCTACAAAAATATCCAAATATTCATCCAATATCGTTGCAAATCATCCATCGTAATCCAAATAGTATAATCAACGGAATTGTGACACGTACGAGGTTTGTACATGGCGACTTCAACGATATCTTTCAAGATCTATAGTATGGAGATAGCTATTAGGAAAAAGTGAAAGTTAGAAATCCGGCAGAAAAACGACACGCCCCCCCCTGTTTAAGTTTTCCTTTCAAGGCGCGCGCGCGCTCGCCGCAGGGGTCAAACGGCGACTTTAAAACAGCCTAATATTAGCGTCGGCGGGAAAAAGGTATACTTGACGCTAATTGCAGTCTGGAAGGCCAATCCTTTTCGTTCTCCCTACTATACATCTCTTTTGGCCCGCCTTTGGTCTCGGGTATAAATACCAGTTCCCGTCTTGTTCGCATTCACTTCACTGTCTGCAGAGCACTGCTCAGTTACTACATTCCAAGTATCCAGAGTGAAGATGGATTCAGCGCAGCACCAGGTCGAAACCCCATCTGCCAACAGCGAGGACGTGCGAAAATCGTCCGAGATGGAGCTTTCCTTGGCGTTGGAGCGGAGCAAATCCAAGGAATGTGGCGTTTGTCTGGACGTCGTCTTGGAGAAACCCGTCAGCGAGCGAACTTTCGGGATTCTCGAAAATTGCAATCATTGCTACTGCTTTGATTGCATTAGCAAATGGCGCAATGTCGAGGCACCCGGAGATCGCTCCCAAATCGTGACATCGTGTCCGGAGTGCCGTACGCCGTCGAAGATAGTCTGCCCAAGCAAACATTGGGTAGACGGAAAAGAAGCGAAAGAGGCGTTGATCGAGCAGTACAAAATTATGCGAAGGTAATCCCTTACTTTATTTGTTGGGCTAAATACGAATACGAAACGCATATTTTATTAATTACTTGCAATGCGTCATACTAATTTCATTTTGTTTATCCCATTGCAGCTGCTTTTCGTCTGGGACATCCGCAGAGTATCGGCCAAATTACACCGCGGCCCATTTAGTCCCCCGGTATGTGATTGTGGATACCGGGGATGGCGTAAACGTCGACTAAAGCGTCGAATACCGCGGATTCACCATCCACCGGACCTCATCAAGATCTCACGCACCACCAACATTCCGCGTGGCCCTTATATTGCCAGAGTTGTTGGATTGCAAAATGAGGGAACCTCCAAAATACGGGCAACGCTCGATCTATTATGTTTTTGTAACCTGATATCGCGATATCAGGGCGCTTAGAAGAGGTGCTTTGTATCGCCTAAAGTAGTATTATTAAATATTTCAAAGTAGTTGTATTATTGAAGTATTGTTGTTAATATTATTAATGTTTTCTTATTATTCAAGTATATTATTATTAAGGTAGTTACATTGCAAAGATATACCAATTCGGTATAATGTTAAGCGACATTGTAATTATATTTGATAAAGCGTGCGTCTCACTAATGTTCTGTTCATTACAATTCTTAACAATATTAATCAGAATAAATGTGGTATTACCGCATAAATCATGTATTTTATTGTATTTCAATCACCGCCCTTCCCTTCACTCCTTTCCCTTCACTCCAGTCGAGAGATAGCCCATCTTGAGGGTAACTTGGAACGATTATCGTCGTAGTACATACTAAGAGCTGTCCTTGCCGTACCTTTCATTCATTCGAATCGCGTGGGTAGTTATGTGTAGTTTTCATTTTAGATCAAACCTAACCTAAAAAAACATAGAAAACATGAAAAAAAAATTTCGAATCGTTCAAGTCATCATTCACTCATATCTACAAAAATATCCAAATATTCATCCAATATCGTTGCAAATCATCCATCGTAATCCAAATAGTATAATCAACGGAATTGTGACACGTACGAGGTTTGTACATGGCGACTTCAACGATATCTTTCAAGATCTATAGTATGGAGATAGCTATTAGGAAAAAGTGAAAGTTAGAAATCCGGCAGAAAAACGACACGCCCCCCCCTGTTTAAGTTTTCCTTTCAAGGCGCGCGCGCGCTCGCCGCAGGGGTCAAACGGCGACTTTAAAACAGCCTAATATTAGCGTCGGCGGGAAAAAGGTATACTTGACGCTAATTGCAGTCTGGAAGGCCAATCCTTTTCGTTCTCCCTACTATACATCTCTTTTGGCCCGCCTTTGGTCTCGGGTATAAATACCAGTTCCCGTCTTGTTCGCATTCACTTCACTGTCTGCAGAGCACTGCTCAGTTACTACATTCCAAGTATCCAGAGTGAAGATGGATTCAGCGCAGCACCAGGTCGAAACCCCATCTGCCAACAGCGAGGACGTGCGAAAATCGTCCGAGATGGAGCTTTCCTTGGCGTTGGAGCGGAGCAAATCCAAGGAATGTGGCGTTTGTCTGGACGTCGTCTTGGAGAAACCCGTCAGCGAGCGAACTTTCGGGATTCTCGAAAATTGCAATCATTGCTACTGCTTTGATTGCATTAGCAAATGGCGCAATGTCGAGGCACCCGGAGATCGCTCCCAAATCGTGACATCGTGTCCGGAGTGCCGTACGCCGTCGAAGATAGTCTGCCCAAGCAAACATTGGGTAGACGGAAAAAAAGCGAAAGAGGCGTTGATCGAGCAGTACAAAATTATGCGAAGGTAATCCCTTACTTTATTTGTTGGGCTAAATACGAATACGAAACGCATATTTTATTAATTACTTGCAATGCGTCATACTAATTTCATTTTGTTTATCCCATTGCAGCTGCTTTTCGTCTGGGACATCCGCAGAGTATCGGCCAAATTACACCGCGGCCCATTTAGTCCCCCGGTATGTGATTGTGGATACCGGGGATGGCGTAAACGTCGACTAAAGCGTCGAATACCGCGGATTCACCATCCACCGGACCTCATCAAGATCTCACGCACCACCAACATTCCGCGTGGCCCTTATATTGCCAGAGTTGTTGGATTGCAAAATGAGGAACCTCAAAATACGGGCAACGCTCGATCTATTATGTTTTTGTAACCTGATATCGCGATATCAGGACGCTTAGAAGAGGTGCTTTGTATCGCCTAAAGTAGTATTATTACAATATTGCAAAGTAGTTGTATTATTGAAGTATTGTTGTTAATATTATTAATGTTTTCTTATTATTCAAGTATATTATTATTAAGGTAGTTACATTGCAAAGATATACCAATTCGGTATAATGTTAAGCGACATTGTAATTATATTTGATAAAGCGTGCGTCTCACTAATGTTCTGTTCATTACAATTCTTAACAATATTAATCAGAATAAATGTGGTATTACCGCATAAATCATGTATTTTATTGTATTTCAATCACCGCCCTTCCCTTCACTCCTTTCCCTTCACTCCAGTCGAGAGATAGCCCATCTTGAGGGTAACTTGGAACGATTATCGTCGTAGTACATACTAAGAGCTGTCCTTGCCGTACCTTTCATTCATTCGAATCGCGTGGGTAGTTATGTGTAGTTTTCATTTTAGATCAAACCTAACCTAAAAAAACATAGAAAACATGAAAAAAAAATTTCGAATCGTTCAAGTCATCATTCACTCATATCTACAAAAATATCCAAATATTCATCAATATCGTTGCAAATCATCCATCGTAATCCAAATAGTATAATCAACGGAATTGTGACACGTACGAGGTTTGTACATGGCGACTTCAACGATATCTTTCAAGATCTATAGTATGGAGATAGCTATTAGGAAAAAGTGAAAGTTAGAAATCCGGCAGAAAAACGACACGCCCCCCCCTGTTTAAGTTTTCCTTTCAAGGCGCGCGCGCGCTCGCCGCAGGGGTCAAACGGCGACTTTAAAACAGCCTAATATTAGCGTCGGCGGGAAAAAGGTATACTTGACGCTAATTGCAGTCTGGAAGGCCAATCCTTTTCGTTCTCCCTACTATACATCTCTTTTGGCCCGCCTTTGGTCTCGGGTATAAATACCAGTTCCCGTCTTGTTCGCATTCACTTCACTGTCTGCAGAGCACTGCTCAGTTACTACATTCAAGTATCCAGAGTGAAGATGGATTCAGCGCAGCACCAGGTCGAAACCCCATCTGCCAACAGCGAGGACGTGCGAAAATCGTCCGAGATGGAGCTTTCCTTGGCGTTGGGCGGAGCAAATCCAAGGAATGTGGCGTTTGTCTGGACGTCGTCTTGGAGAAACCCGTCAGCGAGCGAACTTTCGGGATTCTCGAAAATTGCAATCATTGCTACTGCTTTGATTGCATTAGCAAATGGCGCAATGTCGAGGCACCCGGAGATCGCTCCCAAATCGTGACATCGTGTCCGGAGTGCCGTACGCCGTCGAAGATAGTCTGCCCAAGCAAACATTGGGTAGACGGAAAAAAAAGCGAAAGAGGCGTTGATCGAGCAGTACAAAATTATGCGAAGGTAATCCCTTACTTTATTTGTTGGGCTAAATACGAATACGAAACGCATATTTTATTAATTACTTGCAATGCGTCATACTAATTTCATTTTGTTTATCCCATTGCAGCTGCTTTTCGTCTGGGACATCCGCAGAGTATCGGCCAAATTACACCGCGGCCCATTTAGTCCCCCGGTATGTGATTGTGGATACCGGGGATGGCGTAAACGTCGACTAAAGCGTCGAATACCGCGGATTCACCATCCACCGGACCTCATCAAGATCTCACGCACCACCAACATTCCGCGTGGCCCTTATATTGCCAGAGTTGTTGGATTGCAAAATGAGGAACCTCAAAATACGGGCAACGCTCGATCTATTATGTTTTTGTAACCTGATATCGCGATATCAGGGACGCTTAGAAGAGGTGCTTTGTATCGCCTAAAGTAGTATTATTACAATATTGCAAAGTAGTTGTATTATTGAAGTATTGTTGTTAATATTATTAATGTTTTCTTATTATTCAAGTATATTATTATTAAGGTAGTTACATTGCAAAGATATACCAATTCGGTATAATGTTAAGCGACATTGTAATTATATTTGATAAAGCGTGCGTCTCACTAATGTTCTGTTCATTACAATTCTTAACAATATTAATCAGAATAAATGTGGTATTACCGCATAAATCATGTATTTTATTGTATTTCAATCACCGCCCTTCCCTTCACTCCTTTCCCTTCACTCCAGTCGAGAGATAGCCCATCTTGAGGGTAACTTGGAACGATTATCGTCGTAGTACATACTAAGAGCTGTCCTTGCCGTACCTTTCATTCATTCGAATCGCGTGGGTAGTTATGTGTAGTTTTCATTTTAGATCAAACCTAACCTAAAAAAACATAGAAAACATGAAAAAAAATTTCGAATCGTTCAAGTCATCATTCACTCATATCTACAAAAATATCCAAATATTCATCAATATCGTTGCAAATCATCCATCGTAATCCAAATAGTATAATCAACGGAATTGTGACACGTACGAGGTTTGTACATGGCGACTTCAACGATATCTTTCAAGATCTATAGTATGGAGATAGCTATTAGGAAAAAGTGAAAGTTAGAAATCCGGCAGAAAAACGACACGCCCCCCCCTGTTTAAGTTTTCCTTTCAAGGCGCGCGCGCGCTCGCCGCAGGGGTCAAACGGCGACTTTAAAACAGCCTAATATTAGCGTCGGCGGGAAAAAGGTATACTTGACGCTAATTGCAGTCTGGAAGGCCAATCCTTTTCGTTCTCCCTACTATACATCTCTTTTGGCCCGCCTTTGGTCTCGGGTATAAATACCAGTTCCCGTCTTGTTCGCATTCACTTCACTGTCTGCAGAGCACTGCTCAGTTACTACATTCAAGTATCCAGAGTGAAGATGGATTCAGCGCAGCACCAGGTCGAAACCCCATCTGCCAACAGCGAGGACGTGCGAAAATCGTCCGAGATGGAGCTTTCCTTGGCGTTGGGCGGAGCAAATCCAAGGAATGTGGCGTTTGTCTGGACGTCGTCTTGGAGAAACCCGTCAGCGAGCGAACTTTCGGGATTCTCGAAAATTGCAATCATTGCTACTGCTTTGATTGCATTAGCAAATGGCGCAATGTCGAGGCACCCGGAGATCGCTCCCAAATCGTGACATCGTGTCCGGAGTGCCGTACGCCGTCGAAGATAGTCTGCCCAAGCAAACATTGGGTAGACGGAAAAAAAAAGCGAAAGAGGCGTTGATCGAGCAGTACAAAATTATGCGAAGGTAATCCCTTACTTTATTTGTTGGGCTAAATACGAATACGAAACGCATATTTTATTAATTACTTGCAATGCGTCATACTAATTTCATTTTGTTTATCCCATTGCAGCTGCTTTTCGTCTGGGACATCCGCAGAGTATCGGCCAAATTACACCGCGGCCCATTTAGTCCCCCGGTATGTGATTGTGGATACCGGGGATGGCGTAAACGTCGACTAAAGCGTCGAATACCGCGGATTCACCATCCACCGGACCTCATCAAGATCTCACGCACCACCAACATTCCGCGTGGCCCTTATATTGCCAGAGTTGTTGGATTGCAAAATGAGGAACCTCAAAATACGGGCAACGCTCGATCTATTATGTTTTTGTAACCTGATATCGCGATATCAGGACGCTTAGAAGAGGTGCTTTGTATCGCCTAAAGTAGTATTATTACAATATTGCAAAGTAGTTGTATTATTGAAGTATTGTTGTTAATATTATTAATGTTTTCTTATTATTCAAGTATATTATTATTAAGGTAGTTACATTGCAAAGATATACCAATTCGGTATAATGTTAAGCGACATTGTAATTATATTTGATAAAGCGTGCGTCTCACTAATGTTCTGTTCATTACAATTCTTAACAATATTAATCAGAATAAATGTGGTATTACCGCATAAATCATGTATTTTATTGTATTTCAATCACCGCCCTTCCCTTCACTCCTTTCCCTTCACTCCAGTCGAGAGATAGCCCATCTTGAGGGTAACTTGGAACGATTATCGTCGTAGTACATACTAAGAGCTGTCCTTGCCGTACCTTTCATTCATTCGAATCGCGTGGGTAGTTATGTGTAGTTTTCATTTTAGATCAAACCTAACCTAAAAAAACATAGAAAACATGAAAAAAAATTTCGAATCGTTCAAGTCATCATTCACTCATATCTACAAAAATATCCAAATAGTCTTCAATTATCGTTGCAAATCATCCATCGTAATCCAAATAGTATAATCAACGGAATTGTGACACGTACGAGGTTTGTACATGGCGACTTCAACGATATCTTTCAAGATCTATAGTATGGAGATAGCTATTAGGAAAAAGTGAAAGTTAGAAATCCGGCAGAAAAACGACGCGCCCTGTTTAAGTTTTCCTTTCAAGGCGCGCGCGCGCTCGCCGCAGGGGTCAAACGGCGACTTTAAAACAGCCTAATATTAGCGTCGGCGGGGAAAAAGGTATACTTGACGCTAATTGCAGTCTGGAAGGCCAATCCTTTTCGTTCTCCCTACTATACATCTCTTTTGGCCCGCCTTTGGTCTCGGGTATAAATACCAGTTCCCGTCTTGTTCGCATTCACTTCACTGTCTGCAGAGCACTGCTCAGTTACTACATTCAATGTATCCAGAGTGAAGATGGATTCAGCGCAGCACCAGGTCGTAACCCCCTCTGCCAACAGCGAGGACGTGCGAAACTCGTCCGAGATGGAGCTTTCCTTGGCGTTGGGCGGAGCAAATCCAAGGAATGTGGCGTTTGTCTGGACGTCGTCTTGGAGAAACCCGTCAGCGAGCGAACTTTCGGGATTCTCGAAAATTGCAATCATTGCTACTGCTTTGATTGCATTAGCAAATGGCGCAATGTCGAGGCACCCGGAGATCGCTCCCAAATCGTGACATCGTGTCCGGAGTGCCGTACGCCGTCGAAGATAGTCTGCCCAAGCAAACATTGGGTAGACGGAAAAAAAAGCGAAAGAGGCGTTGATCGAGCAGTACAAAATTATGCGAAGGTAATCCCTTACTTTATTTGTTGGGCTAAATACGAATACGAAACGCATATTTTATTAATTACTTGCAATGCGTCATACTAATTTCATTTTGTTTATCCCATTGCAGCTGCTTTTCGTCTGGGACATCCGCAGAGTATCGGCCAAATTACACCGCGGCCCATTTAGTCCCCCGGTATGTGATTGTGGATACCGGGGATGGCGTAAACGTCGACTAAAGCGTCGAATACCGCGGATTCACCATCCACCGGACCTCATCAAGATCTCACGCACCACCAACATTCCGCGTGGCCCTTATATTGCCAGAGTTGTTGGATTGCAAAATGAGGAACCTCAAAATACGGGCAACGCTCGATCTATTATGTTTTTGTAACCTGATATCGCGATATCAGGACGCGCATAGAAGAGGTGCTTTGTATCGCCTAAAGTAGTATTATTACAATATTGCAAAGTAGTTGTATTATTGAAGTATTGTTGTTAATATTATTAATGTTTTCTTATTATTCAAGTATATTATTATTAAGGTAGTTACATTGCAAAGATATACCAATTCGGTATAATGTTAAGCGACATTGTAATTATATTTGATAAAGCGTGCGTCTCACTAATGTTCTGTTCATTACAATTCTTAACAATATTAATCAGAATAAATGTGGTATTACCGCATAAATCATGTATTTTATTGTATTTCAATCACCGCCCTTCCCTTCACTCCTTTCCCTTCACTCCAGTCGAGAGATAGCCCATCTTGAGGGTAACTTGGAACGATTATCGTCGTAGTACATACTAAGAGCTGTCCTTGCCGTACCTTTCATTCATTCGAATCGCGTGGGTAGTTATGTGTAGTTTTCATTTTAGATCAAACCTAACCTAACCTAAAAAAACATAGAAAACATGAAAAAAAAATTTCGAATCGTTCAAGTCATCATTCACTCATATCTACAAAAATATCCAAATATTCATCCAATATCGTTGCAAATCATCCATCGTAATCCAAATAGTATAATCAACGGAATTGTGACACGTACGAGGTTTGTACATGGCGACTTCAACGATATCTTTCAAGATCTATAGTATGGAGATAGCTATTAGGAAAAAGTGAAAGTTAGAAATCCGGCAGAAAAACGACACGCCCCCCCCTGTTTAAGTTTTCCTTTCAAGGCGCGCGCGCGCTCGCCGCAGGGGTCAAACGGCGACTTTAAAACAGCCTAATATTAGCGTCGGCGGGGAAAAAGGTATACTTGACGCTAATTGCAGTCTGGAAGGCCAATCCTTTTCGTTCTCCCTACTATACATCTCTTTTGGCCCGCCTTTGGTCTCGGGTATAAATACCAGTTCCCGTCTTGTTCGCATTCACTTCACTGTCTGCAGAGCACTGCTCAGTTACTACATTCAAGTATCCAGAGTGAAGATGGATTCAGCGCAGCACCAGGTCGAAACCCCATCTGCCAACAGCGAGGACGTGCGAAAATCGTCCGAGATGGAGCTTTCCTTGGCGTTGGAGCGGAGCAAATCCAAGGAATGTGGCGTTTGTCTGGACGTCGTCTTGGAGAAACCCGTCAGCGAGCGAACTTACGGGATTCTCGAAAATTGCAATCATTGCTACTGCTTTGATTGCATTAGCAAGTGGCGCAATGTCGAGGCACCCGGAGATCGCTCCCAAATCGTGACATCGTGTCCGGAGTGCCGTACGCCGTCGAAGATAGTCTGCCCAAGCAAACATTGGGTAGACGGAAAATAAGCGAAAGAGGCGTTGATCGAGCAGTACAAAATTATGCGAAGGTAATCCCTTACTTTATTTGTTGGGCTAAATACGAATACGAAACGCATATTTTATTAATTACTTGCAATGCGTCATACTAATTTCATTTTGTTTATCCCATTGCAGCTGCTTTTCGTCTGGGACATCCGCAGAGTATCGGCCAAATTACACCGCGGCCCATTTAGTCCCCCGGTATGTGATTGTGGATACCGGGGATGGCGTAAACGTCGACTAAAGCGTCGAATACCGCGGATTCACCATCCACCGGACCTCATCAAGATCTCACGCACCACCAACATTCCGCGTGGCCCTTATATTGCCAGAGTTGTTGGATTGCAAAATGAGGAACCTCAAAATACGGGCAACGCTCGATCTATTATGTTTTGTAACCTGATATCGCGATATCAGGACGCTTAGAAGAGGTGCTTTGTATCGCCTAAAGTAGTATTATTACAATATTGCAAAGTAGTTGTATTATTGAAGTATTGTTGTTAATATTATTAATGTTTTCTTATTATTCAAGTATATTATTATTAAGGTAGTTACATTGCAAAGATATACCAATTCGGTATAATGTTAAGCGACATTGTAATTATATTTGATAAAGCGTGCGTCTCACTAATGTTCTGTTCATTACAATTCTTAACAATATTAATCAGAATAAATGTGGTATTACCGCATAAATCATGTATTTTATTGTATTTCAATCACCGCCCTTCCCTTCACTCCTTTCCCTTCACTCCAGTCGAGAGATAGCCCATCTTGAGGGTAACTTGGAACGATTATCGTCGTAGTACATACTAAGAGCTGTCCTTGCCGTACCTTTCATTCATTCGAATCGCGTGGGTAGTTATGTGTAGTTTTCATTTTAGATCAAACCTAACCTAAAAAAACATAGAAAACATGAAAAAAAAATTTCGAATCGTTCAAGTCATCATTCACTCATATCTACAAAAATATCCAAATATTCATCCAATATCGTTGCAAATCATCCATCGTAATCCAAATAGTATAATCAACGGAATTGTGACACGTACGAGGTTTGTACATGGCGACTTCAACGATATCTTTCAAGATCTATAGTATGGAGATAGCTATTAGGAAAAAGTGAAAGTTAGAAATCCGGCAGAAAAACGACACGCCCCCTGTTTAAGTTTTCCTTTCAAGCGCGCGCGCGCGCTCGCCGCCCGGGTCCCACGGCGACCCCAACACAGCCTACTATTCGCCTCGGCGCGGAAAAAGGCATCCCTGACGCTAATTGCAGTCTGGAAGGCCAATCCTTTTCGTTCTCCCTACTATACATCTCTTTTGGCCCGCCTTTGGTCTCGGGTATAAATACCAGTTCCCGTCTTGTTCGCATTCACTTCACTGTCTGCAGAGCACTGCTCAGTTACTACATTCAAGTATCCAGAGTGAAGATGGATTCAGCGCAGCACCAGGTCGAAACCCCATCTGCCAACAGCGAGGACGTGCGAAAATCGTCCGAGATGGAGCTTTCCTTGGCGTTGGGCGGAGCAAATCCAAGGAATGTGGCGTTTGTCTGGACGTCGTCTTGGAGAAACCCGTCAGCGAGCGAACTTTCGGGATTCTCGAAAATTGCAATCATTGCTACTGCTTTGATTGCATTAGCAAATGGCGCAATGTCGAGGCACCCGGAGATCGCTCCCAAATCGTGACATCGTGTCCGGAGTGCCGTACGCCGTCGAAGATAGTCTGCCCAAGCAAACATTGGGTAGACGGAAAAAAAGCGAAAGAGGCGTTGATCGAGCAGTACAAAATTATGCGAAGGTAATCCCTTACTTTATTTGTTGGGCTAAATACGAATACGAAACGCATATTTTATTAATTACTTGCAATGCGTCATACTAATTTCATTTTGTTTATCCCATTGCAGCTGCTTTTCGTCTGGGACATCCGCAGAGTATCGGCCAAATTACACCGCGGCCCATTTAGTCCCCCGGTATGTGATTGTGGATACCGGGGATGGCGTAAACGTCGACTAAAGCGTCGAATACCGCGGATTCACCATCCACCGGACCTCATCAAGATCTCACGCACCACCAACATTCCGCGTGGCCCTTATATTGCCAGAGTTGTTGGATTGCAAAATGAGGAACCTCAAAATACGGGCAACGCTCGATCTATTATGTTTTTGTAACCTGATATCGCGATATCAGGACGCTTAGAAGAGGTGCTTTGTATCGCCTAAAGTAGTATTATTACAATATTGCAAAGTAGTTGTATTATTGAAGTATTGTTGTTAATATTATTAATGTTTTCTTATTATTCAAGTATATTATTATTAAGGTAGTTACATTGCAAAGATATACCAATTCGGTATAATGTTAAGCGACATTGTAATTATATTTGATAAAGCGTGCGTCTCACTAATGTTCTGTTCATTACAATTCTTAACAATATTAATCAGAATAAATGTGGTATTACCGCATAAATCATGTATTTTATTGTATTTCAATCACCGCCCTTCCCTTCACTCCTTTCCCTTCACTCCAGTCGAGAGATAGCCCATCTTGAGGGTAACTTGGAACGATTATCGTCGTAGTACATACTAAGAGCTGTCCTTGCCGTACCTTTCATTCATTCGAATCGCGTGGGTAGTTATGTGTAGTTTTCATTTTAGATCAAACCTAACCTAAAAAAACATAGAAAACATGAAAAAAAATTTCGAATCGTTCAAGTCATCATTCACTCATATCTACAAAAATATCCAAATATTCATCAAATATCGTTGCAAATCATCCATCGTAATCCAAATAGTATAATCAACGGAATTGTGACACGTACGAGGTTTGTACATGGCGACTTCAACGATATCTTTCAAGATCTATAGTATGGAGATAGCTATTAGGAAAAAGTGAAAGTTAGAAATCCGGCAGAAAAACGACACGCCCCCCCCTGTTTAAGTTTTCCTTTCAAGGCGCGCGCGCGCTCGCCGCAGGGGTCAAACGGCGACTTTAAAACAGCCTAATATTAGCGTCGGCGGGAAAAAGGTATACTTGACGCTAATTGCAGTCTGGAAGGCCAATCCTTTTCGTTCTCCCTACTATACATCTCTTTTGGCCCGCCTTTGGTCTCGGGTATAAATACCAGTTCCCGTCTTGTTCGCATTCACTTCACTGTCTGCAGAGCACTGCTCAGTTACTACATTCCAAGTATCCAGAGTGAAGATGGATTCAGCGCAGCACCAGGTCGAAACCCCATCTGCCAACAGCGAGGACGTGCGAAAATCGTCCGAGATGGAGCTTTCCTTGGCGTTGGGCGGAGCAAATCCAAGGAATGTGGCGTTTGTCTGGACGTCGTCTTGGAGAAACCCGTCAGCGAGCGAACTTTCGGGATTCTCGAAAATTGCAATCATTGCTACTGCTTTGATTGCATTAGCAAAATGGCGCAATGTCGAGGCACCCGGAGATCGCTCCCAAATCGTGACATCGTGTCCGGAGTGCCGTACGCCGTCGAAGATAGTCTGCCCAAGCAAACATTGGGTAGACGGAAAAGAAAGCGAAAGAGGCGTTGATCGAGCAGTACAAAATTATGCGAAGGTAATCCCTTACTTTATTTGTTGGGCTAAATACGAATACGAAACGCATATTTTATTAATTACTTGCAATGCGTCATACTAATTTCATTTTGTTTATCCCATTGCAGCTGCTTTTCGTCTGGGACATCCGCAGAGTATCGGCCAAATTACACCGCGGCCCATTTAGTCCCCCGGTATGTGATTGTGGATACCGGGGATGGCGTAAACGTCGACTAAAGCGTCGAATACCGCGGATTCACCATCCACCGGACCTCATCAAGATCTCACGCACCACCAACATTCCGCGTGGCCCTTATATTGCCAGAGTTGTTGGATTGCAAAATGAGGAACCTCAAAATACGGGCAACGCTCGATCTATTATGTTTTTGTAACCTGATATCGCGATATCAGGACGCTTAGAAGAGGTGCTTTGTATCGCCTAAAGTAGTATTATTACAATATTGCAAAGTAGTTGTATTATTGAAGTATTGTTGTTAATATTATTAATGTTTTCTTATTATTCAAGTATATTATTATTAAGGTAGTTACATTGCAAAGATATACCAATTCGGTATAATGTTAAGCGACATTGTAATTATATTTGATAAAGCGTGCGTCTCACTAATGTTCTGTTCATTACAATTCTTAACAATATTAATCAGAATAAATGTGGTATTACCGCATAAATCATGTATTTTATTGTATTTCAATCACCGCCCTTCCCTTCACTCCTTTCCCTTCACTCCAGTCGAGAGATAGCCCATCTTGAGGGTAACTTGGAACGATTATCGTCGTAGTACATACTAAGAGCTGTCCTTGCCGTACCTTTCATTCATTCGAATCGCGTGGGTAGTTATGTGTAGTTTTCATTTTAGATCAAACCTAACCTAAAAAAACATAGAAAACATGAAAAAAAAATTTCGAATCGTTCAAGTCATCATTCACTCATATCAACAAAAATATCCAAATATTCATCAATATCGTTGCAAATCATCCATCGTAATCCAAATAGTATAATCAACGGAATTGTGACACGTACGAGGTTTGTACATGGCGACTTCAACGATATCTAAGATCTATAGTATGGAGATAGCTATTAGGAAAAAGTGAAAGTTAGAAATCCGGCAGAAAAACGACACGCCCCCTGTTTAAGTTTTCCTTTCAAGGCGCGAGCTCGCTCGCCGCAGGTGTCAAATGGCTACTATTAAACATCATAATATTAGCTTCGGCGGTGAAATTGGTATACTTGACGCTAATTGCAGTCTGGAAGGCCAATCCTTTTCGTTCTCCCTAATATACATCTCTTTTGGCCCTCCTTTTGTCTCGGTATAAATACCAGTTCCCGTCTTGTTCGCATTCACTTCACTGTCTGCAGAGCACTGCTCAGTTACTACATTCAAGTATCCAGAGTGAAGATGGATTCAGCGCAGCACCAGGTCGAAACCCCATCTGCCAACAGCGAGGACGTGCGAAAATCGTCCGAGATGGAGCTTTCCTTGGCGTTGGGCGGAGCAAATCCAAGGAATGTGGCGTTTGTCTGGACGTCGTCTTGGAGAAACCCGTCAGCGAGCGAACTTTCGGGATTCTCGAAAATTGCAATCATTGCTACTGCTTTGATTGCATTAGCAAATGGCGCAATGTCGAGGCACCCGGAGATCGCTCCCAAATCGTGACATCGTGTCCGGAGTGCCGTACGCCGTCGAAGATAGTCTGCCCAAGCAAACATTGGGTAGACGGAAAAAAAAGCGAAAGAGGCGTTGATCGAGCAGTACAAAATTATGCGAAGGTAATCCCTTACTTTATTTGTTGGGCTAAATACGAATACGAAACGCATATTTTATTAATTACTTGCAATGCGTCATACTAATTTCATTTTGTTTATCCCATTGCAGCTGCTTTTCGTCTGGGACATCCGCAGAGTATCGGCCAAATTACACCGCGGCCCATTTAGTCCCCCGGTATGTGATTGTGGATACCGGGGATGGCGTAAACGTCGACTAAAGCGTCGAATACCGCGGATTCACCATCCACCGGACCTCATCAAGATCTCACGCACCACCAACATTCCGCGTGGCCCTTATATTGCCAGAGTTGTTGGATTGCAAAATGAGGAACCTCAAAATACGGGCAACGCTCGATCTATTATGTTTTGTAACCTGATATCGCGATATCAGGACGCTTAGAAGAGGTGCTTTGTATCGCCTAAAGTAGTATTATTACAATATTGCAAAGTAGTTGTATTATTGAAGTATTGTTGTTAATATTATTAATGTTTTCTTATTATTCAAGTATATTATTATTAAGGTAGTTACATTGCAAAGATATACCAATTCGGTATAATGTTAAGCGACATTGTAATTATATTTGATAAAGCGTGCGTCTCACTAATGTTCTGTTCATTACAATTCTTAACAATATTAATCAGAATAAATGTGGTATTACCGCATAAATCATGTATTTTATTGTATTTCAATCACCGCCCTTCCCTTCACTCCTTTCCCTTCACTCCAGTCGAGAGATAGCCCATCTTGAGGGTAACTTGGAACGATTATCGTCGTAGTACATACTAAGAGCTGTCCTTGCCGTACCTTTCATTCATTCGAATCGCGTGGGTAGTTATGTGTAGTTTTCATTTTAGATCAAACCTAACCTAAAAAAACATAGAAAACATGAAAAAAAATTTCGAATCGTTCAAGTCATCATTCACTCATATCTACAAAAATATCCAAATATTCATCAATATCGTTGCAAATCATCCATCGTAATCCAAATAGTATAATCAACGGAATTGTGACACGTACGAGGTTTGTACATGGCGACTTCAACGATATCTTTCAAGATCTATAGTATGGAGATAGCTATTAGGAAAAAGTGAAAGTTAGAAATCCGGCAGAAAAACGACACGCCCCCCCCTGTTTAAGTTTTCCTTTCAAGGCGCGCGCGCGCTCGCCGCAGGGGTCAAACGGCGACTTTAAAACAGCCTAATATTAGCGTCGGCGGGGAAAAAGGTATACTTGACGCTAATTGCAGTCTGGAAGGCCAATCCTTTTCGTTCTCCCTACTATACATCTCTTTGGCCCGCCTTTGGTCTCGGGTATAAATACCAGTTCCGTCTTGTTCGCATTCACTTCACTGTCTGCAGAGCACTGCTCAGTTACTACATTCAAGTATCCAGAGTGAAGATGGATTCAGCGCAGCACCAGGTCGAAACCCCATCTGCCAACAGCGAGGACGTGCGAAAATCGTCCGAGATGGAGCTTTCCTTGGCGTTGGGCGGAGCAAATCCAAGGAATGTGGCGTTTGTCTGGACGTCGTCTTGGAGAAACCCGTCAGCGAGCGAACTTTCGGGATTCTCGAAAATTGCAATCATTGCTACTGCTTTGATTGCATTAGCAAATGGCGCAATGTCGAGGCACCCGGAGATCGCTCCCAAATCGTGACATCGTGTCCGGAGTGCCGTACGCCGTCGAAGATAGTCTGCCCAAGCAAACATTGGGTAGACGGAAAAAAAGCGAAAGAGGCGTTGATCGAGCAGTACAAAATTATGCGAAGGTAATCCCTTACTTTATTTGTTGGGCTAAATACGAATACGAAACGCATATTTTATTAATTACTTGCAATGCGTCATACTAATTTCATTTTGTTTATCCCATTGCAGCTGCTTTTCGTCTGGGACATCCGCAGAGTATCGGCCAAATTACACCGCGGCCCATTTAGTCCCCCGGTATGTGATTGTGGATACCGGGGATGGCGTAAACGTCGACTAAAGCGTCGAATACCGCGGATTCACCATCCACCGGACCTCATCAAGATCTCACGCACCACCAACATTCCGCGTGGCCCTTATATTGCCAGAGTTGTTGGATTGCAAAATGAGGAACCTCAAAATACGGGCAACGCTCGATCTATTATGTTTTGTAACCTGATATCGCGATATCAGGACGCTTAGAAGAGGTGCTTTGTATCGCCTAAAGTAGTATTATTACAATATTGCAAAGTAGTTGTATTATTGAAGTATTGTTGTTAATATTATTAATGTTTTCTTATTATTCAAGTATATTATTATTAAGGTAGTTACATTGCAAAGATATACCAATTCGGTATAATGTTAAGCGACATTGTAATTATATTTGATAAAGCGTGCGTCTCACTAATGTTCTGTTCATTACAATTCTTAACAATATTAATCAGAATAAATGTGGTATTACCGCATAAATCATGTATTTTATTGTATTTCAATCACCGCCCTTCCCTTCACTCCTTTCCCTTCACTCCAGTCGAGAGATGGCCCATCTTGAGGGTAACTTGGAACGATTATCGTCGTAGTACATACTAAGAGCTGTCCTTGCCGTACCTTTCATTCATTCGAATCGCGTGGGTAGTTATGTGTAGTTTTCATTTTAGATCAAACCTAACCTAAAAAAACATAGAAAACATGAAAAAAAAATTTCGAATCGTTCAAGTCATCATTCACTCATTTCTAAAAAAATATCCAAATTTTAATCAATTATCGTTGCAAATCATCCATCGTAATCCAAATAGTATAATCAACGGAATTGTGACACGTACGAGGTTTGTACATGGCGACTTCAACGATATCTTTCAAGATCTATAGTATGGAGATAGCTATTAGGAAAAAGTGAAAGTTAGAAATCCGGCAGAAAAACGACACGCCCCCCCCTGTTTAAGTTTTCCTTTCAAGGCGCGCGCGCGCTCGCCGCAGGGGTCAAACGGCGACTTTAAAACAGCCTAATATTAGCGTCGGCGGGAAAAAGGTATACTTGACGCTAATTGCAGTCTGGAAGGCCAATCCTTTTCGTTCTCCCTACTATACATCTCTTTTGGCCCGCCTTTGGTCTCGGGTATAAATACCAGTTCCCGTCTTGTTCGCATTCACTTCACTGTCTGCAGAGCACTGCTCAGTTACTACATTCAAGTATCCAGAGTGAAGATGGATTCAGCGCAGCACCAGGTCGAAACCCCATCTGCCAACAGCGAGGACGTGCGAAAATCGTCCGAGATGGAGCTTTCCTTGGCGTTGGGCGGAGCAAATCCAAGGAATGTGGCGTTTGTCTGGACGTCGTCTTGGAGAAACCCGTCAGCGAGCGAACTTTCGGGATTCTCGAAAATTGCAATCATTGCTACTGCTTTGATTGCATTAGCAAATGGCGCAATGTCGAGGCACCCGGAGATCGCTCCCAAATCGTGACATCGTGTCCGGAGTGCCGTACGCCGTCGAAGATAGTCTGCCCAAGCAAACATTGGGTAGACGGAAAAAGAAGCGAAAGAGGCGTTGATCGAGCAGTACAAAATTATGCGAAGGTAATCCCTTACTTTATTTGTTGGGCTAAATACGAATACGAAACGCATATTTTATTAATTACTTGCAATGCGTCATACTAATTTCATTTTGTTTATCCCATTGCAGCTGCTTTTCGTCTGGGACATCCGCAGAGTATCGGCCAAATTACACCGCGGCCCATTTAGTCCCCCGGTATGTGATTGTGGATACCGGGGATGGCGTAAACGTCGACTAAAGCGTCGAATACCGCGGATTCACCATCCACCGGACCTCATCAAGATCTCACGCACCACCAACATTCCGCGTGGCCCTTATATTGCCAGAGTTGTTGGATTGCAAAATGAGGAACCTCAAAATACGGGCAACGCTCGATCTATTATGTTTTGTAACCTGATATCGCGATATCAGGACGCGCATATAGAAGAGGTGCTTTGTATCGCCTAAAGTAGTATTATTACAATATTGCAAAGTAGTTGTATTATTGAAGTATTGTTGTTAATATTATTAATGTTTTCTTATTATTCAAGTATATTATTATTAAGGTAGTTACATTGCAAAGATATACCAATTCGGTATAATGTTAAGCGACATTGTAATTATATTTGATAAAGCGTGCGTCTCACTAATGTTCTGTTCATTACAATTCTTAACAATATTAATCAGAATAAATGTGGTATTACCGCATAAATCATGTATTTTATTGTATTTCAATCACCGCCCTTCCCTTCACTCCTTTCCCTTCACTCCAGTCGAGAGATAGCCCATCTTGAGGGTAACTTGGAACGATTATCGTCGTAGTACATACTAAGAGCTGTCCTTGCCGTACCTTTCATTCATTCGAATCGCGTGGGTAGTTATGTGTAGTTTTCATTTTAGATCAAACCTAACCTAAAAAAACATAGAAAACATGAAAAAAAATTTCGAATCGTTCAAGTCATCATTCACTCATATCTACAAAAATATCCAAATATTCATCCAATATCGTTGCAAATCATCCATCGTAATCCAAATAGTATAATCAACGGAATTGTGACACGTACGAGGTTTGTACATGGCGACTTCAACGATATCTTTCAAGATCTATAGTATGGAGATAGCTATTAGGAAAAAGTGAAAGTTAGAAATCCGGCAGAAAAACGACACGCCCCCCCCTGTTTAAGTTTTCCTTTCAAGGCGCGCGCGCGCTCGCCGCAGGGGTCAAACGGCGACTTTAAAACAGCCTAATATTAGCGTCGGCGGGAAAAAGGTATACTTGACGCTAATTGCAGTCTGGAAGGCCAATCCTTTTCGTTCTCCCTACTATACATCTCTTTTGGCCCGCCTTTGGTCTCGGGTATAAATACCAGTTCCCGTCTTGTTCGCATTCACTTCACTGTCTGCAGAGCACTGCTCAGTTACTACATTCAAGTATCCAGAGTGAAGATGGATTCAGCGCAGCACCAGGTCGAAACCCCATCTGCCAACAGCGAGGACGTGCGAAAATCGTCCGAGATGGAGCTTTCCTTGGCGTTGGGCGGAGCAAATCCAAGGAATGTGGCGTTTGTCTGGACGTCGTCTTGGAGAAACCCGTCAGCGAGCGAACTTTCGGGATTCTCGAAAATTGCAATCATTGCTACTGCTTTGATTGCATTAGCAAATGGCGCAATGTCGAGGCACCCGGAGATCGCTCCCAAATCGTGACATCGTGTCCGGAGTGCCGTACGCCGTCGAAGATAGTCTGCCCAAGCAAACATTGGGTAGACGGAAAAAAAGCGAAAGAGGCGTTGATCGAGCAGTACAAAATTATGCGAAGGTAATCCCTTACTTTATTTGTTGGGCTAAATACGAATACGAAACGCATATTTTATTAATTACTTGCAATGCGTCATACTAATTTCATTTTGTTTATCCCATTGCAGCTGCTTTTCGTCTGGGACATCCGCAGAGTATCGGCCAAATTACACCGCGGCCCATTTAGTCCCCCGGTATGTGATTGTGGATACCGGGGATGGCGTAAACGTCGACTAAAGCGTCGAATACCGCGGATTCACCATCCACCGGACCTCATCAAGATCTCACGCACCACCAACATTCCGCGTGGCCCTTATATTGCCAGAGTTGTTGGATTGCAAAATGAGGAACCTCAAAATACGGGCAACGCTCGATCTATTATGTTTTGTAACCTGATATCGCGATATCAGGACGCATAGAAGAGGTGCTTTGTATCGCCTAAAGTAGTATTATTACAATATTGCAAAGTAGTTGTATTATTGAAGTATTGTTGTTAATATTATTAATGTTTTCTTATTATTCAAGTATATTATTATTAAGGTAGTTACATTGCAAAGATATACCAATTCGGTATAATGTTAAGCGACATTGTAATTATATTTGATAAAGCGTGCGTCTCACTAATGTTCTGTTCATTACAATTCTTAACAATATTAATCAGAATAAATGTGGTATTACCGCATAAATCATGTATTTTATTGTATTTCAATCACCGCCCTTCCCTTCACTCCTTTCCCTTCACTCCAGTCGAGAGATAGCCCATCTTGAGGGTAACTTGGAACGATTATCGTCGTAGTACATACTAAGAGCTGTCCTTGCCGTACCTTTCATTCATTCGAATCGCGTGGGTAGTTATGTGTAGTTTTCATTTTAGATCAAACCTAACCTAAAAAAACATAGAAAACATGAAAAAAAATTTCGAATCGTTCAAGTCATCATTCACTCATATCTACAAAAATATCCAAATATTCATCAATATCGTTGCAAATCATCCATCGTAATCCAAATAGTATAATCAACGGAATTGTGACACGTACGAGGTTTGTACATGGCGACTTCAACGATATCTTTCAAGATCTATAGTATGGAGATAGCTATTAGGAAAAAGTGAAAGTTAGAAATCCGGCAGAAAAACGACACGCCCCCCCCTGTTTAAGTTTTCCTTTCAAGGCGCGCGCGCGCTCGCCGCAGGGGTCAAACGGCGACTTTAAAACAGCCTAATATTAGCGTCGGCGGGGAAAAGGTATACTTGACGCTAATTGCAGTCTGGAAGGCCAATCCTTTTCGTTCTCCCTACTATACATCTCTTTTGGCCCGCCTTTGGTCTCGGGTATAAATACCAGTTCCCGTCTTGTTCGCATTCACTTCACTGTCTGCAGAGCACTGCTCAGTTACTACATTCAACGTATCCAGAGTGAAGATGTTTTCAGCGCAGCACCAGGTCGAAACCCCATCTGCCAACAGCGAGGACGTGCGAAAATCGTCCGAGATGGAGCTTTCCTTGGCGTTGGGCGGAGCAAATCCAAGGAATGTGGCGTTTGTCTGGACGTCGTCTTGGAGAAACCCGTCAGCGAGCGAACTTTCGGGATTCTCGAAAATTGCAATCATTGCTACTGCTTTGATTGCATTAGCAAAATGGCGCAATGTCGAGTCACCCGGAGATCGCTCCCAAATCGTGACATCGTGTCCGGAGTGCCGTACGCCGTCGAAGATAGTCTGCCCAAGCAAACATTGGGTAGACGGAAAAAAAGCGAAAAGAGGCGTTGATCGAGCAGTACAAAATTATGCGAAGGTAATCCCTTACTTTATTTGTTGGGCTAAATACGAATACGAAACGCATATTTTATTAATTACTTGCAATGCGTCATACTAATTTCATTTTGTTTATCCCATTGCAGCTGCTTTTCGTCTGGGACATCCGCAGAGTATCGGCCAAATTACACCGCGGCCCATTTAGTCCCCCGGTATGTGATTGTGGATACCGGGGATGGCGTAAACGTCGACTAAAGCGTCGAATACCGCGGATTCACCATCCACCGGACCTCATCAAGATCTCACGCACCACCAACATTCCGCGTGGCCCTTATATTGCCAGAGTTGTTGGATTGCAAAATGAGGAACCTCAAAATACGGGCAACGCTCGATCTATTATGTTTTTGTAACCTGATATCGCGATATCAGGACGCGCTTAGAAGAGGTGCTTTGTATCGCCTAAAGTAGTATTATTACAATATTGCAAAGTAGTTGTATTATTGAAGTATTGTTGTTAATATTATTAATGTTTTCTTATTATTCAAGTATATTATTATTAAGGTAGTTACATTGCAAAGATATACCAATTCGGTATAATGTTAAGCGACATTGTAATTATATTTGATAAAGCGTGCGTCTCACTAATGTTCTGTTCATTACAATTCTTAACAATATTAATCAGAATAAATGTGGTATTACCGCATAAATCATGTATTTTATTGTATTTCAATCACCGCCCTTCCCTTCACTCCTTTCCCTTCACTCCAGTCGAGATAGCCCATCTTGAGGGTAACTTGGAACGATTATCGTCGTAGTACATACTAAGAGCTGTCCTTGCCGTACCTTTCATTCATTCGAATCGCGTGGGTAGTTATGTGTAGTTTTCATTTTAGATCAAACCTAACCTAAAAAACATAGAAAACATGAAAAAAAATTTCGAATCGTTCAAGTCATCATTCACTCATATCTACAAAAATATCCAAATATTCATCCAATATCGTTGCAAATCATCCATCGTAATCCAAATAGTATAATCAACGGAATTGTGACACGTACGAGGTTTGTACATGGCGACTTCAACGATATCTTTCAAGATCTATAGTATGGAGATAGCTATTAGGAAAAAGTGAAAGTTAGAAATCCGGCAGAAAAACGACACGCCCCCCCCTGTTTAAGTTTTCCTTTCAAGGCGCGCGCGCGCTCGCCGCAGGGTCAAACGGCGACTTTACAACAGCCTAATATTAGCGTCGGCGGGAAAAAATTGCAGTCTGGAAGGCCAATCCTTTTCGTTCTCCCTACTATACATCTCTCTGGGCCCGCCTTGGGTCTCGTGTATAAATACCAGTTCCGTCTTGTTCGCATTCACTTCACTGTCTGCAGAGCACTGCTCAGTTACTACATTCACAGTATCCAGAGTGAAGTTGGTTTCAGATCAGCTCCAGGTCTTAACCACATCTGCCAACAGCGAGGACTTTCTAATATCGTCCGAGATGGAGCTTTCCTTGGCGTTGGGCGGAGCAAATCAAGGAAT